>CM060893.1:2626250-5077500 GCA_030762935.1 Hymenopus coronatus
AGCTTTAAAAGGGATCTAAAAACTGGGACGACTATGAGAATTAAAAAGAAAAGCCCTCTATAAGTGTTAAAAATGAAAGAGATAAAATCTTCAAAACACTAAAACGATTTTAAAAAGGGCACTTGGCATAAAAAGCTAAAACCCATATATACCGCGTGGTTGTTTTCCCCGAGTACCTCAGAAAGGGAGACCGAAGTTGATGTGTTGCTGGAAGGGCGATAGAGCAACACTCCAGCAACACATGGTAAAGAGACAAATGTGACTCACATAGTGGACAGATAGGTACAGGTTCGCCATTTAGTAGATAGCTGTGTGTAAAAAGACAGTGACCGATGCGCATACGAGCCAAAACCATTTCGTTGCCGCGGAGGGCCAACCACACTGCATGCCAGCACAAAAGCACCTCTCTCCGCACAAGCCTAAAATGTTCGGCGGTCGAAAAACTAACTATAATACAGGGCACTATTGTTGCCGACTTTGCCGCCACATCCGCCAGATCATTACCCGATAAGCCAAAATGTCCGGGAAACCGTGCGCAATCTACATTAACGTCCGAGGTGTGTAAAATGTGAAGGACATCCTGAATATGCTACACTAAAGGATGGTAGCTGTGCAGTTCACGAACGCTCTAAAGTGAGCCAAGGGAATCACTAAGAATGAGGCAGTCATCCAAATTGCGACGGCAAACATATAGAATAGCCCGGTAAATAGCATACAGCTCTACAGTATAAATGGATAGGTGACTAGGCAAACCGATAGTATGTGTTTCACCTCCAGTAACGAAGGCACATCCAACACCTTCGATGCATTTACTACCATCGGTGTATATATAAAATCGGTCGCTGTAAGGGGAAAACATTTCTAAAAAGCAAGTACAGATACTAGACAAAGGCAAGGCAGATTTCCCGTAAGCTGTCATTCCAAAATCTACATGGGAGGTAGCACGAAACCAAGGTGGGTACACCCTTTCCCCCTTCGGAAACATGTAAAGCACTACAATATTGTGTTTCCGGAGAAGCTCGCGGAAATGGAAACCTGCAGACCGTCGACCATGTAAGTGGATATGATACCGTTCGCCCAGCTCGGTACAGAAGAAAGGGGTAAACGTGGGATACAAAGGCATGCATTTAAGCGAACAACCATAATTTCCTAACAGGATATCACGCTGATACCGCAGACGGGGTTCTGCCGATTCGGCGTAAAGGCTAACAACTGTGCTGGTTGGAAAAGCCCCAACAGCCACACGGATGCCCTGATTATGCAGAGTGTCTAATCGTCTCAGCACAGATGGTCGTGCTGAAGACTAAACAATGTATCCATAGTCTAACTTGGGTTGGATCAGTGCACGGTAAAGACTCAGCAGTACTGTCCGATCTGCACCCCAAGATTTGCCACTTAGTATCCGTACAATATTTAGAGAACGGTCACACCGCGCTTTAAGCTGTGCTAAATGTGGTAAGCAGCATAGGTTGCGATTGAATAACAACCTCATCTGCGAAGGGAAGTAAATCAGGCCCAAGTTAAAGAGTAGGAGCCATTCGCCACCTACGACCCAGAAGTGAACGCAGACTGTCTTCTCAGGCGAGAAACGAAAGCCGTTTTTTCGAGCTCCAATCATAAAGATTATTCAAACATCGCTGGAGACGGCGTACGCTTAGAAGTGCAGAAGATGGCAAAGTCGTCCACGGATAAAAAAGAAGAGATACCTGGGGGAACACAGTGCCAGATGGAATTTATCGCTAGAGTAAACAGCGTCACGCTGAGTGCCGAGGCCTGCGGCACTCTATTCTCTTGAATAAAACAAGAAATCAAGCCGACCCTAACTCGGAAAGCGCGGTTCTGCATAAACTGTTGAATGAACAGCGGTAGGCGTCCACGTGATTCCAGCTGCGGAGGGAGCGCAAAATCCCTGCCAGCCAACACGTATCATAAGCCTTTCTAGGTCAAAAAATATTCCAACTCTTGGGCTGTTCCTCAGAAACCCGTCCATTATAATAGTTGACAGCGAGACAGGGTGGTTAGTTGCTGAACGACGTCGTCGAAAACCACACTGGGTGTTAGTCAGAAGATTGTGGGATTGCAGCCACCACACCAACCGTCCATTGATCATGCGTTCCATCACCTTGCATATACAACTGATGAGGGAAATAGGAGTGTAACTGAAAGGAAGATGGCGGTCCTTTCCAAGTTTAGGAATAGGTGTGATGGTGGCCTCCTGCCACTTGTCGCGAAGATGAAAGTGCATTGTCTTGCTCTGCCATGGGAAAAGACGATTATAATCCTCAAGGTTTCAAGAACGAAAGGAAAATCTTTGAGATTCCACCTGAGCCTTAACTCTAAGAAAGACAGGGGAATAATTGTCTGAGCTAGACACCTGAGCGAATGCACTGCCTAAAGTGTTCGCCATGTCAAACGTATCAACAACAGCTCCGGCAAGTGCTTTGAGACTGGCGATGGGCATATGGGGCGATTTTCCAGCCACACGTCTTAACTTATCCCATACGACAGAGGAAGGTGTATGTCGATTAAAGGAGCCTACTCCATGATTCTTTTTTGCTATATTTAATAACCCGTCTAGAATGTGCACGCATTTTCTTATAGTGTATCAGGTTATGCAGTGTAGGGTGACGCTGCCAAACCCGCAGAGCACGCTTGCGAGCTCGAATAGCATTCCGGCAGTCATCGGCCCGCCAAGGTACCGGAATTCGCGGGTGTAGCCAGTCGAACGCGGAATGGATTGCTCAGCAGCAGAAAGAATGTTACCTGTCAGATGTTCGACTAAACAGTTCACAGAGTCGTGCTCGTCGTAGGTAAATTTAGCCAAGCGGGAATACAGTTCCCAGTTGGCTTGATCTAAGCGCCAGTTAGCTAAACCGGTGGAACAAACAGGATGCGTCAAGAGACTAATAAGACATGGGAAGTAGTCACAAGAATGCAAATCAGAGATGATATTCCAACTTAAGGAAACTGCTAATTGGAATGAACACATTGCTACATCAAGATATGAAACACTGTGAAAGGCGTCTGAAAGAAAGGTGGGTTCTCCGGTGTTCAAGAGTACTAAATTATGACTAAGTTTGCAATGAGCTTGCCTCTCGCACATGCTCGAGGTGAGCCCCAAAGGGGGTGATGAGCATTCACATCGCCTACCAACAGAAATGACGGAAGCAACTGCACAACCAGGTCTTCTAAGTCCGTGTGCGAGAGGTCAGCAGATGTAGGCAAATAGATACTACAAACGGTGAAAATGGCGGAGGGCAGCTTAATCCTAACCGCGACGGACTGGATGTCAGATTGTAACGGTACAGATTCGGCGAATATATCATCTTGGATAAGCATCATGGTATCACCATGTGCCGGGACACCCGTCTCCGGTGATAAATCACTGTACTGCCTGATGGTAACGGTGTCCCGGGTACCACGGAGGAGGCTGATGCAGCAAAAATTCAAGCTCTGCTCGATGTGATCTAACTCCACGTATGTTCCACTGTAGGATAGCCATAGTCGATATGATAGGTGAAGTTCTAAATTGAAAGACGCATATTAGACGGTGCTTGCCGTTAGCTTATTCTTTTTGTGTGTCGGACTAATACTTTGTTCAGCAGCGCGATCCTGTCGCTTTTGCACTGTACGCCGTGCACTGACGACAGAATCCTCCTGCTCCATCTCCTCCATGAGGGAAGACCCCTTTCCAATAGAAAATTCCGGTTCGAGAATCCCGAACTGATTAGAGGTACTGCTCGGTGAAGATGGTAGTCACCGATCGGCATTTCCCCCAGAAGAGGATCTCTGTGTAGAGTGGCGTGATTTTTGCTTTCCCTTAGATGTTTTGGGAGCAGTCTGGATGCTATCTTTCAGAAAGTCTTGCTTGAAATAGCTGGTCTTGAATTGTTTTGCAGGTGCAGAATACGTCTCAGGTTTACCGGTATTATTTCCTGAGGTTGAAGGTTTAGGCCATAAGGGTGCTGAACTGCTCTGTAGGCTGGGAGATTTGACAGTTGTTGATGTCGATTTTGTAGATGACGTAGGTTTGGGCACTGTTCTGGCTACAACCTTTTCTGCAATAGCTGTCCCGTTTATATCGTTAGTTTGAGTTGCGATTTCCCAACACGGCACCGGTTTAGCTACAACAGCGCTAAACGTGCCGGACTTCGGGACAGAGGGTTGGCGAAGTCGCAAGAGCTTCCGAGATGGGCACCTCTTTCACCCGGGTCTCCTGGATCGCCTTTGGTACACGAGGCCTAACCTCGATGGCTTCATACCCTGCATTAATGTTTTGCAGGAGATCTACCCGATTAAAAGTAAGGAACAGGGTACGGGTAGGCTTGAATTCTCCATTATCTTTACGCTGAACCCGATACACAGACGTTACGCATTGATCCGCCGTATTCTCTTGACTCTCCTAAATGCTTAATCCGTCAAGAGCGCGGGTGGTGATCACACCGCGTGACGAGTTTAACATTTTGTGTACTTCAAACTTAACGGGGAAACTGAATAACATTTTAGCCTTCAGTATTTTGGCACCCTGGAATGCAAAGGTGTCAACCAGCAGCATGCCGTTAAGGGCTCTAATGCAAGATTTTACAGAACCAGCTGTAGCAACGAGACCCTTTTGAATCACAAAAGGGAAAACTTCCGAAAAAAAACTTCCTTTGTATGTCCTATTTAAAAGTAGCGAGGACCACAAGACTCGACTACCTTTTTATTTTGGGTGCCATAAAGGTATATAGAAATTCATCCCCCAGTGCTCCCTACCCACCACGGATCCCAACAAGGGGTGACAGGGCTACACAGGGAATATAGTGGGAGCGCCGTCCCACTCATCCTGGAGTTCAGTATAGTACCTAGTCCTGGCCAATTGACTAGGGGGTGGGTTAGTCCCTAGCCTCCCGTTTAGGCAAAGCAGAAACCATAGTGGTGTATTAGGTTGTGCATTCTCCCCATCTGGGCCATGGATTAAACATGCAATTACGTATTTACTTAAGTGATTGAAAATAACAACGTAAAAACACAGCAAGATTGTTCAGTCCACAGATTTGTACCAAAGACCTCCAGAATGTGGACTACAGACATTACGACTCAAGGCATCTCACTCAGTACAAGTTATATGAAAAAACTGTTCCAAAGAAAATACAAGAGATTTATGATTACAATATTTAATTACTCAAAAGGCAGAGTGATTCACAATAGTTTCCATTATTGTATCTACCATCAACTTTATTTTTTACCCATCATAAAATTTCAGTATACATCAATTTTGTTGCGAAGTCCATCAAATTGGCAACATTGTTATCTAGAAGTACTACAGGATACTCCAAATAGTGGCCTGTGAAGCCATTTTTGCACACCAATAAAATACTTCAGAAAACAATGAACTTAAAATGTTATGATCTACTATACTACTACCGCTGTTACCCTTTCTTAAATAGTTATAACCATGGATTGCACAATATATTTGTTTTTGTGTCCTTGTTTTTTCCATTTGTCGAATATTCTTTCAAATTAAAGTGACATTTTAAGCATTCTTTTCCAATGTTCAATTTTATAATACTTATGTGCTTTTCATTTCATTAATTTACACAACTGAAAAATTCTATTTTAAGCAATTTAAATAATTTAATCTTCAAACCTTGTTAAAACCTAAACTGTGCACTGTTCTGTCTGAAAATTTTCACAAATACTGGTGTTGCATTGTAAGTATGGCCCATAATCATATCTATGGTTTCTAATGTGGCCCTCAGGTGCTTACAAGTTTGAAACCCTACTCCTATACCAATCTGATTAACACAAACAGAGAATATTCTCACAGCATGCAGTTGTGATTGGAAGGTGTAGCTACTTGGGATAGTGAATGGGAAACAGATACTAGAGCAATAGCTATGACAACTTAAATAAAGCTAATGTATTGAGAAGTACTGTTAGTCTCTTGGTTTACAAAAGTGGGGTGCTATAATCTACTTCATTATTCCTGGCCTGAAGAAGGGAGTTGTCCTTACCTTGAGAAATGTGTTGAGAATGTAAGGCAAGTAGATGGAAGGGCTCAGAGCACTGTACCAAGATGTAGACTTAGTAGCAAAGATGAAAGATCCCCAAATATGTCCACAACTCTTTATATATTGCTTTAAGGCTAACCAGAAGGGTTTTCCAATATGGCAGGAACTATTCCATATTTGGTATGGCCAGTGCCAAGTTTTGAGTTGTAACAGCCAATCAAAATATAGTATTCAAAATGTTCTAGAACATTCAATATGGCATGTGCAGGAGCAAAATTCCACATGACTGTATGTAATTCTGCATAGAGACCAACAGAGGTTGATGTCATAAAAATTCTGACTATCATCAGAAGAGGGGGAGGGTGCCACTTCCATCCTATTACTTCCAAGAAGATATAACGTGAAATCCCAATTAAATTTACAGTATCATAGAATGGCCATAAAATATTACCAAATTATTATAAGCTAAAGCTCTCGCCAATGCTACCCGCGACACTATATTGCATTATGCTACAAGGCGCATTCAATAAGTCCTTAAAAATTCCAAGAAATTAAATCTATATAATCACAAGCTTTAGATTACAGTGGTTTCTTACCGTCATGGATGAAATTGTGCTTTTTTAGATGTGGCAACTGAGAAAAGCTCTTATCACAAGTTTTGCACTGGTATGGCTTCTTACCCTCATGAATCAAGGTATGTCTTTTCAAATGTGATAAACAAATAAAGCTCTTATCACAAGTTATACATCGATGTGGTTTCTTACCCTGATGAATCAAGTTATGTGTTTTCAGATTTGACAACTGAGTAAAGCTCTTATGACAAGCTTCACATTGGTATGGTTTCTTATCCTCATGAATCAAATTATGAGTTTTCAAATGTGTCAGGCAAGTAAAACTCTTATTACAGGTTTTACATTGATGTGGTTTCTTGCCCTCATGAATCAAATTATGTGTTTTCAAATGTGACAAGCGTGTAAAGCTCTTATTACAAGTATTACATTCGTGTGACTTCTTACTCTCGTGAATCAAATTATGTCTTTTGAAATTTGATAAATCACTAAAGCTCTTATCACAAGTTCTACATTGATGTGGTTTCTTGCCTTCATGAATCAATTTATGAGTCTTCATATGTGCCAAGCAAGTAAAGCTCTTATCACAAGTTTTGCAATGGTATGGCTTCTTACCCTCATGAATCAAATTATGTGTTTTCAAATGTGACAAGCAAGCAAAGCTCTTGTCACAAGTTTTACATTGATGTGGTTTCCTACCACCATGAATGAAATTATGAATTTTCAAATTTGACAAACGACTAAAGCTCTTACCACAAGTTTTACATTGGTGTGGTTTCTGACCCTCGTGAACCAAATTATGTGTTTTCAAACGCGACAACCAAGTAAAGCTCTTGTCGCAAGTTTTACAGTGGTATGGTTTCTTACCCTCATGAACCAATGTATGTGTTTTCAAACCTGATAACTCAATAAAGCTTTTATCACAAATTTTACACTGGTGGGGCTTGCTAACCTCATGAGTCAAAGTATGTCTTTTGAAATTTGAGAAATCAGTAAAACTTCTGTCACAAGTTTCACATATATATAGCCTGTTGACCTTAGAATTCCAATTCTTTTGGTTTGAATATAAAACCCTGCCATAAATTTCCCCATCACTACATTTACCAGATTGGTCTGAGAGAATATGCTCTTCTGAAGTTGGTAGAACTGTGAAATCACTTTCTGAACTTTCACCTGCAGGAGGATCCTTTACGATATAGAAGCTTGAGTCTCTTTCCAAGACATTGGCAGACAACAGTAGTGATTTGCTATGGCTATCACCAGATGCTGCCTCCTTCCATAATCTGAAATGTTGGAGGGTTTAACATCACTAAATACAATAATCAGAGAATTAAATATAGAATCTCTGTTTCCTAATAATGGGATGTTTTTGATACATCATGAGAAATATATCTACTTTCAAACAAAGTAGTTTTACAAGCTATTTCTGTGTTGGTTACCTTTGAAAAGTAATTAATATTATCATAATAAAAGGTTTATTAACAAGGCAGTGGACAGTCGTTGCCAATATAATGGATGGAATGTTTCTGACAAGAAGATTACTTACTGTTTCTATGAGATTGTATGTGTGTGTGCATGTGTGCGTGTGTGTGTAAATGCAACTTAACATTGCTAAAAATGATAAAGTATATGGCAAAACAGATAAGACCATAATTTCTTTTGAGATTTCTAATTGACAGAGAAGATTGTGATGCCTCTTAGATAGCTAATGTTACAAAAATATGTTTAATACTATCTTTTATCTTTGTTTTATGGTTTAGGTATGCAGAACATTAAGTCCAGAATGAAGAGAAATCCCTAGATTGTGGGACTAACAATTCCACATCTGGAAACCTAATATGTTGAGAAGCACAAAGGAATTTGCCAGACTGTTCTAAGAAGATGACTACAGAGAACTAAAAATGTAAACAATTTGTATTTAGCTACATAGAATGTGAAGTCTCTATAGACCTGGCACCCTGAGAAATCTAATCTATGAATTGAAGGGATGTAATACAGGTATTTGTGCACTGCAGGAAATTCGCTGAAAAGGTAAAGATATGTTTGATTGTGAGTATTACACCATATGTATCGCCCTCCGTGGTACAGTGGTTACCATGCTAGCTTCATATACCTAAGGTCGCGGGTTCAAACTCGGCAGAGGGCAATGGATTTTTTCGGGTATAAAAATCCTTAGCATGGCTTCCTTCGGAAGGGAAGTAAAGCCGTTGGTCCTGTGTCATATATTTACGGCATGTAAAAGAACCTCAAGCCTGATAAGAGAGGCCTCTGAGCAAAATTAAGCGGTCTTTCATGCCCTATATAGAATGGGACGCTGAGAATCACAGCAGTTAAAGAGCGTCGATAAACAACACGGCGTTTCCATTTCCACCATATGTTATAGTGAAGCATCAACTGGGAGGAATACATGGTACCGGTTTTATATTAAAAAAGAAACTGAAATATCTTATTCAATATTTTGGCCCAGTGAGTGACCAAATATATACTTTAAAAATAAGAAATAGGTTTTTTTTTTTTTTTTTTTTATACAAAGCTGATTAGTGCACATGCACCAACTGAAATAGCCTATCAAAGAACAGCCACTCATGTCAAAATAATCCTGGGCATCATGAATGCAAAGGTGGGAAAAGAGATGACGATCCATAAAACAAGGCTACATAGTTTACATGACATCACAAACAACAACGGATCCAGTTTAGTTGATTTTGTACTAAGCAAAAACATGCTAATAATTAGTAAAAACTTTCCACATAAAGATGTACATAAAAACACTTGGGTACTACTGGACGGTAATGCCAAAAACCAGATAGATTATGTTCTGATAGATGCTGGACACACCTCAGACGTTTTAGGTGTAAGATCATATTGTAGTGCTGTTTGTGATTCTGATTACTATCCTTTGTGTATTAAGTATTGAGTAAAATTATCTACAGCAAACAAATATGTAGGTGAGAAAATGGAAAAATTTTACACTGGAAAACTTGAAGTCAAAATGATTATAAGGACTTAGTGACACAAGCATTGGATAGTCAGTGCCCAATAAATAACAACATTGAAGAAGTATGTAACAAAATTAGATGAAGTGTTCATTTAGCAGCAGAGAAAATCCTGGGTCATGCAAAATCTTGGAACACAAACAGATGTATGATGAAAAATGCCAGGAGGCATTCAATTTAAGAAATGAACTAAGAATATGAGATCAGAGAGGAGAAAAACTGAGAGAGAAGGAAAACAGAAGAACAATCGTTGATTCCTTGGTGAGATCAAGTGTCAAAATAGGTGCCACAAAACCCAACCCACATTGTTTCATACTGTAGGACACACGTGGAACACGCTGCCAATGAATATCTGGACATCGCAAGTCTATACTTGCTGTACTTAGCTCATTAGGAATTTTTGGTACACAGCCAGCAACCAAGTCAAGATAAGTACATGCATACCCAGCGCCTCCACCATATGTCACAGCCATGGGGTTGTGACTGAGGGATGTATCTACTTGGAATGGTGAGTGGGAAACCGATAGTAGAGCAATAGCAAACACTTACATAAAGCTAATGTATTCAGAAGTATTGTTACTCTCTTAGTTGCGAGTGTCTGATTTACAAAATTAGGGTGCTACAGCCTACTTCGTTACTCCTGGCCTGAAGAAAGGGGCAGTAACAAAGTCCTTACCTTGAGAGATGTGCCAAGAATGTTTCACACCAAGCAGATGGAAGGGCCCAGAACACTGTGCCAAGATGCAGACAGAGCAGTAAAGGCAATCCCCAAATTGGGTCTGCACCTCTTTATACAGCTTTAAGGCTGCACAGGAAGGGTTTTCCAATATGGCAGCCAGTATGCCAAATATGGGATACCCAGTGCCCAGTTTTGAAATGTAACAGCCAAACAAAATAGAGTATATAAAATGTTCTGGAACATTCAATATGATGTGAGCAGAAGCAAAACTCCCACGACTCTATTCAATTCTGCACATAGACCAGTGGAAGTCGATATCATGGAAAAATTCACTGGGATTGTCATCAGAAGGAGTTGCCAGCTGCTTCCATCCTATTATGTAGCTTAATAAAACTTCTGCACTTCTAAGATGATGTAACATGAAATCTCATTTAAATTCAGAGTATCATAATATGATCAATAAAATATTACTAAATTAATATAAGTTAAAGCTCTCACCATTGATACCCATAATATGTTACATTTTGCTAAGATGGATAATCTCAGTACTTGCATTCAGTTTACCCTCATTTGGATCCCTGAACATGCGGGCATTAAAGGTATAGCTAATAGCAAACATGCTAGCAAAACAGGGGCAGGTCCTGAGTAGTATGACCTGAGCCTTTATAAGGCCTGTCCTTCAGAAATAGCGGGTGCAAGATAAATCAGCTTAGTGTAAGACTTCATCTTGAATGGTGGAAAAGATAAGCCAGCATTAGACGGGCAAACGATTTTATTCTTGAGCCTGGAGTGAACAAAGTAGTGTTCTTTAGATATTAAATAGATCCAAGCTTAGAGGCTTTAATGGACACAATACTCCAGAATATTGGGACTTACAAAAGCCGACATGTAGGAAATGTTGGCTAACTTAGTGCACATAGCACTCTGAGAAGACATTTATGTGTAATGGGACTTGCACAAGATTCGCTATGAAGGAAATGTGGGACATATGTTGAAACCTCCCAGCATGTTTAATGTGTATGCATGGTATTCACTAGACATAGATATGTGACCCTGGGCTCCTTTTCAGAGTCTGAGGATGTAGGAGCAGATATTGAGGAAAAAGTCTGTTTCATTGGACTTGAATGAATGTGACACAAAGAGACTCCATACCTACAGTGAGGCCAATCATGGGTAATTTAGTTCAAGAAGCAGCAACTACACTCTTGATACCCTTCCAATTACCACAGTGCACCCTACCAAGCAATACATCTTCTAATCACCCATCAGAAGTTATGCTAGACTGGTGTAAAGCATAAACAGTAGTGGATCAAACAAACTGGAATGTTCTACTGCTGTTTCAAAAGGTCAGCGAACTGGAATGGGAATTTCTGGAAGCATTCCTAAGTTTGTCACACAGAGCAAGCTCTTGTAAGTAGCGCAGTGAGTGAGCACTGGCATGGCCATCTCTAGTCATGGCCTCACCTGGCAACATCATACAGCAAGTTCTTTGCCATCTTGTTACTAGTCTGTTAAATGCCTGAAAACTTATTTATTATTTGTGATACACTATGGTTATTTACCTGTCATTATACAGTGGATATTTTCTTTTAAGTCCGCTTTTCTATTGTATTTTGGGAAGGGAAAAATTAAATAAAGTTTTCTTTAGCTGCTGTGGTTCTCAGCGTGCCATTCTATTATGGGCGTAAAAAACTCCTTAATTTTAATATAATTAATAGTTGCAACAAATCTTCACTTATCTTTTGGAATCCTTGGACTAGTTTCGCAATAAATCCTTAATTTTGTTCAGAGGCCTCTCTATCAGGTTTGAGGTTCTTTTACATGCCATAAATCTATGACACAGGACCAACAGCTTCACTTCCCTTCTAAAGGAAGCCATGCTAAAGATTTTTATGCCCAAAAAAATCCATCATCTTCCGCCAGGTTCGAACCTGCACCTTTGGGTACATAGATGAAGTTAGGATGATAAATTTGAAATGAAACGTAAATACTATCAATAAATATAACTGCATTTATTAAGGATTTTGATGTACATGAGGAATTCACGACAATATTTTCAATGTCCTTCTATTGTTCAATTTATGCAAAAACTCTTTGCTTTGATCTCGAGTATTATTTATTAAACAACATGTTGCTGATAGTGGACATTGTATGTTCAATTAGAGGGCTCAGAACCATAGTGGGCCATCTCCATGTGAGGTCAAATTGAGCTGTTGCCATCTGTCGGTATAGTTTATGGTTATACATCTTATATTGCAGTGGGCCACATCCAGCATTTCCCGTTTACAAACCGTAGAGCATCAAAATATCGGTCGAAATGAAATTACAAATTCTGTTAGTCAGAATGGTCCAAATCCATGCAGCAAATCACGCTACCGCATGCTACCATTTATTCCTCCAGTGAATCATGATTTTTACAAGAGTTTGCCTATGCAAGTCAAAACTGATGATCAGCAGGACATTGATTAGCTGTATGGAAATGGCCCAGTTACATTTCTTTAGGCTGAGCCAAGTCCCAGCAAAGGAAAATAGCATGAAGCCACATTAATGTTGTACTAATATAAGATAAAAAATATATTTTAGATTGCTGTGGCATTTAGTTATTATGTGTAACTAGGCTCAATAAATTATGATATTAAGAAAACATTGATCTTCTATTTCTCCATTTTTAAAAAATGGTGCTTGGCCCACTATGGTTCTCAACCCTTCAATTATAATGTAATTCAAATGATCACAGGCAGACCTCTTAGTTTTCATTTTAATCTCTCATCAAACCATTGTCTAAATATTAGTGCAACCTGATTGCAAAAATAGCATAATTTTTCAGCTGTTTTAAATCATTATATACCAACAATTATTTTAAACTTGTAGGGAGGCTGTAATTTGGAATACAAGAGCGATTTTGTTACTGAAATTTGATGAAAGAATAATCGCAATATCTTATCGAGGGTGGAAGCAAAACATTTTACATCACAGCATGTTAGAAACTACAAATTTTAAGACCTCATTTTGGTAGGTGTCTGCTATTTATGTGCACTTCTACAGTAAGATCCCCGTTCACTCTCTTGCTGGAAGTTATTCAGGAGCCATTTGTTATGTCTATTTTATACCCTTTTCAGCTTGATTCTTTTTATATACTACCCAATCGTCCTTTTTAGATGGTTAAAGAATACATTATTTCAAAGTTAGAAAAATCCTGTACACGGTTTTCTTCCTCTGCCTCTTTCTGTTCATCCTACTTTAGCTGTATGAGGTGAATGATAAAACTTCTTCTCTTCTCGAGATTGTGGATGTTTCTGTTTGGTTTCACTCACATAACTTATATATATATATAAAGGCAAATTCAAAAACAACTTCTGAAACACCTGCTTTTACTACTATGGCACTGCAGGCGACTACACTGATGATACATGGAATGAAGATGGAGCACCGGTGAAATGCAATGGCAGGAGAAAGCTACAGAAAACATGCCCTTACATTGCTTTATTTACCACAAATCCTGCATGCGGTCGATCGTGATTAAACCTGGACCACTCACTCACCCACAGCGCCACCTCAGAAACAGCTGGATGATCAAGTTTAACAAATGGGTATTTCTATCCTGTCTGCTTATTTCTCAACAAAACTTGCATAGCTTTCCTGAAAGTGTTTCACACATATCACAGATCTGCTAAATGATAGTCAGCCCCCCCCCCCTTAAAACAGAGTGAATCTATTAACTTGGTAAAGCAGATTCATTAGATAGCTGAAAACAATTAGGTTATAATTGCTTACAGTTGGCATGTTTATGCAATACTTATACTATTATAGATACCATAAAAATGGAAATATGACTAAAATGCACAAGGGAGGAGATTATCTTGCACTGAAACACGAGTAACCATGCTTGGCTCATACGAAAAGCTGTGACATTGTCACATTTACCATGGCCAACTAGGGAAGGTTATAGAACTGGTGAAATGGCAATGGCCAAATGTTTACAAAGTGTGTCAGTCTATGCTGACTTTGGAATTCAATACTCTTCACATGTTACAAACAACAAAAGCAACTAAACCCCATATATATACGTTGGTACAGCCAGTTTTGAGAAAATAATAAAACGCTTTAGATGTAAAGGTCTGTTTGGTGCAAGAGGATTTATTACAATCCTGAGTGTTACATAATTGCATATTGCAAACTTCTCTTACCATCTTTACTATTTACGAGACATTATTGAGTTATGCTTTCCCTGCCTCACACATACAAACTGTTTTATATAAATACTAACTTTTGGTTTAAAGGGAACTTAAAACATGTATTTCCAGGAAGTCTTGAAGATAATTTTGGGTGGGAAAACAAGACTTTCTGTAAATTAACTCTAGATGTGTAGTAGACAATGTAAAACTGGTTTGCATTTGAACTCTTGCTTAATGTTGAAAATTCTCAACTGTGTCTGTGAGTCATCATACAAAGAATACATTTCAATATAAAATTTGGTGAATTAAATGTTATATTTTAAATTGTATAAAATCAAAAACAAAGAGACAACTATTACAATATATATGAAAGAATTAAAGGAAAATGTAACATAAGATGTGGAAATATTAGCCAAGAGTCAAGTCTTACCTTGAATTTATCGCACGGAAGTCCCCATTCTGTAACAGAATAAGTGTTAGTTAAAACAGTATGGTTATCTGATAGTAATACACTTGATTTGTTTATAATTGCTATATGTAAAAGCGATATTTGGAGACAAATATTTCACATTTCATCGTGTAGCAACAATTGTTTGGTGTACTGAAGTAACATAAAGAAGTTGGATAGGTAGAATCAGACTGAAAAATTCAATGCCATAGCCGGGATTTGAACCATATATCTCCTGGTCTCTAGCCAGTTATTCTAACCACTGAGCTATTATGGCAACATGCTAGCATGGCATTAAGTTCCTCAACTGACTCATATTTTTATGGTAAACCATAAAGTGATCTCAATTATTTTGAGATGAATACAGCATTGGTGATTTAGTTGGCTAAATTATGCAGCCCAGGACTTTAAGTACCTACAGCATGGTAAGCCACCAATAATGTTCACTTGGAAACATGCAAGTCAGTTGAGGAATTTAATGCCATGTTGCCATGGTAGCTCAGTGGTTAGAACGACCGGCTAGAGACTGGGAGATCCATGGTTCAAATCCAGTTATGGCATTAAATTTTTCAATCTGACTCTACCTACCCAACTTCTGTCCTACATAAAAAAAAAAAAAAAACAATTGCGTGAAAAAACAATTAGTAATTCATAGTACATCATTCAGTTTCTCAAGTATTTAGCTCTAAATAAATTGTTTGGTTTACAAAAGCCACATAATGAATGTTTAATACTTCAGAATTTATCATAGAGTTAGTTAAGTATTTAGGAAGATTAGAACAGAAACCAATTAATCTTTTACACCTATAACCAATATTTTCACATGTACAAAATTTCCCTCAACTATTAAAATTGTCAAGCATTTCACTGCAATTAATTTCAATCCTTTACATACAGCATCTAACACGCTCTTATCCGTTTCATTTAGTGATACGTAATTGAAATATTTTTATGAATGTACATAAACTAAACTTCAAGCAGCAAAAAATTCTATAAAGCTTACCCTAATATCATCACAAACAGATGAAGTTTTGGTTCCCAGCCACCAAGGTTCTATTTTAATTTCTATTTTGTTATCCCTTTCATTATCATTGTTGCATTTCTTAACCTTTATTACAGGAGCCTCTGCAGGAAATCCTCTTTCGTTCAGAAAACCAAAGTCTGATGAAGTTTCTTTTCTCATACCTATGTCACAATTGCTGCCGGATGTAACACTTTCAGACTTAATCAGATCATTCCTGGGAGGTTTGGTAAAACATTCCCTCTCTTTCTGTGAACAAAATTCTGGAAAAGGAGTCTCTGATTTAATTTCTGTTTTGATTGCCATGTTGCAGTCTTCATCCAGAAGCACAGAATCACTGTTTGTCTTTATTGTAACAACCTTGGTATAGGTCGCTGTCTCATCCTGTGAAATTGCTTCATCTGAGAGAGGATCCTTTTCTTTGATATCCATTTCACAACACTTCTTAATTCCAGTAACAAGTCTGTGGAGAAAGAAACATTTAATTTATACCTTAAAATATATATAATTTTAAACTACAAACATTGCACAAGGAAACCTCCACTGTTCTGTTAAAAGTATGCTTACTACTTGGAATGATGATAATTGTTGGTGTTTAAGGGCATTCAACTATTAAGATCATTAGCACCCTTATTAAACAAGTGAAATAAAAATACTAAAGGTAAAATAACAATATAACACAGAAATTAAAACTAAAAGAAGAAATTCAATTAAAAGAACAGTGAATTAAACAACTGGTGACAAAAGACACACATGAATCTAAAATATTCCAAACAGAACACAAAATAAGTAAAACTTGGTTGACGGGTTAAAATTAACGTGGCCGAGGTCAACGCAGAAGGTTGACATGCGAGCCCAGGACCGCAAAGTGTTTATCCAGGTTTTAGCAGACTATTCTATGGTTTCATTTAGTAAATAATATGTTTTTTTTTTTAGGGTTTTGTTTACTAAATAAATAAATCGTAATATACAATTGAAGACTACAGCTAACTTTTCATTTTAAATACTGTAATGCTCCATTATATTTTATTAATATTTAACTCGTATCTCTAGTAGCCGCAATATACTTTGAAGACATGTGTTATAAACTTCTTGTAGCCAGCTTTTTACATTCCTCAGTAAAACTATTCTCTAGCAATGTAATTTATAATGGACATAATACACTAAACATATATAGAGTGCAATGCTCTATTTACATTACAACTCATAATAATACTGTTCTATAATAATGACTGCACAACACATGTGAATTATAAAGTTTACGATGAAATAGGTGCACAAAATGTGCTAGTAGGATTATTTATATCCACTAGACCCTCTATATAGTAATTATTTATCATGCTGAAACTTTTTTGTGTGTTATTTTCAAACTGACACAGTGAATTTGTTTTTGAACAGTTTCACTATTTTCTAACAAACATATCTAGTCTTTAGATGTGACTTGACGTTCAGAAGATGCATATAACACCTCTCCACTCACAGTCAGAAGCACATTTGAGGAAAGTTGTGCCCAATTGCCATAAAAGACTGGGAAAGCAAAGGAAATGCAGTTTTATTTATGGACGCTGTTTAACTGCTGTGGTTCTCAGCATCCCTTCCTATACTGGGTGTGAAAGACCACTTCATTTACTCAGAGGCTCCTTGAGATTCTTTTTCATACCACAAATATACGACATTGGGCAAATGGCTTTACTTCCCTTTCAAAGGAAGCCATGCAAAGGATGTTTATGCCCAAAAAAATCCATCAACATCTACCAGATTTGAACCCGCCACCTTGGGTATATAAAGTTAGCATGTAAACCATTACACCATGGAGGGCAACTGAGAAACTAGGATATCAGCAGTTTTCTTGCTGATCTACTGCTCTTCAACCCACGACACTACCGGGTTGAAACTAGCCAGTTTGGTCTCTGGCAAAAAGCAGTGTCTACCATGTGTCCTGATGTTTGGGAATCCTACTGAGACGGAACAGCCGGCAGTCAACTATGTGGAGAATCTTGTACAACACATCCTGGTAGCGAGCAACCGGAAGAATATTTGTTACAGCTGTTTACACTAGGATGATATGGTGTGGCCATATTTCCAACTTGGATTCTTGGAATGCTGCCCAAAGCTGTGACAACCATGGCAATCTTTTGGTGAACCACATCCAAAGACTGCTCAGAAGGAAGAAGGGAGTAGATTAAAGATATTTATAAGGCAAATAAAATGCATACCCTCAATTTTTTTGGGAAGAGCCTCCAAAGCCCTCTTCATTCGGAATGACTTTTGCGTTATTAGTAAACATAAGAGGTAATACAAAGTTACTCCACAAAAAGTGTATTGCTTGTCACAACACACAATTTATATCATGTAGAGGTGTTTGTAGTGTTAACCATTTGAGATATATTCCTTGTTATTTGTTTCAATTTTAAAGTACTTCTGGTTTTCTCAAATGGGAAGTCACCATTCATTTCATATCTCTTTTGTTTTACTGCTAGCCATGCTAAGAAAATCAAATTTCAATTTATTACATAGTGAACCCTTTTAAAAGATTTTAATATTGCTTTAGCCAAATGTATTCCCTGATTTCCCTAATATTCACAAGGAAGAAAGCAAACAATAACACCTTTTCTACTAATGTTTATCTTAAATAGCATGAAGTACATAGCAGAATAATCTTTGTAAGAATAGTGTTTTTGCAAAACAGATAGTGAAGGGCATATAAAGCGAACACTTCAGATCTTTTTAAATAAAACATAAGTTATTTGAAAATACTGGGAAAAAATGAAAGACAAATTATATTCATTACATCAATAAGAAATGTGAGAACAGTGGAATAAAGAAAATTTAGACATATTAAGGACTCCAACAGATCACTATTGCCCAGTATTTCTCTTCAATAATATTTTATGAATGCAGGTCTTAAGTCACTCTGGTCATATTAAAATGGGTAATGTTACCTCAGAGGTCCACATGTCTTGGCAGATGCTGCTAATGAGCAATGTCAGATATCAACTGTTGAGCAGAAAATATGCTGTGGCGATAGGAAATAGAAAAGTAGTTGGTACAGTTGCAACATATACTACAACTAAGTAATCATTATAAAGCAAACAAGTGTAATACAACTGTTTTATAACCTCAAACAGTAAACAAATGCAATACAAGTGAAGAACAATTTATGGCGACTGCCCCTTGTAGTTATAATCGCTGCACATGTGTGAGCAGTTTGCTTCAGGAAGTTATAGCAGAGTGTTGCCATTTGTTGTTACACCTGTGTGCATGGACACATGTGGCAATAGCAAGTTGTTTAACATTGAAGCTGTAATTGTTACCCCTGACACACCTGCAGTGATTTGCACATGCGACTGTTTCTGGAAGTTTCTTGCCACATGATCGACAGGCATAAATAGAAGAGAATGAGCCCTGGTAAAGTGTTCAGTTTCAATTGGGAATGCATAGTGCAGCAATTGAGTCAGTTTCGATGAGAAATTCATAACATGCAGTAAATGTGTGTTATTTATGGATGCTCTTTAACTACTGTAGTTCTCAGTGTCCCATTCTAAATTGGGTGTGTAATACTGCTTAATTTTGCTCAGAGGCCTCTCTATCAGGCTTGAGGTTCTTTAAGTGCCATAAATCTACCACACAGGACCCACAGCTTTACTTCCCTTCCAAAGGAAGCCATGCTAAGAAGTTTTACACCCGAAAAAATCCATCATCCTTAGGCAGGTTTGAACCGGCGACCTTGGGTATATGAAGTTAGCAATAACATGCAATAGTAGCCCCTGACATAGCAAGCACCAAAAGAAAACTATATCGCAGAATTGTTGCAAAAGCATCAAATAAAGGCATTTACTTGTGAACACTTTTTTATTTCCAATCCATGAGAGCAACAAAGTGTTGTTTGAGCAAATAAGATGAGTTTTCATTATAATATTAAAATGTGACAAAGTAAGAAAATGCAATGCAAGTAACTAATGTAACCCATGAAACAGTAAAAAAAGGCATCAAACAGTAAACAAGTGCAATGCAAGTGAATTTTAATACATGTAAAGGATAAAACAGTAAGTAAATGTGGTAAAACTTCCACAGGTGATCCACATTTTAAAATGATGAAAACATCATGTTCGGATTTTAAATCTACTAGATTGTTAAGTTTTGACTTCTTCTTGGGATTATGGATTTTAGCTTCACAGATCTCTCAGCTATGACCTGTTGTCGCACTGCAGTCGCAGCCGACTGCTCCACTCCTCTACTTACAAGAACCATCTGCAGATTATTTTTTGCATCTTGAGCTACATTTTGCGACTTAAAGCCTAAAAGTTTATGACAGACCAGTAAATACAAAGTGGTTCTAATAGAACTACAAGAGTTTCAAATCTGGATCACAATTGGAAGTAATACCGGAAATGTAATATAATAATCACCTCAGAGCATTAAACAAAGGGCACACAAGTGAATAGTACATGTACAGCCAAAACAGTAGGGTTAAACATAATATAAGTAAATAATTACCATGCTGTCGCAAACTTATGTAATACAAGTGAATCATACACATTTAAAGCAGGAAACAGAAGGAAACATTGCATAAATCGAGAAGTCGCGACAGAATGTGTAACCTGAAGCGATTTAACAACTTCCTCCTATTTAAAACGCCAAATGCTGCACATTAGCGGAATTTTCGCGGCTTTTATTTGAACAAGGCTGCCTGCCTGCCGTTGCGCGATACCAGTCACACGTCAACGTCAAAAGCAACGTTACTATAAAATGGTTAAATCCAAAACTATTTACACAGGATTCCAATTCGCTCTTGGTGTTCCTTTAAAACTATGAGGTAACATATTACATATAAAAATAGTAGATTCTGATGTCATCGCCTTCCTAGCAGACGACGGCACCTTTCCTACACCCTTACCCTAATCTACACCATATCCAAATATGAATCCAAATTTTAAGAAGATTGTGTTAATAAGGACAGATATGATAATTGCAAAACAAAAATCATAACTCTTATTTCTTATATTGCTGCTTTTGTAATATAATATTATTTTCTTACCGAACATATGTTTAATACAACCTAACACAAGAACGATAACTCTTGCATTTAGCTTTCTGCTGTGGATTTCTTCTTCTTCTTCTTATCTAAAACACAACAATGCCAACCCTGAAACAGCCTCGTCTGGCTACAAAACTAAGGAACTAACGACTATGACGAGATGATTATGATTATTATTGTTATGATGATGACAATTACAACTATTGAGAGTGAAAAGTGTTAACCTTTGCTATAATAAACTGTACAATATGCGAGAAAACCTAAATTGCCCCCCAAAAAATCTAATGTTCCATTCACCTAACTCTCTAGCTCTTCCATGTACAAACTATTCTTACAAAAGGTTATTCTTTTATGTACATCATACTAATCGAAATAAACTAGCAAAATGTGATAGTACTAATTGCTTCCTTGAAGGGAAATAAGGGAGTAAGTATATAAGGTTAAAGCAATAGTTAATTCCTTTAATTTGACAAATCGAGGTTCTATTCACTTTCTATGGTCTCATTTAAGAGAGTTATGGGGTTTAAAATATAAAGGAATATCTCAAAACCGGCCAACTCTACCAGAAAAACGTATATGATATAAATTGAATCTATTAACGATATCGTCATTTTTTGTGAAATAAATGTTTCTTTCTCTCATGGTTTAACCGTTATGCAAAACTCTAAAAACCTAATCCAGAATAAAGAGGTCTTCAGAGGCTATTTCCAGAAAATTAGAAATATACATTTTATTTGTGATGTTAATATACTTACGGTATTTTAATCAACATTTTTAGAGCCTTTTTGAGAAAAATAACACAATTTGTCTATGTAAGGATAGTATACGGTGTTGGTGCCGACAATACCTCCATATAGCGGACAGTTATGGGCAGGATCATTCTTAGAAAGATAACTGTGTGTAAAATTGCAGTGGCCAATGCGCAAACGAGCCAATAACAGCTGTTCATTACGAAATATACGTGAGGAAGTTACTTATGTTACAGGGAGGTCCTTCACCGCCCTAAGTTTGTTTCCGAGGAGAGCTAACCACTCTTCATACCAGCACGAAATCACCCCTCTCCGCACAAGCCTAAGTCATCGGCTGTTACACCAGTAATTGTAACAACTGGGTTCTGTGGGATACGTCATTGCTGGCAAATCTGCCATTTCAATCTCTGGCAACCAACGTGAACAGGAATCCATGCGCATTCCACATGAAAGCTGGAAGCGTGTAAAATGTGAAGAACGCAATGAATGCGCTGAACGATAGCATGTTAGCTGTACAGCTCACAAACGCTCTGAAGTACACTAAGGGATTCGTTCAAAATAAGGGAGCCACCCAAATTGCTACGACGAAAATAGAGAATGGCTCGGCATATGGCATAGAACTCTTGAGGTATAAATGGACGTACTACTATATAAACCAAAAGTATAACGTTCGGTTCCATAAATAAATGCACATCCAACATAATCGGTGCAGCTACCCCCATTGCTGTATATAAACATTGCCGGCGCACCTACTCCCTTCGGTATATTAAAGATGTGGTTACTGTACTGTGAAATAAGTTCTAAAAGGCGAATACCGATATTAGACACAGGCGTAGTAGACTTCCCGTAGGCCGCCATCCCGAGATCGACGTGGGATGTAGCACGTAACTGAGGTGGGTGCACCCTCTCTTCCTTAGAAACATGCTAAGCATTTCCAAGCAGCTCTCGGAACCGAAAACATGGAGGCCTTGGACTGTGAAAGATGTCCAGTTCGCTATGGAAAACAGGCCTAAACTTCGGATATGTGAGCAAGCAAGGAAGCCCGCAGCCGTTAGGTAACAGGACATCACGCGGGCAGTGTAGAAGGTGTTCTACCGATTCGGCGGCATAAAAATCACAGCTGAACTAGTTGGAAAAGCACCAACAGGCACACGGATGCTCTGGTGTTGAACAGTGTCTTATCATTTCAGCACAGAGGTCGTGCTGAAGAATAAAGATGCTTACGAAATCTTAGATATAACAAGTACGTGATAAAAACGAAGCAACACTGGCTGATTCCGCTCCCCAAGATTGGTCATTTGTACACGTAAGATGTTCGGAGAACTGTCACAATGCTCTTTTAGCTGTGCTATATGTGGTGACCAGCAAAGTTTGCGATCGAATATCAGTCTAAAAAGACTCGTCTCATCTGCGAATGAATAACGGCGTACACTGAGAAGTACTCTCTCTCTCTCTCTCTCAATCGAAATACACTGTCCCTCATAAACTTCTGAATGAAGAAAGGTAGGCATCAACGTAAGTCCAGTTGTGCAGCTTGACACACCAATATGTGTCAAAGCCTTCATGCGGTCAAAAAATATTCCAACCGTGTAAAGTTCTTGATATACCCGTTCATGATCTGCGTCGATAATGATACAATGCGGTCAGCTGTTGACCAAGTCAAAAACCGCACTGGTGTTGGTTTCTAGATTGTGAGATTCCGTCCATTGATCACACCTTTCATCACCTTGCAAACGAAACTGGGGAGATATATAGGACGATAGGTGAGCGGAAGATGAGTCTTATTAAGGTTTCAATAATAGTTGGCTATACTATGAATCCTGGGATTTAAAGTACTTACAACATTGTAAGTTGCCATTGGGGTTGTCACCTCAAAATAATTTGAGATCACCTTGTGGTTTACCGGGAAACATGCGAGTCAGTTGGGAAATTCAATGCTATGTCTGCATGTTGCCATGGTAGCTCAGTGGCACGGCAACCGGATAGACATCAGGAGATCCGTGGTTCAAATCCCGGCTATTCATTGAATTTTTCAGTTTGACTCTATCTATCCAACTCCTATCCTACATATGGCTTGTGTGAAAAAACAATTAAAACCAATATCCAAAAGGAAGAATACCAGAATTGGTCATTTTACTCATCAAGACTGACCAGTTGCATGTTCAACATGCATACTAACAGCTGCACCACAGGAAGTTGTGGGATGGGTTAATTGTTCAGATTGGTTCCTTTACAGCCTCTACTGTAGAGCAATTAAAGGCTCTCCCCTCGGTTGTAAAACAATTACCTTTTGCAGCCAAATTGCGACTCCAAATTGTTAAATGTAATCCAAAGAAGAACTAGACATGAGACATTTAAAAAATGATAAATCCCTATGGCTTTTGAAACTTTAACTTCAAAATATTAGGAAGCAAGAATGGTTTCATTTTTAACACCTAGGCATTAGATACACACACAGACATGCACATTTACTCACACTGCAGCTAGGTTGCAGTTCTACATTAAGAATATTATACTGCTGCCTAAATTATACCTCTTTCATTTACTTCTGTTTCTATTTTCCTCTAAATTAGTGTAATTACCTACTTCTTTTGGTGTTATTTACTGGCATCAGCTAAGCATTTTGTGCATGGCTATACTTACAACCTCAAACTATGCACTTTCTAGATAAACTGCTATGATCATGAGCAAATGCAGATAATATTATTTTGGAGACAAAAAACCTGCCACTAGAATGTTTTGTTGCTTTCTATCAGTGCTACCACTAAGCTAAAATGGATATTTCTTCCTATAAATGTCACAGAAATGTAGTAGTTTTAAAATGAGTTAAAGTAATGGGAATTTACAACAGTTAAATTTCTTATCATATTAACTTCCAAGAATTACATATTCACTATAAGGTCAATTACAGGAAGTAGAACATCAAAAGTTTAGCACTATATATATATACATATATAATATTTATTAGATATGTTTTAACACCTCCTTTTAATTCTTTGGCACAGAATATTATGTACAATTTCATATAACAAGACTTAAGCAAAATATTTAAGCCAAAAGTACAAAATTGCTATAATCTTTTAAATTGATAACATGGAAATTATAAATGATAATTTACTTATATTTTGCAAAAAATGTATTATCTTCAATCCCTTAAAGTGCATAAAAAACCGTATTCAAAATAAATGATGGTTTTCACTTGTACAATTTCACATGGCTTGAGCAATAAATGTTGTGAAGACATTATTATGCCTAGAGTTGCTTCATTTTATAAGGTATGTTATGTTTTTAAAAAACAGGGATCACTGACGTGTTCATAAATGTTTTTGTATAAGATTTTTCTCTCATGATTCAAATTAGTTTCAAAGCATATAAAAATAACATTTGTGAAGAAGCATCACACTGAAACACTTTATTGCACTGTGGATTCAAATTAAATCCTTTTAGATTTCACAGCTGAGTAAAGGCTGTAACACAAGTTTTATACTGGTACCTATAGCTTTCTTACCCTCATTAATCTAATTGTATATTTTCAAACTTGACAAATGAATTGCACTCTTATAACAAGTTTTATATTAGTATGGGCTTCTTACCCTCATTTACCTGTGTTTTTTTCAAATTTGACAAATAAACATCACAACTTTTACACTGGTATGGCTTCTTACTCTCATTAATCTATGGCTTCTTACCGTTATGAATCACATTATGTCTTTTCAAACTTGACAAATGAGTAAAGCTCTTATCACAAGTTTTACACTGGTGAGGCTTCTTACCCTCATGAATCAAATTATGTCTTTTGAAACTTGACAAATGAGTAAAGCTCTTATCACAGATTTTACACTGGTGTGCCTTATTATCTTCATGAATCAAATTGTGCATTTTCAAACTTGACAAATGCGTAAAGGTCCTACTACAAGTTTTACATTGGTGCGGTTTCTTACCTTCATGAATCAAATAATGTGTTTTCAAATGTGACAAATGAGTAAACCCCTTATCACATGTTTTGCATTGGTGTGGCTTCCTACCCTCATGAATCAAAATATGTGTTTTCAAATTTGACAACTCAATAAAGCTCTTATTACAGGTTCTACACCAGTGTGGCTTCTTACCCGTATGAATCAAATTATGCCTTTTCAAACTTGACAACTGAGTAAACCTCCTATCACAAGTTTTGCACTCATGTGGTTTCTTACCCTCATGAATCAAATTATGTAATTTCAAATGTGACAACCAGGTGAAGCTCTTACCACAAGTTCTGCACATATGTGGTCTTTTCTCCTTAAGACTCAAATCCTTTGGATTTGAGTATAAAACCCTGCTATAAGCTTCCCCATCACTACACTTATCAGATAGCTCTGAGTAAACATGTTCTACAATGACATCTCTTTCCTGACTTTCACATTCAGAATGATCATTTCTGATGAGGAAGCTTGACTCTCTTCCTGCAACTTCAGCAAAAGACAATGGTGACTTACCACGGCTATCACCAGAAACTACTTCCTTGCATAATCTGAAATGCATGAGGAATTAGCATCATTAAATACAATAATCAGAGAATTAAATTCTGTAAACAGGATCACTTTTTACTAGTAATAAGTTGTGTTTGTTATCCTAAGAAATGCATTAATTTTGTGGATCTCTATAATAAGTTTATTATAAATGTTTTTAAACCTTTTGGTAGATAAATCTTTAAATCAACAATTATAATCAGTGAGTAACTGGTACTTTTTGTAGATCTTTCAAAGGCATTAGAAACAATCAATCATAAAATATTGTAGCAAAAGCTCTTTTGTTCTCCAACTATTAATTTCTTCCACAAACTGATTACAGTCTGAATCTTCTCTCAAATAACTGCCTTTCTTCAGTACTCTGCATACAGTTTCTTTCTGGCATTTACTGCAACAACAAATACTGGTTACTACAAATTTCCCGATAAAACTCACTCAACTGTTGCATGTGATGCATTCCCAGTGAAAACTGGATTCTGGGCAAGGCTTTCTTCCCCCTTTAATAACTGTTGATGATGTGACAGAAAATTTCCAGAAACAGTTGCACCTGCAAATCCACTGTTGCCAGCACAAGTGTAACCATGGATGCCAACAATGAGTTGTGCTACAAGTCAAAACACATGTTTGGCAATTATTACTGCTGCCGGTGAAGTCACAATGCTCTCTCTAGACTGGTCTTCCTGAAAAGCACATCGTAACAGGCTAGATGATCCAGGTGTACTTACTGGTCTCTTCCTTCAGGGTAGCCTCCATATGCAGTAGATGATATCATTTATCCTCTTCACCACAAGGTGCAGCCCTTGCCATGGCTATTGAAGCTTGGGGCAGCAACCTTGGTCTGGGTAAGGTGATATAGTCACACCAAATTGTCCTGTCATAACAGCTCTTTAAAAAAAACTGTTAAAACCAGCTTATAAACCCATAGAATTAGATGTCTGGAAGATCTACATCATGAAGAAAAAGAGTCATATCATGAATTTTGATTTACCAGCAACCTCTGGAAGTTCATAGATCCCGCAACTGATGCCTCCACAAGTGATACACCACCACCCTCATTTTTGACGCCAAAGAAGAAAGATTTAGTCAGAATTAAGGGTTGGAAATGGGAATAAGAGTTCCCGAAACCGGTCCCAGTAAGTAAATCTAAGTGATGTTTGTGTTACAAAAATGGACTCAAATTCTTTTATTTTTTATTTAATCACATCACTGTCACAAGATTTTATGCATATTTGCAAGTTTTGAATGAATATTATATTCCCAATTACATAAATTCAAGACATTAATTATGTTACAACATAAATGTTAAGTTATATATGAATTAAAGAAAACTATTACACAAGATGCAGAAATATTACCGAGAGTCAAGTCTTACCTTGAGGAGTTTACAGGAGGTAAGTCTCCATCCTGTAACAAAATAATTTACATAATCATTCTATACATTACTCATTAAATAACATGGTTATATTGTTATGTTACTATACATGTACCAGGTTAGTATTGTTTATAAATTGCACGTGTTATTACGGAATATGTGAATACAGACATTTCATCATGTAATGGGGTGTATCAATGGAAACAAATTGTTTCATTTACAGAACACAAAACTTACATAACAAATGCTAGGTATTACAGAATGTCTCATTATGTGTAGTCAAATATTTATGAAAAGTTGAGATGCATGAAGGGACAGCTGTAGGGAAGAGGAAAGAAATAAACTGGGATAATAACCTGGTTGTTGAGATAAATATGATATTGGAATTGAGATTTGCAAGGCGACAGCAAATTTATACCTTGCATATTCCATTTAACATTATTTAATGTGAATTTTGTTTGATTACAATTTCTAAAAAGTCATTAAAGTACAAAGGTTTATTCTTCAAAGCAGAAACATATAGTGTGAGGCAATTTAGAAACCTAATTCAATTTGTGTTTCCAATGCGTTAAAGCTTTAAAATTCAGCTGTTAGATGTCTTCAAATAATTCATTTCCTCTTGGCATTCACCTAATCTATGTTTCAAATGTAGCTAATTATAGATGCTACAATATTACACAATCTTTAAGCTATAATTTCAACAAAACTTCCCTGGAATATTATAATTTTCAAGAAAATTGCCATTATTTTCAATTCTTTAAATACTCATCTCATACATCCATAAACTATCTCTTACTCTTTAACACATTGAAGTCCAGGGTTTTCTTTAGTTGAAGGTCCAAGAAACCCAGAGTTTTTACGCCTTTGAGTTATTATTTACAGTACATCAATCAAATCTGCTGAAAAGTATTGGGAGAACATAGAAAGATGGCATTCAAGAATTTCTTAACAAGTAAGAAAATAGTCATAACTTCAGTATTAATATTTTTATTTTAAATTTACAAGTATCAAATATGAGTTTGAAAAAAACTGCATAAAGCTGCTTACACTCCATATATTCAAAGTTCGAAAAACTGTGCCTCAGAATCAGAATTTTCCAGAGCTTTATTTGTATCGTGAATTTAAGCTTCAGTTCACAGAAATTGAGGAAAATGCAGCATTTTAACATTTAAGAACACAAAACGTAACAAGTAGATTTTCAAAGAAAATGGCGAGACTACCCGAAAGCAGCTAATATTACTAAATCTCCTAAACCACTTAATAGTTGACTAATCCAAGGACTGATGGTACCACAAATCAGACAACTACACGATAACTGATGTATATTCTTCGCCGCATAATCCAAGACCAAGTTAAGGTTGTGGAATTGAATTAAAAGTATTAGTTATACCTCCCGAGCTATGCTCAGGCGTGGGTCGCATGAACATTTTGTATGGCCTGAGCTATACTCAGGCTTGGGCTTCAATGTGTTAAATTCTATATTATATAATTCAAATATTTTATTGAGTGTACAATAACCTTAGCAGGTAATTGCTGAAGATTTGCACAAAACTTACCTTATTGTCATCACAAACAGATGAAACTTCTGTTTCTGGCCACCAAGGTTCTACTTTAATTTCAATTTTGTTATCCATTTCATAATCACTGTTACATTTCTTAACCTTCATTACAGGTTCCTCTGGAAGAAACTCTCTCTCATCTGGTGAACAGAAGTCTGAAACCAGATCCTGTTCTTCAGGTTCTTTTTTCATATCTATCTCACAGTTGTTGCTGAATGTAACAGTCTCAGACTTAATCTGTTTTTTATGTTTGGTAAAACATTCAGTCTCTTTCTGTGGACAAAAGTCTGCAGAAATAGTCTCTGATTTGATTTCCGTTTTGATTGCCATGTCACAATCATCATCCAGAAGCAAATCACTGCTTGTCTTCATTGCAACAGCCTCGGTGAAGATTGCTGTCTCGTTCTGCAAAACTGCATCATCTGGGATAGGGTCCTCTTCTTTTATATCCATTTTAGAAATCTTCTTAATTTATTAACAAGTCTGCAGAGAAAGAAACACATTATGTAAAACATAAAATATCTATATTTTAAGTCTCAGCTTTTCTTCTTACAAACCTCCACTGTTCTCTCACATATAATCCTACTTCTGGGAAACTAGAATCAAGGCCACATTTGGGAGTCAAGCCATGGATCTCTGTCTCTGCCATGCTATTATTCAAAGTTTTTATGCTGTATAAGCATAAAAACTTCCCAACTGATATTTAACCTAAAAGGCAATCTTAGTTATTACATATCCCTCAAAGGAAGTTGGTAATGTTAAAACTACTATGTTTTAGATGTATTTTCAAAATCAATATCATCATTATGGTACTGTTGTTGTTGTTGTTGTACACAAGGTGTCTACAACAACTGAGATGAAACCTTAATCCCAAAGTGATTTATTATAAAGCATTTGTAACATTGCAACAGCTTTCAGGTCTATACCTGTAATTATTATCAAGTTAGGTAACTGTGATGATATTATGAGCATCTTGGCAAGGCACATCATTGTAGCATTATTGCCTCAGAGCACCAAAGGTAGTAATGGCACTGTCTCACAACACCAAAGTCAGTAGTGGCACTGTCTCAGAACGCCAAAGGTAGTAGTGGCACTGTCTCAGAATGCCAAAGGTAGTAGTGGCATTGTCTCAGAACGCCAAAAGTAATAGTGGCACTGTCTCAGATCGCCAAAGGTAGTAGTGGCACTGTCTCAGAATGCCAAAGGTAGTAGTGGCACTGTCTCAGAACGCCAAAAGTAATTGTGGCACTGTCTCAGAATGCCAAAGGTAGTAGTGGCATAGTCTCAGAACGCCAAAGGTAGTAGTGGCATAGTCTCAGAACGCCAAAAGTAATAGTGGCACTGTCTAAGGATGCCAAAAATAGTGGCACTGTCTCAGAACGCCAAAGGTAGTAGTGGCACTGTCTCAGAACACCAAAGGTAGTAGTGGCACTGTCTCAGAACGCCAAAGGTAGTAGTGGCACTGTCTCAGAACACCAAAGGTAGTAGTGGCACTGTCTCACAACACCAAAGGTAGTAGTGGCACTGTCTCACAACACCAAAGGTAGTAGTGGCACTGTCTCAGAACACCAAAGGTAGTAGTGGCACTGTCTCACAACACCAAAGGTAGTAGTGGCACTGTCTCACAACACCAAAGGTAGTAGTGGCACTGTCTCAGAACACCAAAGGTAGTAGTGGCACTGTCTCAGAACACCAAAGGTAGTAGTGGCACTGTCTCACAACACCAAAGGTAGTAGTGGCACTGTCTCAGAATGCCAAGGTACTAGTGGCACTGACTCGTCACCAAAAGGTACTAGTGGCACTATCTCACAATGCCAAAGGCAGTAGTGGCAGACTCAGAACGCCAAAGGCAGTAGTGACACTGTCTCACAACACAAAAGTCAGTAGTGGCACTGTCTCACAATACCAAAGTCAGTAGTGGCACTGTCTCACAATACCAAAGTCAGTGGTGGCACTGTCTCACAATACCAAAGTCAGTAGTTGCACTGTCTCAGAACACCAAAGTCAGTAGTTGCACTGTCTCAGAACACCAAAAGTAGTAGTGGCACTGTCTCACAACACCAAAGTCAGTAGTTGCACTGTCTCAGAACAACAAAGTCAGTAGTAGCACTGTCTTACAACACCAAAGTCAGTAGTTGCACTGTCTCACAACACCAAAGTCAGTAGTAGCACTGTCTCACAACACCAAAGTCAGTAGTAGCACTGTCTCAGAACACCAAAATCAGTAGTAGCACTGTCTCAGAGCACCAAAGTCAGTAGTAGCACTGTCTCAGAACACCAAAGTCAGTAGTGGCACTGTCTCAGAACACCAAAGTCAGTAGTAGCTCTGTCTCAGAACACCAAAGTCAGTAGTAGCACTATATCACAACACCAAAGTCAGTAGTAGCACTGTCTCAGAACACCAAAGTCAGTAGTAGCACTGTCTCACAACACCAAAGTCAGTACTGGCACTGTCTCACAACACCAAAGGTAGTAGGGGCACTGTCTCACAACAACAAAGTCAGTAGTGGCACTGTCTCACAACACCAAAGTCAGTAGTGGCAATGTCTCACAACACCAAAGGTAGTAGTGGCACTGTCTCACAACACCAAAGTCAGTAGTGGCACTGTCTCACAACACCAAAGTCAGGAGTGGCACTGTCTCACAACACCAAAGTCAGTAGTGGCACTGTCTCACAACACCAAAGGCAGTAGTGGCACTGTCTCACAACACCAAAGTCAGTAGTGGCACTGTCTCACAACACCAATCAGTAGTGGCACTGTCTCACAACACCAAAGTCAGTAGTGGCACTGTCTCAGAACGCCAAAGGTAGTAGTGGCACTGTCTCAGAATGCCAAAGGTAGTAGTGGCATTGTCTCAGAACGCCAAAAGTAATAGTGGCACTGTCTCAGAACGCCAAAGGTAGTAGTGGCACTGTCTCAGAATGCCAAAGGTAGTAGTGGCACTGTCTCAGAACGCCAAAAGTAATAGTGGCACTGTCTCAGAACGCCAAAGGTAGTAGTGGCATAGTCTCAGAACGCCAAAAGTAATAGTGGCAATGTCTCAGAATGCCAAAGGTAGTAGTGGCACTGTCTCAGAACGCCAAAGGTAGTAGTGGCACTGTCTCAGAATGCCAAAGGTAGTAGTGGCACAGTCTCAGAACGCCAAAAGTAATAGTGGCACTGTCTCAGAATGCCAAAAATAGTGGCACTGTCTCAGAACGCCAAAGGTAGTAGTGGCACTGTCTCAGAATGCCAAGGTACTAGTGCCACTGACTCGTCACCAAAAGGTACTGGTGGCACTGTCTCACAATGCCAAAGGCAGTAGTGGCACTGTCTCACAACACCAAAGTCAGTAGTGGCACTGTCTCCCAACACCAAAGTCAGTAGTGGCACTGTCTCACAACACCAAAGGCAGTAGTGGCACTGTCTCACAACACCAAAGGTAGTAGTGGCACTGTCTCACAACACCAAAGGTAGTAGTGGCACTGTCTCACAACACCAAAGGCAGGAGTGGCACTGTCTCACAACACCAAAGGCAGTAGTTGCACTGTCTCACAACACCAAAGGTAGTAGTGGCACTGTCTCACAACACCAAAGTCAGTAGTGGAACTGTCTCACAACACCAAAGTCAGTAGTGGCACTGTCTCACAACACCAAAGTCAGTAGTGGCACTGTCTCACAACACCAAAGTCAGTTGTGGCACTGTCTCACAACACTAAAGGCAGTAGTGGCACTGTCTCACAACACCGAAGTCAGTAGTAGCACTGTCTCAGAACACCAGTCAGTAGTGGCACTGTCTCACAACACCAAAGTCAGTAGTGGCACTGTCTCAGAACACCAAAGTCAGTAGTAGCACTGTCTCAGAACACCAAAGTCAGTAGTGGCACTGTCTCACAACACCAAAGTCAGTAGTGGCACTGTCTCACAACACAAAAGTCAGTAGTGGCACTGTCTCACAACACCAAAGTCAGTAGTGGCACTGTCTCACAAAACCAAAGGTAGTAGTGGCACTGTCTCACAACACCAAAGGTAGTAGTGGCACTGTCTCACAACACCAAAGGCAGTAGTGGCACTGTCTCACAACACCAAAGTCAGTAGTAGCACTGTCTCAACACCAAAGTCAGTAGTAGCACTGTCTCAGAACACCAAAGTCAGTAGTGGCACTGTCTCACAACACCAAAGTCAGTAGTGGCACTGTCTCACAACACCAAAGTCAGTAGTAGCACTGTCTCACAACACCAAAGGTAGTAGTGGCACTGTCTCACAACACCAAAGTCAGTAGTAGCACTGTCTCACAACCCCAAAGTCAGTAGTGGCACTGTCTCACAACCCCAAAGTCAGTAGTGGCAAGGTCTCACAACACCAAAGTCAGTAGTGGCACTGTCTCACAACACCAAAGTCAGTAGTGCCGCTGTCTCAAAACACCAAAGTCAGAAGTAGCACTGTCTCAGAACACCAAAGTCAGTAGTGGCACTGTCTCACAACACCAAAGTCAGTAGTAGCACTGTCTCACAACACCAAAGTCAGTAGTAGCACTGTCTCAGAACACCAAAGGTAGTAGTGGCACTGTCTCACAACACCAGTCAGTAGTGGCACTGTCTCACAACACCAAAGTCAGTAGTGACACTGTCTCACAACACCAAAGTCAGTAGTGGCACTGTCTCAGAACACCAAAGTCAGTAGTAGCACTGTCTCACAACACCAAAGTCAGTAGTAGCACTGTCTCACAACACCAAAGTCAGTAGTAGCACTGTCTCACAACACCAAAGTCAGTAGTAGCACTGTCTCAAAACACCAAAGTCAGTAGTGGCACTGTCTCACAACACCAAAGGCAGTAGTGGCACTGTCTCACAACACCAGAGTCAGTAGTGGCACTATCTCAGAACACCAAAGTCAGTAGTGGCACTGTCTCACAACACCTAAGTCAGTAGTGGCACTGTTTCAAAACACCAAAGTCAGTAGTAGCACTGTCTCACAACACCAAAGTCAGTAGTAGTGCTGTCTCAAAACGCCAAAGTCAGTAGTGGCACTGTCTCAAAACACCAAAGTCAGTAGTAGCACTGTCTCACAACACCAAAGTCAGTAGTTGCACTGTCTCACAACACCAAAGTCAGTAGTGGCACTGTCTCAGAACATCAAAGGTAGTAGTGGCACTGTCTCAGAATGCAAAGGTAGTAGTGGCATTGTCTCAGAACGCCAAAAGTAATAGTGGCACTGTCTCAGATCACCAAAGGTAGTAGTGGCACTGTCTCAGAACACCAATGTCAGTAGTAGCACTGTCTCAGAACACCAATGTCAGTAGTGGTACTGTCTCAGAACACGAAAGTCAGTAGTAGCACTGTCTCAGAACACCAAAGTCAGTAGTGGCACTGTCTCAGAACACCAAAGTCAGTAGTAGCACTGTCTCAGAACACCAAAGGTAGTAGTGGCACTGTCTCAGAATGCCAAAGGTAGTAGTGGCATTGTCTCAGAACGCCAAAAGTAATAGTGGCACTGTCTCAGATCGCCAAAGGTAGTAGTGGCACTGTCTCACAACACCAAAGTCAGTAGTAGCACTGTCTCACAACACCAAAGTCTGTAGTAGCACTGTCTCAGAACACCAAAGTCAGTAGTGGCACTTTCTCAGAACACGAAAGTCAGTAGTAGCACTGTCTCAGAACACCAAAGTCAGTAGTGGCTCTGTCTCAGAACACCAAAGTCAGTAGTAGCACTGTCTCAGAACACCAAAGTCAGTAGTAGCACTGTCTCACAACACCAAAGTCAGTAGTAGCACTGTCTCAGAACACCAAAGTCAGTAGTGGCACTGTCTCACAACACCAAAGTCAGTAGTGGCACTGTCTCAGAACACCAAAGTCAGTAGTGGCACTGTCTCATAACACCAAAGTCAGTAGTGGCACTGTCTCACAACACCAAAGTCAGTAGTGGCACTGTCTCAGAACACCAAAGTCGGGAGTGGCACTGTCTCAGAACACCAAGTCTGTAGTAGCAATGTCTCAGAACACCAAAGTCAGTAGTGGCACTGTCTCACAACACCAAAGTCAGTAGTGGCACTGTCTCACAATACCAAATTCAGTAGTGGCACTGTCTCACAACACCAAAGGCAGTAGTGGCACTGTCTCACAACACCAAAGGCAGTAGTGGCACTGCCTCACAACACCAAAGTCAGTAGTAGCACTGTCTCAGAACACCAAAGTCAGTAGTGGCACTGTCTCACAACACCAAAGTCAGTAGTGGCGCTGTCTCACAACACCAAAGTTAGTAGTGGCACTGTCTCACAACACCAAAGTCAGTAGTGGCACTGTCTCACAACACCAGAGTTAGTAGTGGCACTGTCTCACAACACCAAAGGCAGTAGTGGCACTGTCTCACAACACCAAAGGTAGTAGTGGCACTGTCTCAGAACGCCAAAAGCAGTAGTGGCACTGTCTCACAACACCAAAGGCAGTAGTGGCACTGTCTCACAACACCAAAGGTAGTAGTGGCACTGTCTCACAACACGAAAGTCAGTAGTGGCACTGTCTCAGAACGCCAAAGGCAGTAGTGGCACTGTCTCAGAATGCCAAAGGTAGTAGTGGCACTGTCTCAGAACGCCAAAGGTAGTAGTGGCACTGTCTCAGAATGCCAAAGGTAGTAGTGGCAGACTCAGAACGCCAAAGGCAGTAGTGACACTGTCTCACAACACAAAAGTCAGTAGTGGCACTGTCTCACAATACCAAAGTCAGTAGTGGCACTGTCTCACAATACCAAAGTCAGTGGTGGCACTGTCTCACAATACCAAAGTCAGTAGTAGCACTGTCTCACAATACCAAAGTCAGTAGTGGCACTGTCTCACAACACCAAAAGTAGTAGTGGCACTGTCTCACAACACCAAAGTCAGTAGTTGCACTGTCTCAGAACACCAAAGTCAGTAGTAGCACTGTCTTACAACACCAAAGTCAGTAGTTGCACTGTCTCACAACACCAAAGTCAGTAGTAGCACTGTCTCACAACACCAAAGTCAGTAGTAGCACTGTCTCAGAACACCAAAATCAGTAGTGGCACTGTCTCAGAGCACCAAAGTCAGTAGTAGCACTGTCTCAGAACACCAAAGTCAGTAGTGGCACTGTCTCAGAACACCAAAGTCAGTAGTAGCTCTGTCTCAGAACACCAAAGTCAGTAGTAGCACTGTCTCAGAACACCAAAGTCAGTAGTAGCACTGTCTCACAACACCAAAGTCACTACTGGCACTGTCTCACAACACCAAAGGTAGTAGGGGCACTGTCTCACAACAACAAAGTCAGTAGTGGCACTGTCTCACAACACCAAAGTCAGTAGTGGCAATGTCTCACAACACCAAAGGTAGTAGTGGCACTGTCTCACAACACCAAAGTCAGTAGTGGCACTGTCTCACAACACCAAAGTCAGTAGTGGCACTGTCTCACAACACCAAAGTCAGTAGTGGCACTGTCTCACAACACCAAAGGCAGTAGTGGCACTGTCTCAAAACACCAAAGTCAGTAGTGGCACTGTCTCACAACACCAATCAGTAGTGGCACTGTCTCACAACACCAAAGTCAGTAGTGGCACTGTCTCAGAACGCCAAAGGTAGTAGTGGCACTGTCTCAGAATGCCAAAGGTAGTAGTGGCATTGTCTCAGAACGCCAAAAGTAATAGTGGCACTGTCTCAGAACGCCAAAGGTAGTAGTGGCACTGTCTCAGAATGCCAAAGGTAGTAGTGGCACTGTCTCAGAACGCCAAAAGTAATAGTGGCACTGTCTCAGAACGCCAAAGGTAGTAGTGGCATAGTCTCAGAACGCCAAAAGTAATAGTGGCAATGTCTCAGAATGCCAAAGGTAGTAGTGGCACTGTCTCAGAACGCCAAAGGTAGTAGTGGCACTGTCTCAGAATGCCAAAGGTAGTAGTGGCACAGTCTCAGAACGCCAAAAGTAATAGTGGCACTGTCTCAGAATGCCAAAAATAGTGGCACTGTCTCAGAACGCCAAAGGTAGTAGTGGCACTGTCTCAGAATGCCAAGGTACTAGTGCCACTGACTCGTCACCAAAAGGTACTGGTGGCACTGTCTCACAATGCCAAAGGCAGTAGTGGCACTGTCTCACAACACCAAAGTCAGTAGTGGCACTGTCTCCCAACACCAAAGTCAGTAGTGGCACTGTCTCACAACACCAAAGGCAGTAGTGGCACTGTCTCACAACACCAAAGGTAGTAGTGGCACTGTCTCACAACACCAAAGGTAGTAGTGGCACTGTCTCACAACACCAAAGGCAGTAGTGGCACTGTCTCACAACACCAAAGGTAGTAGTGGCACTGTCTCACAACACCAAAGGCAGTAGTGGCACTGTCTCACAACACCAAAGGTAGTAGTGGCACTGTCTCACAACACCAAAGGCAGGAGTGGCACTGTCTCACAACACCAAAGGCAGTAGTTGCACTGTCTCACAACACCAAAGGTAGTAGTGGCACTGTCTCACAACACCAAAGTCAGTAGTGGCACTGTCTCACAACACCAAAGTCAGTAGTGGCACTGTCTCACAACACCAAAGTCAGTTGTGGCACTGTCTCACAACACTAAAGGCAGTAGTGGCACTGTCTCACAACACCGAAGTCAGTAGTAGCACTGTCTCAGAACACCAGTCAGTAGTGGCACTGTCTCACAACACCAAAGTCAGTAGTGGCACTGTCTCAGAACACCAAAGTCAGTAGTAGCACTGTCTCAGAACACCAAAGTCAGTAGTGGCACTGTCTCACAACACCAAAGTCAGTAGTGGCACTGTCTCACAACACAAAAGTCAGTAGTGGCACTGTCTCACAACACCAAAGTCAGTAGTGGCACTGTCTCACAAAACCAAAGGTAGTAGTGGCACTGTCTCACAACACCAAAGGCAGTAGTGGCACTGTCTCACAACACCAAAGTCAGTAGTAGCACTGTCTCAACACCAAAGTCAGTAGTAGCACTGTCTCAGAACACCAAAGTCAGTAGTGGCACTGTCTCACAACACCAAAGTCAGTAGTGGCACTGTCTCACAACACCAAAGTCAGTAGTAGCACTGTCTCACAACACCAAAGGTAGTAGTGGCACGGTCTCACAACACCAAAGTCAGTAGTAGCACTGTCTCACAACCCCAAAGTCAGTAGTGGCACTGTCTCACAACCCCAAAGTCAGTAGTGGCAAGGTCTCACAACACCAAAGTCAGTAGTGGCACTGTCTCACAACACCAAAGTCAGTAGTGCCGCTGTCTCAAAACACCAAAGTCAGAAGTAGCACTGTCTCAGAACACCAAAGTCAGTAGTGGCACTGTCTCACAACACCAAAGTCAGTAGTAGCACTGTCTCACAACACCAAAGTCAGTAGTAGCACTGTCTCAAAACACCAAAGATAGTAGTGGCACTGTCTCACAACACCAGTCACTAGTGGCACTGTCTCACAACACCAAAGTCAGTAGTGACACTGTCTCACAACACCAAAGTCAGTAGTGGCACTGTCTCAGAACACCAAAGTCAGTAGTAGCACTGTCTCACAACACCAAAGTCAGTAGTAGCACTGTCTCACAACACCAAAGTCAGTAGTAGCACTGTCTCACAACACCAAAGTCAGTAGTAGCACTGTCTCAAAACACCAAAGTCAGTAGTGGCACTGTCTCACAACACCAAAGGCAGTAGTGGCACTGTCTCACAACACCAGAGTCAGTAGTGGCACTATCTCAGAACACCAAAGTCAGTAGTGGCACTGTCTCACAACACCTAAGTCAGTAGTGGCACTGTTTCAAAACACCAAAGTCAGTAGTAGCACTGTCTCACAACACCAAAGTCAGTAGTAGTGCTGTCTCAAAACACCAAAGTCAGTAGTGGCACTGTCTCAAAACACCAAAGTCAGTAGTAGCAATGTCTCACAACACCAAAGTCAGTAGTTGCACTGTCTCACAACACCAAAGTCAGTAGTGGCACTGTCTCAGAACATCAAAGGTAGTAGTGGCACTGTCTCAGAATGCAAAGGTAGTAGTGGCATTGTCTCAGAACGCCAAAAGTAATAGTGGCACTGTCTCAGATCGCCAAAGGTAGTAGTGGCACTGTCTCAGAACACCAAAGTCAGTAGTAGCACTGTCTCAGAACACCAATGTCAGTAGTGGCACTGTCTCAGAACACGAAAGTCAGTAGTAGCACTGTCTCAGAACACCAAAGTCAGTAGTGGCACTGTCTCAGAACACCAAAGTCAGTAGTAGCACTGTCTCAGAACACCAAAGGTAGTAGTGGCACTGTCTCACAACACCAAAGGCAGTAGTGACACTGTCTCACAACACCAAAGTCAGTAGTAGCACTGTCTCAGAACACCAAAGTCAGTAGTGGCACTGTCTCAGCACACCAAGTCAGTAGTAGCACTGTCTCACAACACCAAAGTCAGTAGTGGCACTGTATCACAACACCAAAGGCAGTAGTGGCACTGTCTCACAACACCAAAGTCAGTAGTGGCACTGTCTCACAACACCAAAGTTAGTAGTGGCACTGTCTCACAACACCAAAGTCAGTTATGGCACTGTCTCACAACACCAAAGTCAGTAGTGGCACTGTCTCACAACACCAAAGTCAGTAGTGGCACTGTCTCAGAACACCAAAGGTAGTAGTGGCACTGTCTCAGAATGCCAAAGGTAGTAGTGGCATTGTCTCAGAACGCCAAAAGTAATAGTGGCACTGTCTCAGATCGCCAAAGGTAGTAGTGGCACTGTCTCACAACACCAAAGTCAGTAGTAGCACTGTCTCACAACACCAAAGTCAGTAGTAGCACTGTCTCAGAACACCTAAGTCAGTAGTGGCACTTTCTCAGAACACGAAAGTCAGTAGTAGCACTGTCTCAGAACACCAAAGTCAGTAGTGGCTCTGTCTCAGTACACCAAAGTCAGTAGTAGCACTGTCTCAGAACACCAAAGTCAGTAGTAGCAATATCTCACAACACCAAAGTCAGTAGTAGCACTGTCTCACAACACCAAAGTCAGTAGTAGCACTGTCTCAGAACACCAAAGTCAGTAGTGGCACTGTCTCACAACACCAAAGTCAGTAGTGGCACTGTCTCAGAACACCAAAGTCAGTAGTGGCACTGTCTCAGAACACCAAGTCAGTAGTAGCACTGTCTCACAACACCAAAGTCAGTAGTGGCACTGTCTCACAACACCAAAGGCAGTAGTGGCACTGTCTCATAACACCAAAGTCAGTAGTGGCACTGTCTCACAACACCAAAGTCAGTAGTGGCACTGTCTCAGAACACCAAAGTCAAGAGTGGCACTGTCTCAGAACACCAAGTCTGTAGTAGCAATGTCTCAGAACACCAAAGTCAGTAGTGGCACTGTCTCACAACACCAAAGTCTGTAGTGGCACTGTCTCACAATACCAAATTCAGTAGTGGCACTGTCTCACAACACCAAAGGCAGTAGTGGCACTGTCTCACAACACCAAAGGCAGTAGTGGCACTGCCTCACAACACCAAAGTCAGTAGTAGCACTGTCTCAGAACACCAAAGTCAGTAGTGGCACTGTCTCACAACACCAAAGTCAGTAGTGGCGCTGTCTCACAACACCAAAGTTAGTAGTGGCACTGTCTCACAACACCAAAGTCAGTAGTGGCACTGTCTCACAACACCAGAGTCAGTAGTGGCACTGTCTCACAACACCAAAGGCAGTAGTGGCACTGTCTCAGAACACCAAAGGTAGTAGTGGCACTGTCTCACAACACCAAAGGCAGTAGTGGTACTGTCTCACAACACCAAAGGTAGTAGTGGCACTGTCTCAGAACGCCAAAAGCAGTAGTGGCACTGTCTCACAACACCAAAGGCAGTAGTGGCACTGTCTCACAACACCAAAGGTAGTAGTGGCACTGTCTCACAACACGAAAGTCAGTAGTGGCACTGTCTCAGAACGCCAAAGGCAGTAGTGGCACTGTCTCAGAATGCCAAAGGTAGTAGTGGCACTGTCTCAGAACGCCAAAGGTAGTAGTGGCACTGTCTCAGAATGCCAAAGGTAGTAGTGGCATTGTCTCAGAACGCCAAAAGTAATAGTGGCACTGTCTCAGAACGCCAAAAGTAATAGTGGCACTGTGTCAGAACGCCAAAGGTAGTAGTGGCATAGTCTCAGAACGCCAAAAGTAATAGTGGCAATGTCTCAGAATGCCAAAGGTAGTAGTGGCACTGTCTCAGAACGCCAAAGGTAGTAGTGGCACTGTCTCAGAATGCCAAAGGTAGTAGTGGCATAGTCTCAGAACGCCAAAAGTAATAGTGGCACTGTCTCAGAATGCCAAAAATAGTGGCACTGTCTCAGAACGCCAAAGGTAGTAGTGGCACTGTCTCAGAATGCCAAGGTACTAGAGCCACTGACTCGTCACCAAAAGGTACTAGTGGCACTGTCTCACAATGCCAAAGGCAGTAGTGGCACTGTCTCACAACACCAAAGTCAGTAGTGGCACTGTCTCACAACACCAAAGTCAGTAGTGGCACTGTCTCACAACACCAAAGGCAGTAGTGGCACTGTATCACAACACCAAAGGCAGTAGTGGCACTGTCTCACAACACCAAAGGTAGTAGTGGCACTGTCTCACAACAACAAAGGTAGTAGTGGCACTGTCTCACAACACCAAAGGCAGTAGTGGCACTGTCTCACAACACCAAAGGCAGTAGTGGCACTGTCTCACAACACCAAAGGTAGTAGTGGCACTATTTCACAACACCAAAGTCAGTAGTGGCACTGTCTCACAACACCAAAGGCAGTAGTGGCACTGTCTCACAACACCAAAGTCAATAGTGTCACTGTCTCAGAACACCAAAGTCAGTAGTAGCACTGTCTCACAACACCAAAGTCAGTAGTGGCACTGTCTCGCAACACCAAAGTCAGTAGTGCCGCTGTCTCAGAACACCAAAGTCAGTAGTAGCACTGTCTCAGAACACCAAAGTCAGTAGTGGCACTGTCTCACAACACCAAAGTCAGTAGTGGCACTGTCTCACAACACCAAAGTCAGTAGTGGCACTGTCTCAGAACACCAAAGTCAGTAGTAGCACTGTCTCACAACACCAAAGTCAGTAGTGGCACTGTCTCACAACACCAAAGTCAGTAGTGGCACTGTCTCAGAACACCAAAGTCAGTAGTAGCACTGTCTCACAACACCAAAGGCAGTAGTGGCACTGTCTCACAACACCAAAGTCAGTAGTGGCACTGTCTCACAACACCAAAGGCAGTAGTTGCACTGTCTCACAACACCAAAGTTAGTAGTGGCACTGTCTCACAACACCAAAGTCAGTAGTAGCACTGTCTCACAACACCAAAGTCAGTAGTTTCACTGTCTCACAACACCAAAGTCAGTAGTGGCAAGGTCTCACAACACCAAAGTCAGTAGTGGCACTGTCTCAGAACACCAAAGTCAGTAGTGGCACTGTCTCAGAACACCAAAGTCAGTAGTGGCACTGTCTCAGACACCAAAGTCAGTAGTGGCAAGGTCTCACAACACCAAAGTCAGTAGTACCACTGTCTCAGAACACCAAAGTCAGTAGTGGCACTGTCTCAGAACACCAAAGGTAGTAGTGGCACTGTCTCACAACAACAAATTCAGTAGTAGCACTGTCTCAAAACACCAAAGTCAGTGGTGGCACTGTCTCAGAACACCAAAGGTAGTAGTGGCACTGTCTCACAACACCAAATTCAGTAGTAGCACTGTCTCACAACACCAAAGTCAGTAGTGGCACTGTCTCACAACACCAAAGGCAGTAGTGGCACTGTCTCACAACACCAAAGTCAGTAGTGGCACTGTCTCAGAACACCAAAGTCAGTAGTGGCACTGTCTCACAATACCAAAGTCAGTAGTGGCACTGTCTCAAAACACCAAAGTCAGTAGTAGCACTGTGTCACAACACCAAAGTCAGTAGTAGAGCTGTCTCAAAACACCAAAGTCAGTAGTGGCACTGTCTCAAAACACCAAAGTCAGTAGTAGCACTGTCTCACAACACCAAAGTTAGTAGTGGCACTGTCTCACAACACCAAAGTCAGTAGTGGCACTGTCTCACAACATCAAAGTCAGTAGTAGCGCTGTCTCAAAACACCAAAGTCAGTAGTAGCACTGTCTCAAAACACCAAAGTCAGTAGTAGCACTGTCTCAAAACACCAAAGTCAGTACTAGCACTGTCTCAGAACACCAAGTCAGTAGTGGCACTGTCTCACAACACCAAAGTCAGTACTAGCACTGTCTCAGAACACCAAAGTCAGTAGTAGCACTGTCTCACAACACCAAGTCAGTAGTAGCGCTGTCTCAAAACACCAAAGTCAGTAGTAGCGCTGTCTCAAAACACCAAAGTCAGTACTAGCACTGTCTCAGAACACCAAAGTCAGTAGTGGCACTGTCTCAGAGCACCAAAGTCAGTAGTGGCACTGTCTCAGACACCAAAGTCAGTAGTGGCACTGTCTCAGAACACCAAAGTCAGTAGTGGCAAGGTCTCACAACACCAAAGTCAGTAGTACCACTGTCTCAGAACACCAAAGTCAGTAGTGGCACTGTCTCAGAACACCAAAGTCAGTAGTGGCACTGTCTCAGAGCACCAAAGTCAGTAGTGGCACTGTCCCACAACACCAAAGTCAGTAGTGGCACTGTCTCACAACACCAAAGTCAGTAGTGGCACTGTCTCACAACACCAAAGTCAGTAGTGGCACTGTCTCAGAACAGCAAAGTCAGTAGTGGCACTGTCTCACAACACCAAAGTCAGTAGTGGCACTGTCTCACAACACCAAAGTCAGTAGTGGCACTGTCTCACAACACCAAAGTCAGAAGTGGCACTGTCTCAGAACACCAAAGTCAGTAGTGGCACTGTCTCACAACACCAAAGTCAGTAGTGGCACTGTCTCACAACACCAAAGTCAGTAGTGGCACTGTCTCACAACACCAAAGTCAGTAGTAGCGCTGTCTCACAACACCAAAGTCAGTAGTAGCGCTGTCTCAGAACACCAAAGTCAGTAGTGGCACTGTCTCACAACACCAAAGTCAGTAGTGGCACTGTCTCACAACACCAAAGTCAGTAGTGGCACTGTCTCACAACACCAATCAGTAGTGGCACTGTCTCACAACACCAAAGTCTGTAGTGGCACTGTCTCACAACACCAAAGTCAGTAGTAGCGCTGTCTCACAACACCAAAGTCAGTAGTAGCGCTGTCTCAGAACACCAAAGTCAGTAGTGGCACTGTCTCAGAACACCAAAGTCAGTAGTGGCGCTGTCTCACAACACCAAAGTCAGTAGTAGCGCTGTCTCAGAACACCAAAGTCAGTAGTGGCACTGTCTCACAACACCAAAGTCAGTAGTGGCGCTGTCTCACAACACCAAAGTCAGTAGTAGCGCTGTCTCAGAACACCAAAGTCAGTAGTGGCACTGTCTCAGAACACCAAAGTCAGTAGTGGCACTGTCTCACAACACCAAAGTCAGTAGTGGCACTGTCTCACAACACCAAAGTCAGTAGTGGCACTGTCTCACAACACTAAAGTCAGTAGTAGCGCTGTCTCACAACACCAAAGTCAGTAGTAGCGCTGTCTCAGAACACCAAAGTCAGTAGTGGCACTGTCTCAGAACACCAAAGTCAGTAGTGGCACTGTCTCAGAACACCAAAGTCAGTAGTGGCGCTGTCTCAGAACACCAAAGTCAGTAGTGGCACTGTCTCAGAACACCAAAGGTAGTAGTGGCACTGTCTCACAACACCAAAGTCAGTAGTAGCGCTGTCTCAGAACACCAAAGTCAGTAGTGGCACTGTCTCAGAACACCAAAGTCAGTAGTGGCACTATCTCAGAACACCAAAGGTAGTAGTGGCACTGTCTCACAACACCAAAGTCAGTATTAGCGCTGTCTCAGAACACCAAAGTCAGTAGTGGCACTGTCTCACAACACCAAAGTCAGTAGTAGCGCTGTCTCAGAACACCAAAGTCAGTAGTGGCACTGTCTCAGAACACCAAAGTCAGTAGTGGCACTGTCTCAGAACACCAAAGGTAGTAGTGGCACTGTCTCACAACACCAAAGTCAGTAGTAGCGCTGTCTCAGAACACCAAAGTCAGTAGTGGCACTGTCTCAGAACACCAAAGTCAGTAGTGGCACTGTCTCAGAACACCAAAGTCAGTAGTGGCGCTGTCTCAGAACACCAAAGTCAGTAGTGGCACTGTCTCAGAACACCAAAGGTAGTAGTGGCACTGTCTCACAACACCAAAGGCAGTAGTGACACTGTCTCACAACACCAAAGTCAGTAGTAGCGCTGTCTCAGAACACCAAAGTCAGTAGTGGCACTGTCACAGAACACCAAAGTCAGTAGTGGCACTGTCTCACAACACCAAAGTAAGTAGTAGCGCTGTCTCACAACACCAAAGTCAGTAGTAGCGCTGTCTCAGAACACCAAAGTCAGTAGTGGCACTGTCTCAGAACACCAAAGTCAGTAGTGGCACTGTCTCAGAACACCAAAGTCAGTAGTGGCACTGTCTCAGAACACCAAAGTCAGTAGTGGCACTGTCTCAGAACACCAAAGTCAGTAGTGGCGCTGTCTCAGAACACCAAAGTCAGTAGTGGCACTGTCTCAGAACACCAAAGTCAATAGTGGCACTGTCTCAGAACACCAAAGTCAGTAGTGGCACTGTCTCAGAACACCAAAGTCAGTAGTGGCACTGTCTCACAACACCAAAGTCAGTAGTAGCGCTGTCTCACAACACCAAAGTCAGTAGTAGCGCTGTCTCAGAACACCAAAGTCAGTAGTGGCACTGTCTCAGAACACCAAAGTCAGTAGTGGCACTGTCTTAGAACACCAAAGGTAGTAGTGGCACAGATTCAGAATGCCAAAGGTAGTAGTGGCACTGTCTCACAACACCAAAGCTTTTAACACTTTTACAGTTAGAATATGTAGGTGGCAAGTGAGGACCATTTTGGTTGCACAGTGAAATTGTATAGAACATGTAGCAGGTGCAAGTAGGCCATGTTGTAACTGTACCACAATATTGACATATAGGGTAAGGTCAAGGGAATCGAATAGGATCAATTTTCTATATGTTTTCCTCACTGACAAACAGAAGTGCATAAGTGCTACCATCTACCAGCAACTATTACATCCACATACAAAGGTTGGAAGTGATGCAGGATTTATGCTAAGTAATCAAGTCAAGAGAAAATGGAACAACACTGCCCTAAAAGAATGTTATAAAATAATAAAATATATTGTGTTGCAATGTAACACAAAGAAATGGATGTATAAAATGGCAGCGTGACGTCATCAGCTCACAATTTAGCCTTAAATGGCATGCTTTTAGGAAAATAACATAGCCAAGGTTATTTAATGTATACAACATATTATAATGCATAATATATAGCCATGAACGGTGCTTAGGGAAATATTTATAATTAAATATAATTAAACGCAGTAATATGGGAGAAGAAGAATCCTAAAAATGAACAAGATACCAGAATCTATAAACTGTTTATACCGGTAACAAAGCATAAGAATAGAGTTAAACAAATATTGGTTTATGAAATATTAGCTATGTATAAGAACATTTTCATGCAAATTATATAAATGGATTCATTTTAAATTATTATGAATGTATAAAAATGTATTATAAATTTGTATTTCACAAAATGTAAACAAGGAAATCTGTTGTTCTCATGAAGACGGATTGATTACAATGTATAAAACATTGATCTTCAACTATTGTGTATAGGTGAAAGTTTTTAATAAGTTTCCGGGATGCAGTCAATGAGATAGACACCAGGGATAAGATAATCTCACAAACCAAGACCTCTTAATCAGAAATTCACTGTGAAATATAGTATTGTATTATTTAACAAGAAGAGATTGATTGCAAGTACACATTATATGAGACACAGTTTTCTAAAAAGAGAATTCTGTTCAAATAGTGTGCCTTAATGCATCACATTGTTCACCAAGTTAAGAAATAAAAGTTTAAATATATCAAGAAATCTTTTGAATTCAATTTATTCATTATCGCGTCCTACCATCCAAGCATGGAGGTTAAGAATCTTGTACTCACCGACTGAAGCTAGGTGAAATAACTGAAAACGTGGCTAAGCTGTGTACATTCAGTAATTCGCCAACAATATAATAACCTTAACTGCTCTAACAATTAAGTCTGGTGCAATTGCCAACAGCAAGAGTTACCAACTTCTTATACAGCGGCAAATTCAAACCAGTTTAAAATAACACAGCACAGCAATCATGCGGCAGCCTTGAGAGCTAACAACACAGCAGACCCGCCCCAGAAGCAAGACGTGTTTAATTGTTCTCCTGTAAATATGTACTGTTTGAGGTGAATTTGTATCTTTTTCTCCTCTTTAACATAGTATCTGTGTTGCAAATATAATTTTAACACTAACCAGAATCAAATATTACTACTGAATCTTCTGAAGAACTACCAAATGGTCATTGCTATTTCTATGACTGTATATCAACATGTTTAAATCGCCTGTGGTGCCACAAGTAGTAAAAGCAAGCACTAACCACTATCAAAAAAAAAAATGTTTAAAGGAATGGAAACATTTGGCAACAGAAACCTACTGGTTTTCACTCCCAAATGTGCAGTTTTTCTCTCTAATTAGGTACAGAATTGATAAAAACCATGTAAAACATAATCCTGAATGAATAAGTCAAATATTAAGTACAAGATGCTGCTCAGACACAGGTGCTGCTCATATTACCCACTCAACACCCTTTTTGGCAACATCATATGCATAAGAAAAGCAGGGCCATTTTGAAGCACAGCATAGCCAATTATTAAAGAATTTGTGGATGAAAATGTTGCAGTATTAAAACCCACTGTAGTTTTAGCTTAACTGATCCCTTGGCTACACACTGTCATCACTCCACAGCTGCAACTGTGACAGCTGCTCTCCTTTTGTTCTAGAAACCATCCTTTGGCTACACTTTGCAGCTTAGGGCCCTCAAACCCTTCACTAAACTTTGCAGCTTAGGGTCCACCAATGTTGGTAATAGGAGAAAAGCAGAAGCAATTTTCCCATCATGCCTCGGGTGTGATATGCATAACTGTGTGTTATGCATAAAAAAGTTAAAGGTTTATGCTACAAATGCATTTATACATGCAATGTATGTGTGAATGAGTTTATTAGTGTGCATTCCCCACATTTTGACATTAAAATACTATTGCAGATGCATAAGTATTCCAAACTGATTCCCGATTTATCCAGGGACTGTTTACAAATCAATAGTGTAAAACATTCAGTTTGCCCGTTGGGGTCCCTGCACCAGTCGGCCATTTACAGTAATAGTGCTTCAGGGCTGGTTAATGTACAATGTCAGGTACCAACTGTTAAATAGAAAAAAGCTGCAGCAATAGGAAACAAAGAGGTAGTTGGTAGTGTTGCAGAAATGAGCTTGATTAAATAGTTACCGTAAAATACATAAGTATGATAATAAATTAAAACCCCAAATGTAATACAAGGAAATGGCACATTGCAATAAACTGAAATACAGCGAACGCTAGCCGCGCCGTGGTCGAGTGGTTAGACCGCCGGGGTTCGATCCCAAGCGACCGCATGTGAGATTTGTGGTGGACAAAGCGGCGCTGGGGCGGGTTTTCTCCGGGTACTTCGGTTTCCCCCGCCATCGCATTCCACCGGTGCTCCATCATCATTCATATATCATCAGTGTCGCCGCCTGCGGTGCCATAAGTAGTTAAAGCGGGCGTTAAACACTACAAAAAAAAGTGAACGCTAATTCACACAAACAAGAAAACAGAAGTAAACGCGGCGTAAATTTATAAAACTGCGCCAGAATAATTATACGGAAGCGGTTTAACAGCTTTGACGTGTATGAAATGTCATATGCATTTTTTTATTTCTACAAGATAACCGCCATGATAGGTCAACCTGTACAGCAACATAATATAAGATGGTTAAATTCAGAACATACACACAATGTCAATTCGCTTTTTGCGTCCATTTAAAACTTCTCTTCTGAGTGAAATTATTTAATAAACAAACAGTACATTAAATAGCATATTTATAAATTACACAATCTTTTGTGTACCTTCGTATTTCTGCAAAAATTGAAAACGCTGTTATAACCAAATATGAACCCAATTTAAAGAAAAACTGAGTTAAAAAGTATTGTTAAAAGAAAAACAGGAACAAGAATCAATATGCGTAATTTCTTACGCTGGTGCTTTGTATTATCACATCATTTTCTTACCAAACTTATTTTTAATGCAAGCTACCACAACATATAAAGCTATCGAATCAATACACTGGAGTAGGGACTTTTTCTTCTTCGATGTATTTAATAACGCACTGCCAACCTTGAAGATCCAGCTGAGTCCTATAACAAATCTATTGAATAACTGCATGGGTTTTATTCGGACTCCGCATCTGATTTAGCCTTTTAAAGTTTTGCAGCAAACATGATCAAGGTAATCTTAATAAATAGTAACGGAAGGCGTGAGTGTTAAGTTAGCACTGTTAACAAGGACGGTGTAATTATGCGACGCGAACTATACATTGTCACTGAGGAGCGTATAACTTATTGCTGATTTTGCATTGTCTATTTTAAAAGTAACAAATTGTGTAACAATAGGGCAAAACTGATTGTTGTCTAGCGTCATTATTCAAGACAAAATTAATATGAATTGAACCCTAATGTTCAACGTTGGCAAAAACACAGGGCAGATATGGAGCGCGGTTTGTGATCAGACGCCATATTCTGATCATACTTACTACTACATACACCATACGCAACCTTTGTCAAATTAATAGTTTTTCCAAGTTGTTGAAGTAAAAAATAAAGGACAATGGAAGGGGAGAGATCTCTCGTTGAAGGAATATTTAATGCAACCACACCTTTCGGCCTCTCAGAAGTTATTATTGATAAATTGCTATTATTCCAGTAAAAGTCAAGACGTCATAATTTAATTTAATTTTGGGTAATGTTGCCGTTTAAGAGTCAGTTGGCCGCGCAATGCCGCAAAACCATACCAACTTTAGAAATTGAAAACCCGCTGTAGAACTGAGCACATAGTGCAAAAGGAATGCAACCGGTTAATAGCCGCAAAATGGCAGTATTAGCACGGTTATATGTTGCTAAATAGCGCGTATATCACATAGCCGAAGGGCGAGGCAATTCTAGCAGACGACGGCATTTATCATTCGCCATAATAATTACTATCAAATAAGGTGCTTATGATACCAGAACTGTGAGAATAGGAGTCGTGTACCTCGGGCTCGGAATGCAATACATGCAGTCCACAGTGGAAGTCATTATAATCTTTGGGACAAACGCGTCTCCCTTTTTATGGTGTGCACTTAAAAATGATTTTCCAAGAATGTATGTGTGTGTGTGTGTGTATTTGCGTACATGAATCCTATATATGACTGCCTTTTACATATATTCAGGATCGTTTATTTATAGCAATCAATAGAGGAATTAGAGTAGACTACTATATAAGTTTATATAATGGAATTAATGGCAATAGGTATGAGAGACAAGAGATAAGGTTTGGTTAAAATCTTATGTTCTGCCTTCCTTCAGTTTTAGACTACGAAATTAGGACAAAATTATTATGACCTTACCGCGATGTTTACTGCAATATAACCAATTTATCAACAATAACTTCTTATAGTCCGATAAATGTGATTGTATTAAATATTCCTTCAACTGGAGATGTCTCCCCTTTCCATTATTCTTTGCTTTTTATTTAAAAAAAATTGGAAAAACAATTAATTTGACAGATGTTGCGAATGATGTGTATGGTAATGTATAGAATTGCAAGATTGCAGGTCATAAAACGTGCCTCTGCAAAACAGATTGATCGCAAGCTGCTGCTGCTGTTTATAAACAAGGTAGTTCCATTGACGTATTTCTTCCGCAGTTTTCGTGATGGTTGGCCTTGTACTAATATGCTTTTTAATTTGTCATGTATATTTTTCTGTCTATCAAGTCAGCATTATAACATTTTAACAGTATTCCGTGTTGTTATATATTTATTTTCTTATTATTTTGGACTACGTTTGGTTACCAGTTGCCAATGTTGGTAATTCCCCTCACAGTGTGATTGTCAACTGGGGTAATGTTCTGTTACTGTCACTGTTAAATAGGTACGTGTTCGATGATTTATTTTGAATTTTTGGTGACGTAAAGTGCTATATGCTATAATAGTGTGATATTCTACCGTTTATGAGAGTTGCTCTAAATACATAACACACACGCATAATGTGGAGAATACACTCAAATATCATTACTAATTAACATTTATATAGAATGTTTTAATGCATTTATTAAACATATCTTTCACTTTCGTTCCTAATCATAATGCACTACACACACCACATACATCATGGGAACATTACTTACACACTAACCTTAATGGATTCAAACCTAACCTCACACTAAACTGGAAAACCAATGGTTTAAAACAATTACGGAAACATACTCCTGCATCAACTACTATAGCCACACTTACTGGTGGATTATTGCAACGCGGTAATTCGTCTATAATAAAGAAAAATAAACAAGCTTTTCTGGCAACTAAAACCTTTGAAATTGTCATTAGAAATACAAAGTCAATCAATCCATACTTAGTATCATTCAATTTTTAGAGCGGCCCAACTTCTGCATAGTGACCATAGTTTTATGTTGGTACTTGTTTTATTACAGGTGTAGTTGTTCATTTTTATTTCATTTGAGATAATGATAATATTGTTTCATAAATTATGCACTATGCTTACAATTTGTAATGTTACTTACATAACACAAAATAAAAAGCTACCTATAAAGGCTTGAATCATCAACTCCCTCAACATCTTAACTTAACGCACACATGCTAATCATAGACCTAAATAATGTCACTATATCTAAACTCTTCAAAATCTGGGTGTTCACGTCATGGTCCAATTAGATTTGACCAAACTGATGTATACTTTGACTTGCACAAATGCGTCAAATGAATTTTTTAGTATTTAACAATGACACAAGGTCTGTAAAGCCTGATGCTTTGATATTTTACACTCTAGTACATAATTGTAAATTTTTGCATTGTAAATTCTATAACATATTCGTAAATATGTATTCTAATTTGTAGACATTTATGAAGAGCACATAATACAATAATCTATAATCTGACATTACATCAGTGTTACATACAATGAAATTATAATACATTTTAACACTAATTTTTGATAGTGTTTGTTTTTATGTGCATGCAAAAAACAGGAAATGCATATGTTTTTATAGAGCACATTAAGTATAGTGCAATGGCATACAGGACTCAAAAGCAAATGGAGTGATTATATGTCTGTTCTGTTGTTTTTGGAACCTGTGCTCTTAACACTAGAGCTTTATATAGTAGTATATAAACATATGTAAATGCCTTGACAAGTTCTATGTTCAGTGGCTTCCTGGCCTAAATGAACCTACAGAAAGCTTTCTAATCTAATCTAATGTTTGTCTTCTACTTCATCATTATCTGAATCATTGGAAGTGCTACTAAATATTATTTTATGCAGTTTTCAGAGATATCGCTGTGATCTTAATTGCATACTTTTCTATGCATACAAATATTAAAATATAAGTTACTCTACAAAGCTTAAGCCATTTGTAAGTAAGCTGTGTATTTTACAACACAAATTACAAATGTGTTGAATTACTATTTGATTGTGAAACAAAACACATGCAACTAAAATTTCATTTGTAAATATTTAAATTTAACTTTACAAACGTTCGATGTGAAACAGATTTTTACAAATTACAAAGTTTACAATTAACAAAGCGTGTAAACATTGTGAAACAGCTCCTGGAGTGTGTATGTACACGTGTGGGTGCATGTACATGCTCATTTGTTTTTTCTTTCTTTCCAAATCATACTTCGTTAACAAATGGTTTTCTTTTCCTTCAGATTATGTAATGGATTCCAAGACATCAGTACCTTACAAGTCACTGGAGTAGAATTCTTGAGAGAAAAAAATGTCAGCTGAAAATAAGTTCAGTCAAGGAAGCCAACTTTCTTCAGAAACGCATTTGTCTTCAGATTTGATAGGGAACTCTGGGAATGATATTGATATAAGCGAGATGAAGATCAAAATAGAAGTTAAAGAAGAAGTTTGTTTGCTGGAAGAAACATCAGTTGAGACAGGAATGACTCACGACTCAAATGCTCATATAAAGAATGAGTCTGCTTCCTTTGCTTCAGTTTATTTAACAGAACCTGGTACCAACACACACAAGGATTATCATCAAATGGTCTTCAAAACTGAGATAAAAGAAGAACCTGGTTGCTCGGAAACCTCAACTGAGCCAATATCCACATCACGAGATGTTCATCTTAAAGAGGAACACTTTGATACACAGGTAAATGTTAAAGAATAATAATAATTAATAAATATTTCATCCAGTCTTATCAATACAATGATTTTGGACCTGTCATTATATACATATATGTATTTATACAGAATCACAATTTTCTATCTCATCCAAATTGTATAAGCACCTATTTAACGCATTGAAGCCCAGGCATTTCGGCAGTTGAAGTGCCAAGAAACCCAGAGTTATTAACTTTGAGTTATTATTTACAGTACATCAATCAAATCTACCGAAAAGTAATTGGGACAATCTAAAAGTATGGCATTCAAGGATTTCTCAACAAGTAAGAAAATAGTCATAACTTCCGTATTAATATTTTATTTTAAATTTACAACAAGTATCAAATATGAGTTTGAAAAAACTCTGCGTAAAGCTGCTTACACTCCATTTATTGAAAGTTCGAAAAACTCTCCCTTGGTTTTGGAATTTTCCACAGCTTCATTTGTATCCTGAATTTCAGTTTCAGCTCACAGAAGTCAAGGAAAGTGCAACATTTTAACATTTAAGAACACAAAACTTAACAAATAGATGATCACTTTCAAGGAAAATGGCGCGACTACCCGAGAGCAGCCAATATTACTAAATTCCTAATAGTTGACTAAAGCAAGGACAGATGGCAGAACAACTAAACGATAACAGATGTATGTTTTTTGCCGCATAGCCCAAGACTGAGTTATGGTCGTGAAGTTGCATTAAAAGCGTTAGAAATACCTGCCTGAGCTATACTCGGGCTTCAAAGTGTTAATATTTGAGTTTAGTATCTTCCATGGATGTGACACAAAGATTTTGAGAAAAATACTCGCACTCCACACCACTCTTTACATAGAATAATTTTTGAAGATTTTGATTATCTCAAAACTGGCTGTAACAATCTTTATTAAAATACCATATATTAAAGATATTTACATCACATATAAAATGTATATGTTGAATTTTATGGGAATAGTCTCTGAACACCTCTTTATTCTGGATGGATTTTGCATAACTAGTAAACCATAAGAGATAGACAAAAAAATGTATACATCTCATTAAAACACACAATTTTTGTCATATCAATTTTTCATAGAGCTGCCAATTTTGGAGATATTGCTTATTATTTGTTTCAGTTTTGAAATACCTAAAACTTTTCACGTACGGAAATTTGTTTAATGCATAGAAACAGATTTGATGCTCATGTCAACCAGCTTTCAATATCGTTTTAGCCTAGTGTATTCCCTTATTTCCTTTCTGCTTACAAGAAAACATTTCTGCTAATATTTATCTCGATTTGCATGAAGTAGTTAGAAACATATGTTTCATAACAATAATTTGTTACAGAGATGTAGAGAAAATCATGAATGGAACACATTAGATTTTGGTAATTTTGCTGATTAAGGATCTGTTTACTGCACAATGTGGCAAATCCATACTAACTTTAGAAATTAAAAAAAAAACTGTAAAAATGAGCAGGTAATGCCAAGGGAAGGCAACCACTTAATAGCCACCAGATGACAGTAGTAGCTCGGTTATTTATTTTAAATGTGCTCCAATTTTCTTCCCCATCCAATATTGAAGGAAACCACCCGGTTATGGATGATGCAAGATAACATTGGAAATCAAATATATTTGTTATGGATTAACAATTCTTCCCATTGTCACATCGTTTAAATAAAGAAATCGAAAATACTTGTTTCACGTATAAAATATATTTTTGTCCTACCTATTTAAAATTAGCACATTAACCAATAACCCTTCTTGGATTCTGAAAACGGCGTAGAAATGACAGGACCTGGATAGTATACCTTTCTGAGCTAACCTACCTATTGAAAATGCTGGTTATTTGAGGTTATGTACTACATGAGCTAGCTAAATGTGATTTCACCAGAACATGAAGATACGCCCGTCACCGTCACACTGGAATTGTGGAACCCTTAGTACATTATATCAAGTAATATTTTGGGAAAAATTGGGAAATTTAACACACAAAGCTACTATAAAATAAAAACTTTCCAATTGCTATGTTTCTTTTTAATGAAAACATAGCTGCAAATAAAAAATAACATATTATTATTATTAATATTATTATGATGATGATTATTACTATTACTACTACTACTTTTACTATTACTTTTAAGAATAATTATCAGCCCAATTAGTGAATTTTTTGGTGAAGTGTATTACATTCTACTATTTCTCTGCAATTTACACAAATTAAGCTTTAAAGTATGGCTTTTCTTCCTATGACCTTTATTGGTGAGCCGTAGCAGTGGACTGAAGAGTGTATTGTGGCAGCCACTTGCATGGGCACTTGGCAAATTACATTTTCCCTCTGAAGCAGCGTTCCGACCACGTCACCTTTGTTAGTGCAAGTGGACATCAGCAAGAATCAATAAAACACATTTCAAGAACTTTGGTACTTATAGCATTTTCATTTAGCATCCTTCAATGTTTACTTTCTCTATACGTACTATGTACATAGTGTATACAGAAGGTATTGCACTCCACCCAAAAAATCGATACCAGGATTTCACCGGAAATATATGTTTTAAGGTCCCCCTTTGTCTAAAAAAAGCATTCTCGGAAAAAAGGTCTGTGAACACAATAACTCAAAAACGAAAAGTTGGTAAAATACCAAACTTGATATTTAAGTTTAGTATCTTCCAGAGATGCGACACAAAGATTTTGAGAAAAATTGCCCCACCTCCAACTAACCTTTACATGGAACTTTTTTCGACAATTTTGATTTTCTCAAAAATGGCTCTAATGATTTTGATTAAAATGTTTTATATTAAGCTAGTTACCTGACAAATAAAATGTATATCTTGAATTTTCTGGGAATAGCCTCTGAAGAGTACTTGATTCTGGATGAATTTTATGGAATTTTGAATAACTGCTAAACCGTAAGAGATGGACAAAAACTTATCACACAAAAGTGGTAGAGCACGTTAAAACATACAATTTATTAAATACATTTTTTTCGTGGAGTTCATAGTTTTTGTTTTTTGTTTCTGTTTTGAAAAACTTATACTTTTCTCATACAGAAATTTGTCAGCTGCTATCCATACCAACAAAGGAACTTCAGTCACATAGCAACCAGTTTTTTACTATCACTTTAACCTATATGGTACTCCCTTATTTCGCTTCTACTTACAAGGAAGCAAGTAATAAGGCTATTTCTGCTAATTAGCATGAAGTAAATAGAAGCATAAACTTTTTAACAATAATTTGTTGCAGAGATATAGAGAAACTCATGTGAATGGTATAAATCAAATTTTGTCTTGTTTTAATTTAAAACACTTTTAATGCAATTCCACGACCTTAACTCGGTCTTGGGCTATGCAGCAAATAACATGCATCAGTTATCGTTTAGTTGTCTGATTTGTGCTGCCATCTGTCCTTGCTTTAGTCAACTATTAGGAAATTTAGGAGAGTTAGTAATATTAGCTGCTCTCGGGTAGTCCTGCCATTCTCTTTGAAGGTGGTGATCTGTTTGTTATGTTTTGTGTTCTTAAATGTTAAAATGCTGCATTTTCCTCGACTTCCGTGAACTGAAGCTGAAATTCAGTATACAAATGAAGTTCTGGAAAATTCCGATTCCGAGGTAGAGTTTTTCGAACTTTCAATAAATGGAGTGTAAGCAGCTTTATGCAGATTTTTTCAAACTCATATTTGATACTTGTAAATTTAAAATAAAATATTAATACAGAAGTTATGACATTTTTTACTTGTTGAGAAATCCTTGAATACCATACTTTTAGATTGCTCCAATACGTTTTGGCAGATTTGATTGATGTACTGTAAATAATAACTCAAAGTAAGCGTAAAAACCCTGGGTTTCTTGGCCCTTCAACTAAAGAACCATCTGGGCTTCAATGTGTTAAACTCTATGAGCCCTGGGCTCATTCGAACATTTCATTTCATTTATTCTCAACTCATATGCTCTAAAAATAATATGACTTGTAACATCCACATGACACATTCTGCAACAAACTATTCTTACAAAATTTAATTTAAATTTTTTAATTCGATATTAAGCTGGCTAAAAAATTGTTCCAGCAACACTTCAAACATCTGAACATTTGTGAGGTAAATTTTTGTTAAGATTAATAACTTGTCAAGCTGCTGTTGTATGTGTGGAAGTTAAACAAAATATTTAAACTTGCAAATTTTGGTTCATTTATTAATTTGTTTTTGAAAGATGTGTAAAATGCACACTGACAATAAAGTGTATTGTATTGTTTCAGGATAATGGCTCAGATGGGGAGTTCATATTGCCAGAATCAACAAGGTAAGATTGCTGGAATATTATACAGAATTAATTAACTGATGGCTTTCTAAATCTCAAATATCAATATAATTAATTTTATACTCCCATCATAGTCTTTATGAAATTATTATATAAATCTCTAAGAACAGTAAAACTATACTGAAATTGAATTAGTCATTGCAAGTCACTTAATTCAAAGTTTACAGGGACTGAGCGGAATGCATTCAGGGGACCTGGGTTCAAATCCTGTGAGCCAACCAATGTGGCTTTGTTTTTTTTTTTTTCCTCAGTAACTATTTTTATGAGAGTAGTTCGAAAATAATGTATGATAATTAATGATGGTTTCATGGAATAACAACTGAGTTAAATTGAAGTCATAAAAATCATCCGGAAACTAACCAGACCACAGGGTTAAGTTAAGCTTAGATTTTTATGACTCCTTTAACTTGGTTGTTATACTGTGAAATCATCATTAAATAACTAACACTGAGAAAGCCTCAATAACACACAAACACTGACATTCAATGGGAATATTTAAGAGGAACCAACATATAGGTTATGTAAACCAGAGGATGAAAACGGTTCTCATATAATCTTCAAATGTGAAGCATTGGGTTGGAAAAGATAGGAACTTTCAAAACAAAAGCCAAATGTTGATCTTCCTGAAAAAAAATTTAGCACTTCAACTAAAACAATATAATATGAAGTAATGCAACAAATCCTAAAATTTCAGTATTAAGGGTAATTACAACCCAATTCCATCCTTAACAATAGTCAAGTCCTGGGTTGCTTCCAGTGAATGCATCAGGAAAACTGAAAACGGTGTGCAAAGGGTTTCATACTCATTGATTTCTTAGATACATGAAAGATGATAATTGGGCAATAATACACTGAGTTATTGGCCTATTTGACAAGAAGTTTAAGGAGACACGTTCTCATTTGGCAAAGAAGAAAGTGCAGTTTCACTATGACTATGAACCAGCACATTCATCCGGAGTTGTTGCAACAAAACTACATAACTTGTTCTATGAGCTGCTGCTGCACCCCTCTCCCCATTTGCCCAACCTGGCTCCCTGTACTTTCTTCTTGTTCCCAAGCATGAATAAATGATTTACAGGAACAAAATTTAGATCAAACAAGGTCATCATTGGGACTGAAGTTATTTGCAGACCTTTTTAATTCTTTTTTGGGGGGAGGGGGGGTTATAAAAAATAACAGGAGCTTTGGAAGAAGAGAATATCTATAAAAGGACACTATGTTGAGAAATAAATAATTTGTGATTTAAAAATAAATGGTATCTTAATTCCTAACATGGGTATTTATTGAACATCCCTTGAATTATTTTAATTATTATTGTTGTTTTTGCTGTGTTATGTTGATGCTTTTGCTACTGCATTTCAGACTTGATTCAGAAACAGAGTGGAACATTGAATCCAGCACAGATTTAGAAATGGATTGTTTAAAGCCAACAGAGAACAGCAGTGCTAGTCATGAAGATGTCAACACAAATTCAAGTCATGGAAGTGATACCACTAGTCATGTAACGCATGACAACCAAAGAATATACAAGTGCAAACTTTGTGACAAGAGCTTCAGGCAGGCATCATATTTGAAAACGCATAACTTAATTCACAAGGGCAAAAGGCCATTTAAATGTGAGAAATGTGATAAGACCTTTCTTATGCCTTCACGTTTGAAAGTACATAATTTAACTCACGAGAGTGAAAGACCATTCAAATGTGAAAGTTGTGAAAAAAGCTTTACTACAATTTATCATTTGAAAAGACATAACCTAACTCATGAGGGCAAAACTCCATTTAAATGCAACCAGTGCAATAAGAGCTTTACCACTGCATCAAATTTAAAAATACATAATGTAATTCATGAAGGTAAAAGGCCATTTAAATGTGACAAGTGTGATAAGAGCTTTGGTAAGGCATCAGTTTTGAAAACGCATAAGTTAATTCATGAAGATGAAAAACCGTTTAAATGTGAAAAATGTGACAGAGGCTTTGTTACTTCATCAACTTTTAAAATCCACTGCTTGATTCATGAGGGAATAAAGCCACACAAGTGTGAAATTTGTCAGAAGAGCTTTACCAGGGCAACAAATCTTAAAGCTCACAGCTGGACTCATGTAAATAAAACACCTTCTATGGTTACATATGTTGCATTTAAATTGTAGTTCTCTGTAATGTAAAATATTGTAATACATGGAGTCTTATCTGTACATATAATAAAACTGTAACAAAAATGAATGTATAGGTCAATTTATTAATACCATTGCTTCACATATTGTTTTAAAAAACAGCACGTGTTTCAATAGCTAATTGATTTTATCAGCTTTGTATCAACTGCTGCGGTTATTAATATCCCATTCTGTATTGGGCATGAAATACTGCTTAATTTTGCTCAGGGGCCTTTTTATCAGACTTGTTCTTTTACACGTCATAAATTTAAAACACAGGACCAATGATTTTACATTACCTTCCAAAGAAAACCATGTGGTTTCTTTTTTTGTAATTTAACGTCCTTTAACCTGGTTTATCATATCGGACGATGAATGAAATTGGTGAAATGGTGCTCAAATGATCTGGGGGTCCACGGAGTTTAAAGTTACTCAATATTCGTCTTCTCAGGATAAGGGAAAACCCCGAAAAAACCTTTTTCGGGTAACTCACCCAAAGCGAGATTCAAGATCATGATCTTTTGAATGTGAGGCAGACACACTACCACCACACTACCCAGATGGGCTCATGTGGTTTATTGTATCCTTTTTGTATGTTTGGTAGATGGCATGAAGTATTAGCTGAATATGTCTGTTGACAGTATTTCAAAATTTATGATCTGGTGGAAGTTCTTGTTGATAAATATTTTCTTCCAAAGGGAGAGATTTACAGGATGATTCTTTTAGTTTAGTAGCTTGTGTTTGTGTTCTCAATATTGGTATTCCATAAATTTGCTGCAACTGCCAACTTGTCTGTTTGTTCAAATTTTATTTTGCATATATGCTCTTTGGTCTAGATGTGTTGATGTTACTTTTGGTTTTTCCAATATACATATACTTCAGCCACCCAGATTGACATTGAAAAACTTGAACAACCTTTATGGAGAAGCAGGTGATTTGGTGTACATGAGAAAAATCAATATCACAGAATTGCTGTTGGTGCCAAGATAAGCTTTTCTTGACATACCATAATCCTGATTAGTAGTAGCAAATCAAATATATTCACAACGCATAACACAAGTAGTGAAAAAAGATGTGTATGATGTGTTACATTTTAATGACTTTCTCTGCCCATTCTTCAACAAACTATGACTGAAGGGCGGCTTCCTGCATCGCCTCTCGGCCTCCAACACAGCTCCACACCCCCATCCTGGTACGAGGGGTCGCTCTTGTGAGGACCACCTGCAGCTACTGCGACCTGACCCAATGCTCATGAGGCTGGAGCTGATGGATCGAGGCATTGGTGTCCGGACGACATACCGTCGTCGAGGTTAGCAGACAGGAGCGTCAACGGCCCTGTCGACGCTGCTGTGTCTACAGGCAGGACGTCAGCTCTTCCCGCCAAGGTGTCACACCGCAGAGAATATTGGCGTGACCGCCGCCGTCACCGGCTCTGTGTCATTTGCGTTGGCACGGGAAACTTTACATGACGAGCCCAGTGCCCCAGCTACCCTAAGAGTAGGCAGCTGTCGTGTGCCCGGACGGCATCACTACATCCAGTCACCGCAGCTCCATACTAGCGACAACAACTTCAACACAGGTCCTGAATTTGGCGTCAAAGCTGACAGCCCTGGAAGAACGCCTGTAGGACTCAAGACACTGCCACAACAGTAAGCTCTAAGAACTCGAAAACGATCGTCAAAAACTGCTAAAGAGGTGTTCTTCCATGTTCGGCATACGATTGTAGTTGGTGAGAGTTCGGGAGGTCATCACGTAGATGGTGAGAGGCCTCCAGCCGCCGTCACTACAATCAGTAGCTTCACACCGTGTCCCTTCCCAGCGCCAATTCCTGCCCCCCCCCTGGTCCAGTCAACCATCTGGAATCACTCACTCATTGACACACACACAGATATATTTATATATAACGTTATTCTATAGTCGGTATGACCAGTCAGCACACCCCGCTCTCTGAGCTTGCCCGGGTTAGTCCTAAGTGGATCTTTCCGCTCCACTTGAAATTGTTTGCAGTGGAATAAACGCAATTAATAAGGATTATATAAGCGGAACATAAGATTACAGTGGCCGCTTAATTAAACCGTTTGTTAACCTGAAAGAACATAATGTCGGAAACTTCTCTCACGGCCTTCTGCGACATAATTTAAAGTATGACTACGCAAATACATGAAAAGTGTTAAGCCACAATGAAATGCAAGACGCAGACGTAAGGCAGCGCAAGCGCGAGGGAAGATCATTCACAATGCAATCGTAAGGAGTTGTCACAGGTTTCTAGATATGTAAATCACATGCAGATATGCATCTTCCAAGCGCTCCGGAAGTTATAAATTGAATAACATAACCGCCAATTTCATACAAGAAAATTCACCAGAGCCTTTATAAATGAATAAATATGTTATAAAAATTACACATAACTGACGCCCGGGGCAGTGTCGTCACAATAATTGACCAAAATATTTAAAATAATGCAAGTATGGAGACTGCAGGTGTAGATTTAATGAGATATAAGTTTTTTCTTTGTGCCTTACGAATGGCAAGAGCCAGGAAATCTAGACGCAGATGATTAAATAAAAGGAAGATTGGCAAGGAGACTACCATAACCTCGCGAGGAAAATGAGAGATGGCGCGGCACGGCCAAACAGCAAGTGCACTTGCCTCTGTAATATTAATTCACATTACGATCGTCCGCTGTTGCACAGTAGGCAATGCACACGGCGGAAATGCTACTGATTTGCAGAAGCAATTGCTGCGCCCAGCCACCATCTTGTGACCACGCACTACCATATACATCATACGTAACATCTGTAAAATTAATTGTTTTTCCAAGTTTTTTAAGTAAAAGACAATGGAAAGAGATCTCTAGTTGAAGGAGTATTTAATACAATTATTTTTTGGGCTTCCAGAAGTTATTTTTGATAAATTGGTATTATTGCAGTAAATATCGCGGCAAGGTCATAACTTAATTTTGTTCTAATTTCTTGGTATAAAACTACTGTTAATGTAACAAAAGGCTGTACCATATATTACAGCATTGATTTAAAGCTTTAGTAGAATGTGTGATATTAATAAAGAATTTCAGTCCAGGAATATTACAATAATTACCATTGCATTTCGAGTCCGAGATACGTGACCCCTATTCTCACGGTTCTGGTATCATTAGCACATAATTTGATAGTAATTATTTCTTGTTATTGTTGCTAAATAGGAAAATTAGCAAGAGGTTTCTTATAAACCGGAGTAGGTTGCCAATTTTGACCGCGATTTGCTTTTACTCAAGTTTTTCAACGGTCTATCCTAGTTGTAAATCTAAAATCTAAGAAACAATACAGAATCAAGCTGTTGATAATGTATAACATATTTCACTAAATATACCACAGAAATATCACATAAATAAGTGCACTAATCTATGTATTGAGGCACATTTTCCTTTCCTTGTTTCTCCTATTCGAGAAACTACAACCAAACACGCACACACGTATTGACCATTATACTATTTTAAAACTTATAGTCTAAATTTACTGGTTAATTGAGCATTTAACATCACGAAATCGTATTTTCGTGGCAACATTTAACCCACACAATTCATGCTCTTCTCAAAAGTGTAGTGACTAAAATGGTGACTGTGCGAAAATCTTGCTTCACCAACATCAATACAAAAGGATAGGGAATTTCCAATCTAATCTCTTTTCATATCTGTGGCAATGCATTGAGGAAGGAATGCAGGGTTCTTTCTGTATGTGCGTAACGCAAGGATAAAGTATGGAGCTTGCAAACTCTTAAACTATATTCACAATGAGATGGAAGTGCAGATGTAACGTAGTATAAGCTCAAGCCCGAGGGAAGATCATTCAGAATGCAGTCGTAAGCGTAACGCAAGAAGTTCACACGTACTTCTAGTTCTGTAAATTATATGCGGATATTCTCCTAGCCCTCCGCAAGTTTCAAATAGAATAACATAATCAACAATACCATATAAGAAATGCACTCAACATTTTACAAACAAATAGGTTATGAGAATTACGTAACAAGAACTGATGCTCGCGGCAGTGACATTACAATAATTATTTGTTCAAAAATATTGAAAATGGTGCAAGCATAGAGAAATGGTAAATCTGCACATGGATGAACTATGAATTCTCTCTTTGCGCCTTACAATTTATGAGAGCCAAGGCATCTAGACGCAGATAGTGGGTACACCCATTAAATCAAAGGATTCAGCAAATAGAGTGCCATGGTATCTTGGTCTTCCGGGTAGGCCGCGTCTTGGCTTGAAATGTTGCCGACGTTTCGCCTCATTATGTGAGGCTTCCTCAGGGTGTGTGCTCTCATCACGACAGTGCCAGGTGAACTGTGTTCCGACATTTTTTTTTCTTTTTTTTTTAGTTTCGAGTGGAGGGGAAAAATCCACCTTATGGACTGACCCGGGCAAGCCCGGAGTGTCGGGGTCTCCCATGTGGGCATACCGACTAAAAAACCCCTCCACCGGTATTAGAAGGAAGTAAGGAGAGGCGGTACCGCATGATTGCACCCGCGGATTCAAGGCGATAATTTAACTGACTGCAGGGTGCAGTCAGAGGGGTGAAATGAAGACCGGGAGACAGACTTGACCGAGGCCCAGACTGTCACCGCGGAATATTCAGGGAGAGGAGTAGAGGAATTAGAGGGTGAAGGATTGAATTGGAGCTAGTGTTGGTTCTTCTCCAGTCGTAACTGCCGTGAACGAAGAATCCAAGACTCAGGTCCGGGTCTTGTAACAGCCCCGATCTGTGATTGGTCCCTGGAGTGGGGCCGTTCGGCGGAGTGGAGCTGCTGCGGTTGGAGGTCCTGCTGAGGCTGCGGCTGAACACTGGCTACCCGGCTGGACAGCTCAGCGATGGTGGACTGCAGTGTGGCGATGGCGGTGGTGGTGGCAGCTTGAAGATCCTGTACCTTTTCAGTGATGACACTGCACACCTCTTCAAGGGCAGCTAAACGGGCGCCGACGTTCAAGATCTCCGCGTGGAGATCCTGAATGGCGTCCCGTGTCGCTGCGTCTAACGAGGGTGCAGGTGGTGTGGTGTCGATAATGGTCGGCGGTGGTGTAGTCCGGGGGGGTGGTAGTAGTGGTTTGCTCCTGGGGTAGAGAGGGCACTGGGCTTGCCCTGTGAAGTGGCCTGTACCACGACAGGTGGCACAGAACCGGCGGCGACGGCGGAGATCGTGCCCAGTGCACTCGGCGGTGGTGGTGTTGGTACCACAGTAGTGGTATCTCGGTGGCGAAGAGCAGACTTCAGCTGTGTGACCGTAAGCACAGCAGCGTCGGCAGGGCCGATGGCGTTCCTGTCGGCTAGCCTCGACGACCAGCAGTCGCCCTAATAAGGGCAACCCTGATGCCAAGGCAGCTTCCAAGTCAGCCTGGTCCTGTAACTCCAGACGAACGAGCGGCGTTGGCCCCCGGTCGCAGTATATGCGGGTGGCCCTCAAGCAAGAAGACCACCGCGACTGCACGGCGGTGAGCAGATGCCGGGTGGAAAGGTCCCTAGGGACCCCCCGTACCACAGCACTGAACCGGGGTGGCGGCGTCGTGGAGCTGGGTGGAGACGTCGGTGGCCGCGGTGAGGGCGGCAACTGCGGCTGCAGTTGCGGCGAGACTGCGGTGGCGGTCGGCGGCGAAACAGGGCTTGCCGCGACCAATGCTTCGGAGATGCTGCCTCCTCGGCGGCTGCCGGGTAAGAGGCGACGGTTGCTGCCTTGGCAGCTGCGGCTCTGCGGAGTTTCTTCTTTGCCATGTCTACAGTTCGAAGTTCAACCTCCGTTTTCTTTTTTAAGTTTCGAGTGGAGGGGAAAAATCCACCTTATGGACTGACCCGGGCAAGCCCGGAGTGTCGGGGTCTCCCATGTGGGCATACCGACTAAAAAACCCCTCCACCGGTATTAGAAGGAAGTAAGGAGAGGCGGTACCGCATGATTGCACCCGCGGATTCAAGGCGATAATTTAACTGACTGCAGGGTGCAGTCAGAGGGGTGAAATGAAGACCGGGAGACAGACTTGACCGAGGCCCAGACTGTCACCGCGGAATATTCAGGGAGAGGAGTAGAGGAATTAGAGGGTGAAGGATTGAGTTGGAGCTAGTGTTGGTTCTTCTCCAGTCGTAACTGCCGTGAACGAAGAATCCAAGACTCAGGTCCGGGTCTTGTAACAGCCCCGATGTGTGATTGGCCCCTGGAGTGGGGCCGTTCGGCGGAGTGGAGCTGCTGCGGTTGGAGGCCCTGCTGAGGCTGCGGCTGAACAGCTCAGCGATGGTGGACTGTAGTGTGGCGATGGCGGCGGTGGTGGCAGCTTGAAGGTCCTGTACCTTTTCAGTGATGACACTGCACAGCTCTTCAAGGGCAGCTAAACGGGCGCCGACGTTCAAGATCTCCGCTTGGAGATCCTGAATGGCGTCCCGTGTCGCTGCGTCTAACGAGGGTGCAGGTGGTGTGGTGTCGATAATGGTCGGCGGTTGTGTAGTCCGGGGGGTGGTAGTAGTGGTTTGCTCCTGGGGTAGAGAGGGCACTGGGCTTGCCCTGTGAAGTGTCCTGTACCACGATAGGTGGCACAGAACCGGCGGCGACGGCGGAGATCGTGCCCAGTGCACTCGGCGGTGGTGGTGTTGGTACCACAGTAGTGGCATTTCGGTGGCGAAGAGCAGACTTCAGCTGTGTGACCGTAAGCACAGCAGCGTCGGCAGGGCCGATGGCGTTCCTGTCGGCTAGCCTCGACGACCAGCAGTCGCCCTAATAAGGGCAACCCTAATGCCAAGGCAGCTTCCAAGTCAGCCTGGTCCTGTAACTCCAGACGAACGAGCGGCGTTGGCCCCCGGTCGCAGTATATGCGGGTGGCCCTCAAGCAAGACCACCGCGACTGCACGGCGGTGAGCAGATGCCGGGTGGAAAGGTCCCTAGGGACACCCCGTACCACAGCACTGAACCGGGGTGGCGGCGTCGTGGAGCTGAGTGGAGACGTCGGTGGCAGCGGTGAGGGCGGCAACTGAGGCTGCAGTTGCGGCGAGACTGCGGTGGCGGTCGGCGGCGTAACAGGGCTTGCCGCGACCAATGGCTTCGGAGATGCTGCCTCCTCGGCGGCTGCCGGGGAAGAGGCGACGGTTGCTGCCTTAGCAGCTGCGGCTCTGCGGAGTTTCTTCTTTGCCATGTGTACAGCTCGAAGTTCAAGCTCCGAAGCGGCCGGGCGCTCTTTATATTGTGGTGGGAGGGGGCAAATGCCCGCCCCTCTCGCGCCTATTGGCTGGTGGTCTGCCAATACGCGTATTCCTAATTAGGGTCTGCCAGATTGAGCTGAGATGTTTGCTGCTGTCTCGGTTTAAGGTGTGTTGTTTGTAAATTTCTATGCTTTCCCGTACCATCCTGTGTGGGAAATAGTCAGAATGTGCCAGTAGCTGTATCTGGTCGAAGTCTATGTGGTGTTCTGTGGCTATGGCGTGCTCTGCAAGTGCTGATTTCTCTGGTTGGTGCAGTTTTAAGCTTCTAATGTGCTCTTGTCGCCTGGTTGTCACCGATCTGCCTGTTTGTCCAACATATGATACTCCACATTCACAGTCTATCTTGTAAACTCCCGGGTTGGACAGGGGGTCACGAGTGTCTTTAATTGGACGTAGAAGAGATCAAGCCAAGAAGCGGCCTACCCGGAAGACCAAGATACCATGGACACTAGCCGCCGAAGCTTACGCAAGAAATTGACAGACCTCTACGGGGAGGAAGTCTATGTTAACTCACAGCTGCCCTCAAAACTACGAAAGAAACAAACACTGGTCTGTCAACTAGCCTCCTTGAAACGCTGTAGGGATTATAACACGATTCCTTCGTTCCTGCACATCAAACATCAGATCAATAACCGGACATCTAGGGAAATACTACGTAAAGAATCTCTTAGATTACTGAGAAAAAGAATAGCATATACCAGGAGAGAGCTCATGCGCTCCGAACGGAAAGTGTGTACTCTACACTTACATTTAACGGCTGCTATAGACCAAACACATTGGGATGACCTAGACCGGATTTCTACACTCACGGCCAATTTCACCAACAACGCCTACACTGAACGTCAACAGCGGAAGTTTAAACAGCTCTTTAATAGTCAACACCCCGCCACCGCAACGTTAAATCATCAACGCCTAGTGGTCAACCTCTCCAATACCACACTAGATGAAGCCACCACCAGCATCCTGGCCAAAGGACTAAATTTTGCACCAGCACCAAGGAAGATTCCGACGGAAGAAATCATCGCCAGCTTGGAATCAAGTATAAGTAACCTTCCTGAAGAAACAGCCAATGATATAAGAATTGAAACCTACGAGATTCTCAAAAGAGCAAGACCACCCAGATCCAATATCTCCCGTGAAGAACCATAGTCTCGGATCCTAAAATCACAATTGCACCATGAGACAAAGACAATGCCACGGTAGTCATGAGCACAGCAGATTACGAAAATAAGATGCTGAAACTGCTTCAGGAAGACACCTATAAACAGATTGATAAGAACCCCACAGCGAAAATTGAGAGAGCAACATCTCTTATTAAAGGTTCCTCAATACCGAAAGAGCTCCAGAAAAGGCTGATCCCACACGACTCGCACACCCCAGCCATATACGGCTTACCGAAAATTCACAAGGCAGAAGTACCTCTTAGACCTATTGTCAGCGCCATCAAGTCTCCAACACATGCACTGGCGGGTTTTCTAGCCAAAGGTCTTCACAACATCACAGGACAAACACCTTCCTTCATACGTGACTCAGGCCACCTAGTAGAAATACTGAGAAACTTCGACCTCAAACCACACCATTTACTAGTCAGTTTCGACATACAAAATCTCTTTACAAAGATACCTATCGCAGATGCCCTCAAGATAATGCGGGAGAAGATCGAACTACACCAGCTCCCAGAAGATTGGCCAGAGTTAGTTCACCATTGCCTTGCGAGCAACTACTTCAGTTTCAAGGACAAGCTATACCAACAAACAGAAGGCGCAGCCATGAGCTCACCCCTGTCTCCAGTAGTAGCAAACCTTTTTCTGGAAGCATTCGAAACCACCGCAATACACGGCAGACAAGAAACCAGCTCTCTGGTTAAGGTATGTCGACGACACATTTGTAATATGGCCACATGGAAAAAACACAATTCCAGATCTCCTAAATCATCTCAACAACATGCACACTAATATCAAATTTACGATGGAAATAGAAGAAGAAGGGAAACTCCCCTTTCTCGATGTTTTAGTGGAACGGAGCGGCGGAAGACTTAAGTGCTCAGTATACCGCAAACCCACACACACAAACAGGTATTTAGACGCAACATCCCATCACCCACCAGCTATTAAACGAGCAATAGCTAACACACTCATACATAGAGCTACCCGCATATGTGACCCTGAGTACCTAAAAGAAGAATTAGATCATTTACAATAAGTGCTGGCTGCAAATGGATACTCTAATACACTAATCAGACACCTACAAACAAAGAAAAATAACAATATGAGAAAAGAAACAGACAAAAACAAATCCATTGCTTGGCTGCCCTACATAGCAGACACCGCCGACAAGATAGCCAGAATTTTACGCAAACACAATATTGATACCAGAAACAAGTCCTCCAAGAAATTGAAATCTCTTCTACGTCCAATTAAAGACACTCGTGACCCCCAGTCCAACCCGGGAGTTTACAAGATAGACTGAATGTGGAGCATCATATGTTGCACAAACAGGCAGATCGGTGACAACCAGGCGACAAGAGCACATTAGAAGCTTAAAACTGCACCAACCAGAGAAATCAGCACTTGCAGAGCACGCCATAGCCACAGAACACCACATAGACTTCGACCAGATACAGCTACTGGCACATTCTGACTATTTCCCACACAGGATGGTACGGGAAAGCATAGAAATTTACAAACAACAACACACCTTAAACCGAGACAGCGGCAAACATCTCAGTTCAATCTGGCAGACCCTAATTAGGAATGCGGGGATTGGCAGACCACCAGCCAATAGGCGCGAGAGGGGCCGGCCTTTGCCCCCTCCCACCACAATATAAAGAGCGCCCGGCCGCGCGAGGGCGATTCGGAGCTTGAACTTCGAGCTGTACACATAGCAAAGAAGAAACTCCGCAGAGCCGTAGCAGCTAAGGCAGCAACCGTCGCCTCTTCCCCGGCAGCCGCCGAGGAGGCAGCATCTCCGAAGCCATTGGTCCCGGCAAGCCCTGTTTCGCCGCCGACCGCCACCGCAGTCTCGCCGCAACTGCAGCCGCAGTTGCCTCCCTCACCGCTGCCACCGACGTCTCCACCCAGCTCCACGACGCCGCCACCCCGGTTCAGTGCTGTGGTACGGGGGGTCCCTAGGGACCTTTCCACCCGGCATCTGCTCACCGCCGTGCAGTCGCGGTGGTCTTCTTGCTTGAGGGCCACCCGCATATACTGCGATCGGGGGCCAACGCCGCTCGTTCGTCTGGAGTTACAGGACCAGGCTGACTTGGAAGCTGCCTTGGCATCAGGGTTGCCCTTATTAGGGCGACTGCTGGTCGTCGAGGCTAGCCGACAGGAACGCCATCGGCCCTGCCGACGCTGCTGTGCTTACGGCCACACAGCTGAAGTCTGCTCTTCGCCACCGAGATGCCACTACTGTGGTACCAAGACCACCACCGCCGAGTGCAATGGGCACGATCTCCGCCGTCGCCGCCGGTTCTGTGCCACCTGTCGTGGCACAGGGCAAGCCCAGTGCCCTCTCTAACCCAGGAACAAACCACTACTACCACCCGCCCGGACTACACCACCGCCGACCATTATCGACACCACACCACCTGCACCCTCGTTAGACGCAGCGACACGGGACGCCATTCAGGATCTCCAAGCGGAGATCTTGAACGTCGGCGCCCGTTTAGCTGCCCTTGAAGAGCTGTGCAGTGTCATCACTGAAAAGGTACAGGACCTTCAAGCTGCCACCACCGCCGCCATCGCCACACTACAGTCCACCATCGCTGAGTTGTTCAGCCGCAGCCTCAGCAGGGCCTCCAACCGCAGCAGCTCCACTCCGCCGAACGGCCCCACTCCAGGGGCCAATCACACATCGGGGCTGTTACAAGACCCGGACCTGAGTCTTGGATTCTTCGTTCACGGCAGTTACGACTGGAGAAGAACCAACACTAGCTCCAACTCAATCCTTCACCCTCTAATTCCTCTACTCCTCTCCCTGAATATTCCGCGGTGACAGTCTGGGCCTCGGTCAAGTCTGTCTCCCGGTCTTCATTTCACCCCTCTGACTGCACCCTGCAGTCAGTTAAATTATCGCCTTGAATCCGCGGGTGCAATCATGCGGTACCGCCTCTCCTTACTTCCTTCTAATACCGGTGGAGGGGTTTTTTAGTCGGTATGCCCACATGGGAGACCCCGACACTCCGGGCTTGCCCGGGTCAGTCCATAAGGTGGATTTTTCCCCTCCACTCGAAACTTTAAAAAAAAAAGCCTACCCGGCAGACTAAGATAGCATGGACACTAGCCGCCGAAGCTTACGCAAGAAATTGACAGACCTCTACGGGGAGGAAGTCTATGTTAACTCACAGCTGCCCTCAAAACTACGAAAGAAACAAACACTGGTCTGTCAACTAGCCTCCTTGAAACGCTGTAGGGATTATAACACGATTCCTTCGTTCCTGCACATCAAACATCAGATCAATAACCGGACATCTAGGGAAATACTACGTAAAGAATCTCTTAGATTACTGAGAAAAAGAATAGCATATACCAGGAGAGAGCTCATGCGCTCCGAACGGAAAGTGTGTACTCTACACTTACATTTAACGGCTGCTATAGACCAAACACATTGGGATGACCTAGACCGGATTTCTACACTCACGGCCAATTTCACCAACAACGCCTACACTGAACGTCAACAGCGGAAGTTTAAACAGCTCTTTAATAGTCAACACCCCGCCACCGCAACGTTAAATCATCAACGCCTAGTGGTCAACCTCTCCAATACCACACTAGATGAAGCCACCACCAGCATCCTGGCCAAAGGACTAAATTTTGCACCAGCACCAAGGAAGATTCCGACGGAAGAAATCATCGCCAGCTTGGAATCAAGTATAAGTAACCTTCCTGAAGAAACAGCCAATGATATAAGAATTGAAACCTACGAGATTCTCAAAAGAGCAAGACCACCCAGATCCAATATCTCCCGTGAAGAACCATAGTCTCGGATCCTAAAATCACAATTGCACCATGAGACAAAGACAATGCCACGGTAGTCATGAGCACAGCAGATTACGAAAATAAGATGCTGAAACTGCTTCAGGAAGACACCTATAAACAGATTGATAAGAACCCCACAGCGAAAATTGAGAGAGCAACATCTCTTATTAAAGGTTCCTCAATACCGAAAGAGCTCCAGAAAAGGCTGATCCCACACGACTCGCACACCCCAGCCATATACGGCTTACCGAAAATTCACAAGGCAGAAGTACCTCTTAGACCTATTGTCAGCGCCATCAAGTCTCCAACACATGCACTGGCGGGTTTTCTAGCCAAAGGTCTTCACAACATCACAGGACAAACACCTTCCTTCATACGTGACTCAGGCCACCTAGTAGAAATACTGAGAAACTTCGACCTCAAACCACACCATTTACTAGTCAGTTTCGACATACAAAATCTCTTTACAAAGATACCTATCGCAGATGCCCTCAAGATAATGCGGGAGAAGATCGAACTACACCAGCTCCCAGAAGATTGGCCAGAGTTAGTTCACCATTGCCTTGCGAGCAACTACTTCAGTTTCAAGGACAAGCTATACCAACAAACAGAAGGCGCAGCCATGAGCTCACCCCTGTCTCCAGTAGTAGCAAACCTTTTTCTGGAAGCATTCGAAACCACCGCAATACACGGCAGACAAGAAACCAGCTCTCTGGTTAAGGTATGTCGACGACACATTTGTAATATGGCCACATGGAAAAAACACAATTCCAGATCTCCTAAATCATCTCAACAACATGCACACTAATATCAAATTTACGATGGAAATAGAAGAAGAAGGGAAACTCCCCTTTCTCGATGTTTTAGTGGAACGGAGCGGCGGAAGACTTAAGTGCTCAGTATACCGCAAACCCACACACACAAACAGGTATTTAGACGCAACATCCCATCACCCACCAGCTATTAAACGAGCAATAGCTAACACACTCATACATAGAGCTACCCGCATATGTGACCCTGAGTACCTAAAAGAAGAATTAGATCATTTACAATAAGTGCTGGCTGCAAATGGATACTCTAATACACTAATCAGACACCTACAAACAAAGAAAAATAACAATATGAGAAAAGAAACAGACAAAAACAAATCCATTGCTTGGCTGCCCTACATAGCAGACACCGCCGACAAGATAGCCAGAATTTTACGCAAACACAATATTGATACCAGAAACAAGTCCTCCAAGAAATTGAAATCTCTTCTACGTCCAATTAAAGACACTCGTGACCCCCAGTCCAACCCGGGAGTTTACAAGATAGACTGAATGTGGAGCATCATATGTTGCACAAACAGGCAGATCGGTGACAACCAGGCGACAAGAGCACATTAGAAGCTTAAAACTGCACCAACCAGAGAAATCAGCACTTGCAGAGCACGCCATAGCCACAGAACACCACATAGACTTCGACCAGATACAGCTACTGGCACATTCTGACTATTTCCCACACAGGATGGTACGGGAAAGCATAGAAATTTACAAACAACAACACACCTTAAACCGAGACAGCGGCAAACATCTCAGTTCAATCTGGCAGACCCTAATTAGGAATGCGGGGATTGGCAGACCACCAGCCAATAGGCGCGAGAGGGGCCGGCCTTTGCCCCCTCCCACCACAATATAAAGAGCGCCCGGCCGCGCGAGGGCGATTCGGAGCTTGAACTTCGAGCTGTACACATAGCAAAGAAGAAACTCCGCAGAGCCGTAGCAGCTAAGGCAGCAACCGTCGCCTCTTCCCCGGCAGCCGCCGAGGAGGCAGCATCTCCGAAGCCATTGGTCCCGGCAAGCCCTGTTTCGCCGCCGACCGCCACCGCAGTCTCGCCGCAACTGCAGCCGCAGTTGCCTCCCTCACCGCTGCCACCGACGTCTCCACCCAGCTCCACGACGCCGCCACCCCGGTTCAGTGCTGTGGTACGGGGGGTCCCTAGGGACCTTTCCACCCGGCATCTGCTCACCGCCGTGCAGTCGCGGTGGTCTTCTTGCTTGAGGGCCACCCGCATATACTGCGATCGGGGGCCAACGCCGCTCGTTCGTCTGGAGTTACAGGACCAGGCTGACTTGGAAGCTGCCTTGGCATCAGGGTTGCCCTTATTAGGGCGACTGCTGGTCGTCGAGGCTAGCCGACAGGAACGCCATCGGCCCTGCCGACGCTGCTGTGCTTACGGCCACACAGCTGAAGTCTGCTCTTCGCCACCGAGATGCCACTACTGTGGTACCAAGACCACCACCGCCGAGTGCAATGGGCACGATCTCCGCCGTCGCCGCCGGTTCTGTGCCACCTGTCGTGGCACAGGGCAAGCCCAGTGCCCTCTCTAACCCAGGAACAAACCACTACTACCACCCGCCCGGACTACACCACCGCCGACCATTATCGACACCACACCACCTGCACCCTCGTTAGACGCAGCGACACGGGACGCCATTCAGGATCTCCAAGCGGAGATCTTGAACGTCGGCGCCCGTTTAGCTGCCCTTGAAGAGCTGTGCAGTGTCATCACTGAAAAGGTACAGGACCTTCAAGCTGCCACCACCGCCGCCATCGCCACACTACAGTCCACCATCGCTGAGTTGTTCAGCCGCAGCCTCAGCAGGGCCTCCAACCGCAGCAGCTCCACTCCGCCGAACGGCCCCACTCCAGGGGCCAATCACACATCGGGGCTGTTACAAGACCCGGACCTGAGTCTTGGATTCTTCGTTCACGGCAGTTACGACTGGAGAAGAACCAACACTAGCTCCAACTCAATCCTTCACCCTCTAATTCCTCTACTCCTCTCCCTGAATATTCCGCGGTGACAGTCTGGGCCTCGGTCAAGTCTGTCTCCCGGTCTTCATTTCACCCCTCTGACTGCACCCTGCAGTCAGTTAAATTATCGCCTTGAATCCGCGGGTGCAATCATGCGGTACCGCCTCTCCTTACTTCCTTCTAATACCGGTGGAGGGGTTTTTTAGTCGGTATGCCCACATGGGAGACCCCGACACTCCGGGCTTGCCCGGGTCAGTCCATAAGGTGGATTTTTCCCCTCCACTCGAAACTTTAAAAAAAAAAGCCTACCCGGCAGACTAAGATAGCATGGACACTAGCCGCCGAAGCTTACGCAAGAAATTAAGTAGAGTGCCATTACCTCTTGAGGGAAATAAGAGATGGCGCGGCACGGTCAATACTTAGGCGCTGAAAATGTCGCGTTGTGATCGTCTGTTGTTGACAGCAGGCAATGCATACAGGAATGAATATAATATTCTTTCTCTGTAAACTCAACGCAAGGATAAAATTTGGAGTTTTGAAACTCTTATGTTGCATTGCATGTGTGTTTATATGAATGAACGCATTTAATAACATGGATGCAAAGTCCTGCGCTGCTTCTCCGCTTCATCTCATTATAAATGGGGCATTGCATTGCGTAGCATGTTGTGTGTGTCTATTGGAATGCTCACATTGAATAACCTGGGTGCAAATTCTTGCTCTTACGTCTCATTATGAATGGGGCATTACATTACATTGCGTAGCATGTTGCGTGTGTCTATGTGAATGCTTACATTGAATAACATGAATGCAAAGTCTTGCGTTTGCATCTCATTGTGAATGGGGCATCTTTCTCAACAATGGCAACAACGCTATCCAAGACCTCAAGAAAAAGTATGCAAGTGCCACATGACTTGGAGTGAAGCGTTTCAAAGTATCGTTATATACGTAATCCTCAGACGAGAAGGCGTTTGCAGGACGTTCTGCTCCCTAGAGGGGCTCATAGCGGTTCAGGATGCTATCGTAGTCTAGTTATCTACATTAAATACACCAGGCAACGTGTGGTGTATACTTGGTGTATTTAGCGTTGCTAGCACATGAACATGTTGATTTTCAAGAGCTAGTAAACTTTGTTGATATGTTGCAAATTGGGCTGTAACTTTTCTCTTTCTCGACTTCTGTTTTGCGAACATAACTACCTACCTTCTTCAGCATCTTTAAATGTGAAACTTTTATTTAATATAAACGTGAAGCTAATTAATGTCATGAAAAACCCCACATTACTTTTGTATGACACCGACTGTGAAAGCACAAGATGGAGCCTATGAGCAAGGCAGTGTAAAAATATTGCATCTGGATGCTTTGCTTTCACTTCCTTTTGGAGACCATTTAGTTCTTCTGCCATTACTACAGCATCATAACACTGTGCTACTAGTTTGGATCCTCAGTGATACTTTTCTAACGTAACAAAGACGTGATTTCCTAGAGCATTTACTTACATCGACCAAACTTCCCCATTTACAGAAACGTATCTTATTGCAGTAGAAATTTCCTAGTTTCGTCCAAAAATGACAACGAATTAAGCATCGCAAATTTCACTTTTACCTAATATCATTTAAAATAAATGTTGCGGCACAGTCTATTACTTCATTTTGAACATAGTTGGACAGACTCGAAAACCTATAGCTGTTCGTAGGTATTGTCTTAGTAAATTGCCATATTTACTTATCAAGGAAACTAATTCTACATTGTTTCCCCGGTTAGCAGAATGACTTCGGGATGGCAACTTGTGTAACACGATACATAACTGTGTCTACCAAACGTTTTACTACTTTTATTTCACTATTTCATTACGCTTTATTAGCTCATTTTTTGCTGTTTATCTAGCTGAAATTCAATTCGAAATGTACCAAATATAGTGACAGAAATTTTAGCTCAAATATGTGACTACGATTGCTGATGATTTACTGCTTTCAGAAGATTCATTGAAAAAAATATTTTTCAAAACATCTCCCTCATGAAAATAGAGTATCAAATAAAAGAACACGAGTATTGTAGTTGCAATATAACGCCTTACGTAGTTAGCTATGCTGATTATTTACTGTACAGTATAAAATTAAAGATTTTGATGTAGAGGTAGAAATAATTTTAGTACTAGGTAAATGCAGGAGAAATTATGGAACTGCATCGATAGGGTTCAACGAGAGATACGGGATGCAAATGTCGCATATGAAATTCAAATGAAAATAGTATCAACGTTCTTATTGGTATAAAAGCAAATCCACAGATAAGTCAACGTGAATTGTTCAAAGAGACAGTGGAGTTGGCCGCACTTTTGCACAGTGGATGCTAAAGCTTCAGAAATGCCATCCTTATATGTGTTTGCATCAAGAACTCAGAGATTTTTCAGCATTGAGTTGTTTTTTGCAAGTAGTTATCCAGTGTCATTGCAGAGAATAGCTCATTCTTGGCAAATATTATTTTCCGATGAAGCAACATTCTCAAATACTGGGGAAATTAATAATCAGAATATGTACTATTGGGCATTTGAAACCCCCAAACGGAAGAAAACTGTGCCTTTTCAGCATCATTGTTCACTAAATGGTTGGTGTTGAATTCTTGATAATCTTGTTATCGGCCATGTTGCCATTTTCTCAACAATGAATTATCTCCCTTATTGGAAAACTGCACTTCAGTGTGAGAAGAGACATGTGATATCAGCAGGATGGTGCACCACCACATTTTGCAACATGCACACATCAACTTCTAAATGAGAAATTTGGTGATATGCGGACTGGACATGCTTGACCTACCATCTGCCACCCTCATTCACCGCCTTAACTCGGACTTTTTTTATGGTGATATATTAAACAAAAAGTCATGTTTAAAACACCTACGTCTAAGAATATGAAATTTTGAATACGTGAAGCTTGTCGCAATATTAGCTGTTGTATGTTGTCAAGTCAGAGAAAACATTTCCAAAAGAATTGCCAAATGTTTAGATCTTAATGGAAGCAATTTAGAGCATTTAATAAAGTGATTTAAAGTAATCATCTGAGTAATATAAATTATTTAATACTATTTCTACTAATTTTTAGGCTTTTCAAAAAAAACATCCTATAACAGCTCAACAATTCATTTTAGTAAAACCAGTTTTAATAAAAAGCTTATTTTGGGAAGCCAGAATCTATAAAAACATTAACGCAGTTTTATTTAAAATTTTGAGGTTGGACCCCAAGGGACCATTTAAAATATTTTCCATATTATCATATGGAAGGTCACTTACTCCTATAAGATTTGAAATTCTTGGCATTTGTTGTTGTTGTTCTCTCTCTCTCTCTCTCTCTCTCTCTCTCTCTCTCTCTCTCTCTCTCTCTCTCTGTTTCTTTATGAAATATTCACCTGAAACACCTTATATGGGACACCATGTATGTGTGTATAATAATTGTTGCCCTCCGTGGTGTAGTGGTTACCATGCTAGCCTCATCTACATAAGGTTGCGGGTTCAAGCCCGCCTGAGGTCTTTTTTTTTTTTTTTTTTTTTGGCCGTAAAAATGCTTAGCATGGCTTCCTTGAAATGAAATTAAGCCATTGGTCCTGAGTTGTACATTTATGGCACGCAAAAGAACCTCAAGCTTCATAAAGAGGCCTCTAGAAAAATTGGTCTTTCATGTCCAATATAGAGTGGGATGCTGAGAACCACTGTACTTAAAGTGTTCATAAATAAAACTACATTTCCATTTTATTTACAGGTTTCTAAATCTGAAAATTATATGCAGATATCTTCCAAGCGCTCCATGTTTCAAATTGAGTAAACATCACCAATATCATATATGAAAATTCACTAAACCTTTTATAAATGAATACATAGGTTATAAGTACACACACAACTGATGTCAAAGCAATGACGCCACAATAATAAAATTAATTGACCAAAATATTGAAAATATTGAGACTGCAGAAAGTAATATAGCTGCCCATTTAATGAAGTGTGGATTATTTCTTTACACCTTACCATTTGTGAGAGCCAAGAAATTTAGATGTAGATTGTGGTTACATCCATTATCTCAAAGGAGGGTTCAGCAAGGAGTCTGTCATAACCTCTTAAGGGAAATGAGACATGCTGTTTCATGGTCAATAATAAAATGTCATGCCTGCCTGGGTAGTGTGGTGGTAGCGTATCTGCCTCATATTCAACAGATCGTGAGTTCCAATCTCGCTTAGGTTTTCCCTTATCCTGAGAAGACGAATGTCAAGTAACTTTAAGCTCCATGGACCCCGAGTACATTTGAGTAACATTTCACCAATTCATTCATCGTCCGATATGGCCAACCAAGTTAAAGGACGTTAAGCTAGCACAAAAATAAATAAATAAAATATCATAGACATCTCCACTATTTCCCCATAACAAAATTCCATAGGGTATAATACTTAAAAAAGAAAAATGTGCTGATCTCACATAGTTATCTGAAATATGATTTTTTAAATTCCTGATCAAATAAATAACTCTAGAAAGCCGCAGATGACTACAATCTAGCGATACAAACAGGGCATATTAAAAGTGGTACAAATGTTTTGAGAAAGTTGGTGACCATGTCGAAAAGTATGTAAAAGATATAAGTTCAGTTGTGATTTTTTTTTCTAACTATTAAACTTGTTTGTAAAAAAAGTATTGTGTGTTACTTTTTGATCTACCTTCAGCCCTCATGTATTAAATAATGTCTTTTCAGATGTGACACATTGATAAAGGTCTTGTCACAGATTTGACACTTGTATGGTCTTTTGCCCTCATGGATTAAACTATGTGCTCTAAGATGAGATGCCGAAGTAAATCCTTTTTCACAGACTTGACAACTGAATGGACTTACGCCATCATGAATAAATTTATGTGCCTTCAGATGTGACATCTGAGTAAAGCTCTTCTGACAAATGTTACATGAATGTGGCTTTTTGCCTTCATGGATTAAATCATGCATTTTCAGATGTGATATTTTAGTAAAGATCTTATTACACTTGTTACATTTAAATGGGCTCTTGCCATCGTGAATTATAAAGTGAGTTTTCAAACCTTGTGCGGAAGTAAAGCTTTTGTTACAAATGTCACATTTAAATGGCCTTTTGCCCTCATGAATTACATTATGTTTCATCAAATTTGATGCTGTTGTATAGCTTTTATCACATTTATCACATTTAAATGGCCTATTGTCTTCATGAATTAAACAATGTCTTTTCAGATCTGATGCACAAGTAAATTTCTTCTCACAAATTCCACATTGATATAACCTTATTCCCTGGTGAATTAAATTATGTGCCCTCAAATTTGATGCCTTAATAAAGGTCTTCTCACAAGTTCCACATTTATGTGGCCTTATACCCTGATGAATTAAATTATGTTCCTTCAAACTTGATGCCTTAGTAAAGGCCTTCTCGCATTTATCACATTTAAATGGTCGTATTCCTTCATGTATTAGATAATGATCTTTCAAATGTGATGGCCGAGTGAAAACCTTTTTACATATTTCACATTTCCACCTCCTTTGGGTATCAGATGTTACGCTATGAGTTTTTAATTCTGATGCCAAATTATGAGATGTTTTGTCATCCACATCTGGAATATTACTTCCTTGAGCATCATTTGTGTTGGCTTTTTCCCTCAGCTTTAGGCAGTTTTTATCTATATCTGCACCAGTGACAGCAAATTCATAGTTAGGCAAAGTTTCAACAGCTGATCTGAAATATAGGAGAACAATGATTAGCGATCAACAAAACACTATAGTAAACCAGAAACGGAGAATTGCTAAAAATTAAATAAATTGGAGGGAAAGCTGAATGTCATAAAGAACTTCTTAAATCCCATCACATCATAATTAAATGCCTACTTAGATAACAACGAAGTGAGATTTAAAGCCATTATTTGAATTAGTAGCATTTACTGTTTGAAACATCATTCTATTCCTTTCATTGTAATTTTTTGGGCAAAGGGGTTTGAAACATCATTCTATTCCTTTCATTGTAATTTTTTGGGCAAAGGGGGTGCTAAAAACACAGTATACTCTCGATCATCCGGAATAATGTGGGGAAAAGCAGCATGAATAATAAAAAAACACGAATAGAGAAACCCGTAATTTAATGCTTTTAAGGTACAGCTTAATATGTAAATAGGGAATTGTGTTTAAAAGCTTTTGTCAACATGTATTCTTGGTTTAAAAGTTTATTCTGTTTCTGTGCATTTGTATTGTAGGCCTATTTATTTCTTAAAATGTCCGTGATGTTGGTCAGCTTCTGAGAAGAGTTGATATTTTTTCACACAACAATTCAAACCTTTTAGCAGCAAGTTTGTGAGTCCTGTGACGTTGCTTGAATCTGGTTAGTCAACCAGATGAGGCATTACATTCTCCCTCTAACCCAAGAGCTTCATGAAAAAATGTAGCCTTTTTGGCACATTGCGCCTGAGCCAATGACACCTTCTGCTCGTTTTTGGCTGAGCCTTGTAAAAGAGCAGCATCTAGGTCATGGAATGTACAACTCTTTGTGACAAGGTAGAACCACAGTTCCTGATAAAATCCTGTATTTTCTGTGTCTTGTTTTTAATGTACTGAACAATCTGCACTTAAATCCCATAATCAGCACTTAATTTTGCAATTGTTTCTCCCTTTTTAAATCTTTGAATTAATTTTAATTTTTGTTTTAATATTAACACAGTTTGGGTTTTTGTTCCTCTGCCCTCTCTATTACAAATTTCTTTAAACTTGCTTTTGACCTTTACATGCTGATTACCATCATAAAAGCTGAACTTAATTTTAATTTACTAATTTAATATTTTAAAAGCTGGTTGCCATGTGGTTGAAATCCGTTTCTATGCATGCCCAGGAGTTTACAAATTTCCTTGTGAGAAAAGTTTTAAGTATTTTAAATCTGAAACAAATAACAGGGAATATCTTAGAAATGTCAACTTCATGAAAAAAACATTTAAAACATAAATTGTATGTTTAACAAGATCTAAAATTTTGATGTAGTAAGTTCTTGTCTATCACTTATGGTTTACAAGTTATGCAAAATCCAGCAAAATTTTCATCCAGAATAAAGAGGTCTTTAGAGACCATTCTTAGAAATTTTGAAAGATACATTTTATTTGTGAAGTAAATTATCTTTAATTCACAATACTTTAATAAAAATTGTTAGTAATTTTTGAGAACAAACATTTTTTTAAAGTTTTCTATGTAAAGGGGTGGAAGATACATCCCTGGAAGATACTAAACTTAAATACCAAACTAACAGCCTTTTCATTTTTGAGTTATCGTATACAGACACATGGATACACATGAACACACATGAACATACACACAGATCTTTTTCTAAAAATTTGATGTGATCCATTCACATGACTTTCTCTACATCAGTGATAAATTATTGTTAAAAAGCTTATTATTCTATTTCATGTTAATTGATTAGCAAACATGGTTTTACTTTCTCTATACGAACTATGCACATAGTGTATAGAGAAGGTATTGCACTACACCCAAAAATTTGATACAGAAATTTCACCAGAAATACATATTTTGAGACTCCCTGAATACAAAAAAAGCATTTTTAGAAAAATGTCCATGTGTGTGTGTCTATCTGTCTGTCTATGTGTATGTGTGTGTGTGTGTCTGTGGGCAGCATAGCTCAAAAAAGACTGTTAAAGCCCAAACTTGGTATTTAAGTTTGGTATCCTCCAATGATGCAACACAAAGATTTTCAAGAAAATCCCCCCACCCCAAACTACCCTTTAAATGGAAAAAATTTTGATTTTCTTAAAAATGGTTCTAACGATTTTGATTAAAGTATTGTGTACTAAAGATATTTATCTGACAAATAAAATGCATATCTTGAATTTTCTGGGAATAGCCCCTGAAGACTACTTTGTTCTGGATGAATTTTACGGAATTGTGCATAACTGCTAAACTGTAAGAGATGGGGAAAAACTTACTACATAGAAAATGTAGCTCACGATAAAACACACAATTTATGTCATATACTTTTTTTTCGTGGAGTGATCATTTTTAAGATATTCCTGGTTTTTTATTTTAGCTTTGAAAAAAACTTTTCTCATACAGGAATTTCTTAACTCCTGTCCACACTTCAGTTACATAGAAACCAGCTTTTGACTGTCACTTTAACCTATGGAACTCCCTCATTTCGCTTCTACTTGCAAGGAAGCAAGTAATAAGGCTATTTCTGCTAATTAGCATGAAGTAAATAGAAGCATAAGCTTTTTAACTACAATTTGTTGCAGAGTAGTAGAGAAAGTCATGTGAATGGCACACATCAGATTTTTTTTACTTGCTTCCTTATAAGTAGAAGGGAAATTAGGCAGTACCTCATGCTAAAAGGATTGTTTTAAAAGCTGAATGGTATGTGAATGAAATCTGTTTCTTTTCATGACCAGGAGTTGACAAGCTCCCATATGAGAAAAGTTTCAAGTATTTTAAAACTGAAACCAATAACAAGGAATATCTCAAAAATTGTCAACTCTACAAAAAAAAAAATTTGATGTGATCCATTCACATGAATTTGTTTACCTTTCTGCAACAATGATTGTTAAAATGCTTATGTTTCTATATACTTCATGGTAATCAAGAAAAAAATAGCAGAAATAGTCGTATTACTTGCTTCCTTGTAGGTAGAAGTGAAATAAGGGAGTACCATAGGTTAAAGTGATAGTCAAAAGCTGGTTGCTATGTGACTGAAGTTCCTTTATTTGTATTGACAGGAGCTGACAAATTCCTTTATGAGAAAAGTATAAGTTTTTCAAATCTGAAACAAAAAATAAGGAATATCTCAAAAACGATCAACCCACGAAAAAAATTTACATAACATAAATTGTGTGAGATAACATGCTCTACATTTTTTGTGTGGTAAGTTTTTGTCCATCTCTTACGGTTTAACAGTTATGCAAAGTTCTGTAAAATTCATCCAGAATAAAGTAGTCTTCAGAAGCTATTCCCGGAAAATTCAAGATATACATTTTATTTTTCAGGTAAATGTCTAATATACAATATTTTAATCAAAATCGTTAGAGCCATTTTTGAGAAAATAAAAATTTTGGAAAAAGTTCCATGTAAAGTTTGGGGTGGGGGGGATTTTTTTTAAAATCTTCTGTATCGCATCCTTGGAAGATACCAAACTTAAATACCAACTTTTCGTTTTTGAATTCATACACACACACACACACAGACCTTTTTGTGAATATACTGTTTTTGGATATTGGGGACCTTAAAACATATATTTCCAGTGAAATCTCGGTATCAAATTTTTGGGTGGAGTGCCATACCTTCTCTACACACTATGTACATAGTACGTGGAGAGAAAGTAGAAATGTATACAACATGAGTTGTGTGTGACGTTACCTGTCAGACTTCCTGAACCAATCACAAGACAGTATTCCAGGTGGTGGATCACAATGCAGAAGCTGCTCTGTTGTTACATCTTGTTATTTCTAATTACTTCTTCAGTTTATTATCTCTATCACACGCGAAGTTCTTCTTAGCAAGTTACATATAGAAGGTACCAAAAAATGTATGTGCACTTTGAATACGTTGTTTAATATATTTCAAAGTTGGATCGAAAAACAACAGTAATGTGTAATATGATGCGACTCGCATACATTATGCTATTTTCTGTTCACTCTTACATTGATCAACGTGAATATGGACTCATGTGGCCAGTTCGCAGTGGTACAACACAGAAATACTGCGCACAAAAATGTAATCCCATATTAACAGTTTAAATTATAGAATGAGTTTATTCTTAAATTGTATAATATTCTATACAAATACTTAAGAGTTAAATTGTCACAGAGTTGTACCATTAAACAGGGCTACAAGTCCCAACATGTTATTTGAATTAGCCACCTGATTTCAGCAATAATGTTTACAAAGTAATGGTTGCTGGTTGCTGCTGCTTAGAATCATGGAGGACAGTCGCTGTCAGTTTCCATTTGTATCTTTGTCAAGTTGCATAAAGCATAAGGCTAGTAAATGTTGACTACCAGTGAAAAATCTATAGTGTTGAATGTTTATTGTAAGTTTTGTGAGAAATCCAACACTTCCCATGAAAGAAGTGGTGTAGTTAACATCTGAGTACACTGGTGTTTCGATAACAAATATAAACAGGGCTGACAAAAAAAAATTTTAATCTAATTATACCCAAATAAAAAAAAGCATGTGAAATATGTGATGTAAGGATGTGCCGATTTTGTGAAGAATGCAATAATGGTGCGCAATTCCAAACAATTGATAAAGAGCTACACGTAATGAAAGAGGTAGCATTGTTTTGGGAGATTGAGAGTTTGAGTGACATCATTGTTGATAACTTTGGAGTGGAACGCAATTCTGATCTAGAGGGAATAGAGAAGCTTCCAGAAATTGAATAAATATAAGTTATCACATACATGTTATTTATTTTTATTTCTCTACACATACTAAAAACTGAAATGGACTTTTATTTATGGAAGCTCTTTAACTGCTATGGTTCTCAGCGTCCCATTCTATACTGGGCATGAAAGACTGCTTAATTTTGCTGTGCATAATTATACAAAAGGTATTGTATTGCACCCAAAAATTTGATAGTACAATTTTACTGGAAATATATGTTTTGAGACCCCTGAATCCAAAAAAAAAAACATTTTTTAGAAAAATGAATGTGTGTGTGTGTGTATAAAAATTAAAAGCGAGTTAACCTTTTAGTGCCAATTACGACCTAATGCCATTTTCATACGTTTTGACTCTTTTCCAGCAGGAAAGTCTGTATACTTTCTATATCATAACCATAGAGAAAGGATTTCTGGAATGTTTAGGGCATTAGCTTTGCACTCCAAAGCTCCAAATTTAATTTCTGTAGCCAGTGTTTATATTGGTTGCAAAATGACATCAGCTTACAAAAGGTTATGAACTAAAGAGCTGCAATTAGCGATGTACTAAAAGAAAGTAACTGATTTAGAATTTTCAGATCTTGATAAAAGCAATTCTGACATCGACGAAGAGAGGATAGCTTCAGCAATGAAAGTACGTCAGATAACAACTGACCTTGTACACATGCAAATATTCAGTGTACTTAACAAAATAAATTTACAAAAGTGTAACCAGATGACAAATACAATATGAATCAACCATTCAGCTACGCAACAACACAAGTACTAAATTGTACAGTAATCTACGTTACATCTGTATCCTATTGCTTTATGCTATATTACACCGATGTATATGTGTACTGTGTTTTTGGTGATTTTTTTTTTTCAGATGCACGTTACATGTATTCGTTTCTTGTATTCTAAAAAATAAAACACTAGACCAAAACAGATTGCTGTTATAATAAAGAAATATTTGAACTTTCATTTCATTAGCCTGAACTTTATAGCCAGGTTTTGTATGACTAATTATTTTGAGATTTTTTTATTTTATTTTCAAAATTTTCTTTTTTTTTTTTTTTTTTTTTTTTTTTTTTAATGTTTTGAAAATATTTAAGAGATTTCTCATCCATATACCTACTACATATACAATGCACAAATGGGTTTACTAAAAATAAAAACAAGATTCAGGTTACTCAGTTTATTATTAATAATTTAAAGCCCCGCATTCTGCTGTAAAATTGCTTGGCACTTTTCAGACAGTGTTCTGTTATCCGGGCTGGCACTAAAAGGGTTCTACACCAAAAACAAGGTATTTAAGTTCAATATCTTCCAAAGATACGACACAAAGATTTTCAAGGAAATTCTTACAAACTGTGAAGTTCCCACTGTGAATGATGTCCTCCTATTGCCAAGACTAGAGGGTAGCATACTACCACCTGCTGTATCTACCATCAGTCAACCTCGGAACTCAAGATTACGGTTAAGGTACTCTGTCTTCTCAAACTTAGGCAAAGTGCAGCAAAAATATGTAAAAAAAATCAGATGTGTTCCATTCACATGACTTTCTCTACATCTCTGCAACAAAGTGTTGTTATAAAGCTTATGCTTCTTTTTACTTCATGCTAATTGAGAAAAAATAGCAGAAACAGTCCTATTATTTGCTTCCTTGTAAGTAGAAGCTAAATAATGGAGTACCATAAACTAAAGTGATAGTCAAAGGTGGTTGCTATGTCACTGAAGTTCCTTTGTTGGAGTTGACAAATTCCCGTATGAGAAAACCTAAGTTTTTCAAAGCTAAAACCAATAACAAGGAATATTTAAAAAAAAAAAAAAAAAAAAAAAAAAAATCCAATCCACGAAAAAAATGTATATTACTTAAATTGTGTGTTTTAATGAGCTCTACAGTTTCTGTTAAGTAAGTTTTACTCTATCTCTTATGGTTTGCCAGTTATACAAAATTCCATAAAATTCATCCAGAATAAAGTAGTCTTCAGAGACTATTCCCAGAAAATTCAAGATATACATTTTATTTGTCAAGTAAATTTCTTTAATATACAATATTTTAATCAAAATCATTAGAGCCATTTTTGAGATAATCAAAATTTTTGTAAATTTTTCTTGGTAATGAAGTGATTCTGGTTGTTATTACATAAAGTTTTTCTTTTGTTTGTAATACATTATCTGCAGAAAGACTTTTGTTACTAATAGGGAGGAGACCGTTTAATTCCTTTAATAATTAACTGAAGGCGTAAAGGAACTGATCTGGACAAAAGCCTAATGTCCAATCCCTCACCTTCAGCTGTTAGTAATCACATATCAATTTTGTTATGACAGAAAGGATATTCTTTAATTGCTTCTAGAATTTTGTAGACTTAGAGATGCCAATCTTAACAAAATTATGTGATGAACTAAAGGGAAGGGCTCTGGTCAGCTTGGTGAGTAATTGACCTGGACTGATATCAGATCCTCTCTTTTACCTTTCCTATCCAGTCTTGCTTGACTTAACTTTTGTTTTCTTCGACCCTGATGGTATTCAAGTATTCGAGGCCTAGGGAATCATTTCATTATCTTTCCTGTCCATACCTTTCTTTACTTAGGTGATATAATCATCATTTGTGGTGCCAATTTTAAACGCTTACAAAAAGTTGAATAAAAGCATAAAAACATTCCAGATCATTATAAATTATTGAAACAATAATGTAAGTAAGAACAAAATTTATGAGTTGTAAAACTAACAGCCAAACACACTACCATGAAACCTGAATTAGCAAACATTTTCACGTACAAGCACATAGGAACAAATTGTATTAGAGGTTTGCAGCATGCTACCTTTATAATAAATTACCAAGGAGATAACAAATATTCCAGAGACAAATCAATTCATAAAATAACTTCAGAAATTTTGTATTGAGGGAAGCTTTCGCATACTAGACGAGCTCTTAAATAAATAAATAATGTTTTATTTTGAGCCACTGAAATAAGATTGTAAATATTTCAATAATAGTTTTATATACCACAAAATGTAGTTTTTTTAATTGTTCCATATGATGTATCAACCAGGATTAAGCTCAACATCAATAATAGTTGTAATAGTATTATAAATAGTAGGTATAAGCATTATTGTAGTTGTAGTTGCAAATTGTATCCATATTTTCTCTGTCATAGCCCAAATCACGTACTGATCTACGGGTTGAATAAACAGATATGTTATCCATGTGTTATTTTCAATTAACAACAATAATGATCAACTATTCAACATTAAAGCTAGCAAGGTAATAGGTTAGCTAGAGAAGGCTGGGCTAAGAGGAGGTTATTTGGATAGATGTCCTCTATGAGGCAGATAATCACTTCCATTATATAATTGAATGTGAAGAAACAAAGTTGTGGAGACATCAGTTTAGACCTAAAAATGGGAGAACATTAACAAACAATTATTAAAAGTTGGGATAGTGAAAATACAAAAGGAGGGGACATAAACAGGATAGGAGAATACATGGGAAATAAAATGTTATTTGTGTATTATGTATGGATGCTGTGGTGGTTCTCAGCATCCCATTCTATATCGGGTGTGAAAGAGCACTTACTTTTGCTCAGAGGCCTCTTTATCAGGCTTGAGGTTCTTTTACGTGCTATAAATCTACAACACAAGACCAACAGCTTTACTTCGCTAAGGATTTTTACGCCCAAAAAAATCCATTGTCCTCTGCCAGGTTTGAACCTGCAACCTTAGATATATGAAGTTAGCATTGTAACCATTACACCATGGAGGGCAAAAAAGAATATATGGGGAGAGTAAGAGAAAAGTGGTTTAGAAAAATAAAGAAATATGAATCTGTTATGGCCCATAATCCATAAATAACAATGGCGTTAAAACGCATGGTGGTCTAAGGAATAAAATAGCAACTCAAAAGTAGTGTATGAAAAATTGTAAGATTTTTATAGAGCATTATGAAGAAATAAAATTACAGATATTATTCACCAAATGTGTACACTGTTTATATGTGGCTTGAGACACAATAGAAAGATACATGATCAGTTGTTACTAGCAAGTCTGCCAACATCGCAACCACAGTATAGCCAACATTGCATGAAGTCACACCAACTGTCAAGTACAAAGTTTGAGCAGCGAGGGTATAACAATGTGAATATTAATATAACAATTAATAATTGTAACAATTCTCCACCTATCTTTTTGAAATTCAAGGACTAGTTTTGCAATAAAATGGTCTATTGCAATTTCTTTTGATCTTGTTTATTTACATTGTTATGGTTACTGCTACTAGGTGGCACTAAGGCATTGCTAACTACTGGAATCAAAACAAATTTGGTGAGAGAATCAATTGGTGGTATATCAAAATTCATTGCATGACTTTCACTCTTTCATATAAATATTTTCTCCCAAACCATTAAATCTGTGGGTCCATTTAAGTATTTTAATAATTTAGCCCCTGGATTTATTTCATGATTAAATTTCCACAGCTGATTTATCGAGTTGTTATTAGTTTCCTTTTTACATAAGAATCTGAAGCTGTAACCCAAGGCTGCCCATGCTATTGCATTTCATTCATGTTCTTATTATTTCATGTCTTTGATATTCATCTTTTGCTAACTTAATTACTTATCCTATTTTATTTTTTCATGCATGCCGTTACGGTAACATTTATTTATGCAGAATAGTGCCAAAGGGCATTATTATTATTTGCATTGGAAAGTGTGTATTGCTAATATTGTCCATAGCAAGAAGTCTAAAATTAAGGCATGTTGTATTTAAAATTGTGTTTATGGTTGGAAGCGAGGTTTAGAGTCCATCTTAATGAAAGGAAATGGGAGTCTGTACACTTGACAAGGAATGATGTTACTATAGCACCCATCACATGTCTAGTTAGGAGTCACGTGCCTGCTAATTGTGTTTGTGGTTGGAAGCGAGGTTTAGAGCCCATCTTAATGAAAGGAAATGGGAGTCTGTACACTTGACAAGGAATGATGTTACTATAGCACCCATCACATGTCTAGTTAGGAGTCACGTGCCTGCTAATTGTGTTTGTGGTTGGAAGCGAGGTTTAGAGCCCATCTTAATGAAAGGAAATGGGAGTCTGTACACTTGACAAGGAATGATGTTACTATAGCACATATCTAGTGCCTGCTAATGAGGTCAGGGAACACATTTTGCAATGGGAGAAGAGCTTGGCAACAATCAACATCTTTGGACGTGTTGGTAGTGAGAAGCCGTAGGCAGGCTATAGGGAAAAGGATGCCATATTGATGCGTAGTATAATGCCATCTAATATGTGAAGTACTTAGGTACTCTGAATACTTTCCTTGCCATAGACAAGCAATTTGAAACAGAATTGAAGTAAATTTATTTGTTCAAGTACCACTGTATTTCAATTCCAACAAAACTAAACAAATTTGCCGCTTGCTGGAATCACACCTATTTCCTTTTACCCTGAGAGTTTGAAACATGCTTTAACTGAACCAGTAGCGAGAGGGAACCAGACGTACACCTTGTAAAACAACCACTGGAGACACGAGAACCTGAGATCAACCCAAGGCTTAGCACATGGTGGGAGCCGCATGTTCCAGCCTCATAATTGGAGCTAGGCACGAGGTGTCCAGTCAGACATGTGGGGCAACTCCTCATAATTGGAGCTAGGCATGAGTCGTCCAGTCAGACATGTGGGGCAACTGCCTCATAATTGGAGCTAGGCATGAGGTGTCCAGTCAGACATTGGTGCAACTCCTCATAATTGGAGCAGGCATGAGGTGTCCAGTCAGACATTGGGGCAACTCCTCATAATTGGAGCAGGCATGAGGTGTCCAGTCAGACATTGGGGCAACTCATAATTGGAGCCAGGCATGAGGTGTCCAGTCAGACATGTGGGGCAACTGCCTCATAATTGGAGCCAGGCACGAGGTGTCCAGTCAGACATTGGGGCAACTCATAATTGGAGCTAGGCATGAGGTGTCCAGTCAGACATGTGGGGCAACTCCTCATAATTGGAGCCAGGCACGAGGTGTCCAGTCAGACATGTGGGGCAACTCCTCATAATTGGAGCCAGGCATGAGGTGTCCAGTCAGACATGTGGGGCAACTCCTCATAATTGGAGCCAGGCATGAGGTGTCCAGTCAGACATGTGGGGCAACTCCTCATAATTGGAGCTAGGCACGAGGTGTCCAGTCAGACATGTGGGGCAACTCCTCATAATTGGAGCCAGGCACGAGGTGTCCAGTCAGACATGTGGGGCAACTCCTCATAATTGGAGCTAGGCACGAGGTGTCCAGTCAGACATGTGGGGCAACTCCTCATAATTGGAGCCAGGCACGAGGTGTCCAGTCAGACATGTGGGGCAACTCCTCATAATTGGAGCCAGGCACGAGGTGTCCAGTCAGACATTGGTGCAACTCCTCATAATTGAAGCTAGGCATGAGTCGTCCAGTCAGACATGTGGGGCAACTCCTCATAATTGAAGCTAGGCATGAGTCGTCCAGTCAGACATGTGGGGCAACTCCTCATAATTGGAGCTAGGCATGAGGTGTCCAGTCAGACATTGGTGCAACTCCTCATAATTGAAGCTAGGCATGAGTCGTCCAGTCAGACATGTGGGGCAACTCCTCATAATTGAAGCTAGGCATGAGTCGTCCAGTCAGACATGTGGGGCAACTCCTCATAATTGAAGCTAGGCATGAGGTGTCCAGTCAGACATGTGGGGCAACTCCTCATAATTGAAGCCAGGCATGAGGTGTCCAGTCAGACATGTGGGGCAACTCCTCATAATTGGAGCCAGGCATGAGTCGTCCAGTCAGACATGTGGGGCAACTCCTCATAATTGGAGCTAGGCATGAGGTGTCCAGTCAGACATGTGGGGCAACTCCTCATAATTGGAGCTAGGCATGAGGTGTCCAGTCAGACATGTGGGGCAACTCCTCATAATTGAAGCTAGGCATGAGGTGTCCAGTCAGACATGTGGGGCAACTCCTCATAATTGAAGCTAGGCATGAGGTGTCCAGTCAGACATTGGTGCAACTCCTCATAATTGAAGCTAGGCATGAGGTGTCCAGTCAGACATGTGGGGCAACTCCTCATAATTGAAGCTAGGCATGAGGTGTCCAGTCAGACATGTGGGGCAACTCCTCATAATTGAAGCTAAGCACTAGGAGACCACCTCAAATGGTGCGATTATAGAGAATCTTACCTTGTTGATGCAGGCAATATGAACTGATCTCCCTCTGCTGTGCTATCCTGTAACAATAAAACATGCCTTTCTGTAGCTTTGTTTGCAATATTAAGAATATTCACTCCACCACAACATGTAAAAAATTCTAATGTGTTCCATTCACATGATTTATCTATATCTCTGCAACAAATTATTCTTAAAAAGCTTATTCTTCTATTTACTTCATGCTAATCAAGATAAACATTAACATACATTGTCTTTATTACTTGATCCCTTGTAAGTAGAAGGGAAAAAATCTAATGTGTTCCATTTATAGGATGTCCTCTAGCTGTTCGGTAAATAACTTTTATTCAAATCATTAATTTGTTATCTAAGACATCATGCTAATCAAGATAAACATAAGCAGAAATAGTCTTATTACTTGCTTCCTTATAAATAGAAAGGAAATAAAAATGAACAAGCTAAAGCAATAGTCTTGTCCTTTAAAAGCCAGTAGCCATGTGAAACAATGTGAAATTCCAATCTCTTTGCTTGCCAGGAATAAGCAAACGAGAAACGTCAAGAAAGATGTCTTCCCGTTTGAGAAAAGTTTAAGTGGCTAAAAGCGAAACCAATAATCTGGAATATCTCCAAAACAGTTAACTCAAAAAAGGTATATAACATAAATTGTGTGTTTTAATGAGTTCTACTTTTTTGTGCAGCAAGTTTTTGTACATCTCTTATGGTTTGCCAGTTATACAAAAGTCATCCAGAATGAGAGGACTTCATAGGCATTCCCAGAAAATCAAAGATATACATTTCGTTTGAAATAAAAATATCTTAAACTTACAGCATTTTAATCAAAATCATTACAGTCATTTTTGAGAAAATCAAAAATGTTTTTAAGTATTTTCCATGTAAAGGATAGCTGAGGGTGGGGGGATTTTCTTGCAAATCTTTGTGTCACATCCTTGGAAGATGCTGAACTTAAATACCAAGTTTGATATTTAAGTGAACACCACACACATGTGCAATATAGCATTAAGGGAAATCTCACCCAAACATTATATATATGTATATTAATGAGACAATTCTTTATGTGTAAAAAAACTGTCTTACCTCTGCACTTTCAGGGTAGGACTCACATTGCTCTTCTGACCATACAGGTTCTTCTTTGATCTCAAAATTGCTATCACCCCCAAGTGTGCTGCTCTTCACTTCAACATCTGACTCAGTTTTCACTTCAGTTGTTTTTGTTTCTAGCAAGTAAGCTTCTTCTTTCACTTCTATTTTAGTGCACACATCATGTATGTTAATATTTATAGCTTCTATTGTCTCATTCTTTATTTTAAAATCTGGGTTGTATTTCATTTCAGTTGACATTCTTTCAGCCAAGATTCATCAGTTTCAATTTTGGAGTTCCTGTCAGTCATCCCCATATATGGTATTCATATTCCAGGAATGCATTCCAAATCTGAAACAAAGAAAAATATCTAAAACACTTATAATTCTTACCTGAAATTGTTTTCAGGCTTCCAACCTGGTAGTAAAAAATTTGAACTGTGACATCAAAAACTGTTATCTTTGTGATAATTTTAATTGTTTTCTCACAGAAACCATGTGTAGGACAGGACAGGATTTGAACCACGGATCTCCCAGGCTCTAGCTGGTTGCTCTGCCACTGAGTTTGCCAGGAAACATGCGAGTCAGTTGAGAAATTCAATGCATGTTGCACTAGGCTAAAACAATAGTCAAATCTGTTGCCATGTGGTTGAAATCTGTTTCTTTGCATTGCCAGGAATTGCAAATTCCTATATGTGAAAAGTTTTAAGTATTTTAAAACTGAAACGAATAACAAGGAAAATCTCAAAAATGGCGCACTCCACTAAAAAAAATACATATAACATAAATGACGTGTTTTAACGAGATCTACATTTTTTATGTGGAAAGTTTTTGTCCATCTCTTATGGTTTACTAGTTATGCAAAATTCATCCTGAATAATGAGATCTTCAGAGTCTATTCCCAGAAAATTCAAGATATACATTTTATTTATTATCTAAATATTTTTAATATATGGTGCTTAATCAGAATCATTAGCCATTTTTGAGAAAATCAAAATTCCCCCCCCCCCACACACACACTTTTTCTAGAAATACTTTTTTGGGATTCAGGAGACCTTAAAAGTCTATTTCTGGTGAAATCTCGTTATTAAATTTTTGGGTGCAATACAATACCTTCTCTACACACTTTGTACATAGTGCATGTAGAGAAAGTAAAAATTTATGAAGAGATACAAAACTGAAATGTTTTAGGGTGATGGCTCTACCTGTTTTACTGTATGGCAGCAAATCCTGGGTGATGAAGATAAAGGATTGTAGTCATGCACAGGCAGCAGAAATGAAATGTTTACGATCGTTAAAGGTTTTACTAAACTGGACAGGATTCCTAATGAAGTAATTAGACAAGAATTGATTTTTTTTTTTTTTTTGCCGTAAAGGATGAACTAGAAGATTATAAACAAGAATGGAAGGATCATAGACAAAATGGAAGAAATAAGAATTCCAAAGATGGCCCTTACCATATAAACCTATATGAAAGACATACATAGGAAGGCTAGTTAAAAAATCTGATGTGTTCCATTCAAATGACTTTCCAAATTATTGTTAAAAAGCTTATGCTTCTATTTACTTCATGCTAATCAAGAAAAAATTAGTAGAAATAGTCTTATTACTTGCTTCCTTGTAAGTAGAAGGGAAATAAGGGACTACCATAGGTTAAAGTGATAGTCAAAAGCTGGTTGCTATGTGACTGAAGTTGACCAATTCCTGTATGAGAAAAGTATAAGGTTTTCAATGCTAAAACTAAAAACAAGGAATATCTTAAAAACGATCAACACCACAAAGAAAATGTATGTAAAATGAATTGTGAGTTTTAACGTGCTCTACATTTTTGGTGTGATAAGTTTTTGTCCATCTCTTACGGTTTAGCTGTTATGCAAAATTCCGTAAAATTCATCCAGAATAAAGTAGTCTTCAGATGCTATTCCCAGAAAATTCAAGATGTACATATTTGTCATGTAAATATTTTTAATATACAATATTTTATTCAAAATCATTAGAGCCATTTTTGAGAAAATCAAAATTTTCGAAAAAAGTTCCATGTAAAGGGTAGTTTGGTGGGCTTTTTCTCAAATTCTTTGTGTCGCATCCTTGGAAGATACCAAACCTAAATACCAAATTTGGTTTTTAACGGTCTTTTCGCTTTTGAGCTACACACACACACCCACCCACGCATGCACAGATCTTTTTCCAAACATGCTGTTTTTTTTTGATTCAGGGGGTCTCAATCAATGTATTTCCGGTGAAATTTTGTATCAAATTTTTGGGTGCATTACAATACCTTCTCTACACACTATGTATATAGTACAAGTAGATAAAGTAAAAATGAAATTGAGGCAAGAACAGGTCGAAAGGCAGAAGAAGAAGAAAATAGGAGGTGCCGGCCTTGTGTTCAAATCAACATGCGTAAAATTGGAGCAGTCATATTGAGGAGGGAAACTGGATCCTCTGCACCAAATATCGGATGAGATGGTGCAACTCGCTTTATAATGAGCGCGCGTGGAATTCACCAGCACAGCCCACACCGACAGCTGGGGGGTACAATGGGTTAATGGCTGTGCACCTAACAGTTGCCAGCAATTTGTAGACCCAATTACGAATGTCCACACTAACAATATCAATCTGCAATCTTTCTAGCGTCACCTAGCCAGGGGCAACGTTAGAAAGAGACAAATGGACGTAGCTTTGGCAGTAAAGCTATACGATGGTTGCAGCACACACACGACGATCTTAACAAGTTCTTTAAATGACTTCTACTGGCGATCCATATTTGAAAGTGTTGAAGATGTGAAGGACACAAGATTGCCAAGGTTTTAGCTTCACAGGCTATGCCCCATTGTCATGCGCTACAACTGCTATACTCCTCTGTTTATAAAACATATCCCTTGGCTACACTTTGTAGCTTAGGGCCCTCCACCTTGGACTTGGGGTCCTAAACACTTATAACAGAACAGTAAGCAACTGCAAAGCAGCTCTAATGAAGGAATAACAAAAGTATCCAAGTATTGAAGTTATGCCAAGTATTGTGACCATCTTATAGTAATAATCATTTGGCAGAGCACCTGTGATGGCAAGATATCAAAAACAGATTAGCCAACCTCTTTCAAGAATCAATCAAGGACATTTTAAAAGGTTTACCCTATAGTGTAGTGCATCAGTTCAAATATGACAAAAAACAAATTAGTTTTAAATAATGTATCATTAGTATACAATGGTTCCACCACTTGACACATTACATCAATATATGCGTACTTTTGCTATTTTGCCATTTGAGCCGCTTTGTAGTTACTGGTCTATTATAAACGTTTAGGGCCCTAAGCCACAAAGTGTAGCCCAACATGGAGGGCCCTAAATCGCAAAGCGTAGCCGAGGGATCTGTAGAGCTAAAACCCCAATAATTCCAAGAAGTAGGCAAAACTTCGGCATTCTGGTGACTTTCACATCTGAATAACTTAATGTTTTCAACACTTTCAAATATGTATCGTCAGTAAAAGGCATTTAAACAATTTCTTAAGACCGTTGTGCGTGCGTGTGCGTGTGTCCGTATGTGTGCTGCAACCATCGTATAGCTTTACCAATAATTTAAACTAGCTGCAACAATAACTAGTGTGCCTGCAGGGGGCAATGTTGACAACAATGTAAGTTGTCTATTACTCATGACGGTGCAAGCGCAGTAGTAAGTTCCTTCCAAGTTACACACTTTAAACGAGAAAACGTTTGCGGGACATAAATCTATAGAACAGCCCTCATATGGAAATAAGTGGGCGTGTTTAATCGAAGTGTAACTAACTTGGCTCCGAATGCTCATATTTCCCAAATTGTATTTTTCCTCTCATAGGAAAAGTATTAATTTTGAATTAGTACAATATAACAAACTGTATATATGTGACAAAAACAATCCACTAACACCCAACTGTATTTATCTTTTAAAGCAACTCAATTTCTACGTAATTGCCCAATAAAGTATACTTTAAAAAAAAAAAAAAAAAAAAAAAACTTGCCTTTTCTCAGCACATTAAGGGAAACAGAAGAATTCCGAAATTTTCTCCTTTTCTATTTAAAGGCGCTCTTCATTTACCATACATAAGCCTTGTACACTTATTAAGCACTGGTTTATTAGATGAACCTTTTCTGTTGCTGACTTGCTGCAGTCGGCATTACTAATCAGCTGTTTGAAAAGATTTACCAACATCACAGATGAGAAAACGCTAACCCAGGAAATAAACATTTCATTTTAGACCCAGCATAGCCAACCTCATGTCTGAAAGATGATAAGATAGTAAATTGGGAGATTGTGGGGGACACATCATTATTATTAATAATTTCAGTTAAATGTTGATTTTACTTTTAAGTCATTGAGGACATTCTTTTAAAATATTTTGTTGGTATTATTTAACTGCTTACCGACGTAATGTGAGATACCGACATTACAGAATTGGGCGTACAGTAACTCTGTTAGCGATAATGTGAGATTGTAATGAATGGTTCTGTGAATGTCGTAGGCTTAAAGAATTGGTCAAAAAGCACGAGGAAACCATTTCTAACCTCAGAAAAGAACTCTAATTTGTCAAAAAGAATTTTACAGGACGGCAACTTGCTCCTTTAGAAAATTTGGATTGTAAATCACCTGATTTTAAGGTGCCCTCCTACCGCCTGCGGTGCCATAAGTAGTTAAAGCGGGCGTTAAACACTACCAAATAAAAAAAAAAAAAAAAAAAAGGTGCCCTCCAGGCGAAATCTGAGGAGGGAGCGGCGTTTCTCTGCCGATGACCGGCACGATGTCAAACTGAGCAACAGATTCAGTGTTCTTGAAACTATAGAAAATCCTCCTGTGCAGGTTTTAGATGATAACTGCACTAAAAGCAAGGGTTTGTTGCTTGGGAGTAGCCATGGCAGGGGCATAGTGCTGGGCTCTCTCATGTCACTGAAGATCTGGTAAAACTGACCTCTGTTTTACGAAGAGGAATCATGTGGGTGGGCCAGGATATAACCTGGATAGAGATTGAGAAAGATCTGTGTGACATAAGGGAATCCAGTAGCCATACCAGTGTGAAGTTTGTGGGGGCTTTTCAATTGGCACGACAAGCAGTGGCTTCATAGGAGGGTGACGGAGATGAATCTGCAACTTGAGCGTACCTTGTTAGCCCTGCTGCCTCTCACATTGATATGATACATGTTAGTGGTATAGGCCAAGATGGTTACACATCTCATGGTCTGCACCTCAATTCTAGAGGCAAAAGGCATCTTTTGCAGCTAATTGCCGACAGAATTATGGGTAGAATTACTGTTCTGATATCTGATACAACTTTTTTAGGTTAAAGGAAATCCCCCAAAATAGCTATGAAAGAACTCTAAAAGTCATTTGAAATAAATATAAGTTCACCAACAAAGAATTTTAGGAATACAGAAAATATCAGTAATTTTATTAAGATAAATAGCTTGTGTATATTTCACCAAAATATTAAGGGTTTAAGAAATAAAGTTGATGAACTTTTTCTTAGTTTTGCTTCTGAAAAATTACAGCCATGTGTTTTATGCTTATCCGAACATCACTTAACAGAAGAGGAATTCATACCAATTCCACTGCATGGGTACTCTTTAGTAGCAGCATATTCAAGGGAAAATTTATAAAGAGGGGTTTGCATATTCGTAAGACACGATGTACCTTATAAAATCATTAATAACTAGTTTTGCTTTGAGCTACACATAGAGATGTGCGCAGTTCAGCTAAACACAAATCAAGTAAATTTTGCAATAATAGCTCTATATCAGTTCCCACTAGGTGACTATGAGGTATTCAAAAAACAGTTAGATGATTCCTTAAAGTTTATATTGAAACCGAAAAGAGAAATGATAATTTGTGGTGACATTAATATTGATTATTTTATACCTAGTCTCTGAAAGGACCAACTCAATTCTGTATTTTTTACATACAATTTGTCACACACCGTACATTTTCCTACAAGAATTCACGGTAGCTCATCTTCAGCAATAAATGATAACATATTAATATAGATAGAATTAAAACTTCAATAACCATACTATTTGCAAATGGCCTTTCAGATCATGAGGCACAAATACTTCTCATTAAAGAGATTAACCTAAAGTTAAAACCAAATTATAAATATTGTAGAACACGAAAAGTAAATGAAAGCACCTTCACATTGTTTAAGTATGCCCTTCAACAAGAATCGGGGACTGAAATCTATGAAATAAATGGAGTAAATGACAAGTTCAATCATTTCCTACAACTTTTCAACTCTCACTTTGTAGCATCCTTTCCACTCAACTATCGTAAAATACATAATAGAAGGAAAATAACACCTAGATTACAACAGGCATTAAAACTCTTACAAACGTAAGCGAAAATTATACCAAGAATTGAAACATAATAAGACCCCAAATTTAGAATGTCACTACAAAAAGTACTGTAAAATTCTAAAAGAAGCTAAAATATTACATTATAATAAAGAGATATCCAATTCTGATAATGGTATAAAAACTATCTTGAATATAATAAAAAGAGAAACAGGTAAGGGCTCTCAAGAAAGCTCCTCAATTGCACTGAATTCTGGTAATCAAAAAATTGATGATCCTCAAAAGGTTGCAGATATTTTCTTTTTGAATGTAACAGACAAATTAAATATAAATTATGGATGTAAAGAATCAGCATTAAGTTCTTTGAAAACTTCTTTTGTAAACAGGGTCCCCGAATTTAAAGTGAATACACCATCTGAAATAAAAAATATAATAAATTTACTCAAGACCAAAAATTCCTCTGGATATGATGAAATATCAAGTAAAATCCTAAAAGCATGTTCTGGCCTAATAAGCATTCCCCTTAGCTATTTATGTAACAAATCACAAAAGAGTGGAATATTTCCTGACAGAATGAAGTACTCTATTGTCAAACAACTTTTTAAAAAAGATAAACAAGATAATATCTCAAATTATACACCTATATCTCTCTTGTCTGTTTTCTCAAAAGTGTCTGAGAAAGTAATGTTCAATAGGCTTTATAATTATTGGAAAAGAAAACCTTACTTGCCAAAGAACAGTTTGGTTTTAGAAAAGGAGTAGCGACCTACAAGCTCACGGATAAAGTGTTAACAGCGTTAAATGAAAAGGAACATGCCGTTGGAATCTTTTGACCTAGCGAAGGCTTTTGACTGTGTGAATCATGAGATTCTGATAGCAAAACTAAATTTCTATGGAATAAAGAATAACATATTAGATTGGTTCATTTCATACCTAGAGAAGAGAAAACAAAAGGTCAAAATTAATAACTCCAATGGGTATCAAAATGGAAATCAGTAAAACATGGTGTTCCCCAGGGATTGATATTAGGGCCTCTTGTTTTTGGTTTACATAAATGACCTCCCATTATACATTAACAGTATTGCAAGTATTTATTTATTCGCAGATGACACTAGTGTTCTAGTAACAAGTAAAGATTTCAATGACTGTATAGTAAAATCAAACTATGTTTTAAATTGTATGTCAAATTGGTTCAAAGCAAACAAACTCTCAGTAAACCTTGAAAAAACAAAAACAATTAAATTTATAACTACTTGCTCACCACAAACACACATAGAAATAGGAATTAAAGATACATTGTTAGAACAGCTAAATGAAGTCAAATTTCTTGGCTTTCAGGTAGATAAGCATTTGGACTGGAAGTCACATATTAGCTACATCACACCTAAACTTAGCTCAGCATGTTATGCTCTCCGTGCACTGGTTAAATTTCACTGAATCAATACACTTTACTACTTTAACTCCATTATCAAGTATGGGGTAATTCAGTGAATAGTAAATGCATATTCCAGATATAGAAGAAAGCTATACGAATAATCTGTAATGCTTATAGCAGACAGGTATGCAAAGAACAATTTCAAAAATTGGGCATACACCTTACCTTGGGTTTATATATTATCCATTTTTAAAATTCTATGCAGTTAATCAACATAGTTTTGTAACAAACATGGAAATTCATAACATTAATACTAAACAAAAGGGATATATTCATCGGCCCAATGCCAATCTTCGTTGCTTTCAGAAAGGTGTATATTATGAAACAATCAAGATATTTAATGCTCTCCCCAGTAATCTCAAAGAAAATGTTGGGAATTTCAGGGCTTTTAAGGCCTCTCTTTAGGAGTACCTTGGCAACAAATCATTTTACTCTGTAGATGAATAAGTGACAAATCTGTCTGACAATACTATAATAATCATTGTATTTATAATTATTATAATGTATTGTATTTTGTATATATTAGTGTGTGTGTGTGTTTTATATTAAAATTAAACTGATATATACTTTGACTTGCACGAATGTGTCCAATGATTTTTTTTAATTTTTTAGTATTTAGTAATGACACAAGGTCTGTAAAGCCTGATGCTTTGATATTTTACACTCTAGTACATAATTGTAAATTCTATAACATATTTGTAAATATGTATTGTATTTTGTTGACATTTATGTAGAGTACATAGTACAATAATCATATCTTAGTTTTATATAATTACTAGTAGTAACTATTATGTCACTAATTAGAAAACTATCATCTGACATTACATCAGTGTTACATATAATGAAATTTTATTTAAACATTTTAACACTAATTTTTTATGAACCATGACTTGAAGCTTTCCTGGTGGCGGTATGAAAATAACTTTTCTCGGGCTATCAGCCAGGTGAATTCTGGAATAATGTCCAAGCTAATAATTTCAAGAGCTAACGTCGCTCTCATCTTCAGGGAATGATGTAGAGACTCCGGGTGCGCCTTATATGTAGTAGTCCGGTGGGTGGACCGGCCAGATGCCGCTCTGTGATTGGCCCGGGTCCGGCATGGGAGGCGTTGACTAGGAACCAATGGTCTCCGTTGCCGGGACAGACTGCTCTGATTGGCCCGTTGCCAGATGTGAGCCTGTATTAAAACTAGGGCTAGCTTTTGGCAGTTTCACAAATCTTTGCGAGTGTTTGCTGAGCACCGAACTCCAAATGCCATTCACCTGCAAGCCGCTGTCTCTGTTGATGTTATTTTCTTCGTATTTAATAGCTATTAAATACGAAGAAAATAACATCAGCAAACACTCGCAAAGATTTGTCAAACTGCCAAAAGCTAGCCCTAGTTTTAATACAGGCTCACATCTGGCAACGGGCCAATCAGAGCAGTCCATCCCGGCAACGGAGACCATTGGTTCCTAGTCAACACCTCCCATGCCGGACCCGGGCCAATCACAGAGCGGCATCTGGCCGGTCCCCCCACCGGACTACTATATATAAGGTGTACCCGGAGTCTCTACATCATTCCCTGAAGATGAGAGCGACGTTAGCTCTTGAAAGCTTGGAAATTATTCCAGAATTCACCTGGCTGATAGCCCGAGAAAAGTTATTTTCACTAATTTTTTATATTCGTTTTTACGTGCATGCAAAAAAAAAAAAAGAAAAATGAAAAATAAAGTATATATGCTTTTATAGAGCACATTAAGTATAGTGCAGTGGCGTACTGGCCTCAAAATCAAATGGTGTGATTATACGTCTATTCTGTTGTTTTTGTAACCCGTGCTTTTAGGATTAGAGCTTTATACATTGTTTTTTTTTTCCGTAGTATGTAAACATATGTATACATGCACATGCCTTGACAAGTTCTATGTTCAGTGGCTTCCTGGCCTAAACGAACCTACAGAATGCTTTCTAATCTAATCTAAGCAAGCTAGCTGGCCAAGAAGTTGCTCAAACAGTATTATTTGGTGGCATAAAAATCTGCAGGTAAAGTAAAATACCAACCCAACTGTTCTAAAAACATTAATGGGAATGCACAGTGAAGTAACTAATCAAATAATAATAAAAACAACAGTATTACTCTCAAACTTCACTAGTTGAAATAAGTAACTTACTTTGGACATGTTTGTGACTGTTGCCACCATGAGATTCACTGATGAACTCGTAGTAGCTTCTGTTAATCTTCTTCTTTACCAAATGTCCTGTGTAGCCATTCTTTTGTGCAATTTCTATGATCCTATTAAGTTCTAATTTGTATTCTATCTGGCTTAATGGTAGGTTCACCAGTCTGAATGCAAGGCTGTTGATCATGGCATGTTTGTGTGAAATTGGATTGTAGATGTTATTTATGTAGTTTTCTGTCAGTGTTTCTTTCCTATACATTCCAAATTCTGATTATTTTAGGTCCAAGAAAGGAAACATGCCATTCAATTCTTTTTCTATTGTGAATTTTAAAGAACTGTCCTGAAGATTTAGCAATTTAAGCCTGTCAACTACCTTTTTGTTTACTATTGCCACTATTTGTGTACATATCTATACAAAGTTTTGTATATTTCTGGGAAGGCTGTGGTTATATAGATTTATAAATTACTCATATAGATGTCTGCAAGTATTCAAAATAATGGATTTCCCATGACTAAACCATACTTTTGTGAATAAAATTTCCCTCTGAAAGTGAAGTAATTTTAGTCAATATATAGTGGGGTGAGCTTTAGTAGATCCTCTATTTTACCAGAAATGTATGTGGTAGTTAGCCAGTTTTTTAGTGCCAAAAGTAGTTTTTCTCTTGGGATACTGGAGAAAAGTGATACTTCATCAAACAAAACCAATATGTCATCATCACTTAGGTTTTTTTGTTTTATTAACTCTGTTAATTGAAAGGAATTTGTTTTACTTGAACTGTTGTACTATCGTAGGGTTTGGAACAGTTTTGTGAGCCAATTTGCTAGGTTGTATGCAGGGGAGTTGGTGTTTTCAATAGGTCACATTTTATTTCCTGGTTTATGTATTTTTGGTAGACCATATATTCTTGGTGTGCACCGGTTATTTGGAATAAGTTTCTTTTTGTTTGCATCTCTGATTAATTTTACTGTCTAAGGTTTCATGTAGGGATGTTGTATATTTTGGGGTGGGATCTTTTGACCAACAGGTGAACACTCACAGCAGCAATGATTAGAGGGCAACCAACTGAGAGATTTAAACCAGATACCAATGTGCGAAATCAAAAAACAAGAAGAAATACATTCTCAATCTCAGCCTAAAGTCTTGTAAGCTGCATCACTTCCTCTTTCAGTTTTGGTTACCTTGCTCGGGTTATTGTGAACCAGCTTTAACAGCAAGTGGACTAGCTAGGCTAACTGCAAAGTCCAGTAAATTTGTAAATAGCAAAGAATTTATTTCTAATCTGTTGGTTGTTTGCATTCTAGCCCATTGTTATGGCATAAAATGGGCTCCCTGTGATAAAACTTATTCCTTGGTGTAACAGTTACCATGCTAACTTCATATACCCCAGGATGCAGGTTCAAACTGGCAGACAATAGATTTTTTCGGGCATAAAAGTCCTTAGCATGGCTTCCCTCAGAAGGGAAGTAAAGCAATTGGTCCTGTGTGGTAGATTTATGGTACATAAAAGAACCTCAAGCCTGAACAAAATTAAGCGCTCTTTCACGCCCAGTATAGAATGGAATGCTGAGAACCACAGTAATTAAAGAGCATCCACAAATAAAATTCCATTTCCATTTCTGTTTGCAATATTTAGTGCTGTCTTCTCAGGCTTGGGTAGTATAATTGACATCGACAAGAAGCACCTACAATAAACCTCTCAGGTCTTCTCTCCTGCCAAGCGAAGCCTAGACAAAGCAAACTGATGTGTGCTGTATAGTCAGCATAATGATTAGATTAGAAAGCATTCTGAGGTTTGTTTAGGCCAGGAAGCCAGTGAACATATTGGATTAATTGACCATAATAGTTGGCTATACTATGAATCCTGGAACTTAAAGTACTTGCAACATTGTAAGTCGACATTGGGGTTGCCATCTCAAAATATTTGAGATCACCTTGTGGTTTACCAGGATACATGTGAGTCAATTGAGAAATTCAATGCTATGCTGGCATGTTACCATGGTAGCTCAGTGAAAGGGCAACTGGCTAGAGGCCGGGAGATCCGTAGTTCAAATCCTGGCTATGGCATGGAATTTTTCAGTCTGACTCTACCTATCCAGTATAATGAGTTTTATTACTGAAGATTGGATTCTTAATTTGCCTAAGACACAAAATCATAAGTTATCCATTTAAAAAAACATCTGATGTGTTCCATCGCATGATTTTCTGTACATTTCTGTAACAAGATATTTTTAAAAAGCTTATTCTTTTATTTCAGCTTATGGTAATCAAAATAAACATTAGCAGAAATTGTCCTTGTTACTTGGTTCCTTGCAGCAAGAAGGGAAAAACTCTAATGTGTTCCATTTACATGTCCTCTAGTTGGTTGGTAAACAAAGCTTTAATTCAAAAGACTATTCTTTTATCTATATAATGTTGATCAAGATAAACATAAGGAGAATTAGTTTTATTGCTAGAAGGGAAATAAGAAAATGTACAGGCTAAAGTGATAGTATTCCTCTATAAAAGCCGGTTACTATGTCAAACAACTGAAATTTCAATCTCTTTGCTTGCCATGAATAACCAAATGAGAAACAAGAAGAAAGATGTCTTCATGTTTGAGAAAAGTTTAAGTGGCTATAATTGAAACCAATAATCCAAAATATCTTGAAAACAGCTAACTCTACAAAAAAAAAAAATGTATATGACATAAATTGTGTGTTTTAATGAGATCTACATTTTTTGTGTAGTAAGTTTTACAGTTTGCCAGTTATATAAAAGTCATCCAGAATGAATAGGTCCTCTTCAAAGCTATTCCCAGAAAATTCAGGATATACATTTCGTTTGTCATAAAAATATCTAAAACATAAGGTATTTTAAACAAAATTGTTACAGCCATTTCTGAGAAAATCAACATTTTCAAAAATGTTCCATGTTAAGAGTAGTTTGGGGTGAGATTTTCTTGAAAATCTTTATGTCGCTTCCTTGGAAGATACCAAACTTAAAACTTGGTATTTAACGGTGTTTTCGTTTTTGAGCTATGCTGTCCACAGACACACACACACCGGGTTCGATCCCAAGCGACCTTGTGGTGGACAACGCGGCAGGTTTCCCCCGCCAACTCATGTATCATCAGTGTCATTGCCTGCGGTGCCAGAGTAGTAAATGCGGGCGTTAAATACTACCAAGAAGAAAAAAAACCACACACACATGGACCTTTTTCTAAAAATACTTTTTATGGATTCAGGGGGATCCAAATTCCCTGAAATCGCATTCCACCAGTGCTCCATCTTCATTCCATGTATCATTAGTGCCGCAAGTAGTAAAGTGGGCATTAAACACTATAAAAAAAAAAAAGAGCTAACCCAGAGCTAAGTTACAGCATGTGCCTCTGGAACAGTTGGTAACTCACATTGTGATTGACAGTGTCGGCCATGACATGGCGACCCTTGAAGTGACATTGAATTCTTTATCACTGAGAATAAAACTATTTGCTTTCAGATCATGCGATGTGCGGTTTAAGCTTACGTTTTTTGCCATCATGAATTAATTTGTGTGTTTTGAGATTCCATGACCTGGTGAAACTCTTTGCACAGATTTGACATTTATGTGGTCTTTCCCCCTCATGAATAACGTTGTGGGTTTTCAGATTTGATGCAGTAGTAAAGCTCTTCTGACAAATCTGACACTTGAACGGACTTCCACCCTCATGCTGCAATTTATGTGTTCTTAGAAGTGATTTCCTTGCAAAGCTCTTATCACAAACATCACATTTATGTTTTATACCCTCGTGTGTTAAATAGTGTTTTTTAAGATTTGATGCCAAATTGAAACTCTTCTTGCAGATTTGGCACTTGTGTGGCTTTTTACCCTCATGAATAAAATTATGCACCTTGAGATGTGTGGCTAAGGTGAAGGCCTTTTTGCAGGTTTCACACTTGAAAGGTCGGATGCCCTCATGAAGATATTTATGTGCTTTCAGATGCGACATTTGAGTAAAGGTCTTCCCACAAGTTTCACATCTATGAGGTTTATTAGTTTCATGAATTAAATTATGCATTTTTAAATTTGATGCCGTTGTAAAGCTCTTATCACACTTGTTGCATGTAAAAGGACTATTGCCCACATGAACTATTCTGTGAGCTTTCAGCCTTGATGCTGAAATGAAGCTCTTATCGCACTTATCACACTCAAATGGTTTTTTGCTGTCGTGAATGAAGCTATGAAGCTTCAAATTTGATGCAGTTGTGCAGCTTTTATCACATTTGTCACATTTAAAGGGTCGTTTTCCCTCATGAATTAAAATATGAGTTTTCAAGTTTGCTGTTGTACTAAAACTTTTGTCACACTTGTCACATTTAAATGGTTTTTTGTCCCCATGAATTAAATTATGTCTTTTTAAATGTGATGCATTAATAAAGGTCTTGTCACAGGTTTTGCATGTGTACAGTTTTTGACTTTTATGAGTGACAACATGAGTGTGTAAATCTGATGCTGTACTAAAGCACAAGCCACAGAATTTACACTTGTGGGAAGTCTCTGAGCTATCACTTCCATGGCATGCATTTGTGTTGGCTTTCTCATCACCAGAACTGCTAGCTTCCTTAAGTTTTAAGTAGCCTTCATCTAAACCAGCAACGACAGCACCAGATTCATACTTCCATACTGCTTCTGTATCCAGTCTGAAATATACCAGGAAAATGATTGCAATTAAAATTCACAGTATTATGATATGGAGATAGAGAGAATTATTAAAAGGGACACAACATACTAGAGGTTACTAAAAATACAAATCTGATGTGTTCCATTCCATGACTTTCTCTAGCTGTTACACAAACAACTTTCCGTACAAAACATTATTCCTTTATTTAGGATATACTAATCAAGGTAAACATCAGCAAAAATTGTCTTATTACTTGCTTCCTTGTAAGTAGAAGGGACATAAGGGAGTACACTAGACTAAATCGATAGTCAAATCTTTTAATCCTAAGTGAAAGAATTGAAGTTGCATTCGCTTTGCATGACCTGCAGTAAAACAAGAGAGATGGGACAAAATGCCACTTCCTTTGAAGAAAAGTTTAAGTAGTTTAAAATTGAAACCAATAACAAGGAATATCCCAGAAACGGTCAGTTCTACATAAAAAATTTATATGACATAAATGATGTGTTTTAATGAGATCTACGTGTTTTTGTTTAGCAAGTTTTTGTCTACTTTTTACAATGTAACTGCTATGCAAAATTCTGTAAAACTCAACCTAAATAAAGAACCCTTCAGAGGCTATTCCCAGAAAATTCAAAATATACTGTTTATTTGTAATGTAAATACCTTTAATATACAGTATTTTAATAAAAATTGTTAGAGCCATTTTTGAGAAAATCAAAATTTTCAATATTTTTTCCATATAAAGGATAGTTTGGGGTGGTGTCACATTCTTGGAAGATGCTAAACTAAATACAAAGTTGGTTTTTAATGGCTTTTTCATTTTTGAACTATGCTGTAACACACACACTCACCTTTTTCTAAAAATGCTTTTTTTCAGATTCAGGGAACCTGAAAAGACATTTCTGGTGAAATCCCAACATTGAATTTTTGGGTGGTGACTTTCTCTAGCTGTTACACAAACAATGTTCCTTACAAAAAATTAGTATTTTATCTAGGACATGCTAATCAAGGTAATATTAGCAGAAATTCTCTTATTACTTGCTTATTTGTAAGTAGAAGGAGCATAAGGGACTAAGTCAATAGTCAGATCTTTTAAAAGCTGGTCCTATGTGAAACAATTGAAGTTTAGTTCACTTTGCATGGCCTGCAGTAAAACAAGAAGGATGAAACGAAACATCACTTCCTGTTTGAGAAAAGTTTAAGTAGTTTAAAATTTAAACCAAAAACAAGGAATATCTCAGAAATGGTCACTACATAAAAAATGCATATGACATAAATTATGTTTTTAACAATATCTACATCTTTTGTCTAGTAAGTTCTTTACTATCTTTTATGGTTTAATTGTTGTACAAAATTCTACAAAATTCATTCAGAATAAAGAGGCCTTCAGAGGCAAAATTAAAATTTTCAAAAATTTTTCCATGTAAAGGGTAGTTTCTAGTGAGGGATTTTATTGAAAATCTTCATGTCGTATCCCTGGAAGATACTAAACATAAATACCAAGTTTGGTACTTAACAGTCTTTTCGTTTTTGAGCTATGCTGTCCGCAGACACACACATACACATAGACCTTTTTCTAAAAAGGACCTCAAAACATATACTCCTAATGAAATCTTGACATCAAATTTTGGGTGGAATACATTACCTTCTCTACCCACTATGTACATTGTATATACAGGCTAGAGAGTAATACTAAAATAAGGTACCAAGCAAGAAAATGTCTTGTTTCTGAAAGTTGGAGATAGATCCAATATTAGAATTTCAATACAAAGAAAAACCCATAAGTCACCTTGTTTTATACCAAATTAACTGCCTGAGAGCTAAATGTGAAATATTAGAGAGTGGTCCTTTTGGAAGCAGAATAAGAGAACTTGGATCCCAATTTTAGAGACACAGTACCAGACAATTTAAAATTTTGTTGGCAGATGAGTTTGTTTAAATTGAGTTCTATTATGGCAAAAGAAATTGACAATAAAAGCTTTAGATTATTTGTTTGACCTTCAAGGCTAGTTTCTAAATCAAGTATCGCTGATTTAAATAATGTAATGGCAACATTTAATCAACTATTCTCTGTTCAGTCTGCAACAGATTGCAATGGTTGCTGAACATTTAACTGCTTTTCTGTAACACAAAATAGTTCCTCTTAAATTGCTGACAGAGTACAGCAATGTGCAATGCTGTCTAAATAACATAGTATCAATGGTTACGAAACAAAATTACTGATCATTTAATCATTATTTCTTTACATAACAATGCATATATGTTGTACAGTTCATCTGTAACAGCTGCTTCTAGTCAGCAAGTATTGACTGAAACATGTAATAACAGTTTAGGGGAAGCAAGGAAAGAATTATTCCTGTGCATATATAATAAGTTTTGTGAAAAGTACCTTACCTTTTTATTAAACAATGTTCTCAGCTAAATGGTAGAATTTACTGGTGTTTCTGAAAGCAGCATAAAGGCAAAACATTTAAATTAGCTGAGATGCGACATCTTATGCAAGCAGTTTTTCAACAAATGACAGCCAAAAATGCAGTGAATGTGTGCCACATTGTTTGCGAAGAGAAAACAGAATAAGATTTGGACAATGTCTTTGGCCCACTATTTATCAATCTCTGTGATGATGCAGTCAGTTTGATTGCAACTGCAGCAAATGACTTGTATCTTGAAGGAGTGGGACGGACAGATTACCTCTTCTGGTAACTCACTGCATTATATTAAAGAAATGTGCTGTGTATGCTTGAGCATATGTGAATGCTAAAATTCACAAAAATCTGTTAGAGTGATGTACGTATGCCATACTTCAGCAAACTTTCAAAATGACTCGCCTACATGTTTTATTTGTTGTACATTAACAGCCATTTGTTATAAAATGAGTTGAATTTACACTTGAATTGCTTCACTAAGTAATAAATTACCTGGTCATGTTTTGCAGGCGTATGTTGCCTATATCATCAACGGATTTTGACTGGCCGGCCTGTTGTTGGTATTTTTTGAAAATATTTTGGTTTTTTTCTGCCATGAAAAATGCCATGGCAGAAAAAAAAACAACAGAATATTTTCAAAAAATTCACATTCCACCCTCAGGCCTTCAACAAATTTAAAAAGTTCTTCAAAGAACACAACATCTTCTTAGCCCCACAAAACAAACACAGCATAAAAAACCTTCTAAAGAACAAGTTGGACAAAACACCTGCATCCAAGAAATCAGGACTTTACACAATCAACTGTAAAAACTGTGATAAAAGACACATGGGACAAACCAGAAGAAACATAGGAACATCTGGGACACTTAAGAAACAACCAAATGGAGGAATCAGCAGTAGCCTCACATGTGTGGGACAGTATCCATAGAATCCAAGATAATGTCCACTTGCGACCGCTAGAATTAAACATATGGGAGAAGATCTTTATTTTAAAGCAAAAATCTAGCCTTATGAATTTTGGAATTCCCGCCGATGACAACCCGCTCTACAAGTTCATTTATCAGCCACCAGAGAAAGGAGAGGAGTCCACAGAAAATATCAACAACAGGCCTGCCAGTTGAAATCTGTTGATGTAGGCAACATACGCCTGCGAAACATGTCCAGGTAATTTATTACTAAGTGAAGCAATTCAACTGTAAATTTGACTCATTTTATAGCCAATGTGTAATTATGCTTCACTGTGTACCACTTCCAGTATTTTGATTCTTTTAACATATATTAATAGAATTAATTATTATCTGTGAACAGTGAAAGTAGGTAGCTATTGCTTTTCCTCTCAAACACAGGCACGTGGTTTTACTATTGTACGGCAGACGAACCAGCTTAGTACCATGTGGTGTGTACCTGTGTGTAAATACATTCTGATTTGTTTACATCGCCGGCAAACTAAATGCATTTACACTGGTTGTATTAATTCTGATTTGCTGCCTTGTGCCATTGGTGAACTGCTAAGTCATGGTGGTTATGCTAACAAATTAGATATAGTAACAGCATCTTGGCATTGAAAGCAAAAAGTAAAACTTAGCACATTTTCTGTGAAAAGTCCCCTTAATGTCTTCGCTACCGATATCAAAAGCTGACTGACAGATTTTCTTATACTTTCTCTATATGTACTATGAACATTATATAGAGAAGGTATTGTATTGCATCCAAAAATTTGATACCAAGATTTCACCAGAAATTCACCTTTCAGGGTCCCCTGTATCAAAAAAAAAATTTTTAGAAAAAGGTGTGCATGCGTGTGTGGTGTGGGTTAACACAATAACCCAAAAACAAAAAAAGCAGTAAAATACCAAATTTGGTATTTAAGTTTAGTAGCTTCCATAGATGCAAAACAAAGATTTTGAGAAAAAATTCCCCCCCCCCCCGCATCCCAAACTACCCTTTACATGAAAAAATTTTGAAAATTTTTATTTTTTTCAAAAATGGCCCTAACAATTTTGAATAAAATACTATATTTTAAAGATATTTGCATGGCAAATAAAATATATATCTTGAATTTTCTGGGAATAGCCTCTAAAGATCTATTTATTCTGGATGAATTTTGTGTAACTGGTAAACTGTAAAACAGACAAAAATTAACTACACAAAAAAATGTAGATCTTGTTAAAACATTCAATTCATGTTATATACATCTACTTTTTTCGTGGAGTTGACCATTTCTGAGATATTCTTTGTTATTTTTTTTTTTTCAGATTTAAAATACTTGAAACTTTTCTCACATGGAAAGTTGCAAATTCCTGGCCCTGCATAAAAACGGATTTCAATTACATGGCAACCAGCTTTTAAAAGATTTGACTAATGTTTTCGCTGAGTGTGTTTCTCATTTGCCTTCTACTTACAAGGAAGCAAGCAATTAAGACAATTTCTGCCAATGTTTATCTTGACTATCACAAAGTAGACAGAAGAGTATGCTTTTTAGCAATAATTGTAACAGAGAAAGTCACGTGAATGGAGCACATCACATTTTTTCTACATATAACTTAGTTGTGACAATAAAAGGACAACTAGGAAAACGAAAATGGCACAACTTGAATGTTGCAGTTTGGTTATTTCTAAAAAGGGATATTTGATTATATTTATGATATTGATTTGAAATAAAAGGTTTTCAATTTGGAAATAAGAGATTTTAACATTAATGTTACTTTAGTTACCTGTCAAATTATTTATTTGTCATGTCATCACGCATTAATTCCAACCAAAAATGAATACAAAATTTATGCAAACTTATGTAATATATTCAACACAAAACACCACTAGTTAAAATTATTAATACAAAATTTTTAAATAATAATAATAAGCACAAAATTTTGGCTCTGGCTGCATCTTAAATGTTAAATTAAGCACAGAACTGTGCTATGGGCATAAATAAACATATATGTGTTATTAAATGTTGCAAATTATTGTAATAGTTGCAATTTTGATGTACTTAACCTAAACCAAACAATTAAATTTCAGACTGAAAAATTCAATGCCATAGCCAGGATTTGAACCACGGATCTCCCAATCTCTAGCCGGTTGCTCTACCACTGAGCTACCATGGCAACATACCGGCAGAGCATTGATCAAAATAGTTAGCTATACTATGAATCCCGGGACTTACAGTACTTACAACATTGTAAGTCGCCATTGGGGCTGTCATCTCAAACCACCCCAAACTACCCTTTAAATTGAAAAAAAAATTTAAAAAATTTAATTTCTCAAAAATGGCTCCAACGATTTTGATTAAAATACAGTACATTAAAGATATTTATACATCAAATAAAATGTATATCTTATTTTCTGGGAACAGCCTCTAAAGACCTCGTCATTCTGGATGAATTTTGCTGGATTTTATTTAACTAGTAAACTGTAAGAGATATACAAAAACTTGTTAAAACACACAATTTATGACATATTCATTTTTTTGTGGAGTTGACCATTTTTGAGAGATTCCTTGTTACTGGTTTCACTTAAAATACTTAAAACTTTTTACATACTGAAATTTGCCAACTCCTGGCCATGCAAAGAAATAAATTTCATCTACATGGCAACCAGCTTTTTAAAACGTTTGACATTCTTCATAAAAATGGAATTTATGAGTATAAAAATATACTGTAAAGTATATAATAAGTGTTTAATATATATATACCTTATTGGAATTAATAAAAACGATTGGAATATACATCTTATGTATTTATTATTCTGACCCTTTTCTATTTCTCGTGTAAGCTATTATACTTTGTATAAATAAAGGTGTTAATTTATACGAAGAATGTTAAACAAATCTTACTTAATTCAAAATCTTCTCACCCTGAAGACGAGGAAGATGTACTTCTTCGAAACGTTGGTGTCAAGCCAAGTTTTTACCTGGCTAGAAGCCCGAGAAGATTTTGAATTAACACGTCGCCAGGAAAGCTTTAGTTCTTATTTTAAATCTTACTTGATAAGATCTTAATATAAATAAAATAAATATATACTATTAAGTTGTTATTATTATATTATGAGTGCATTTTTTACCCAAAGCTACCAAATCAAAAAAATTGCTTATAAAAATTATGTTTTATTGCAATGAATAAAAATTTTCCTTATCGTTTTAGCCTAGTGTATTCCCTTATTTTTCTTATACTTACAAGGAAGCATTTCTGCTAATGCTTATCTCGATTATCATGAAGTAGATAGAAGCATAAGCTTTTTAACAATAATCTGCTAAGGTAATGTAGAGAAAGCCGTGAGAATGGAACACATCAGATTTTTATGTAACTTAATTGCACCTTTTGTTGAAGGTATATTTAGCATAGAGGAAACCTAACATTTATTTTGGTTAACATAAAGTAAATAGAAAATAAGCTTTTGCAAGAATAGTTACATAAAGATTTGGGTGGAGCAGGGAAGGAAAGGTATCATCATGGAGAGAGTATTTAAGTTTTGGTTTAGAATTTTAAATTTAGATGAAAAGAATCTGTTACGACAAAGCTTAGAATATCAAGAAAAGGGTATAAAAAACAATGGATGGTGCTACAGTATACAATATAACCTGGAAAGCAATGCTCTTGGAGAAATTTGGAGAATGAGGGAAAATAATGTTAAGGATTTTAGGAAAGGAGTTAGAAGATTTGAAGACATAGAAATACAAACACTGTTTGCTCTTATAGTTGGAAAAAAAAATCATTAGAATTGTATATTACAATAAAAAGTATATGGGAAAGGGTAGGTGGAGTTTTGGTTAGATTAAGATGCTTACGTTAAGTGGATATAAAGGCTTTAATTGCACAATATTTAAATAAGCTAAAATAATAATTTAATCTATATTTAAATATTACACAAATATATAGAGAAACTAAATAAAGAACAAAGAGAGGACATAGTGGGTGTATAGACTTAAAGAGATGAGAAAAGGTTTTCCACAAAAAAAGTGCCCAACTTGAGGGAGAAAAGAAGATATAGAGCACATGATATTTGAGTGTGAAGGGACAAGCTCTGGAGAAAAGAATGTATAAATGAGAAATGACTTCAAACGGATAGAAACATTGCATTAATTAAAATGTTAGCAAAGACTACATGAAATCTGGAGAGTTTTTATATAAAGTTAAAAGAAATGGAATTTGTCATTAAAAAGCCAAGTGAACAAGGGAAATTAATGTGTAGCTAGTAGAAGTTGTATAATGAAATATGGTAAGCAACAGCCTGGGCTGAGATTTAACCATATTCCTTGTATTTTTTATTTGTAAGAAGCTTAGTACAAATACCATTACCATTATCATCATTATTTTTATTATATAATAAATGGATGCATAAAAAACTGAGTTTTATTTATGAGCACTCTTTAACTGCTGTGGTTCTCAGTGTCCCATTCTATACTGGGTGTGAAAGACCGCTTAATTTTGCTCAGAGGCCTCTCTATCAGGCTTGAGGTTCTTTTACGTGCCGTAAATCTATATTTGGTGTGAAAGACCGCTTAATTTTGCTCAGAGGCCTCTCTATCAGGCTTGAGGTTCTTTTATGTGCCGTAAATCTATGACATGGGACCAATGGCTTTACTTCCCTTCCGAAGGAAGCCATGCTAAGGATTTTTACACCTGAAAAAATCCATCGCTGTCCATCAGGTTTAAACCTGTGTCTTGGGTACATGAAGTCAGCATGTACCCATTACACCACTGAGGGCAACTGGATGCATACAGATGAGTGATAGCCTGAAGAGAAAGTCATGTGAAGTTGACACATCAGATTTTTGTGAGATATTACATTCTAGCAGTCTTACCTTGTTGATTCAGGTACTATGAACTCATCTGCCTCCAAGGCATTATTCTGTAACAATTAACAACACTTTACTGTGAGGTTTTATTTACACATTTCTAAACATCTGCTAACATAAGCAGAGTTTGCAACCTGAAATAAGTCAGTAATGGTTATATCAGTCATTGCAGAAAGGGCATGAGTCAGCTTATTTACAAAAATGACTTCTCTACTGGGCTGCCATGTTTTGAGTAGATGAAGCAGTCTTCACAGAAATGGTGTGAATATTCTGTTAAAAATTAATTGTTACAATTCATTGATTGCTTAACTATGGAGCATTATCACCTTTTATGAGACTTACACTTCCTTCAAAACTTGCATATCCATTAGGTAAAGTACCTGCCTATCAATGCAAGGAAAATGGAGGTCATTATTAAAGGAAAAAGTGCATTGTTGCACAATAAGTCAAGTTTTATGCAGAGATTTTACAGTGGCAAAAACATTGCTAATGATGAGTATTATGGGCAAGAATAGATTTTATTTCACTTTATAGGTTTTTTCTCTTTCCAGTTTTCATGAAAGGATTGAATTTGCTAGTGAAGGTTTGTAAGATAATCAAGAGTAAAATATAAAATTCATTTCTAGAACAGTTTAGAATTTGTAAACATAATGTGTAGGTTATAAACAAAGTGGCACTACTTTTTGTAAGTACATGTCACTAGATAAGTGTTGAGACAGAAATATTGACCACCCTTCGGGAAAGCATTGTTGCTGCATCAAAACAACTGACTCATTGTTAATGCAATGGTAGCAGGCAGAGCTTTGTTGCTCATTTTATGAAGTCATGATGTTGCATGACTTCAAATGTGGTTTAACCCTTTGAGTGCCAATTATGGTCTAATCATGATGCCGTTTTCATACATTTTAACTCTTTCCAGCGGGAAAGTCTGTGTACTTTCTATGTCATGGCCATAGAGAAAAATTTTCTGGAGCATTTCAGGACCTTATCTTTACACCCCAAATTTAATTTCTCTAGCCAGTGTTTGTTTATGTTGGTTGAAACATGGCATCGTCTAGCTGAAGGTTATGAACCAAAGAGAAAATAAGAGCTTCAGTTCAGGATGTATTATAAGAAAGCAAGTAATTTTGAATTTTCAGACCTTGTTGAAAGAGTTTCTGACATTGACGTAAGAGAGGCAGATGTATATTCTAGCTTTAGTGATGGAAATACATTCGATAACAATGGCCCTCGTACACATGCAAATAATTGGAAATGGATTTACAGAGGTGAAACCTGATGATGCAGACAATGTGAATCAACCATTCTGCTGCGCAACAACACAAATGCTACAATGTATGTTACATTTGTATCCTATTGCTTCATGCTGTTTTCATTAATAGTGGTATCAAGCTTATTTGTATGTGTGTGTTTTTTCAGTTTCAGGTTAGGTGAATTCATTTTTTGTATTTTAAAAATAAAACACCAGACCAAAGTAGGATGCTGTTTTGGTAAAGAAATATCCATTCTTTCATTTAATTAGCCTGAACTTTCTGTGTAATGACTAATTATTGATTATTTTATAGATTTTTAATTTTATTTTCAAAAAGTTCTTTTGTTTTCAATTTTTTAAAAATATTGAACATCCTTCCCATACATAAAATGCTTATTATAAGGTATATAATGGGTTTAGTAAAAATGAAAAAAAGATTCAGCTCTCTATGTTATTTGGTACTCATTTTATTACTAATAATTTAAAACCCTGTAAAACTGCTTGGCACTTTTCAGATAGTAGTTAGCTATTCAGCCTGGCACTAAAAGGGTTAAACGAAACAGTCACCCGAGCATTTGGGGATTAATCTCAGTCAGCTGCGCTGGCTTGGAGAATTCAAGAGAGCAGTAGTGACTGAGAAAAACATTACCACTATAGAAACAATGATTAGAGAACATCCAACACTAACATCAAGGACACTCGATAAAACTGTTACTGCAAAATGGTAAACAGGAGTTGCCTTCCGAAAGTGTTTAAAAACATCCAAGAAAAGCGTCCACTCAGCAACAGTGGAGTTTCTGCAAGGAACTGTTGACTCATCCATCCTACAGTCCTGATCCCAGAGGATTAGAATGACAGAGGAAAAGCTGTAATCTGTGATGTCACAAATTCGTAGTTCATGTAAACCTCGCCAGATAATGCTATGCAAACAAATCCAGTAAACATTGGGTCATTCGTAAATGTTTCATTATTTCCATGCTCTTTCAATATGGAAACGAACCAAGCCTTTGCGGGTTCTTTATACTTATTTATTGCTTTCACAACTTTTGCATGTTCTCTCTTCCTATAGACAATTATATGAATAGATATCGTGAATGAGCACATTGTATCTGGGAAGAAAATCAGTTTTATATAATTAAAACCTTTAAAATTATCCTTTGATAAAATTAACTGCAAGTATTGAAAAAACATCTTTTTGTGTTGGTGTGTATGTTTGTACTATAAAATAATTCATCAATCACTTTAAGTACAAAGTAGAGTTTTAATATAGAACTTGAAAATTTACCAATACATTTAATACATGTTTGAAGGAGGGTATCCTTGCGAAGTGCTACTTGTAGGAAGTTGAAATCTTACACACGAGTTTAGCATACATGCTCAGAAAATTTACAATTTGTACAAAATGTTGCAACTGCATCTGAATTTTAGCGATATAGGTGCACTTTTTGTTAGCTACATAATCACTGGTTGAACGCGTTTAGAGTAACCAGTACTGATTTTCCTTTATACCTAACAAAACAAGTGAAAACATACATGTTCAATTTGCCATTTTACAGAAGGAACATTCCATTTTAGCAACTTTCATTGCATAAGAAGGCAACCAATATAAATACGATATCCAGCGTATAGCACGAGGAAGTTACTGCAACTACAGTATCGTATAACACAAAGGATAGGGAATGAACCCCTGTAACTTCTTCCTGTGCCCTACGGTGAAGATCTGGCTTCAAGGTCACCAATTTTCAAGCCCCCAAGAAGCTGTTGCAGCATAAAAAGAGGATGGATTACTGCACAGTACCAGGAAGAATACTTTGGAAAAGAAAACCTCAAAGAAATTTCACTGACTACAACATTAACACCATTATCAAACACAAACAGGAAATACAAAAAATTCACCTACCACTCTTAGGCCTTTACAAAATTTGAACGAATCTTCAACAAATTCAACATAAGACTTGCTCCCCAAAACAAATTCAGCCTGAAGAACATTCAAAACAAACTCTTAAAAATACAATTCAGAGCACATTAAAATCTGTAATTTACCAGAATAGTTTGTTTGCAGATGTTAACGAGGCAAATAAACCAACCCCGCATTTTTCTTGTAGTGTTTAATGCCCACTTTTACTACTTATGAGGGACTAGTTTCGAAAGCCTATGCTTTCATTTTCAACCTCACGGGTCCAACTGCCATTGCTTGTGCTCTTTCTCTGATCGGCTAATAAACTTTGAAATCCCGCCAGTAGACAGCTTAGTTAAGAAGTTCATCATTTCGCCACCAGAGAAGAGAGTACAAGCAAATGCAGCCAGCAATGGCAGTTGGACCCATGAGGTTGAAAATGAAAGCATAGGCTTTCGAAACTAGTCCCTCATAATAACAATGTAAGTGACGTAGTGTTAAAAAACCAACTCAACAAATTAATAAAACATATTCTAAAAACGTACTCAATCAGTCATATATTCATTAAGGACAATTTGTTACTACTCAGATTTTTACTGTATTGACATTTGTACAATTGAAATAATTTAACATAGAGATACAGAAGGGGAATAAGTTTAACTTGCTCTAGAATATACGTACAATGTACATCGTATGTAAAAAGATTATATTCACCCAAAAATTCAATACCAAGATTTCACCCCAACCTCAACTATCCTATGCCACTTTAACAATTTTCATTAAAATACGTGTTTAAGATATTTTTATGACAAATGCATATCTTGAATTTTCTGGAAATGGCCTCTGAAGACCTCTTCATTCCGGATAACTTTGCATAACTAATAAACTATAAGACAAAAATGTTCTCCACAAAAAATGTATATTTTACTCCTGACCATGCAAAGATAATGGAATTTCAATTGTTTCATACAGCGACAGTTTTTAAAAGATTTGACTATCGCTTTAGCCTAGTACATTCCCTTATCTCCATTCTACTTATAAAGACAATTTCTACTAATGTTTATCTCGACTAGCATGAAGTAGATAAAAGAATAATCTTTAGTAATACTCATTTGTTTGTGGAACAGGTAGATAAAGAGAATGCTTGGAGTGAAATATTCATTGAACAGTATTTAACTGTATTAATAAAGGAATGAAGTTTGGTACATGTAAAGAAATTGGAAATAGAAATGTGTGTGTGTTTAAAAACTGTTTACTCAATTGAATTTTGACTCTGCCAAACCTGCATTATGTTGACTGAATTGCAAGCAGGTAAAAAATCAGATGTGTTCCATTCACATGACTTTCTCTACATCTCTGCAACAAATTATTTTTAAAAAGTTTAAACTTCTATTTACTTCATGCTAATCGAGAAAAAATTAGCAGAACTAGTCTTATTACTTGCTTCCTTGTAAGTAGAAACGAAATAAGGGAGTACCATAGGTTAAAGTGATAGTCAAAAGCTGGTTGCTATGTGACTGAAGTTCCTTTGTTCGTATGGACACAAGTTGACAAATTAATGTATGAGAAAAGTATAAGTTATTTTAATCTGAAACCAAAAACAAGGAATATCTCAAAATTGATCAACTCTCACAAAAAAAATTCATATAATATAAATTGTGTGTTTTAATGTGCTCTACATTTTTTGTATGGTAAGTTTTTGTCCATCTCTTACGGTTTACCAGTTATGCAAAATTCCGTAAAATTCATCCAGAATAAAGTAGTCTTCAGAGACTATTCCCAGAAAATTCAAGATATACATTTTATTTGTCAGGTAAATATTTTTAATATACAATATTTTAATCAAAATCTTTAGAGCCATTTTTTAAAAAATCAAAATGTTTAAAAAAAAGTTCCATGTAAACGGTAGTTGGGGGTGGATGGATTTTCTTGAAAATCTTCGTGTTGTGCATCTGTGGAAGATGCCAAACTTAAATACCAAGTTTGGTACTTAACAGACTTTTCGTTTTTGAGCTATGTCAAAAAACCACCCACCTGCCCACACCCCCATCCCCACCCACACACACATGGACATTTTTACAACATTTTTTTTTTTTGATTCAGGGGAGCTCAAAACATGTATTTCTGGTAAAATCTTGGTATAGAATTTTTCTGTGCAATACAATACCTTCTCTATATACTGTGTACATAGTATGTGTACAGAAAGTAAAATTATAATTTGCCAATGTATTAACTTTAAATGTTCTCAGGCTTCTAGCCAGTTAAGTATATGGATTGACTCCAACGTTTCAAACATGCACTTCATCTTCACCTTCCGGATAAACTGATAACTTTAAGTCTGGATTCGTAAACTTACGTCAGAGATATGATTGGTTTGCACAATATTTTTGGCCATGAAGCTACTGATAGTTAACGTGACTAAGGCAAGGGCATGGATCTCATAGCAAACTATATCATGGTTATATGCCTATTGTTTTGAACTGTTTGAAAACATTTTTTACTCTGAAGACGAAAATTATGTGCATCTTCAAAACATTGGAGTCAACCCATGTACTTACCTGGCTAGAAGCCCGAGAACATTTAGAGTTATAATTTGTCAGTTACAAACAAATGTCTCAATATGTGAAATAAACTTTCCACTTTGCTATACATGTGGTCATCAATGTACCATACACAGAGCTTTTCCTGGGTGCTTGGCTCCCCAGTCCTCATATGGTAGGTTTCACACAAGTTCGGAGGCACAGCTCAAGCTAAAGTTTCATTCTATCTGTACATCCCAGAGTTTATACACATACACATCCACAATGTGTCATTTAAAACTCCAACTAGCCCGTAGTAAATTTAAAATATTAAACATTTTGCAAATTTTATACAATATTTTTTACCAATTTTTGACCCCAAAAAAGTGCTAATATTGAAATTTGGGAGTGCTGAAAAGGTTAAAATCATGCACTATTAATATGGAACAGCTTGACAAACAGTATGTAATGAATGGGATAGCATTTGGGAGCTTAATCACAAGGTTTTACCGTATTTTTAATTTTTAAGCAAGTTTTAAGTTCCATTAAACCTGGCCCCCCAAAAAATGCCAGGAAATTATTAAAGAAAGGGTTAAAACTGTCCAGGGAAGAGTTTAAATTCCCCTCTTAAAAAAGTTAAATTTCATCTCTTACCTGCATATTAAAGTCTGCATCTTTAACATCAATCGCTTCAGATATTTCTGAGCATTGAGGTTCTTCTTTGATTTCGGTTTTGATGTGTCTTTTATGCTTGTTTATGTTGGCGTCAGGCTCCGGAACATAGACTGAAGCAAATGATTCTGGCTCATCATTTACAAGAGCCTCTGAGCCACAAGTTCCTTCCGACTCACGTTTTATTTCCATCAGACAAGGCTCCTTTTTATCTTCTGTTTCAGCAACCATTTTGTTTTGAGTTGAAGTGACTTCTCAGCCAAGAATATCTGCCATCCCGATGCGTTAGAGATCATCCAATCTGAAGAGGGAAAACTCATATGTGCTGTTGATATTACAAGTAAGTCATAGCATTGTCAATACAGAAAACAAAAACACATACATTTATCGTGGCAATTAAGTATATACACTTCTGTGTGCTTTTTTACTTTCTCTACATGTAATATGTAGTACATAGTGTATAGAGAAGGTTTTGCATTGCACCAAAAAATTTGATACCGAGATTTCACCGAAAATATATGTTTTGAGATACCCTCAATCCAAAAAAAAAGCATTTTTAGAAAAATGTCTGTGTATGTGTGTCTGTGGGCAGCATAGCTTAAAAACAAGAAGACTGTTGAATACCATATTTGGTATTTAAGTTTGATATCTTCCAAGGATGCGACACGAAGATTTTCATGAAAATCCCCCCACCCCCAACTACCCTTTACATGGAACTGTTTTTAGAAAATTTTAATTTTCTTAAAAATGGCTCTTAATGATTTTGAATAAAATATTGTATATTAAAGATATTTACCTGACAAATAAAAATGTATGTCTTGAATTTTCTGGGAATAGCCTCCGAAGAGTACTTTATCATGGATGAATTTTACGGAATTTTACATAACTGCTAAACCGTAAGAGATGGAGGAAAACTTACCACACAAAAAATGTACAGCATGTTAAAACACACAATTTATGTAATATACATTTTTTCGTGGAGTTGGTCATTTTTTAGATATTCCTTGTTTTTGGTTTCAGCTTTGAAAAACATACTTCTCTCATAGAGGAATTGGTCAACACCTGTCCATACAAACAACGGAACTTGAGTCACATAGCAACCAGCTTTTGACTATCACTTTAACCTATGCTACTCCCTTATTTCACTTCTACTTACAAGGAAGCAAGTACTAAGACTACTTTTGCTGATTTTTTCTCGATTAGTAACAATAATTTGTTGCAGAGATGTAGAGAAAGTCATGTGATTGTAACACAGCAATTTTTTTTTTTAGTGTTCAATACTTTTATTACATATGTCACCGCAGGCAGTCACACTGACAATATATGGAACGAAGATAGAGCACCGGTGGAACATGATGGTGGGGAAAAACAGAAAACCAACTCGGCACAGGTGAGAGATGCATGTTCTACTCTCTTGCCCACGGTTCACACATGTGTGTCTGTTAAATACCGAACTTGGTATTCAAGTTTGATATATTCCAAGAATGCGACACAAAGATATTCAGGAAAAATCGCCTCATCCCAATTTACCTTTTACATGGAACATTTTTACAATTTTCTCAAAAATGGCTCTATTGATTTTGATGAAAATGTCATTTATTAAACATATTTACATCCCAAATAAACTATCTGTCTTGAATTTTCTGAGAACAGCCGCTGAAGTCCTCTTTTTCTTTTTCTTTTTTTTTAATGAAGTTAACCAATTCCAAAAAAATATTTCTTATCATTGGTTTCAATTTACCAATAACTCTGCTTTTATCAAATGGGAAGACATTGTTTATTCCTGACAATGCAGAGATAATACAATTTCAAGTCATCCTTTAGTGACCAGTTTTAAAAGATTTGATTATCACTTTGGCCTAGTATATTGCCTTATTTCCCTTGCCCTCTGTGGTGTAATGGTTACCATGCCAACTTCATATACCCAAGCTCATGGGTTCAAACCCAGAAGCAGACGATAGACTTTTTGGGTGTAAAAATTATTAGCATAGCTTCTTTCGGAAGAGAAGTAAAGCCATTGGTCCGTGACACAGATTTACAGCACATAAAAGAACCTCAAGCCTAATAAAGAGGCCTCTGAGCAAAACTGAGCAGGCTTTCATGCCCATTATAGAATGGGACGCTGAGAATCACAGGAGTTAAGAGCGTTCATAAATAAAACTCCATTTGCTTTTATTTTTCTTATACATACAAGGAAATAAGTAAGACTATTTCTATTAATGTTCATCTTGAATAGCTTTAGTAATAATAGTCTGTACAGAATAACCAGAGAAAGTCATGTGGCTCCAACAACACTCAAGTCTATCATTGGCTGTATTCCTTTTTATGAGATGCCCATGCAGTTAAACAATACAGACAGCACAATAAGCCTTAGACTGCAGTGTGTCCGGAGAAAAGATGGGAATCTGTATTCCAACAGAAAAATCTGATGTGTTCCATTCACAGGGCTTTCACTACATCTCTGCAACAAATTATTGTTAAAAAGCTTATGCTTCTATTTACTTCATGCTAATCGAGAAAAAATTAGCAGAAATAGTCTTATTACACTCTTCCTTGTAAGTAGAAGTGAAATAAGGGAGTAGCATAGGTTAAAGTGATAGTCAAAAGCTGGTTGCTATGTGACTCAAGTTCCGTTGTTTGTGTGGACAGGTGTTGACCAATTCCTCTATGAGAGAAGTATGTTTTTCAAAGCTGAAACCAAAAACAAGGAATATCTAAAAAATGACCAACTCCACGAAAAAATGTATATTACATAAATTGTGTGTTTTAACATGCTGTACATTTTTTGTGTGGTAAGTTTTCCTCCATCTCTTACGGTTTAGCAGTTATGCAAAATTCCGTAAAATTCATCCATGATAAAGTACTCTTCGGAGGCTATTCCCAGAAAATTCAAGACATACATTTTTATTTGTCAGGTAAGTATCTTTAATATACAATATTTTAATCAAAATTGTTAGAGCCATTTTTAAGAAAATCAAAATTTTCGAAAAAAGTTCCATGTAAAGGGTAGTTTGGGGTGGGGGGACTTTTCTCAAAATCTTTGTATCGCATCCCTGGAAGATACTAAATTTAAATACAAAGTTTGGTATTTTACAGACTTTTCATTTTTTAATTATTGTCTTCACAGACACACACACACACACACACACATGGACCTTTTTCTAAAAATGCTCTTTTTTGGACTCAGGTGACCCCAAAACATATATTGGTGAAATCTCTACATCAAATTTTTGGGTGGAATATAATGCCTTCTCTATCCACTATGCATATAGTACATGCAGGATAGAGAAAGTAAAAAAAAATCACTGACTATAAGCTAATATTTCAGTCATTTCAGGAGTAATTATTGTTCTTGTTATATATTACTTTCTCTAGCCCACATGTACAATGTACATAGTGGATAAAGAAGGTATTGTATTCCAGCCAAAAATTTGATAAGATTTCACCAGATATGTTTTGAGGTTCTCCGAGCCAAAAAAAAAAATTAGAAAAAGATGTGTGTATGAGTGTGCACGCATGTAGACAGCATAGCTCAAAAACAAAAAGGCCATTAATACCACACTTTGTATTTAGGTTTAGCATCTTCCATGGATATGACACAAAGATTTTCAAAAATATCCTCCCACCTTAAACTACCCTTTACAAGGAAAATGTTTTGAACATTTTTATTTTCTCAAAAAAGGTTCTAACAATTTTGATTAACACTCTGTATATTGAAGGTATTTGCATCAAAAATAAAATGTATATTTTGAATTTTCTGGGAATAGTCTCTGAATACCTCTTTATTCTTGAAGAGTTTTTCAGAATTTTGCATAATGGTTAAACTGTATACAAAAACGTACTACATATCACCACCAAGCAATAAACAAATGCAACAAAAAAGAACACCTTATACATTGCACTCTCACTTTAGATGGCGCTGGAGGATTACACGTAATTTGCTAGTCAATTGTTGGTTTTTAAGGCCTAAAAATACATGATTTACATCATTTCCAAAACTACTCTTTTCTTGCACCTTTACATTTATGCATTACATATTAACAATCATAGGTGAAAAATAGCTGTAGTAGTAATAATGGTAAAGCTATACGACGGTTCCACCAACCATATACTGACATGCGCGCGGCACGCACACACGCGCTAAGTTGTTCAGATGTGAAAGTTGCCAGATTGCCAAAATGTTGACTTCTTCTTGGGAACATTGGGTTTTAGCTTCACAGATTCGCCTACACCCTGTCGCCTTCGGCCGCAACTGCTACACTCAACTTATAAAAAATATCCCTCGGCTACGCATTGCAGCTTAGGGCCCTCCACGTTGGGCTACGCTTTGCAGCTTAGGGCCCTAAATGTTTATAACAGACCAGTAATTACAATGCGGCTCTAATGACGAAATAACAAAAGTACCCGTGTATAGAAATAATGCCAAGTGGTGGAACCATTGTATACTAATAATGTAATAATAATTAATGACATCAGCCATAGGAGATACTGCTCTTTAATGATGCAATTGTTAGCCTTAACAAAGGCTGCTTTGCATTAATGCTTAGGAAGTTGAAAAGGAAATTCTGCGGGAGGGGAGAGGTAAGGAGAGCTGCGATTGGATTATGCAGCAGGATAATTCTCGGAGTGCTACAAGAAAACTTGGAAACACTCCGATTCGGACACGTGTTTCTGTATATGAACTCGTGCACGTACGTGGTGAAGAGCTTCTGCGAAGTGCCGAACTGCCTCCAAATTTCGCCTTGGCTCGCATCCACATATTTTCTGTACGCTGTGTGTGCACGTCAGGGTCGTGGGGGTTTACGAAGTTTTCGTTATGTACAACAACGGAATGCAAGTGCTCTCCACGTTGCCTATGCAGCCCAGCCATCTGACACAATGTGGAATCCAGGTAGAATGCTGGTACAGCATAAAACCTGACGCCCAACAATAAATAAATAGTATTATTTGCTTGAGAGCCAATCTGCTGTCGGAAAAAGAGGAAGAATCTCTCACAGATGTCTTCTTCCCGCAGCGCCCACAACTCCACCATTTTCCATTCTTTGCTTTTTGAAGATGACATGGCACATCACAATTTACACATCTCACCTGGCTTTTCATTAGGCGAAGACGTGTCAATCACCGCATTGCTTCATCTGGCTCTTTATCCCAACAACCGCTCCAAGTCGGAAGTTTTCAGCTAACCCTGCGCCGTCCAAAATCTCGTGGCGAATTCACAGAAAGTGCCGCAAGAATCCAACATCCGGAAGAAAAACATCGCGCCAAATGACGTTACCGGAAGCTAAGTAACAACCTCTAAGCCCCTTGAAAACGGTTTGCTAAGGACCTTTGGGATTTTTTGGGGGTTATGTTTTAAATCGAGGTTGCTTGCCTGACGTTGCGCGGAACCCACCATGACAGGGTAACCTAATCTGCAAGATTACCTCTAAAAGTATATTACAGACATTAAATGACAAAACAGTCTCTAATAGCAGAGCAGAAGTACCAAATCCGGATCACGTATGGAAGTCATCTACAGAATTAACACTCCGCAGAATACCCAAAATACCTTATATTAGCTATTGTTGCTGCTGGTCTTGTCCTGTTACCGACAGCAACATAAATTGGTCACCGATTGCTGAAGTAAATTATCCACTTATTAACCATTACCTTATTGTGTAGCTTCCGCCATAGAATTTACGTCACATATACATAATAACTTAAGTAAATGTCAAAAATCTCCGTGCTCCAAATAACAGTAGACGAACAGTGCGACCAAAACAAAGCTGCCACACAAACAATTACCTGTGTGTGGAATTACACAATTGAAAGCTCACAATATTAAAAATAAAATTGTATTAGGCGTACATTTATTTTATTGCTTACCACCGATATGGTGACCAATAAATCTCTCTTTTGTAACATTTTGATTTTCTGTAATATATTAATAAGACCACAGCATGGTGCTCTTCATATAATTTAACCCGTCATAACCATAGGGCAGAATTGCTGAAGCACGTTTTGTGGCCAGCCGCCATCTTATAATACTATACGCAACATCTGTCAAATTAATTGTTTTTCCAAGTTTTTGAAGTAAAAGAAAAAACAAAGGACTATGGAAGGAAAGAGATGTCTACCTTAAGGAATATTTAATACAATCACATTTTTTCGGCCTGTTAGAAGTTGTTATTGATAAATTGGTATTATTGCAGTAAACGTCGCGGCAAGATCATAACTTAATTTTGTTCGAATCTCTTGATCTAAATCTAAAGATGGCAAAAGATCACATTTTGACCAAACCTTGTTGTTTGTCTGACATACCTACAGCCATTCATTCTACTACATGAACATGTAAGAGCATTAAAAAAAAAAAAAAAAAAAAAAAAAAAAAAAAAAGAGGCGTGACAAGTATCAGACATTATCCCACGGATTATAATGATGGCATGTACATGCATTCCGAGTCCAGGAACATGCCCACCATTCTCACGGTTCTGGTATCAAAAGCATATAATTTGATACTAATTTTTCCTAATATTGTTAAATGGAATTGGCAAGAGGTTTCTTATAAACCGGAGTTGGTTGCCAATTTTGGCTACTTCTCAACTGTCTTTTCGAGTTGGAAATCTAAAATCTAACAAACAATACAGAATCGTTCTGATGATAATGTATAGCATATTTCACTAAGTATACCACCGAAAAATCACTTAGATAAGTACACTAACCTATGTATTGAACCTTGTTTTTTCTTCTGCTATTCGACAAGCTACAACACAACACACACTATTTACCATTATACTGGTTTAAAACTTGCCCACTAAATTTGTTACTTAATTAAATATTTAACACCTCAAAATTGCTTAAATATTTACCCTAACTTATTTATTTAAACACATTTCTCTTTCCTTGTTTTTGCTTCTGCTATTCGAGAAATTACAACCAAACACCACACACGCATTCACCAAACCTACAGTCCAAATGTAGTGCTTAATTCACATTTAAAGCCAGTAGTAATGCAAGATGCCGGCTTGACAAAAAACATGCTTCACCAATCACAATGCATAAATATAGGGTATTTTCTATATATTCTATCTATATATGTGGCATCTACCTAGTTAAAATCAAAGGGTGAAAATTGTGGGGAAAAATAAAATTAAACAAATTAAGAATTAAATATTTGACATCTTAACTTAACAATTCAGATTCTGTAGAAATCTTTTCTTGCACAATAATTATTTCCTATCAGAATACAATTAACCGCATAATAGTAAAATAAGTAACGTTGCTACCGAGAAGAATCCAAGGGTGAAAATGAGGAGCACAGCGAGGACTCTGCAGGATTAACTAAACCTTCCATATCAGAGCTGAAATTTAAAGTCGTTATCTGAGGAAAAACCTTAATCTCCAAAGTGTCACTGCCTTTAGGTTACTGGAAAAAACTCTGTGTTCCTATATTCAGAAAGGAGATTTTCACAGCTACATCATATTCCAAACACTGGTGCAAAAGCTTCAAAACCTTTTTTTTTTTTTTTTAGGCCCCTTTTATTACCATGACACCTCAGGCGAGATCATGGGCAGGCTTAGCCACTCCTTGACATGCACATGACTTTCTCTACATCTCTGCAACAAATTATTGTTAAAAAGCTTATGCTTCTATTTACTTCATGCTAGTCGAGAAAAAAATAGCAGAAATAGTCTTATTACTTGCTCCCTTGTAAGTAGAAATGAAATAAGGGAATAGCATAGGTTAAAGTGATAGTCAAAAGCTGATTCCTATGTGACTGAAGTTCCTTTGTTTGTATGGATAGGAGTTGACAAAGTCCAGTGAGAGAAAAGTATGTTTTTCAAAGCTGAAACCAAAAACAAGGAATATTTCAAAAATGATCAACTCCATGAAAAAAATGCATATAACGTAAATTCTGTGTTTTAAAGTGCTCTACATTTTTTATATGGTAAATTTTTGTCCATCTCTTACGGTTTAGCAGTTATGCAAAATTCTGTAAAATTCGTCCAGAATAAAGTAGTCTTCAGAGACTATTCCCAGAAAATTCAAGATATACATTGTATTTGTCAGGTAAATATCTTTAATATATGATATTTTAATCAAAATCGTTAAGAGCATTTTTGAGAAAATCAACATTTTTGAAAACATTTCCATGTAAAGGATAGTTTGGGGTGGGGGGATTTTTCTCAAAATCTTTGTATCATATCCCTGGAAGATACTGAACTTAAATACCAAGTTTGGCATTTTACTGACTTTTTGTTTTCGAGTTATCGTGTTCAAAGACACACTGACACATAAAATAAGAACTAAAGCTTTCCTGGCGACGTGTTAATTCAAAATCTTCTCGGGCTTCTAGCCAGGTAAAAACTTGGCTTGACACCAACGTTTCGAAGAAGTGCATCTTCCTCGTCTTCAGGGTGAACTGATCAGAGGAAGACGAGGAAGATGCACTTCTTCGAAACGTTGGTGTCAAGCCAAGTTTTTACCTGGCTAGAAGCCCGAGAAGATTTTGAATTAACACTGACACATGGTTACACACAGACCTTTTTCTGAAAATACCTTTTTTGGATACATGGGACCCTAAAACATACATTTCCGGTGAAATCTCAGTATCAAATTTTTGGGTGGAGTGCAATACCTTCTCCATACACTATGTACATAGTATGTGTAGAGAAAATAAAAACTAATGATTTACTTACGTCAACTAAAAACAATTCCACTCAAACTGATGTTAGTCAATCATGCTGTTCTCAAACACCAAAAGCGTTCGAAACAAAATGAACTTGCGCACTATTTCAGTGAATATGCATAAGTACACTACAGTAAATATAGAGTTTAAGTGCTAAAAAATGTTTCGCATTACAGCCAGAAATACATGTTTTGGGACCCCCTGAATAAAACAAAAGCATTTTAGAAAAAGGTCCATGTGTGCATGTGTATGTCTGTGGGCAGCATAGCTCAGAAAGAAAAGTCTGTTAAATACCAAACTTAATATTTAAGTTCAGTATCTAGCAAGGATGCGCCCAATTTTCAAGAAAATCCCCCCACCCCAACTACCCTTTATATGTAAAATGTTTTTCAAATTTTGCTTTTCTCATAAATGGCTCTAAAGATTTTGTTTAAAATATTGTACATTCAAGGTATTTACATGACAAATAAAATGTATATTTTGAATTTTCTGGGAATAGCCTCTGAAGATGTCTTTATTCTGGATGAATTTTGCGGAAATTTGCATAACTGGTCAAGTGTAAGAGATAGACAAAACTTATTACACAAAAAGTGTAAATCTCGTTAAAACACACAATTTATGTTATATACATTTTTTTTGTGGAGTTGACCATTTTTGCGATATTTCTTGTTATTGATTTTAGATTTAAAATACTTATATTTTTTACATACAGGAACTTGTCAACTCCTGGCCACACAAACAAACAAATTTCAATCCCTTAGCAACCACATTTTAAAGCATTTGACTGTTGGTTTAGCCCAGTGTATTACCTTATTTCCATACTACTTACATAGAAATAAGTAATAAAGCCATTTCTGCTAATGTTTATCTAGATTAATATGAAGTAGATGGACAATAATTTGTTACATGGATATGGAGAAAGTCATGTGTATGGAACACATCAGATTTTTACTTTCTCTATACTATGTACATAGTGAATAGAGAATGTATTGCACTCCACCAAAACATTTGATACCGAGATTTCACCGGATATATATGTTTTAGGGTCCCCTAAACCAAAAAAATCTGATGTGTACCATTCACATGACTTTCTCCATATCCCTGCAGCAAATAATTCTTAAAAAGCCTATACTTCTATATACTTTATGCTAATCAGAAAAACTTAGCAGAAATAGTCTTATTGCTCGCTTCCTTGTAAGTTGAAGCGAAATAAGGGACAACCGTAGATTAAAGTGATAGTCAAAAGCTGGTTGCTATGTCAATGAAGTCCCTTTGTTTATATGGATAGGAGTTGACAAGTTCCTGCATGAGAAAAGTAAACATTTTTCATAGCAGAAACCAAAAACAAGGAATGTCACAAAAACGACAAACTCCACGAAAAAAATGTATATAACATAAATTGTGTGTTTTAATGTGCTCTACATTTTTTGTGCAGTAAGTTTTTGTCCATCTCTTACGGTTTAGCAGTTATTCAAAATTTAGTAAACTTCATCCTGAATAAACTACTCTTCAGAGGCTATTCCCAGAAAATTCAAGATATACATTTTATTTGTCAGGTAAATATGTTTAATATCCGAAATTTTAATCAAAATCGTTAGAGCCATTATGAGAGAATCAAAATTTTCGAAAAAAGTTCCATGTAAAGGGTAGTTGGGGGTGGGGGGATTTTTCTCAAAATCTTTGTGTCGCATCCCTGGAAGATACTAAACTTAAATACCGTTTGGTATTTTACCGACTTTTCGTTTTTGAGTTATCGTTTTCACAGACACACGGACACACACACACACACAGACCTTTCTGTAAAAATGCTTTTTTTGGATATTGGGGACCCTAAAACATATCTTTCCGGTGAAATTTCGGTATCGAATTTTTGGGTGGAGTGCAATACTTTCTCTATACACTATGTACATAGTGCATATAGAGAAAGTAAAAAGCATTTTCACAAAAAGGTCCGTGTGTCTTTGAACACGATAACTCAAAAACGAAAAGTCAGTAAAATACCAAACTTGGTATTTAAGTTTACTATCTTCCAGGGATGCGACACAAAGATTTTGAGAAAAATCCCGCCACCCCCAACTACCCTTTACATGGAACTTTTTTCGAAAATTTTGATTTTCTCAAAAATGGCTCTAACGATTTTGATTAAAATTTCGTATATTAAAGATATTTATCTGACAAATGAAATGTATATCTTGAATTTTCTGGGAATAGCCTCTGAAGAGTACTTTATTCTGGATGAATTTTTCATAACCACTAAACCGTAAGAGATGGACAAAAACTTAACCCACAAAAAATGAGGAGCACGTTAAAGCACACAATTTATGTTATATACATTTTTTTCGTGGAGTTGATCGTTTTTGAGATATTCCTTTTTCTTGGTTTCAGCTTTGAAAAACTTATACATTCTCATACAGGAATTTGTCAAATCCTGTCCATATAAACAAAGGAACATCAATTCAAAATCTTCTCGGGCTTCTAGCCAGGTAAAAACTTGGCTTGACACCAACGTTTCGAAGATAGCATCTTCCTCGTCTTCAGGGTGAACTGATCTTCGAAACGTTGGTGTCAAGCCAAGTTTTTACCTGGCTAGAAGCCCGAGAAGATTTTGAATTAACACGTCGCCAGGAAAGCTTCAGTTCTTATTTTAAAGGAACATCAGTCACATAGCAACCAGCTTTTGGCTTTCACTTTAACCTATGGTACTCCCTTATTTCGCTTCTACTTACAAACAAGGAGGCAAGTAATAAAACCATTTCTGCTTTTTTTTTCTGATTAGCATAAAGTAAATAGAAGTATAAGCTTTTTAAGAATAATTTGTTGCAGGGATATAGAGAAAGTCATGTGAATGGTACACATCAGATTTTTAATATTGTGACTGCCTTGCCAGCCCCATAAATGCCACATAGGTTTGGGACCTTTCTCATGTTCACTGAAGTCTTGGAATGCACAGCAGTGGAGCTGGAGACCTTGGAAAGCAATAAACACAGGAAGAGAGAAGCAGCAGTACCTGGAATGTGATACATCCGGAGTTTCAGCTTGCAGTAACTTAAATCAGTTATATAAAAGCTGCAAGTGTCAGCAGGCAGTGCAGGAGAGAACAGTCGCCTGTCTACACTCAAAACATAGAGTAAATTGTTGTGCAGCAATGAATTAACCAATTATTTGAAGTCAATATAGACTTTTGTTACAATATGAAGATAAAACCATCCAACCTGTCAGTGTTCGATGGATGATCAGACACAAAGGCTACAAAGCCTGCAGAAAAACGAGTGTATTTTATTTTGTACAACCTATACAGCAATCTGATAGTACACACATTAGGTTATTTTTCCATATAGTCTCCATATTGGTTGATGCACTTGTTGCTTTGTCAGATGAGTTTGAACGTTCCGTCCTGGTAAAAAGCCTGTCCTAGCATGTTCAGCCATGTTGTCAGTATTACACCTCCTCCTAGGTGTGTCTACAAGTATAGAAAAAGGTGAGATCTGGGCTGTATGGAAGGTGGTCAATGATATCCCAGCAAAATTTCTTCAAGAGCATGGTGGTCTTCTGGGTTATATGAAGTTGTCATGAAGGAAGAAGACAACTCTCGGTAAGGAGTCCTGGCCATTTCCTCCTGATTGTTTTGTGCAATCGTGACATGATCTCATAGTATCAATCAATGCTGTCCTAAAACACTGTGGCCATCACCTTCCAGACAGATGGCGCCACCTTAAACTTCTTTGTCTTTGGAGAAAAGGGGTGTTTCCATTACGGTTTACTGCTGGGAGTATAGTGGTGGATCCATGTTCCATCACCAGATGAACTGTTCCCTTCTGTGGAAAACCATTACAAAATCTGCATACTGGCCCCCATGCACTTCTCCTTGTGGATTTCGTGGAACCCATTGGGAACAAACTTTCCAGTACTGAAATATATCATGAACAATGTGATGAATGCTTCCAAAAGACATTCCCAGCTCTATTGCCACATGTCGTAGCCTGATCCTCCTGTTGTCCTGATTCAGCTTCACCATGCAAGCTGTGTTTAAATCTGTGGATGCCACTGCAAGCCTCGTCGGTGATGTTTACTCAACTTTTGACACCATTCTACTACATGCTGACGAGACATTAGTCTCTCCACAAACCTCTACCAGCTGCAGTTACATGTCTTGCTCACAGAAATCGAAAAGCAAATTTCTTTGCAAAACCAGTTTTCTAAATGAGTCACCATTTGTGTTTACCTTGTACTAATGCTGCTGGTGACAGTTGAAACTCTGTACAGCTGCCAACCGCCTGAATTAGAATTATTGCACACTACTAAACTCATTCTGAAAGATAAAACACTAAGAATATGGGCCTTGTAACTTTAGTTTCTGATCATCCCTCGTAAATGCCAATAAATCCTATTGTATTGCATTAAATTATAAAATATTTGACTGCATTCTTTTTCATATTTAAGTGCTCTGTGTCAGCTTATTTTATATTCTGCAGCTATAACTTGGTTTATAGACATGGCTGAAATTCTCAATGAGCATACATCCTAGTTTGACTTGACTTTCACAGCCAAATTGTAAACTTTTGTTCAGTGGCAGCCGCTGAGGCAAGCTACTGGTGGTGCCAAGAAAATACTGTCATAAAACTCTTCAAATACCTGTTTATTCTTGCAGTATCATACCCCTATTGTGTAATTTTGTGAGTAACCGGTATATTTCATATTCTATTGTATTAATAAAATTAAAGAGTGGAAAACGGAATATGCAACAGGGCTTTTACATCGGTTAATGTAGGGTGAATTCCTAGCCATTCAAGCACACCAACATTGTTATTTTTGAAGAGTGTCTTCACTTTCTTGGAAGCGTGGCAGGGAGCTAAATGTTGCTGAAAACTCCACCACCTTCCAGAAACCCTTTCTGGAGCTCTTGATCAACTATCACCAGTACTGTGATGTACTGATTGCTTCTCTTCATGTCTTCTCCTGGAGTTAAACATCCTAGTCCTTCACAGGAGAAACAGCCCCAGAATATTTTCTTCTCGGGGTGTTTTTATAGTGTCTTGAAAATGTGCACATACTGAACCCCAGAAATTCTTCCAAGATGATAATGTTTGTGCACGTGAATGGCCAAGCAATTTGCCTGACATTAACCCCTAAAAAATATGTGGGCTATTTGCAAAAAGAGACTAACAAAATGTGCCTGTTCCTCAAAAGAACATTTCATACCAGCTTCAATTCAAGTATGGTTTCATGATCTCAAAAATGTATGTTCCTATCCTGTGAACTCAATGGAATTTATGAAAAATCTGATGTGTTCCATTTATATGACTTTCTCTGTTTCTCTTTAACAAATTATTGTTAGAAGACTAGATATTTTATTTACTTCATGCTAATCAAGATACACATTAGGAGAAAAAATGGTTTTATTACTTGATTTCTTGTAAGTAGAAGCGAAACATGGGAATATACTAGGCTAATGCGATAGTCAAATCTCTTAAAAGCTGGTTGTCATGTGGATGAAGTCTGTTTCTTTGCATTGCCAGGAGTTGAAAAATTCTTGTATGTAAAAAGTTTTAGATATAGTAAAACTAAAACCAATAACAAGGAATATCTCAAAAATGGCTAACTCCACAAAAAAAATGTATGCGATATAAATTGTGTTTTGATGAGATGTACATTTCTTTGTGTAATAAGTTTTTGTCTACCTCTCATGGTTTACCACTTACACAAAATTCATTCAGAATAAAGAGGTTTTCAGAGGCTATTCCTGGAAAATTCAAGACATACATTTTTTTTTGTAATGTAAATACCTTAAGTATACAGTATTTTAATCAAAATCAATAAGAGCCATTTTTGAGAAAATCAAAATTTTTTCCCATGTAAAAAGTAGTTTGGGTGGGGAGATTTTCCTCAAAAGCTTTGTGTTGCACGCACACCCACCCACATAGACCTTTTTCTAAAAATGCTTTTTTTTTTGGATACATGGTACCCTAAAACATGCATTTTTGATGAAATCAGTATCAAAGTTTTGGCTGCCATGTACTATGTAGACAAAGTAAAAAGAAAGGAGAATACATTGAGTATTAAGAAATGTAAGTTGGAAGTAATTTATGATTAAATTCCTATTCTGGAATAATGCATTGTTCCTTTCCGATTAATTCCCATGGGACTGTAGATAAGGTGCTGCGCTTGGAATTTGTTTGCTGTTGAGCTACCATGGCAATATGCTGGCACAACATTAAATTCTCCAACTGACTAGCAGTTTGTAGGAGTTAAAATTCTCATGACATTTTAAGTCGCACTGAGGTATATTATCTCCAATTTAATTTGGAATTTCTTCATGGCTTACTGCAAAAAAGGGACTCAGTTGGGGAATTTAATATCATGTCAATGTGTTCTCATGGTAGCTCAGTGGTTGGAGCTACCAGATGGAGACCGGGAAATTCATTAACTTTTCAATCTGATTCCACCTATCCAGGTCCTGTCCTATACATGGATTATTGCCATTCTTGCTTCTGGGATATCATGAACCAAATGATGTATGCTGTTTGGCTTCCTGTTCCTACTATAAATCAGTCAGTAACTAAATCCATTAGTTCATTCCCTCCTAATTAATTTTTTGTATATCATTATAGCACTATTCTTTGTTCTATGTAAGCTGAAAGTAATGTATTCCTTTGTGTCCAGCATTCAGATATGCTTCCCACATGCTATTGGTCTAAATTTCATTAACTCTATGTGCACTCTGGAACAACAATAATATTGTTCAGATATTGTCACCCTCCGTGATGTAATGGTTACCACGCTAACTTCATATACCCAAGGTCCCGGGTTCAAACCCAGCAGAGGACGATGGATTTTTTCCGGTTTTAAAAATACTTAGCATGGCTTCCTTCGGAAGGGAAGTAAAGCCGTTGGTCCTGCATCATAGATTTACAGCACGTAAAAGAACCTCAAATCTGATAGAGGCCTCTGAGGAAAATTAAATGGTCTTTCACGCCTAATTTAGAATGGGACGCTGAGAACCATAGTAGTTAAAGAGTGTCCATAAATAACATGCCATTTACAGGTTCAAGCCTAGCAGAGGACAATGGTTTTTTTTTTTTTTTTGGGCTTAAAAATCCTTAGCATGAATTCCTTCAGAAGGGAAGTAAAGCCACTGGTCCCATGTAGTAGATTTACAGAAACTCAAGCCTGATAAAGAGACCTATGAGCAACACTAAGCCGTCTTTAATGCCCAGTGTAGAATGGGACGCTGAGAACCGCTGTAGTTCAAGAGCGTCCATAAATAAAATTCCATTTCAGTTTTTTTCTTGTTTAGATAAACAGAATTCAGCCTGCCCTTTTTGTTGCTTGCTGTTTTTCATGTCAATCCAATTTCCGCTCATTACAAAACATGCATAAGAATACAATACTTAATCTAAATTGTTTTACAATTTCATGCAAATTTTAACTTGCTTTCCAGGTGGACATTAAGATGGCAGCTGATCACATCGTGATAACAATTTTCAATAGTTTACGATAAACATACAGCGCAATGTTACAGTAATAGGAGCATCTCGAGTGTTTTACAGAATGCAAAGAAATCAGAATATTTAATAAAATGTGGAACTATGTTGTGGAAGGATAACAAAGTGCTAAAAGCCACAGCCAATGAAGTTTGTTTCTTTCATATGCTTCTGTTTAAATCTACTTTCAGGTTACAGTGGACAAGGTATAGGACATCATTTTACTTAGCTTCTTGTCCCAACATTGCATAGCGCAAATTATGTATCTTACACAAATGCCGATACAGAGTGGTGGGGTGAGGATTATGCACCCTCTCCTAATCAAGCAAATATTAATAAAAAAATCTGATGTGTTCCATTCACATGACTTTCTGTACAACTCTGCAACAAATTATTGTTAAAAAGCTAATGCTTCTATTTACTTCATGCTAATTGTGACAAAAAGCAGAAATAGTCTTATTACTTGCTTTCTTGTAAGCAGAAGCGAAATAACGGAGTAGCATAGGTTAAAGTGATAGTCAAAAGCTAGTTGCTATGTGATTGAAGTTCCTTTGTTTGTATGGACACAAGTTGACAAATTCCTGTATGAGAAAAGTATGTTTTTAAAGCCGAAACCAAAAACAAGGAATATCTCAAAAATGATCAACTCCACGCTAAAAATTTATATAACATAAATTGTGTGTTGTAAAGTGTTCTAGATTTTTTGTGCGGGAAGTTTTTGTCCATCTCTTACTGTTTAGCAGTTATGCAAAATTTCGTAAAATTCATCCAGAATAAAGTGGTCTTCAGAGGCTATTCCCAGAAAATTCAAGATATACATATTGTCAGTTAAATATCTTTATTACACAGTATTTTAATAAAAATCATTAGAGTCAATTTTGAGAAAATAAAAATTTTCAAAAAAAAGTTCCATTTAAAGGGTAGTTGGGGTGGGTGGATTTTCTTGAAAATCTTTGTGTTGCATCCTTGCAAGATACCAAACTTAAATACCAAGTTTGGTGTTTAACAGTCTCTTTGTTTTTGAGCTATCCTGTCCACAGACACACATACACACACAGACCTTTTTCCAGAAATGCTTTTTTTGGATTCAGAGGGCCCAAAGCATGTATTTCTGGTGAAACCTCGGTTTTGAATTTTGGGTTCATTACAATACCTTTTCTATGCACTATGTAGACAGTACATGTAGAGAAAGTAAACAGAATAAAGAATGCAACATACATTTCAAATAAAGGTTTAAAAACTGGAATCATATTAGTAAAATAAACACGCTTAACACTGATTTGCATGTTGCAAATTAAAATACATACTGCAGTCTGTTTGCTGAATGCCTCTAAGTAGGTCTTGTGGGCCAAAACACAGAAAAATAAAACTTTACCATTTAAGTGAATATGGTGTCTAGAAGCAAATTTGGAGTTTCCCACCTTCACACTGGTCTTTTTTTCCATAAGTAAAGTTTTAAGAAATACTAGGATTTGTTTACTTGTACACTGCTTAATTAACAGCTTTTTTAGTAACTTCAAAATGTAATAATAATTATTAGTAGCACATTGAGTATTATTTATTTTGGCCTATTTACAATGTTCCTCCGTTATTTTTCTATTTCAAATTCTAAACATCAGAAGTTAGGTTTTCTGCAGAAGACCCCCCAAACTATCCATGCACCAACCCACCCAGAAACCCTGGGTGTCATATTACACCACAATACAATACCTTTTTATGTTGATATTTGTGATTTGCGTCCATAAAATGTGGAAACCTCCATAACTTGAAAGAATGGGTTGAAGAAGCACTATAATTTGTTTTTAAAACTGTAAAATAAGCAATTACTCTTGAAGAAAAAATGCAGAATTTGATTTGAGGTAAAGTGAGGGACATTTTTTATATAATTGAATAATTCTCATATTACATATGATGATTTTATAACATTTTAATTATACTTATTGATTTATAATGGTAATAAAGGTTGATATTTTAATATAAGTACACCAAATATATTTCCATACTCAACAGAACTGATGTAGTTTATTGCCACCTTTTTTAATTTGCGACATTTATATTAATTATCACCTCTTCAGGTAAGCCACTATAATGTAAGTGTCATGTGGTATGATTTAGTAAACCAATGTAACTTCAGTCACACACTGCATTTATTTATCTGCTGCAATGCCTCACAATATCTTCACTGCACATTTCTGCTCACCACAAAGAATGTTTTCAAAGTGTTGGTTACGTGGAGGGTTGGAATGTGAAGCAAAAGCTGATCATACCTGAGAACTGTCACATTGATGACAAAGGAACACTCACTAAAACATGTACAGGGTTAAGTAAACATGAGGGTCATTCCAAAATTAATGTCTCCCAATTTATTATGTTGACTTTAAGTGTCCGAGCCAGATTGTGTTGGTGTTGCAGTAATTGTTCAACGTTTCTGCTTATGTCCTGAGATAGGTAGCAGCACAGGAGGACTCCAAGATGGCTACTGACATCAAGGTGCATACAAAACAAGAGATGTGTGACTGAACTCCTTACTCCTGAACAAATTGCACCAATTGATGCTTACTAAAGGTGCAAGGAGATATACAAGTAATGTAAGGCAGTCGCCCTCCATGGTGTCATTTTTTTATAGTGTTTAACCGCCACTTTTACTACTTATGACACCACAGGCAATGACACTGATGACGGGGGAAACTGCCCGTCAGCCACCTTGTCCACCACATGCAGTCACTTGGGTTCCATGAAGTTTTCCACGCGTAAAAATCTTTAGCATGGCTTCCTTCGGAACAGAAATAAAACCATCCCAAGTCGTAGATTAACAGCACATAACAGAACTTCAAGCCTGAAAAAGAGGCCTCTGAGCAAAATTAAGCTATCACACCCAGTATAGAATGGGATGCTGAGAACCATAGCAGTTAAAGACCTATATTTCCATTGAGGCAGCATGTACAACATTTCAGCAGCCCCAGTCGACCCTGCCTGGCTGCCACATCTCAAACTTATCTGCAATGATTAGCCTAGAGCAATTGTCAATTCAGAACACTACAAGGAACTCTTGACTAGGCTGAAAGCCTGAATTTACAGAGTCAGGCCAGAGAAGAAGACAAACTGCCCCTTGCAACAGTCACACTAGTGTTGTGACCATGACTGGACTGTACAGCCCTTCAGACTTCCTGGCCCTATGAAAGATACACTACTAGCCAACATTTTCCTGACTCAGATGCTGTCACTATAGCTGCTAGACAGTTGATAGGCTTAGGTGGTTCAGCTTACATGCATGGCATATGGACTTAATTCATTGGCAAAAGCCCATGAACTTCATTCTTACATCCACCAGAGGAAAGTTAAGTCTGGAGATCAAAGTTCACTCAACAGTTGAGTGCCAAGGATGCTGTAGTGCTGCTGACTGTGGGTGATCACTTGGAACACACCAGCCTGTTGAAAAATCAATAAACTACATTACTGTAAAGAAATTGGAAGTCTATGTCATTTTGTTCCCACAATAACTATCACTAAAGAATAGGTTGTAATTTTGGACTCCTCTGTAAATAGGAGGCATTACTTTTGGAATGATATTTTGACAGCATATCTTTTAAAATACCTTGTTTTCCTCACTAAGTTTCAGTTACGTAATTACAAGGATCTAAATAATGAACTGCAACATATGAAACCACGGAATGCTCCTGTAACTTTTTACTTTCATGAAGTAAATGAGCTTTCAGGTTTGCTGATGTTGAGTAGGTCTTCTCACAATGGTTGCACTTGTATGGCTTAATAGCTTCATGAGTCAAGTGATGTCTTTTCAACTCTGATGATGTAGTAAATCTCTTTTCACAAATTGCACACATATGTGGCTTTTTCCCCTCATGAATTAAATTATGTGCTTTAAGATGGGATGCCATGATAAAGCTTTTCCCACAGATCTGACACTTATGTGGTCTTTTCCCCTCATGAATAAGATTATGTACTTTGAGATGTGAGGCTATGGCAAAGCTCTTTTCACAGATCTCACATTTGAATTGACTCACACCCTCATGCAGAAATTTATGAGCTTTTAAATGCGACATCTGAGTAAAGCTCTTTTGACAAATATTACATTTATGAGGCTTTTTGCCCTCGTGAATTAAATTATGCGTTTTCAGATGTGACGCCCTTGTGAAGCTCTTTTCACAATGGTTGCACTTGTAAGGACGTTTGCCTTCATGAACTAAGTTATGTCTTTTCAAATCTGCTATTGTAGTAAAATTCTTTCCGCAAACTCCACACTTATGTGGCTTTTTCCCCTGATGAATTAAATAATGTGATTTCAAAGAAGTTGATGAGGTAAAACTCCTTTCACAAAGTTGACACGTATGAAGCCTTTTGCTCTCATGAATTACAAGATGACTTCGTAAATCTGATATCAGAGTGAAACACTTGCCACAGAATTTGCATTTGTGTGGTATTGTTTCATCTGTGTCGTATGTATTTATGCTATCACTTCCAGGAGCTTCATTTGTGCTGACTCTTTCTTGGTTGCTATTATCGACCACTTTTACGCATCCATTTTCTACAACATACTGATAGTTCCACATGGCTGGACTCTCCATTCTGAAATGTAACATGAATGTTATCAATAATAAGCAAATCATGTTGTAGGGACAGAAAGAGTGGAGGAGCAGAAAGTAAAAATGATGCAATAATACCATTATAATAAACAATGCATAAGCTAGGTAACAAATCTTAATAATATAAATATTCATAATAATAATAATAATAATAATAATAATAATAATAGCAACAGCAATAACACAGTATCCACCATTAAACATACAATGCAATAGCTTTGTTTTTGTCGGCCAGCCATTAATTAAAAACTATGTACAAGTATTCTTAAAGAGTGTATAAATTAAATTGCTTAATCTTATTTTAACTCTTATTATAATTTAAATTTAATATAATTTGTATAACACTTAAATGTAGCTTATTTTATAGTTAAAATATAAATAAGAATCAAGGGATTTCTGTAAATAAATTGTAAGTGGCTCCACATTATTTCTACCCCTTAAATTGTAAATGTGTATATCGAAAAGAGAATCTCATTGATCATTTAGAGATGAACAACATTCAAACATGCACATACATACAGAAACAGAAGTCAAAATTCCAAATTTATTCAAAATGGGTCTACAATGTATGCAATTCTTGACAAAATATAATGTGACTGCAGAAAGTATTTTTCTGAGTTTAAAAAAATTCTAGCAGCCTATTTTACTCAAAGAAAATCCACATTTTTAATATAAACAAGAATGAATGACATTACATATAATGAAATGAAAAATTATGAAAAATTTTGAAAAAAGTCTGACAACTAAACTGTATCATCATTTATGTGTGTGTGTGTGTGTGTGTGTGTGTGTGTGTGTGTGTGTGTGTGTGTGTGTTTGCATGTGTGTGTGGTGTGTGTTGTGTTATGGTATGTTTGTGTTGTGTGTGTGTGTGTTATGGTGTGTGTGTGTTTGCATTGTGTTATGGTGTGTGTGTGTCTTTGTGTTGTGTTATGGTGTGTTTGTGTTGTGCTGTGTGTTTTGTGTGTGTGTGCGCACGCGCACGCATATTTTTTTCGCTCTTTTTTTAAAGACGTGGTTCATTCACATGATTTTCCCTAGACACATACCTTTGGTAATGTTGCCGTTTAAGGGTCAGTGGCTGCGTAACTTCAGGCAGCGAACCTTTGCATCTGAAAGGTGTAATGTTCAGCGTAATGGAGCATATATAGTTGGTATTGCGAAAAGGAGGGAAGGCAGCGCATTCATACGGTAGTGTGGAAAGCATGAAATTTGCAATTAACTGTATATGCCTTAGGAAGCATAACCATAGCAAGGCAGGGAAACCCAGAAATATATACAATGAGGCAGTGCATTCATAGGAAGGTGTCTGAAATGCTGAAATATGCAATTATATGTGTCAGGGGATGCATATACTGTTCTTCTGAATATCTCCTACTGTTCTCCACATCTTTCATATTTTCTTCAATGACAAAACAGCCCTTTTTAAGGCTACCAATGCCATAACTAAAGAGCAAGTAGATCTGGTTCGGCTGACCAGTTATTCTTACAACTAATAATAATAATAATAATAATAATTTTTATTTACTACTAATGCTCCTGTTTTCATTAAAAAGAAAAAAAAAATTGATAACTTCTTATTTAACAGTAGCTTTGTGTATTAAATTTCTCCATTTAACCCAAAATCTTACCTGATCAAACGTATTAAGAGCACCGCAATTGCAGTGTGACATAGATGGGGTTATCTTTACGTTTTGATGAATTCGCCTTTGCTAGCTCATGTACCTCAAATAATCAACATCTGCAATAAGTAGGATTAATGGTGTATGATAGATGGCGTCATCTTCTAGAATTGCCAGGCCCTTCGGCTACGTCATATACCCGCCATTTAGCAACATATAACCGGGTACTACTGCCATCTTGCGGTTATTCACCGATTGCATTCCTTTGGCACCATGTGCTCAGTTCCAAAGTGGATTTTCAATTTCTAAAGTCGGTATGGTTTTGCGGTATTGCGCTGCCAACTGACACTTAAACGGCAACATTACCATACCTTTTATTCAAAAGATTAATCTTTTATCTACATTATGCTAATCAAGATAAACATAAGCAGAATTAGTCTTAGGGAAATAAGAAAATGCACAGGCAAAGGTGATTAGTCAAGTCCTTTAAAGGCTGGTTGCAGTGAGAAACAATTGAAATTCCATCTCTTTGATTGGCAGGACCAGGAGTAAACAAACGACAAATGAGAAGAAAGATGCTGCCCTGTTTGAGAAAAGTTTAAGTGGCTTAAAATTGAAACCAATAATCCGGAATATCTCAAAAATGGTTAACTCTAAAAATAAAAAAATGCATATAACATGTGTTTTCATCAAATCTACATTTTTTGTGTAGTATGTTTTTGTCTATCTCTTATGGTTTGCTAGTTACACAAAGGTTATCCAGAATGAAGAGGTCTTCAGAGGATATTCCCAGAAAATTTAAGATATACATTTCGTTTGTCACCTAAATATCTTAAACATAAGGTATTTTAATCAAAATTGCTAGCCATTTTTGAGAAAATCAACATTTTCAAAAAATATTCCATGTAGAGGGTAGTTGGAGTGGCAGGATTTTCTTGAAAATCTTTGTGTCACATCCTTGGGGTGGGGGCGCATACGTGTGTGCGCACACACACACACACACACACAGATATTTTTTTTCAAAAATGCTTTTTTCTTTTTATATATATATTTTTTATTCATGGGGTCCCAAAACATGTATTTCTGATCGAATTTTGGTAACTTTTTGGGTACCATACAATATTTTCTCTATACACTATATACTTGTGGAGAAAGTAATTATTTTACATGCATCTAGCGAACTTTTAATTTCGTGAAAATGGGCTTTGATCTGTTGCAGGAGAACTTACTCTTCAATGCATCTTTAGGAGTTCACAAATGTACATATTTCTCCACTTACATGACTTTCTCTACTCACTCCTCTACAATTATATTTACGAAATCTACTTATTAATCCAGATAACCTTTCAATCCCTGTTTGCACGTTTAGTTTAGGATACAGTAGGTAAAGCAAAGGTCACCTGCTTAAAGAGCATGTCATTATGATGGCCTTGGCATCACCAAGAGAAAATGAATGACTTTCCAGTTGAGGACATTGTAAGAATTTCAAAATGAATACCAATAATAATAGTCAACTCAGAAAAAATATATGCTTCAATGATTTTCACATTTTTTGCAGAAAGATTTTGTCTATTTCTACTGGTTTACAAATTTACGTATAAAGCATTAGACATTAGAATTAATGATAGCAGTGACAGATGCGTGAAGTTTTGAGAATGAATGTAGATCTACTCAGCCTTGTATACAACATCTCAGCCTTTCAATGCTCAACACCAGCCTTGTTTGTCAATACATTCTTCTTACGAAACTACTACACTTTTAGATCATTCAAATCATTGTCCTAGAATTTTTCCTTAATAGGAAAAAGTAATTTGGGGCCAGATCAGGATAAGTATTTGGCTCCTGACACCTGCAGAAAAAATGCAAATTCAGTTTTATTTATGCACAATGTTTTACTACTGTGGTTCTATACTAGCTGTGAAAGACTGCTTAATTTTGCTCAGAGGCCTCTTTATCAGGCTTGAGGTTCTTTTACCTGCCATAAACCTACGACATGGGACTAACGGCTTTTCTTCCATTCCCATGCTAAGGATTTTAACACCCGAAAAAATCCACTGTCCTCCACTGGGTTTCATGTTGGGCATATTAGGCTAGCATGGTAACCACTACACCTCGGAGGGTTGAGCTGTTTCTCATGCATTGGGGCAGAGCGATTGTCATGGTGCAACAAAATTCCATTCAGAACCAGTCTTAGGATGATTTGTTGTCAGTTTATTGAGGACTTGTGGCAGATATTTTATGGTGAACCATCTGACATTGACACTTGTCCCTCAAGTGGAACTGTCAGAATATGGCCACTAGTTGAGAAGAAAGAACAGCTAATTTTCTTGCCAATTCCTATTTGCTCACCTCCAGACTGATGACCATCACTTAATTTCCAGATCATATTGGTATATCTAGCTTTCATCCCTTATTATAGTGCTAAATATGTATTTTGGATCGTCCATCAAATTTTTCTATTACTTCCTAGCGCCATTGTAATTATGGCTGTTTCTGCTCATTTGTGAGGTGGGGGGGGGGATCCAACAACTACAGTCCTTCCTGGCATGAACATATTTTTTAAGGATTGCACAGGTCATTGGCGAAGCTTGTCATTCTGGGCCTTGAACCATTTGGAGCAATTAAATGTTACTTAAAATTAATAATGAAGCTGAATCAGAAAAAGGTTTTTATTTCAGAATTAATGGGAATATGTTATAATTGCCCCTCCCTTTAAACATTTCAATTAAATCTGATTAAACTGCTTTATTACAAAGGTGAATTACATGATCAAAGGTTCCCCCCCTCCCTTTAGAAAAATGTAAATGGCATGTTATTTATGGACAGTCTTTAACTGCTGTGGTTCTCGGCATCCCATTCTAAATTGGGCTTGAAAGACTGCTTAATTTTGCTCAGAGGCCTCTCTATCAGGCTTGAGGTTCTTTTATGTGCCGTAAATTTACAACATGGGACCAACGGCTTTACTTCCCTTCCGAAGGAAGCCATGCTAAAGATTTTTACACCCAAAAAAACCCATCGTCCTCTGCCGGATTTGAACCCACAACCCTTTAGAAATGTATTACAATTAATGTTTGATTATACATTACTAATGTTATCACAGTTTCAGTCTGCCAAGCTTCTCTTCAATTAATAATCACCTAAAAATCCCCACAACACACACTAGAAAGGTTCTGCAGTTAAATTTCTGATACTAAAACACAGCTGCTCAAACTCTTTAACCATGCTTACAAATACAAAGTTAACAAATAGCCTAATGCACAGATTTAACCCAAGTGAAATACAAATCCCGCCCTTAAATTTGATTACGAAGCACAGCTTACATGCATATAAAAAGATCAGTAGGCCTCTCGTTCATCCATAACAATTAAAGACAGCGAACTTGTCGCCAGAGATGCACCCAATTAGATCACCTCTATGCATGACCTACAGGATACTACTAAGTTCAAAATCCCTCAGAGTAGACAAACTAAATAGAAAAGCAACACCAGTGCTCAAGTAGAACTAACCGATGTCAAAGCGCTGCACTTTTTACAAAATATGCATTAGGAATAAATCTTCCTTCAACACTTTTTTAGAGCTTTCCTTGATTATTTTTACTGTACTGGTAATACATGTTTCCGCCATTACTTGCTCATTACAGGCAGCTGTTACAGACAAACTGTACAACATATATGCAATGTTATAAAAAGAAATAATGATTAAATGATCAGGAAATTTTGTTACTTAATCATGCTATGTATATTATTTAGACAACATTGCATAGTTTAAGACAATAAAGTGAGTTCCAAAACCATATTTAAACTCAGGGTATTGGTACCCCTTGTTTTTTTGCCACCACCCCTACCAGAATCCACAACATTCAGATCTCCAAATAAAAAAATCTGATGGGTTCCACCCACATTTCTTTATCTACACCTTGGTAACAAATTATTGTTAACAAGCTTATTTGTCTATCTACTTCATGCTAATTGAAATAAACATTAGCAGAAATGGTCTTATTACTTGCTTCCTTGTAAGTAGAAGGGAAATAAGGGAATACTCTAGGCTAAACCGACAGTCAAATGTTTTAAAATGTGGTTGCTATGGGATTGCAATCCATTTCTTTGCGTGGCCAGGAGTTGACAAGTTCCTGTATGAAGAAAGTTTAGGTATTTTAAAACTGAAACCAACAACAAGGAATACCTCAAAAACAGTCAACTCCTTGAAAAAATGTATAAAACAAAGTCTGTGAAATAAGAACTATAGCTTTCCTGGCGACGTGTTAATTCAAAATCTTCTCGGGCTTCTAGCCAGGTAATAACTTGGCTTGACACCAACGTTTCGAAGAAGTGCATCTTCCTCGTCTTCAGGGTGAACTGATGGTTTGAGCTTGCGGAGACTGGTATTTTGAATCAAAGTCTGTGTTTTAACAAAATTTACATTTTTTGTACAGTTAGTTTTTGTCTATCTGATATGCTTTGCCATTATGCAAAATTCATCCCGAATAGAAATGTCTTCAGAGGCCATTTCCAGAAAATTCAAGATACAAATTTTATTTGTCATGTAAATATCTTTAATATTTGATATTTTAATCAAAATCGTTACAGCCATTTTTGACATGTAAACAATAGTTGGGGGAGGGAGATTTTCTTGAAAATCTTGTGCTGCATCCTTGGAAGATGCTGAACTTTAATACCAAGTTTGGTATTTAACAGACTTTTTTTTAACTATGCTGTTCACACACACCCACACAGACAATTTTTCTAAAAATTCTCTTTTTGGATTCAGGGGTATCAAAACATGCATTTCTGGTGAAATCTCAGTATTGAATTTTTTGTGCAATACAATACCTTCTCTATACACTCTGTACATAGTACTGTAGAGAAAGTAATAGTGAAATATTTGAAGAGCTCCCATGATGTATAAAATGTTATTTAAATACAGATTAAATTATTATTTTAATTATCTAAATATTATGGAATAAATATTTTTTCTTGTTCTATGTGATTCGTACCTTTAACTTTTTTAAATCCTCATGCTTCCCAGCCACAATTAGAGCAACTTTGTAGCAGCACATTGAATTTAAAAAATGTATTACTTAACAGAATGTACGGAAGTAGCAAGTTGGAGAGAAAGCAAATAGGGGCAAAATGAATAAGCAAATAACATAAATAGTAATGTTAATTAAAGAGAGAGTATAACATGGGTGAGAACAGATGTATGAAGACTGAAAGAGATGAGAAAAGGTTTTCCAAAAAATCAGTGCCCAATTTGAGGGAGAAAAGAAGATATACAGAACATAATATTTGAGTGTGAAGGGACACAGCTCTGGAGAAAATGTATAAATGAGAAATGGCTTCAAATGGATAGAAAGATTGCATTAATTAAAATGTTAGCAAAGACTATATGAAATCTGGAGAGTTTTTATATAAAGCCAAAAAGATATGGAATTTGTCATTAAAAAGCCAAGTGAACAAGGGAAATTAATGTGTAGCTAATAGAAGTTGTATAATGTAATATGGTAAGCTAACAGCCTGGGCTGAGCACTTAACCATATTCCTTGTATTTTTATTTGTAAGAAGCTTAGTACAAATAAATAAATAAAACTAGAAAGGAGGAAAAGAGAAAGAGAAGCACAGTAGGATGAAAGAAAAATGGATTAGGAAGTCAAAGGGAAAGAGGTTATAAGAGAGAAAGAGGAAGTAAGAACTAATTCAGATGAGCCATCAGGCTAGGGAAACAAGCAAACTGAGGTCACACCAACAAGTTTAGGCTCATTACCCTTTAGATCTGGTCACGTTGCCATTTTCATACCTTGACCTTTTCCAGCGGAAAAATGTGTACTTTCTATGTCATAGCCATAGAGAAAGGTTTTCTGGGCCTCAGTTTTATACACCAAATTTAATTTCTCTAGCCAGTGTTTATGTTGTCTAGCCAAAACTATGGAACGAAGTGGAAATACAGAGCTGCAGTTTGCAATGTTTTAGGAGAAAGCAAGTGACCTTGATGAAAGTGCTTCAAACATCGACGTAAGAGAGAAAACACATTCTAGCTTCAGCAATGAAAATGCATCCGATGACAAAACCTCGAATGCATGCAAATAATCAGTGTACTTTTCAAAATGGATTTACAGAGGTGTAATCAGACATTGAATACAATGTGAATCAAGCATTCAGCCACACAACAACACAAGTGCTAAATTGTACTGTAATCCATGTTACATTTGTATCCTATTGCTTTATACCATTTTCATTAATAGAGGTGTCATGTGTGTGTGATTTTGGTAATTTGTTTTTCAGCCTTCAGGTTACGTACTTTCATTTAAACAGCCTGAACTTTCTATTTAGTAAACTTTTGTATGCCTAATTATTGATTATTTTGGGATTTTTAATCTTATTTCTAAATTTCTCTTTTGTTTTTAATTTTTTTTAAATATCAAAGAGACTTCTCCTCCATATAATGCATATTATGCAGCAGACAAAGGATCTACTAAAAATGAAAAAAAAATCAGCTTTCTATGTTATTTTTAACTCATTTTATTACTAAGCATTTAAAAACCTGCATTTTCCTCTAAAATTACTTGGCACTTTTCAGACATTTTGCTCTTTGGGCTGGCACTAAAAGGGTTCAGGAAATTCTAAATACTTTTAAAGGAATATGATACAAATAAATTCAAAGAACAGCTGATTACTTATCATATTTACAGATTCCAAATCTGTTACACTTAGTTCTGCCAAAATAGTTAAATTAATAAAATTCAATATTAATAAAATTATTTCAAATACCTGATCCTCTCGTACTAACGAAATATTTTTTATTCCAATAAAATTGTATTAACACTTATATTTTTGCCAATCCTCCTTTTAAGAATTTATTATATTTATAGATGATTCCATAAATTTATATGAAAATTTAGAAAATAGATTAACCTTGGTTCAACGTGGATTATCGATTACATAACAGATTCCCCTAAATAGACTATAATACTGCCAAATTCTTTAAGTTTAAAGATAATAACTATTCATAGATTCCATTTTTATGAAGAAGAAAAAATGGAATCTATAAGTATAAAAATATTACTAAAAGCATTGTTAATGGAACCACAAAGGCACTCTTGATTATTTTATTTCACACAAGTTTGGCATATTTATTTTTCTACATACAGTACTCGCTCATCTGTCTTACCTTGGTGATTCAGGTAATATACACTCGCCTTCCTCCTCATCATTATCCTGAAACAAGAGAACCTGTTTTAATGTCACGTCCTATTTGCTTGTGTCAACATCAGTCAACATGGTAATCTGGTGTATCTCGGTGCATTTTTCAAAACACAAAGTACACCTACTGAGCTTTTTGGACTTCTTAACACAGCTCATATCATATGAAAAAGTTTGGTTGCAAAACTTGGTGCACAGAAATTAAGTCGTTACTAGAGAAAACATTTTCAAATACAAATTGACACAAAAAAATTTCATTTCATTTTATTTCAACCGTGGGAATTACAATAATTCATGGTATCGTCAATACAAATAAAATAATAGAAAAATAAGTAAATATAAGAGTACAAAACAATGTTTTTAAGATGACAAGAATTCTTCTAAGGAATAGAAGTTATGTTGCAATAAGAAGTGTTTTACATTTCTTTTAAATATAGCAGTCCCCGAGGTGGCAAGCTTTAGTTTTTCAGGCAATTTATTATATAGTTTAATGCCAGTGTACTTGGAACTTTACTGAACAATGCTTAGCTGCAGTTTACTTCTGGTGTTATGTATGTTTTTCAAAATTAACTTCAAATTGATTCAAGTGCTTTCTAACATATGTCACTACCTCTAGTATATATATACATGGAAAAGTTAATAACTGAAATACATATTCATATGAATGAGCTTTGCTTAAACCCATCATTAACCTAATTATACGTTTTTGTAACAAAGATAATATCTTCTCTGTCAGAATTTCTCCAAAATAAAAATTCCTTAAAGTATTTAGATTCACTACTTTGCTAATCTAATAGGTTACATTCACATGCTCTTCTCTCTCATTGTTCAACATTTCTTAGAGAAACATTTGCATAAATATGTTCTTGTAGATCAAAATCTGATGTGTTACACTTACATGATTCTCTCTAAATGTACTACAAACAAAAGATTATTATTCTTTCTACACCATAATCGAGGTAAGCGTTGCCAGAATGTTCCTTATAAGAAGTAGGGAACAAAGGACTGCATTATGCTAAAACGATAGTCAAATGTTTTAAAAGCTATTGCTATGCAATTGTCATTGAAATTGGTTTCTTTGCTTGCCCAGGAATAGAACAAAAGAAAAGTGGACATTTCCTGTCTGAGAAAAGTATAAGTATTTTAAAACTGAAACCAATAACAAGAAATATCTTGAAACGGTCAACTCAATAACAAAACAACATATACTTGACATAAATTGTGAGTTTAATAACATTACATTTTTTGTGTGGTAAGTTTTTGTCTGTTTCTTATGATTTACTAGTTATGCAAAATTCAATATATACATTTTATATATGATGTAAATATGTATAATATAAGGTATTTTAATCAAATCATTAGAGCCATTTATGAGAAAAATAAAATTTTCAAAATGTTTCCATGTAAAGAGTAGTTTGGGGTGGGGGGGATTTTCCTGAAAATCTTTTTCTCATTAAAGATGCTGAACTTAAATACCAAATTTGGTATTTCAGCAACTAGGGGTCCTCAAAACATGCATTTCTGGTATAATCTTGGTATAAATTATGTGGATGGAATACAGTACCTTTGCTACCTCTATGTGCATTGTACATATGCTAGAGAAAATAAAAAAAATCTGATGTAATCCATTCACATGACTTTATATCTCTGCAACAAATTTTTGTTAAAAAGTTTATGCTTCTATTTGCTTCATGCTAAGTGAGAAAAAATTGGCAGAAATAGTGTTATTACTTGCTTCCCTGTAAGTAAAAGTGAAATAAGGGAGCATCATAGGTTAAAGTGATAGCAAAAGATGGTTGCTATGTGACTGAAGTTCCTTTGTATGGATAGGAGTTGACAAATTCCTGTATGACAAAATATAAGTTTTTTAAGGCTGAAACTAAAAACAAGGAATATCTAAAAAACGACCAACTCCACGAAAAAAATGTATGTAACATAAATTGTGCGTTTTAATGTGCTCTACATTTTTTGTGTGGTAAGTTTTTGTCTATCTCTTACAGTTTACCAGTTACACAAAATTCCGTAAAATTCATCCAGAATAAAGTAGTCTTCAGAGGCTATTCCCAGAAAATTCAAGATATACATATTATATGTCAAGTACATATCTTTAATATATGATATGTTAATCAAAATCGTTATCGCCATTTTTTAAAAAATCAAAATTTTCGAAAATTTCTCCATGTTGGGGGTGGGGGGATTTTCTTGAAAATCTTTGTGTCGCATCTTTGGAAGATACTGAACTTAAATACAGACGGACATTTTTATAAAAATGCTTTTTTAGGATTCAGGTGATCTCAAAACATGTATTTCTGGTGAAATCTCGGTATCGAATTTTTGGGTACAATGCAATACCTTCTCTATACACTATGCATATAGTAAAAAGAGTCTGATTTGTTACATTCATATGAATCCTCTACCTATTCTGCAAACAAACAATTCTTAGAGAATATTATTTTATCTACTTCATATTAATCAAGATAAGCATTAGCAGAAATGGTCTTATTACTTAGTTCTTTGTAAGTAGAAGGGAAATGAGGAAGTACTCTAGGCTAAAGCAACAGTCAAATCTTTTAAAAGCTCTGCATCACCTGGAGTAAAATAAATAATATAAACAAAAAATGACTTCCTGTTTGTCAAAAGTTTAAGTAGTTTAAAATTGAAATCAATTACAACAAATATATTGGAAATGGTTAACTCTACAAAAAAAAATGTGAATTACATAAATTGTGTGTTCTAATAATTTTTCGTTTATCTCTTATGGTTTACCAGTTATACAAACGCCATTCAGAATTATGAGGACTTCAGAGGCTATTCCCAAAAACTTCAAGCCATACATTTCATTTCTTATGAAAATATCTTAAACATATGGTATTTTAATAAAAATTGTTAAAGCTGTTTTTTGAGAAAATCAACATTTTCAAAACCTTCTTCATGTACAGGCTAGATAATAAACTTAAAATCCAAGCTGGGATTTTAACCAACTTTTCATGCACATGTGCTCACACACACACACACATAGATGAAGTGTTCAATTCACATGACTTTCTTTACCTCTTCTACAAACAAATTTATTCTTACAAAAGATTATTTTTTATCTGTATTCTCAGCCACATTAAAAGTTACACAGAGGGTATTTGAAGCATTGTGAGCTTCCAAAACAAATATTACAGAAATATGAGGAAGCAGAGGGAAAGTTAATCCATCAAGTCAAATGCAAGATATGAAAAACAATACAGAGAGTTTTGTTAATGGAAAACCAAAAAATATGAAAGAAAAATGCTTATGAAAAGTTAATTTCCTAGTAGATTTATCATATATTCTTTCATTTGTTGGTGTTGAAAAAGAAACAATCTGAGGTGTTCCTTTCACATGACTTTCTCTACCATTTCTGCAAACCAAATTCTTACAAATCATGTCAGAAACAACGGATGATTTCTTGTTTCAGAAAAGTAGTAACCATATTTCCAAGATAGTCATTCTCTAAGAAAAAAATGTGCATGACATAAATTGTGTATTTTAACCACATTTTTTGTAGTACGTTTTTGTCTCTCTCACGCTTTACCAGATGAGCAGAAAGCTCATCCAGAATGGAAAGGACTTCAGAGGCTATTCCCAGAAAATTCACAATATACATTTTATTTGTCGTGTAAATATTTTAATAAATGGCTATTTAATCACAATCGTTAGCCATTTTTTAATCAAATTTTTCAAAATGTTTTCCATATAAAGGGTAGTTTGGAGTGGGGGACTTTCCTCAGAGTCTTTGTGTTGCATCCTTGGAAGATGCCTAACTTAAATACGAGTCTGGTGTTTTACTGACTTTTAGTTTTCACTGTCTTCACACCCACCCACATGGACCACTTTCTAAAACCGTTTTTTATAATACAGTGGACCCTAAAATGTGTATTTCCTGTGAAATCTCTGTATCAAATGTTTGGGTGGAGTGCAACACCTTCTCTACCTTTGTTCTATGTAGAGAAGGTATAAATGGCTTAATGGAAAAGCTGGATACAGTAATTGGTTTGAAACAATGATCTCTCACCTCTGTTTCAAAGTCAGCATGTTTAACAGGAGTCTCTGCCGATGTTTCCAAAATATCAGGCTCTTCCTTGATCTCAGACTTGATGTTCACTTCTTGATAATCTTCGTGTATGGTGGTCTCAGGCTCTGGGACATACACTGAAGCAAACGCTGGCTCATCCTTTATTTCAACATTTGATTCCGATTTCAGCTCAGGTGATGCTCTTTCCAACAGACAAATTTCCTTTCTGTCGTCCATTTCTGAGTCTGTTTCACGTGCAGCCTCTGAAGAAAAAGCAACTTCCTCAATCTTTGACTGAGCATCTAAAGAAAGATGCCCTTCTGGAGTGACCTGTGTTTCACTGGACATTCTTTCTATCTGCTTCAATTTCTCTTCAGTCATCCCATAAGCTACTGGTCTCCTCAGCGTCCATTGCAAAATCTGAACAAAATAAAACAGTGCTATTAACTATCAAAATAAAAACACATTAAAAAGAAATAATCTGATATGTTCCATCCACAACACTTTCTCTAACCTGTTCTGCAAACAAAGCATTCTTACGAAAGATTATTAAAATTCCAGGATTGCTATATGCTGACGATTTAATGGTAGGATGCATAGCAATTGTCGCATTACAAAGGGCAATAAAGAAGGTTCAAAAATGTTGTGAGGAATGGGGAATAAAAATAAATATAAGCAAGTCTAAAGTTATGGTTTTCAAAAAAGGATCTAAATTGAGAAACGAGGAGAGGTGGATATTAAATGGGAAAAGATTAGACATAGTCAAAGAGTTTGAACACTTGGGAGTGAGGTTGAATAACAGAGGGGAATGGGAGAAAAAGTGAAACAAAATGTCAGGATTTAGAATTTGCAAATACAAGTTAGAGATGACAACCAAGTGGCTGCAAAGAAAGTATGAGGAGAGGTGGAATCAAGAATGCTTTATGCACTGGAGATCTGGGGGCCACAGACATAAATAAGAAGGTGGATTGTATGTATAGAATGTTCTGGGGTTACCAAGAGAACTTGCCTTGGTACAACTTGGGAAAACAACAAGGAATGGAATAATAATGGTATAAATATTTGGTAAAAGAAGATGGAGAAATCTTAAACCTACGTATGAAGCAACAAAAAAATCTAGAGCACAAATAGTTGGTGGGCAGGGGTTGGAAAAATTATAGAGAAAATAAACAAGAAATTGGTGCAATTTTATAAACAAATAAAAACAGACTGGGGACAAGAACCATATGTGGACTATTGTAACAGGAAAGAAAAAGGACCAGCTTGGAGGAGAACAGCAACAATATTTCTGAGAGGGATAAGAGAGAGTGAAAAAGGAATATGTGAAATGTTTGGTGCAAAAGAAAGTATACAACATTATTTGATAGAATGCAAGGAACTAGCAATATGGAGAAACCAGGTTTGGTAGAAAAAACAGAAGGAAAATTGTAGCCATAAAAATGTTAACATGGAAGGAAGAAAAGAGGATGAGAAGCAGAGGTGGGTTCTTGCAGAAAGCAACAAAAGTAAGGAAGACAAAGTGCAGGAGAGGGATAACTAAGATAAAGAGGAAGGGTTGACAAGAGCTAATGGCCTCGGTGCCAAACTAAGCAATAAAACCATTTCTGCTAATGTTTATCTTGATAAGCATGAAGTGGATAGCAGAATAAGCTTATTCACAATAATTTGTTACAGAGATGAAGAGAAAGTCATATGAATGGAGCATATCAGATTTTTTTGTTATGTAAATATCTTTAATATGTGGTATTTTAACCACTAGAACCTTTTTTGAGAAAGTAAAAATGTTTAAAGTTGTTCCATGTAAAGGTAGTTAGGGAAGGTATGCCCCACACTCAGCTGCACATGCGTGTGGACCTTTTTCTACAAATCTGATGTCACATTCTCAGACTATTCTGCGAAAATTATTCTTTTTTTCATAGTTAGCTCATCCTCACCATATGTTAGGACTTACAAGTGAATGCCTAGGGGTCAAAAGTCTACCGGGGAGCCAACAGCATGAAACGACAGAATGGAGAACCTGGCCCATAGCCAGGCATGAAATGCAAGCGAAATAGTTGATATGAGAGATGGTGATGGAGCAATTGATGGAATAAGGAGTGGGGGAAACACAGGTTATAATTACAGTCAAATCTTTTAAGAGCTGCTCTCTCTGTGATGCATGGAAATTCTGTTCCATTTGCATGACCAGGATGGAAGAGAAAAAATCTGATGTTCCATTCACATTACTTTCTCTGCATCTCTGTAACAAAATTATTGTTAAAAAGCTTATTTTTCTATGTACTTAATGCTAATCTTGATAAACATTAGCAGAAATGGTTGCTTGTAAGTAGAACGGAAACAAGGCAATTCACAAGTCTAAAATGACAGTCAACTCTTTTAAAGGCTGATTCTTAAAACAAATAACAAGCAAAATCACGGAAATGGTTAACCCCAGGAAAAAGATGTGTATTACATAAATGTGTGTTTTAATGGGATCTACATTTTTTGTGTAATAAATTTTTGTCTATCTCTTACATTTGCTTACCTGTTTGAAAGGTCATCCAGAATGAAGTTTTCAGAGTCTATTCCCAGAAAATTCAAGATATGCATTTTATTTATTATATAAATATCTCTAACATACAGAATTTTAATCAAAATCGTTAAGAGCTATTTTTAAGAAACTCAAAAAATGTTCCCATGTAAACAGTAGTTTAGGATAGGGATATTTTCCTCCAAATCTTTGTGTAGCATCCTTGGAAGATACTAAACTTAAATACCAAGTTTGGTGTTTTATCAAATTTTTGTTTGTTTTTTAGTTATTGTGGGCATGCGCATGCAGACACACTTTTGCCTAAATATGCTTTTTTTTTGACACAGGGACCCTAAACATGAATTTCTATGAAATCTCAACATCAAAATTTTGGGTGGAATATACTATGTACAATACATAGTATGTGTAGAGAAAGTAAAACAAAAAGAATGAAATAAAGAAAAACTAATGACATGTTATTTGAGAAAATTATTGGAAAATTAAGCCAAAAACATCGAAAAGTCTGAAGTGGTTAACTCCACACACAAAAGCAAACATCTGATGCATTAAACTCACATGATTTTCTCTAGCTCTCAATAAACAAACTTCTTACAAAAGATAATTCTTCTTTCAACACCATGCTAATCGAGATAAACATTAGCAGAATTTTATTATTTAGTTCCTTATAAGTAGACTGGAACTAAGGAAATGCACTAGGCTAAACTGACAGTCAAATGTTTTAAAAGCTGTCATTATGTGATTGTCATTGCAAATCGTTTCTTTGCTTGGCCAGGACAAAAGAAAAATGGACACTTCCGCCTGAAAAAAGTTAAATACTTCACATTTGAAACTAATAACAAGGAATACCTCGAAAACAGTAAGCTCCACAAAAAAAATATATATGTGACATAACTTGTGCATTTTAACAATATCTACATTTTTTATATAGTAAGTTTTTATCTATCTCTTATGGTTTACTAGTTATAACAAATTAAGCAAAACTCATTCAGAATAAACAGGTCTTGAGAAGCTATTCCCAGAAAATTCAAGATATACATTTTATTTGCGATAGATATGGCTTTAATATGTGGTATTTTAATCAAAATCATTAGAGCCATTTTTAAGAAAAACAAAATTTTTCCATGGGGAGTTTCTTGAAAAACTTTGTGTCACATCCTTGGAAGATACCACACTTAAATACCAAATTCGGTATTTAACTGTCTTTTCGTTTTTGAGCTATGCTGTCCACAGACAGACACACGGACCTGTTTCTGAAAATGTTTTTTTTTTTGGATTCAGGGAGTCCTAAAACATGTATTTCTGGTGAAATCTCAACATTGAATTTTTGGGTGGAATACAATACTTGGCTGTCCCTGTGTACACTGTACATATGCAGCTAAAGAAAGTAAAAAGTGATATGTCTTCCTTTCACTAACTTTCTCTGGCTCTTCCACAAACCAATTTTTCTTACAAAAATGTATTTTATCTATGAAATGCTAATCTAGATAAATATAAGCACAATTGGTCTTATTGCTTGCTTTCTTGTAAGTAGAAGGGAATATACTAGGATAAAGCAATAGCCAAATCCTTTAAACGCCAGTCTGCAAAATGAAACAATTGATATTTGCTTCTCTTTGCCTTCTAGGAACAAATAGAAAGAAGTCTCCCATTTGAGAACAGTTTAAGTACCTTAAATAACCAATAATTGGCAATATCTCGAAAATAATTCACTCTATAAAATGAAATAAAAAAAAAAGGGTTTTAATGAGATGTACATTTCTTGTGCAGTAAGTTTTTGTCTATCTCTTATAGTTTTACTAGTTATACAAAGTTATAAATTTTAAAATATGGATTTCAATAAAAATTGTTACAGCAATTTTTGAGAAAATCAAAATTTTCGAAACTTTTTTCCATGTAAAGGGTAGTTGGGGGTAGGGAGATTTTCTTGAAAATATGTGTGTCACATCTTAGGAAGATACTGAACTTAAATGCCAAATTTGGTATTTAACAGACTCTTCTTCTTTTTTTTTTTTAACTATGCTGGCCACAGACAGACACACACAACACGGACATATTTCTAAAAATGTTTTTTTGTATTCAGAGGGTCCCAAAAATTTCCAGTGAAATCTGATATCAAGTTTTTGGGTGGAATGCACATATGGGCTAGAGAAAGTAAAAATCAAAGGAATAAGGAGAGAAGTAAATGAGGTATAGGTAAAGAAGAAAGAAGAGGGATTTGCCCAGCGAGAATGGGACTGAAAGGAACACCGGACGAAGACCAATAATTGTGTCCCATTGTTTTGCATTTCAGTTAAGTTAAGAAGGGAGCAAAATTGAGTAAACATGAGAAGTGGCAGAAGGGAAGTAAGGAATACGAGAATATATTTACTTAAGTATTAAAGTAAATGGTGGTGGGGGGGGGGCTGGGAAAAACTGAAGAAATTAGCACTGACAAAAGGAAAAGGAGCCACGACAACAATTACAAGTTGTAGGTACAGAATACTGAACACTGGAGTTAAGTGGTTAAAAAAAAATATATAATATGTTGGTGGAACCAAAAATGCTATATGGAATAGAGTTATGGCGAATGAATGTGGGAGCAACCATACAACCATCCATACATACAGACAGACAGACAGACAGACAGACAGACGAGGGCAGTTCTTTTTTTTCAACCTCCGAAAGACAAGTTCATAGAAAACAATTATTTTAAAAGTTTTGTATACTTTTCAACATAATCACCGAAAAGATTGAGACATTTATCATACCTGTGCGCAACCTTTGCAATACGCGCTTCAAAAAATGTTGCCTCCAATGATTTCAAATGAGCATTGACGTTGTTTTGAAGATCTTCGTTGGTTTGAAAGTGCGGGCCTCCTAGCCACGTCTTCAGTTCAAGGAAAAGCTGAAAGTTGCTGGGTGCCAGGTCGGGACTGTACAGCGGATGATCGAAAATGTCCCATTGAAATTGTTCAAGGAGCCGATGGGTTGTGCCAGCAGTGTGTGGACGAGCGTTGTCATGGATCAACACAATCACTGAAGTCAGCATTCCTCTTCGTTTGTTTTGAATGGCTCTCCGCAAGCATTGTAAAGTACGAAGATCTTCAAACAACATCAATGCTCATTTGAAATCATTGGCGGCAACATTTTTTGAAGTGGGTATTGCAAAACTTGTGCTCAGGTAAGATAAATGTGTCAATATTTTCAGTGATTATGTTGAAAAGTAACCATAAGTGTACAAAGCTTTTAGTAATAAAATAATTGTTTTCTATGAACTTGTCTTTTATTTATAGCCTATTGGAAGTTGAAAAAAGAATGGCCCTTGTACATACATAACACTGCAAACTGTAGATCCTATTATGAGATTAGACTCAAAGCCTTAACTCAAGGATGTAGATCATGTCAACAATTACACTTATTAATACTTATTAATATATTTACAAATAATAACTCTGACAAAGAATTTTCAGAGGTGTCAGTTTTGCATAATTTTCAATTACATGTCTGTTTCCACAAGTCTACCTGTACACTTGTATTCTTGGAATATTCATGTTTATTATATTTACAATGTTACATTATTACCAGTGTTTTTTGATTGAATGAAATCCTCCTCTGTATAGAAGGTGCGAGTAATAAGGTGTCTTTTTAATTCTGATCGAAACTTGTTTTTGTGCATTTGCAACTCATTGATACGGTCCATAGGATGTTTCATAGCGAAGTATTGGGCTTATTAATTGCAGTGGCAAAAGATGTAGCGCAGATGGAGATGGGAGTAGTGCAGAAGAATGGTATGATTACAGAAAAATCTGTGTGTTCCATTCACATGACATTTTCTAAATCTCCGCAACAAATTGTTAAAAAGCTAATGCTTCTATTTACTTCATGCTAATCGAGAAAACATTAGCAGAAAGTGTTATTACTTGCTTCCTTGTAACTAAAAGCGAAATAAGGGAGTACCATAGATTTAAGTGATAATCAAAAGCTGGTTGCTATGTGACTGAAGTTCCTTTGTTTGTATGGACACAAGTTGACAAATTCCTGTATGAGAAAAGTATAAGTTTTTCAAAGCTGAAACCAATAACAAGTAATATCTAAAAAACAATCAACTCCACGAAAAAAATGTATAACATAAGTTGTGTGTTTTAATGTAATCTACACTTTTTGTGTGGTAAGTTTTTGTCTATCTCCTACGGTTTAGCAGTTATGTAAAATTCTGTAAAACTCATCCAGAATAAAGTTTTCTTCAGAGGCTATTCTGAGAAAATTTAAAATATACATTTCATTTGTCATATAAATATCTTCAATATGTGGTATTTCAATCAAAATCATTAGAGCCATTTTTGAGAAAATTAAAATTTTCGAAATTTTTTCCATTTAAAGAGTAGTTTGGGTGGGAGGGATTTTTCTCAAAATCATTGTTACCATCCCTAGAAGATACTGAACTTAAATGCCATGTTTAGTATTCAACAGTCTTTTCATTTTTGAGCTATGCTGTCTACAGACACATACACAAGACATTTTTCTAAAAATGCTTTTTTGGATTCAGGGGGACCCAAAACATGTATTTCCGGTGAAATCTTGGTATCAAATTTTTGGGTGCATTACAATACCTTCTGTATACATTATATATATAGTATGTGTATAGAAAGTAAAAATGCATACATTCATTTTATTTAAATATTTAGTGGTAATGGTCAAAATTGTGTGACATGAGTTGATAAAATTGGTTTTCTGAATGACATGTTCAATGTCCCCAAATCTTTCCCGATAATGGGACCAAACAAAAAAAAAAAAAAAAAAAAATCAAAATTTGTTTGCAGAAAATATAATGCTAAAGTAATGTACTTTATTTTCATGTAAAATATTCTAATACCTCACAACAAGTAACAAACAGAAGTCATAATACAAAAATGGTGATAAGTTTTCAGGTTAAAATGTGAATTATTGGTTTCGCCATGCAGCCCAATGGTAATTGTGCATAAAAGAAGGGGTCACTCAAAAAACCGAATGAAAGTGCGGTCAATGGATCTTGTATTTGTGATGACGATTTCAAATGTTTTATTTGTCGGTCAAGCTTGGTTTTTTTATTACAGACAAATTTGTGTGCATGCTAGAACGGTTGGTATTTTGCATATATAACGAATATTTACCAAATATTTATATATACGAGCATTATGTAAATAATAAATGGTTTTATAATGTTCAAAAAAAAAATTTAATTAACAGATTTGAATCTAACCTCACGCTAAATTTGAAAAGCACAGGGCCCAGTAGTTTCGCCTACAGATATTAAAATAGAAAAAACTCACAGAAACATACTCCTCCACCAACTGCTATAGTCACACTAACCAGTGAATTATTGCTACGGGTTCTCACGACGCGGTAATCCTGCCATGACGTTCTTGCATACCAATAGTTAATCTGCTAGCACGAGCGAAACCAAGCTTTATCATTATAAATCCAGTTTTTATGCCAGCACTTCAGTATATACACATAAAACCATTTATTATTTATATAATACTCGTTAATGTATAATTAGTTTGTAAATATCCGTTACATACGCAAAATATCAACCGTCAGCATGCACACGAATTTCTCTATAATAAATAAAAAACCAAGCTTGACCGACAATTAAACCTTTGAAATGGTCATCAAAAATACAAAATCAATCAGTCACACTTAGTTTCATTCGATCTTTAGAGCGGCCCAAGTTCTGCATAATAACCTATTAAATACAAGTTAAGGTAATAGCTTTAATGTTGTCTATTATGATTTGTTATAAATAAATTTCACAAATTTGTTGGCAATACTCGCCTCCTATCATAATTACCCCAATGTTGTCGCTTCTAGTGTTAATTGGTACAGCTTCGCCCTCGCACCCTATGTCTTCATGGTTTGAAGTAGCTTATTGTTCGTATATAACTTCGAAGGAGAATCCTTTCTAACAGATTAGTGTGCTAATTACTGTGTGTAACAACTGACAAAACGGGGCTATGCCCTACATTGTGGTGTGATGTCCTACATTTCGGAAGCCGGAGTCCTCCTTTTGAGCTATGATATGTCCTACATTTTCATGTCCTTATTAATAATTATTGACTCACATAAGGCTTCTTCAGCGGCATGTCCCTGTCAAGAGCTTATCGTATTAGCATGAATATTGTTTATTGTTGCGAACCAGATCTACCATTGATTATTGTATTTGAAATTATTTATTATGAATTGTTAAATAAAGGATTCTCGTCTACATGAGGATCGCAATTTGTTATCCTCATATTGTGTATTGTAATTTAATATACTTACGTGGCAGTACTTTATAACCAGCGGTATTCAGTTACACTAGTAAATCACAACTACTTTTCCTGATATGAAATTCCGATACCACCCCACTTCTCACGCAATCTCCCTCATCAAGCCGACGAATGATATGCGGTCTGACAGGATTGCCAATAGAAGCGAGGGGAGAAAGACCAAAACTTCAGAAAGGAAATCATTCCGAAAATGAAACCGATGAGAAAATTCTGTGTTCCATTCATATGAGTTTCTCTACATCAATGTAACACACAGACAGACAGGCAGGCAGACAGACAGATAGATTGATTTCAGCCTGAAGAAATACAGATTCTATGGCATCGTCAAAATACAATGATATTTTGTTACATTTGGGTTTAAATATATGCAGAGATTGTAAAAGAATAAATCAAAATTAAAAAGAATATTCCAACATAGTTTTCTGCCAGCGCCAGGCTCCTTCCTACTGCTGCAGAATGGGACCTGTAATGACAAACAAAAAGCAGCAGTATCTGCACAAGAGAAATATGGTTGCAAAGATAATAATAAATAATAATGATTTATAGTTATTTAATTTGCATTCTGTGGAACAAGTTAGAGTTTCTGATTGAAATATTCTTAATAGTGAGTGGTAATGACTTTTGAGATGGTTTTTAACAGCTGTTTTAAAGGTTTTGTGATTAAGCTCTTTAACACTGTTTGGAAGATGGTTGTATAAATGTATACCTTGATGTGATATAGACTTAGGACACCTGGTGAGCATATGTGTGATGAGATGTATATTATCGCAGGCTCTTGTATTGTGGTCGTGTAGGGCTGAGTTTCTTTTGAGGAGATACAAATTTTGATGTATAAAAGAGACCGACTCTAAGATATATATACAAGGTAAGGGTAATATAGATAATTCTTTGAATACTATCTTACTATCTGATCGTATTCGTACCTGTTTTATGATTTTTACTAATCTTTTCTGAAGCTTAAGTATTTGCAAACTTTTTGAAGATGCCCCCCATGCTATTATTCCATATGTGAGCAGTGAATGGACATATCCATAGTTCGCTGACTTTAAACCCTCCAAGGGCAATACTTTTGAGAGAACTCTAAATGCATAGCATAGACAGCTGAGTTTCCTGCTTAGATGATGTATGTGTGTTTCCCATGTCAGGTTTGCTTCTACCCATATGCCCAAGAATTTTTTGGACTCTACTTCGGTAATTTGTAGATCATTGAAAGAAACTTGCATGGGGTCTTGTTCATAATTATGGAACTGTATATACACAGTTTTCTCGATGTTAAGCTTGAGCTTATTGGTCAATAGCCAGTTTTCTATTTGTTTTAACACCTTGCTGGTTTTATCCTGCAACTTATTTTTGGCAGGGTCACTAATTGTAATACTCGTGTCATCTGCAAATAACACACTTTTTGCTTGAGTAATATTGGGAGGGAGATCGTTTATGTGTACAAGAAAGAGTAGTGGACCTAATACTGAGCCTTGTGGGACACCATGCTTTATAATAACATCATTTGATATAGCTGAAAGTACTTCAACGGACTGACATCTGTTATTTAAATATGAACTAAACCATCCTTCAGCTAATCCCCTCACTCCACATTTGTTAAGTTTGTGAATCAACATTTTATGGTTAACCATATCAAAAGCTAGAAAGAGCCCAACTGTCTTTTTTTTTTTTTTTTTTTTTTTTTTTTTTTGTCATCCTGAGCTTTGAATATTGATTCTAAGAATGAAAAATATAGCAATGCTTATGTTTTTACCTTTGCGAAATCCAAACTAAAACTTACTTAAAATGCTGCATGTCTCTAGGAAAGGCCTGTTGTACATTACTCTTTCAAGTATTTTTGCAAATACTGATAGGAGAGATATTGGGCGATAATTTTGTACACAGTCTTTTTCGCCCTTTTTAAAAATTGGGCGAACCTTTGCTGTTTTTAGAAGTTCTGGAAATATTCCCATAGCCAATGATGAATTTGCAATATCCACCAAGGGAGTTAGTAGGTGGAATGCTGTTTGTTTTACAATATTATCTGGGATGTCATCATTTCCACTCGAGTGCTTGTGTTTCAAGCCTTTAGTTATTGTGATCATTTTTTCTGGTGTTACTGGAGTTAGAAATATAGTTTGGCTGTTTGTCATTTGTGAAAGTAATGGAGGATGAGTATTTGTTACTGTTTGGAAGCCCTCAGTGACCTGACTAAAGTATTCATTAAACATCTCAGCTATTTCTTTGGGATTTTCAATGTTTTCCCCATTTTTGTTTAGTATGATTTTTTCCTTAGCATTTGTCTTATTTTTTCCAGCTTCGTCTTTTACTATCTTCCATATAGCTTTTGCTTTGTTTTTAGCATTTGCAATATAGCCCTCATTTGATTTCAACTTTGCTATGTGTATGACCTGGTTTAGGATCTTGCAGTAAGATTTATAGTATTTTCGGAGATGCTCATCATTATTCATTTTACACAGGTTGTATAACTGCCTCTTTCTTTTGCAAGAAATTATTATACATTTTGTGAGCCATTTTGGTTCTTTCCTGTTTTGATTATTTGAAAATCTTTTTGAGTGGGAATGCTACATTAAAATAGTGCTTGATAGTAGTTAGAAAAACTGATGTTTTATCATTTGTATCAGTTTTGGTAATTACATCTGTCCAGGTTTCTTTTTCTTGCAAATATTCAAAGTAATGTATGTTGTCTTCACTGAAAGATCTTTTATAGCTAATTGATTTAGCAGATTTTGAAGGTATATTACCATTTATTTGCATATGTAGGGACACAGCATTGTGATCGGAAATTCCTAAGTTTGCATTTTCTACTGTGAATGGGGGAGAGTTACGATTAATTATAATTTGATCCAAACAAGTTTGAGAACTGGAGGTTATACGCGTTGGAGTATTCATAGTCTCCATTAGATTGTATGAAAGAAGTGGCGATCTAAATTCACTTACACTGCTTTCAGCGATTATGAAGTTTATATTGAGGTCCCCACACAAAATCAGCTGCCTATTTTTGCTCACTAGATCATTTAACAAAATTTCAAAATGTTCAAGAAAGGTTTTTATGCAACCATTAGGGGATCTGTAGATGCAAACAATTGTGAATTTAAAATTTGGGTCAAATATGTCAGTGACTGCATGTTCAAAGATCTTTTCTATATTTAGGTAGTACGTTTCTTTGTTTTCTTTACATTTCAATTGGTCTGTTGCATATATTGCTACACCTCCTTTTCTGAGAGCTGATCGACAGAAAGAACCCACAAGTTTATAGTTAATTATGTGATGGGATGTTATTTCATCAGGTTTGAGCCAATGTTCTGTACAGCAAAATATATCTATATCATGCATTTTATCATTTAATAATACTTTTATTTCATGCTTTTTATTTCTAAGGCATTGAACATTTTGGTGCATTAATGCAAACTTTCTATATTTTGTTGCTTTACCAGGTGTCTTAGATTTAAAATGTATAGAATTTGCTGCTCGTTTTGAAGCCTGTCACCGCTGTTGTGCCCAATATGAGTTGCACCGCACTGACCCGTTTCGACTATTGTGGCGCCGCTTCAACCACGGCTAGCTGCACAAGCCACGACCTTCATCACTGCTGTATGCGTCTCCTTCCCCGGCACAGCTGCTGTATCCGCTCACATACACACACACACACACACACACACATATATATATATATATATATATAGAGAGAGAGAGAGAGAGAGAGAGAGCGCAGATAGGAAATCCCTATCCTTATGCATTGTAGTTATTGAAGTACGTTTTTTCAAGCCGCCATATTGTGGCTATACACATTTTAGATGAGTGCGTCTTTTGTGTGTTAAATGTGCAACCAAAAATAAGATCTTGTGGTGTTAAATGTCAATTAGGCAGTTTATTTTGTAGATTTTAAAGCAGTATAATGGTGAATACGCGTGTGGTGTTTGGTTGTGTTTTCTCGTATAACAGAAAAATGACAAGGAAAAGGAAATGTTTCAATACCTAAGTCAGGGTGCATACATGCATCCTATATATGACTGCCTCATGCATATATTCAGTTTTTAGAGTGGTTTTAGACCAAGAAATTAGAACAAAATTACCTTGCCGGGATGTTTACTGCATTAATACCAATTTATCAATAATAACTTCTGACAGGCAAAAAATGAGATTGTATTAGTATTCCCACATCTAGAGATCTCTCCACTTCCATTGTCCTTTGTTCTTTACTTCAAAAAATTGGAAAAACAATTTAACAGATGTTGCGTATGGTATATATGGTAAAGTGTTTAATCACAAGATGGCGGAGAACACAAAACGTGCTTCAGCAAAATGCTAGCACTTCCGCCCTATGTATCCGCTGTACCCTCACTGCAACAACAAGAACCAGTGCAGCCGCAGTCCAGATATCAGGTTGCCACTATCTACGCTTCAGGGGATCAAGATGCAGTTCAGGTTCTCTAAGTAAATGGCACCCATCAGCCCCGCTTCATTACAAAATCAGACGCACTGGGCTGCATACAAAAGCAATCACGTCGGTACACTCCAAGATCCTGAACAACAGCTCCTGCCTGGACTCTCCCATACGTGGAGGATGAGATTAGGCGCTGGGCTTAAAATGTCAATGCCAAATTGCCCCATCAAAAGACTAACCCTGGGCCGCGCCGTGGCCGAGTGGTTAGACCACTCGACTTTCACCTAGACGGCCGCATGTGAGATTTGTGGCGGGTTTTCTCACCCGCCATCGCATTCCACCGGTGCTCCATCATCATTCATGTATCATCAGTGTCACCGCCTGCGGTGCCATTAGTAGTTAAAGCGGGCGTTAAACACTACCAAAAAAGACTGCCCTTGTCAGATCTCTGCATGGTGGTGTGTGTCTCTCTCTCTTTTAATTATTTATTATCCATCCACTCTTAGGTTGTTCCGCGCAAAAACAGACCCACGTGACTAGTGCACCGTGGTACAACACACTGGCAATGCGCGCAGGATGCTAATACTCTAAATTTCAGATTGAATTTATTTTTATATTGTATAATATTCTTTTCGAATACCTAAGAAGGCTAAGAGTTTAACAAATACTGTTTAATACCGTTAAACAGCGCTGCTAGTCCCAACATGCAATTCGTAGGAGTCTCCTGATATCCGGAATATTGTTTACTATATTTACTGTTTGCTGCTGTTTAAAATCATGGAGAATTTGTTCTTGCGTTTTTGTCGTGTTACGTAAAGCATAAGACTGGTAAGTCATTGGCTAGTGAAAAAACAATAGTATTACATGTTTATTATAAGCTTTATGAGAAATGTCCAACATTTCCCATAAAAATCGTGAAACTAACTTCTGAGTTTATCGGTGTTTCAGCTACATTCATAAACAGTGCTTTTAAAGAAAAAGGTGGAAAGGGAAAGGTCGTTACACCGGAAAGGGGGGGGATTATGTGAAATAGGCGATACAAAAGCGTGGCGATGTTTGTGAAGAATGCAATTCGCGTAACAGTATACAATTTCCTTTTTAAAGACGAGCCAGCCGCAGTTGATATAATGCCACAAAGTAATGCTGAAATGCTTTATCTTATTTCAGAAAAACACATTTATAAAATCTTGTGTGAAATTAGGTTCAAAATGTCAAAAAAATCTGATGTGTTCCATTTACATGACTTTCTCTACATCTCTGTAGCAAATTATTGTTAAAAAGCTTATTCTTCTATCTACTTTATGATAATCGACATACACATTATCAGAAATAGTCTTAATCACTTGCTTCCTTGTAAGTAGAAGGTAAATAAGGGAGTACACTAAGGTAAAACGATAATCAAATATTTTAAAAGCTGATTGCCATGTGGTTGAAATCCGTTTCTGTGCATGGCCAGGAGTTTACAACTTTCCGTGTGAGAAAGGTTGAAGTATTTAAATCTGAATCAACTAACAGGGAATATCTATAAAAAAAAAAAAAAAAAAAAAAAATAGTCAACTCCACGAAAAAAACGTATATGACGCAAATTGTGGGTTTTAACAATATCTACATTTTGTGTGCAGTAAGTTTACCAGTTACGAAAAAGTCAGCAAAATTCATTCAGAATAAAGAGCTCTTTAGAGATTATTCCCAGAAAATTCAAGATATACGTTTTATTTGCCATATAAATATATTTAGTATCTATACAGTATTTTAATCAAAATCGTTAAGAGCTATTTTTGAAAAAATCAAAATGTTCGAAATTTCTTCCGTGTAAAGGGTAGTTTGGAGTGGAGGTATTTTTCTCAATCTTCGTGTCGCATCCCTGGAATATACTAAACTTTTCGTTTTTGAGTTATCGTGTTCACGGACACACGCGCGCGCGCGGACCTTTTCCGGTGAAATGCAACACCTCTATACATTATGTAGGTATATAGTACGTGTAGAGAAAGTAAAAAGATCGAGATTCAAGATATTGCATACCTATTATTTTCTTTTAGAATCATTATATATGCACCACTTTATTTTGTTTAATGCCATTATTAACCAGTAACATGACAGCTATTCGCAGTTTAGCTGTCGGAATAAGGGCTCAATGCATTGCATGCCATGTGGTCGTAAAAGTAGACAGCATTTCTGGTGTGCATGGCGCAAGTTTACATTATAATAGTGCACAGGTCATCTGGGCTTTTCCAAGGATGCAACACAAAGACATTCAGAAAAATGCCATTTACATGGAAAAACTTGCAAAAATTCTCTGATGATTAAAATGCTGTATATTACAGATAGTTACATGATAAATAAAATGTATATCTTCAACTTCTTCAGAAAAGCTTCTAAAGTCCTCTTTAATCTGAATGAATTTTGTGTAACTGGTAAATTGGAAGAGATAAAGAAAAACTTACTACACAAAAAAATGTAGACCTCGTCAAAACAAGTTATGTGCTATACATTTTTGTTCTGTAGATAACAATTTCCAAGATATTCCTTGTTATTGGTTTCAGTTTTAAGCTACTATACTTTAACCCAACAAGAAGTCATCTGGGTTTCTTTTGTTTTACTCTTGGCCATGCAAACAAGCAAATTTCAATGACAATCGCATAATGACAGCTTTAAAATATTTGACTATTGTTTTAGTCAAGCGTGTTCCTTCAGTCCATGTTTGGCTAAAGGAACTAAGAATCAGACCATTCTGCTAATGTTTATCTTAATTAGAAAGAGAAGAGAAAAGTTTTGTAAGAAGTTTGGAGAACAGGTAGAGAAAGTAATGAGAATGGAATATATCAAACTTATTTTTTCTTCACGGTTTGGCAATGTTCAGGTTTAGTTCAGTTCTGTAGAAATGTTCTTGCATCTTATCCATCTTTTAATGAAAATTATTGCATCTGATAATTATTATCCATATTATTTTAGGCATTTGTTAAGCAGAATGACAGTAGAAAAGAAAGGCTAGTTTCACTAGTTTTATTTGAGGGAATGTTGTTGCTACTGGTATTTTGTAGATTATTTTACGCTCAAATTCATTACGTACAAATTAAAATCATTTAATTCACTTTAAAACCAAACTGACTACCTTTTGCTCTGTATTTCTTATCTTTCTAAACTAGAATAATGTTATGAAATAAGGGATAAAATGCATGAATTACTTTCATCATACCCTAAAAATCTCGTGCAGTGCATAGAAACATATTGGCAAAATGGTGGTACCATATGTACATTTAAATCACAGTATGATAAGGTGAAAATGGGAGTTCCACAAGGCTCAGTGTTAGGCCCCTCCTCTTCTTTATATAAATGATATGCTGCAGTCACCAGAATACCACCTGACTTCCTATGCAGATGATACTTCATTTATTTGTGCAGAAAGAGACAAATCAACTGCTAATTAAAGCATCATTAATATTACAGAAGTTATCTAAGTATCTGAAAGGTTCACAACTTAAACTTAATGCTGATAAAACTAAGTACATCTTATTTCAACTTAGAAAATGTAGGCAATATAACAAATGATGGTTCTCGTCCAATATGACCAACTAGGTTAAAGAACATTAAGCAAAAAAAAAAAAAAGATGGTTCAGTTATAGAGCAAGTAAACCACACAAACTTTCTAGGAATTCATCTGGATAAAAATCCTAATTATAACAAACATATAGATATTCTTTGTAAAAAATCTGATGTGTTCCATTCACATGACTTTCTCTACATCTCTGCAACAAATTATTGTTAAAAAGCTTATGCTTCTTTTTACTTCATGCTAATCAAGAAAAATTACTTGCTTTCTTGTAAGTAGAAGCGAAATAATGGAGTACCATAGGTTAAGTGATAGTCAAAAGCTGGTTGCTATGTGACTGAAGGTCTTTTGTTTGTATGGACAGGAGTTGACAAAGAAAAGTATAAGTTTTTCACAGCTGAAACCAAAAAATAGGAATATCTCAAAAACGGTCAGCTCCGTGAAAAAAATTTAAATGACAAATTGTGTGTTTTATCCTGATCTACATTTTTTGTATAGTGAGTTTTAGTCTATATCTTAAGGTTTACTAGTTATATAAAATTCAATAAGAATCACCCAGGATAAAGAGGTCTTTAGAGGCTATTCCCAGAAAATTCAAGATATACATTTTATTTGGCAGGTAAATATCTTGAATATAAGGGATTTTAATCAAAATCGTTATGACCATTTTTAAGAAAATCAAAATTTTCAACATTTTTTCCATCTAAAGGGTACTTGAGGGTAGGGGGATTTTCTTGAAAATCTTTGTGTCGCATCCTTGGACGATACCAAACTTAAATACCCAGTTTGGTTTCTAACAGTCTTTTCATTTTTGAGTTATGCTGCCCACAGACATTTTTCTAAAAAGGCTTTTTTTTGGATTCAGGGGGTCTCAAAACATATATTTCCGATGAAATCTCGGTATTACATTTTTGAGTGCAATACAATAACTTCTCTATACACTATGTACATAGTACGTGTAGAGAAAGTAAAAATTAGGGACAAGGCTCTATTATGCAAATTAACAAATCACATGGAAAAAGACGAACTTATAACTGTGTACTATGGACTGATTCAATCACCTATAGAGTATGGCATTGAAATTTGGGGTTGAACATCAGTCACAAATATGAACAAGGTATTAGTAATGCAGAAAAAAAAAAGCTTAAGGTGTATATAGAAATCAAAAAGTTATCAGTCTGTAAAAGAAATATTTGTAAATTAATGCATTTTAACAGTAGTAGCATATGAAGTTATCTTGTTAATTAAAAGGAATTTAAATTTTGGCAAAGATCATTATTCATTTAAAACATTAATGGGAATGCACAGAGAAGCAACTAATCAAATAGGATAAAAACATAGATTACACTTCACTCTTGAAATAAAGTAACCTTACTTCAAACATGTTTCAGTGGATTTTGCCACCATTTTCAACGGAAATTCACTGATGAACTCGTGGTAGCAGCCTGTGGAGGTCTCTCTTCAGAAGCAAATTTTACATACAAAAGTATGGTTTAGCCATGGGAAATCCATTATCCCCAATACTTGCACACATATACATGAGTAATTTAGAAATCCACATAATCTCAGCCTTCCCGCAAATATACAAAACTTGGTATAGATATGTACACAACATAGTGGCAATAGTAAACAAAAAGGTAGTTGAGGACAGCCTTAAATTGCTAAATCTTCAAGACAGCTCCATAACATTCACAATAGAAAAAGAATCGAATGGCATGCTTCCTTTCTTGGACCTAAAATAATCAGGGACCACAACAAACTAGAATTTGGAATCTATAGGAAAGAAACACAGACAGAAAACTACATAATTAACAAGAGCTACAACCCAATTTCACACAAACACGCCATGATCAACATTCAGACTGGTAAACCTACCATTTGCCATTAGAACTTACAGGATCATAGAAATTGCACAAAAGAATGGCTACACAGAACATTTGGTAAAGAAGAAGATTAATAAATTCACGAAACAGCAGAAAGTAAAAGAAATTAGCACTCTAAAAAGCATAAAAGCAGAAACTAGCTACAAAAAATTCACTTACCATCCTTTGGCACACCAAAGATTTTAAAAAAATGGAACTTCAACTTAGCCCCAGTTAATAAGCACAGTTTAAAAAAACCTCCTCCACACAAAAACAAAAGATAAAATCCCCCCATTGAAACAATCAGGGATATATGAAATCAGCTGCAAGGAATGTGAAAAGGTATACATGGAGAAAACAAAACGAAACATTGGACGTTTTAAAGAACACATGAGATATTTAAAATATAAACAGACAGATAATTCAGCTGTAGCACATCATTTTTGGACTCAAAACCATAATTTTCACAGTGAGCCCAAGTTATTAAAATTAGTGCAGAATCCAATTGGATTAACAGATTGGGAAAATCTATTAATTTCAAAAAACAAAAACAAAGTCATAAATTTTGACATACCAGAAACAAATGGACTCATCTCAAAATTCATCTATCCAGCAGACACACCTCCACAGGCCACTACCACGAATTCATCAATGAATCTCCATTGAAAATGGTGGCAAAAGCCACCGAAACATGTCTGAAGTATGTTACTTTATTTCAAGTTTGAGTGTAATCTATGTTTTACTCCTATTTGACCATTATTCATATAACACTAGAGGTATTAATAACTATTACAGAGCATTTATCACAAAAGTTGCAACAGATAAAGACCCCTACAACAGAGGTTGTAATAAGTTACCAGAACATATAAAATCTGCACAGTGTACTTCCCTGTTGAAAAATTATCTGATGGACAGATGTATATACAGAATTGATCAACTGTAGCACCAGGTACCTGTAAAGTATCCTAGCTGTAATACTGTAACATATATTTGTCAAATTATGCATACACTACACATTTTAACTCATATTATTCATTGAGATGAAACCAAAATAAGTATTTCATGTCTACAGGTAAATAAACAAAACACATAAGAGGAAAACGAGAGCTGGCCACATGGGAACACATCTTCATTGTAAAAAATAGAAACAGGGTTTTCAATTTCAACGCTCCACAGATGGATTTGTTTAGCAAGTTCGTTGAACCACCACCAGAGGAGACAGCACTTACAACATCGCCAGTCAATGTCCGATTGAAAATGAAGGAGAACTAGTTCTTTGAAACATGCTCTGGGAAAAATCTCAAGTAAGTGATTTGTAGTGTAATTAATCAACTCGTTAAATAAATAAACCAAATTTATTTATTATTTGCAACAGTATCAGTACACATTCTATGACTATGAGAAGTTGGTAAATAGCTTTCTGCTTGTTGCTTCTTTTAGCAAATGGTAAATAGATAATTTAATACTGTAATAGAGTTTCTAGTCTTAATATACAAACGTCAGTGTACATAGGCTTCTACACTGTTGCACCAATTTTGACCAATCTTGGCACAAATAACCTTTTGACACAAGGAAAAAATTAGTCTAGCTTAGAATTAAAAATTCTGTCCCATTTCACAGTATTAATTATTTCATTTCATAGAATGTTTACAATATCTATATCTTTCTCAATGATTGTCACCATAGCTCAAACATTTTCAATATAAATTGTCTTATTACTTGCTTTCTTGTAAGAAGAAGGAAAATAAGGGAATATTCTACGCTAAAGTGATAGTCAAATATTTTAAAAGCTGGCTGTATGTGAACAACTGAAGCTTGCTTCGCTTTGCATTTCCAGAAAAACAAAAGAAAGATGAAATGAAAGGTGACCCTATATACCTATTTTAAAACTGAAACCAATAACAAGGAATATCTCGGAAACTATCAACTCTACAACAAAAATGTATGGGACATAGATTGTGTATTTTAATGAGATCAACGTTTTTTTAAGTTTTTGTCTATCTCTTACGGTTTACCAGTTATGCAAAATTCTGCAGAACTCATCCAGAATAAAAATGCCTTCAGAGGCTGTTCCCAGAAAATTTAAGATATACATTTTGTCATGCAAATACCTTTAATATAAAATATTTTAATCAAAATCGTTAGCCATTTTTGAGAAAATCAAATTTTTTCATGTAAAGGGTAGTTTGAGGAGGGGCGATTTTCTTGAAAATCTTTGTGTTGCATTCTTGGAAGATACTGAACTTAATACCAAGTTTGGTATTTAACAGCCTTTTAGTTTTGAGCTATGCTGCACACACACACACACACACACACACACACACACACACAACATTTTTCTAAAAATGCTTTTTTTGGATTCAGGGGTCATCAATACATTTATTTCTGCTAAAATCTCTACATTACATTTTTTGTGTAATACAATATCTTCTCTATACACTATCTGCATAGTAAGTGTAGAGAAAGTAAAAATTAAAAAAACAATATCAAACTGCTGTAATAACATCAAACCATACAGAGTAGTTCATTATCATTTTATTTATCTTCATATTTTTGCATACTGATATAAAATAACACGAAAGAGTTCAGTATAATTGCATTGATTACAGAATTTCTAAAACACTTAAGCATTACTAACATAGAATAATAAATAAATCAATGTTAACATTTATACATTCTGTGATTATACTCCATGTTTAGACACTCACATATCATAACTTTTAGTTTGTAACCAGCAAGCTTCTTTCTGTATGGGAAATTTGTCATGTTTTACAGGCAGAAAAGCACATATTAAAATTAAGTGGGAATGAATAACAGTAATAGCATCAGACCGACAAAGAACCTCTTCTTCCTCTTCTCTTTTATATGTTCAGTTTTTCTTTCTTTCTTGTGTGTTCTTAGTAGTTTTATCTTTGTTGCACACTGAGATAAACACAGATTCCCAACTAAGATTTTCTCTGCAAATATTGACGAGTCACCTCAACATGAATCAGAGTTGCACTCAAGACACCATTTCGACTGTGCTATTGCATATTGTTTTCTCTCTTTGAGGTGTTCTAGGTTTTAATTAATACATCTGAAGAAATGCATGGCTACCATCAACCACAGGTAAGACTGGTGTTTCAGCTAGTTTTAGCCTAAAACTCTGATGTGTTACACTCACACAACTTTCTCTAACTGTTCTACAAACAAACTTCTTGCAATAGATTATTCTTTCTACACCATGCCAATCAAGGTAAACATTAGCAGAATGTTATTACTTATTTCCTTATAAGTAGAAGGGAACTAAGGGAATATACTCAGCTAAAGAGAGCGTCAAATGTTTTAAAAGCTGCCATTATGCGATTGTCATTGCAATTCACTTCTTTGCTTGGCCAGGGGTAGAACAAAAGAAAAACGGACACTTTCTGTTTGAGAAAAGTGTAAGTACTTTACAATTGAAACCAGCAACAAGGAATATCAGAAATGATTACTTCCACAACAAAAATGTAAAGAACATTAACTGCGTGGTTTGACAAGATCTACAGTTTTTGGGCAGTAAGTTTTTGTCTATCTCTCACTGTTTAGCAGTTTACAAAATTTGGCAAAATTCATCCAGAACGAAGAGGTCTTCAGAAGCTATTCCCAAAAAATTCAAGATGTACACTTTATTTGGGATGGAAATATTCTAATATACAGTATTTTAATCAAAATCGATAGTCATATTTGAGAAAAACAATACTTTCAAAAATTTTTCCATGTAAAGTGTAGTTTGTGGTGGGGGGGAATTTCTTGAAAATCTTCATGTCACATCCTTGGAAAATGCTAAACTTAAATACAAAGTTTGGATTTTAACGGTCTTTCCATTTTTGAGCTATGCTGTCCAGACACACACAGACCTTTTTCTAAAAATGTTTTTTTCAGACTCAGGGGACCTCAAGACATATTTCTCGACATCAAATTCTTGGGTGAAATACAACACTTCTCTGTTCACTATGTTCATTTTGGCTAGAGAAAGTAAAAAGCTTTGTCATTTGAACCCACTTTCCAGTGTGCATATCACATATGTGGTTGGTTGCTATCTAATGTTGAGCAGTTGGCAGTGAAGCCATTCGCTCTCTTGCATTCCAGTATTTTGATATTATCATGTTGACTAAAGGTTGGGCAGTGCAGTAGATGGTTTCCATCCATATCTTGTTTAAGTGTACAGAAAGGACAGAGGAGATCTCACTATACCAATCATGAGTAAATGTTTATTGAGACAGTCATGGCCTGTTAGGAGTCTAAAAGTTGCTATAGAGCATTTTGTTTGCAATACATTATCTTCTTTAATTTTGTTATTATATGTTGATATAATGATTCTTTTGATAGAGTGATAAGATGAATTTGATGTAATTTTACATTTGTATGTCACATATGTATAAAGTAAATATAAACATGACATTGATGCCACAGTTCAGAGTAGTGCAGCAGATTTAAGCATGTAATAGAAACAAAATGCACTTGTGCTCCTATAAGTAGATGCCACTGGTTGGAGCATTCTTTACCCAAGCCTTACCCTAGCATTTCTACTACAATGGGTATATAAAAGCCTTTTGAGGGAAAGATCTGAATGTGTGGGTGAGCGTGTAAACACAATAACTTCAAATACCAAACTTAATATTTAAGTTTAGTAACTTCCACGGATGCAACATCATGAAAAAATATTCAAACATTTTTATTTTCTCAAAAATGGTCATAACGGTTTTGATTAAAATACTGTATATAAAAGATATTAATGTGGAAATAAAATGTATATCTTGATTTTCTGGGAGCAGCTTTGCATTACCTCTTCATGACTTTTGCATAACTGGTAAAGTGCAAGAGATACATAAAAAATGCAGATCTTGTTAAAACACACAATTTATGTCATATACATTTTTTTCACAGAATTCTCCATTTTTTGAATTTCCCTTGTATTGGTTTCAGTTTTAAAATACTAAAAACTTTTCTTATAAGGGAATTTGTTAACTTGTCATAAAAAGAAATGAATTTGAACAGCTTTTTAAAACATTTAACTATTGCTGTATTCCTTTTCTACATATAAGGAAGTAATTAACACAATCATTTTTGCTATCAGGATTAGCACAAAGTTGAGAGAAGGATCAGCTTTTGTAAGAATGTGTTGCACAATATCTAGGGAAATGAATCAGAGTTTTATTTATGGATGCTCTTTAACTGCTACTGGGCGTGGGTATATGAAGTTAGCATCGTAACCATTACACCATGGAAGGCGACAGCTAGTAAAAGTCATGTAAATGGAACACATCACATTTTTTAGTTTAATTTTCAAGCTTCACTGTGTGGATTCCCATTCTTATTTGGTTAAACATCTAATCATTAAAATGATGTATATGCAAAACTGTTTCATAGTCAACACATTAGTAACGGGTTCTTGGGATTTGTTGCTTTCAACGAACAAATCTTTATTCTTAACAAAATGTTGTTTTGTTAGAAAGTTACACAATGCTAAATAGGGTTAACAGTTTGTTAAGCAGTAACAAAACCTTATAGAATAACCCTGAATAGCTTTAGATTACATGCCCTGGCAAAGATCAATTCATGGATTTGACAGTATGAGCTCATATTCTGATAACATACCACGCGACCCAATACATCCAAACCTCTGCGCACACAGCCGCTGTACTTGTTTTTCTCTGCTCTGAAAGTGCAGTACGTGGCTGAGTTATTACCAGTGTCCTGTACTTAGTCACAAAGTGTATTTTGGCTCAGCATGTATTTATTTATGATTTGTAAGTGGTGAAATTGACCCACATTTAACATTTTTCACAGACGAGGCTTGGTTCTACCTTCATGGATATGTGTGCACAAAATAATCATTATTGGAGCTCTGAGAAACTAATATTGTTCATGAAATACCCCTTCAAGACAAGAAAAGTTGGTGCCATTAAGAGAGAAAGTCAGCAGTTGACACCCGTACATATGTCAATACAATTAACATTGGAGCATGATTTTACTTTTCTCCAACAAGACTCTGCAACAGTTCATACAGCCAATCTTTAGATGAGAACAATTGAAAGAGTGTTTCAGGACAGAATTATTAGTAGAGATTTGCGATTTCTATCTCTGGGGTAACTTAGAGCATAAAGTGTACAAGACAACCCACACACCCTGCAACAATTAAAACAAAATAATGGCCATGAAATTGCCACCACCGAGTGATGAATAGTTTCATAAAGTGGTGCCAAAAATGTATGTGGCCAGTTTCAGCATCTCCTTTAATAACATTGGTAAGTAAAGCCTTTAAAAATGTTGCATGGTTTGATCCCTGTCTTTCGATGACAGCGGCAGACAGCAACAAGAGCATGGGGAGGCAGTTACCATGTTTTGGATCATCCAGTGATGCTGCTTTTCAAGGCTGTAGTCTTCAATTCAATTATGGGCTTACAACCGTGGCGTCACTGTGAAACATTACAGCATGCCCTTCCAAATCTGCTGCTGCAGCAAAACTCTCCTCACAAAGTTCACATTCATATGACATTTTACCTTGATGAATTAAACTATGTCTTTTCAAATCTGATGGTCTAGTAAAACTCTTTTCACAAAGTTCACATGTGTGCAACTTTTTGCCATCGTGTGATAAATTGTGTCGCTTTAAATTTGCTGCTGTAGCAAAACATTTTTCACAATTGCTGCACTTGAATGACTTTGTACCCTCATGAGATGTAAGGTGTGTTTTCAAATGTCCTGTTGAAGAAAATCTCTTTTCACAAATTTCACATTTGTATGGTCTTTTACCCTCATGAAATAAATAATGTCTTTTTATACATGCTGATGTAGTAAAGCCCTTTCCACAGATTTTACATTTGTATGGCTTTTTGCCCTCATGAAATAAATGATGTATCTTCAAATTTGAAGATGTGGTAAAGCTCTTTTTACAAATTTCACATTTATGTGGTCTTCTGCCCTCATGAATTAAATTGTGTGTTTTTAAATGTCCTGATGTGGTAAAACCTTTATCACAAATTGTGCATTTATGTGGTCGTCTGCCCTCATGCGTTAAATTGTGTGTTTTCAAATGCCCTGCTCTACCAAAACTCTTTTCACAGATTTCACATTTATATGGTTTTATCCCCTCGTGAATTAAAATGTGTATTTTTAAATGTTCTGCTTTTGCAAAACCCTTGTTACAGATCTCGCACCTATGTGGTTTTGTGCTCTCATGAATTATTTTGTGCTTTCTCAAAGTTTTCGCTGTAGAAAAATTCTTATCACAAACATTACAGTTATGTGGCCTTCTCCCCTCATGCCTGATAACGTGCCTTTTTAAATATGATAACACACTGAAGCACTTGCCACAAATTGGACATATGTGAGGAGCTGCACTGGTGTCGGATTTCTCATGACTTGGGCTGGTGTTTTCTCTCAGTTTTAAGCGGTCTTCATACTCAGCCGCACCTTTATAGTCCCACGCCACTTCCACAGTCAATCTGAAATGTAAAGGAAAATCATCAGCATTAGAAACATAGAGGTGGGGATAAGGCTTACAATGGGTTGAGTAAAACCTCGTCAAATATGAGGGGCACTCAATAAGTCCTTAGAAAAAGAGCAAAAACAAATTACTTTTGGTAGAATTTTGTTTTATGTTTCACTAAAACACTTTTCCCAACATTTCTCCAACTGTTTTAAGCCTTCCAAAAATTAAGATTTCATAAGGTCCTCAAAATAGGCATCTGTTGGCGAGATGTTAGACGTGAATTGTTTTCTGCCAAGCCACTTTTGCAAGTTTGAAAATAAAGAGTTACTGGGGGCTGAATCTGATGAATACAGTAGATGTCGTACTAATTCAAACCTTAATTCTACAATTTTCACCAGCCCGCCTGTTTCACATTCAACAGGTCACGAGTTTGAATCTCACTTAGAGCGAGTTACCCGGATAAGGTTTTTTCGGGGTTTTCCCTTATCCTGAGAAGACAAATGTCAAGTAACTTTATGCTCCCTGGACCCCAAGATTATTTGAGCATCATTTCACCAATTTCATTCATTGTCTGATATGACCAACCAGGTTAAAGGGCGTTAAAATAAAAAAAAAAATGTTCACCATCAAACTGCGCAGGTGTGCACCGTTGCATCGTCTTGATGAAACAGAATCTTTTTCTTTGCCAAATGAGAACATTTTTTCTTGATTTTTCGTTCATCCAGTGCAATAATGATGCATAATACTCTCCATTTATCGTTTTTCCTTTCTGCAAATAATCAATGTAGAGGTCCTGTGTGCATCCCAAAAAACAGAGACCATCACCTTGTCTGCAAATTTCACCACCTTTGCCTTCTTTGGAGCCGGTTTGCCTTTAAAAACCTACTATTTCAACTCTACTTTTGCTTCTGGAGTGTAGCAGTGTATCCATGTTTCATCCACATTTATGTATCGACGCAGAAACTCATCAGGATTGCGACAGAAAAGTGCCAAACCAGATTCCGAATCGATCACACGATTGCATTAATTCTCCATTGAGAGCAAACACAGCACCGATCTTGCCAAGACCTTCGTCAGACCTAATTTTTGGTACAAAATTAAGAACTTATACCTTGTGATATGCCTGCCGTCTCTACTATTTTGCAAACTTTGATTTGTCAATCACTCAGGACCATATCCTGGATTTTGTCAACCATTTCGAGGAAGTTACTCCTACTTGGACATCATCAGTTGTGGATGTACGGCAGGAGCAATGTGCCATGAATTACATCCAACTCAGCTTTTATCTCTTTCGGTTTTAAGCCTTTTAAATAGAAGTGTTTATACCACAACATGAAACTCCTTTTTTCCATCTTTCTAAAGAAGCCTAAGATTGTTGATTCAATCATCTATGGCAACAAAACCACATGATGGATTATAGGTGAAACTTTAATTGCCATCTAGTAAGAGAATGGTTACTAAATACAAACTTTTTTCGATGCTATGAGTGTAATTTCTCACACTTTCTAAGGACTTATTGAATGTCCCTCCTATAAAAATACAATTAACTATAATAATCACAACAAATATAAATTTGGAATGTATAGTTGTTTGAAGAATTTAATATATTACTTTTGCCATGTGTATATATTTTAAAAACAGTCTCTTCATTCATAACAGATGTTTCATACAATAGCAGAACAGTTGAATCACTACATTTGCAACATCCCAAACTCTCTCAGAGCATTAACAGCACATTGTACAACAAATTACCTAAAAAAGTTTCAAGGTTCATAAATTTATTAACATACAAATTTTGTGATGTTAATGAACTTGTAAAATCAACATTATATCTCACGGTTATTAGTCCAAGTTTTTATTGTCTTCTTGTTGATACCTTTTTACTTTCTCCAATATTTAATAGTTAGTAGAGAAAGTATTGTATTACACCCTTAATTTCAATATCAACATATTTTGAGGTTCCATGAATAAAAAAATTTATATATCAGACACTATATCTGTGAGTGAATGAATATTAGAGAGAGAGAGAGAGAGAGAGAGAGAGAGAGAGAGAGAGAGAGAGAGAGAGAGAGAGAGAGAGAGAGAGAGAGAACAGCATAATTAAGAAATGAAAACTCCATCAAATACCAAACCTGATATTTAAGTTAAACATCTTCCAAGGTTGTGACACAAAGATTTTCAAGAAAATCCACCCATTTCAAACTAATCTTTAAATGGAACAGTTTTCAAAAGTTTTGATATTCTAAAACATATGCTCTGATAATTTTGATTAAAATATGTTCAAGATATTTTCATGACAAATGATGTGTATACCTTGAATTTACTGGGAATAGTCTCTGAAGCGCTCATAGTTCTGGAAGACTTTTGCATAAGCAGTAAACTGTATGAGATAGAGATTTTAAAATTTCCAAAACTTAAATTCTTCTGCAGTGGGAAGTCATTCATTTTTTTCATCCTTGTCATGCCAAGAGAAGGGAATTTCAATTGCATTTTTTTTAATTTGGGAAAACAGGAATAAAGCTTATAAGGATAATGCTACATTCACAATGAGATGCAAGCGCAGACGTAAAACAGCATAAGTGCAGATGCAAGGAAGCACATTCACAATGAGATGCAAGCGCAGACGTAAAACAGCATAAGTGCAGATGCAAGGAAGCACATTCACAATGAGATGCAAGCGCAGACGTAAAACAGCATAAGTGCAGATGCAAGGAAGCACATCACAATGAGATGCAAGCGCAGACGTAACATAGCATAAGCGCAGATGCAAGGAAGCACATTCACAATGAGATGCAAGCGCAGACGTAACATAGCATAAGCGCAGATGCAAGGAAGCACATTCACAATGAGATGCAAGCGCAGACGTAACATAGCATAAGCACAGATGCAAGGAAGCACATTCACAATGCAATCGTAAGCACAACGCAAAAGTTGTCACAGGTTTCTAGAGCCACAAGCTACATATGAATATCTTCCAAGTGCTCGGCAAGTTACAAACTGAATAACATAACCAACAATACCACATACGAAAATTCACTCAATCGTTTACAAATAAATACATCACATACTAACAACTGACGCTCGCGGCAGTGACGTCACAATAACTGCTCATTCAAATTATTGAAAATAGTACGAGCATAGAGACTTCAGAAAGTGATAAAGCTACACATTTAATAAACTAAGAATTATCTCTGTGCGTCTTCGATTTATGAGAACCAAGAACTCTATACACAGATGATAGTTAAATACACTAAATCAAAGAAGGATTCGCAAGGAGACTTCATAACCTCTTGAGGGAGATTAGAGATGGTGCGGCACGGCCAAATAGAAGAGCATGCATGTACAGCAGGCCATGCAAAAGCTTGCAGTGCAATAATTTGTTATTCATTTCATAGGCAATGCATAGAGAAAAGAAGCAGAATTCTTCCTCTTTGCATGCAATGCAAGGATAAATTTTGGAGTTTGCAAACTCTTGTGTTGCGTCTTAAGTGTTTCTATATGAATGCTTACATTAAATAATATGAGTCCAAACTCTTGCACTTACATTGCATCTGCACTTGCATTTCATTGTGAATGTAGCATAACAGGTATAAAGGGTGTTTAGGAAGGATAAGGAAGAGGAGAGAAAGGATCTTATACTGCGGTGACTCTATTTAATGGGAGAACTGTGGTGGAGTGAAGCCCAGGTGTTTGTGAGTGACTACTATTTTGATTGGATGATCCGACTATTAAGTGTAGGTATTGTGCCTTGACCGAAGCCCAGACGTAGACCTACTGATTGGGGTGATGCCTCCCGTTATGGTGGTATCTGGTGCTGGCTGAAGGCTGTAGATCTCTGGTGCACAACTTCTGAAGTGTCTGCTTCTGGCAATGAGTTCAGCGACGTTGTTCACTACCAGTTGCTGCTTATCAAGAACGGCAGAGTAACATTTGGTGATTTCAGCATGGTTGTCAGCGAGCTTGTAGGTGAGCAGGTTCTCCAGCTCAGTTAAATGTGTGGGCAGGTTCAGCAACGTTGTTCACTACCAGTTGCTGCTTATCAAGAATGGCAGAGTAACATTTGGTGATTTCAGCATGGTTGTCGGCAAGCTTGTAGGTGAGCAGGTCCTCCAGTTCAGTAACGTTCACTACCAGCTGCTGCTTGTTAAGAACAGCAGAGTAATATTTGGTGATTTCAGCATAGTTGTTGGCGAGCTTGTAGATGAGTAGGTCCTCCAGCTCAGTTAAACGTGTGGGCAGGTTCAGCGACGTTCACTACCAGTTGCTGCTTGTCAAGAATGGCAGAGTAAGATTTGGGCGATTTCAGCATGGTTGTCGGCGAGCTTGTACGTGAGCAGGTCCTCTAGTTCAGCGACATTGTTCACTACCAGCTGCTGCTTGTCAAGAACAGCAAAGTAACATTTGGTGATTTCAGCATGGTTGTTGGCGAGCTTGTACGTGAGCAGGTCCTCCAGTTCAGCGACATTGTTCACTATCAGAATGGCAGAGTAACATTTGGTGATTTCAGCATGGTTGTCAAGGAGCTTGTAGGTGAGCAGGTCCTGCAGTTCAGCAATGTTGTTCACTACCAGCTGCTGCTTGTCAAGAACGGCAGAGTAACATTTGGTGATTTCAGCATGGCTGTCGGCGAGCTTGTAGGTGAGCAGGTCCTCCAGTTCAGTAACGTTGTTCACTACCAGCTGCTGCTTGTCAAGAACGGCAGAGTAACATTTGGTGATTTCAGCATGGTTGTCGTCGAGCTTGTAGGTGAGTAGGTCCTCCAGCTCAGTTAAATGTGTGGGCAGGTTCAGGAAATCTGCGTTGCCTCCACGATCTTGGTGTTGGCGTCATATGTTTCCTGGAGGTGGGTGTAGATTACATTGAGCTCAGACGTGTTCTGCTATGCATCACATAGCAACCAGCTTTTAAAAGATTTGACTATTGCTTTGGCCTAGTGTATTCCCTGATTTTCCTTCTGCTTACAAGGAACTAAGTAATAATAATACCATTTCTGCTAATGTTTATCTTGGTTAGCACAAAGTAGAGAGAAGAATAAGCTTTTGTAAGAATAACTTTCTGCACAATAGGTAGAGAAAGTCAAGTGAATGAAGCACATCAGATTTTTTTTTAAACTTCAAATATGAATAACTATATTCGTATGCATGCAAGTATCCTGAATAGTGTATGTTTATTATTTATGTTTTTGTTTCATTTAATATTTTATAATATCAAGTAACACATAATTAGTTTTAACAATAATATGATAAAGTAGTTTCAAAAGATTCACTTTTCTCATTTATAAGTGATTTTAATATGAGGTTATACTCTATGAGTGTGGTAAAAGGTTTCCAGAATGGCCTCACATTAATTTTTGTCCCTGAGCAGTTACCCAGAATGTACATGCAGCACTCCCCCCTGATAACAATGAGCGCGCTTGCGACTTGACAGTGCAGAGAACCTCTCAAGTGAAATGTGTTTTGCATCTCCTGTTATTTTTCACAGCAAATTACAAACAACAAAATGTGCTTCAAACTTGGTAAAGCTGCAACAGAAGCTTATGAAATGTTGACAGCAGCTTATGGGGAGGAAGTAAAGTGGTTTTAAAAATTTAAAAGTATTGTGACCAGTTAAGTTTGCAGATTGTTCTTCAAACAAAACTGATGAAAAATCAATCAGATTGGGGTAATGGTATTAAATGATAAGTGTATTATAATGAGAGAAATTTTGACTTCATCAGTATGTAAGCAACCCAAGAAGCGCGCGCGCACACGCACACACACACACACACACACACACACACACACACACACACACACACACCTTTTTCTAAAAATTCTTTTTTTTGGATACAAATGGACCCTAAAATGTGTACTTCCAGTGTGTACTTTTTGGGTGGAATGCAATACCTTCTTTACCTACGTACTATGTATTAAATAGAGAAATAAAAATTGGGGACAGAAAGAGCTTTGTATGTGGCCACATTGTCAATCCTAAAAGGCAGGAAAGATAAAAATTTAAAAAATCTGATGTGCTCCATTCACATGACTTTCTCTACATCTGTGTAAGAAATTATTGTTAATAAATTTAATCTTCTGACTATTTAACTTAGCAGAAATGGTCTTACTACTTAGTTCCTTTAGAATTAGGAGGGAAATATGGGAATACACTAAGCTAACCCGACAGTCAAATGTTTTAAAATGTGCTTGCTATGGGATTGAAATCCATTTCTTTGCATGGCCAGGAGTTGACAGGTTTCCATATGAGAAAGGTTTTAAGTATTTTAAAACTGAAATGAATAACAAGGAACATCTCGAAAATGGCCAACTCCACGAAAAAAAATGCATATAACATAAATTGTGTGTTTTATTGTGATCTATATTTTTTGTGTAATAAGTTTTTGTCTATCTCACGTGGTTTACCAGTTATGCAAAATTTCGGAAAATTCACTCCGAATAAACATGTCTCAGAGGCTAATCCCACAAAATTCAAAATATACACTTTGTCATGTAAATATCTTAAATATAGGAAACTTTAATCAAAATTTTAGTCATTTTTAAGAAAATCAAAATTTTTGAAATTTTTTCCATGTAAAGGGTAGTTGGGTGGGGATGACCTATGCTCTGCACGCACACACATACACACACAGGGAGACATTTTTCTGAAAATGCTTTTTTTGGATTCAGGGGCCCCAATATATGTATTTCTGGTGAAATCTCAGTATCAAATTTTTGGATGGAATGCAATACCTTCTCTAAACACTATGTACATAGTACATGTAGAGAAAGTTAAAAACCTATCTACCACTCTTTAGTACTGGCCAGAAGCTGCAGAGTACTTCTGGCAGAATGACAAAGTGCATAAGGTGTGGTGATCAACACTTTCAATATCCACTAGTCAGACTGAGTTTATCTAGTATAGTTTTTCGCGCATATCAAAACTTACATAGTGACCCTCATATAAATGAACGCAGCAAAGTAATAAACAATGGATAACTACAACACCAATATAATATAGCTAGCCCTGGAATTGCTAGTTCTTCTCCAAACCTCTCTACACCCCCACCGCTGAATCCTTGCACTTGACAGTTACGAGTCAAGTTGGTACATCCGCAGAACACAGAAATGCATCTAGATGCCACACCATTGCAATGTCTGGCTTTTTCCAACCACGTGCTCAGTTTGTGAACTCCTAACACATGTGCTGAGCTGTTCTGTGCAAGATACGTATTGTTATTTATATTTGTTGATAGTGTTTTGGTGTTTGTTTGCACGTGAGGGCAAATAACAAGACTTTCACAATTATAGAGGTGGACAGACTTTTGTGGCGAGAGTGGACGCAGCTTCATGGAAGAACAAAGTGAATCATGTTCACAAAATAATACAAAAAGCACAGGAATTAGATGGAGTCATCAGTGAATGTGAACCACTAATGATACGTCTTGGTGACGACGACGATGTTGATGATGATAATGACGATGATACTTTCCAGAATGATGACGACGGAGACTTGGATGGAATTGAGGCATTAAAATTCTAAACTGGTGAAAATCTTTTTGTTATACCTTTCTCTCATTAACAAGCCATTTTATATTAATTATGTTGTATATTGTCGTAAATACCTAATGTATGCTACATGCATTACAGTATCACTGTTATTTTCAGTTAACATCAATAATAACAAATTAGTTTCATTATTCATTGACATTCATTTAGTATGTACACTTTTTACACACGATAGAGACATTTGTAATCAGTTGTTGTTGTTTACCAGTTACTCTGGCAACGCCGCAAAGGCAGCATAGCCAACCTTACGCAAAACCACCTGAACTTGGTCCACGATGGTGCATAGGTTGTCCAGGTTTAATGCTTACAAAGTCTTGAAAACACAAATATCCGGAATAGATTAATCCTGCCAATAGTGATGTAACTAACTTTAGCAAGTTTTATTTCTGCCTGACATTTCACCTCCGTGGCAACATTATGATTAAATCAAAAGTTTGAGCTTACAATTTGAAAACACTGAAATATTACGTCTAATAATCAACTCAACACAATGATAAACAATCAAATTATTCAGCAGTTAGAAAGTGTCAAGTTGATTATATTTGCAAAAATCTTAGTACCTATTTATATTTATTAAGAAATCTATCAAAATACCTAATCCACATCATGGAATAAGAGGTCTTGGAAAACTCGAATGCAAAACGATTATTGATATTGCAGAAGAGACGCACATTTTATGTACCAAGTAGAGAATCCTGTACAGATAATTTGGTGAAAACCAAAATACTTACTGTAATATGGATAAGTTATCATGTTTTAAATAAATAAGAATGCTGTACATATACAAGATAGTTACAACTATAGTACTAGAAATCTCATGTATAAAATAGATGAACTGTAAATTGAATAATTATAGCTTTACCTCTTTTCTGACAAGGCTTGAAACTTGTAAAGTCTATGAGCTAATAAAGATTTATATTGTTATTAGCAGGAGCATTGGTAGTAGTAGTATTGTTTATTATTATTATTATTATTATTATTATTATGTGCTAAACGTCTAAATAGCAATGGAGAACACATTGAAAATGTCAGTAGAACAAATTACTTTGTATTCAAGTTACAAAAGACTGTATTGCAGTCTATACTGCATGGCTGTATCAATGAATTTTCTGGTACTTTATACCTCCATGGCCTTACCTTGCTGATTCTGGTAATATGAACTGCTCTACTTCCGTGGCATTATCCTGTAACAGAAATATTACATTTTCAGAGAACAGATTATAAATCCTTTAAACAACAACCATATGTAAATTTCTTTTCTGATGACAGTTCTTAAATAACAAAAGTTGACAGAACATGTCATTTGTTTTGATGCAGTCATATAAATTCAGAATACCTCTGTAATTTGATATTACTTTCTCTACTATGAATACTATATATGGGAAGTATTACATTCCACCCAAAAATTCTGTATCATCAAGATTTTATGAGATGTTTTGAGGTCCCCTGAATAAATGAAAAAAAAAACATTTTTACATTCTCTAGCACATATGTACATACATAGTAGATAGAGAAGGCATTGTATTCCACCCAAAAATTTGATAGACATTTCACCAGAAATAATACTTTGAGACCTTCCGAATACAAAAAAAAAGCATTGTTAGAAAAATGTGTATGTGTGTGTGTGTGTGTGCGCGCGCAGGCGTGCGAGTGTAACTCAAAAACAAAAAGTTAGTAAAATACTTGATATTTAAGTTCAGTATCTTCCAGGCATGAGACGCAATAGATTTAAAAAAAACACCCTCAACTACCCTTTACATGAAAACATTTCCAAAAATTTTGATTTTCTCAAAAATGGCTCAAACGATTTTAATTAAAATCTCTTATATTTAAGATATTTGCATGACAAATAAGATGTATATCTTGAATTTTCTGGGAATAGCCTCAGAAGAATAATCTTTATTCTGGATGAATTATTCAGAATTTTGCATAACTGGTAAACTGTAAGAATTAGACAAACCTTACTTAGTAAATACGAGGGGCATACTGAAAGTCATGAACAACACTGTTTTACAATCTTAATATTTATTTTTAAGCCAAACCAAATACATCATCATAATCTACAGACTTTCTTTCACTTTTCGACATAGTCTCCATTGTTTTGCACATATTTTTCCCATCGTTCTACAAGTTTGAAAATGCCCTTGTGATAGAACTCTGTTCCAGCTGCCCGCAGACCCTGACGCACTGCTTTCCGAATATCCTCCAGCGTCTCGTAGCGTTGGCCATGCATCTGCTCCTTCACAGAACCGAAAAGATGGTAGTCGGAGGGTGCCAAGTCGGGACTGTAGGGAGGATGTGGAAGAGTTTCCCACCCTAATGCCCTGATCTTCTCCATAGTGGCACGGGCAGTATGCGGACGCGCATTATCCTGTTGAAGGATGATCCTCTTTCCAGGGTGTTTATCATGCAAAACCCGACGGAGCTTCAGAAGTGTCTTGATGTAGCGGGCAGAATTTATGGTTTGTCCAGGTTCAAGAAAGTCAACCAGAATGCAACCTTGTGCATCCCAAAAGAAACTTCCCATTACTTTTCCTACAGACTGCACTGTCTTCTTCGATGGTGAGTTCAAGTGGTGCCATTCCATAGTCTGACGTTTCGTTTCTGGCTCATAGTGATAGAACCAGCTCTCATCTTCAGTCACAATACACGTCAAAAATTCATCACCTTCATTATGAAATCTCTGAAGAAGGTTTTGTGCAACGGTTCTTCTCTGAAGTTTGTGGTCTTCAGTCAATAAACGGGGGCCCAAAGGGCACAGACCTTTCGATAACCATAGCTGTGGATCATTTCTTGCACTGCACTATGTCCTATTCCAAGTTGCGCAGCAATTTCATTCACAGTGAAACGCCTATCTCCTGTAATGAGCTCATCAACTCTTTCCTTGTTGCGTTCTGTAGAGGCAGTTCGAGGACGCCCGCTACGAGGCGCATTTTGCAGACTCGTGTTTCCATCTTTGAAATGTTTCACCCATCTTCTAACACTGCTGGCAGCCATGCAGACACCTCCATACTCACCTTGAAGTCTGAGATGAATTTCAGGAGCAGATTTTTCTTCTTTCACAAGGAATTCACGCTGTCGAAACGAAACATCAATGTCAGCCATTTTTCAAACACCGTCTGTGGTCACGTGATAGAAGCTAATGACGTCACAATATGTCAACATGTGGCTTAAAGTCTGTAGATTACAATCCTGCAATTCGTTTCGTTACATTGTTGAAATTTAAATTTTTACAATGGGTTGCTCGTGACTTTCAGTATGCCCCTCGTAATGTAGAGCTTGTTAAAATACACAATTTATGTTATACATTTTGTTTGTGGAGTTGACCGTTTTTGAGATATTCCTCGTTATTAGTCTCAATAGAACTTCAATCACATAGAAACCAACTTTTAAGATATTTGACTATCGCTTTAGCCTAGTGTATTCCTAATGTCCCTTCTACTTACAAGGAAGCAAGTAATAAGACTGTTTCTGCTAATTGTTTCTCGATTAGCATGAAGTGAATAGAAAAATAAGCTTTATAACAATAATTAGTAATAGAGATGTAGAGAAAGTCATCTTTTCAGAGACTATTCCCAGAAAATTCAAGATATACATTTTATTTGTTATGTAAATGGCTTTATATAAGAGATTTTAATCAAAATTAGCCAGTTTTTGAGAAAAGCAAAAGTTTTGAAATTTTTTCCATGTAAAGGGTAAGTGGGGGTGGAGGGATTTTCTTGAAATCTGTGTCATATCCTTGGAAGATACTGAAGTTTGGTATTTAACGGCTTTTTTGTTTTTTGAGCTATGCTGTCTAGACACAGACAATTTTGCTAAAAAGTGATTTTTTTTTTGATTCAGGGGGTCCCAAAACATGCATTTCTGTTGAAATCTCGACATCAAATTTTTGGGTGCAATACAATACCTTCTGTATAAACTAAGTATATAGTATGTGTAGAGAAAGTAAAACTGCATTGATGTCAAAGGGGAATATTTTGAAAATAATAATAGTTATTTAAGAGTTAAAAGTGTAGTTTTATTTTGCGAGAAGGAAAGTTTGTGTAAGAGCAAGTGTAGGAATCCTACGAGCAAAATAAAACACTTAACTTGAGTGTCATACACTATGTTTTATACATTCCTTTTGTTCAAGGAATAGTACCTTTTCCTACCGCTTCGAGGCATGTAGGGAATAGAATTCGTATATGGATATAGATTGGTAATTGCTGTAGTAATGTCAGTTCTTTACTCTTTACCATAAATCTTATAAATTAACAATCCCCTGCTCTTGAATGATAAACTAGAGTATGTTACAACCAATACCCAGCAAACACATTTTATATGTCTGAAGTTGCCAATTCAAGAAAATTTGTTGTCTAGTTGAGCATGTTTAGAACACGAGAACAGACTAGTAAAGAAAGTGGTGGTACCATTATTGATTTTATTTTTTTTCTCAGGAACATAACCTACTAACAACATAACTCTTTCAAAACCACAACATTCTATATAACTGACAAGTAATACTAACAAAACATAAGTTGGTAACATTGGAGTGTTATAAAGATTTTATAAATCTAGAGTTATAAAGAACAATTTTTAGTTTGAGTGTTTTGTGTTAAAAAAACTTACTTTTAACAGTGTCTTTCTAAAAAAATCATTTAAGTATTTAAAACTAATCCTTGCTTTTCTAAAATGTTCAGAGTCAACCCTAGTAGGTATAATACATATATCATACCTTTCTGTCAAAATACAAGAGTGCATTATTGATGTGGCTCTCTCCTGTCTCGCACTTCAGTTCACTTGGGGTTCTTGTCAAAAATTGAGATTCTGCTTGGATTTGAATTTTGGTGTCAATTTCACCGTCAGAGTCTGAAGAAATTGGTTCAGTTTTTATATAACTATCTGAACCAAGAGGAATTTGTGTCTCAGATTTCAGTCCAACTGACGCTCCTTGCAGACGTATTGGTTTGTATTTGTTGTATACTTGAGGATCATCTTCACGTGTGTCAGAGTCTGAAGAAATTGACTCAGTCTTGATATAAATCTCTGAAACGTGAGGTATTTGTGTCCGAGTTGAAGTTCCTTGCAAGCAAACAGGCTCCTCCTTGATCTCAATTTTGGTGTCCATTTTGTGTGTTCCAGTGTTAAGCACTGAGACAGTATCTCATTGTTTAAATGAACGTCTGAAGAAGCAAGTTTCAGTTCTTTTCCACCAAAAAGCTTGCAGCTCCTGGCATGGCATTCCCATCTAATATCCAAGAACTCGCAGAGTCATTGTAAAACCTGAGGAAAGATAAACATGTATTAATAATTCCAATATTTGCTTATGAAGTAAAACTTGTATGAGAGCATTCCTGTAATCAAGTCACTAAATAGACACAAGGAAAAGCAGCTCCAAAGAGTCTCTGCACTAAACGGCACCTTGGAGTCTATGCACAAGTCACTCAGTTTTCATAATCATCATGTGATTTAACAGAAATTCTTAGGCATAATAGTGGATGAAAACTTAACTTGGGGGGGAACATATTATCATAAGTAATACGAGAGCTCCAACTTTTATTGATAAATTTGCGAGAAACTTGTTGTGAGGAAATTTATCTAGAGAAAAGTTGTAGCTTGAGTTGTATTTAATAAGACAATTTCATGTATAAAATAACAATGATTAGCCTGTATGGACACAGATAATAATATTCCTAAAATCCCATTTGTCTTGATGTATATTTGCACCAAAATCACTGTAACTTGATGTCCATATCATAAATTTCTCAGTTGCCCTCCATGGTGTAATGGTTACCATGCTAACTTCATATACCCAAGGTCGCAGGTTCAAACCTGGTAAAGGATGATGGTTTTTTTCGGGTATAAAAATCCTTAGTATGGCTTCCTTTGGAAGGGAAGTAAAGCCATTGGTCCCGTGTCATAGATTTACGGCACATAAAAGAACCTCAAGCCTGATAGAGAAGCCTCTGAGCAAAATTAAGTGATCTTTCACACTCAATTTAGAATGGGACGCTGAGAACCACAGCAGTTAAAGAGCGTCCATAAATAACACTCCAATTCCATTTCATAAATTTCTGATCTCTTTTTATTGCTACATTCTATTATTTTGGCTTAGTAAAGTATGATTAAAATTAATATGTCTACTGGAGCTTCCACCATCATGTACAACAATATAACTGCATACTGACATTCAGAGAGAAAACAAATGCATGTGGGTGCGACAAATTTAGAAAAATAATTGCACGTGAGTGTGATAAAAAGGATTAAAATGCAGAGATAATTAGTTTCGATTTGCTGGAATTTTACATAACCATTGGCCACTTCCTATGATCATGTGTCATGAATGAAATACTCTAATTAACAAAATTAGCAAGTTAACACATTGAAGTCCAGGCATTGCTTTAGTTCAAGGGCCAAAAAACCCAGGGTTTTTATACTTATTTTTAATTATTATTTACAGCACATCAATGAAATTTGCTAAATGCCTTGGTGCAATCTAAAAGTACGGTTTCTAAGGATTTCTCAACAAATAACAAAATAGTCGTAACTTCTGAAATAATATTTTATTTTAAATTTACAACAAGCATCAAATATGAGTTTGAAAAAAATCTGCATAAAGCTGCTTACACTCCATTTATTGAAAGCTCAAAAATCTCTCCCTCGGAATATAAAATTTCCAGAATTTCATTTATTGCTACCTGAATTTCAGCTTCAGGTCATAGAAATCCAGGAAAACACTACATTTTAACAATTAAGAACACCAAATGGAGCAAACAAGGAAAATGGCACAAATGACCCAAGTGCAGCCAATATTACCAACTCTCCTAAATTTCCTAATACTTGACTAAAGCAAGGATAGAGACAACTTAATGATAACTGATACAAGACCTTTGCCGCAGAGCCCAACACCAAGTTACATTCATGGAATTGTAATAAAAGCATTAGAAATACCTGCTCGAGTTATGCTCAGGCGTGGACCACATGTACATTTCGCACGTCCCGAGCTATACTCAATGTGTCAATACATCTCATAAGGCATATTAAATCGTTTACTAGCAAGCATGTTATTTGATTGATATACCTGGTACTATTTATACTAATTTCTTATACAGTATTGAGATATGGGGATCAGCAGCAAAGGTGTATATGGACACATTATTCATCCTACAAAAAATCTGATGTGTTCCATTTACATGACTTTCTCCACATCTCTGTAACAAATTACTATTAAAAAGCTTATTTTTCTATCTACTTCATGCTAATCAAGATAAACATTAGCAGAAATTGTCTTATTACTTGGTTACTTGTAAGAAGAAGGGAAAAAATCTAATGTATTCCATTCACATGATGTTCTCTAGCAAATGTTCGGCAAACAAACCATTAATCTTTTAGCTACATCATACTAATCAAGATAAACATAGCACAATTAGTCTTATTACTAGCCTCCTTGCAAATAAAAGGGAAATAATAAAATGCACAGGCTAAAATGACAATCTCATCCTTTAAAATCTGGTTGCTCTGTGAAACAATGAAATTCCAATCTCTTTGCTTGTCAGGAATAAACAAACAAGAAAGGAGATGTCTTCCCATATAAGAAAAGCTTAAGTGGCTAGAATTGAAACCAAAAATCAGGAATATCTCGAAAACAGTTAACTCTACAAAAAAAATGTGTATATATATATATATAAAACATAAAATTGTGTGTTTTAATGAGATCTACGTTTATTGTGTTCTAAGTTTTTGTATATCTCTTAAGAGTTGCATGTTATATAAGTCATCAAGAATGAAGAGGTCTTCAGAGACTATTCCCAGAAAATTCAAGACATACATTTCCTTTGTCATAAAAATATCTTAAACATAAGGTATTTAATCAAAATCGTTTGAGCCACTTTTGAAATCAAAATTTTCAAGAAATGTTCCATGTAAAGGGTGGTTGGGTGTTGGGGATTTTCTTGAAAATCTTTGTGTCACATCCGTGGAAGTTACTCAACTTAAATACCAAGTTTGGCATTTAACAAACTTTTCAAATTTGAGCTATGCTGCCCACACATGGAATTTTTTCTAAAAATGCTTTTTTTTATTAAGGGGCTCTCAAAACATGTATTTCCAGTGAAATCTTGAAATCGAATTTTTGGGTGCAATACAATTCTCAATACACAATGTACCTAGTACATGTAGAAATGTTCAAGAACTGGATGCTGTAATTCCATGCACTTTCCATCCAACTGTGAGAAACAACTGAACATTCAAAGAACTTAAGAATGATCACTTATTGAAAATCCAAACCATTATTTTGTTAAGATGCCATTTCTGAGATATTCCTTGTTTTGGTTTCAATGTTAAACTATTTTAACTTTTCTTCAAGTGGGAAGCAAACTTTTGTTTCTTCTCTTTTGTTTTTAGATCTTAGGAATGTAAAAGAGAACTTAATTCCAAATGTTTCATATAGCGATAACTTTTAAAAGATTTTACTATCAGTTTAGCCTAGTGCACTACGGAATAATATTTAGAGCCGCAGCGCAGAATTACCGATGCATTTAACACTTAAAAAGACATTCTGCCAAAATTCCGGCCTTTGGTAATTACCTCATTTGCTTCTGTTGAGAACCCGGAGTAAACAGAGCTCACATTGCATGGAAGTGGAAACAGACTGATAACCAATTAGAAAAAAGGCCTTGGCTTTTACCTCACATTCCTCATAGGCCTATAATCTAAACTATGACACTGTTTTTACATACCTTATAATATTCCTTCTTCATACTTTCATGTAGTCTTATTTTACTTTCAGTTACGAAAGGACTTGAACCTGCTTTAAATGAACTAACTGATCTTCAAGTTATCAAATAGATTTGGTATTTCGTCTCCATGCTGACATAGCTGCACGGCATAAAAGAATCTGAGTGTATACTAGACGCTTAAGATTCGCGGAGAGTATTTTACATCGCACAAAACTTAATTCCTCCTCATTACAAAATAATACATTCCCACAATCGTTAGGCGTATGAATGCAACAAGCTATTTAATCTTTAGTCACAACGACCGCGTCTCTAACTTCACTTAAATGTCATTTTTAAACCAGTAATTCTGGAACCAAACCAACATGATTGTTTTTATTGTTCCCGTATTGTAGTTTTGGCAATCGATGTCTGTATCGATACCATCTGGGAATAGCTGAGAGGTTTCTTCTTCCCGCAATGATTTTTAGTTCGCCTGGTGACTAACATCATCTCAATGGAAGCCCTCTTGGTTTTACTCACAGAACGGAAATGTTAGCGTATCCCTGAAGGAAGTATTGCGCCCAGCTGCCATGTTGTGGAATTGATAACAAACTACCATATATTCTACCGTACGCATTATCTGTCAAAGTAATTGTTTTCCCAAGTTTTTGTAGTAAAGAACACACGGCAACGAAAGAAGACGTTGGCATCGTGCTGTCGAGCGCGCTGCTTGTCGTATTCTTGTGTGCTGCCAGCCGTGAGAGAGGAGGTTAGGAGAAGCTAGGGTTGTGTGTGACGTGTGTTTGATACACACGTCTCGTTCAAGGCGTCTCCTAGTTCTTCACTTGTGCTTGTGTGGGACTTTTTGTGTGTGTGTGTTTTGCTTTAATTTTTGTGTTCGTGTTGACTTTTGAGATAAAGTGTTTCAGACATACTTTGATTTTGGCCTCCTAGGAGGAGTTAGGCCCCCGTGAGGGGGTCCTTGCATCAGAGATGCAGGATCTCATAGTGATACATTCTCATTCCCCATCGAGCGACGGTATGGAGACCGATATTGTAACCAATGCCGATATTTTGGTATCGACACCAAGTACTTCCACTCTGCAATCTGATAATGTAGCGACTCCACAGTCGAATGGGGCCTTTTAGGGAGGAAGGGCCTTTGTTTATTTTTACTCAATTCACCCCTCCCTTACTGATCCAATTCACCCCTCCCTTACCGGAGTTGGTGACCAGGCCATGCCTGCTGGCGTGTCGCCTCCACCCCCTCTCAGATACTTTTCCTCGGATCTTGGTACCTACTTTGTCATTATACGTAGTAATAGCAGGAATATCCGGAATTTTCATCCCCTCAAAATTGGGCGCTGGCTGTTTCAGCACGCGGAGGATGTTACTCATAGCCATAAATGTGGATTTAATCAATTAGAAGTCCATTTCTCCTCACATATTTATGCTAATACATTTTTGGACTCTAATTTTTATACATCACATGATACGCATTCTTCCATTCCCTATTATAATCTTTTTGTTACGGGGATGGTGCGAGGCATTGATCTAGACATTACGTCAGAGGAATTGAGTACCCATTTGCGTGCTACGGGGCAGGTACATGTGCATCATGTACACCGCTTCAATCGCCGAACTCAGGAAAATGGGGTTAATACATACGTACTCACACGTACCCTAAAGATAACATTCCGGGCTCAAAGACTGACTTCAGATATCTATCTATACTTTCAAAGATTTCCTGTAAACACGTACACCGAAAGGGTGAGGGTGTGCACAAATTGCGGCAAATTCCACCATAGGGCAAAATTTTGCCGAAACACAAAACGATGTCTGAAATGCGGACAGGATCATTTGGATACGCAGCTGGCCTGTTTATCAGACCGGCTACGCTGTATTAATTGTAAACAGGCCCATGCCGCAGACCAGTTAGATAAATGTTCCATCTACAAGCTGGAATCTCAGATTGCGACTAAAATAGCCGAACTACCAGTATCGCGCTACGAAGCTAGAGAAATGGAACTAGGTCGTACGTCCTATGCGGGAGTGATGCGCACCTACACCGACCGCCAGGAGGAGGCTTTCCCTGTTGTTGCAGGCCCCTCAGTCGGGACACGGGGGGCTCCGCCCCCGATGTCACGAGTTTCTTATATGACTCCTCCTGTGTCGAACAGGCGTAAATGCATGGAGGCGCAGTCACCTATACCCACTGATTGGGTTTTAGCCCGCTGGGCTCCACATGGCCGATGGCCTTCGGCCCCTAAGGGACCCAATAGCGACACTACACCAGATATGATAACGGGGAAAGACCACCCTTCAGGGGTGTCTGTTGCTATCACTCATAGACCTGCCGCGCGGGCGGAAGTTTGTGTCACACCTATGAGCCCACAAAGGCCCTCTACGTCCCGGGATAAGGATTTCCGGGATCTCCGCATCCTGTTCAATAAACTCTTTAAGGAGGCTCCAGATTCACTATCACACACTCTGTTATCGCTAAAAACTCAATTGCATCTCTAAGATAGTACAGATTTAACGACATGCACGTTCTTCGGCTCCTTTACTGGAATGCACGTAGTCTCCACCGTAAAATCCCAGATTTACTTTGCCTTTTACCGCGCGCCAGACCACATGTTATTATCATTACCGAAACTTGGTTGGATTTGCATCATTCTTTAAATATTCTTGGATACCAATGGTATCGCAATGATCGTGCTACCCCGGGTGGGGGCGTGGCTATTGGTGTAGCTACTAATCTCTCCGTCTATAGTTGGGATGCTGATATTCGCTGTCCCCCACATTTAGAAGCTGTCCGGGTGATCCTGGGTGATCTTACAATTTTAGGGCTGTACACGACGGGTCGACGCTTCACTGTAACGGAATGGGAGGCATACCTGGCTCCTCAGTCCCATCACCAGACCATATGCGGAGATTTCAATATCACTAACTTCCATCAGATATCACCATTGCAACGTCATCAACACCCCTTGCTACAGATCGCGACGACTTCCCAATGGACTCTGCTGAATTCCCACATGACGACACGCCTAGGTGCTCCGGGACAGACGGACACATCTCCTGACTTGTTTTTCGCTTCCCCGGACATCGCCCCACATACGACTGTGACTCGTCATACGGACACGCTGGGGAGTGACCACTTTCCTTTTGTCATTCAATATACAGCTACCCGACGCCGGGGCCCAGTCCTTTTCCGGCGCTGCCGGCGGGGGGTGGTGGATCCCGAACATTTTCGGCGTTCTATGCGGAACATTACGGGCGATATCCCTGACTCCGCCGTTACTTACAACCTGCTGGAGTCTGCGTTATATGAGTACCGCGATACTTTTCATCCTTTAGTTGAAACCTCTTTGCCTAAAGTACAGAAACCGCCCTGGTGGACAGCGGAATGTTCTCGTCTGGTCGCAGAAAAACGTTTGGCATACACCAGATATCGTCATCTTCGTACCACGGAGGCATACTTTTGGCTAAACGCACCGAGGCCCGAACTCGTAGACAACTTAGACGCATTAAACGAGCTGCCTGGGCAAACTACTGCAATTCCATTACATCGTCCACCCCGGTACCTCAACTATGGCGTCAACTTGCTTGGTACAAACATTCCCATCTCTCCCGACTGCTTTCGCCTTTAGAGGGTAATCCGGCCCTCCAAGAACAATTTCTTAGAATGATTACTCCGGATTACGTATCGGCGGATTCGCAGGTTGCCGTGTCGGTTATAAATCACGAGGATCCGTTACTACTACCTATCACACCATCGGAAACGCGTTTAGCATTACAGAATAAATCTGATAAGTCTGCCCCGGGGGCAGACGGGCTCACCTATACCTTTCTGAAGCTAATACCGGAATCTTGGTACACACTTTTGTCACGGGTTTTTACGCTGGTGTTACACTCTGGCTCGGTCCCATCGTCCTGGCAGGAAGTCATTATTCTTCCTATTTTAAACCCGGGTAGCTCTGGTCATTCCCCGATAGACTACCGTCCGATCTCGCTACTTCAAACTCTACGTAAACTTTTTGAGAAAATTCTACAGGATCGTCTCAGCTTCTTCCTGGAGCGCTATCACTTATGGCCGCGCACACAATATGGCTTTCGTAAGGGCTACGGCACTACTTTCCCTCTATATACTTTCCTCACCGATGTCCACGCCGCGTGCGGTACCGGCAAACACGTCCTTTTCCCTTCCTCTGTTACTGCAACGTTTACGGGCCATCGGAATTCCATTTCCGATTTGTCGCGTCATCGCCGCGTTACATGTTAACCGACGATGTACGCTATCTCCCCGCCTCCCACACACCCACGCACGTTTCACCTCCCAAGGGCTCATTCAGGGTTCCGCCCTTAGTCCTTTACTTTATACACTCTACTTATATGCAGATGATATCATATTATACCACGTGATCTCGCCGCCTTCCCACGCGATGTTGCGCACGTTTGAATCCGATTGTCAACGCGTCCTTGACTTCCTCGCTACCCTGGGTCTATCCGTTAACCTCACAAAAAACCGCTTTCTTAAGTTTCAGCGTACGATGCGCCCTCCGAGGGTCTCCCTCCACCTCGATAATCTCGACCTGCATGCGGTCACAACTACTAAATTCCTCGGTGTGTTGCTCCAACAAGACCTCCGTTTTACCACGCATTACAAATCTCTTCTCTTGACGTTGCAATCTTTAACATCGTTGTTTAAGGCGATGGCGGTGCGCCATTGGGACACCGCCCCCTTGGTCTTGCTCCGCCTTTTCCCCCGTTGATCTTTTCTCGCATAGAGTACGGACTTCTCTTGGCACCCTTGCCTACGAAGGGCCTCCAGGCGAAATTTTCGTCCTTTTTTTATCAGCTTTACAATATTATTTTTAATACCCCTGGCCGTCCCGCCTTAATCCTCACCCAACGTTATTTTCCTACTTACGATGCTCCGCATCGTCAGTTTACTCTTGGCTCCCGCCTGATTGCCGATTTATTAACATCTTCGCGTAACATTCTCTTATCTAAACTGACCCGGCTGTTAGCGATTCTCCGTGATTCTCATCCGATTTACGCGGAAATCCCGCTACCGCTGGTCCGGTCCGGCATCGTTTCTTTCCTATGATCACATTTACCGGACACCGGTCCGCCCGGTACATCTACTGGATTGGCCGTGGAATTCCCTCCACCCCACCATAACCATTGACACTACATCTTTTCAGGGCTCACTCACTGACGCTGACAGGACCTGGTGGGAATTTATATCACCCTACCTTGCAAACACCCCGTCGGTTTCGTTGCGGATACTCTTTACAGATGGCTCCAAAACGCCGGATTGAGTCAGTTCGGGTATTTACAGCTGGACCACGCGAAACCCTCGCACTTGGAGATTACACTCGTGAACCTCTACATATACTGCTGAAGCTATTGCCCTATATCAGGCCCTTGTGATGCTCCAGTCCTCACCTCCACATCGGGCTCTTATTTTTACAGATTGTCTTAGCCTCCTTCTAGCCCTTACCCGTCCCTTTCAGAGGATACGTCGACAAATTTATGAAATTCGTATACTTAACCACATTCATCGTTTATCGCGTTCAACAGAGCTCACGTTCGTTTGGATGCCTAGCCATGTCGGCATCAAGGGTAATGATATTGAAGATGCCGCAGCTAGGACGGCGACTTCGACTGCTGATATTACACGCGATCTTTTAACACCTCCGTGTGACATTTCCTCGGACTTGTTACGGTTAGCCCGGGAAGCTTCCGGACGCCGACCGAAACTTTCCTCTATGCAATTGGTACCCTTCCTATCACACACTCCGCGCTTACCGAAAATAGCTTTTTCTTATTATTTTCGCGCTTTATTACATGTGGCTCTGACCCCGGCTTACTTATATCTAATCCGTTTATGTGATTCTGACAGGTGTGGCTGCGGGCAAGTAGCTGACATGAACCACCTTTTTTTCGCGTGCCCCTTACACGCTGCAGCATCACACTAGTTTCTCTCTCAGTTACTAAAAATATTTCGAACTAGCTCGTTTCAGCTCCCTTCTTCTGGTTCCTTTCTCTCCGCCCATTTGTAAGGCTTTATTTCGTTTTATTACACGTACACGCATGGAATTTTGAATCCTCTCCATCTTCACTTCCGGTCATCGTACTTGTTTTCATCCTTTTCATTTCCACTTCTTATTAGAGACGCTGTAGCTATCCGTTCTGGCTGGCAGTCGCGTCTATAAACAAGCCTCAACAACAACAACAACAACAACAACAACAACAACAACGAAAGGGGAAAGATCTCTAATTGAAGGAAAGCTTAATAAAATAACATTTTTAGACTGTCAAAAGTTATTATTGATAAATTGGTAGTATTGTAGTAAACATCAAGGCAAAGTCATAACTTAATTTTGTTATAATTTCTTGGTCTAAAACTACCGTTAATGTAACAAAAGGCTGTATCTTGTACTGCAGTATTGGTTTGAAGCTTTAGTAGAATATGAGATATTAATCAAGAATTTCGGTCGAGGAATATTGCGACAATTAGCATTGCATTTCATTGCCCAAGTCTACATAATCTCTAATTGTATTTCCTGGATATTCTACATGTTCTTTCAAAAACAATCATCAATAGTAAAGCATACAATTAGTGTATTTCCTTTATCTTTACATTTACGTACTTCACAGATAATTTTCGTGTACCAGGAATGTATGGTTCATGTAGTTGGCAATGCATTATTGAACCAATTACTTCCCTATCATTCCAAATTAACAAATAATGCAGAAACGTTCCGTTGATAGTGCATTACATATTTCACTAAGTATACCACCGGAAAATCACTTAAATAAGTTCACAAACCTATTACTTGTTTATTGTTTCTGCTATTCGAGAAACTGCAACCAAACACCATACACGTATTCATCTTTACACTGGTTTAAAACTTACAGTCTAAATGTACTGCTTAATTGAACATTTAACATTACAAAATCTTATTTTATGTGCACATTAAACCCATCTCAAAACAATGGCTAACTATGGCGGCTACGCGAAAATGGTGCTTCAACAGCCACAATGCATAAGGGTAGGGCATTTCCAATCTAATCTCTCTCTCTCTCTCTCTCTCTCTCTCTATATATATATATATATATATATATATATATATATATATATATATATATATATATCTGTGGAGGGCACTGGATTCTCTTATGACCTCTTGGGTAGACGACAGGTTTGTCATGTCTACTTCTTTAGAAGATCTTATTTTTGGAGATCCACTTTTATGCTTTCGGCTATTTAAAAAATGCAATATTTCCATCTTAAAAAACAGAAATATATTTCATCTTATTATTTTCTCAGCGTATTTCCTAATTGACACCCAAAGAATGCAGTCATTGCTGCTCCTCTCATTGAATAAATTCTGCTAATGTTAATCTCAATTAGCATGAAGTAGATAGATGAATAAGTTTGACAAGAATAATTTGTTATAAAAATGTAGAGAAAGTCTTGTGAGTGAACACATCCAATTTTTACAGAACAATCTCCGCGCATGCATGTTTGTTTGTTTGTTCGTTTTGCTCGTTTGGTCCTATTATCGAGCAAAGCTCTGGGACATTGAACACGTCATGCAGAAAACCAACAGTTACATAACCATTTTGACCACCACCACTAAATATTTTACTGCTAATGCACGCATTTTTTATTACACTCACCATATTATATAATTGCGCTTTATCAATATTCCAGAAAAATAGTAAATAGTGCTTTTAATATCATGCAAGATCAAAACTAGTAGCATGAAAAAGCATGCCATCATACTGGCCAAAACACCAGACAAGTATAAAGAAAATTTAAGACATTCTAATTAACAATATGTGTAATACAATAAAATCAGTTCAATGACATTTCCCTTATGGCAGAAGACATTTTAATGATCATGCATAAACGTTTTTATCGAGTAATAGGCTTTGCCGCATAGATCGTTTTTAAGAGCAGACCTTTACTTTTCTATTTTTTCCTGAAAATAAAAATTTTAATTTGGAAGGGCATTGAATATTCTGACACATTCATAGTATACTCTTTTTTGGTAACAAGTTAAGCTAACACCTGGTTTGTGCAAATCCATTCTTTGTCTAGTACTTATACTAAGTAGATTTACATGTTTAGCAAAGTATTTTTTTTTTTATTTTTGATGAGGAAACACAAGAGCATGTGAATCTATTCCCAAGGAAGTGTCAAATGTTCAGCCTTTGAAACAGCTCCTTACAAGGAACTCTATTGCTGAAGTCGTACATAGTTCTGATGGCTCTCGTTTTACAATATAAGCACTCGTTTAGTTTCAACCGAATTGTTCCAGAATATAAGACCATATTTCATTACCGCACAAAAATAGGCGTAGTATACCTGCTTTAATGTATGCAAAACGAATTCTATTATCTAAGTGCAAAAATCGCGATCTTAGCTTAGGTATAATGTTTTCTATTTGAGCTTTCCAATTTAGTTTCGTATCTACTTGGATACCTAAGAATTTAATATTTGAGGTTTGGTCGAGTACAACTTTGTTAATACCTATGTGAATGTCCGTGTGTCAATGAGCACAATTTCTCAAAAACAAAATGTTGTATTTAAGTTTTGTATCTTCCAAGGATTCAACACAAATATTTTGAGAATTCCCTCCCCCGAATTTTCCATAGCTGTTAAACCTAAGAGATACACAAAAACTGTTTTTTAAAACATTGCAGACATCGTTAAAACACCTAATTTATGTCATGAATTTCCTCGTGGAGTTGGCCATTTCTGAAATATTCTTTGTTATTGTTTCTTTGTGTTTGTTCATTTGATCCCTCTGCGACCAAGAGCCCAGGGACATTTAACACGTCATACTAACGGAACATGCATCATGACCAATAGATAGATAGACAGACAGAGAGAGGCAGGCAGGCAGGCAGGCAGACAGGCAGGCAGTCAGTCAGTTTATTCATCTTGTAAATCGTACATTGTACACAGGTACTATGATATAAGACAAGTCAAGTTGTTATTTACAATTTGTGATTAATTACAGTTATTTGTGTGAAACATCCGGAAAGGGTAATTCATTTCTAAAAGCATATAATTATTTACAATAAGCAATACTATAATGTTATTGTGCCTAAGAAATATATTACTGAGGTCTTTCCATGAATTCATTAACAGAATAAAAACAATGATGAAGCAAGTATGCCAAAACTTCCTTTTTAAATAATGTAAATGTGCAAGTGGTTTTATTAGCTAAGGACAATTTATTAAAAAAAAAAAAAAAATAGAACACCCATCACCAATAATAATAATATTTCTTTCTATCTTTCTAGTAAAGAAGGAAGAGAAAATTAATAATGGTTTTTAAAGTCATTACCAGTGCTAGAGTAAACTTACATAACATGCTATATATTATCATCATATATTATTTTCCATACATTTAACATTTACTTTTGTATGGATATTAAGGAATTCCTCAACAGTATATGGGGAGTGAGTATATAAGAAAATTGTCTTAAAGGTTTTATGTTGACTGAGATCGCCTAATAGCTTGAGATTACTTGGAAGATCATTATTTATTTTTATTGCAGAATAGTAACATCCTTTTTTAAATAACTTCAAGTTATTTACTGGTCTATGTAAATCACCTGCCTGCCTTGTATTGTGCTTATGTACCCATGGTTTGTTGTAAAGTTATCATAATTATCCGCAAGATAGTTTAGCACAGATTATATGTATTCACCTGCAAGAGTAAGAATGTTTTGGGTTTCTAAGTAATGGCCTACAAGAATTACGGGAAACAACGCCACAAATAATGCGTATGGCCCTTTTTTATAATATGAACATTTGCTTGCTGTGTATTGAATTGTCCAGAAGATAATTCCATGTTTCATCTTAGTTTCAGTTTTAAAATACTTAGAGCTTTTCTCATAGGGGAATTTGTACACTCCTGGCTATGTAAAGAAACAGATTACCACAAAATGGCAGCCCGCTTTAAGATTTGACTATTGCTTTAGACTAGTGTATTCCTTTATTTCCCTTCTGCTTTCGTGTAAGCAAATAAGACAATTTTTGCTAATGTTTATCTGGATTAGCATGAAGTAGACATAAGAATAACCTTTTAAACAATAATTTGCTACAATAATTACAATAATTTGTCGCCCTCTGTGGTGTAATGATTACCATGCTGACTTCATATACCCAAGGTCGCGGGTTCAAACCCAGCGGAGAACATGGATTTTTTCAGGTGTAAAAATCCTTACAATGGCTTCCTTTGGAAGGAAAGTAAAGCCGTTGGTCCTGTGTCGTAGATTTACGGCACGTAAAAGAACCTCAAACCTGATACAGAGGTCTCTGAGCAAAATTAAGCAATTTTCACGCCCAATTTAGAATGGGACGCTGAGAACCATAGTAGTTAAAGAGTATCCATAAATGACACGCCATTTACATTTTTTTTTCTGGTCCGGATCTACTTTTTTTTCGCTCCGACATGGTTAGCAACACTGGTTTAAGCATAGAACCACGGAACCATAAAACACGGAACACTAATAGGAGATATGAGAAATGTGCATGTTCACAATAACACAGAAATAGGTTAGATTCAATCATAGGTAATGCAATATTTGTAAAACAAAATCTTAGAAATTGCAGTAGCACAAAGAAAAAAGCTGTAGGAGTTCAATGTTTGAGTCTTTTTTCGGAAATAATGCACAGCAAATAATTATTAATCAAAGTATTATATTTTAACATACTTTGCGATGCCACCAAAGAAAGGCGGTGGTGGTGCTAAAGGCACTGCAAAAAATAAAAACGAAGAAGAAGGTGGTAAAGGAGCCGGCAAAGAGAAAAAAGGAGGAAGTGCTGTAAAGGTAATGTATTTAAGTGATAAACTAGATAAGTGTTTTGAACGAACTCGTAACCTAAACTGAAATACCGGAAACAAGGGAATACAGGAAGGCACAAGCGTGGTAGTAGTAGTTTTAGGTTTGGATAAACTGCTTTACTTGTCGCGCATTTTGGCGTGCACTTGAATTGTAACCCAATATTGAGGGCCCTAAAACTGCAATCATCCGCGCGACACACAAAGCAGTAGCTCCTTAGTTTGTTTTATCCCCCTAGGAATACAAAGTAATTATTTACAAGTTGGGCCGCTACATCTCTCCGCTGCGACTTATGTCAGTTTTGCACTCGAAAGGGACCGGTGTGGTTAGAGAGGGATTATGGGTGGAGAGTTGATTTAAAAAAACTAATGTTGTATCCATTGCGCTGTTAGTTGTTGGAAATATCGATAATGAGATACTACCACGATATAAAATTAGAAACATAAATTTATATACACACACTAACCTAAACGGATTGGAACCTAACCTCGCGCTAAATTTGAAATCCACAGGCTTTGAAATTGTCATCATAAATACAAAGTCAATCAATCGCACTTAGTTTCATTCGATTTTAGAGTGGCCGTAGTTCTGTATAATAAAATTCACTGAACAGCTGTATCTGCGTGAAACATACTTGTCATACATCAGCACAGCATCTAGCGACATATGCCGGTGTTGCATTCCACAACACTGTTCGCCTACCGCCGACAATGAAACGGTTTTAGGCACTTTAGCGTGTAGTATTATTATATATTTACATTGCAAAAGTACTGCAAGACTTCTTTATTTATATTCTACTCAGCATACTTCATAAATATTCACAAAAAAAGGATCACTACGTGCAAGTAATAAATTAGCATTTAACTTAATTACGGGGCTTTTCCAATAAAAAAAATTGGTGAAAACGTAACAAGTATAAACCAAACTTACAGTCAAACCACAATTAGTTTAATTTCTAGAAGGGCCCAAGTTCTCTATAATTACCTTCTTACAAAATAATTCATTTTGTACTAATATGGAATACTGTCAGTTTGTCTACAATTATTTCTACTTAAATCTAGCAGGTATTTACCCTTTACAAAGAGATCATAATTTCATCAATTAATATTGAACCCCAAAATCCATCTGTAATTAAATGGTTTTTAGTAGTACATATGAGATTGGATATCTTGTTTGTTTGGTCCCAATGCTCACTGCTGAGGGATATTTACCATGTCAATTTGAATCCAATTCCATCTCGGTATGATCTGCGTTTCACATGTTAAATTCAATAGGAATTTAGATTATTTTGAATATGCAAGCTTTAAGAATAATGCTATTCATTTATGTTGGTCAACTTGGAATTGCATTGGCAAATCTGTTTAACATATCATTTTTATATGTGTATTATGGAGACTTTCCATGCAACATATTTTGACCCATTATCATTCCGATCCTACTTTCTAGTAGGATCAGACTCAAGATTCAATACGATATGAATCTGCATTTTCATGCAAAATTCAATACGGTAAATGTACTCAAATCAATTTCATTTCTTCATGGAAACGTGGTAATTGAGTTCATTTAATTTACCACACAGTTGTAATGAGGTTGGATAGATACGTAAGAAGCATTAATGTTTTTAGGTTCGCCACATACTTTGTGAGAAGCAGTCCAAAGTCCTGGAGGCAATGGATAAACTTAAAGGTGGAGTGAAGTTTCCAGAAGTTGCAGCTCAGTATAGTGAAGATAAGGCCAGACAAGGGGTGGGTATACTTTGTTTATCCTTCAATAGAATATATTACACTGTGTGGTATAAAGGAAAGTAAGGGACTAATGGAAATCAGTGCCCTGATTTAAAAATTGAAGTCACATATAGTTTTTATGATATGTGCATGTATAGGGTCGTTAAATTATAAGGTAACCCCTGTTGCGGCCTCTCTCCACTGCACAAGAGCCCCCGGGAAAGTGGTGTTGGCTAAGGCACACTAAAATATGTATCTTAAGATAAATTACGGAAATGTTGACCTTCTGCTCACATACTAGCAGCAGGAATCCTTGTAAGTTTCTGTAGATTTGTGCTGCTGAGTGAGAACATGTTTAACTGCCTGTTTGGGAGCAGATGCTCAGCATTTATTTAAGGTAATGACTCTCTCGCACACTGGAGAGACACCGTAAGAGGGTTACCTTTTAATTTAATGACCCTACAAGTCTATGGTGCTAAATTCATTCAGCTTATACAGCTTACTTCTACGTTTTGTTACATTATTTTAAATCTGTTGTTGTTTTTCTTCCTCCCCCATTTCTCTCTTACTTTCCCTGCATAATTACCTAGTTGTTTCAGAAATGTTTTCCAATTGTTTCCAAGTGCCAGTAACTTTCCCCAGTTTTTATTCCATATATTTTCTCTCCACATTTTGTTTCCTCATACTCAGATGTACAATATACATTGTCACGTGGTGGGCAAAGATCTTTTATCAACTTTTAGAGCTTTTAATAACATTGTTCCTGTTCTTGCCCATGCCAGACCCTCTCTTTCCATTTTTTCACACACATCAATGTATTTTTCCTCTTCCTCATTGTTTCCTAACACTTCTATATAATATTTAAGTGCTCTTAACCTTTAAGCTACCTATTATGAATTGTTTCTCTGTGTCATCTGTCCTAGGTTTCAATTTATTCCATAATTTTTGTCCTGTTGTCTGTTGGTTGGCTAGCTCACCCAATCCAACTTTTCTTACAATTTTCTTTAATTGACACATCCAACTCAATATTGCCTTCCTCTCTACTTGGATCCTGTTCCAATATTTCACTGATCCCTTCCTCCCAGCTCTTTTCCCAATTCAACTAATGCTACCCCTTTTGGAGCTATTCTTGGTAATCCCAATATCACTTTGCAAAAGGATCTATATGTTCCCACCTCTATTCCATGCATCACTCTTGATTCCACTGTTGCTGCATATATTCTCTCTAGCCAGTTTACTCTCATATTTGGTATTTTCTTTAACAGGTCGGAAATATATATAAGATGTGTAGGTATTTATTTATGGAATATATCACTGCTAAGTCAGTGGGACAAGGTCAAACGTAGGATTCGAACAGTGAGCCTCAAAATGATTAGTGCTTCATGAAGTTTTAAAAAAAATCTAAACATAAAAGATTTGATCTACTTTAGTAATGTAATATGGATCTTACAATGCTAAAAAAATGGAAAATTATTCATTACCTAACCAGTTTTGTAGTGGTACCTCATTATGCAACTAGTTTTAAAGAAGATTATATTGTGCAAAGATTTTTGTACTGCAACTTTTATCACAAAACTGGTTGCATATTGTGAGCCATACATAAATAATAAACAAAATAGAGCCAATTTTATTTATTATATTCATTGACAACTTATATCCATCTTCTTTCACAAGAAGAATACACTCCTATCCACAAAATAATGGGTCCCTAGTGAGCTGGGCTTTTCAGTTTCAGCTTTCTCACTAAAGTAAGCCAGCATTAATATTTTCCATCATACTGAAAACATTTTTCTTCAAACACCAATCTTCGAATCTCTTAAATTCCTCTTCATACTAAAGTTAGGATTTTTGAGGAATGAAAACTGTTTGTAGAAGAATTAGCTGCTTTGCAATATCTTTGTCAGAAATAATTTTTGAAAGTTTATTTAATTTGCCTAGTACTGATGATGTTCTGTTTTAAACAAAAACGTAACAACAAATTGTCTATCAAACCATGCATGTCCCACTGTCACATTATCAACTATATATCGATGTAGTGAACAGTTTTGGTGATTCCTAACGTTACATCTGAAACAAAAACGTAACAACAAATTGTCTATCAAACCATGCATGCCCCACTGTCACATTATCAACTATATATCGATGTAGTGAACAGTTTTGGTGATTCCTAATGTTACATCTGAAATAAAAATGTAATTAGGCAACGTATATAAAAAAATCCACATTGCATAACTAAAATAGATAAAAGGTTGTACGATACACATATCATAACTACATATTACAATTAAAATTTAGTCGAGTCGATTTTGTAACACTACATCACTTACTTTTTTATTTCGGAATGTTCAAAATATGGTACCGCTATGTAGATGACATCTTTACAATAGTCCCAGAAAAACACCTAGAAGGTGCACTAAAACTCCTAAATATGCAAGAAAAGTCTATAAAGTTCACAATGGAGAAGGAATGTGATGGACAACTACCATTCCTCGACCTAAAAATCATCAAAACTAATAATCACCTTACATTTGGCATCTACAGAAAACCTACCCACACCAACATCTATATAAAACAAAAGAGTTACAATCCCATTCCCCATCAGCATGCTTTACTCAACAGCCTTACACACAGATTGGTAAATGTACCAATGGGCAAAACAGAATACCAATGTGAACTTACTAAAATATTGGACATAGCTACAGAGAATGGATTTCGGGCAGAACTGGTGTACAAAAGAGTTAATAAGGCCAAAAATAGAAAGAGAGAATTAAAGAAGTCAGCACACTCACTCAAAACCAGAAAGAAAACAAGATCTACAAGAAGTTTACATACCACCCTACAACTTTCTACAAATTCCAGAGGATCTTCAAACGACATAACATCATTCTAGCCCCTAAAAACAATTACTCTATAAAAAACATTTTAAATTCTAAGTTAAAAGATGATATCCCACAAGAAAACAAACCAGGAATATATCAGTTCAGCTGTAATGACTGTGAAAAAATCTACATCGGCCAAACAAAAAGAAATATAAAAACAAGGGCAAAAGAACACCACAGAAATATTAAACTCAAACAAGAAGACAAATCTGCAGTAGCTTGGCATTTTTGGAAAGAGAAACACACTATAAATAGAAGCCCAAAAATCCTCAAAACATCACAAGGAAGACAGAATTAAAAGTTTGGAAAAACATATATATTTGGAAAAACAAGAACGGGGTTTTCAATTTTGAAATCCCGCCAGGCGATCTACTCATTCAGAGGTTCATCAAACCACCACCAGGGACAGAGACAACCACCACAGCAAGCGATGCCGGCAGTCGACCAAAGGAATTGACAATGGAAGCACATGGCTTCTGAAACATGTTTTCCGAAATAAAAAAGTAAGTGATGTAGTGTTACAAGATCGACACAACTAATTTTTAATTGTTAAAACACATCACTGTCTCAAAGTCCACCATATATCAGGATACATATTACAATATTCAGCCTCTTTGTTAGTTTTCCAATCTCAAATCCTAAATAACTATATGCACACAAAGAAAGAAGTTAACCTCATTGCCTCAGCATTCCTTTAACTATGCAGCATTGTTGTAATCTCATTGGATACTTGCTGGTTAACAACTTCTGTAACCCTGCCTTATGTTCACAGATCATGTTTTGTGCTTGCTTTAATTAAGACGTTAAAGAGTTCCAAAAATAATCCCCAACCATATTTTCAATCTCTTGTATAAGAATTTGCACCATTTGCCCTATCTAGACAGATACGTTTTAGGTGCAAGTAAAACTAAACATTTCCAAAACCACCACTATATTTATTTTCAACCCTTTAAGGTTGATTCATAACAAACTGTAGCGATAACCAGAATGGGAATGTTGAAATAAATGTATTTCAATGGAAGCATTCACAGTTGACGCAAAGCCTTCCTGGGCACTGGGAACAGGAAGCATGCTGGGCCAAGTTTTAAGTTTCTCGCTCTTGGGTCGGCACATTAGATGCATATTATTGGACTCTTCAATGTAGAAGTTATTGCAAGTGTCTGTGACACTAAACAGCTGTTAGAGCTCAATTTAGTTGCAATTTTTTCAAATTATAATGTTGGTTAATCCACATTATGTTGGCTGAATATCATTGATCAGTTAAACAAGTGAAGTCGCATTGTGCAAAATTGGCCAAGAAAAGAAGAATAAATGCATTCCCGTTCTCATTATCGGGTTATTGCGAACCAAAGTCTAGTGTCCTGTAAGGCTTCCCATTCTCAGTTTCGTTCTGGATACCGTTCTCGGGTTATTGTGAAGCCTTTACTACATAATACATTCATGCAATGTTGGGTAATACAAGTAAACAATGAAACTTTTAACGTTTTCAGCTTGAAAGGTTGAATGCCTTGATATTAAGTTTGTTGGTATTTATGCAGGAAATGTGAAGCTACATTCACAATGAAATGCAAGCGCAGGTGCAATGTAAGTGCAAGGGTTTGGACTCATGTTATTTAATGTAAGCATTCACAAAGAAATACGCAAGATGCAATGCAGTGCAAGAGTTTGCAAACTCCAAACTTATCCTTGTGTTGCATGCAAAGAGAAAGAATTCTGCTTCTTTTCTCTATGCATTGCCTATGAATACAACAACAAACGATCGCACTGCAAACTTTTACATGGCCTGCTGTACATGCATGCTCTTCTATTTGGCCGTGCCGCGCTATCTCTAATCTCCCTCAAGAGGTTATGACAGTCTCCTTGCGAATCCTACTTTGATATAATGCATGTAACTATCATTTATGTCTAGATTTCTTAGTTCCCACAAATCAAAGAGACAGAGAGATAATTCTTAGTTTATTAAATGTGTAGCTTTATCACTTTCTGCAGTCTCTATGATTGTACTATTTTCAATAATTTTGAATGAGCAATTATTGTGACAATTGCATTGTGAGTGTAGCATGACACTATTTGTGTTTGCAGGGAGATCTGGGATGGATGACAAGAGGCTCCATGGTCGGTCCATTCCAAGATGCAGCATTTGCATTGCCAATTTCAACAGTAAACAGTCCTGTATATACTGACCCACCAATAAAAACAAAGTTTGGGTATCATATTATAATGGTTGAAGGAAAAAAATAAAAGCTTTTATATACTAACTGTTGTTTAACTTTCTTGTACATTCCTGGCATTCAATGCTTTGGAGATAATTTGTTGTGTAAGGTTGAAATGAAATTGATGTTCAGAATGGTAATTAATCTTTGTTGGTGAATGACACTTCAAGGAGTGGGGATGACAATGTTGCCTCGCAAGCAGAGCAAGGCTGCGGGACAATAAATAGCATAGTGAGCCAACATGTTTATAGACATATCTCAGCTTAGTGTTGGGAAACCCACTTTAGCAAATCTGTAGATGGGATAACTGGAAATCCACATAACCTCCAGTTTTCCTAATATGTTCCCCAAAAAATTAGCAAAAGATTCTCTAAAATTACGAAACCTACAAGACTGGCATATACAGTTCATAATGAAAACAGAAAAAGACCACATTTTAGTATACCTGGACCTAAAATTTAAAGGACACATATGGCGTCTACAGGAAGACTACACACACACAGACAATTACATAAATCAGAATGGTTTCACTCTGGAACCCCATAAACATGCTCAGTACACAGACCCCTCAGCATCCCACTTGGCCCAGAAGAGTACAACACACAATACCTCCACATAGTCTCAGTCAGCAGTTTCAACCTGGAACCTCATAAACATGCTCAGTACACAGACCCCTCAGCATCCCACTCGGCCCAGAAGAGTACAACACACAATACCTCCACATAGCCTCGGTCAGCAGTGTCAACCCGGAACCCCATAAACATGCTCAGTACACAGACCCCTCAGCATCCCACTTGGTCCAAAAGAGTACAACACACAATACCTCCACATAGTCTCAGTCAGCAGTTTCAACCTGGAACCTCATAAACATGCTCAGTATACAGACCCCTCAGCATCCCACTCGGTCCAAAAGAGTACAACACACAATACCTCCACATAGCCTCGGTCAGCAGTTTCAACCTGGAACCCCATAAACATGCTCAGTATACAGACCCCTCAGCATCCCACTTGGTCCAAAAGAGTACAACACACAATAGCCTCAAGGAATATCTCAAAAATGATGAATTCCATGAAAAAAAAATGTATATTACATAAATTGTGTGTTGTAGCATGCTCTACATTTTTTGTGTGGTAAGTTTTTGTCCATCTCTACTGGTTTAGCAGTTATAAAATTAATCCAGAATAAAGCAGTGTTCAGAGGCTATTCCCACAAAATTCAAGATATACATATTATTTGTCAGGCAAATATCTTTAATATAGGATATTTTAATTAAAATTTTCGGAAAAAATTTCCATGTAAAGGGTAGTTTGGGGTGAAGGGGACTTTTCCCAAAATCTTTGTGTCGCATCCCTGGAAGATACTGAACTTAAATATTTTATCCAGTTTTCGTTTATGAGTTATCGTGTTCACAGACACACAAATACACACACAGGCCTTTTGCTGAAAATGTTTTTTTTTTATACAGGGGACCCTAAAACATATTTACAGTGGAATCTCAGTATCAAATTTTTGGGTGGAGTGTAATACCTTCTCTGCACTATGTACATAGTACGTGTAGAGAAAGTAAAAATGCACTGCAAACAAATATCAAAGACCTCATACTTACAAACCAGAGATCTACAAAATTAATTGTAAGGACTGCAAATTATGTTACATTAATGAACAAAAAGAGGACTGGAAACAAAGTTAAAGGAACATTCCACATACATCAAAGCAAAACAGATGGATAAATCAGTAACAGCACACCATTTTTGGACATTACACCACGAAATAGTAAATGACACAAAGTTACCTGTTTTTGGGGGAGGAATCAAAATTTGTTTGTTTCAATAAGTAGCAAAAACTGAAAATGTCAACGACAAGCATTGTAAACATCTTCCAGCAATGTGACTCAAAGAGCTACTATAAAGCATGTGATTACCTGACCCACAGCAATGTACCAAGGGACTATGCATGGATTTCAAAATGTGATCTTTAAGCATAGAATAAAGTAAGGGATTTTTGCTATCCCTTATGGCAATAATGCAGGACATGATTCCTTCTGGAATACAGGAAATTCTATAAAATATGAGACATTAGTCTGGTAAGTCTAATGCCACTAGATGGTAGCACACTATAGCAGAAGTTAGTCTCATATAGCAGAAGTGCTGCTCGGGATATTTACCAATAAAAAAAATGTTTGTTTTTTTGGATTCAGGGGGACCCAAAACATGTATTTCCGGTGAAATCTTGGGTATGGAATTTTTGGGTGCATTACAATACCTTCTCTATACACTATGTACAATGTATGTGTAGAGAAAGTAAACATGTGTTACACTCATCTTCTCTAGCTGATGCACAAACAAACTTCTTACAAAGAATTCTTCTCCTTTGTAAACCATTTTAATTGAGCTGCATTAGCAGAGTGTATTTGTTATTTAGTTTCCTTTAAGTAGAAGGAAACTAAAGGAATGCACTAGGCTAAAGCAATAGGCAAATGTTTTAAAAGCTATTGTTATGCGATTGTCATTGCAATTCACATCTTTGCTTGACAGGAGTAGAACAAAAGAAAAACAGACACTTCCTGTCTGAAAACAGTATATTAAGTATTTTAAAAGTGAAACCAATAACAAGGAATATTTTGGAAATGGTCAACTCTAAAACAAATATACATATGACGTTTTGTTCGTTTTAATGAGATGTACATGTTTTGTGTGGTAAGTTTTTGTCTCTCTCTTACGGTTCACTGGTTATTCAAAATTCAGAAACATTTGTCCAGAACAAACAGCTCGTCAGAAGCTATTTCCCCCAGAAAATTCAACATATACATTTATTTGCCATGTAAACATCTGTAATATACAGTGTTTTAATCAAAATTGTTAGAGTCATTTTTTGAGAAAAACATTTTCAAAATTTGTTCCATGTAAAGGCTGTTGGGGGGGGGGGGGTTAAATCTTTGTATTGCATCCTTGGAAGATAAACTTAAATACCAAGTTTGGAATTTAACAGTATTTTAGTTTTTGAGCTATGCTGCCTATAGACACACATACATGGATACTTTTCTAAAAATGTTTTTTTTGGACTCTGTGGGTGTCAAAGCATGTATTTCCGGTGAAATCTCGGTATCAAACTTTGGGTGCAATACAATACCTTCTCTATACACTATGTACGTAGTAAATGTAGAGAAAGTAAAAATGCAACTGTTCTATGCAATACTTACTCTATAGTGCTACAACCAATGCAGGAGATATGCAAGAATCATGCCAAAAGTTTTGAAAATGGATTCAATAAAATATTAAAAATTTGATGTGTTACACTCACATGACTTTCTCTAGCTGTTCTGCAAACAAGTCTTTTATTCAAAAGATTAATCTTTTAGCTACATCATGCTAATCGAGATAAATGATAAGCAGAATTAGTCTTATTACTTGTTCCCTTGTAAATGTAAGGAATGTACTGGCTAAAGCGATAGTCGTCCTTTAAAAGCCAGTCGCTAGGTGAAAATTGAAATCCATTATCCTTTTTTGCCAGGAGTAAACAAACAAGAAATGAGAAGAAAGATGTATATAGCATTAATTTTTTGTTTTAAAGAGATCTACATTTTTCTATGTAGTAAGTATTGCCTATCTCTTATGGTTTGCCAGTTGTACAAAAGTCATCCAGAATGAAGAGGTCTTCAGAGGTTATTCTCAGAAAATTCAAAAATACATTTCATGTGTCATCAAAAATATCTTAAACATAAAATATTTGTATAAAAATTGTTAAGAGGCATTTTTTTAGAATATCAAAATTTTCGAAAATTTTTCCATGTAAAGGGTACTTTGTGGTGGGTGGGATTTTCTTGAAAATCTTTGTGTTGCTTCCTTAGAAGATACTAAACCTAATACCAAGTTTGGTTTTCAACGGTTATTTCACTTTTCACAGACACATGGACCTTCTTCTAAAAATGCTTTTATCGAACTCAGGGGATCTCAAAACATATATTTCTGGTGAAATCACAACATTGAAGTTTTGGATGGAGTACAATAGCTTCTCTATTTACTATGTACATTGTACATACAGACTAAAGAAAGTACAAATTTAGATCTGACTCTTGAGTCCTTTCCAAATATTTTCCATTGCATTCAATACACCATCTCATCCTTTCAAACTATTTTTCAAAAGCTATTTTTGTTTGGAGGAAGTGCAACTATATTCTTCATAAGCAGCAGCTATGGCTTCAGACTTTTTTTTAATTTTTTTTGTGGAGCTTAAGTCATTTTGTGTTCATTTCAAAAAGTTATAAACTGTAATCATTGTAACTATCTGATTGTTATTTCATTTACTAAATCACATAAAGTTTGTTTTTTCATTATTTGATCAGTTTATTAACTTCATATCAAGTGTTGAGTTGCTTAAATGCATCATTATTAACAGAACCTCTTAATTGCTGATGTGACCTTTTGGATATAAGCTGACTGGTATAATGTACCAGGAGTAAAACAATTGGCTCTCTAACTCTGTGCTAAGGTTAATGTATAAGTATTAAAAATAATGAAGGGTTGATTATAGAATCTGGTTCAGGTAGGTATAACCTTTATGTTATTTTCTTCTTTTATATATAAATTCTAACAACTTTAGCTGGATCATAATAATTAACCTAGAAGTGATTTCAAATTAATAATTAAAATGGTATTTATTTCTCCATGATTCCATCCACAATAATGCACAATAGTTAGCTGTTTGTTTTGTATCACATTCTTTATCATGAGCTTATGTGGAGGGAGGGGAAGTTAATTGATAGCTTGCATGTTAAAATAGTACTACACATGTGTCTCTCTGGCATAAAGGTCTTTGAACATGATCTCCCTCTTTCACTTAACAAATACACTTGAAGCTAGTTTGGTTTTAATCTCTGAAATAGTTTTTTTTTGGGGGGGGGCGCGGAGGGAACATAACAAATTAAAAGAATGTATCCCTTAATATTTCATGCACTTAATATTGTGGTATCCACATGGGTTCAAAATTCATTTTGGAAAGCATCAATGCACACTGAAAATAATGTTTATAAATGCATATCCATTTCTTCAGTAAGGAGTGCACTGGTTGTAAACATATCCAGAATTAAATTATTCTCTTCTTTTTCGAGAATTAAGAAGAGAAAGTTTTAATGGAAATGAACTGAAATTGTTCTAAAAGGATAAAATAAAAAAAAAAACTTAGTAAAGGAAAAACAATAGTATAAAAAAAGTAATGATTAAGAAATTGAATTCAATGCAATAGACGGTATTCGAACCACGGATCTTCACAGAGAGACGATTTCTGGTTCGAAACCCGGCCGAACTGAGTTTTTCGTCTGATTCAAAATTCCAATTTAGTTTCTAGCACCGTTAAAAGCAGTTGTCGAACACAGAGAAAAGAATTTTCATTAAAAATTGAACCGCGCGTATAATGTGCCTTACAATGTTGAAGTTTACTTGGTTTTCTTGAGTAAGTACTATTTACGATGAACCCTAATAGTAATCTATGCCTAATAGCTAGTAAGTCACAAAGGATATTGTCAATGACACCGAAGAAGGGGGCGGAGTCGTCTTGTGCCTGCCCTATTCATTCTAATACCAATTGCATTACTCATTTATATCACACATACGTGACCACTACGTGTAATATGCGGTAAAGCGGTGGCAATATAATATATGGAATATTAAATTTGTTCTAATTATTCCATTGTGTTCTCGCAATTTAAGTCAGGTTCATTTTGTTCTGTTGGCAATTATACAAAGAAGTGGTTTATCTGCTTTTTAACGGGGAGCGAAGCCAAGTGAAGTAAAAATGTACTGGATTGTAAATAAAACAGAAGAGTTTCATTTGGAATTTTCAGTGACAATGTGAAAAAAAAATTTGAAGTGGAAATTATAATCACGCACGTCAGTTTTTGCTACAGAATTACTCGTAACAAACATATATCTTGATTTGAATGTAAGTAGTATCAAAGATGGACCATTAACATTGAAAATCCGTTATGAAATTGTAGATAAAAATGCTGTAGATAGATTAACTTGTAGTTTGATCCAAGGTTTTCAGTATTTCAATTTGGGTAAGAGTAGTTGAGTTTACATAGGCCATATTTGCAACTACTTGGCATAAAGTAATAACCATTGAAGAGCGGGAATTTCACCTCTACGTTTTGTTTTCATATATTTTTGTTTTCCTTATAGTAAGCTATGGTTCATAACCTTGTAAAATAAATCAGCTGTATTCTGTAAGATTTGATTTTTGTACCTGCTGTAGATGTCGAAGGCAGCAAGTCCGACCCATTTTGCTGGAGATATGAACCATGCATACGATCCTAACTTTTCTTCAGATATAAGCCAAAAAATGAAGGTGCCGCGAAGAATAAAAGTTGATGGAGAAACTGACGACAATATACCAACAGCAAAATGGGATAACCTCTACTCAAATGAGAAGTTTGAAATGCATGTCCCCGACAGAATATTAGTAGTCGGTAAGAGAAATGCTTATAATAATTGATAAATTTATGTATTTCTCAGAAGTTCCTGCTGATCATTCATGCATTTATTTATTTTAACAGGACAGGAGCAGCATGTGGGAACAAAGGTTCCTCCACGAGAGCTTGTACTTGAAACTTCAGTGATACCCCCAGATTCTGGTATTAGAGTGCAGGTAGGTTCATTTAAATCACATGGCATTTGAATTGTAGAATTAGGCTAAATTTCCATATCCTACAGCCAATAAAAATGCAAAAGAAATGAAGATGTATAAATTGAAAATACCTAAACTGGAGCTTCAGGAGTAAATATGAACAGTTAGAAAGCCTGGAACCTATTTATGTGTCCATTTTTAAGATGATTTTTTTTTTTTAAACAAAATAATTGCAGAATGTTCAATATAGGACTCCATCTTGTTACTGATGCATATGCATCGAAACTGCCAAACCAAATGTTATATAGGAGAAACAGTTATTTGAATCTGTTCATACCCACACATGCATACTAACCAGGCATCATAACCTAACTTTGGGCTTGTCATTGTACTGTGCATTTTTCACTCCAATGTTGGCAACACTTCACCTCAAATGTATCAGCGAGTGGGACAAAGTTTTTTTGCCAGAGTTGTAGGTTGTGGAAGTTTTTTTGATTCAGTTATGTAGAAGATTAATGGAATAAAACATTTTTCTTATTGTAGACCCCACCTCGTGTGATCACGTTGGATTCTCATTATTTCCCATCAGCTGATGACTTTCCTCCTCAATCAGATCTACCAAAAGAACCAGTTACAGCAGCAGTGGTGCCAATGAAGTCACGAATCAAGTAAGCATGCATTTTTTAAATACATTTTTATCACTTCATTCCTATTTAAGTAATTATTGAGAAGAGCCATACCACAGTTTTTGAGACCTTTTTTCTGAAAATCATATGAGCTAATCTAGATGAGCACAATATGGAAAATCTGTTTAAAAGTCAACTTTGTCCTCTCAGTAAACACCATAGTTTCCATCAATAAACCATGACCTACCACCATAAAACAAGATGCCACACATTGGAACGTTCCCTTTCAACTTGACAAGTCATATCGCTTTCTGACTAAAGAGGAACAATGCACATTCTCAAAGAAAAGGATCAACCACATTGGAATATAATAACATAACCACCAGACAGAGTCAGCTTCCACCCCACACCTACAGATAGCTACACCAGCACATTGCCTCATCAACCACATTCATATAAAAATGATGAATAGTTTAAAATTAAAAAATTTCAAACAAAACTTGCCAAAAAGCTTAACATGGAAGAAACGTAAGTTAGAAAAAAGCTATAATAGTCCAAAAGCTGTGGTATCACTCTCATCAATAATTATTGCTGTTAAGAGAAGAAGAAGAAGAAAGTGCCAGATAGTTGGTGTGTACCAATTATACATCCCATATTTGAAGGAAAACAAATCCAAATAATTATAGAGGACTTGCACTATTATCCAATTTTGGGATATTCTTTACAGGGATGTTAACAGAGAGAATACTAAATTGGGCTAAAGAAAACAAAGGATATCTCAGCACCAAGCAGGCTTTAGAAAAGTGAGGACAGTGGACAATATATTCATAATTAAAACAATGATAGATAAATATTCCACACCCATAGTCCATTAAGTTTCTGGTGTAGGCCACGTCATCTCTGCCAACATTTCGCTGCAACTTATGTTGAGCTTCTTCCATGGGCCACTGGCACCGCAAGCCCTAGTGAGCTGATATGTATACTTGTATGCTGGTGGGCCTCTCCTATTGGCTGTTGGTCTGCCAGTCCCCTCTCACTCTATCAGTAAGACTTTACAATTGAATTAAATGGTTTTCCTTCATCTCTGTTGAATTTGCTGTTTTGTTTAAAGATTTTGATGCTTTCTATTATTATTCTGTGTGTGTAATGACTGCACACTGCCACAATCTTTATATTGTCAAAATCTATGTGATGTCCAGTTTTTTCCACGTGTTCTGCGAGGACAAATTTTTCTGCTTGCAATTTTCTGTTGGCAGAGCTCAGCATAAGAAATGACCCGGCCTACACCAGAAACCATAACCTCTATGATAGATAAATCTAGGAAAGAAAACGGATAGATTGAATGCTATATTTATTGACCTAGTAAAAGCTTATAATGGGGTGGATAAGAAGTGCTATGGCACAAATTAAAAGAGAAGGATTTTGGTAATATGGTCAGCATTCTACAGGTTTTTGTGTCAAGTGTGGCTTTAAATGTTTTTCAAATGGGAAGAGTTCTACGCTGCAGCAAATGAGATGTGTTATTGTGCTCTGAGTTGCCAGGTCGCTACCCCCACTCTTTTCATATTTCTCTCTCACTCACACACTGAGCATGCGAATCTGCCAGATGACACAACACTAGCTGATTTTTCTAAACTTCTATAATTTTGCAGCTTTTAAATTTAAAACTTGAACATGCATATTTGCATATTATGTACACATTTTCTTAAATGCTATATTATTATAGTTTATGAATTACCAGCTCTCTTAATCCAATGGAACTGCCGAGTGGCTCCTCCAAATCACTGTCATCAATTACATCAAGAGAATAATTAATCATAGCTGTATTTTTTAAAAAAACATGTTGACCCTAAAAATAATACTTTGAGCCTGGCTACGCAATACCTGCCTCTTAGATTTGCCACTAAAAGCCACAGCATGTTGAACTGTGTAGGGACTAGGGTTAAATAAACACAAGCGCTGATTTCTAAACATAAATATATGACAGCTGACACAGCATTCTGCAGCTAACAAGAGTGTGTTTGCTCTCTGTCTCTCGACTTGAACAGCTAGCTAAGTGTAATAATTCTTTTAGTACTGTCATATCAATAGTTTACATTCCATTTCTGAGAAATTACACATATATGTACATATACAGGCTGTTTCAAAACAGTCGCCCTCCGTGGTGTAATGGTTACCATGCTAACTTCATATACCCAAGGTCGCAGGTTCAAACCCGGCGGAGGATGGTGGATTTTTTCGGGTGTAAAAATCCTTAGCATGGCTTCCTTTGGAAGGGAAGTAAAGCCGTGGGTCCCGTGTCATAGATTTACGGCACGTAAAAGAACCTCAAGCCTGATAAGAGAGGCCTCTGAGCAAAATTAAGCGATCTTTCACGCCCAATATAGAATGGGAAGCTGAGAACCAAAGCAGTTAAAGAGCGTCCATAAATAACACACCATTTCCATTGTTTCAAAACAACACCAAACGAAGATGTGGGCCTTGTTGGTCATACCATACACGATACGTGAATATAATTTTCAGCTTTAAATTCAGCACGTACAATAACTGCTATAAAACCGCAGTGGTACATAACCAGATGGTACGTGAGAGAGATGCCGGTTGGTAGCGAAGGTCCCAGTTTGATAGGCACAGGTCACCTTAGCAATGGAAAAGATAGCATGTGGGTTTTGTTATGTGTTTCGTATGACAACCATTGTTCCTTCGCTGCCTAATCCCAAATGTGTGCAATTTTTAAACACACATAAAACTTTAAATAGAAGAGTTTGAAAGTTGCGACATCAATTTCGGACAGGTCAAAGCGTAAGCTAATCGACTGCTATCTTTGTTTGGTGTCGTTTTGAAGCAGCCTGTATATAACAACATACATACAAATAATAATGGTCATTACAGTGCTTATGTGACTCTGATAATGATATAATACATGGGTATATTTATTCAAGTGTATTATGAAAATTATTTGAGCTAAAATCTGTGGTTTTTACGGTTCTACTACAGATATTCCTCGTGAATTACTTTTTTGCAAAATTTGAATATTTTGTCTTAGCACAAGTAGTATTTAAGACAGATAGAATCACTTAGCGCATTACTCCCCTGCAATATGTGAAGACAGCAGCACTCTGGTTGGCTGCCGGCCTGGTGGTGCTCAAGGACAAGCCTCGTCACATTTGAAAGTCACTGTAGGGCTGACACAAGGTTGTAAATTAAGCCCCACACTATTTGAACTGTTTGCAGCATGATTGTATTCATCTGACTGGAATAAAAATGTATAGATTCCCAAGGTTACTTCATGCTGATGATCTGGTCGTAAGTTCAATTTCAGTGATTGGTTTCTGGTTAGTTATAGGCGAGATTGACAGATAGGGTCTGAAGGTGAATGAGGAAAATACTAAAATTCCTGTGTTCAAGAAGGGGAATAAACGACTTTAAGATGAACACTCCAAGTTGTCAGCGAGTTCTCATATCTGGGTATCAAGCTGAGCAGTAATGGAGTCTGGAGAATGCAATATACAGGGGAGAACTGTCATGAAAGCAACACAAAATGTTTCTATATAATGCCAGTAATGAAGGTTTGAAATGCTTTATCTTGCCTTGGTTATATCTTGATGGAGTTACGAGGGAAAATTTGGGGAATAGATGAGGATTGGTGAGGATTTAGTATTAAGAAGTTTCTATATATTAATTTTGGGAGTTCCCATTAATACCACATATGCAGCAGCTTTGTTAGAGTTAAGAAAGGTCAGTGTGTGGGGGTTACTGATGGACAAAATCCTGAAATATTTATTTTGAGTCCAAGAGTTGCCTGATACAGAATTAGTGAAAAAATGCCTTAAATATCAAGAGGAAAGTTTGGATATTATATCTAATGGATGGCTGAGGAAAATAAAGGAACAGATAATTAAAAATCTGAGATCCCCAGGAACGAGAGTCATACTGTCATGGTAGCTCAGTTGGTAAGTGCAACTGGATGCAAACCAGAAATCTGTGGTTCAAATCTTAGCTATAGCATTGAATTTTTCAATTTGACTCTACCTGTTCAACTCTTGTCCCACGCTGAGGTGTTCCATTCACATGAATTTCTCTACATCGCTGTAACAAATTATTGTTAAAAAGCATATTCTTCTCTCTGCTTTATGATAATCAAGATAAACATTAGCAGAAATTGTCTTAATTACTTGCTTTCTTGTAAGTAGAAGGAAAATAAGGGCTAAAATGATAGTCAAAACTTTTAAAAGCCGGTTGTCATGTGGTTGAAATCTGTTTCTATGCAGGGCCTGGAGTTTACAACTTTCTGTGTGAGAAAAGTGTAAGTATTTTGATTCTGAAAAAAATAACAATCAATATCTCAGAAATGGTCCATTCCACGAAAAAAAAACTTATATGACATAATTGTGTGTTTTAACGTGATCTACATTTTCTGTATAGTAAGTTTTTGTCTCTGTTACAGTTCACTAGTTAGTAAAATTCAGCAAAATTCATTCAGAATACAGAGCTCTTTAGAGCCTATTCCCAGAAAATTCAAAATGTATATTTTATTTGCAGCATAAATATCTTTAATATACATTACTTTAATCAAAATCATTAGCCATTTTTTAGAAAATCAAAATTTTCGAAATTTTTTTCCATGTAAATGGTAGTTTGCGGTGGGGAATTTTTCTCAATCTTTGTGTCGCATCCTTGAAAGATACTAAGCTTATATACCAAGTTTGGTATTTTACCTACTTTTTGTTTTTGAGCTATCGTGTTCATAGACATATTCACACATGGACCATTTTCTAAAAATGCTTTTTTGGATAAAGGGAATTCTAAAGCATCTATTTCTGGTGAAATCTCAGTATCAAATTTTTTTTTGCAATACAATACCTTCTCTATACACAATGTACATAGTACGAGGGCCGTTCAGAAAGTAGCCTCCGATCGCTCACAGTGCGGGTAGTGGGGGGAGTAGCGACGCCATCTGTGCATTCACGCACTCAGCAGGTCAGTCGGCATCAAGCCGTGGTCGAGTGAAAGTCGTACCTGCGCTAGTTTAGTGTTTGTGGCCGTTTGAAATGTGTACTGCAATAGAAAACCCCGCCAAATGTGAAGTGCGTGCTGTTATAAGGTTTTTTACAGCCAAAGGATATTCTGCAGCAGCTATTCATCGTGAGCTTTGTGCCGTGTACGGACCAAGAGTTATGAGTGAAGGAGTGGTCCGTGAATGGGTACGTTTATTTAAAAGTGGACGAGAGAGGAGTGGTAGACCATCATTGGTCACGGACGAACTCGTTCAGACAGTTGATGCAAAAGTTCGTGAAAACCGACGTTTCACAATGTCGGAGTTGTCTACTGATTTTCCACAGATTTCTAAGACTCTCTTGTACGAGATAGTGACAGCAAGATTGGGTTACCGTAAGTTCTGTACACGATGGGTGCCCAAAATTCTTACCGACCACCACAAAACTCAAAGAATGGCCTCTGCATTAGACTTTCTGTCACGTTATGAGGCCGAAGGTGAACCATTGTTAAACAGAATCGTGACCGGGGACGAAACCTGGATTAAGTACGTGAACCCTGAGGCAAAAGAACAATCAAAGATGTGGGCACATTCAAATTCGCCTACCAAACCAATAAAAGCCCGGCAAGATTTTTCTGCCCGAAAATTGATGGCAACGGTGTTTTGGGATGCAAAAGGGGTGTTGTTGGTTGAATTCATGGAACGTGGGACGACCATTAATCAAGACGTGTACTGTGAAACACTAAAACAATTACGACGGGCTATACAGAACAAACGCCATGGTTTGTTGCTGACTTCCGGTATCGTTTTTTTGCACGATAACGCCCGTCCTCACTCTGCTCGCAGAACAACAGCCCTTCTTGAGTCCTTCAAGTGGGACGTTGTCAACCATCCACCTTACAGCCCAGATCTGGCGCCAAGCGATTATCACCTCTTCATGCATATGAAGAAATGGCTCGGGTCCCAGCGATTTGATGACGACGAAGAGCTCAAAGATGCGGTCACAGGCTGGCTCCAGGCACAAGCGGGTGATTTTTATGCAGAAGGAATTTCAAAGCTTGTGAACAGATACGATAAGTGCCTCAATCGTTATGGAGACTATGTAGAAAAATAGTGCAAAGATGTAGTTGTAAGATGTATATATTAAAATATTTTTATTTAACTTGGTGAATTTCTTGCAATCAACCGGAGGCTACTTTCTGAACGGCCCTCGTACATGTAGAGAAAGTAAAAAAAAAAAAAAAAAACGAAAAGCTTTACCCATTAGACTTCCTGAACCAATCACAAAGCAGCATTCTAGTCAGTCACAAAACTGAAAGTGGCTATGTTGCCAGATCTTGCTAATACCAAATGTGTGCTTCAGTTTGTGATGTCTAGCATGTGCTCTAGTTGTTCTTCGCAAGCTATGTATTATGCAGTGTCATTTATATTTGTTACTGTTGGAAAGATAAAAGTCAGACTGAAAAATTCAATGTCATAGATGGGATTTGAAGCATGGATCTCCCGGTCTCTAGCCAGTTGCTCTACCACTGAGCTACCATGGCAACATGCCTTTGTCATAATGATGCCATAGATTTAACTGTGATTTTTGTGAAGAAAACAAAAATACACAAGTTTTGGCTTTCTGTTCCCATAGCATCTCTTAATTGCCAGAATAAAAGCTTTGTGGATGACTTTAGATCTGTCTTCCAATCAACGATCAATTGCGTGGTGGTGAACTTTTCCTGTAATCAACTCTGCACTAAAGATATGTTACAACCAGAATTTCACTTAAAGAAAAAATTAACCTTTTCTTTTTTCTCCCTCCCCCCCTAGCAGTGATGGCTTTCTTTACACCTCTGTAAGCTTATTCTTCTATTACCAATCATGATAAACATTATTCCTTATCAGCAGAAGCGAAATAGGTTGCTATGGGATTGAAATCCGATTCTTTGCCTGGCCAGAAGTTAACAAGTTCGTGTATGAGAAAAGTTTTTTAAAACTGAAACCAATAACAAGGAATATCTTGAAAATGATCATGAAAAAAATGACATAAATTTTATGTTGTAATGAGATCCGCATCTCTTGTGTGGTAAGGTTTTATTTATCTCTTATAGTTTACCAGATGTGCAACATTCAGGGAAATTCATCCAGTATAAAAATGTCTTCAGAGGCTATTCTCAGAAAAGTTAAGATATACATAAATATCTTAAATCAAAATCATTGGAGCCATTTTTGAGAAAATAAAAATTGTTGAAAATTTTTCCATGTAAAGGGTAGTTGGGGGTGAGGGGATTTTCTTGAAAATCTTTGTATATCGGAAGATACTGAACTTAAATATTAAGTTTGGCATTTAACAGACTTTTCGTTTTTGAGCTATGTTGCCCGCAGACATACATGTGGACATTTTTCTAAAAATACTTTTTTATTATCATTATTCAGAGGGCCCTAAAACATGTATTTCTGGTGAAATCTTGGTATCAAATTTTTTGGTGCAATACAATACCTTCTCTATACATTATGAACATAGTATGTATAGAGAAAGTAAAAACTGCTCATTTTTGTAAGTTCTCTAATTATATATTTTTAAATGCTGATATATGCAAGGAATTAAGTATTAGTGAATAATTCTAAATTGTAAATAATTTTTTTCTTGTGAAACTTGGGAGGGAAAGAGAGTACATGGATCTTTTTGTTTTTGATCTACTTTCACTAAAAGAAATTGTAGCTCAATATGTGGTGTGGATTGTCTCTGGTGAGTGCCCTACAGTAAGTATGCTACAGAACTGGCCATCAGGCACACGGTCCGCTTCCCAGTCTTGTACTGTACACTTGGCTGGCAGTCGCACATGTTTGGACGTCAAATAAAATCTCAAATCACATTAACAATATCAGAATAAACCTTATCACAGGAGATATTGCAAATTCCTGGACAACAGTAAACTTGTAAGGTTTGAGTTTTAAAAGTTTTGTTGCTTTCCATGCTGAAGCTTTCAAAATGTCAGTTTCTTGTGCAACATGTCTAAGAGATTTTCGAGGTGACCATTCTAACCTTCCTCCGATTTTGTCTAATTTCTGCTCCATAAGTACACATCTGTTTACCTTTCTTTTCCTATCACCAATTGATCCCTTCTCCCTGAATTTATTTACAAGAAAACAGCCTTTCTTGTCTTGGAACGTGCATGCCAGGAAATTTAGTTTGATCCCTACAAGATGATGTAAGCACATGCATATGGTACATAAACACTCTTTGTGGTATGTAAACTGTTTTTAAAAGCACTTCAAGACAAAACTTAACACTTCTAAACATTCCTAATGTTTTAATTTATAACATAATACAGATTGAGTCGACCAGACACACTGGCTTCACATACCTAAACTTTTCCTGACGTGTTTCACCTTCAGTTGAAGGCAACATCAAGGTTTTAACTATTCCTAATGTTACTCAAGTGTGAATCGGTTTAGAACAGAAGTAAGACTGACACACACGTGTGCGACAGAATGGATGTAGGACGTGCAGTGAAGGTCACACAAGCCGTGCTCCTGGCAGCCAAGTTTTGTAACAAACGTTCTGTAGCAACTTAGTGAATGTCCTGTATATTGACAATAACCTGTTTTGATTTTAGCAGAGAATCCACACCACCAATCACAGCTGGGGAAGGTTTGACTCCAAGTGAAGAAATAGTCCATTTGCGGCGTCAGATGGCAAAACTGAACAGACGTGTCATGGCCATAGAACTGGACAACTTGCAACGACAGCAGCGCGAGAAGATCATCTACGCCATCGGTCTCGCATACTTCTTCTTCAAGACTGTCTTTTGGCTTGCCAGGTCATCGTAGTAACTTGGAATTGCAACACTAGCGCATTCTAGAAGCAGTTGAATATGTGCTTAATCTTAATATTAGATATCTTGTAATTTTTAATACAACAGAAGGAAATACTGGTGCTCTTGAAATGAACTGCACAATAATGTCAGCCCACTTGGGCTTCTTCTGTTTTAACTAGTCTTTTTTTCATGTGTGCTAAGAGCTCGGAGTTCTGATTGAGAATGGATCTAGCACTCTGTGTTGGGGAGTGTGGCAAACAACAAAAGACTGTTGAGACCAGCGCAACGGTGATACATAAAATAATTTAAAATTCATTTACATATTTTCAACTGTAAACAATTCTCTGTTTAAAGATGTGAATCACAATAGTTGTTATACTCTGTTTCATGTAAAATAAAGGTTTCTCATATCTGTGTTTATTCATAGCTATGTTACATTCACACAATTTTTCTGCCAACTTTGCAACAGATTATTATTATTCTTTAATCTACTTCTTGCTAACCAAAATAAAGATTAGCAGAAATGACTTATTTCCTTGTAGATATAAAGGAATGCATTAGACTAAAGTGATAGTCAATTCTTTTAAGGGTTGGTTGTTGAGAGATTGTGTGGAAATTAGGCTCTCTTTGCATGGCCAGAGAAAGAAAAAAACAACAAAAATTACAACTTCCCATTTGAGAAACGTTTGTTTATTCAAAGATTTTGAGATTCCATACAACATAAACTTTTATTCAAAATGGTTCCAATCTACACCACCAACCAATCTGTTACTATTACCAAATACTAGAGTTACTCGACAGCAATTGGTAATATAAGCAAAATGCATACAAAAACATGTTCCACCACATGATGACTGAAAACTTTGAGTGTTAAAGCCATATATTCACTTATTTGCACTTTTTGTTAATTGTTAAATTGTGTTGTATACTGGTTGTGATTTATGTAAGCCTTGTAGCCATCATTAGGAGATTTTTTTTTTGTCTTCTTCATTAATACTCCATAATCTCTCCTTTGTTCTATATCGTTTGGAAAATTCCATGTAGTTTTGTTTTTTCGTTCAAGTTTTTGGTCATGGAGTAAACGCTTTATTTTAACAACAGAAAATTATAAAAATATATATTATTTTTATTTAGGGGAAAGTACTTCAAGAAGTTTTGGTAGCAAAGGAAGCTATGCAACAAACTGTGGAGGTAGGAAATTCTACAGAAATTATATCGTGAAATAAGCATTGTGAGTATTAGTATTATAATAAATATTGAAGATTTGTATTCCTTAATAGTGTCATTCCCATTTGAGAAAGTATTTTAAAACTGAAACCAATAATAGGGAATAGCTCTGAAACAGTTCTACAATAAAACATATATGACATAACATGTGTATTTTAACAAGATCTACATTTTTGTGTAGTACGTTTTTTTCTACATTACAAATTATGTAAAAAGTTCTTCAGAATGAAGAGCACTTTAGGAACTATTCCCATGATATTCAGAATATACAGTTTATTTGCCACGTAAATATCTTCAATATATGGTATTTTAATAAAAAATGTTGAAAAAAGTTTCATGTAAAGGGTAGTTAGGGTGGAGAGATTTTCCTGAAAATCTTTGTCGCACATCCGTGAAAGGTATCGGCCTCCGTGGTGTAATAGTTACCATGCTAACTTCATTTACCCAAGGTCGCAGGTTGATAGCTGGCGGAGGACGATGGATTTTTTTGGGAGTAAAAATCCTTAGCATGGCTTCCTTTGGAAGGGAAGTAAAGCTGTTGGTCCCGGTAGATTTACAGCATGTAAAAGAACCTCAAGCCTGATAGAGAGGCCTATGAACAAAATTAAGCAGTCTTTCATGCCCAATTTAGAATGGGATGCTGAGAACTACAGTAGTGGTTAGCGTTCATAAATAACATGCCATTTATATTTTCTTTGAAAGGTACTAAAAATAAAAATGTTTCAATTATGCTAGCCTAGACACCATACTGCCCTTTTTGTAAAAACGCTTTTTTTTTTTTATTCAGGAGTCCTCAAAATATTTCCAGTGAAATTTCTCTACCAAATGTTTTGGTGTAATACATCATACATGTGTGCTAAAGAAAGTGAAAAAAAGTTTATGCCTGTGCATATGTGGACAGCATAGCATAGCTAAAAAACTATGAGACTTGGTATTTAAGTTTAGTGTCTTTGAGGGATGCCACATGAAGATTTCCAAGAAAACACCCCCTTCACTATCCTTACATGGAACAATTTGTGAACATGTTTTTCTCAAAAATGGATCTAACACTTTTGATTCAAGTACTGTATATTAAAGATATTTAAATCACAAATAAAATGAATTTCTGAGAATAGCTTCCGGAGACCTGCTCATTCTGAATAAATTGTGTATAACTGATAAACTATAAGAAATAGACAAAACCCATACAAAAAATGTATATCTCATTAAAACACACAATTTATGCCATTTACATTTTCGTTGTAGGGATGACTGTTTTTGAGAAATTCATGGTTATTGTATTTTATTTTAAATAATAACTTTTCTCAAATGGGATCACCTTTTGTTTTTCTGCTGGCAATGCAAAGTGAACCAAAATTCAGTTGTTCACATAGTGACTGGCTTTTAAAAGATTTGTTATTGCTTTAGCCTAGTGTATTCCCTTATTTCCCTTCTACTTACATGGAAGTAGTAATAAGAAGGAGTAATGTTTTTCTCAATTAGCAAAAGGTAGACAAAGGTACATAACATTTTTTCAGGGAGGAACCTTCAATTTTTTTCTAAGCAACCACAGCAAGCTCGCAAACATCTTCCCTTTTCCTGTAACACATAACTCTTTTAATTTTTCAACAGTCTGATTACAAATGAAAGTCTATTCACAAATAACTTTGCTCCCTAACAATTGTACCATATAGTTTCCTTTCCGAGGCAGCTATTACTGCCTATGAATTTCCCATTGAAACTCACTCAAATTCTGCTTGCTGTGCACTCCCAGTTGAAACTATTGGCCAGGCTTCTCTTTTTATATCTGTCAATCATGTGACAGGAAAATTCCAGAAGCAGTCATACATGCAAACCCTGCAGGTTTCACAAGCTTACTCAGGTGTAACATCATGTGGTTTTGATGTCAAAGAACTTGCTGACAGTATGTGTCCATACTACTATGGTACTGCAGGTGATGTCACTGATGATACATGGAGCACTGGTGGGGGAAACCAGAGAACCTGGAGAAAACCCTCACATGTGATCGTACCCAGTCCATCGATTTTTCTGGCTGTTTTCACTTGAATCAAGCACATGGGAAGCACATCACGAAATCAAACTCTTGAAAGAACTTTCGAATTTGTTTCAATTATCAGCATGGGAAAAAATCTACATCCATAAATACGACCACATATTGATGAACATGGAGTTCCCCCCTAAGGATTGCTTAACCAATCTCATCGTCTGCCCAACAGATGTCACCATAACCACAACTTGGAATCCAAACCCAAGCAGTAGTGGTTCAACAGCTGAGGATGTGGGCAATGGTCCGCGAAACAATTGTCCTGCACAATAAAACTAAGTGAAGTGTGTGTTAATACCACATTAATTGATTCAATGAGACATGGCTTCCAAAACAAGCCATTCACATACATGTGATGATGATGGTCATGGGGCAGTCATGTACCCCTGGTTTGACTATACAGTACTACAGCGTGGCCAATACCAACGTATTGAATGATCATGTGCACATTTAAAAATACAATCCTTAAAATGAACATGGATTTTTAACATCTTATGAAAGTAATATGTGGCATGATTCTTCCTTCTGGAATATATACATAACGGCTGTATAATACAGGATGTCTGGCAAGACCATTCATTATAGCATCATAACACCTAGGAGCTGGGATTCCCGTTCATAGAATAGGCGAAGTGAAGCAAACTCTTCAAGTGAGTGAAGTAATGCAGTATGAATCAAGTTTAAAATTCGGTTTGTGTAAGATAGAAGTGGAAACACTGGTTAGATTGAAAACCAGCCATGTTCTCTGCTAATCTATAGTCCCACCAGTCTAAGAAGGAAACCTGAGGTAAACAACAAAGCTCAAAGTTGTGTTACTACGCTCTGCACTATCTAACGTCATATGCATCTAACCGCACCCCCTGACCAGCATATCTACACTTCATGGTGTTAATTTTTTGATACTAGCTGTTTTTTCCATGTGTTTTTATTTACATAAAAAAAATGGAAATTGAGTTTTATTTATGGACGCTGTAACTGCTGTGGTTCTCAGCATCCCATTCCATACTGGGCATGAAAGACTGCTTAATTTTACTCAGAGGCCTCTTTATCAGGATTCAGATTCTTTTACGTGGCATAAATCTACAACATGGGACCAACGGCTTTATTTCCCCTCCGAAGGAAGCCATGTTAAGGATTTTTATGCCCAAAAAATCCATTGTCCTCTGCCAGGTTTGGCCCGCGACACTGGGTATATATTTACATCAGGTTCCCCTCTTAGGCCAGTGGGAGTTGAGCTTTATTGTTTCACTTCACCATCTTCTAAATATAATATTAATCAACAAAGTTATGTTTATTATTAAATTTTATTCTTTTTAACAAACTAAGATGTGTACATTGTTGAATATATTTACAGTAGATGATGACTCACTCTGCCATTGGCTCCACACCTTCAACATCTCTACATTTAGCGTGTTGTAGCTCTCGCCTTACTTGAGGTGTGATGCTGTGATGCGACTGATACTTCAAGAGCTCGAGTAACGCACTGCGCTGCTCAGAGCTGATGTCTCCCTTGTATCTCTGGACGAACGTGAGCAGCGCTTGGTGCCACAACACAGGCAGCTCTCGACGATCATGCTCAAACCTAGCACACACCAATTGCTGTTGATCCTAAATATCTAAACCTTACTGAATATCAATTTGTTTTGTTTTTTACTTTCTCTACACGTACTATGTACATAGTGTAAAGAGAAGGTATTGCACTCCACCCAAAATTTTGATACCAAGATTTCACTGGAAATACATGTTTTGGGTCCCCCTGAATCCAAAAATGAATGTGTATTTAAGTTTGTTATCTTTCAAGGATACGACACAAAGATTTTCAAGAAAATCCCCCCACCCCTAACTACCCTTTTTTGAAAATTTTGATTTTCTCAAAAATGGCTCTAACGATTTTGATTAAAATATTGCATATCAAAGATATTTAACTGACAAATAGAATGTATATCTTGAATTTTCTGAGAATAGCCTCTGGATGAATTTTATGGAATTTTGCATAACTGCTGAACCGTAAGTGATGGACAAAAACTTACTCTACAGAAAATGTAGTTCGCGATAAAACACACAATTTATGTCATACATTTTTTTTGTGGAGTTGGTCATTTTTAAGATATTCTTAGTTTTTTGTTTCTGCTTTGAAAAACATACTTTTCTCACAGGAATTTGTCAACTCCTCTCCATACAAACAAAGGAACTTCAGTCACATTGCAATCAGCTTTTGACTATCACTTTAATCCATGGTACTCCTTTTTTTTGCCTCTACTTACAAGGAAGCAAGTTTGAAGACTATTTCTGCTAATTTTTTCTCAATTAGCTTGAAGTAAACAGAAGCATAAGCTTTTTAACAATAACTTGTTGCAGCGACGTAGAGAAAGTCATGTGAATGGAACACATCATGACTGTGTGGGACAAGAATTGAACAGGTAGAGTTAAATTGAAAGATTCAATGCTATAACCAAGATTTCCTAGTTTCCATCCAGTTGCTCTTACCAACTGAGCTACCTTGACAGCATGATATTAAATTCCCCAACTGACTCTTATTCCCAGTAAACCAAAAGGGAATCTCAAACTGATTGTCACTGAATAACGAAACAGTTTGTTCAACTATGAATTCCAGGACTTTGTTTGCAACATGCATTCTTTGTTTAAAAGTTTACTCTACTTCTGTGCATAGTATTGTTTTTCTTTAGAAAACAGCAATAAGGGACCCACCATGTGAGAAATGTCATTTCCATTGTTTAAATGATCGCCACGCGACAGCAGAGTACTGTTTCCCTGCCTGTTCCACGTAAATTAAAAACAAATTCAGTTTTTCATGTTAATCAGCATGTAAGTGTCTACAAAGCAAGTTAAAAGAGATGGCAAGAAACGAAAAAAATGTGTCGATATTAAAACAGTATACAGATAATTGGGACTACACTGTACTAACAGCTTTGTTAAGATGCCATTCTGTCTCTCATACACATGCATGCACCCACCCACACTTTTAAAAAATACTTTTTTGGGTTAATATGTCCAGTGAAATCTTGGTATTGAATTTTTGGTTGGAGTGCAATACATTCTCTATCCACTATGTACATTGTACCTAGTCTTAATCTAATACTGTTACAAACTTTTGGCACAAGCTGTACAACCAGTTTTGAAGGTCGCAGCCAAACTTTATGGGGGCAAGTGAATGTAGCTGCAGAAGAGAAAGTGTGTTTCTGTATATTTTAGTGATAATTATGAGAATCATGTAGCATTAGGCAGGTAAATTGGCTTCTGAAATTTTCATTACCCTTTAACAAGCTAATAATAACAGAACGTTTGTGTATCAGATCATTAACCAATTCCTAGAAACTAGAAATGTTGAGGTCGTCCACGCAGCATTAGGGACAAGTACACAGTTAAATTAGCGGCAGCTCGTATTCAATGAAATCCTGTGAGAAAGCAGTCAGTGCAGGCTCAAGAGCTTGACATTTCAAAAATGTCAACGACCTGCCAGCCGAGTGATGACCTAGAGTTGAAAGCTTACCGGCAGATTCTACTTCAGTTTTATATTTGACTCTACCATTGGTGGATTTGCCAACATGGCTGCCTATGTGTAAGCAGGCAGAAGGAACGGAAGACTGCATTTCGCATTGGAAAGCAGAACCGATTTTCAGAAAGTCCATTTTTGATCCAGTTCATTTACATATACCTCACCTTACCTTGACAAAATCTCGAAATCTGTCTTCACCTCACCATGTTGCCTCCAAAACCAATAGGAAAGGTTCAGGAAAGAGCCTTAGTCTAAAACTGAACAAGAATGTGCAATCTCACCACTGACAGTACAGGTCACCTAATCCAGAGGGTGATAAAATCAAAATGCCCTCTTCAACGTTATGCAAACAATGACCACAGGAAATTCTTTTCACAGATGAAAAGATGTTTACTACTGAGGAGGCTTTCAACTGCTAAATGATCCTGCCTCACCCATGGTTTGGTGGGGAGTGGCATATGAAAACTTGCGCCAGAGTATACCAAAACACTGTTGTTGCGAAGGATTTGGGCAACACTTTGATCAGGAATCAACAATGGAGTTTCCAGCAGAATTCAGTACCCGTTCACAAGGGACTTCATTGCTCCAGATGATTGACCTTCCAGCAAACTTGGTCATGGTCCGTAAGAAGAGGCATCCCAGTATAGACAGCCTGAAGTGGTCCCTAGTGAAGGCAGTGATGGATTTTCCTATAGAGACTGTGTGTAGTTCTATTGATGCATGACCACAGACTTTTGGCCATTTTGAAAAATGATTGGTGCTCTGTGTTTGTAATACATGTAAGTGAGAGTATCAAAAGGATATTAAATTATTTTTAAAACTGTGCAAATGGCTCAGGTTCATTTTTGTAGCAGTATTTATGGAAAGACTAGGCACATGCAGGCTAGAGAAATTAATACTCAAATCTCACTTATTAAGTTTTGTTTCTAATGTGGTATTAATGCTCACATGAGATTTGAGTATGAGTGCCCTTTAAGGTCTATGGATTGCCGCTAACATTCAAGGAGATATTTGCCTATTGGAACTGAGAAAGAAATTTGAAATTTCTTACCTTAAGAAGTGAAACACAACAGCATCAACAACTCTGTACGGAAGGGCATATTTCTTGTCACAGAAGATACGTAAGAACACAGAGTTGGCCCCACTGTAGTCCATTTCTGCTATTTTTAACATAGCGGCTGAAGAATGGAGGATTGGAATTGAGTTACGAGCGATGACAGAACCAATTATGATGGCTTCACGTAGTGAGCATGTTCCACTCTGAAAACATTGTTGTATAATTAGTTTTAACATCCTGCTTGATACACCAATGTTAAACTTTAGTAATGTTGCTGAATGAGGGTCTGTTAGCTGCGTAACGTCAGACTTTGCATCAGAATGTTACTGAAATGTGCAATGATGTGCATTATGGAACGTATAGAGTTGGTATTGGGAAAAGGAGGGAAGGCAGCGCACCCATGGGGTATAACTGGCGCAACAGATCTGGACATGTGAAAATCTTAATGAGAGCTAGGAAGCGAGTTGTACTTTCAGATAAGCAATTCACCAGTTGATTCATGTCAAATATCTGTCACCTGCACTGATAAACATGTGTTATATTCATATCTATACAAATGGCCTACTATATAAACAATGTCAATCGTCTGCCTCCAATTCTTCCACACCTGACAGTCCTTCGTCTTCACTCACGTCATTGTCATCATCAACGTTATCGCTACTTTCTGCACCATTATCCTGGATTAGAATTGTTTTTGATTTTCTACAATTCTACTGCTTTTCAATGTTCTCAACAAGTCGACATACATTTTCCCATTCTGTCCTGCCAATTTCTGCAACTGTTCCACATATATTAAGTTTTATTTTTCTTTCTTAACTCTGAGAACCCTGGAAATGGAACTCAGTGAAATAACAGTTGCCTTGGCTACTCTTTCATTCACTTCCATCAAGCTTTTAAAGAACTCGGGAACACACATTTTCTTCCTTCATCTCTGCCTCTTGTTTCATGAAGTCAAGGACATTTGCAATTATTGCTCTGCTTTAAGTAATACCTTGCCACTTAACTTTGAAAACATAGGAGCCTTGTTAAAATAATAAAATGAACACTATTCACTGTCCACTTTGAATACAAACATATGCAGAACACTTTTGATACAGACTGTACAAAGTTTGCTTGCTGTGACTTTAAGTAAGCAAAGTATCATATCACAAACTCCAATAAGCTAGGCCCGGTAGCTGGGTTGGCAGTCAGGGTCATGGTTCCAGAAGTTTTGGGCCAGCAATAGTAGGGAAACGCTGAAATTTGCAATGAACAGTGTGGGAAAGCAAGACTACTGTATTTATCTGATAGTAGCTTTGAGTATTAAATTTCTCCATTTAACCCAAAATATCAGTTGATCAAATATATTAAGAGCATCGCAATTCCAGTGTGATGGAGACAGGGTATCTTTGTTCTGATGAAATTACCTTTACATAGCTCATGTACCACATAACCTCAAATAATTAACATCTGCAATAAGAGGGTTAATCTAAAATGGTATACTATCCAGGTCCCGTCAATTCTGCGCCATTTTCAGCTTCAAGAAGGATTATTGCTTAATGGCTTATTAATTTTAAAGAATTGGAACAACAAAAATATACTTTATAAATGATATTTTTGTCTTTATTTCAAACGATAAGAACAAGAAAATTATAATTAAAATTAAATAACTCAGAAGTTTGAGACAAGTGAAGTTTTAATCAATGTGATAGTTGAAAATGAGTCGGAGTCCGACTCATTTTCAACTATCACATTCAAGAAAATTATAGTTAATACATTAAAATATATTTCAATTTCATTGTTATCTCGTGTCATTGACTCCATAACCTGGTGCATTCTCTTAACATTGAATGGGGAAGATAAATAGAGCACTAATACGGTCATCTATTGGCAAATAAATGGATGTTTTAATTTTTTTATTTTAAACGATAAGAGCAAGAAAATGATAGTTAATGCATAAAAATATATTTCAATTTCACTGTTATCTTGTGTTTTTGACTCCATAGCCTGGTGTGTTCCCTTAACATTGAATGCAGAAGAAAAGAGCCCTAATATGGCCATCTGGTGGCAAATAAATATGCATGTTTTATTTCTGTGTTTTAAACAATAGGAGCAAGAAAATGATAGTTAATACATACAAATATATTTGAATTTCACTGTTATCTTGCATTTTTTACTCCATAACCTGTTGGGTTTCCTTAGCATTGAATAGGGAACACTGCTACTGCCATCTAGCAGCTATTAACTGATTACGTTCCCTTGGCATTGTGTTTCAGTTTTTAAAGTTGGTATGATTTGCAACATTGTGAAGTAAACACACCCTTATTCAGCAACATTACTACAGCACTATAGTTATTTGAAGTTAAAGTTAATGAAACTTGTTTCATTCCCAAACCCTGGGGCTAATGTTTTACTTGATAAATACTCACGGATTCAGCGTATCCTGAAAAAGAAAGGAATACATGAAGTAGAAGATGTGGCTACAGCACCTTCTTTGTCACTTCACGTATATATGGTAAAGTAAAGCCATTATCAACTAAATTATAAGCTAAGAGAGCCAATCAATGGTGCCAACCTGTAAAAATGTTGCTAAAATGGTAGTACACTATTGTGGTAGGTTTTGGCTTCACAGATCCCTCAGCTGTGGTCAAACTCCTCTACCTTTGGCTACACTATGTAACTTCTTCCATTACGTTCAGATTGTAAATGTTGGCAACATGCAGAGAGACAAGCACAGAAGAAGCAATGTTCCTGTGATGCCATGGCTTGGACAGGCATATTTGTGTTTGAGAAACAGTAACACACGTGTCATAAAAGTGAAAAGTTGTGGTTTTAAACACATTAAAACATAAACTATATTACTGATAATTCAGCTCAACTATTAAAACGCCAATGAAATGGCTGAGATAAGGCAATTTCAACCAATTGGCTGGAGTGATACTGTAGAAACATCTTATCGCAGCTGATGTTCATTTCTTTGAAATCTTTCATAATTCAGAAGGCAGTGAAGAAAAGAAAGAAAAAGAAAACAGTAAATAAACATGGTTGAATGTATCATCTACCATTTGAGTCACTTCACTCTGGTCATGAATTACCGACAAGATGAAAACACACATGGTATTACTTATGAAAAAGTGTTATTTGTGTGTGTTTCAAACATGTTGGGTAAGTAATTTAAGGAATAACTTAGAAAATAATGGTTTAGGCGATATTTGAAGGAAAAGAGAAAAATATTATAAAGGTATTCAAAGGTTTTTGTAAGGGAGCAAGAAAAAGATTTGAGGATATAAAAATTAAAAAAGAAAAGAGATCACTTATACTTTATATACCCATAAAACATAGCTGGGAAAGAGAAAGATATATAGATAAGACTAGCTAGAAGAAAGGAGAGGGATAGCATGGTTAACAGCAGGAATATGGAGACTGAAAGGACAACAAAACAGACACTTACAAGGTGAATGTCTATTAATGGGGGAAAAGGAAGATGTTCAACATATAATTTTTGATTATAAGAAAACTGAGAATGGACAAAAGAAAATATATGGTCAAAAATTAATAGGAAATCTGATATAAATAAAATTAGAGATAAAAACTGTAAGATATTGGGACAGTATTTAGAAAAAGTCAAAAATAAATGGAATGGCCTGTTAACAGGGAAGAGCATTTAGTGGTGGCTACAGTAATATGTTCTTTTTTGTACAACTGCCATTGAAAAAGTGGCCTGGGCCAAATTCTAATAGGCAGCACAAGATATGTATTTCTTAGAGCTAACTTAAACTTAGTATATTTCACACATTTTAATAATAAAAAAAACTACACATATGTGTATATATTGATTTGGAGTGTTTCCTGGATCAGAAGTTTTATACATAAATTCATTTCATTGAGCCATGTTAGCTGTTAGCATAGTGTTAAGTTAGCATTGCCATACCCTTGTGTTACAGTGTTTAATAAATGTTAGAATTTGGAAACAAAGGAAACTTTTGGAGCTTTTTAATGTTATTCAAAGTGGTAATGAAGAGGGTTGCAGAGAAATACAAGAGAGGTTACAATACACCAACAGAAACATGTCTCTTTTTCCTATGCTGCACATGCAAATTCTGTTACTGCTATCTGTTCAAGAAGCCAGCAGCATTACTTTCTCTAGCCCATACTTAGTGGATAGAGAAATATTGTATTCCACCCAAAAATTCAATACAAAGATTTCACCCAAAATATATATTTTGAGTAAAAAAAATCTGATGTGTTCCATTCAAAGTCTACATCTCTGCAACAAATTATTGTTAAACAGCTTAAACTTCTATTTACTTCATGCTAATTGAGAAAAAATTATCAGAAATAGTCTTATTACTTGCTTCCTTGTAAGTAGAAGGGAAATAAGGGAGTACCATAGGTTAAAGTGATAGTCAAAAGCTGGTTTCTATGTGACTGAAGTTCCTTTGTTTGCATGGACAGAAGTTGACAAATTCCTGTATGAGAAAAGTATAAGTTTTTTAAAGCTGAAACTAAAAGCAAAGAATATCTCAAAAACGATCAACTCCACGAAAAAAAATTATCTAACATAAATTGTGTGTTTTAATGTGCTCTAAATTTTTTGTGCGGTAAATTTTGTGTATCTCTTGGTTTAGCAGTTATGCAAAATTCCCTAAAATTCATCCAGAATAAAGAAGTCTTCAGAGGCTATTCCCAGAATAATCAAGATATACATTTTATTTATCATGTAAATATCTTTAATATACAATATTTTAATCAAAATCATTAGTGTCATTTTTGAAAAAATCAAAATTTTCAAAAATGTTCCATGTAAAGGGTAGTTGGGGGTGGGAGGATTTTCTTGAAAATCTTCATACTGCAACCTTGGAAGATACTGAACTTAAATACCAAGTTTGGTATTTAACCAACTTTTTGTTTTTGAGCTATGCTGCCCACAGACACATACTTTTTTCTAAAAATGCTTTTTTCAATTCAGGGAGTCTCAAAACATATATTTCTGGTCAAATCCCAGTAAGGAATTTTTGGATGAATTTCAATACTTTCTCTAAACACTAGTACATGTAGAGAAAGTAAAAACTAACATAAATGATGAGGAAGGTAGCTTATAGAAGTGGAGGAATATACTCAGTGCAAGGAAGGAGATGTATACACAAGGGTGTTATGTAACGCTTAGGAGGAGCACAAAAATTGTTATGTATCTGACTGTTACCATGTATATGAACAAACAAATAAATTCATAGCAACTCTGGGTAGTTTTCAATTAAAACATTAATGGGAATACACAGTGAAGATTATTATGGTTTTGAGTCCAAAAATGATGTGCTACAGCTGAATTATCTGTCTATTTATATTTTAAATATCTCAAGTGCTCTTTAAAACATTGTGCAATGTTTCATTTTGTTTTTCCTGTAAGCACCTTTTCACATTCCTTGCAGCTGATTTCATATATCCCTGATTGTTTCAATGGGGGGATTTTATCTTTTGTTTTTGTATGGAGGAGGATTTTTTAAACAGTGTTTATTAACTGGGGCTAAGTTGATGTTCCATTTTTTGAAAATCTTTTGAAACTTTTTGTATGCCAAAGCATGCTAAGGAATTTTTTGTAGCTGATTTCTGCTTTTATTCTGTTTAGAGTGCTAATTTCTTTTACTTTCTGCTGTTTCATAAATTCATTAATCTTCTTCCTTACCAAATGTTCTGTGTAGCCATTCTTTTGTGCAATTTCTATGATCCTGTAAGTTCTAATGGCAAATGGTAGGTTTACCAGTCTGAATGTTGATCATGGCGTGTTTGTGTGAAATTGGGTTGTAGCTCTTGTTAATTATGTAGTTTTCTGTCTGTGTTTCTTTCCTATAGATTCCAAATTCTAGTTTGTTGTGGTCCCTGATTATTTTAGGTCCAAGAAAGGAAGCATGCCATTCGATTCTTTTTCTATTGTGAATGTTATGGAGCTGTCCTGAAGATTTAGCAATTTAAGGCTGTCCTCAACTACTTTTTTGTTTACTATTGCCACTATGTTGTGTGCATATCTATACCAAGTTTTGTATATTTGCGGGAAGGCTGTGGTTATGTGGATTTCTAAATTACTCATAAAGATGTCTGCAACTATTCAAAATTATGGATTTCCCATAAACAGACAGATAAGTCAGCTTAGCACATCATGTTTGGACTCAGTGAGCCCAAGTTATTAAAATTAGTGCAGAATCCAATTGAATTAACATTGGGAAAATCTTAAATTTTATAAAACAACGTCATAAATTTTGACATACCACAAATAAACAGACTCATCTCAAAATTCACCTATCCAGAAGAGAGACTTCCACAGGTCGCTGCCACAAGTTCATTAGTGAATGTCCATTGTCCAAAGTAAGTTACTTTATTTTAAGAGTGAAGTTTGAGTGTAATCTATGTTTTTACTCTTCTTTAAGAAGTTAATTACAACACACAAAATAGGTTGGTGAAACTGGCCCTAAAGGTTACAAGCGAACTCACCTCACACAATGGCAACAGGATCCCCTTCATGAAGGCACCAGGTTTGAAAAGTTACAAGCTAACTCACCTCGCACAATGGCAACAGGATCCTCTTCATGAAGGCACCAGGTTTGAAAAGTTACAAGTGAACTCACCTCACACAATGGCAACAGGATCCCCTTCATGAAGGCACCAGGTTTGAAAAGTTACAAGCGAACTCACCTCACACAATGGCAACAGGATCCCCTTCATGAAGGCACCAGGTTTGAAAAGTTACAAGCGAACTCACCTCACACAATGGCAACAGGATCCCCTTCATGAAGGCACCAGGTTTGAAAAGTTACAAGCGAACTCACCTCGCACAATGGCAACAGGATCCCCTTCATGAAGGCACCAGGTTTGAAAAGTTACAAGCGAACTCACCTCACACAATGGCAACAGGATCCCCTTCATGAAGGCACCAGGTTTGAAGAGAGCTTTGCGCAGAGCCTGATACAGATGAAAGTTGAGACGTTTATACTCTGCCATGTCGTCCCTCACTCGAGGGAGCAGGACAAGGTTGAAGAATCTCTGTGCCATCTTCTCTTTAAGGTTTGATGTGAAAATACGCGTCGCCTGATACATTGCTGCTGCACTCCATCTACTGGGATCTGTAACATTTGTTCATTAGTCCTTACAAAAAGATACAAAAACAAATTATTTTTCGGATGAGTAAAATCAGACTGAAAAATTCAATGCCATAGCTGGGATTTGAACCAAGGATCTGCTGGTCTCCAGCTGGTTGCTCTAGCACTGAGCTACCATGGCAACTTTTAAATTCAACTGACTAGCATGTTTCCTGGTAAACCACAAAGTGATCTCAAATGAACTTTATATGACATTCCCAATGGAATTTTTCACTTTGACTCTACTTATCCAACTCCTGTCCTACACACGGCTTGTGCAGAAAAAAAAACAATTAAATTAACATTTTTTTTTTCCCCAACGTAATCTGCTTTTAGCTCGATACACTTTTCCCAGAATTTCACCAACTGTTTTAAGCCTTCTTCATTAGATATGAATTGTTTTCTGCCGAGTCACTTTTTCAAGTTTGGAAATAAAAAAAAAATCACTGGGGGCCAAATCTGGTTAACACCATGTAAAAAAACTTAGCCGTTAGACGTGGTCGGTCTCCGGTCACATACTGTATACTTGGCTGGCAGTCACACATGCATGGACATCAAATAAAATCTCAAATCACATTAACAATTATCAAAATAAACAAAAAAGATACCTTATCAAAGGAGAAGTTGGAAATTCCTGGACAACAGTAACCTTGTATGCGTTGAGTTTTAAAAGTTTTGTTGCTTTCCATGCTGAAGCTTTTGAAATGTCACTTTCTTGTACAAGACACCTAAGAGTATTTCAAGGTGATTGTTCTAACCTTTCTCCGATTTCGTCTAATTTCTGCTTCATAACCACACGTCTGTTTCCCCTTCTTTTGCTATCACCAACTGATCCTGTCCCCCCGAATTTATTTACAAGCAAACAAACAACCTTCCTACCCGGAACACGCACCCAGGAAATTTAGTTTCATTCTTACAAGATGCTATAAGCACATTCTTTTCATACATAAACATTTCTAAACATTCCTAATGTTACTGACGTACGAACTGGACTACAACAGATGTAAAACTGGTACACATGCTAGAACAGAAGTAAGACTGATGCACGTGCGACGGCAGAATGGTTGAAGAACATGCAGTGAAGGTCACACGGGCCATTTCCTGGTGGCCTAGCTTTGTAACAAACATACTGTATATTATACATAATAATATCAAATATATAATATATTAGTGTTAATTAATTTATACCTTTTCCACACATACTATGTACATAGTTTAAAATTCAATACCCAGATCTCACCGGAAATATATGTTTCGGGTTCCCCTGAAATAAAAAAAAAACATTTTTGGAAAAATTGTGAATGTGTGTGTGTGTGTGTGTGTAGCTCAAACACAAAAAGACTTAAATACCAAACTTGGCATTTAAGTCTGGTATCTTCCAAGTATGCAACACAAAGATTTTCAAGAAAACTAATGATTTTGATTAAAATCTCTTATGTTTAAGATATTTATATGCCAAATAAAATGTATATCTTGAATTTTCTGGAAATAGCCTCTAAAGACCTCTTTATTTTGGATGATTTTAATTGAATTTTGCATAACTGATAAACGTAAGAGATAGACAAAAACTTAAAAAACTGTAGATCACGATAAAACACACAATTTATTCCATATACATTTTTTCGTGGAGTTGATCGTTTTTGAGATATTCCTTGTTATTGCTTTCAGCTTTAAAAAACATACTTTTCTCATACAAGAATTGTCAACTCCTGTCCATACAAACAAAGGAACTTCAGTCACATAGCAACCAGATTTTGACTATCACTTTAACCTATGGTACTCCCTTATTTCATTTCTATTTACAAGGAAGCAAGTAAATAGACTATTTCTGCTAATTTTTTTCTTGATTAGCATGAAGTAAATAAAAGCATAAGCTTTTTAAAAATAATTTGTCGCAGAGATGTAGAGAAAGTCATGTGAACGGAACACATCAGATTTTTAATTTAAGATCACCTTGTGGTTTACCGGGAAACATGCAAGTCAGTTGATGAATTTAATGGCATGTCGGCATGTTGCCTGCCAGTGGTTCAAATCCTGGCTATGGCAATGAATTTTTACTCTGATGCTGCCTATCAACTCCTGACTTATACATAGCTTGAGGAAAAAAACAATTAACACTACTTGCCATAATTTGTTAATGTCGCTATTGTTCAGCAATCATATTGCAAATAACAATCAGTTATATTTCTTATATATTAAATCTAAAAACATAGAAACACTATTGAGACATAAAACAGCTTAAACTTTTTTACCTGTTATATACAAAATCTGTTCCCAGTTGCGCAGGCTTGGTATGATTTTGAAGGCTTTTGGTATTTTGCCACTGCGATATTTGGATAAGACATCTCGCACTCCTTCGTACATCTGCTTCACACGAGGATCCAGGTCCTGAATTTGTAAACCTTGAGAGACAAATGAGTAATAACGTTGTAACTGTGCAACATAAAGTTATCACATTTACTTCACTACAACATACACAACTGCAATCATTGTACAGCTTATCCCTATTACATATATACTATGTGATCAAAAGTATCCCGACACCTGGCTTAAAATGATGTACAAGTTCGTGGCACCCTCCATCGGTAATGCTGGAAGTCCATATGGTGTTGGCCCACCCTTAGCCTTGATGACAGTGTTCACTCTCGCAGGCATACCTTCAATCAGGTTCTGGAAGGTTTCTTGGGGAATGGCAGCCCTTTTTTCATGGAGTGCGGAAAGGAGGAGAGGTATCAATGTAGGTCGGTGAGGCCTTGCACAAAGTTGGCGTTCCAAAACATTCCAAAGGTGTTCCATAGGATTCAAGTCAGGACTCTGTGAGGGCCAGTCCATTACAGGGATGTTATTGTCGTGTAACAGCCCCGTGCAGTATCGTGTTGAAAGATGCAATCGCCATCCCCAAATTGCTCTTCAACAGTGGGACGCAAGAAGGTGCTTAAAATATCAATGTAGGTCTGCGCTGTGATCGTACCATGCAAGCCCCCTCCAGGAAAAACACCAGCACCTCCAAATTTCACTGTTGGCACTACACACGTTGGCAGATGATATTCACCAGGCATTCGCCATACCCACACCCTGCCATCGGATCGCCACCAAGGCATTGCTTGGTATTTTCCTGCGTGATGTGTGGCTTATGAGCAGCTGCTCGACCATGGAAGCCAAGGTTTCTCACCTCATGCCTGACTGCCATAGTACTTGGGGTGGATCCTGATGCTGTTTGTGATAGTCTGGATAGATGTCTGCCTATTACTCTTTACGATGCGGTCTCCGTCAGGCAACAGACGAGGTCGGCCTATACGCTTTTGTGCTGCACATCTCCCTTCACTATCACTATCAGAAACAGTGGACCTAGAGATGTGGAAATCTCATATACAAACTTCTGACACAAGTGACAACCAACCACCTGACCATGTTTGAAGTCTGCGAGTTCCACGGAGCGTACCATTCTGTTGTTTCACTGTCTAATGACTACTGAGGTCGCGGACAATGCAGCTAAGATGAAAAATGTATGTTTGTGGGGGCGTCCAGATACTTTTGCTCATGTAGTGTACATACATCATCTCAAAAACAACCTGTATACATACATTTGAGTTGTCTCTGGTGCAAATATAAGTGAACACCATGGTTATTAATATATTATACACCAGGTTCACTAGCTACCTAACTGTTAACTCCCTTATATTTAAATATATCAATTTTCCTGATGGGCTTCTTTCCAATTATGAATTTAAGATTTTAGAATTCCTCTTTTAAATTTCTCTCTGGTCTTTCCTAATAAATCACCCTACTTTCTAAACTCATCTGTATTTTTAGATTTCCTAATTCTCATTTTAATTATTCCTCTTGGTAACCACGACCACCGAGCTGGTACCCACTGGTCCCTCCATAATTTCGTCTCTTCACAATCTAAAATAAAATGTAGGTTATTTTCCATTCCCCCACATAATGGGCACTTCTGTGGATCCATTTCCTCTTAATTTTATTGCTCCAGTTTTATTCCATGCCCACCCTTCCCTCTCCAATTCATTATGCACTTCAATATATTTTTCCCTCCCCCAATTTTTATTAATATGCCTATATAATTCCAAGGATCTCTTATCCCTAATACTACTAAAAATATCTTGTACATTGATATCGTCTATTCTCCGTCTGATCTATTTTCTAATTAACTTTCCTTATTTGAAATAAAAAGTAAGCTTTCCTAGGTGATCAAAAGTGATACTTACTTCCTGCATCAGAGAACTGAGTTTGAAGCTCTGTTTGTTTTTCTGTTATCTTCTCCATGATGATGTCTGCGAGAGTTCGCCGTGGGGCAGGGTTCCTGTTCATAAACATTTCCAATGCTCGCTCATCTTCCTCATTTATCACCTAAACAAGCAGAAGGTAATTTGCTTAGAAATGTTTGAAACACCAAGAAACAAGTTTACAAAGTAAAAGTTGGGTCAGTAATTTAAGAAATAACTTAGAAAATAATGCTTTAGATGATAAGAAAGATATATAGATAAGACTAGCCAGGAAGAAAGGAGGGGGATAGCATGGCTAACAGCAGGAATATGGAGACTAAAAGGACAACCAAACAGACACACTCACAAGGTGAATGCTCTTTATGTGGGAAAAGGAAGATGTTCAACATATAATTTTTGATTATAACAAAACTGAGAAATGGAGAAAAGAAAATATATGGTGAAAAATGAATAAGAAATCCAATACAAATAAAATTATAGATAAAAACTGTTAGACATTGGGACAATGTTTAGAAAAAGTAAAAAATATATGGAAATGGACTGTTACCAGGGAAGAAGTATAGTTCATGAGCATTTAGTGATAGTGGTAGTTACTGCTATATGTTCTTTTTTGTAAAACTTACACTGATGCGCTCAGGCATCCGGAACGCTCTTTATCGTTCACATCTTCTCGACCCTCTGAGAACATTTTGTACCACCAATAAACGTTGCTTTGGTCCCAGGTAGCTTAACCATATGCAGGAGTCAACATCCGGAATGCATCCATGCACTTAATTTTGTTTTTAATTTGATACAGATTCTTTGTTCCATTTTTTGGAATAGACAAAAATTGAAGACATGCCAAAACACGTCCAAGCAAAATAGCTAACTGAATATTGAAAATGGCCGAGTTTGTCAACATAAGTGGGGGACATGAGTACCAACATAACGCCATAAAACATTAAAAAATTGAATATACGTAGCACGCAGAAATTCAAAATGCGCGATACTTTTTGAACAGAGATATTTTCATGGCAAATAAAATGTATATCATGAATTTTCTAAGAATAGCCTCTAAAGACCTCTTCATTCAGAATAACTTTTGCATAACCAATAAAAAGAGATAGACAAAAGCTTGCTACACAAAAAACGTATATGTTAAAACACACACTATATACTGTATATTTATTTGATGAGTTGATTTCACTAAACAAAACTTACTAGGGATTTTTGCCAGAACATGTTTCGAAGGACAACTTTCCCTCATTTTCAACCAGACATCGACTGTTGTTGTATATATTTTTCTTATAAAGTTAACCATTTCCAAGATATTCCTTTTATTGGTTTCAATTTTAAACTACTTAAACTTTTCTCAAGCTAGAAGTTATCTTTCTTTTCATATCTCTTTTATTTTACTCCTCCTTGGAAACAGAATCAAATTTTTGACAAATGTGTAGCAACAGCTTTAAAAGATGACTATCACTTTAGCCTGGTGTAGTCCCTTATTTCCCTTCTACTTACAAGGAAGCAAATAATAAGACAATTTCTGCTAATGTTTACCTTGATTAGCATGATGTAGATAAAAGAATAATCTTTTGCATAAACAGTTTTTGTTAGGGAACAGCTAGAGAAAGTCATGTGAATGAAACATAGCAGATTTTCATATGAGCATTTGCTAACAGGGCAATTCTGCGCAACAGCTCTATTAATTCTAGCAAGTGCAAAGTGAAGTACCAATGTCAGAAGACTGAACATTCTGGATGAGAGCCACTGTGTGCTTTAATGTACAAATGTACAAAAACAAAAAAATCTGATGTGTCCCATTCACATGACTTTCTCTACATCTCTGTAACAAATTATTGTTAAAAAGATTATTCTTCTATCTACTTCATGCTAATCGAGAAAAACATTAACAGAAATGGTCTTATTTCTTGCTTTCTTGTAAGTAGAAGGGAAATAAGGTAGAACATTAGGAAAAGCGATAGTCAAATGCTTTAAAATGTATTTGCTATGGGATTGGCATCCATTTCTTTGCTAGGCCAGGAGTTGACAAGTTCTCATATAAGAAAAGCATTTTACAACTGAAACCAATAACAAGAAATATCTCGAAAACAGTCAACTCCAGGATAAAAATGTATATGACATAAATTGTGTGTTTAAGGAGATCTACATCTTTTGTGTAGTAAGTTTTTGTTTATCTCTTTTGGTTTATCAGTTATGCAAAATTCAGAAAAATTCACCCAGAATGAAGAGGTCTTCAGAGGCTATTCCCAGAAAATTCAAGATATACATCTTGTTTGCCATGTAAATGTAATGGCGTGTTATTTATGAACACTCTTTAACTGCTGTGGTTCTCAGCATCCCATTCTATACTGGACATGAAAGACCACTTAATTTTGCTCAGAGGCCTCTCTATCAGGCTTGAGATTCCTTTACGTGCCATAAATCTACGACATGGGACCAACAGCTTTATTTCCCTTCTGAAGGAAGCCATACTAAGGATTTTTACACCCGAAAAACTCCATTGTCCTCCGCCAGGTTTGAACCCGTGACCCTGAGTATATGAAGTTAGCATTACACCATGTTTGTCATGTAAATGTCTTAAATATAACGGATTTTAAACAAAATCGTTATAGCCATTCTTTTTAGAAAATAAAAATTATTTCTGTGTAAAGGGTAGTTTGTGATGGGATTTTCTTGAAAATCTTCGTGTCTCATTAGAAGATACTAAGCTAAGTTTGGTATTTAACTTTTGTTTTTCAGCTATGCTGCCCACAGCACATAGACATTTTTCCAAAAAGAATTTCTTTTGGATTTAGGGGGTCACAAAACATGTATTTCTGGTGAAATCTTGGTATTGAATTTTTAGGTGCAATACAGTAACTTCTCTATACACTATGTAGATAGTACATGTAGAGAAAGTAAAATTCCAATATATGTAACTTGGTATTTAAGCCTTACCTTCCCAAGATGTTTTTAATAATATTTCAATGGATATTTCCCCAAAATTTCACATAGATTTAATGTTTTTCCATTCATTTTGATGATATTTACTGTGTTGTTTATGTATGCTTTGCTTTAAATATTACTTATGTCTTGTTTGACCTATATGTTTTGTTTTGTGGTATTATTACCTTCCATTTATGTGTTTTTGCACACCATCTGTGCACATTTATGGTTATGTAGTCATGTTTATGGACATTTCACTTTATTTCCCCATACAGAGAACACAAATTTGTTTAATATCTAATACATATAACATTTCATTTAGTGTTTGTCTGAATTAATAGGGTTATCGCACAGAATTACTGCTAAAAGTATGACCAGGTTTTTCTTGCTTACGATATTATCATAATAGTCTCCTTCCATATCATCGTGCTGCTCCATTTCATCAGCTGATTCATCAGATGCATCTCCAAGTTTTGTGGTGGTAGGCTTTTCTGATGGAGATGCTCCAAGATCATCTTCTAATTCTCGCTGCTGCTGTCGAGCTTGTTGGAGTATACGTTTGGATAAATGCGGATCCACAAACTGAAAACAAAGAAAATCTTAATATCAGAAACACAAAGCCTGCATTGTTGCTGAACAGATACTAATGGCTTTAATCAATTCATGCAGTTCAGTAATGAGCAAACAACATTAGAAAAGCTTAGCTAAATTTGTCATGAAATGAATATTAGAATTACTTGGCTTTAATCTGTATGAAAGCAAACAAAGTCAAATTTAAATGCTGCTTTTACTTTTGTACATAAAGACCAGAATACATCATACTCTTCCTCTGAACCACACTCCCATCAAGTTTGTAAAATGTTTAATATGTTAATATAAAACAAGAGAAAAAAGATTAATTTTCATACCACCAACATTGGTGGGTACTTTTCAGTCATGCAAAATGTAAAACACAAGAAGAAATAGGGAATAGTTTGTAAGATACTACCACCTACAGTGTGAAGTTTTAAACTGCATGTTTATCCTAGACATTATTAAATAAAACATTCTTTGATACCTATAGTTGTGAGCAGAACATTTTTTGACATTTCCTTCAAGTGCACTTCCTCGCTATTGTTGTAATTCGTAACAGCAGATATCGCCGTACTTACCTGTTGAGGTTCCTAAGCCTATTAAACATTATATTGAGAAATAAGAATATAAAAATTACTTAATCCTCTTTTAAAAATCTTCTGCTTCTTAGAATTGCCTGACAACATTAATCATAAAGAACCATTTTAGATTTTTTACCGCAAAAAACAGTAACATCCTTCGCTAGAAAAGCTTTCAATTCTATCCAATTTTGCTCCAGACAAAACCATAATAACGTTAAAACGAATACGGTAGTGACGTATTCACATAGCAAATAACTAGTATTCAATTCATAGTATATAATTCAGTTATCTACCAAATTTCACTGTGTGTTTATAATCCTACGAAGGTCAAAAGCGTACAGTATTATGGATACACCCTGAATATCTTACCTTTTCTTCCTCATCTGCCCGTGATCTTATTTTCACTCTGTTTTTGTTTTTCGCATAGAGTTCATCTTCTATCTGTTTGTCTAATGGTATCGGCTTCTGGATACCCTTACTAACTTTCAGTTTTTTCGCTTTTCCCATCCTGTTATTTTTTAAGAATTCGTATTCGCAAGAATATTTAAAAAATCCTATATCCTTCCTTGCTAGGTTATATTCAGCAACAACACATAACAGGGCATGCACGTGCATACGAGCTACAAGGTGACAACATTACAATTGCAACTTTTTCAGTCGATGCAACTTAAACGCTATAAAATCTGTAGTTTGCCCATTAGCTACAAAAGTCATCTAAATAAACATGTTTAACAGATTCTGGAAAGAAGTGGCCGTGCAGAAGCTGAGACTGCTGAAGAATAGCAGTATACCGTGGAATCTACCAGCACAAGTAAGATCCCCGACTCTTTACCTTCCGATGGTACACGCGAGATCGATGTTTATTCAGACACAAGAAACACCTAACCCCAATAGTCTGAAGTTTCTTCCAGGTGTTCAAGTTCTAGGTCCTGGAAGCACAATGGATTTTCCAAGCGGACAATTAGCTTATAAATCACCACTGTGCAAGTTATTGTTTAGAATTGAAGGTGTTAAAGCTGTTTTTCTTGGCCCTGATTTCATCACTATTACTAAACTGCATGAAGATGTCGAGTGGAAACTTTTAAAGCCAGAAATTTATGCAACAATAATGGATTTTTTTGCAAGTGGACTGCCAGTGGTCACCGATGAGACACCATCAACCGATACGCAGCCTTCTGAAGACGATGATGAGACGGTACAGATGATAAAAGAATTACTTGATACTCGTATTAGACCAACTGTACAAGAAGATGGTGGTGACATAGTGTTTATGGGATTTGAAAATGGTATAGTTAAACTAAAAATGCAAGGTTCCTGCACGAATTGTCCAAGCTCAGTTGTGACTCTGAAAAATGGAGTGCAAAATATGCTGCAGTTCTACATCCCTGAGGTTGTGGCGGTGGAACAAATAGAAGATGAAATACAGATCATGACCAAACTTGAGTTTGAGCAGTTTGAAAAGAAAATGCTTCAAGAAAAAGAAAAGGTGAAACAAGAGTGAAGACTGATTTATACGATATTCTGTGAATTCTTTGCTAAATGATGACTGAATTAGAAAATTTGTATGGTTTAAGACTGTTGTTCAGTTGAGTTATAAAGAGGAATTATTTAGTGTTTAACATAGAATATAACTTGTATATTTGTAACATTCTTTATAGTTAGTCAACTTCTGCTGTACCTATATATTCAATTTATTTGTGCATAAACAAATGTTTAACTTTTAGTTTACTCCTTCAAGGTAAGAAGGTAACAATTAATAACATATGAATATGCATATTAATTGCACAAGTAAGACTTAAGCATGTATATAGCTAGTAATACGCTCCACACTGACATAACATAGATTAAGTAGTAGTAAATTGCAACAGAATGCAATAACTGAATCTGACAAATATGCAAATGATATATTGAATTAACCTATAGATCTTGTCAAATATTTTAAAATTCATTAAATCTTTAAAAGAAATTGTTTCTCATTGGCACTGATTTAATCTTACTCTTCAATTTGTGTTTTGATGTCATTGTTAAACACATTATTTTAATTGTTTAACTGAATATTTATATTGTGATATCTTGGCCTGTGGCACTTATATGTAGTCAAGGAGTTCCCACTTCATAGTAAGAAACTGCAATGTACTTTTGTTGAATATTATGATATATGCTTGCTGTGTCCAATAATATGTATGTATAAAATTATAAATGGATTGTTATAATAAAGCTTAGTTTAAAATCTTCATAATGCTTAGCTGCACTACATATTCATACAACTCTCCTTTATTTATTTATTTCATTTGATATTATTAACCATTGTGGGATATGAATGTTTGAAAATTATTATAATCTGAAATGCTGACTAATGCTACACCTGAAAAAATATTATTACAAGTATTATATTCAGAAAAACAAGAAAGTATTTAAATTGTATTCTAACTTCAATTGTTCGCACTAAACCATTAGCAGCTCATGTAGGTAATGTGCAATATTAAAATTTGCCAAAGTCTTGGTGTAAACTGCTGAAAATAAAGATTACAGGAGATATTAATGACATCAATTGTCACCTTATTAGTCTTTTGTCAGTTATTAGACATCAATTGTCACCTTATTAGTCTTTTGCCAGTTCCCCCAAAGCAACTAATAATATTTAAAAGAGAAGTCTGAAGTTATGATTTTCTAAAATAATGTAACGTCTCTTATAACTTCTTAAGTATAAAAGTTATATTTCAGTAATCAAACTAGTACGGCCGTTCCGTGGCCGAGTGGTTAGATCACTCGCCTCTCACACTGGCGGACCGGGTTCCATTCCCAAGCCACTGCATGTGAGATTTGTGGTGGACAAAGCGGCGCAGGGTCGGGTTCTCCGTTTCCCCCCGCCATCGCATTCCACCGGTGCTCCACCTTCATTCCATGTATCATCAGTGTCATCGCCTGCGGTCCTATATGTAGTAAAAGCGGGCGTTAAAACACTATCAAAAAAAGTCAAACTAGCTTTCCAGGTATGTTTTTGCCGGGTATGACCACCGCAAAATGAAATGTTATTGACCTATTTCATCCAAACCGAGATTCGAACACGGGTCCTCCGGATCATTAAAGTACTGCATTGAATCCTTAACTTCGTGGCTCAATGCTTGATGAATTTCTTTATCCCATGAAATGTGGAACAACCTGCACTGACTAGATTAACGGTCAAGTTCTCCCATTTGGTATCCCCTCCGTGGTATAGTGGTTACCAAGCTGACTTCATAAACCCAAGGTTGAAGGTTCAAACCCGGCGGCGGACGACGGGTTTTTTTCTGGCGTAAATTGGTGCTCACACCTCCTGTTTTGAGTGCGATCAACTTATTCTATGGAACCGCCTGGACGCAGTCAAGTATATGAGAGTACGCCTAACATTGAAAGCTCCCGTTTTGGTTAACGACTACTTATAGATACAAGCTGGACGAAACCATCGAGTATTTGGTAGTACGCCTAGATTTGCATTACACTTAAGAATAATCAAATATTTATGAGTACAGCTAGACTTATAATGACTATTCTTGTTTGGATTAACGTCAAAGCGTTAGTGCTATGGAAGTGTCCGGACGAAACCGTCAGGTATTTGGGAGTACGGCTAGGTTTGCATTAACAGCACCTGTTGAAGTTAACGATCAAGTTATGCATCTGGATGACAGCGCCAAGTACATATTTTAGTTTGCATTGACAGCTCCTGTTTTGATTAAAAGCCAAGTTTTACATAGGTACCATGAAGCTACTATCTGAACTAGATCTAAAGCTATCAATTATTTGGGAGTACGCCTAGTATTGGTAGAACTTTGGATTACGACCAAGTTACACCATGAAAGTACCTCTCCAAAACCGGAGTACGTCTAGCATTGACAGCTGTTTTGATTACCACCAAGTTGTACTATGAAAGTGTCTTCCGAAACCATTTACATAGTATTTGGGCGTACGTTTGGCATTGACAGCTCCTGTTTTGATTACGACCAAGATATACCACGTCTGTCCGAAACCACGCATTGCGTCTAGCATTGACAGCTTCTGTTTTGATTTCGACCAAGTTATACCACGTCTGTCCGAAACCACGCATTGCGTCTAGCATTGACAGCTCCTGTTTTGATTACGACCAAGTTATACCACGTCTGTCCGAAACCACGCATTGCGTCTAGCATTGACAGCTCCTGTTTTGATTTCGACCAAGTTATACCACGAAGTGTCATGGATTGAGATTTGCGTTAAGATCTTCGGACTAGATTAACTGCCAAGATAAACTATCTAAACGGTTGGAGGAAATTGTCAAGTTTTATGAGTACTCCTAGATTTGTACTCATAGCTTCTGACTGGAATCGCGACCAAATTATATCACGTAAAGAGTTTGATGAAATCGTCAAGTATTTGTGAGCGAAGTGCGTATAGATTTGCACTGACAGCGGCCAAGTATACCATGTAATTGTAAACGGTTGGACCAATTAAGGGTTTGTGAGTATGCCTAGATTTGCAACACAAAAAATGTAGAGCACGTTAAAACATGCAATATATGTTATTTATATTTTTTCGTGGAGTTGATTGTTTTTAGATATTCCTTGTTTCGGTTTCAGCTTTAAAAAAACTTTTCTCATACAGGAATTTGTCAACTCCTGTCCATACAAACAAAGGAACTTCAGTCACATAGCAACCAGCTTTCGACTATCACTTTAACCTTTGGTACTCCCTTGTTTCGCTTCTACTTACAAGGAAGCAAGTAATAAGACTATTTCTGCTATTTTTTTTTTTTTCCTTACTTAGCATGAAGTAAATAGAAGCATAAGTTTTTTTTAACAATAATTTGTTGCAGAGATGTAGAGAAAGTCACGTGAATGGATTACATCAGACTTTTTTTGTGTGTAATGTAATCTCATTAATCCCGTCTTTAAGTGCATGGCAGCATTTCATGTAGAGCTCTTGCCTATTCACAATGGTGTTCTGTTTCCATTTTATTCATTAGATCACACTCACTTTCATATTCCCAGACTTTAGGAAGGATATGGAGTACTCGTTTATAAATCCGCCTTTTCTACTTTTCTACTTATTACATGGCACTAGGTAGAGAAGGTATTGCACTCCACCTAAAAATCTGATGTGTTCCATTCAAATGACTTTTTCTGCCTCTCTTTAACACATTGTTGTTAAAAACTTAAAAAGCTTATTTTACCTCATGCTAATAGAGCAGAAATTGTATTTATTACTTTGTCCCTTATAAGTAAAAGGGAAATAAGGCAATACTCTAGGCTAAACCGGCAGCCAAATGTTTTAAAATGTGGTTGCTATGGGATTGAAATCCATTTCTTTGTGTTGCCAGGAGTTAACAAGTTCCCCCATAAGAAAAGTATGTTTTTTTAAAACAAACCAATAACAAGGAATATATATATATATAACATAAATTGTGTGTTTTAACGAGAGCTACGTTTTTTGTTAAGCAAGCTTTTGTCTATCTCTTATGGCTTAGCAGTTATGCAAAATTCCGAAAATTTCATCCAGAATAAAGACGTCTTCAGAGGCTATTCCCAGAAAATTCAAGATATACATTTTATTTGTCATCTAAATGTCTTTAATATACGATCTTTTAATTAAAATCGTTAGAGCTATTTTTCAGAAAATTAAAATTCTCGAACATTTTTCTATCTAAAGGGTAGTTTGGGGTGGGGGGATTTTTTAAAAAATCTTCGTGTCACATCCTTGGAAGGTACTGAACTTAAATACAAAGTTTGGTATTTAACGGACTTATCGCTTTTTGGCCCTGCTGCCCCCAGACATACACGGACATTTTTCTAAAAATACTTTTTTTTGGATTGGGGGTCTCAAAACATACATTTCCGGTGAAATCTCGGTATCAATTTTTTGGGTGCAATAGAATACTTTCTCTATACACTACGTACATAGTACGTGTAGAGAAAGTAATGCGATACAAAGATTTCACCAAAAATAGACGTTTTAGGATTCCCTGTTAAAAAAAAAACTTTCTCTACTTATATATAGGACAAAGAGAAGGTATTGCATTCCACCCAAACATTCAATACCGAGATTTCACCGGAAATACACGTTTTAGGCTCCCCTGAAACTAAAAAAAAACCTTTTCAGAAAAAGGTCCGTATGTGCCAGTGTGTCTGTGAACACGATAACTCAAAAACGAAAAGTCGCTAAAATACAAAAGTATCTTCCAAAGATGCGACACGAAGACTTTGCGCCAATCCCCCACCCTAGTTACCCTTTACATGAACAATTTCTGAAAATTTTTATTTTCTCAAAAATATCTCTATTTTGATTAAAATACCGCATATTAAAGATATTTATATGACAAATAAAATATATATTTTGAATTTTCTGGAACTAGCCTCTGATTCTAGATGAATTTTGCATAACTGGTAAACTGTAAGAGATAGCCAAAAACTTACTTAACAAAAAAATGTAGATTTCGTTACAACACACAATTAATGTCATATTTATGTTTTTCGTTGAGTTGATCATTTTTGTTATATTCTTTGTTATTCGTTCCCGTTTTAAAATGCTTAAAACTTTTTTCATACGGGAAATTATCAACTCTTGGCAATGCATAGAAAGGGATTTCAACCACATGACAACGAGCTTTTAAAAGATTTGACTATCACTTTAACTTATGGTACTCCCTTATTTCCCTTCTACTTACAAGGAGGCAAGTAATAAAACCATTTCTGCTAATGTTTATCTATATTATCATGAAGTAGAAGAATAAGCTTTTTAACAATAATTTGTTACCGAGATGTAGAGAAAGTCATGTGAATGAAGCACGTAAGATTTTTAACATCTGCGGCCGTACAGGTCTTTGTAACGAATGCCAGTCGGTAGCAATGATCTCTGCTTGGATCTAAATTTCGTTTGGTTCAGCTTTACAGTATATATATCTCGCTGACATTCATAAATCTGCAGTGTCGGTTTCGTTGGCTCAGTTGGTTAGCCGCTGATCTGCTGTTTCCAAGATCGCGGGTTCAAACTCGGCCCAAACATCACATTCCCCAGTACATTTACTGGCATGTAAAATAACTCCTGTGGGACGTTATTTCCGGCACACCGGAGGAGCTAATATGATTCAGGAAATTACAGAGTCGTTAACAAACAGTATATATGCATTCAAACTCTAGGGAAACTTGGGAGTAATTGGCTAAAGAAAATCTCCATCCTAATAGGAGTTCGAAGTATGTAGACAGAGGCAGTCTAAATTAAGTATGCTAACTCTAGCGTAATTTTATTTTGAAAGTTTTACATAAAAATATTCTATGTGTTTCATTCACATCACTTTCTCTGCATGTTTGTAATAAAGTATTATTAATAAGCTTGTTCTTCTATGTACTTAATACTAAACGAGATAATCATTAGCAGAAACTGATTTATTACTTAGTTTCTTGTAACTAGAGGGGAAATAAGGGAATACAATACACTAGGTTAAACTGACAGTCAAATGTTTTAAAATGTGGTTGCTATGGGATTGAAATCCGTTTCTTTGCTTGGCCAAGAGTTGACAAGTTTACGTATGAGAAAAGTATTTTAAAACCGAAATCAATAACAAGGAATATCTCGAAAACGGTCAACACCACCAAAAAATGCCTATATCATGAATAGCGTGTTTTAACGAACCCTACATTATTTGTTAAGTAAGTTTTAGTTTATCTCTTACGGTTTACCACTTATGCAAAATTCATCCAGAATGAAGAGGTCTTCATAGGCTATTCCCCGAAAATTCAAAATATACATTTTATTTATAATTTAAATATCTTTAATATACGATATTTTAATCAAAATCGTTAGAGGCATTTTTGAGACAGTCAGCATTTCGAAAATTTTTCCATGTAAAGGGTAGTTGAGGGTGGGGGGATTTTCTTGAAAATCTTCGTGTCGCATCCTTGGAGGATATTGAACTTAAATACTAAGTTTGGTATTTAACGGTTTTAATTTTTGAGCTAGGCTGCCCCCCCCCACACAAACACATGCACGGACATTTTTCCAAAAATACTTGTTTAGATTCAAAACAATTTTCCGGTGAAATCTCGGTATCGAATTTTTGGGTGCAATACAATACCTTCTGTATACACTATGTTCATAGTACGTGTAGAGAAAGTAATCATTTTTAATGCACAATATTTGAATATGAAGGCATTAGAGGACCCGAGGAAGAAAATATGAAGGATCGAGATTTTTAGATACCTGCGTAACACTTGCTGCAGCGTGTCAGGGAAAACGCTTGTCTGGAGGCCTTGGACTAATGTTTCGCATGAAAATTGCAAATGGCTTCTGGAATGTTAATCTGAACCTAGCACAGCTCCACTGTCAAGGCTAAACTTCAATTTGTCCCCACATTAAGTCAGTGACCTTGCTAAGCATGTGGGGTGCTTGTTGGTTAAGCAGCAAATCCGTTATAACTAACGCTGTATTGGAATTTCAAAATAATGTAATATTTTTTCTAAATTGCTTTGTTGTTTGAGAAGGGTTTTGTCTTCTTTTTCCAAGCAATCTTCGTATCTCTGTATGGAGAGAGAGAGAGAGAGAGAGAGAGAGAGAGAGAGAGAGAGAGAGAGAGAGAGAGAGAGAGAGAGAGAGAGAGAGAGAGAGAGAGAGAGATTTTTTTGCTTAGCACCTGGTTTACACAGGTTCTGGATCGGAAAAGAAAAAGAAGTATGACATACATATAAAAACACGTACAACCGATCTTTCGCAACATTTTTTTTTAGAAATATTTTCTCAAAAATACGGAATTAATTGCTGACTTTGATTTAAATGTATATCTAAATGAATTATTGCTATTTCACTTCAAAATATATGTTATTATGAACTTTGTCTTGTTCAATACGTAAGACATTGGGAAGTACTCTGCTTGTTTGTACAATGTCGTTATTAAAATGGTATTGCATCACGTTTACCAGTAGTGTTTTTCTCTAGCTTCTGTTATTCCAGACAAGATTCTGTTTTCTTGGAAATGATTTACCTCTGTTCTCATCGCCTCTCGAGACACAATATGCATACGCGCTTGCGCACCTTACTTCTCCCCCACCATCATCTTTTTCTTATTTTTCTTTTTTGGCAAATCTTATTGATCTCTTTGTTTTCTTCCTCGTACAACTTCTATTCACGTGGCCTTCTGTCCAAAATATTCTGACGTACGCGTGACGTCAATTAGTGCTTTCATGAATAAGAATTAAGAAGTAAACGTAACAAAACACATTTGTTTATTTCTTATTTTTTAAACAATTAAGAAAATGTTATAAATTTTAATGTAATTGAACCATATTTATGACTTTTCTACTTTATGTATACATGAATGATTTTTCTTGATGTTCGTAAACTGATGCAAATTTCTGCTTTAGTTACAAATGTTTATGTGTGATCAACTTTGGATTCCTCTTTCATGAGTAGTTTGTAGAGGTGGGACGACATATCATAACAAAGCTTCTAATTGGCGGAGGGTAAATGCTCTTTTTAGTGATTGGTCAAGTGGTGAGTCGATTGATCGTGCTCATGTGACCTTTAAGTAATTTCCACTGTGAGAGTAGTATAACAACATTGCATATTTATTCATACCAGGAAAAAGAAAACAGCAGCTCATTAGAATTATTGAAAAACGGAGTGAAATCATATATGCAACTAAAACTTTACTTCCGAGTGTCGTGCAGTTGTTTGAGCATTATTGAAGTGAGGTCTTTGGGTGTTATTATGCGATTCTGAAAGTCATGGTCGTGTTGTTCTGTGGCTGAAGTGAGAATAGCGCGGGAAACAAGCATTGTACTGTGTTTCCTGCTGTTCAGGTAAGGCAGAATAGCTAATAGTAAGTAATTTGTGAACGTGGAGAAAGTGACAGCTTAAGGTTTAGTGCAAGACTGAAAGCAGGAAGGCGATGTTGTTGATGAAATGGTTGTATAATCATTTTTAAGCTCATGTGTTTGCGATGAAAAACAGTGCTGCCCTGCGAGTGTTTATCATCCTGCTTCCTTCATACTGTTGTGCAATCCGAAGCTGTTGAACGACACCTCTGCAAGTTTTGATGAGAATATAAAGCATCTTGGTAGTGTGATTTTTAAAAAAAGTGAATTCTTTATATTTGACCTTACGAAATAAGTAGTTATTTGCACAGATGCAAACATATGTTATGTCCTCACGTGCATGCCTTCATTTGAGATTAAACCCAGTGTGACAGTACTAGTGATACTCAATTTTTGTTTTTATTTGCTTGCCAAGGTTATAATTAGGTCCAAGGACGTAGTTGGCATTTCAAGTACGTTTGTCCTAGGTTTTTTTTTTTTTTCCAATTGGCACTATAAACGTTTTTGTTCTTAAGTTTTCTGATGTCAGTCTAGTCAGTGCAGAATGATGCAATTCAGTCTATTTGTATCTATTTTACCAGTAATTTATAATTCCTAGTTAGGCTCTGTATTTTTCAGTGATGTGAGTGACGTGGAGTGACAAACTGTTTACTGTGAGGCATGGCAGATCCTGTGTATTCAGGAGATTTTTTCCTGGATTCTGGATTCACTGTGAAACAGGAACCTCTTACAATGGATACGGGCACATGCATGTCTGCAAGCATGCCAATACCAGCACGTAAGGCAATGGACCTCTCAGAATTGAGGGATTTTGGATTTGACTTTGACGTCTCATCTTCTCCATCTATGTCGAATGAAACAAGTGCTATCAGCTCTGCAACTCTTCAGGGAACTTCAGGTTTATTTCAGGCCTTGTCTGGTTCCTCGATGTGGGGCACACGCCTCAATGCAGAGAGTGAAATGAACAGAACTGACACATTCCGCATGGATGATGATGACATATTTCAGGTTGACAAAGCTGATTTGATTCAGGGTCCCACTCTTGCCGAACTTAATGCCAATGATGAGAATTTGTTGGAAGATCTGAACTTTGATGACTTGCTTCTCCCGGAAGAGAACAGCTATTACATAAGTGTGCCGATGGTGACATCACAGTCCAAGAACTTGATGAGCAGTGCACCACCTGTAGTGCAGATAACCAATTCAAATGCTTCAAACAACAACAGTCAGAATAATTCAGGTATATTCACTCCATCGTCCTTCCCTCCAGCTAGTCTAGGTTTCTACAAGGATACTTTCGCAGCTTCCTCAAGTGTACCCTCGAGTCCTGTTGACCCGTTTGCACTGAAGATTGGTAGTGGTGGCACAACTGCTTGTACCGATGTGCTATCTCCTGCAAGTCCCAACAGTTCAAATTCCTCATTGCTTCTGCACTCGGCTGCCTCGTCGGTAACTCCGCCTCTTGGAGTCAGTCCCCTGCAGCAGAAGCATAGCACATTGCACGAATTGCTGTTGAAGAAGGAAACGTTTTCTGCATCGCCAGATAGGCAGCTTCTGGGGCAGTCAGTACCGGGTCCAGTGAACGCGATGAACAGTAATTCTGGACTGGAAACATCCCCTGGTAGTCACCTTGGCAGGACTGGAGTTTTAGCTGGTTCTACTTCAAGACTGTCATCGTCGGCTCCAACACATCTTGGCTTTGAGCAAATCTGGCAGCGCCGGGAGCCGAGACAGCATCTCCTCTCCACTGGGTCATTAGCTGAGGCAGGATCAACATCATCATTGTCAACAGGTTAGTTACATTGTTTGTTAGTAGAGACTGCATTATTTGCATTTGCATATTTAGCCCTTTTTTACCGGTTATTGCATATTTTAACCAATAACTGCTGATGATGCATATTCAGAGCTATATTTACGACATTTTAGAAATCTAAAAGGGCGTGCTGAAGCTCTTATCGTTTTGAGCAAAATTAAGCGGTCTTTCGCGCCCAATATAGAATGGGATGCTGAGAACCACAGCAGTTAAAGAATGTCCATAAATCAGTGTAACGTGCAGTGCACCATACCACCCTAAAAAAGAAATGCCATTTCATGGATAGTTGACCATCCTGGAACATTTAGACATGATGGAAATAAGTTATACTGTCGAGTTGGCGAGAAACAAGTTTTGTACAAAAAAAAAGTTTCAAATAGACCACATGTCAAGACAAGTCTTCATATCGCAGGAATGTAAAAGAAAGGCCCACGACAACAACTTTTAATAGCAGAAAATAACAATAATAGTGTGTGTGTGTATATATGTAGGTAATATTTTAAATCCAAGTATTTTTAGTAAGCATGTACAGTCACGCGACCCATGCAACTGTGTCATGCAAATATTGTATTATTGTAAACTTAATAAAATACATTGGTGGTTGTCAACAGGCAGGTTAAGATTCTGTCATAGACAAGACTTACTAAATAACGTGATACTTGCGGATGAAAGTTCGGTTGTGAATAATAATAATCATGGTTTTAAAATTACATATGAGGATAAATCAAATATAAACATACTTTTTGTAATTTTATTATTACTCTATAATGGATACACCACTTGGTATTAATTGAATACGTGGGTATAAGCTGGTCTAGGCAGGTGCAGTCCTACACAGAGGAGCGCTAATTGTAATGGCTTCCCAGCCTGCTGTACAATCCAGTTGGGAAAGCGCGATCAGATAGTTCATGATGGCATTTCCCTTTTGTGTGTTAAAGTTGTGTATATATTCATATATGCTCAAATCCATTACAGTACAATAAAAAATCATTACGATCTGTTTCACTCTGTCGTGTGATGTCTCCCTGACTTGCCGTGTCGGTCTCCGATCTTCTGATTCAGTATTGCTGTCGAATTCTTTCCATTTCGTCTTCCGTTAGTACATCTCTATTTCAACATTTTTCTTGAATATTTTTTTATCTTCTGAACTAAGGTTTTTCAGTCAATTGTTTCGGACCCAATAGCATTCTAAGAAATTACAGTATTTGAGCCACTACGTCAGAGCATTCTCTCAGTAAACTCTGTTTATCTTTACTCTTTTTAAATTTCACTATTTTTGTAAGAGTTTCTTTACACTCAAAGAAATTAATCTCCTTCTTGCAAAAGTTTAATCATTTTCTCAGCTTAGGGATTTCTTTTTAACCTTGTAATACTCCTGATATTTTCTTCTAATAACACTCATCCAAAACGACTTTGTTTGCGAGAGGTTTACCAATCTTGTGAAGTGATGTGAGTTTGCTCGCCCCACCTTCTCCTTTCTGATCTTGCATATTATTGTCTTATTCTAACTGGTAGAAGTGACAACAAGTATGGTGGCATTCGTAACAGGCATTTTCAGAACTTTCTTTGCAGCGTGCTAATGAAGTAAACTAGACTGTACAGCATTTCATGAAATCATATTATGTCATCATGCTAGTTCGCTGCTCTGCTCTCGGTGCAGGACTGCACTGGCCTTGGTCAGCTTATATGTTTGCTATTCTGTCATTAAAGCCACTTTGTAGTTACATACTGGTCTGCTATAAATGTCCTAAGCTGCAAAGCGCAGCCCAAGATGGAGGACCCTAAGCCGCAAAGTGTAGCCAAGAGATATTTTTTATAAGTAGGAGAATGTAGCAGTTGCAGCTGAAGATATGTGAAGCTAAAACCACAATTATCCTAAGGAAAAAGTCAAAACTTTGGCAATCTGGCAACTTTCAGATCTGAATAACTTAATGTTTTCAACACTTCCAAATATGGATCGCCAGTAGAAGTCTCTTAAATACTTCTTAAGAGTGTTGTGTGTGTGTTTGCATGCTGCAACCGCTGCATAGCTTTACCATCATTTTTTATTTCTTGTAACAAAATAAATATGTACACTTTTTCCACATATATAACCTCTTGTGCTTAACTCACTGTATTGGTAGCTTCTTGATGCCTTCATCAGATAAAGAGCCATTTGCACTTGTCATCAAATTGTTTGCCTTCTTGAGTGTCACAAAGCGATGAAAAACACAATGGCTAAGCCTGGACTGTAGGAAGGGTACTAAAGTGATATCCATGTTATTTCATGGAAAAGATCAATTATCAACTAGCCATGTCATTTGCAGCAATAGGCAGGTCTAACCTCACTAAAATGGGAAATGGCGTCTCATTTATGGACGATCTTTTACTGCTGTGGTTCTCAGCTTCCCATTCTATACTGGGCGTGAAAGACTCTTAATTTTGCTCAGAGGCCTCTCAATCAGGCTTGAGGTTGTTTTACGTTCTGTAAATCTACGACACGGCACCCACAGCTTTACTTCCCTTCTGAAGGAAGCCATGCTAAGGATTTTTACGTCCTCGAACCCGCGAGCTTGGGTATATGAAGTTAGCATTACACCACGGAGGACGACTCACTAAATTGGTCACACTAGTATGACACCTTGATAGTGTGACAGTCGTATAGAACCTGGTTGCAGCACCCACATGGATGAATGTCCTCACATAACAGTATTTAAAGTGACTTCTACTGGCAATCCTATTTGAAAGTGTAAAACACATTAAGTTGTTCAGATGTGAAAGTCACCAGATTGCCAAAGTATTGACTTCTTCTTGGGATCATTGGGGTTTTAGCTTCACAGTCCAGTCCACAGCTGTTACACTCATCTGTTTATAAAAAATGTCCTTTGGCTACATTTTGCAGTTTAGGGCACTCCACCTTGGGCTACGCTTTGCAGCTTATGCTGCATTTACATGAAGAGACAGTTGTCGAGGGTAGCTGCCCTCTAATGATTGTGACACAGTCACTGGCCAGTTCAGAACTTGTTCACACAGGGAAGCTATTATTGGTACGGCAGTAGATAGAAAGAAATGTCTGGGTGTGCAGTGCAGGAGTGGACCAGAACATCTTAGAGGCAAACAGCAAACACGTGGAGCATTTTTATCCATGCTGGTCTCAGAAATATTTTTTTTTTTTTTTTTTTTTAAGTTTAATGTCCTATAACCTGGTTGGTCATATCGGACGATGAATGAAATTGGTGAAATGATTTTCAAATGATCTCGGGGTCCATGGAGCTTAAAGTTACTTGACATTTGTCTTCTCAGGATAAGGGAAAACCCCAAAAAAAAGCTTATCCAGGAAACTCACCTTTACCAAGATTCGAACTCACGACCTTTTGAATGGGAGGCAGACACACTACCCAGATGGGCCTCTCAAACATTGTTGTTCCTTATACAGCTCAATGAACTTCATGTTCGTATTGTCACTCCACTTTGGAGCCATAATTAAGCAAACTGAAGTTTTAAGTCACCAAAATACAAAGGACGCTACACTTGGAGGTTAAAGCAATAACACACTGGCTTAGCTACTGTCCTGTCACATTCACACGGTGAGCCGAGTGGTTAGACCACTTGCCTCTCATCTAGGAGGCCCAGGTTCGGTCCCAAGTGACCGCATGTGAGATTTGTGGTGGACAAAGTGGTACAGGTGCAGGTTCTACGGTTTCCCCCACCATCGCATTCCACCAGTGCTCCATCTTTATTCCATGTATCATCAGTTGTTCCGACAGAGCTGCATTCTGGGTGGTGGGGGTACAGCTGGTTGTCTGCAACTACTTCTCGAGTCAGTCGATTGGCATGACATTTGTGAAAGCCAATAATTTAATGCCAGTCAACTGTCTTCTAACAAACGTCTCATCAACTGGCATCATGTAAATGCGTAATAAGGCTCCTAAATTTATAACAGACCAATAAGTAACTACTAAGCAGCTCTAATGACAGAATAACGAAACTACCCATGTATTGAAGTAATGCCAAGTGGTGTAACCAGCATATAGTAATGTTGCCCTCTGTGTTGTAATGGTTACCATGCTAACTTCATATACCCAAGGTCGCGGGTTCAAACTCGGCGGAGGACGATGGATTTTTTTGGGCATAAAAATCCTTATAATGACTTCCTTTGGAAGGGAAGTAAAGCCGTTGGTCCCGTGTCATAGGTTTATGGCACGTAAAAGATCAAGCCTGATAGAGAGGCCTCTGAGTAAAATTAAGCAATCTTTCATGCCCAATATAGAATGGGAAGCTGCGGACCACAATAGTTAAAGAGCATCCATAAATAACACAACATTTATTTTCAGCATATGGTAATAATGGAAAAGCAACAAACAAAATGATATAGAAATAAAAAAAAACTGATGTGTTCCATTCACTTAGTTATCCCTACCTATTCTGTAATGAACTATTGTTACAAAAGCTTATCGTTCTAGCTACTTCATGCTAATGGTAGCAGACATTGTGTTATTTCTTAGTTAATAACTGGAGAGGAAACCAGGCTAAAGCAATAGTCAACTCTTTTAAAAGCTGGTAGCTCTGTGATTGAAATTTCATTCTGTTTGGATGTCCAGGAGTAAAACAAAAAAAAAAGAGAATCATTTATGTTTGAGGAAAGTTTTAAGTATTTTAAAATTTAAACCAACAACAAAGAATATTTTGGAAATGGTGAACTACAAAAAATGTATGTATATGACATAAATTTTGTTTTAAGATGATCTACATTTCTGTGTTTTTTTTTCTAGCTTAATGTACTTTAATGGTCATATCACACAATGAATGAAATTGTTGAAATGATGTAACAATATGCTATGCATGTATTTTCATTTTTTTTATTTTATTTGTTTATTTTATATTGCATTAATAATTGCTTTGCTAAGATGATGTCATTAGGATGCCAACTAGGCTAACTACTTTCACCACTCATTCTTAGATTGCAAAATACAGCTGCCTTCAAGGTCCCATACTACCACTTTCTCTGTGACAAGCTGCTCAGTCTATACCTCTGCCACTGAATCCTTGCACTTGACAGTTAGGAGTTAAGTTGGTACATCCACAGAAAACAGATGAAAAGCTTTACCAGTTTGACTTTCCGAACCAATCACAAAGAAGCATCAGGCAACGGAAACGAATCTAGATGCCTTACCATTGCAATATCTGGCTATTTCCAACCACGTGCTCAGTTTGTGAACTCCTAACACATGCGTTGAGCTGTTCTATGCAAGATACATAATATTTGTTGTTATTTATATTTATTGTTGATAGCGTTTTGTTTGTACATGAGGGAATACAACAAGACTTTCACAATTATAGAGGTGATAGACTTTTGCTGGAAGGTGTAGTGGCTACATGACAGAAGAAAGTGAATCATGTGCACAAAATAATACGAAAAGCACAGGAATTAGACGGAGTCATCAGTGAATGTGAACCACTAATGATATGTCTTGGTGACGACAAAGATGTTGATAATGACAATGAAGATCCTTTCCAGAATGATGACGGCGGAGACTTGGATGTAATTGAGCCATTAAAATTCTAAACTAGCGAAAATAATTTTGTTATTCCTTCCTCTCATTGTAACAAACTATTTTGCATTAATCTATTCTATATGGTTGTAAATCCATAATTTATGCAACATGCATTACAGTATCACTGTTATTTTCAGTTAACATCAATAATAACAAATTAGTTTCATTATTCATTAGCATTCATTTACTATGTACACTGTTTACACACGATAGACACATTTGTAATCAGCTGTTGCTGTTTACTAGTTACTCTGGCAACGCCACAAAGGCAGCATAGCCAAACTTATGCAAAATCACCCGAACTGTCGAGTGCAAGGATTCAGCGGCGGTGGTATAGGGATAAAGGACAATTAAGAAATGTAGGGAAAGTCTTACGGATGTTTAGATTAATGGGCAAGGTAGTAATAAAGAGAGATCATTGTGAACTGACCATTTCCATCATCTTCCTTGTTATTAATTTCAATTTTAACATACTTATACTTTTCTCAGACAGGAAGTGTCCGTTTTTCTTTTGGCCAAGCAAAGAAGCAATTTGCAATGACGACAGCTTTTAAAACATTTCAGTAACACTTTAGCATAGCAAATTCCTTTAGTTGACTTCTACTTACAAAGAACTAAGTAATAAAAACATTCTGCTAATGTTTATATCAAATAGCATGGTATAGAAAGAAGAATAATCTTTGTAAGAAGTTTGTGGATGTGGGGGGGGGGGGCGGCATAGCTCAAAAACTTAAGGTCCATTAAATACCAAACTAAGTATTTAAGTTTAGTATCTTCCAAGGATGCGACATGAAGAATTTCAAGAAAATCCCCCACCCCCAGCTACCCTTTGCATGGAAAAGTTGTTATAATTATAATTTTGTCAAAAATGCCTCTTAACGATTTTGATTAAAATCCTGCATATTAAAGCTATTTACATCCCAAAGAATATGTATATCTTAAATTTTATGGGAATATCCTCTGAAGACTGCTTTGTTCTGGATGAATTTTACATAATTGGTAACATCATGTGAATGGAACACATTAGATGTTTTTCCTTCTTCTTGCAAGAACCAAGTCATAAGGACAATTTTGCTAATGTTTATCTCGATTAGCATAATGTAGATAGAAGAATAAACTTTTTAGCACTAATTTGTTACATAGATATAGAGAAAGTCATGTGATTGTAACTCATGATTTCGTTCCATGTGTGTCTGTGTCTCTCTCTTTCTGTCTGTGGGCAAGCAAAAAAATGTCAAACATTTTAATTTTGTGAAGAACGGCTCTAACGATTTTTGGTTAAAATGCACATGTTAAACATATTTGGCTGACAAATCAGATGTGTATGTTGAATTTTCTGGCAATAGCCTCTGAACACCTCTTTGTTCTGGATGACTTTTTTTTTTTTTTTTTTGAATTGTTAGAGATAGACAAAAACACACAAATAATGTCATGTACATTTTTTCCTCGTGACTGACTTTTTGGGATATAACTTGTTATTGGTTTAATTTTAAAAAGCGCAAAAGTTGTCAACTTCTGGGCATGCAAAGAAACACATTTCAATCCCATAGCAACCACAGTTTAAAACATGTGGCTGTCGGTTTAGCCTAGTGCATTCCGTGCTTCTTATAAGGAACTAAGTAATAAGGCCGTTTCTACTAATGTTTATCTGGATTAGCTTAAAGTAGATAGAAGAATAAGTTTATTAACAATAATTTGTTACAGGAATGTAGAGAAAGTTATGTGAATGCAACACATTAGATATTTTTTCTTTGCTGAGGTGGTGGCATGCATTCCCCCTATGGATATAGACAGTTTAATAAGTGTACACAAGAGGTCCACAACTATTTAGATTTAAATAATTTTAAAGAAATTATAAGCATGATCTGTATTATTTACAGTGTAGAAAATATGCAATATGACTAAAGATATTGATATATCATGTGCAACATATGCTAGGAACTTTGTAACAGGCTATGTGGACAAAATGTGACACAGTGTTTTGTAAACTTTGATCTCTTGATAAGGCAATCAGTTGATGTTACTGTCAAACTGAGACACATTTCACATGTTAACTGGTAAAGCAGATTTGCTGAAAGAGCCACAGTTTTATATTCATCTTTGTCTTCATCCCACTGCATAGTTTGCTTAACTCACACCACAAAGGAAGGAGTATTTATTTGATGGTCAAGAAGAATAAACACTGAACTTTGTTTTTACTTTCTCTGTTATTTAAGTGAAGTTAGTAGAGGAAGTGTTGTATTCCACTCAAAAACTCAATACTGAGGTTCACAGCAAAAATACATGATTTCAGAAAAAAGATTTGTTTTTTTTTTTGTTGTTGTCAAAAATGGTTGTAACAACTTTGAATAACATACTGTATATTTAAAATATTTGCATGACAAAATAATATCACCCACCTGAGTAGTGTAGGCGTAGCGTGTCTGCCTCACATTCAACAGGTCATGAGTTCAAATCTTGCTTAGGGTAATTTACCCAGATAATGTTTTTTTCAGGGTTTTCCCTTTTCCTGAGAAGACGAATGTCGAGTAACTTTAAGCTCCATGGCCCCTGAGATCATTTAAGCATCATTTCACCAATTTCATTCATTGTCCAAAATGACCTACCAGGTTAAAGGGTGATAAACTACAAAAAAAAAAATTAAATAAATAAATAAATAAAAATAATATCTTAAATTTTCTGGGAATAGCCTCTGCAGTTTCCTTCGTTGTGAATAACATTTTTATATTTGCTGCATAATAGCAGATCTCATCAAAACACACATTTATGTTGAATAAAAAATGTATGGCTTTAATTTCCACAATATTTTGTATTATTGATTTGAATTTTCAAAAATGTTTTTTCAAGTTGGCAACTTCTATTCATTTTTACTTTCTGTACATGTGATATGTACATAGTGTATAGAGAAGGTATTGCATTCCACCCAAAAATTTGATTCCAAGATTTCACTGCAAATATACGTCTTAGGGTTCCCTGTATCCAAAAAAGCATTTTTGGAAAAAGGTCTGTGTGTGTGTGTCTATGAACATGATAACTCAAAAACGAAAAGTCAGTAAAATACCATATGTGGTATTTAAATTTGGTATCCTCCAATAATGCGACTCGAAACTTTTGTGAAAAATCCCTCCACCCCAAACCACTCTTTAAATGGAAACAATTTCAAACAATTTTGATTTTCTAAAAAATGCCTCTAATGATTTTGATTAAATTACTGCATATTAAAGATATTTACATGACAAATAAAATGTATATCTTGAAAGATGTATATCCTCTAAAGACAACTTTATTCTAGATGAAGTTTGCTGAATTATGCATAATTGTACACCGTAACAAATATACAAAAATTTACATAAATAATGTAGATTTATATACATTTATTTGAAGGAATTGACCATTTCTCAGATATTTCAAGTTATTTGCTTTAGATTTAAAATATTTGAAATTTTCTCACACTTTTCTCCCGGCCATGCATAGAAACTGATAAACCATATGAAATAGACAAAATCTTACTGCACAAAAAATATAGATGTCATACTGTAGGTATTCGTCGCCAGGAAAGCTTCAGGTCTTGTTTAATGTAGATCTTGTTAAAACACAGTCAGATGCATTTTGTTTGTGGAGTTTGAGATATTTAAATTTGTAATAATTTGTTCTCAGTGGCAAGTCATTGGTATATTTTTTAAATTAATTTTATTTAATACTCCTGGTGTTGCAAATATAACTGAATTTCAATGTCTTCACCAGCTCTTAAAAGAAGTGACTATTGCCTAGTTTAGTCTATTCTCTTATTCCTCTTTTACTTACAAGGAAATATGTAATAAAACCATTTCTGTTAATGTTTATCTTGATTAGCAAAAAGTAGGTAGAAAAATAAGCTTTAACTTTAGAATATTTTGTAAGAGAATAGGTAGAGAAAGTCACGTGAATGTTACATAGATTCATTCAATTGTAAGCAGTTTTTGTGGTCATGCAAGGAGCATTGAATTTTAAAGTCATCACATAGTGGAAGGCTCTTTAAAAACCTGACTTACTTTAGTCACTGTATTATAAGTTGTAAAATAATACAGATTGAGTCGAACTGACACTCTATGCTTTCACTACTTAAGCTTTATTCCTGACGTGTTTCACCTTCGGTTGAAGGCATCAACAAGGTGTCGACTGGCTGGAACTCCGGTGTTCTTCTGGATCAGGGTGGAGACATCTAGTGGAGGTCTTATGAGGCTTAGTAGCGAGTTAACTTCTGGAGGAATGTCTTATCTTATGAACTTTGACATGTTTCCACCCAGAGAAGCAAGATTCGCAGGAGCACCGAAGTCGCAGCCAGTGGACACCTTGATGATGCCTTCAACTGGAGGTGAAACGCGTTGGGCATGTGAAGAGTGAGTAGAGAAAGTGATAAGTGCAGACTGGCCTCTCTTGTTTTGCAGGAGGTGTCCTGAGCCCTGAGTCACATGAGTTCTCTCACGACGAAGGGTTTGATTCTGAGGATGACAGTGACCATTACGAGGATTTCTCATCAGATGCTGGTGAGTTTTCATATGACTTTCTCTCGGCACAATATCTGCATTTTCTTTCAGGGATAAAATGATTCACTGCTATGTTTGTGACTAAGCACAGAATATTTTCTTATTTAATGTATTTTAGGCACACTTCATCAAGGATAGTGTAACCTTAGAAGCAGTATTCCAATAAAATTATGTCCATTTTAACCTTTTGACATACAGATTCTTTACTAAGTGATTTTTCACTTTTTGCTTATATTTTTTATTGTAAAAATTAAATACTTAGGTACAATATTCATAGTAACATTGAATTTCATTTTTAACAAACATAAAAATGGACATTTTGATCTCTGAACATCTCCTAGATTAAAATCCTGGCTACGTTTGTCATGTGTTAAACTTTGATTTTTCTTCAGAACATACTTATAAAATAAAGTAAATATTATGCTCATTAAAACTTAACTGCATGGCACAAGAGACCTTGGTCTATTGCCAGGCTGCTGCATCGCCCATCTCGGCGCAAAGGTGTCATGAATGGGGTGTAGTGCTGGAGGGTGAGATGTGATCAGCTCCGTGAGTCTCTCCTGGCCGGTTCGTGATCTGGAGCCGCTACTTCTCTTCAAGTAGCTCCTCAATTGGGACCTCACGAGGCTGAGTGCACCCTGACCAGGTCTTTCAGCAGGGAGAAGATTCCTTACGCTGCTACTGGGAATTGAACCTAGGTCTCCCACTTGACAAGCATGAGAGCCTGTTAAAACAGATTTCTAGTGTCAATACAAACAAGCAGGACTGAAACAGCTGATTGACAGACCTCGTCTGAAGAAACACATCAGAGGCTACTGAAGCTCCACTTCAGTCATTTTTACTTTCTCTATACATACTACGTACATAGTGTATGGAGAAGGTATTGCACTCCACCCAGAAGATCGATACCGAGATTTCACCGCAAATATATCTTTTAGGGTCCCCTGTATCCAAAAATAGGTCCGTGTGTGTGTCTGTGAACATGATAAGTCAAAAATGAAAAGTGGGTAAAGTACCAAACTTGGTATTTAAGTTTAGTATCTTCCAGGGATGCAACAAGAAGATTTTGAGAAATATCCCCCGACCCCAAACTACCCTTTACATGGAAATTTTTTCGAAAATTTTGATTTTCTTAAAAATGGCTCTTAACAATTTTGATTAAAATATTGTATATTAAAGATACTTGCCTGACAAATAAAATGTATATCTTCAATTTTCTGGGAATAGCCTCAGAAGCTTACTTTATTCTGGATGAAATTTACGGAATTTTGCATAGCTCCTAAACCGTAAGAGATAAAAACTTACTACACAAAAAAATGTAGAGCTCGTTAAAACACACAATTTATGTGGTTTTGCAGCTATTTCTTGTCAATGGTTATGTTACTCTATGTTTATACCCAGTTGCCAAGACAATGAAACAGAACTTTAGGCTGCATATGTTACCAAAAAGACTTTTGAAGGTGTGGTGCAGCTAACAGTACACGGCAACCCCTTGCAGAGGCCGTCCCATTGGTTAATTGGCCCCATGAACGAAAGACAACCTTGGGAAGGTACCCCCTCCTCTAGGTTGTTTCTGGCATCCCCAAAAAGTCAACAAGCACATGAACAGTTTAAAAGTATTGTTCACATAAAGTGGTTTTTATTTGAATAATCTAGTTGCCCATTGTGTTCTTTTATTTTCTGATTACAAGATCTTTATTTCTCCACATAATCACCTTCATTGGTTAAGCATTTGTCATGTCTGTCCATGAGCGTTAGAACTGCCTTGTTGCATTTAGCTTCTGCCAGGTCATGAGCAAAGTTGCTAAGCAATTAATAATTGCGAGTTGTCTTGGATTACATATCTATTTTGCTCTGTGACGAGCAGCCCCAGATTTCTAAGTTTTAAAAATTTAAAATTTGATCTAATGATATTAGGATTTTATAGGTTCTGGTGTTAAATTTGAGTCTTTATAGGATTTTGGAATATGTGTGTGTGTGTATGTATATATATATATATATATATATATATATATATATATATATATATATATATATACACACACACACACACACACACATATATACATATATACTGTCTCATAAGTAATATTGTTTTTTAAGAAAAACAATTATTTGAAATGTGTTCTGACAAGCAATTAACCAACCTTCAAAGTTCAGACCATTAGATTTTATGGTCTTGAGCCATCTTTCAGCGAGGTTTATTATCCCACGATGGCACCAGTCTCTGGTTTTTGTTGCGAAGAATTCGGTGAGACCCACTTGCACTGCTTCAATATTGTCAAAATTTCTTCCACGTAGAAAATGGGCCATGGATTGAAAAAGATGGTGCGAGATTAGGGCTGTATGCTGGGTGTGGTAGCAGTTCGATTCCTCCCAATTCCTGAATTGCTTCCATGGTTGTTCGTGCAGTATGGGGTCTTGCATTCTGCTGTTGCAATAGAACTCTATTTCGGTTAACTAATGCTGGGTATCTCCGTCTCAAAATTTCTTGAACTCGTGCCAGTTGTTGAGAATAAGGATCTGCATCAATCGCCTGCATGTTTGGAACAAACTCCCAGAGAATCTCACCTTCAAAATTCCACCAAACACACAACATTACTTTGGGACCGAATCAATGTTTTTTAATGATGACTTTGGCAGGTTGGCGTGGATCGAGGCATCAGGGTTTTGGTATTATACCCAAATCTATCATCCATGGGATTACGGATAAGCTGATGACAGATATTCACTCTACATTGAGCCTGTTGAGGTGTCAGTTCATGAGCTACAGATGTACAGCTTCTGCATGGTTTTCCAAGTGTCTTAATATGGCGATGTATGGTATCTTTTGATGCATCAAGTTCTTCTGAAAGCCTAAGGGTACTTCCTCACAAAACTTGGCGTGTATCCTCAATATTCCATACTTTAGGTCTTCCAGAACGTGGTAAATGTTTAGTGTTTTCGTCTCCATTGTTGAAGCGTTGGAACCATTGTTGTGCCACAAGCTCACTAACGACTCCTTCACATATTCTTCGAGCTGCGGCAGTGTCTTTATATTCTTGTTTCCAATAGTGCTTTAGAAGGACTCAAACTTTATCTCCATTTTGTGATTGTTTATTAACAACTGAAGACTGATACTTCCTCGCAAGGTACGCAACACTAGCCATGGCATCCTGTAAATAGCATTGCCAATCCAAATAAACCCAATAAATTTCCAAAACCCTAAAATAAAAAAAAGCCGACATTACTTATAAGACAACCTAATATGTATGTGTGTGTATAAATCACTGGGCATTACATTGTGTTTAAAATGCTGTAACTACAAATTACATTAACTGTAAGTTTAATTAACTACTGATGTTGATGTGCGCCAAGTGAGATTGGTTTTCTGTAAACTGCCTAAATGTAAATAAGAAGATTAGTCACTTTAAATAACACCACCAGCAAATAGTTGTGGATATGTGATGGAGGCAGTGCCATGACTGAGTGGTTAGACTACTTGTCTTCCACCTAGGCAGCCTGGGTTCGATCCCAAGTGCCCGCATGTGGGGCAGGTTTCTTTGGATCCTCTGCTTTCTTCTGCCCCTCATTCCACTAACTGCTCCAGCATAACCTTTCCTATCCTCCATTTCATATCATCCACTTCCTCACACTCATGCCTAACTATGGGCTGAGCACTCATTCCAGGTTCTCCTTTTTGTGGTTTTGTGCCGTTGGCTCCCCGACAGACTTTTGATCCGTAGGCATCTGCTGGTAAGTCCTAGGAGGTGTCAGTCCTAATATATGTGGAAGGTAAGCTGACTAGGAAAGAAATCATGTGATGGAGTCTAAGAGAGCAAACTGTGAAGAGCTTGCTTGTTACAGCTGCACTAGTAGACACATGTGAGTGGACACTTATGCTGTCAGAAGATTCTTTGGCGTTGAAGCCTGGCATTGTTACACCTGCAGTGTTTTGCATATGCAATGGCTTCTATAAATTTGCTGCTATGTGACAACTAAAAGGTATAAAAATGGGGAACGAAGCCCTGTCCACAATTCAGTTTTTATAAGAATGTGTAGCGAGCAGCCTGTTACAAAGACATATGTTTGTCAGCAGGTTCTGATTGTAGTCAGTTAATGAAAGAAATAAAGAACAGTGAAAAGAGAGCTTTTGTTACACTGGTGTCAGAAGCGGGATGACACAATGAAATCTTTACTCAAAGAAATGAAATTCAGAATGGAAAAACTTGAAAAAATGCAACTGTGAATGGACACAATGAAAATAGAAATGAAATGCAAAATGGAAAAGCTGAAGAAGGAACATCAGTGAACATCTTGTTGGCATGTAAAAGGACATTGAAAAATTTGGTGGAAGGCTGAAGAACCTTGACCGACGTGGAGCACATTGAATATCACTCCCTGCAAATGTATATTAAGTGAGTTGGGAATTGGTAACACCACATCACTGAAAAAACACTTATTTGAACGCTTTTCAACAATTTCCCCACTGCTCATGTCATTTTCTGTCAAGGGGAGGCTGTAGTTTACTGGTGCTTTCTGGTGATGGGATGATGAATCTCCCAAGGGAGGTTGACAGCTGAAATTCAAAATTCATTTCAAGGCCTTTGTGTTATCGTATATGTATTTTCTCTCAGCTTTTTAATTTGTAGCTGTTTGTTATAGTTTTCAGCAGTTTTATACCAGGTGTGATGTCATTATTTGAGGTCCAGAAATGATGTGCTACTGCTGATTTGTTTAACTGTTTCTGATATAAACTTCTCATATGTTCTTTTAGTCTTGTTTCCAGATTTCTTTTGGTTCTGCCTATGTATACCGGATTACAGTTGTTGCACTCTATTGTATATATTCCAGTCAACTTTTGTTTTGTTGCACAGCAGTTTCAGAGAATGACTTAATGCCCTATAGGAAACAGTCAATAGAGGAGCAAAATAACTGAACATGATGATGGAAAAGATGCTAGATGGAAGGCTGAAAGACAACAGGATGTGAAACATCTGCAGACAGAACATCCTCCTTCGAAGTTTTCGCCACCGCTATTATGTGCACCCATTAGTGCAGGTGTAACAATGGATGCCAATCAGCTATGAAGTACGAAGCAAGCCATGCACATACGCTTGGTTATTACAGACGCAGAGCATAGCCACAATACCTTAAGTTGGACTCCAATATTGTTTAATAAAAGTTTTAGAGTGAAGAATTGCCAAAATGCAAAAAGTACAAGAAATTATTCCTTCTGCTTCTGACATGTGTTACAATAAGTAAGCTTTCCATCTGTGGAAAGGTTTTGTCCACTTGTGGAGCGGGGTATCCTTGAGATACTGCTAACATTTCTGGTAGCAAGGAACATGAATATTTTACCAGCAACTATTCAGCTGGAATTTACAAATAGTCATTATTTTCTAGTTTGCCCTTGTAGTATGAGGCATGGTGGAATCAAGAATGCTTTATTCAGTGGTGGTCTGGGGGCCACAGACATAAATAAGAAGAAAAAAAAAAATAAAAAAAAAATAAATAAATAAATCTAGAGAGCACAAATAGTTAGTGGGCAGGGGTTGGAAAAATTATAGAGAAAATAGGAATGGGAGATATGTGGAGGTTTGAAGAAGGAAATGAAAGTAATGTAGGTAAACTAGTAAAATGGAAGATACAAGACAGGAGAGTTTAGAAAACAAGAAAACAAGAAATTGGTACAATTTCATAAATAAATAAAAAGAGACTGGGGATGAGAACCATATGTAGATTACTGTAACAGGCAAGAAAAAGAAGGTCCAGCTTGGATGAGAACAAGAACAATACTTATAAGAGGGATAAGAGACAGTGAAAAAGGAATATGTGAAATGTGTGATGAGAAAGAAAGTATACAACATTATTTGATAGAATGCAAGAAACTAGCAATATGGAGAAACAAGATTTGGTAGAAAAAATAGAGGGAAAATTGTAGCCATAAAAATATTACAGGGACGGAAGAAAAGAAGTTGAGAAACAGGTGGGTTCTTGCAGAAAGCAACAAAAGTAGGGAGTGCAAAAGAAGAAGGCAGATAAAGAGGAAGGGTTGACAAGAGCTAATGGCCTGGGTGCCATGCAAACCAAGGTAGCAACAAGGCAATAGTTTAGGTTAGAGTAAGAAAAATGTAAAAGAAGCTGTACAAATAAATATTCATTCATATGCGTTAATTTGTGCTAAAATTTAGAATTTCAAATTTTCATCTTTTATAAGTAATGCTGATTTAATAGTTGCACTTAATCTTAATCTATATAAATAAAGATTTGTTTTATCTTAATCTTTATAATAGTCTTTCATACCTCAAGGTTGACAGAGATAAGCGGCCACTCTGTATAGAACCAAGAAAATGATCATTTCTCAAATGTAATTGATGATATAATTGTATGTAAAATATTTGTTTTAGGTAGTTCATTTTTTAACGTTTTTAGTTGGTGGTAACTTATCAATATAGGTTAGAGCTTTAATGTATGACCTCTTTCTGAAGTCTTATATTTTGTCATAATAAAGTTGGGTTTTTAAAATGTTACAACCTTTTATGCTCAGTCGTTGCTATTATATCTGGATTTGTATATTCATATCCATTATTCATTGGATTATCGCTTTCATTTCTTAAACAAGCCAGTTTTTATTAGTTGAGTTTAATTTTAAATTTTTTTAATTTATTAGTGCAAATTTAAGCACAACTTAAATGAATATGGTTACTAAAATTTGTTTTCGTTAGGGCTATCTGAATGTTTCTATATTTGCACTTTCCCACTGCAGTTCTGCAAAAGATGTCCCCAGATGTATGATTACTTGGTATTATTTATTGCATTTTCAGTGCAACTTTCAGATAAATATGCAAACTGTAGTACGATTTTAAATGCTTCTTATCTTCAATTGCACTGCAGGCCCTTATGCTTATTATTGGTTTTAATTTTATCTGCTTGTGATAAAATGTCAATCTTAATTTTTTAAATTCTTGGTACTTTTTAATTGTTATATTAACTTTTATATTAGGAACCCTACAGTACATATTTCAATTTTTTTTTCTAAAATGGCACTTCCATTAAATTCATAAACAGCATACTTGTTACTAATTTACTGTGAGTATGGAGGGGTTTGGCCAACTGCAGAATAATGACGAAATTTGGGGTGCATAGTGCAAAATCAGAGCAATTAGGGCCTTGTTGCTACCATGAACAATTGGAAATAGACTGATGGGATACATTTGAATGGCAGGGCAGGCAAATAGACGTATTTGGAGAAAAATTAAGAACCGCCTCTGTGATATTGACAGACAACAAATAATTGTGCAATGCACAGAGATTTCATTGCAAGTACAGCCTGGACTAAAATCAAAATGGGGTATGGAGCAATAGGTCAAAACAGGTACTAAACTCACTAGAGAGGGGCTTGTGTGGATTAGATTAGGAGCATGGCAGATGATAAAAATTACTGATGAGAATAGTATGAGAATCTGCTCCAACTGCGAAGAAGTATAGTTGTTGTCCCATATCTTGGCAAGATGTAGGAGTATGGAGGGAAAAGTATTTACCCGGATCCTTTACCACTGCGATTAGAGTGTTAGAGGCATGTTGGATGCTACTGGCAGGCACGGAAGCTGTGGGTGGTATAGGTAAATTTCTTCTTAAGGCAAGACAGCTGAGATCTGAGAAGGCTGATATTAGGGAAGAGGGGGGGTGACATGAAGAGTTCAACAAAAGTGATTATAATGTTTTATATATTTTATGTCATCCTTTTCTGTCATTGTTTTGTAGTGGTGGTAGTATTGTGTGTATATATTTCTCTTAAGTGTATTTGTCTACTATAATAGGGGACATTAATACATCTTAATATGGTTGTAAATTTAAGTTGCTGTATTTTAGTATCTTTGTCCTTTTATTTTCGTATTTTCGCTTTTAATTTTTTTGCTTTTTTAATATTGCTTACTATTTTGTGTATTGCAAAAGCATGTATGGTCTGTGGACCCGTAGAATTGATGAAGATCAATGTAGCATTCTGGTATTTCAATAAATACACTTATTCATTAATACTAAGTCATTGTTACATCATAGATGGTCAGGTGAAACTCTTTCTAGGCCTAACATTTAATCTAGATATGCTGCTGACTGAGGGTGTGTTTGCTGCAAAAACCCACTGAACAGTACCAACTTAAGAAATTGAAAAAATTGCTGGAAAATGTGGAGGTTGGTAATCTGGCTAATGCAATCAATGTCACTAGATGGCAGCGGTAGTGCACTATTTTCTTTGCCATATAGTACCAAGGGAATGCACCCGATTGCAAGAGTCAGTGCTGTGAGTTGGCCACAGTAATGCACTGTACGAGTCCATTTTTAATTAAATAAATGTTAAATAAATAGGTTAATTATGAATCCATGAATACTAAATGTGATAATCATATAAAATGAGAAGTGTTTTTTAAATCAATGCATATTTTCATATACAAACTAATCGTTACCTTACTTCTATGTTTAAAATATAGAAATAAAACTACTTGTTTCAGATACAAAGTATCTTTTGTTGTCAAAATGCTTTAAAATTAATGCTAATATATATTCAGAGTACTCATTAATTTTTCTTGGAAGCTGAAATTGTATAAATGATGGGAAAAAAAATGGAAATGGCGTGTTATTTATGGACGCTCTTTAACTGCTGTGGTTCTCAGTGTCCCATTCTATATTGGGCATGAAAGACCACTTAATTTTGCTCAGAGGCCTCTCTATCAGGCTTGAGGTTCTTTTACGTGCCGTAAATCTACAACACGGTACCAACGGCTTTACTTCCCTTCCAAGGAAGCCATGCTAAGGATTTTTACACCCGAAAAAATCCATCGTCCTCCGCCGGGTTTGAACCCGCGACCTTGGGTATATGAAGTCAGCACGGTAACCATTACATCATGGAGCGTGACATAAGTGATGGGACCCAGATAGTATACTTTAAAGGTTAACCTGCTTATTGCAGAATTGCGATGACCCAGCATTCCCAATGTGTATGCTTAAAACACTATTGGTGGGACCCAGACAGTACATGAATGAAGGTTAGCCTATTGTAGAATTGTTATTATTTCGGGTTATTTGGTACATGAACTAGCTAAATGTGGTTTCATCAGAGTATGATAACACTGCAACTTTGCACATGAAAAGTGATGAGACCCGATTGCAGAGTTGTGTTGTGATTTAATTGTGGTACATGAACTAGCTAAAGATGATTTTATCACAATATGAAGTATCTGTAACACTATTGTTATTGGATTAGGGTTAAATGGAGACTTGTGCAGTTGGACCATCCATAAAGCAACAAACAATTTCACATAACAACACAAGGTACCTTACTCTGTTTCTCAATGTATTCTCCGTTCTGTCAAGATATTGTGGTATTAGTTTTTCAATGCAGATGTTATATTTTTCTACCACCAATTAATTATTTGTTTCTTTTTAATGCAAAAAATATTTGGCCAGTAAAATTTTATAGGGAAATAACGCAAGTGATGGTGATAGTGCAAGGAAAGAGTTTTAAGTGGGGCATAATTGGCACATAATTTATGAGTAATCAACGATGAACCTGTGTGTTGAAAGTGGAAGTTAATTGTTATGGAGGCTTTTTGATGGAAAAGATTTCCTAGCCATGAAGACCTCAAAATGGCAGTGACAACTTGGGTCAGATCTTTAGCGGTGGAAAACCAGGCACCACTGGACAATAAACGTTGATATAATGGCCGCTTACTTTGAGTTTGCGATATTACTCACCATGACAACGAGCAAAAACATTGAGCTGCTTATCTGATAACATCTTCACAAGTGCAGATCTGTTGCGTCAGTTATAGCAATGATGAGAAATAGTAAGGTACTGTAACTTTGTTTGTTGTATAATACTGCCAACTGTATATGTCAAATACTGTTGCATATTTCAGCGCATCCCCAACTTCCTTTGGCTGTTGCTGCCTTCCTATGGAACCTTATGTCAGTATCAACATTATATGCAGATCATTGCATGTTCCAGCTTTTTATTTGTGCAAAGGTTGCCTGCCTGATGTATTGCAGCAAATGCAATCAGTCAGCAACATTATTGAAATGTTTATTAAATAATTAAACTAAAATATGCTTTTTCACCAACTGTCTAGACCAATTAAAAGTAATATGTTAATTAAGATGAAAGACAGTGTTATAGAAAGTGTAAATAAGATTTGTGTACCTTGAGCTTGTGCTAGACTCATCTTTGACATGGACATACTACATTGTCAGCAAAACAAACAGACTGAAAGATTTAGACTTAGATAACAGCTGTAAAAGAAGTCTTTATTTTTCACTTTTCCACCCCAATGTTCTGTATTTAATTGCAGTCTGGTCTAATAGCAATAAACAGCAGCTAAACTGTTTAGAAATCCTACAAAAGATAGCTATTAATATTTTAAAGCCTTGCATAGAAATATTCAAGAAGGCAAACATACTGCCATTTTCCTTAATTTTTGAATCAGTGAATGTTTATTCATGTACAGAACTGAAAATAACCTCCAGCTATGTACCAACTCAGGTATCAAACAAAGAGATATTCACTCCCACAAAACAAGATGAGCCAATCACATCTCCGCAGAGCCAGTTAACTCTACCAAATATGTATTACATAGTGCCACCAAAGCATACAACAGTCTCCCATTTAACATCAAAGAAACACTTAACTTATCCCAATTTAAAAACAAACTCTTCATATCTACTTGAGCAATATTATAATTCCTAAAATTTCAAGCTGAAAACCGTTGTGGTGTTTGTTGAAATATTGCATTAAATTTAATCACACACCCATATAAAATAGGTTAAAAAATTATATATTTTATACTTATGTACTCTTTTTTTTATGTGTTTTTATTTTATTCTTTGTATTTTGGTTACTGCTTCACTAAAGGGCAGTCCCTACCTAGAGCAATATACTCATTGGGACATTCTATGTAAATAAATAAAATAAAAATAAATAAATTTCATGAAACTAGGTTTTTTGGCGGATAAAACAAAAAATGAAAATGACTAAATTTAGTAGTGTTTTGCCTAAGGCCTTGTTTCATATTGAGCAGGTGAACATGTTTGCTTGTATTTCATCTACATACCTAATGCAAATAAGTTGAGTATAATTTAAAAAATACAGTATACTCCCAATTATTTGTGCACAGATTATCCATGCATCCCCCTCAAATTATTTTGTTTTTATGTCAACATAAGTTTTTCTCATTCCTCTGCCATCTCTTTTACAATTTTTTTTTAACTTGCTTTGTTGACACACACTGATTAACATCAGAAAAACTGAATTTGTTTTTAATTTCCACAGAACAGGCAGGACGATAACAATGGAAAGGGTACTCTGTTTGCACACAATAATCGTTTAAACAATGGAAATGCTGCTTATTGTCACATAACAGGTGTTTTATTGCTGTTTCCTGAAGAAAAACAATACCTATGCACAGAAGTAGAATCAACTTTTGAATAAAGAATACATGATAAAAGCTATTAAATGTAATTTCCTATTTACATATGTATGTTTTAGCTTAAAAGCATTAAATTACAGGTTTCTTAATTATTGGTGCTTCTTCTTCCCATTACCCTAAATAATGGAGTAGTAGTTACATTAACGTGATATTGAAGCTTTCCTGGCGACGAACAACATTCTCAGAGAGTAATGTAATATTGTTTTTCAGAATCCATTAGTGATGGAGAAACAGGGTGTCCTAAACTGTCATCCATGTCCAAAAAAGAAAGGTATTTTTGGCAGTATAATGTTCAGGCCAAGGGACCTAAAGGTCAAAGGTTGGTGCTGAAGACGCACTTAGAAGATCCACATGTTCTGAACGAGGTGACTGATCCTGTATTCAGTCCAGAGTGTTCAGTTAGAGGAATCAAACACAGGTGAGTGTCTTCTCTCTCTCTCTCTCTCTCTCTCTCTCTCTCTGGTGTCATACTGGTGAAGGGTGACATGCTGTGTTTTACTTTCTCTGATATAATGTAAGAGCTACATTGTATATACATGTTAGAGAAAGTAAAAAAGACTAAATACAGATTAGGTGTGTAAACATTTTTCTGCAAATAGCCGCTGAAAACGTTTTCATTCTGGATGACTTTTGTATAACTGGTAAACCATAAAAGATACACAAAACTTACTACCCAAAAAAATGTAGATCACAATAAAATACACAATTTATGTCAGATACTTTTTTGTAGTTATGGGTTTCAATTCTTGACTACTTAAATGTGTCTTAAGCAGGAAAGTCAACATTTGTTTCACATCTCTTTTGTTTTACTCCCAGGAACAAATTTCAAGTGTTTCACATTCCATAGCTTTTAAATATTTTGGTATTCCCTTGTTTCCCATAAGGAAGCAAGTAATAAGTTTCTGCTAATGTATTGACTAGCATGATATAGTTAAAAGATAAATGTTTTGTAACAGTAGCTTGTTAAGAAAGTTATGTAAATGCAAAACATTAGATTTTATGTTTTACTGCCAGTCAAGCACAGATTAAAGAAAGTGATCATATACTTTTTAAAATAATGCTCCAGTTTTGAGAATAATTTATTTATGCTAAGCTTTATACAGATGAATATGACCGGTGTTCAGCCCTGGCTCTTTACCGGTCATACTCATATTTTACTGTAGTTTATTAATTCTAGTTTATTACACCATTTTGTCTATTTACTGTCCATATCCATTTATTTTTCACTTTGCATAAGAATTGTCCAATCTTCTTACTATCTTTTTGAAACATTTCAACTACTACTACATTTCTATCTATTTTAAACCATTTCTTATTAATATACTCTTTTCTCCAAATTTCAGTCCCTTTACATTTAAATAAAATGTGTTCCATATCTTCATTTCCGCCACATATAGGACATTGATTTTGTGGAATACCTTTTAATCTCCATACTCCTGCTTTCAGCCATGCAATACCTTCTCGCTCCTCTTTATTTATCACATCAATGTACTTTTCCCTTCCCCATGAGACTTTCATTGGTATATAGAAAACTAAAGATCTCTTTTCAGTTATTTCACTAAACATTTTTTGTATTTCTATATCCTCAAATCTTTTCCTTGCCAACTTCCAGAGGTTATTCACATTATTTTCTCTTCTTCTCCACATTTCCCCATACCCACTACTTTCCAGGTTACTTCTGAGACAGTCTACCCATCCCTTGTTCTTTAAACTTTTCTCTTGATATACTAAACACTGTTTTAACAAATTCCTTTCTTCCAATTTCAATATTCTATGCCAAAATTTCAATGCCCTTTCCATAATCTTTCCCTTACTTGCCTCTCTACCCAGCTCTATTTGTGCTGCCTGCCTAACAGTTGCATTTGGTAACCCCAGTATTTCTTTGCAAAATTTCCTATGCACCTCATCTATGCCTTCCCATCCTTCTAATCCCCATACTTCTATCCCATATAGCATTTTTGCCTCAACCACCATATTGTATACTTTTTCTAACCATCTAATATTTATATTAGGTGCTTTGTATTTGCAACTTCTAATAGCTGATAAAGCTCCTTTTCCTTTTGCCAATGCAAATTTCTTTTGCTTTTCCCAATTGCCACCACTATCAATTTTAACTCCTAGATAAATACATTCTCTCACTACCCTGTACTCCTTTTCATTCTCATTCTTCCATTTTTCATACTTGCTCAATTTTCCCCCTTTTTGAACACTACAATCTGCGTCTTGTCCTGATTCACTTTTAAACTCCACTCTTTACAGTAATTATTTAATGTTTGCAAGGATTGTTTCAAGCCATTCACTGTAATTGCACCTATAACTAGATCATCTGCAAACAGTAATCCTGGAATCTGAGTATTATTAATTACTGGCATCGAGTTATTATTTCTGTTAATACATCATCTATATATAAATTGAATAGGACTGGAATTAACTTACATCCCTGTCTAAGGCCTTTCTCTTGTTACAACGCCTTCCTCCACTCTTATACAAAAAGTATTTTCCTTATATAATGCTCTAAGGGTGTCCATCATTTGTTTACTCACTCCTTTAGTCAACAACTTATGCCACAGCAATTGAAGCTCTATCCTATCGTATGCTTTCTCTAAATCCACAAAAGCCATATATAACTTTCCTCTTTTGTCTTTCAAGTATTTATCTACCAGTGTTTTTATAATAAATAAGTTATCAACTGTCCTCCTCCCTTTTCTAAAGCCCATCTGAAGTTCCGAGAGGATATTATATTCTTCAACCCATGTTTGTATCCTGCTTGCCATAATACCAGTAAAAATTTTTCCTACATTTGATAATAATGCAATGCCTCTATAGTTGTTTGGTTTGTCAACACTACCCTTGCCTTTGTATATTGGATGTATGATTGCTTTCCTCCACTTATCTGGTATGTAACCCTTCACTTTAATTGTGTTAAATAAGTCTACTAAAACCTTAACTCTGTTTATTTAAGTGCACCATTCCTTAAGGAACTCTGCTGGGATTCCATCTATTCCCGTTGCTTTATTTCTCTTCATTATTTTCACCTGTTGAATTATTTCTTCACTTCTTATTATATCATCGAGTATATCTACATAGTTATTACCTATTTCCCAATTTCCTATCTCATTTTTACTCTTTTTCTCCCCATACAAATTTTTAAAATATTCCATCCATTCTCCTGGTTTTATACTTGGTTTTGTTACATATTTATTATACATTGATTTCATAACCTTCCATATCTCATTTGCATTATTTTCGTTTAGGATTCGTATCAAATTACTTTCATATTTTTTCATCCAGCTTGTTTTCTTTTGTTCCAGTAATGAATTATATAAATCCCTCCCTTGCATATACTCTTTCTTTAATTCTATGTATCCTAATTCCCTCCACTTTATGAGCAGCTGTTTGACTTGTCTTTTGGTTACTCTACATTCTTCATCAAACCAGCCCTCATCTCTTTTGTAAACCTTCTTTCTCATTTTCATTTCCTCCCCAGCCCTTAGCATTATGATATTTAAGATAGCCATAGCACTTTCAATTTCTTGTTCCTTTATCATAAAACTTATTCCACACTGACATATCTGGCCATAATTAGAGTTTAGTGTCTGCCTAAATTTATTGCAATACTCTTCCTTGCATTTGTATCCACTGTATTCTTCTATGTTACACTTTTCCTCCCTTAAATTATAGACTATTTGCTCTGTGCATGTTTTTATGTCTACTATCAATGAAAAATGCCCACTGTTGGAACTTAAATTTAGTACCTTAAAATTACTTAAAATATACCCCATATTAATTGGCCATAATACATAATCAATCACACTTTGACCATTATTACTAACATACGTATATTCTCCATATTTCCCATTCAAAATATCAAAGGCATTCAATTCACAGAATTCTATAAATTTCATATAGCCTTTGTCAACTATCTTATCTTTGCTGTATCTAATTTTCTCAGGTTTCTCTAATGTATCATTACTCATCCAGCTATTCCCTCCAATAACACCATTTTCGCCAATCCTAATGTTAAAGTCTCCCATTAATATAATCTCAGAATTACCATATCTCTCCTTTAAATGTTCTATTTCTATCTCTAGGTGTTTAAGGAGGTCCGGATTATGAAAGCGCGAAGGAAGAGGAGGATTGTATACTATGCCTATACATATAACATTTTCAACTATTTGTTTCTCCTCTAATACACTCCATAGTATTTCTTTTCTCCTTGACCAAGTTTCTTTAACTCCTTTACTTAACGTCTTCTTTACAAAAAAGCCTATGCCTCCAGATGCCCTCCTCTTTCTTGCTACCTTATCTTCTTTTATCCCTACAAAATCAAAATCCTTTACGTAAACCTGGTCCTCTTTTAACCATGTTTCAGCTACCGCGAGATAATCTAAGTTTCGTCAATAATTGATTTAAACTCCCCGCATATATTTTGTTTTTAACTCCCTCACAATTCCAGAATCCAAGCCTCCTTATGAGAATAATTACATTTTGATAAATCAATAGTAGTAGTAGGGAACAAAAAGTTTTTCTACAAAAATTATGGATTAAAAAAATTTGATGTGTTCCATTCTCATGACTTTCTCTATATCTCTGCAACAAATTATTGTTAAAAAGCTTATGCTTCTATTTACTTCATGCTAATCGAGTAAAAAAAATGTCAGAAATAGTCTTATTACTTGCTTCCTTTTAAGTAGAAGCGAAATAAGGGAGTACCACAGGTTAAAGTGATAGTTAAAGGCTGGTTGCTATGTGACTGAAGTTCCTTTGTTTGCATGAACAGGAGTTGGCAAATTCCTGTATGAGAAAATATAAGTTTTTGAAAGGTGAAATGAATAACTAAAAAACGATCAACTCCACGAAAAAAATGTATTCAACATAAATTGTGTGTTTTAACATGCTCTACATTTTCTGTGAAGTAAGCTTTTGTCTATCTCTTACCGTTTAGCAGTTAAGCAAAATTCGGCAAAATTCATCCAGAATAAAGAGGTCTTCAGAGGCTGTTCCCAGAAAATTCAAGATATACATTTTATTTGATATGTAAATGTCAGTAATATACAGGATTTTAATCAAAATCGTTAGCCATTTTTTAGAAAATCAATATTTTTCAAAAAATTTCCATGTAAAGGGTAGTTTGGGGTGGGGGGATTTTCTTGAAAATCTTTGTGTCGCATCCTTTGAAGATACCAAACTTAAATACCAAGTTTAGTTTTTAACAATCTTTTCGTGTTTGAGCTATGCTGCCCACAGACACACACACACACACACGGACATGTTTCTGAAAATATTTTTTTTTTGATTCAGGGGGTCTCAAAATATATATTTCCGATGAATCTCGGTATCGAATCTTTGGGTACAATGTAATACCTTTTCTATACACTATGTACATAGTACGTATAGAGAAAGTAATAGTAAAAAACTTATAGAAACTTTTAAACTTATTTACTGTAAAACTTGATATTCTTGATGGAGCTTTTTATTAGAACAATAAATTTAGATAGGAAAAACTTATTATTTAACCCATTCAAGAATACCCAATAATGGAGGTGAGGCATTAAAATTTAAAAAAAAAAAAAAAAAAAAAAAAAAAAAAGTTGGTACAACAAATGGTAAAGTACATGTATCTGCATTCAGTCAAATCATGACACCAATTGCTTTTAGTTGGGCCCTCCCCATCCTTTTCAATGTCAACAGTCTCTCTTCAGTGCAGAACATACATTTTGACTGAATTCAATCCCATGATCTGCGGTTTGATAGGTTAGTTACTCCATTGTGCCTTATCATGGTAATAAATTCAGACGTCAAGGTTTTTATTATTTAACGAAGTTATTTGATATATCCGATCATGCACAGGAGTTTGTATCATTTCATATTACTGTAGGGATTAAATAACCACATAGACTAGAATTTTGAAAAAGGCAAAAATATCACTGTTATTGTGATAATTCTATTCCAAATTTCGCAGATGCATGACTTCTAGTGCTGTCATACAAAGATTCTGAAATCCAAAGTCAAAAATATGTAAAGAAACCAGTTAAAATGAAGTGGAGAAAAATAAAAAGTTGTGCAAGAATAGTTTGTAGAAAACTGTGATGTGTTGTATGCAACTCTTGCTGCTGTACAAACACATTTCTTACAAAATATTATTTTTTCTACACAATGCTAATCAAGATAAACATTATTACTTAGTTCCTTATAAGTAGAAGGGCTAAAATGATTGTCAAATGTTTTAAAAGCTATTGTTATGCATTTGTCATTGCAATTCCCTTCTTTGCTTGGCCAGGAGTAGAACAAAAGAAAAAGACTATAAGTACTTTACAATTGAAACCAATATCAAAGAATATCTTGGAAACAGTTACCTTCACAACAAAATGTAATGGATATAAATTGTATGTTTTGACGAGATCTACATTTTTTGTGTAGTAAGTTTTTGTCTATCTCTTGTCTTTAGCAAAATTGGGCAAAATTCATCTAGAATAAACAGATCTTCAGAGTCTATTCCCAAAAATTGAAGATATACATTTTATTTGTCATGTGAACATCTTAAATATAAGAGATTTTAATCAAAATTGTTAGAGCCTTTTTGAGAAAATAAATTTTTTCATAAATTTTTCCATGTAAAGGGTACTTTGTGGTGGGGGGAAATTTCTTGAAAATCTTGTGTCGCATTCTTGGAAGATACCCAACTTAAATGCCAAGTGGTGTTTTAGTTTTTGACCTCTGCTGTCCACAGATACACATACACAATGACTTTTTTTTTTTGGGACTCCTTAAAACATGTATTTCTGGTGAAATCTCCATATTGAATTTTTGGGTGCAATCCAATACCTTCTCTATACACTATGCACATAGTACATGTAGAGAAAGTAAAAGTAAATGCTAGTTTGGTAGAGAAGATGATGTGATTGTAAGCTGAGCGAGCACATGTCTCAGCTTTGACCTTGTCTGGAAGGATGACCTACAGATAACCCTGGCACTCTTTATGTAATCACACAGCTCATCGGATAACACTACTTCTGAAATAATGTAGTGCATAGCATTTTCTTTGTTCTGAAGTTGCAGACAGAGATTTTCTCACGTGATAGCATTGGAACTTTGCCAGGAATGTTGCATCATTCATTTACCTATTTAAATTTACAAACAACACAAACATTTTACTATCTTTACTATGTACCTTATAAGTAAAAAAAATGTGATGTGTTTCATTTACATGACTTTCTCTACATCTGTGTAACAGATTATTGTTAAAAAGCTTATTCTTCTATTTAGTCCATGCTAATCAAGATAAACATTAGCAGAAATGTCTTGTTGTAAGCGTGAGAAATCAGGGAATACACTAGGTTAAAATGATAGTCAAATCTTTTAACAGCTGGTTGCCATGTGGAATCTGTTTCTTTGCATTGCCAGGAGTTGATGAATTCCTGTATGTGAAAACTGAAACCAGTAACAACAAATATCTCAAAAGTGGTCAACTCCTTGAAAAAATGTATATGATATGAATTGTTTGTTTTAATGAGATCTACATATTTTTGTGTAGTAAGTTTTTGTGTATCTCTTACGGTTTACTAGTTACGCAAAAAACTGCAAAATTCATCCAGAATAAAGAGATCTGCATATGCTATTCCCAGAAAATTCCAAATATACCTTTTATTTGTCATATGAATATCTTTAATATACAGTATTTTAATCAAAATCATTAGAACCATTTTTGAGAAAGTAAAAATTTTTGAAAAATTTTCCATGTAAAGGGTAATTTGGATTGGGGGGGGGAAGGATTTTCCTCAAAATCTTTAATCCGCCTCTTTGGAAGATATTCAACTTATATACCAAGCTTGGTGTTTTACCGACTTTTAGATTTTGAGTTATCATTTACACACACACACAGCATGCATGCACGTGCACACACACACATATTTTCTAAATTTTTTTCTTTATACAGGAGTTCCTAAAATGTCTATTTCCGATGAAATCTCGGTATCAAATTTTTGGGTGCATTACAATACCTTCTCTATACACTATGTACATAGTATGTGTAGAGAAAGTAAAAATATCCACAATAAAGGACTAAAAATAAAATTCATTTTTATTAATGTTGCTTGTAATTCCAACATACAAATGCAATAAAATCATAGAAACCATTAAATCTCAGTTGTGTAATATTGTTTCATGAATGTCAATTCTAACTGCTGGGATTTGATTGAATAGGAATAATTGTATGAGTTGCTTGTTGCAGTGGGAAAGCGAGAAAGGGAGATGGCAACGACCTCACACCAAATCCCAGGAAGTTGTGCAGCATTGGAAGGGAGCTGGATAAACTGGGAAGGATAATCAATGACATGACACCTGTTAGTGAACTGCCTTTCAACGTTCGACCTAAGACGAGGAAGGAGAAGAATAAACTTGCTTCAAGGTAGTTAGATTTAAATTCTGTAAAATATTGCTTGTAATTAGATGTTTCACACATAATACTAGGGGTATTCAATAAGTTCTTAGAATATCTAAGAAATTACTCTGATAGTATCAAAAAAAGTTTGTAATTAGATTAGATTAGAAAGCATTCTGTAGGTTCGTTTGGGCCACGAAGCCACTGAACATAGAACTTGTCAAGGCATATATATGTATACAGATGTTTATATACTACAGAAAAAAAAAAACAATGTATAAAGCTCTAGTGCTAAAAGCACAGGTTACGAAAACAACAGAATAGACTGCTGCGAGGATTTTGATGCGTTGCTAGTGGTGCATGTTGTTAGCCATATGCGGGAGTATTTTACACCTCCCTTTGGGTGCTTGTGTGCAGCGTAACTAAGTGTCGCTTCCAATCAACTCCACTACATTCACGTACCTGGTACTGAAGCTCTTCTGGGATGGGTTGCCACGGCGTTGCTCAATCTTGCACGAACATTGACTCTCCCAGGCGTGGATTTGGCTAGTGGGAGGAGTTGTAGGAGTGAGTGATCTTGCAATTGTTAAGAAAAACACTTGTAACCTTTTATTGCTGTTTATTCTAAAGGAGTTTTGAAGACAAGCACCTGGTTATACACTTTTATACTGCTGACTGATGCTCTTTAACACTTACTCACAAGTACTTTTGATTACACTGTTTTAGTTGAGTACATGGCACAATTCACTTTCACCTAATCACGAGCCGACTGTTAAATAGTTGAGCGACGTTACTTTACTTCACATACAGTTTCTTATTATAATAAACTTACTTCACGGACAGTGTTTTATTACTTCGCGAACTTCTTAGCAAATGACCTTGCCTCACACATGGGCGAATTTTTAACATGCGCCCTTGCCTTTCTCATGGGTGAATTCTTAGCAAATGACCTTGCCTCACACATGGGCAAATTCTTAGCAAATGACGAAGTTGCCTCTCTCATGGATGAATTCTTAGCAAACGACCTTGATGTGCCAGACCTTACTCCTTATATACAAAAAACGGTGTCATGGTGGCTTCTTTCTGATTGGTTGAAAGGTCTGCCAAAATGACACGACCGTTACCCAAAAACCATTGCAACTCTCCCAGAATGCGTCATAATAATCACGTGATACCACGAATATAAAGAAGAAGTCCCCTTGTGGGCTTTAAACTGTGGTTTCCCCTTACACTAAACTCGAACGTGACTTTCACAAAAGAAGCAACTTCTCACCCCTCTATCCAGTCTGGCGTCATGATTCTGAGTAACTTTTAAGTAAACAACTGGCTTCTTGGTTCCTATGCATATAACTTATTAAATATTAACTTTCTTTACATATATATTTAGATAATTAATAAAAATGATTGTTATTATTACTACGAGGCTAATTAACGGTCTCACCATTTGCTTTTGAGGCCTCTATGCCACTGCACTATACTTAATGTGCTCTATAAAAGCATAAGTACTTTTTTTGTTGAACATATAAACAAAGAGTATCAAAAATTAGTGTTAAAATGTATAATTAAATATAATTTCATTATATGTAACACTGATGTAATGTCAGATGATAGTTTTCTACTTATCGACATAATAGTTACTACTAGTAATTATATAAAACTAAAATATGACTATTGTATATATCTCTTCATAAATGTCGACAAATTACAATGCATATTTACAAATATGTTATAGAATTTACAATGCAAAAATTTACAATTATGTACTAGAGTGTAAAATATCAAAGCATCAGGCTTTACAGACCTTGTGTCTGTGCTAAATATTAAAAAATTCATTTGACACATTCGTGCAAGTCAAAGTATACATCAGTTTAATTTGAATATAAATCATATATACACTAATATACACAAAATGCAATACATTATAATACTTATAAATACAATGATTATTACCGTATTGTCAGACAGATTTGCCACTTAAATGTTCATCTACAGAGTAAACTGATTTATTGCAAAGGTACTCCTTAAGAGGAGCCTTAGAAGCCCTGAATTAGTAACTGTCGTCTCTTACTAGATGGCAGTTAACGTTTCAGCTGTATCCATCATTACCAGGGGTGATTGAATCAACAATTTTGTGGGTTTTTAGAAAGATGGAAAAAAATGAGTTTTGTGCAGCAATTAAACACTTCTATTTAAAAGGCTTAACACCGAAAGAGATAAAAGCAGAGTTGGATGAAATTCATGGCACATCTGCTCTTGCATTTGTAACAAATTACAATTAGATAAATGAATTTAAACGTGGCCGTACATCCACAAATTATGAACATTGTTCTGATGTCCAGTAGAAGTGACTTCCTCTGAAATTATTCACACATTTCCAAATTTTATAAGACTTTCCATTGTTGGTGGGGAGGAGGTTAAGGAAATAAATACAATTTCTGTCAATTTTTTACCTACATGCATAAATATACATTTTGAAATTACTGTTTTAAGGTGCACAAAAAAACTTCTAGCTATATGCAATAGGTTCTTAAGAGTACTGGGCTAAGTTAACATCTTATATATATATATACACAGTGTGTGCCGTTGAATTATTACCACAAAAAAACCTTAATTTATCATAAACTAATAGACATAGAATAGCCGGAATTAGATTGTATGTTGACAAACTCGCCAAGTTTCAATAAAGACTGCCTCTGTGGCTGGGTGGTCTCACCCGGATCCAATTCCTGCCTGGGACGGGGAATGTTTCTTTAACCAGAATTATTGCCTATCCCCCACAGAGTCTGGAGGTATGTATGTGAGAGTCTATTTAATGATGTAAACCCAACGTAAAGAAGCTACAGACGAGTTGTTTCTAATGCAAAACCCCTGATACGAACTTAAGATGTTAAAGGGGGCTATATAAATAAAATAATTAAAAAGAAAAAAAAGTTTCATTAAATGTCGACATGTGCGCCTTTGTTGGCCCAAAGAATATGAAGATGGAACTGTGTCTCCCCATATGTCTTCTGCAGCATTACTGGTGAGATGGAAGCACATCTTCGGAGGTCAGCCAGCTCTTGAGCTGGAGTTGAGGTGTTTGTAGAACTGCTTAGCTCTCCAGCATATCTGGGTATGTGGTCCCTGTTGCTGGGCTTTCAGCAAAGAAAAAAACCCATGTCTTGTGATGGTCTTTTAATGTGATGTGTTTGAGGAATTCATTGCGCTATAACAGTGCAATGGCAAATTCAGCCCCTTTAGATTTATCACTCTGCTACAGCTTTTGCATAATTTGGATTTTGTATGCTCTAAGTTGCTGTATTTTATGGACAGCAGTGTGAACATTCGACTTTGGAATACCTGGCTCTAAACTGGCCTGTCGAATTGAATACCTTGGGCTATGCTGAAATGCTTGCCTTACATCTTCGAGTGTAGGTTTTTTGCTGCTTCCCTTCTTCTTTAGCACAGATTCTGTTTCCAACAACACAATGGTGTGACGATCTGGAGCATTTGCTCCATATTCCTGCCTAAATCTTCTTTGTACTGCAATTGGTAACTTCAATAATAACTTTTTGCTGTACTTTGAATTCCGCCATTTTAACTCTGTATGTTATCATACTGAATGTGCAGTAGTATGATAATTTTCACTGTCACGAAACTTGGAGAGTTCTCAACAAGACAAGTTGAAAATCATATTTATAACTTGACTGTGTAAGAAGATATTTACATTTTTTAGTGGTAACGGTTCAATGGGACATGATATAAGATCGGCGATGCATGGTCCCTGAGTAAACATAACGCAGCTACATAGCGTTAAACGTGTGGCTATCAGGTGCTGATAAGTCGGTGTTAAAGCAAAGCAGGTTGAAAAAGAGGCTTAGAATGCCTTTAAAACTGCTGTCCGAGTATAGAAATATCAATTTTTAGCAGCTTGTTACTAGCGTTCTCAAGATTCAATGTCGCAAAAATCAGTAAACTCTCGAACTAATCATTTGACAGTGTGATACTAAGCTTCATTAACTATTTTTCTTGAGTTATGTAGCCTACTCTGGAGGCGTTTTTTCAGCATCTCTGGTGGCTTAATGCGTAACGCAGGAAGCTGCTATCCCAAAGGTCATGAGTTCGATTCCTGTCATCGAGTAAATGTTTTTTATTATTATTTTTTTCATTCCAGACAAAGTGCTGCGATACGTGAATAAGACCTGAACTCGGAAACTATGTTTCACTTGAAAGCCAGTATCATAACCATTACGCTAGAGAGGTGCGCTGTAATATGTCCCTTTGTTTTTCATGTTATGCTCTCGAATGGTTGATAAATTAGCCAGTGGTGTACTGGCACTTCAGAAACTTATAGCCGTTACTTCAACATTTCAATAAACAGGCCATAAGTCTCCTATCTCAAATTACTTATTTAAGTAATCTACATATTCTGTGAACATATTTTAGTATAGTTCATTAACACCCTGTGTGTGTATATATATATTTTGGGTAAGCTAGCTAGGACTTTATACACCAAGTATTGAAAATTGGTTATTAATATATTTTGACTTTTAATATTACAGGGCTTGCAGGCTGAAGAAGAAAGCTCAACATGAAGCAAATAAACTGAAACTTTATGGCTTAGAACAAGAGCACAGTAAGTAAAACTTGCAGCATTTGTAGAGTTCCACATGTTACTTCTCCTTCCCTTGCCCCTTTCCTCTCTCCCTTATCTTCCCTCCCTCCCAGAAATCGATGAAAGACAATTAGAGTTAACTAATCAGAAATGTTTTAAAGTATTTGGTTCCTTATAAGTAGAAGCTAAATAAGGGATTACCCTAGGTTAAAGCTATAATCAAATCTTTTAAAAACCGATCGCTATGCAAATAATTGAGGTTAGCTTCGCTTTGCATGGTCCCGTTTAAGAAAAGTGGGGTAGTTTAAAATTAAAACTGATAACAAGGAATATCTCGAAAATGGTAAAATCTACAAGAAACATATTACTCTATTCAAGAATTTATGGATGGCACAATATTAGAAACACTAGGAGAAAACTTATTTGTGTTACCATTAATTGTTGTATTAAATGTTCAAAGATAATGCCATATAGGTTACGTACACATTAAATTTAGAAATTCAAATGTGCTTCAACATTTTTTTTCAACTCTCAGTTATACTGTTAAAGTTATACCTTTATTGAAAAGTGGAAATGTTGAAGATATAAATAATTATAGACCCCTTAGTTTGGTATCATCATTGAGCAAAATTTTTGAAAAAGTCTATGAATGTAGGTTACTGAAGTTCTTAAAAAAACATAGGATATTGAATGCTGAGCAACATGGTTATATAAAAGGAAAATCGACAGAAACTGCACTTATTGAATTAGTACATAATAACCTTAAAGCCTTAGATAATAAAGAGTTTGTAGAGAATATATTTGTTGATATGAGTAAAGCTTTCGACTGTGTTAATTTAGATAGTCTGATTAGGAAATTAGAAATGTATGGTGTAAGAGGAGTAGCATTAGAATGGATAGTCATACATATATAATAGAAAACAGTATGTGGAAATAAAAGGAAAGGATGGTAAATGCAAATCATCCATAATTACTGTTAAAAATGGAGTACCACAAGGTTCCGTTCTTGGACCCTTGTTGTTTAAAATATATATTAATGACATAATTAGTTCCTGCAAGACATTACAAAATAATGAATTAATATTATATGCTGATGATATAGCAATATGCTGTAAACATAAATGTTTGCAAGAGTTGGAAATTAATGCGAACAATGTAATTAATCATCTTACTCAAATATTAAAATACAACAATCTAAATATTAATATTAACAAAACCAAGCATATGTTTATATCCAACAAAATAAATGACTTTAAGGTTGATGTTAATATTGATGGAATAAGCATGGAGGAAGTGGAAACTATTAAATATCTTGGGATACTATTAGACAATAATCTTGATTGGCATGCCCATGTTGACGAATGCTGTAAAAAGTTGAATAGTGTTATTTATTTATTGAGATAGATGGCTGCCTTTTGTAATATTGATGTCCTATTAAACATCCATCATGGTTTATTTATGAGTTACATCAACTATTGTGGGCAGATACTACACAGGAAAGTATAAATAGAGTTTTAGTTCTGCAAAAAAAAAAAGCAATTCACATTATGCTAAAGTTAAAATTAAGACAAAGTGTTAAATCAGAATTTATAAGGATGAAATTACTGACATTTCCTTGTTTATTAATTTTTAAAGCCATATTATATACTAAGATACATTATAACAAAATAAATTCTGATAATCATGCCTATAACACTAGGAATAAGGATGAATATAGTATTGTAAGCCATAGATTAAAAATTTTTGAAAAATGTACGAAATATAAAGGAATTATATGGTATAATAAACTGCCAAAGGAACTAAAGTTAATAATGGATGTAAAAAAGTTTAAAAAAGAACTATGTAAATATTTAGTAAGTAAGGCATACTATTCAGTTGAAGAGTTTATGGGTAACTGATGTATTTATTTCTTTGTATATCATTTATAAGTATTTCTTTCTCTGTATTTATTTATGCATTGTATTTTTAGCTGTATTGGCAATGTCTAATAGATTTTGTAATCTCCATGGACAATAAATTGAATTGAATTTAAATAACTTTGATGAGTCACCAGATAATGAGCTTACAATGTAAACATGTGACAGTAAATGTTGTGTTCTACTGCTGACGTCAGACAGTTGTGGAAAGTGTCATGTAGATCCAGTTACAAATACTCTGCAGGTATACCCCCGCTGCTGAATCCTTACACGTGACTGTCAAGAGTTAAGTTGGTACTCCTGCAAATAACAAACGAAAAACTTTACGCGTTTGACTCTCTGAACCAATCACAAAGCAGCATTCCAGTCTGTCAGGCGGTCAGAGAATGGAAATGGATCTAGATGTCGCACTGTTGCAATATCTGGCTATTTCCAACCATGTGCTTGCTAAGTTTGCGAACTCCTAACACGTGCGTTGAGATGTTCTGTACATTGTTATTTATATTTGTTGTTATTGTTGATAGTGTTAGTTTTTGTTTGTACGTGAGGGAACATAACAAGACTTTCACAATTATAGAGGTGGATAGACTTTTGCGGGAAGGTGTGGCGAGGTTGGATGCAGCTACATGGAAGAAGAAAGTGAATCATGTACACAAAATAATACGAAAAGCACAGGAATTAGACGGAATCATCAGCAAATGTGAACCACTAATGATTTGTCTTGGTGACAACAACAATATTGATGATGATGCTTCCAAGAATGATGACAACGGAGAATTGGATGGCATTGAGCCATTAAAACTCTAAACCAGTGAAAATCACATTGTTATACCGTTCTCTGATTGTAACAAGTAATTTTGTATTAATTTGTTCTATATTGTAAATACGTAATGTATGTTATAGTATCATCATTGATATCAATAATAACAAATTGCTTTCATTATTCATGGGCATTCATTTACTGTGTACCTTTATATTTGTCTTTGCACACTATAGAGACAGTTGTAATCAGCTGTTTACTAGTTACTTTGGCAATGCCGCAAAGTCAGCATAACGTGAAACCAACCAAACTGTTAAGTGCAAGGATTCAGCGGCGAGGGTATAGTTAAGTTTGCTTCACCTCCAGATGCTGTATTCCTACTGCAAAGGGTTAAATCGAGAAGACCATGCATGAATTAGAACAACAGCAACAATAATTGGTATGTGTGTTTTCAGAACGGCTTAACAGTGGAATAAATCAAGTGAAAACTATGTTGGTGGCAAAGTTTAAAACTGAGAATCCAGAAACTCATGAAGAGCTCTCCAGGCAAATGGATAGAATTGTTAAAGCAGCTACAAGTAAGTCTAAACATTTCTTCAGCTCTATGATGTTTATTAGTTGTGAGATTAAGGTGCATTGTCCATAGGAAACTGGTGGTGTACCACATATAACTGAATCTTCTTTCCCAAACTCATAATACTTAGCCTTCCTTATTTTGCAATATGTTTCCAAATTTTAACCGGTCCCAGTAAATAAAAATAAGTGATGTTTGTGTTACAAAAACCGACTCAAATTGTTTTGTTTTTAATTTAATCGCATTACTATCACAAGCTTCTTTGCATATTTTCAAGTTTTTAATTTAAGAAATGTTTACTTGGATAAAAAATTGGAAAAAATGGTTTGTATCAGAATATTTTTTGTAGAAAAAGAGTAAATATTGTAAACATATTTTGTAGTAAGGAAAGTAATTATTAAGTAATGAAGTTATATAAATGTAAGAAATGGATTTGTAAACAACTTGTTATACAGGCGTTTAGTGTGTTTTTCATTTCATTTAATCTATTATCTCCATTTGTAATATACAATTTACAAGGATTGTCAAAGTGATAAAGAAACATGTATATACAATTTTACAGAGAGTACAAATATACAATATCAATTATAATTTAATATATATTGTATATAGTTAATCTTTTAAATGCTATTTTCCAAAATATATTTTTTAGTAGCTTTAAGTTTGGGTTTTTCTTCTGTTAACTGTTTTATTTGTAAAGGCAAATTATTATACAGTCCTTTGGTTTGTTTTCTATGCTTTTGTTAACATTCCTCTTAATATATTGATGAAATAATTTTGTTTTGTTAGTGTATCATGTTTTTAGTTTGATTGCTATGATTTTTTATTGTGTATTTAATGCATCCGTGAGTGTGTTTGTGTGTATAGTGCTGGAAATGTTAATATGTTTAGAGTTTTATAGGCATTTCTATAAGCATCTATCTTAATTAAATTTAAATGTAATGAGTCACCTTTTTACACTTTTTGCTGCAACTTTGCCTTCATTTGGGAAGACCAGTTTCAGGGTACTTTAACCCTATCTTCAATTGTCGGGATGACTGATGACTGATGCTACAGGTGGTTGTGTGCAGCCCTCCACTGTTGTCAACAGGATGAAGTCATCCATGGTGGAGACCTCAAAATTCATAAGCGAGCCTTCTTCTTTGGTGATAAAGATATTTTCCTAAATGTGTAAGGAAATCTTATAGAAATAGAATTAATTAAATGTGTAAAGAAAGCTTTGGAACTATAAATTTGGGAAAATATCTTTATCACCAAAAAAGACAACTCTCTTATGAATTTTGAAGTCCTTGCCGTTGACAAGAGTAGAGGGCAACACAACACCAGGCTGCACACAACCACCTGTTGCATGTAGCGTGAGTCAGCCTCGCAACTGAAGATGGGGTTAAAGTACCCTGAAACTGGGCTTCCCAAACAAAGCCAAAGTTGGAGCAAGAGTGTAAAAAGGTGACTCATTACATTTAAATTTAATTATGGCGCTCCACTGTCTAAAATACCTCTTTTTATTTGATGTGTGTCTTAAGTTTACAGATCATTTGAATTGCATGTTTGTGTAACTTTGTGAACTTCTGATCTATGCTATGTAGTTGGAATGTTTGGATAAATTGTGTAAGACCTGTGAAATGTTAACGTTTTGCTTCTAGAACTGAAGATAGCTGGTCACACGACAGACTTTGTGAACCGTGTCCTGGAGAAAGTGAAAACTGGTGTTCCAAACGGTGGTCTGGAAGAACTGTAAATGTTTTAACTTGGTTGCTGTTTGCCTGGTAAGGTATGTATTGCACTGCAGCAACGGAAATTCTGCGCTACACTTGTACCGATATTGTATTTTCCGTGCACATATGGATGTCAATAGCTTTAAAATCTGAGGCAGTTATCACATTTATGCTATTTCAAGCTGGTCAGTCCTAGTTCAGTTTTGCTTTCTTTGTGGTGCATTAAGTAACAAGTTTCAACACAAAGCATTTCATTAGCAGAGACAAAGCACTAAGTTGGTTTCTTAAAATGCAATGAAACAGATATTTTAAAAACAGTTTTAAGATGCAGATTTCCGTTTGTGGTTGAATAGGCTTGCGTTTAATTAGCTGTTGAAGCTATGGGCAGCATTACATACTACTTCAATACCAAACTTGCAACACATCTCCAACACTTGTTCACTTAGTTTTTTCACTAATATCCTCTTTATAATCATAACGTTTTCACTTTTGTCACTTATGCCTTACTTTCCTTCATAACTGTAATGAACTTCCTATCCAAGGCATCATGCCAACATTGCTTTTTCTGTCCTTGTCTCTCCATGTTTTGACAATATTCACAATTTGAACATAAAGGAAGAAGCTGTATAGCATAGTTGAGGGTAGAAGGCCTTAAGCCACAAAGCATAACTGAGGGATCTGTGAAGCTAAACCCCAATGAAGCATTGCTTAGCTATAGGTTATATGAGGCCTAAACCCAACTGAATTACCAAAAATTGCTGATTTTCATGTGAACAACATTTTCTTAGGTTGACAGCATTGATTTATTAATTTTTTGGTGCTATTAGCAGACAATGTAGTTCATAATGGTGTATTTGGCATATATAAGTAAGCATACAAACTTTAGGGCAGTTACCAATTGATACAGAAATAAAGAAGCGTAAATGGACATGGATTGGGCATATACTGAGAAAGGATCGTGGAAATATAATTAGAAAAGTATTGGAATAGAATCCACAGGGAGAAGGAAGGATTGGAAGTCCGAGGATAGCTTGGAGAAGTGGAATTGAGAGCAATTAATGGATCATGGAAGGAGATACAAATCTTGTCAAGGAATAGAGTGCAATAGCAAAGATTTCTTGTTGTCATATGTTACACCTAGCAATTAAAGGAAACCATATCACACACTAGCAAGTGGGTGGGTAAAATGACTTTGTTCAAGCATCATCCTCTATCTAATATGTTCCACGCTTCTTCAGGATTACACTGTAAAACAATTACCTCTTGTTAGGCAGTGAAACCCATTTTATTGGTGCAAATGTAAAATCCGAGGATAAAATACAATATGATTTTTCTCCAAAAGTTCTTCAGACCTGAAGTTTTAAAATTATACCATGCTTTTGAATGAGACGTCAGTTGTATGCTTTCTTGCAAACTTGCTGGCAGTTACCTCACTCACCTGTATGAGAATAAAACAAGGCAGTCAGGGAACTACAATTTTACAAAATTGTTTTTCAGCCCTCAACACTGTTATAATGCCTACTTATGGAGACCCAATGAAATACTTGCTGCCTAAACTGTTCAATAAGGTGGAATCCTAATCTAGGACATTGCTGTGTGTTTTCTCTGCAGAGAAGAATATAACAAGTGTTCTTAGGTTTGCCAACTTCTGAACTCTGAATTCTTGGAGAAAACTAGATATAACAGTAAAGCAAGAAAAATGTATAAAAAAACCACTCATGTGAACTTTTGCAGGCATAATTAAACATGCAATAGCATTTGTTTTTCATTTCTACCCCTGATGAACTAGTCAGTACAATAATCAACTTACAACTACAAAGTGCTCAATTCAAAAACCTCAAAACTGTTTTTGTGATTTCTATTTGTAAATATAGCAAGACCGGTGACTTAATGTTGACGCAACAATTGGTTTCCCCTCTCCCTCCCAACTTCAACAAATCAAAACACTGCTATTTCCTTCTATGCACTGCCAACTCTTGCATATAACACATGAAATGCTCATATTTTATAAAAATATAGTATCAAAATAATAATAATAATTGAATACGGAGATACCACATAATTCCTGGAGATTTAATTTCAATTCCAGGAGAGTTGGCAACCCCCTTTAGATGATTGGAAATACTTACACTGCAAATCGTTGCACTAATGATGCCCCTCAATGCATAATCTGGTGTGATGAGATTGGACTGGGAGTTTATTTTGGTGCTGAAAGATTTTATTTTACATTAGTGGTGCCTTAGTAGCCCTGATATGCAATACGACCATCTGGGACTCGTACAGCTGCACACTCTGAATGTTGGCCTCGGGTTCAAACAGACAGACAAATGAGCAACTAGGAATTTACGTTGCTAACATCATCAAGTGTATTTTCACTTTATCTGTTCTTGGAGTACCTCGTTGTTTGTGAAGTTGTGTCCTTCCGAGCTCGACGGCCGTGTAGCACCTGCTCATACGGACACACCCCCCTTTAAACTCGCCAATCACGATCGCAATTCCAACTGCCTTTTTCACAATAATAATCTATATGTTTTCTCTTCATATACAATATGATCCTGGCAATCATACATCATTAACAAGAACAAATTTTTTTTAACCATTCTAAATTATTGATTACTAAAACTAAGCCCTCAGTGGAAGTATTGGCTGTGATTTTTCATTTACATTGTTGTTTCCAGTTTTTAATAGCTCAATTTTTGTGTTCAAATACTTCTGCAGAAAAAAGAGGCTGTCAGAACATTTACTATAGATTTGCAAGTCTGCCTTGGGTTTGAATTCAACAAGAAAAGAGTTTACTAGACTCTTGTACTCAGATAAATAAATGTGTTAAACATATTACAAAACATTCAGATTTTAAGGTTTTATTTAATTTTACAGAAGTGTATGAGGTTATGTTTTAATAATTATTGGAGGTTATGTGGCACATAGCCACCTGTAACTCTATAGTGTTATGTATTTTTTTAAATAATCATATTATGATTTAATAGTTGTTTCGGGTCATGTGGCAGATGAATTTATTGTATTTCATCACTACATGAAGGGACCCTCATTTATTCTGTAATAAAATATATGGTCAGCTACCCATTTATGTATAATTGTTGATTTCCACCTTTTTCACCCGTTGCAGAAGCTATGTAGTCCCAACTCTATACCCCATAAATGTCATCAGCTTGAAACTCCTCTAGATTCAGTTGTCTGATGCAAATGAAGCAAAATTACCCAAATTTGAATATATTACTAACCAATGTTTGCAATGAAAGCAAAGTGTGAGATTAATTTTTAAACTATTTTTGTTATAACTAACAAAGTTGATTGCAGTTTTACTGGATGAGCTGTAAGTGATATACTTGAAGTGTGGAATTGCTTACATCAGCTTGGAATGGCATAAATGCAACATCTAATCGAAATGCATGTGGATATGTCTATTTTCAATCTCTGATTGAATTTTTAGATAAATGTGTTTTTTTTACTATTGTATATATATAAATGTATAAGAATTAGGTTTGTATTTTGTTAAAACAAAGCACGATTAGTGCAAGATTAACCAGAGAGCTTTTTTATTTAAAGAAAGATTTAATACTATTTGTAGTTTTTGTTGAAAAATGTATGGCTGTTCACTCATGTTTCATTTTGCCTATTGGAAAACATAAATATATCACATGATATTACAATGTATTTAAGGTATATACACTGTGAAAATGCAGTTCTAGAAGTATTGTAAAGGCCTTTGTATTAGTAATTTCCTTTAGGTAAAATGCAACATGGTGAAGCTTGTTGCTGCTATGTTTACATCATATCTGGTTGCAATGGTGTCAGCTTATCCTATTGTCGGCTACAGAAGTGTCTGACCCACAAAACCTGATGATGTAGCCTTCTTATTGCTTGAACTTGCTATTCTCCTCCTGAATTCCCAACAAAACACAGATTTCAGCTTTCTTGAACAATATTGCAGTGAGCAGTATTTTATTATATGTATAATCATCACACCCGTATTTTAAATCCATTTGGTTTAGTGTCACTCCCTTCTTTGGAAAGCTTTGTACGGAGCATTATTGAAAATGACTTTGCTATTCAGTTTTAAATATACTGCCAAACAAAACAAGTGTAACATGTAGAATCTTCTTGACAGCTACTTTACAATTTGATAAATTGATACATAATTTTTAATTAAACATTCATTAAAGCAAACAAAGATTTAGTATTGAGATATTCAAATAAGGAATTTTTCATAATGAATGTAATGAGGCACACTCCAACCTCACTTTAAGGTTTCTTACTCAACACATTTTTGCCAGCCATTGCCAGCATCTTCAGCTAATGACTGGTTTGGTGAGTTCTGCATCGTCTTGGGTTCCTCATCGTCAGAAAAATTAACTTAAAGTTCAGATTGTTGTCTGTGTTGACGATCTTCAAATTTTATAATAAATATCTTCTCCTAAACCTTTAATTTATTTATTGTTGCCAACATTTTTTGGTAATCGAACTTCTGAAACTAAAATACGTTAGTAACAACAAGAAATAAAAGGTCTGGGAGAAGATATTCATTAAAAATTTAAAAATAGTCTGATGAATTGTGATGTCAACACAGGCGACAATCAAAACTTAAAGTTCATTTTTCCAATGATAGAGGAACCCAAAGCAGTGCACAGCTCACCAAATTAGACAGTGGTAGCTGAAGATGCTGCCAATAACATGTTTCTAGGTTAGGAACCTTAAAGTGAAGTTAGAGTGTGACTCATTAATTAATAAGTAAACAATTAGTATATAAGTTTTATGTCTATTTTAAAGCAACATTAACATGATTTATTTTGCAATTTACTTATTTTATTTCCATTTTGAACATTTAATGTATAAATGTGTACAGTTTATTTTTTTAATCCTTGAATCTCTCAGAGTAGAAACTCTTGACATTTAGAGCATAAGGAATGAACATACAATGTGTGTGGAAACACAACAATATTCAATGTGGAAGTGCTACAAAGCTGGAGCAACAGAAAAGCATGTTGTTGCATACCACAACAATGTAGCAGAGAATATCTGTTATGTGCATTGAAAACAAATTATTGCAATATGCCTGTCGCATTTCAGCTAAATAATTTTTTTGTCAGTGTTATGCATTTTTTGCCCTACAGTTTATCAGTACATACAGAAAGTGGATAAGGGAAGATGTCCCTATAATGGTTTTGATTTAGGAAAGCTGTTAAGATGTGCCTGATAAGATAAATAGCTGTGTGCTCCCCTCCTTTCCCCTCTGACTCTCTATTTTCACACTCAGAATCACCTGATTCATTCCCTCTTTTTGTTTTTGTTTTTTTGTTAGTGTTTATTGTCCGCTTTTACCACTATGACGCCACACAATGATACACGGAATGAACATGGAGCATGGTGCAATGAGGTGGTGGGGGAAACTGGAGAATCCGGAGAAAACCCACCCCTGCACCACTTTGTCGACCACAAATCCCACATTCAGTCGCTTGGGATTGAACCTGCACTGTCTAGATGAGAGGTGAGTGGTCTAGCCACTCAGCCACAGCACAGCCACCTCCTTCCCTCTGCTACATAACAGCACAGCACCATAACTTTCATCTGATTCATGAAGCAACTGAACAATCTCTTCATTGGCTAGTCCTCATTTTCTTGCCATTTTCACAAAAAGCCACAATAGAAGCATGACTGTGCACTGAACAATAAAATTGACAGAAAACTGTTTACACAAAACCTGGAAAGCTACAAAGCAAAGGAGTGCTCAAACCTGTCCTTATGCAACATCTAGTGTGTGTAAATAAATGTACCCTTGAGTGGCTTAGGTAATTCATTTCATCTTTTTAAGTTACAAACATGCATGTATAAGTTACTCTCCTGGAGTTGCTGAATTTGTTATCATATACGGTTAACACCTGGTTATTTATGTATATGTACCTTTCCCTGTATTTGTACATTTTTATACACTAGCAACTTAGTCTGCTTGTCTCTTTTATAACTCATCAGTTCTATTATTAAGATCTTCTCTTTTTTTTGGCAATTTTCCTCTCCCATTTCTCTCTTACTTTCATTGTTGTTTCAGAAATTCTTTCTTATTTTTTCCAAAAAGTTTTAAGTACACTATATCTGTCATCAAGATAGCTTCTAAAAGTAATAAATTACCTGAACTTGTTTCGCAGGTGTGTGTTGCCTTCATCATCAATAGATCTCGATTCTATTACAATTTATTTATAACATGTACTTCATTTTATACCACTTCCAGTATTTTGGTTTTTGTCCGTCTAGTGTACAACTCGACAGTTAACAATGAGCGGGCTTGTCTGCTAACTGCTATTTAATAATAATAATAATAATTTTATTGATCCAGTAAATCTTTTCTACATTGTACAGTTGACATTGGACAGGTCAATAATATACATAAATACATACTGCTGCTATTTACAATTCATCTAAATTATACAGACTTTTATTGATGAGATATTCTTTCAGCTTATTTTTGGGTGTTGACTAAATTGTTTAGTGCTACTGGTAACCAATTGAATAAAATTGCCCCTCTTGTGCCAGCATCGCTTTTATGAAACATTTGTTTGTATGTCTAAAAAGGTTGCAATTATTTCTTGTATAATGTTGATTGTTTCTTTTTAATGGTTGCTTATATATTTTTCTTTTTAATGGTTGCTTATATATTTTATGAAACTTTTGTTTGTATGTCTAAAAAGGTTGCAATTATTTCTTGTATAATGTTGATTGTTTCTTTTTAATGGTTGCTTATATAGTATAGTTCCATAAACATACAGAGAATAAATGGTTAATAGCTTATTGCTGATAAGCGCAGTTGTGCACGATTCCTGTGATTTCATGTGATGCTTTTGCAAAATACCAAGTGTATTCATCTTGGTTTTAGCAGAACCCCTCTGCCTCATATTTAATGGAGTCCCCTGAGTGGTGAGGCACAACATTTAATACATTACATTTTGCTTGCTAAAAGTTAAATGCCATCATCTTTTGTACAACAAAATATAACAAAGATTTTTGGAAATTTAAGAGCAACAAAAAAGAGCAAGTCTGCCTGGGTAGTGTGGTGGTAGTGTGTCTTCTTTACATTCAACAGGTCGTGAGTTCGAATCTCGCTTAGGGTGAGTTACCCGAATAAGGTTTTGTTTTGGGGGTTTCCCTTATCCTGATTTCATTCATTTTCCGATGTGACCAATTAGGTTAAAGGACGTTAAGCTACAAAAAAAAAAAAAAAAAAAAAAAACAGCACTTCAAAATGTTTAGGATGGGGAAAGCTGTTCTAATGGCCCAGATGTGGCCGCTTCTGTTTTCACCATATCGAAGGCCATTGATCCGCCTATATATTGTGAAATAAGAGCCATTATTTGTACATTTGGTGGCACTGTAAGTTGTAAGCCTGCTTGCTTCAGGATTGCAACACATTTGTACAGTTGGTGGCACTGTATGTTGTAAGCCTGCTTGGTTAAGGGTTGCAACATGACAGAGGTACAGCTGACACCATTGCAATAATTGCAGCAGCCAACGTCGGTGTTTAATGTCAAACATATATATACATAACTTAATCTATAGTTCCTAATACAGAATTGCATGATAAATTATGTATAATATAATGTATCTTTAAGCACCATATGTAAGTCTATATGTTTATTGTATTGTACTTATAGATACTATGATAAATCACAAACTAGATTACTTTTTACTGACATAGACAAGTTTCAGAAACTGTCCATGGAAGAAAGCTCTGATTGCAAAGAGTATAGACAGGCATTGCCTTTTGTGAACTGCATCATTCTTTAGAACAGTTTTGCAATAAAGTGTTGTGTTGGCTAAACAAATGCTGTGATATAGTTTACAAGTGAAAGTTTTTATTATACGTACAATGTACCTTTAATGACATTTTCAGTTCCAAACACCACCTGTACAGTATTCATGCACTTGTCCTGGTTTCCAGACTTGCCTATGGGGACGGATTCTCTCACCTCATGTTTCACACTTAATGTCCTAATTGTTGTCTTCAGTCATCATGCACTCGCCTCTCGGCTAGACGGCGCGGGTTTGATCCCTAGCGACCGCATGTGAGGAGATTTGCTGTGGACAAAGCAGCGCAGGGATAGGTTTTCTCTGAGTTCTCTGGTTTCCCCCACCATCGCATTCTACCGGTGATTTATCTTCATGTATCATCAGTGCCATCACCTGCAGTGCCACAAGGAGTTAACACGTTGAAGCCCAAGCATTTGAAGGGCCAAGAAACCCAGGGTTTTTATGCCTACAGTACATCAATCAAATCCGCCAAAAAGTATTGGGACAATCTAAAAGTATGGTATTCAAGGATTTCTCAACAAGTAAAAAAAAAAGTCATAACTTCCGTATTAATATTTTATTTTAAATTTACACAAGTATCAAAAATGAGTTTGAAAAAATCTGCGTAAAGCAGCTTACACTCCATTTATTGAAAGTTCAAAAAACTCTACGTCGGAATCAGAATTTTCCACAGCTTTATTTGTATATTGAATTTCAGCTTCAGTTCACAGAAGTCGAGGAAAATGCAGCATTTTAACATTTAAGAACACAAGCGTAACAAATAGGAAAATGGTGTGATTACCCATGAGCAACCTATATTACTAACTCTCCTAAATTTCCTAATAGTTGACTAAAGCAAGGACAGATGGCAGCACAAATCAGACAACCAAATGATAAGTGATGTATGTTCTTTGCCGCGTAGCCCAAGACTGAGATATGGTCATGGAGTTGCATTAAAAGCATTAGAAATACATGCCCGAGCTATACTCAGGCTTGGGTCTCATGAATATTTTGCATGGCCTGAGCTATACTTGGCCTTGGGTCTCATGAACATTTCGCACGGCCTAAGCTATACTCAGGCGTGGGTCTCATGAACATTTTGCATGGCCCGAGCTGTACTCGGGCTTGGGCTTCAGTGTGTTAAAATGGGCATTTAACACTAAAAAGTATTCCATATGAGTTGCATGATTACTTGCTCAGAATCAGAAATCCCCTGTATTTCTCCAACTGAGTTCTGGTTTAGGCCCATGATACACTCTTAAAAATCTGATGTGTTAAACTCACATAACTTTCTCTAGCTGTTCTACAAATTTCTTACAAAATATTATTCTTCTTTCTGCATCTTGCTAATTGAGGTACTCATTAGCACAATGTTCTTATTAAGTAGGAAAAAATAAGGGAATACACTAGGCTAAAGCCATAGTCAAATGTTTTAAAAGCTGTTGTTATGCGATTGTCATTACAAATCCCTTCTTTTCTTGGCCAGGAGTAGAACAAAAGAAAACCGCTCACTCCTGTCTGAGAAAAGTGTAAGTACTTCACAACTGAAACTAATAACACTGAATACATCGAAAACTGTAAGCTGCACGAGAAAAATGTATATGACATAACTTGTGTATTTTAGAGAGACCTACATTTTTTGTATCGTAAGTTTTTGTCTATCTCGTACAGTTTACTAGTTATACCAAATTAAGCAAAATTCATCCAGAATAAACAGGTCTTTAGCAGCTATTCCCAGAAAATTCAAGATATACATATTATTTGTCAGCTAAATATCTTTAATATACGATATTTTAATCAAAATCGTTAGATCCATTTTTAAGAAAATCACAATTTTCGAAAAAAGTTCCATGTAAAGGGTATTTTGGGGTGGGGGGATTTTTCTTAAAATCTTCGTGTCGAATCCCTGGAAGATACTAAACTTAAATACCTAGTTTGGTGCTTTACCGACTTTTTGTTTTTGAGTTATCGTGTTCACAGACACACGGACACACACACATGGACCTTTTTATGAAAATGCTTTTTTTGGATACAGGGGACCCTAAAACATATATTTCTGGTGAAATCTCGGTATCAAATTTTCGGGTGGAATACAATACTTCTTTATCCCTATGTACATTGTACATATGGGGCTAGAGAAAGTAAAAAGGAGTGCGCTTGAGCATTATTATTGTAATTCACAGGGTGATTGAAAAATATTTTTTTAGACAGTTTATGCTAAAAGTAGATCATTTACCAAATGTCAGCAGTGTTAAAAATAGAAAACTTTGTCAGTGTTATAAAACTCTAACACTCCAATGTAGCCAACTTTGGCTTATGTGTCCATGGCCTCATTCAAGTAGGCTATCACTGAAAGCTCGTATCTGTCCATAAAATGGCGAATGATTTCATTGTCATGAACATGGAATCTGCTGAACCAGATGAAATTATGCAAGCAGTGGAGAGAGCAAAATTACAACTGCTATACTGCTTACATTGTTTAGAATGTTTTCGTTCTGTACGAGTAAGTCATCGTGTTGACAGCACTGATGCTAAGCAAGGCAACAACTGAATATTGCAGACCATTAAGCATGAACTTCGTAAAATGGTCGCAACTGGCTCGTTGGCTGAAATAGCGGCAGTATTTATACTCAGGCTGCTCTCACACGATTTGTCCGGCTGGAGCTGCATGTGCGGAAAAGTCATCTAGTTATAAACAATTCCTTGATAGTCGGTTTACCCTCACCGTATGTAGGACTGACAGGCAGATGCTTGTCGGGGAGCCAACGGCACAAAACCACAGGAGAACCTGGCATGAGTGCGAGTAAGTGTGATATGAAATGACGATTGAGCAATTGGAATGAGTGGCAGGGGAAACCAGAGGACCTGGAAAACCCACGGAGACACTGCTTCATTCACCACAAATCCTACATGTGGACACTTGGGATCGAACCCAGGCCACCTAGGTGGGAGGCAAGTGGTCTAACCACTCAGCCACAGCGCCACCCAAACTATTGTTCTGTCTCTTTTGTGCTAATCAAGATAAATATCAGCAGAAAACTGTTTTATTACTTGCTTTCTTATAAAAAGTAGGGAAATAAGGGAATACACGAGGCTAAAGTGATAGTTATATCTTTTAAAAGTTGTCGCTATGCATTTCACATTGAAATTTTGTTCTTCTTTGCATGACCTGGAGTAAAACAAAAGAGATGAAATGAACAACAAAGTCTTCTTTGAGAAGAGTATAAGTATTTTAAAATTGAAGCCAAAAACAAGGAATTCTCGTAAATGGTTAACTCCACACACACACAAAAACTGAATTGCTTTAAGCATGGTACATAAGTTGGTCAATTGCAGGATGGCTCGGGTGATCGGGTCAGAATACTTGAACTGTGGGTTTCCTCAGGGGATTGCTGGGTAGGTTCATTCATCCCCCAAATTTTCTGTCCCTCCAATTCACCTCGCTTCTTATTTCATCTTGTATCTGGATGATCTGATTCAAGTTGTAAGTGTTGGCAGGTGTCTGGCGCGGCATGGAGCAGTCTCCGTACTAGCTGCTGCCAGGGAGTATTAATCTTGAAGTAATAGAACCCTCCCTCTGCTCTTGTCTTCTCTCGCCTTATCCTTCCTCACATGAGACAAAATGTTTTAAAACTTGAGGTTCTGAATCCCCTTTGCACTATAGACAGTAAAGTGAACAAAATGTTGAATGCTCCTGTTTGGATTGTCCAACATTAACTGGTAACATGCCCACAGGAACAAGTGCATGATAGGATATGTGGTGGTGTCCATTTTATAAACTAGCCAGTTCTTTAAACAGCAAAACTCCCTTACCATCATCCACTCTCTGCTAGAGGCCTAATTGCATATAGATTTAAACCGGACAATATTTTAAGGATTATAAATTTTTTATAAAGATAAGAAAGCAACTGTTTCTTTTAAAATCAGCAGGGGCATAGCGAGGCAAGGGATTGGGGAGGTAAATCCTTCCTGAAATCAAATTAATTTTTGTTTTCACTTATTTTTAACCTTGCCCCAAATAACCATCAAAAGACAATAATTAGGAATTTAACTTTGGTCCTAATACCAGTAAAAAAAGTGACATGTTAGTGAATTATCAGTGCATGCGTTGTAATTTGGGAGAAATTCCCTAATGATTTGTCATTTTTGCTGACACATGTTTTCTTGGTACACTGTTGCCATATTTACTTACTGTCCATCTGTAGCGCCACTTGTTCCACTGCCTTCTTCTTTCCAAGCATTTTCTATCACACTTCTCGTATGTTGAACTACTTTTCTCCATTTCTCACTAGTTACCTCATCTATTCGTTTCGTTGTCCTCCGTGGTGTAATGGTTACCATGCTAAGTTCATATACCTAAGCTCGCAGGTTCAAATCTGGCGGAGGACGATGGATCTTTTCAGCTGTAAAATTCCTTAGCATGGCTTCCTTCGAAAGGGAAGTAAAGCCATTGGTCCTGTGTTGTATATTTACGGCACATAAAAGAACCTCAAGCCTGATAGAGAGGCCTCTGAGCAAAATTAAGCGGTCTCTCACGCCCAATTTAGAATGGGATGCAGAGAACCACAGCAGTTAAAGAGCATCCGTAAATACCACGCCATTTATTTTCTATTCCTTTCAATGTACCTTACTAAACCTAAAAATCTAAAAATGTCATTATTTTGGCTAAAGTAAGCTGTACTGTAAGACATTTTGAAATTATGTGCCACTCGTGTAGTTCTAGGATGAGAACAAAAGAATGTCTGTGATTATAAATGTAAATCCTTAGAGAATCAATGTGTGTAACACAACACGAAATGAAATGAGATCAGTGATACATGAGAATGGGCATGTCAATTTGCAATGCCGATGACATGATCTCTCTGTGATTGGTCAGCAACCTGACGAGCCCCACAAATATCAATCACCGACCATAAGCATTGCCTCTGGATGTGTTGTATTGCTGATTTCATTTATTAGACCAGAGAGGTTGGTGGCCAAATTGTGAACTGCAGAATCACATTGTCATTGTTGCAGCTAACATGCAAAGCCATTTTCACCAAAAATAACAACAGAGAGGACAATAACTTAAGCCAAGAGTGATACAGTCAATGGTCACATTTCATGGGAACTGAAATCAGTTAGACGCATTCTGTATTCAGGACATGATAATGTCTGGGCAGTAGGAACTGAGCTTTCATAATCTTGCAAAATGATGAGAGAAACGAATGCAAAGAAATGTTCAAAGGTGACACAAAAATCTCTAAATTATGTACTTAGTTTTACTAAAAAATTAAGATGTTTAAAAATAGTTGCTCATGACTTTCTATATGACCCTCATATGTTCACCAACATAAATCCAAACTGATCAACATAAAATCTTGAATTATGCCTTCTCAAACTTGTGTATTCAAAACAATCTTGGTTCATACTGAATGCAGATCTAATTAGACTCAAATTTATTTCAATTCCCCATGGAAATGTAGTGAATGAATGATCACATAAAGTATTGTTTGAAATGTGGCTTCCCCTGTTCTCTAATGTCTCAACTTATCACTCGAGGTAACACAATAAACATGGCATTCTGATTGAACATGACATAATAAAAACTCTGTATATGTTTCTACAAGTATATGTCCTCCCCCACCCTTGAAAAGAAACTTTGGCTATGTCCCTGAACCACATTATTTTGTTTTTCACATGCACAGATGTTAGCATGTGTAAACAAATGAAGTATAACTTAAGAAGGCATTTCTAAATACAGCAGCTCTGATAAAATAATTTGCTTTCTCTTTAATATAGGTTACATAACCAAACAAAACTGTGATGACTGTTTAAGAATTAGTTTAAAACAATGTTGGATTGGTATCCATGTTAGATAGAAGTTAGTAAACACTCCCAAGTTCTTTGTACTAAAGCATTTTTCTATTAACAGAGTAAGATTGATACCAAATAAAATCTAGTACTTTGTTGCTTGTCATTGTTATTGATTTTTTATGAAATTTTATATTCAGTTTATTTATCACAGGTTGAAAATGGAATGGAATAATACATGGACATAAACTTGTCTCATTTATTTAAGCTACACTAATATAGAATTATGGTGTAAGCATAGATATTGTACATACTCCTGTCAGTCTGTATATTAATAGAGTAGCATGAATATATTCAATGTAATTGGCTTTTTAATATGAATTTTTAATACACAAAACATAAAATCCATTGATTTTAAATGCTCTTTCATATGTTTTTTAACGTTTAACGTATTGTATTTGTTCTCAAGCTCCTGTAAATAATATTGTGCTATCATACTGAACTTTTGTTTGTGACGGAAAACAAAGACATGTTTTAGAGTGGTGTTGAATGAATTTGGAAGAAAAACCAGTGAGAACTTTGCAGGTTTATTATTAATATTTGTACGTTTTGATATTTGCTCTAAATTGTTGGATACTGGATCTCGGATGTGTGGAATACACTTTTGAGATGTTGAAGTTGTTGGAGAAGTGGAAATCACTCGGTGCAAATAAAAGCCTGCCTCAATCTTTCAACAATTTGTATAGACAGTTTGATACTTTGGCAGTTTACCTTCAAATAAACAAGTTGCATTAGTGCACTGAATGTCTCTGTTCGTAGATCAGCAGGTCTATTTTGTAATTTGTAGAAACAAATGATGGTGCTGTCTTACACAGCATTCGCAAAGCGTTGCTGAACTTTTTTGAGAATTCCAGTGTTCTCTTTCACATCTGGGAAATGTTCTGCTCATAATGGACTTCAGTAAGGCATTTAAAGATGGGGTGAAGACTGTTTTGTTCCCAAAAGTAACCCCAGCACATCAAGGGCAGAGAGACAGAACCACTTAAGGTTAGGTGAACAAAATTCTGGGACGTGAAAAAATGAAACAGTTGCATTTCAACAATTTGTGGCTAGAATTAATAAGTGAATGAATGATTAATTTCCATCTTTTGTTACTACAATATTACAAGTATAATGGAGTGTATTAAATAAATTGTATCTGTTAGGTAATGGGCACATGTTTTTGGCGGATATGTCACCTAAGTATTAAGAAGTTATTTATAGGAAAGAAATTAAAATGATCTCCAAGGCCTCGAATTCTTTAATACTGTTGGGAGTCAAAGAAAACAAGAGTTGACTCGAGAGAGACTGGATAGAAAAGTTTAAAGAGGGAAATGGTATAAGAAGATGAAGAAATGCCAATTCGGTCAGTAACTTACCAAGCTGACCAGTGCTTTAATTCATTCGATTGGTTGCTTTAAGTCTTCATATTTTGAAGGGATTAAAGGGTCTCCTTTCTGTTAATAGCTGACTACTAAAAGCTGCACCACGTGGAGGTGATGGATGGACAATTGTTCAGGTCAGTTCCTGTGAGTCTTCACTCATTCATTAAATATTAATAATAATATTGAATTAATTATTAGAAGGAATCAAAGGGTCCCTTCCCTGTTATTAACAAAAGTCTTTCCTTCAGACTACTGACAGGAGATGACTGTTTACAAAAATACTTATACAGATTTGATGATCATGTTATCTTCTACTGAAGATAATAATCTCCCAGCTAACTATTGGAATGCAAGAAAACAAATGATTTCATTATCAAGCGTTTAACATTAGATACCAACAAACCATATTGCCAGTATAACTTAAATTTTTTAAAACAGAGTTTTAGAATCTAGTGCATCTACCTGCTAGCTACCCAATACTTTAACCCCTAGATAGTTAAGTGTAAGGTCTAAGCTTTACATCAAAAGTAAGAAAGTAAGCAATCAGGGAGCAGTTCTCATCACATGATTATTATGCTATGCGTTAGCCACCAGCAAGGAACATTGCAGCAAAACCAACTGTGATATAGACTCCTTTAGCCATGTGACCAGTACACACACACATAACCTCTTAAAAGTGACAGCTCCATGTAAAAGAACTCCTGAGGGATGAAATTCTGGCACACTGGCGGTGTGCCTGTGAGCCTAAAAATACTTCACCCTCTGCCAGGTTTGAACCCAAGGCTAGCATGGAGGATATGCTGATCAGGGTTTAAACGTCAGAGCTTACCAAAACTCAAACCCTTGCTCCCTTACCAACCCTGTGGAAATGGATGGGCAGCCCACGTAAAATAAATGGTGATGGACATATAAGATACTGACAGAACTTCAGTAGCACTACAGTGGAACACGTTTATTGCAAGGTATGCTAATATCAATAGATTTATAGAAAACATCAAAATATATAGCAATAAAGACTTAGAAGTATTAAATTCAAACTTTTAATTTTTGTTCCAACAGCAATAATGATGTCATTGGGCTGTAGTTTGAAGTTTTGGGATTGCTTGTTGGACTTGACTATTTTATTTCATATTCTCTTTGCACTTTCAAAAACCCACCTTGACAGAGCTTTACTCCTCCCATTCTCTAATTTAATTTGTTTTTATACAGAAAAAACTCATTCTTTATTTCACAGATAATAGTTAATTCAAATTAAAAAATAAAGTCTTCCACAGTTTTTGTTTTCACATCATGTTGAAAGTACCTGATAGAATATTGAACAGTTGAAATGCACAGATGTTACGGAAGAGGCTGGTTGTTATTTCTGCCGTGTGATGCAATCTAAATGTGTTCAGTTTGTGATATAAATAGAGTTTAGGAATAAACTCTGGTCTCTGCTCAATGGGTAAATTATTTGATTCTTGGTACATTTGAGGGTTTAATTACTACCAGAGTTAAGAGAGTGATAAAACATTTTTTTCTACAGTATGAAATACACATAGCTGGTCTATAGATTCTGTGATTACAATATAGTGTGTAATAGATTTATTTATTTTATAGTTAATCCCAAGAAATGTTTTGTTTTGTAACATAATATTAAACAAGAGTAGAAAGTGTTGTGCATAGAGCCATTGTAGCTGTTAAATACATAACATGTTTAATTTATACTTTATCAGATCATATGTAATAGAATGTAAGCTTCGAGACTTAGAACTGTCAGAGAGAGACTTCAGTTTGACAGTCTCAGAGAGACGGAGAGCAGGCACCAAATGGAAAAGTATTTTGCATTCTTTTTTATCAAACTAAAAGCATGTTGAAAATTATCAGAATAAATACATCTAAATAATTTTTTGTTTCTTTTATATACCTACATAAAAATGTTGTCCATTTTAGTGTATATTTCACTAGTGTTTCGTTTACGTTTTGCATGTTTTCTACATAAACCAAAGAGATTCTGTGTAAGTAAAAGCAAGCACTTTTTAAACTCACATAATGCAGAGGGGAAAAATACATAGCATTGTATATCAGGCACATTTGTAAAATATTACATCTTTCACTCTTGTATTAAACGGACATTTTGGGGAAAAAATATTTTTAAAAATTATGATGTATTGGACTGACATGACTTTCTCTACATATTCTGCAAAAAACTATTCTTCTATCTACCTTAGTGCAGATAAAAATTTGCATAAATGTTTTTTCTATGACCGAGCGTAATTGAGTAGTTTACGAGCTCATTATAGATCACAAACTTGAATTTTACAGAATCCATGTGCAAAGATGAGGCAAGCATAAAATGCAAGCATGAAGTAATTTTGTTTCAACTTTACGCTTGCCAAAATAATTCTCATGTATAGTTTTGCTTTGTGGTTGCTGGGCGCAATGATGGTACGGTTATATCAGGCATGACAAACCAATATTATTGTTGTTCTGTAATGTATTTTATGCATTCAGCTTGTTTCACAGCTCTAAGAATATCTTAATTCTTAAAATCTGCTATTTTCTCAAAATACATCACAGAAGAACAATACTATTGGTTTGTCACGGCCTGCTATAACCGTACCATTATCACACCTAGCAGTGCAAAATAAGTAAGGAACTATAACCCTTGGTGAATGGCTGAAACTTAACTCAAATTTATTTCATCTTTTGTTGCTTTTCTTTTAATGTTAGAAAATTCCCGTAGAAAAAAATATATGATATGTAAGTGTAAAGTTTCTTTTTGATTCTCACGTGCATCTCGTTTCACAATATTCCTGCTCGAATCAAAAACCATAGCTTTACGCTCTTACATCATAGATAACTCTTTTACATATTTATTTCCCTGTAGATACAAAGAATAAGCGAATATGCTAGGCAAATCTTTTACAAGGTAATTGCTATTTGATAGCTTTGAAATTCTGCTCTCTTTGCTTGACCAAGAACAGAAAAACAAATAATTCCCTATTTGAGGAAAACATAAGTGTTTTAAAATTGAAAGCAAATAACTAGGAATATCTAGAAAATGGTTAACTCCCCCCCCCCCCCCCAAACAAAATTTTGTGTAATAAATTGTCTCTAAATTTTTTGATTTGTAAGTTTTTATCTATCTCAATCTTCGGGGGCTATTCCCAGAAAACAAGATATATATTTTATTTGTCATCTAAACAGCTGTAGCAAATGGCATTTTAATAAAAATTGTCATCATTTTTGGGAACATCAACAATTTTGAAAAAACAAATGCTGGTCATACTTAAAAGGAAATAGGAAGGATATGTTGTCTGTTATCTCTTATACTAAACTGAAATATGTGCTGTGTAAAATAGATGATGATCAGTGGCGGCTCCTGGCCAAATTATCTGGTGGAGCACAATTTTAAGATTGACTAAAATTAAAATTAAATTGAGTGTTATTTATGGACACTCTTTAACTGCTGTGGTTCTTAGCTTCCCGTTCTATACTGGGCATGAAAGACTGCTTAATATTGTTCAGAGGTCTCTTTATCAGGCTCGAGGGGTTTCTTTATGTGCCATAAATGTTCGACACAGGACCAGCAGCTTTACGTCCCTTTCAAAGGAAGGGATTTTTACACCTGAAAAAAATCCTCCACTGGGTTTGAACCTGTGACCTTGGGAACCAGATGCTAGAATGTTACCCCTAGACCACAGAGGACAACAGACTAAAATTACTGGATACTAAAACCTGTCAGCGGAAATGCAGTGCTAATTTGTGATAAAGGCACTAACTTTTCTATTTGTAGATGAAGTACATCCTTCGATCTTTTGCTTGAGAAAATACTTGCATAACACTTTGATTGAAGCCAGGAGCTGAAAAAAATGGAAATGTAGTTGTATCTATGGACACTCTTTAACTGCTGTGGTTCTCAGCATCCCATTCTATACTGGGTGTGAAAGACCGCTTAATTTTGTTCAGAGGTCTCTTTATCAGGCTTGAGGTTCTTTTACGTGCCGTAAATCTATGACACAGGACCTATGGCTTCACTTTCCTTCCGAAGGAAGCCATGCTAAGAATTTTTACGGCCAAAAAAATCCATCGTCCTCCGCTGGTTTGGAATCCGTGACCTTGGGTATATGAAGTTAGCACGGAGGGCAACATCAGGAGCTGAACACAACATATTCCCAGCAATTTGACTCTGAACTGTCACCTTCATATGTTTATCATACATCAACAACATTGTCAGAGAGGCGGAGCTGCTACAAATTAATGCACAGTTGGTTGTTACAGCTGATGTACTTCGGATAAACAGATTCCAGCCTGCAATACTACTCCACACGATTGTAATAGCTTAACAATGTTTCTTTTCACAAACGAATCTCCCATTTCTCTCAACAAATTATCCTTAAAGTGAGATCACTGTTAACTGTCTTAAACATTTTCTTTATAGCCAATTGCACACTTTATAAACCATCATCTACCTTAAGTTATTTCCTGTTAAGGCAAGTTTTAACACTGCCATTTCTTTGAACTCTAGCAACGAATAAATCACAATATTATTCTGAAGTTAATTTCACCAAATTATTCACCAGCACATTTGGATTATGTTTCATTAACTCATGAAATACATTCAAGACACTTCACCGCTTCTTATCAGTTTCCTCTTAAGATGGATTTTGCAACTCTCAGCACTCATTTTGACAGCACGTTACTAATCACCTCTCGCAAGTAAGGCGCCATTTTATTGTTTGTTGACATTCATAATTCCAATAGCTACTCAATTATTGGTTATTTGTGCTTTTCCTGTTTTCAAATGAAACTTAAAATGTAGAATGTTAGGAAGGAAGCATTATTCTTAACTACTACTAACAGGTTTTAAATAATATAAACATGAAAAGATCATAAATCTATTTTGTACAGTAGTTACAAAACACACTGCTCCTACGATCTGAGCAATGATGCGCAGGTGTACATTGTTTTCTGTTTGATTTACCAAGTACCAACATTGTAAATTTTTATCAAATAAGCTTCTTTTTGTAAATTTCATTCTGAGGTATATATCAACTTTGTTTTCAAGTAAGAAGACATTGAAACTATTGATTTGTTTCTTATTATTTAATCTTATACTTGAAGAGATCTTTGGTTAAATATTTTTGTCAGGGATTTGACTCAAACTTTAAGTTTTGCTTGTTTTTGGTTCTTATTTTCATTTGTGCATGTGCAGCTGCATGCCCCTGAGAGAAGCTTCCTCTCTCAGCCTCTTGTACCCAGCACCACAAATTAACTACATCTGAAAGTACTGAGTTCTTTTGCCCAGGCACATAAGATAGCCTCAAAATTGTGTGTGTCTGGGAAATGTGACCAGTTACTGTTTCTGACAGCCATCTTCACTACAACTGTGCAGTGCTCAAAGAATTCACAATAGGTTTATGTTTATACCAAAATTTGTTATAGTAATTTTACCTGATAATATAATGTAGAAATTAGTGTCTGAAAATGTCCCTGTGCCCCTTAAGGCTAGGCACCACTGTTAATGATGATTGAGTAGTCTCACATGACACTTGCTGGGGTTTCAATCCAAATAAATGGACCAAATCCTTGATACCTACCCTTTGTATATCCCAGGTCTCCAAAAAGGAGCCGCGATACATCTGTGAATGGTGAATGCCTTACATAAACATAAAGTATGCTGATGGTTTCAAAATCCAGCCTGCGTTTCCTGCATAAAGGGTCTTGACTCTATGCATAAATGTCTTCTCAGAGTGTTGTGTCCAACATCTCTAAGCCTGGTTGTGGTTAAGTTCAAAAGAACCTAGCTTAAAATGAATACAATCATGTGCTTGTGTGCATAATTCAAGATTAGCCCTCACAGGACAAGCTCTTTGCTAGCACATGCAGTATCTCATTACCTCTAATGCCTGTATGCCCAGGGACCCAGGCAAGAGCAACCTGAATGCTGGCACTGGGTTTATCCAACATCCTTTGGCATTGCCACAGCAATCTGGAGTGGAGGTAACAAAGATGTTTATTTTGTGTTTATGAACTATAAAGCTGCTAACAGGCAAGCTGAGAAGGAGAGGTCATACACCCAGAAAACAAGGTATGCCTTGGAGTACCAGAAGGGAATGGAAGATGTTGATTTGCAGGTTCAGGTTTCCTATAATGCTTTACTCACCCCATACTCCGTGGTTGAGTGGAAAGAAGTAACTTGCTGTTTTGCTACAAGTCAGGTGCAGTGGTGGATTTTTTCCACTCTGCACATCTGTCATAATTTCTACACTGGTACATTAAGCATATGTTTCATAGAACAATAGTTACAGCCACATACTGTGGTTAAGGAAGTTTTTTTGTTTCAGTTATAATTCCTAATTCTTGTACAAGTAATACATCTCACACTACCTTGTGATCAACATAATAAATTGTTTCTGTTTTTAACAAAAAATAAAGTAACAAAGCCCCATTGCCATTGAACTTAAAAACATATTTTAAAGATACATTATTATTATTATTATTATTATTATTATTATAATAAATTATTTCATTTTAAAATCAATAAATGTCATAAGTAGATAAACTTCATTGTTTCTGAACTTTAAAACACATTAAACAATATGTTATAAACACTGTAGGTCTATACTGCTAGTTTTCATTTGTTGTCAATGACTATGGAATTTTTTTATTATTTACTAAAAAGTATATATGAGAAAAGTAAGTACAGGTTTGGGAAAAAAGGCATACCTTTGTTTTGTTTTGTTTTCAGAACATTTATTTATACATGAAAGAGCATTCCTTAACCCGGCAAAGGACGATGTAAAAATCCTTAGCATGGCTTCCTTCGGAAGAGAAGTAAAGCCGTTGGTCCCGTGTCATAGATTTAAAAGAAGCGCAAGCCTAATTGAGAGGCCTCTGAGCAGTGTTTCATGCCCAATTTAGAATGGGACGCTGAGAAGCACTGCAGTTAAAGAGTGTCCATAAATAACACTACATTTACATTTTCTTAACCTGTTTTACAGCATTAGCCACAGTGGAGCATCAGTGTTTATATGCAGTCTTGAAAGACAGCTGCCTCCAGTGACAGTTGCTACTCAACATTGCATTTAGCGGAAACGCGTCACAAAGCATTTTTACTGTGAACAGTCTGTTTTGATGAGCATTTTTTTCAAAAGCCGATAAACGCTAAAAAGTAAATTTTTCAGGAATGCATTTTTTAAATTACATATCGAAATACTAATTATATAAACATGATAATTTAACATTTACACTGCTTTTGTAGGCATAATTTCGATTGTGTTTAACAATTATTTTTTTATATCAAAGTTGAGGATGAACTTTCCAGGTTTTTCCAAAACTCGATAAATGCGAAGTTGAGAATTATAAGTTTAGTTAATATATACATTCAAAGTGACTTTTTTCTGTTTCTTTTTTTAGCTTTTTAACATTAATTACAAAGAAGTATACTTTATTGTTCACTTTGCATAGAAATTTTATTCAGGATTGGTATAGTGAGATCTCCTCTGTGTCCTTTCTGTACACTTAAAGAAGATATGGATGGAAACCATCTACTCGCTGCCCAACCTTTAGTCAACGTGATAATATAACATCAAAATACGGAATGCAAGAGAGCAAATAGCTTCACTGCCAACTGCTCAACATTAGATACCAACCAACTTTGCAGAAAAATACAATATTATACTACAATACAACACTTTAATAACATAATTTTTAATAAATGTTCTAAAAACTGAGTGCAAAATGGCAAAAATATTATTCAAATATTAAGCAAAATACTAGCTACAAAAATACTAAACTGGAAGCCTATTGATCACTTTCAACAATGTGCTTATAAAACCCTTCTGCTCCTTGTGGCACATTAAAATGTCTCAAGTTTTAAGACATCCTTTTTCTTTTCCTTGCTCACCATGTTCTTATTTTCCAAGGTGGCTGCTATGTTTACTTCCAGGCTGCAGTTTCTGGCATTCCATGCTTCAACCTCTACAGGACTTCCATTATAAGTGTCCGATAATGACAATAATACTTTCTTCTTAGACTTTTCATAAATCATCACTCGCTGAGCAATTATTTTGAAAGGCATTTTAGACCGTTGGGCTTTTAGTGCACTGGACTTGAGGTTCTTTGCTTCCCAATCTTTATTTAGCATCTTGACGATGCCATGTTCCAAAACTTTTGAAATCCTACCAGACGACCTACTGATATAGAGGTTCATCAAACCACCACCAGGGACAGAGACATCCACCACAACAAGCAATGCCAGCAGTCGATCAAAGAAATTGACAATGGAAGCACATGGCTTCTGAAACATGTTTTTCGAAATAAAAAGTAAGTGATGTAGTGTTACAAAATCGACTCACTAATTTTCAATTGTTAAAACCCATTACTGTCACAAAGTCTACCAAATATCAGTAATAAGGAAACATTGTTATTAAAAGATAACTTGAAGAACAAAACTTTAGACAGCTAAAGAAAAACATTTCCAAAAAGCGAAGATTCGTATTCTGGAGAAAAGAAATTTAATTAGTTTAACTGATTTGTTTGTGTTATGAGTTTATTACTTTCTATGTATATATAACTCAATAAAAGCAATTATTCTCTTTAAATTGTGCTTAACTTTTAATGATTTGTCAAATATAACACATGGCTATGAGGATGTCAGAAGTCAATTAGCACATTGAAGCCCAGGCGTTTCTTTAGTTAAAAAGCCAAGAAACTCGGGGTTTTTACACTTATTTTGAATTATAATTTACAGTACATCAATGATATCTGCTAAAATGCCTTGGCACAATCTAAAAATATAATTTTCAAAGATTTCTCAACAAATAAGAAAATAGTCTGTATTAATATTTTATTTTAAATTTACAACAAGTATCAAATATGAGTTTGAAAAAATCTTTGTAAAGCAGCTTACACTCCATTTATTGAAAGCTTGAAAAAGCTCTCCCTCAAAATCACAATTTTCTTGAACTTCTTTATTGCATCCTGAATTTCAGCTTCAGACCAGAGAAATCAAGGAACATTTTTATTTAACACCAAATGTAACAAACAGATCACCACCTTCAAGGATAAAGGTATGACTGACCTGAGAGCAGCCAATATTTCTAAATTTCCTAATACTTGAGGACAGATGGCACACAAATCAGATAACTAAACGATTACTGATACATGACCTTTGCCGCATAGCCCAAGACCGAGTTGCATTAAAAACGTTAGAAATGCCTGCCCAAGCTATGCTCAGGTGTGGGCCGCTGGAGCATTTCGCATGTCCCAAGCTATATTCGGTCTTGGGCTTCAATGTGTTATAAAATATTACTGAAAATAAATTGCACAATTCTATTCTTTTAAACTTAAAAAAAGCTGTCACCTATTTTCAGTGAATGTAATCATATATTCAAAAACAATTGCAGTCCAGTAATAACAAAATCTTGATTGTTGGAAAATTTCTCAAAATTGTCATGGGAGGTCAGGGAACTTAATATATGAGAAATAGTGTGAGCCATGACGAGGCAAACATGTAACAGCCATAAATGCCTTAGTAAGCTTAGTGCTTCATGTTAGTTATTTACTGTAAGTCCTAAATGGGGCATAGGGCATTGTAATGATGTCTCCGTAATCAGATTTGAATTTCTAGTTTGTGAGTTTGCTGTTTTGAGCCCACAGATAACACTAGAAGAGAAATTGTAGAATTTTGCCTGGAACCTTCTTCTTTCAAGGTATTTTACATGCAAATAAACATTGCATGGGAACACTGTCTTTACTTCTCTTCCAAAGGAAGCCATGCTAAGGATGTGTCTGAAAAAAATCCCATCAATTTCTTCCGGGCTTGAGCTTACAATCTTGGGCTTTTGATGCTGCCTCTATCAGTAGTCCCCATTCTCTGCAATTCTTGGCCGCTGTCGTCCAGTTGTGTCTAACGTGAAGTTTCAGATAGTTCGCGGGCCTGCGCTCCTTTGGCTGGTCCTTGCATCCCAGGCCGTCATCTTGTCCATCCTCATGATGTGGCCTGCCCACTTCCATTTTATTTCTCTCTAACTTCCTTCTTTTTCTGCCTGTTAGGGCTCCATATAGTAACAGAGGAAGGATGCAGTTTTTTTCATTCTTATACTGTATTCTTTGCTTATGAGGATAAATTTCAGACTCCAGAATTTTGACCATGCTGCCAAGATGCGTTGCTGGACTTGTTTATTGAATGTTACTATTTGTACTAGGAAGGTGTATTATGTGACATATTCTAGTTCTCTGTTGTTGGTTTTTTGGTGCTGTTGTCATTAGTTTTGTTTTTTGGAGATTTAGTTCCAATAGTGAATAAATATTATTTTATGTTATTTTTTATTATTAATATTATTTTTATTATTGGCACTTCTTTCCAACATGTGATGTAGGATTTTCTTGTTTTTTCTAAGTTTTTTTTAAAAATGAATATGAGGCAAGTGGAGCCTTTAGTGCGCTGTTACGAATGACAGGTTGCTCTGGTTTCAGGATTTTGTCAAGATTAGTTTACATTAGGTTAGTGTATGAGTGAACTGGATCTAAATAAGGGCTAAAAATGGAGTTTCTGAAAATCAGCTCTTTCCAATGCGAAACACACAGTATGCTGTTTCTTCTGTTTTCTTGCACATCGCATTGCCGAACCTTTGGACTGAGGACATTTTCTTGTCATCCCCCATCACTTGTTCGAAAGAATCCCATTATTATTATTATTATTATTATTATTATTATTATTATTATTATTATTATATTACTACTGTATGTTATGGAAGCAGATCAGTTCTGTAATATTCCTTCACCAGCATAACAGAGAAGACAGCAATACAAATTATATGGACAAAACCTCTTTATGAACTTGCAGATTGTTTTATCATGCTTAGAAACTTAAGTAGCCTCTCTCTATCAAATGTTTCTGCCATGAATGTGGACCATAGGAGACAGAATAAAACTTACTTCACAAAAAATGTAGATCTCGTTAAAATACACAATTTATGTCATATGTGTTTTTTTCATGGAGTTGACCATTTCTGAGATATTCATTTGTTTCAGATTTAAAATACTTACACTTTTCTCACATGGAAATTTGTAAACTCCTGTCCTTGCATAGAAATGCATTTCAACCACATGGCAACCAGCTTTTAAAAGATTTGACAATCACTTTAGCCTAGTTTATTCCCTAATTTACCTTCTACTTACAAGGAAGCAAGTCAGAAGACTGTGACTACTAAATGATTAACATGAGGTGGACAGAAGAGTAAGCTTTTTAACAATAATTTGTTACAGAGATATAGAATGGAACACATCAGATGTTTATAAGTTACAAATCTCATCAGAAACACAAAAGTGAGCCTAAAATAAAAATCTATTTACAATTCCATTTAAACATTTTTTAATTAGGAAAGTTTTTAGAGTATTTTGAAATACACTATCGCTTAAAGCTTTTAATTCCTTTGGTAAGTTGTGTAGAAAATTACCTATTGTTAAGGTATCCTTCTTTATTTACAATACCTAAATAGATGAATCTTTTGTTAATTTTCATTTGTGGCATAATTAGTGACACAGTAGTGTTTGGTGTGTATCCTCACCAAGTAATGGGTTCTAAGTCTCGAAGTATACCAATAAGAGAGTTGTACTGAAACTGTGTAGTGGCACAATATACGAGAACTGTAAGGCATGGTCATAAATATCTTGCAGTATTAAACACCTGCTCCAGAGATGTGTGTTTTGTCTTGCCTATCTCTGTTAAAAACAATAACAGTGTTACTGCAGTTCACATAGATAAAGTAATAATATTAACAATGTACAAAAATCAAAAATAATTTCCTTGTTGTAACAAACCACAGTATATGTTTTGTTGTTCATCATGCACTGAGTTTGAATGTGACAGAAATTATATAAGCTCTTTTGTTAAACAGTTTTTATTACTTTGTTATTCTGTTATATTTTGTGTTCAATAAATTATTTTACAGTAGTTAAAACGTGTGTTAGGAGTTAATTCTATTTTCAAGTGATGTTATCATTTGTTTAACAGATTTATTTTTGTATTTACATGGTAATTCCTGCATAGTTTATATCACCCTAGAGGTATCATGAAATGGTAATGCCAGTTGCAAGATTTTGTTTCCCTGTAATTCCAGATTTGGGGACATGATTGCATTTGTTTATTTATTGGTGTTTTAGCTTTGCATGTTTACCCCTAGAAGTTATATTGTGTAACTTGTTGGTGATTTTTGGATTGGTACTATAAATTTCCACAGATAAGAATGATTATCAGATCAGATGAAGTATGGATTTTCATCAAATTTCTATAGTATTAGGATAAGACGATTCTCAAACTATGAAGTTAAATGAAATAAGTCAGAAGTTTGAGACAAGTGAAGTAGTTCAAGTATAATAACATGAGTTGGAATAGTGACATTCACCTCACTTAAAATGAAATTTACAAATCATATGTTTTAAGGGTGTTCACCCTCTTCTCCAGTTGAAGCCTGTCTAATGGCTGGAGACATCTGGTGTTCTCAGCAGAAGTCCGTAATCATGTGGCAGTATTTCAAAATTCATCAGCTGGTCTTTGTGTTGTGGAATGAGAATATTCTCCCAAACTGTGAGTGCTGCCGGGATTTTTACAGGTTTAAACAACTTTATGTCATTTTCTATTTCAAGCTGATAAAAAATTTAAAAAAAAATTACAAGAAATACAACATAAGGTTAGATTCAAGTAACCAATTCACCACAAGAAATGCACTGCAAACAGACATCAAAGACCCGTACCTACGAACCAGACATCAGGCATCTACAAAATTAATAGTGCCCACCTGGGTAGTGTGGTGGTAGCCTGGCTGCTTCACATTCAAAAGGCCATAAGTTCAAATCTCACTTAGGTGAGTTACTTGGATAAGGTTTTATTGGGGGTTTTCCCTCATCCTGAGAAGATGAATGTCAAATAACTTTAAGCTCTATGGACCCTGAGATCATTTGAGCATCATTTCACCAATTCCATTCATCATCCGATATGACCAACCATGTTAAAGGACGTTAAAAAAAAAAAATAATTATAAGGACTGCAAATTATGTTACATTGGTCAAACAGAAAGAAGATTGGAAACAAGGTTAAAAGAACATTTCAGACACATGAAACAAAAGACAGCAGCACACCATTTTTGGACATCACACCATGAAATAGAAAATGACGTTGCTTAAACCTGTAAACAACCCAGCAGCACTCACAGTTTGGAACAATATTTTCATCACACAACACAAAGACCTGAATTTTGAAATACCACCACATGAGTACGCACTTCTGCTGAGAACACCAGATGTCTCCAGCATAGCAGACCACAGAGCACAACTCCCAGCCATCAGTCGGACTTCAACTGAAGAAGAGGGTGAACACCCTTGAAACATATGTTTTATAGATTTAATTGTAAGGGAGGCAAGTGTCCTATTGCAACTCATGCTATTACACTGAAGTTAAATTTATCTAGATCAGTGAGGATTTTTGTAATAATACTGTATAATGTTTACAGAATTATATTCTATTTGTAATTTTTTGAATGAACAAATTTTATTTACTTGTATTTTTCTGGCAGCACTGCCTTTGATTGTTATATAATTACAAAAGGATTATACAGTGTGATTGTTACAAATCTTGGCCACCAGGAAAAGGCCCATTGCCCTGCATTCTGTTGTCACATGTGCATCAGTCTTCTGTTCTAGTCCAGTTCACATGTGAATAACATCAGGAATGTTTAGAAGTGTTAAATTTTGTCTTGAAGAGCTTTCAAAATGCAGTATACAGTACCACAAAGAGTGTTTATGTACCATACGCATGTGCTTACCTCATCTTGTAGGGATCAAACTAAATTTCTTGGGTGTGTGTTCCGAGTGAAGGCAATTGTAAATACATTCAGGAAGATGCGATCAATTTGTGATAGGAGAAGAAGAACAGAAATTAGACAAAATCAGAGAAAGGTTAGAACGGTCATCTCCAAAAATCTCTTAGGCGTCTCATACAAGAAAGTGACATTTTGAAAGCTTCAGCATGGAAAACAAGAAAACTTTTAAAACTCAAACCACACAAGGTTACTGTTGTCTAGGAATTTGCAATATCTCCTGTGATAAGGTATGTTTTGTGTTTATTTTGATAACTGTTAATGTGGTTTGAGATTTTATTTGACGTCCACGCTTGTGTGACTGGGTGAGGGGCCGTGCGACTACCAGCCAAGTGTACAGTACGTGACCGAGAGAAGCATCGTGCGCCTGACAGCCAAGTTTTGTAACTTACTGTATTATAATTACAGTTGCATGGATAAAGGAAAATGCTACTTTCAGCATTGTTGTTTTTGTGTATAGCACAACATGCTGAATCAGAAAGTCGCCCTCCGTGGTGTAATGGTTACCATGCTGACTTCATATAGCCAAGGTCGCGGGTTCAAACCCGGCGGAGGATGATGGATTATTTCGGGTGTAAAAATCTTTAGCATGGCTTCCTTCGGAAGGGAAGTTGGTCCCATGTTGTAGATTTATGGCACGTAAAAGAACCTCAAGCCTGATAGAGAGGCCTCTGAGCAAAATTAAGTGGTCTTTCACACCCAATTTAGAATGGGATGCTGAGAACCACAGCAGTTACAGAGCGTCCATAAACAACACGCCATTTCCATTTTTTTTTAATCAGAAACTCAAATGTATCTTTAACAAGCTTCATTGTGGTTTGTACCGTGTACTCAAACAACAATTTGTAATAAGTGTAATCACCGTAAAATTTGTGGGCCTAATCATGGAACCAACAGAAAAAAGCAAATATCAACTAAAGGCTAGAGAATCAAACAACTTTTCTGCAGCAAGAAATAAAACTGAGCACTGTTTGCCTTAGACGACAAATGTGAGAATTTTGTAGCATTTTAAATACATTGTTGAGTGATCAATTTTATTTTACAATGGTTTTAATTCATATACAGTTAATCTCATTTACTTTTTTTTGTGTCTGTTCTATAAGACCACCCTGGATTTTGAGGCTTTTTTTAGAATTCAATATTTTCTTAGTTGCAGAAAATTAGGTAATTTTATGGCAACAATACATATACAAATGACTGCTTTACAGGTATCCCCATATGCCTGTTCACTTAACTACTAATTGAGTGAACATAGTGAGTTTTCTTTGTTAATTTTTCCAAAAGTGATTTGTATTTACAAAATATCATCTGAGTAATATAGGAAATGTATTTCTAAGTATTTTACTGGCCTATATATTTGTCAAATTATATTTTTGATATCTACACACTTAGATGCAAGACTTCTACTGTAACGCATAATTGAAAATAATAATTTGTGGTAAGTTTTAAGGTGTTATTTGTTCCTTTAGTTGATATAGGTTGCTATTTTCTGTTATGGGGAGCGTCTGTGTGATAGTGCAGGTAAGAGGGTGGAATAAAGTATGGAGATAGGGGCAGGAAAGTTATAGTTTAAAATGGCTCCTGTGGCTGCAAATTAGACAGGAAAGAAACCTTTTCTCATCCCCTCCCCTTCTCTGCATAACTCACTTTCTCAAATAAAGTCTGTACTCCCTTAAGACTAAAAGTAGATATTTCCCTAGAGTTGCATAATATAAACAATTTAATGTACATCAAATAATATAAATCAAATTCATATGACCTTGTGTGTTTTTATTTTCTCTACACATTCTATGTACATAGTGTATAGAGAACAATCGAGATTTCATCAGAAATATATGTTTTGGGATCCCCTGTATCCAAAAAAAAAAAAAAAAAACATTTTTAGGAAAAGTTCTGTATGTCTGCCTTTGGACAGTGCAGCTCAAAAATGAAAAGATTGTTAAATACCAAACTGGGTATTTAAGTTTGGTATCTTCCAAGGATGTGACATGAAGATGATTTTCAAGAAAATCCCCCATCTCAAACTACCCTATACATGCAAAAAATGTTCAAAAATTTTGTTTTTCTTAAAAATGGTTCTTTTTGTAAAACACTTTTTTTTTTTTTTTTTTTATTCAGGGGGTCCCAAAACATGTATTTCCGGTGAAATCTTGGTATCAAATTTTTGGGTGCAATGCAATACCTTCTCTATACACTGTACATAGTATGTGTAGAGAAAGTAAAAATGAGCAGAGAAAATCATGTGAAAGCAGCACATCAGATTGGGTTTGCATAGCTCCCTTAAACTTCTGCAGTTATTTGGGGGTGGGCATTGACTAGAAACAACAGTTTTCTTATTCAAACTACAGTTTTAACATATTAAACTTTGCAGAGGGTTGAAAGGTCTTAACATTGACTGCTAGGCTACAACAGCTGTCTAGAGTTGTGGCATAGCAAGAAAATTATTATGGAACGAGTTATGCAAAGCACCCATTGTTACAAAGTGTATAGAGAAGGTATTGTATTGCACCCAAAAATTTGATACAGAGATTTCACTGGAAGTATAAGTTTTAGTGTCCCCTTTAACCAAAAAAAATCATTTTTAGAAAAATGTCTGTATGTGTGTGGGCAGCATACGTCAAAAACGAAAAGACTGTTAAATACCAAACTGTGTATTTCAGTTCAGTAACTTCCAAGGATGTGACACAAAATTTTCAAGAAAATCCCCCCACCCCCAACTACGCTTTACATGGAAAGAATATCGAACATTTTTATTTTCTCAAAAATGGCTCAAACGATTTTGATCAAAATCGCTTATATTTGAGATATTTACATGCCAAATAAAATGTATATCTTGAGTTTTAAAGGAATAACCCCTAAAGTACTCTTTATTCTGGATGATTTTTATTGAAATTTGCATAACTGGTAAACTGTAAAAGATAGACCAAAACTTACTTCACAAAAAATGTAGAGCTTGTTAATACACACAATTTATATTATGTACATTTTTTTGTGCAATGGATTGTTTTGATATATTCCCTTGTAATTGGTTTCAGCTTTAAAAAACGTATACTTTCTCGTAGAGGAATTTGTCAACTGCTGTCCATACAAACAAAGGAACTTCAGTCACATAGCAACCAGCTTTTCATTATCACTTTAACCTATACTATTCCCTTATTTCATTTGTATTTACAAAGAAGCAAGTAATAAGACTATTTCTGCTAATTTTTACTCGATTAGCATGAAGTAAATAGAAGCATAAGCTATTTAACAATAATTTGTTGCAGAGATGTAGAGAAAGTATGTGATTGGAACACATCAAATTTTTTAAACAATCTACATAAAATATAAATAATTCTTATTAATTTCCTGAGTTGAAATATTTAAACAAAAAAATCAATTTTATATTCACAGATTAAGGTGCAGTAATTGGAATTAAATTTGTCATACTTTACTTTTTCTTTTTTTGCAACCCCCTATGGTTATTTGCTGAAGCTACAGCAGCAACTGTGATAGAGGATTCTGTGGACTAAAATATTGATCCTTAGGGCTAGCCTCCCCTGCAGCCCCCTAACACTTCTTAACAAGCATGCAAGAGAATGACAGTTGAGTGCAACCTTCATACAGCCTGTTAGGGATGTATTATATTCCATCTAAAAACTTGACACCAAAATTTCACCAGAAATATTGGTTTCAGGACTCTATAAATAAAAAAAAGCATTTTTAGAAAAAAAAATTCAATGTATGTGCACACATGCAACAAAAAATCTGTTAACCCTTTGTTGCCTGTCAGTACCTATAAATTCCGCCTGTTTTAAGCGTAATCGCATAGGGTTGTATTTTAGGATTAATTTCATGTTATACTAACCTTCAACCATAAACAACAAGTAATCAAGACTGTTTTATATTGTAAAATATATATACAATTTTTGCCCTAAAATTGCATTGTTTTTATAAATAAATAAAAGAGTAAAACCCACAACTACAGTCAAATGTAACCCAATTAACTTCCGAGCATCACACCGATTATTTTACTTGGGCTCCCCCGTCCTTTACCACAGTCACTGGGATTTGAACTTGCAACATTTGAATGGATGGCCTCCATTACCTATCACCTAACACTCATGGCCATTTGAACTTCATTTTTGGTAGGATTATGAAAACTGGTTTAGAAGAATTTAAACTTTTAATTGAGAAGAAAAAGATTAATAAAGGATCCACATTTATTTTTATTTCTATTTTCTTTATTTTATATTATAATTTTATAGGCATATTCCCTTATATTTTTACTAGAACTCCAGTTTTAAACTTGAATTAAAGGAAAAATGGCATATATAGTATACTAATGCAGGCAACTAAGGGTTAAGGGGAGACAGTTGCAAATTTTTCCAAAAAAACCTGATGTGTTCCATTCACATGACTTTCTCTGTAACAAATTATTGTTAATAAGCTTATTCTATTTACTTCATGCTAATAAAGATAAACATTAGCAGAATTTGCCTTATTACTTGCTTCCTTGTAAGTAGAAGGGAAATAAGGAAATACACTAGGCTAAATATGATAGTCAAATCTTTTAAAAGCTGGTTGTCATGTTGAAATGTGTTTCTATACATGGCCAGGAATTTACCTGTGAGAAAAGTTTAAGTATTTTAAATCTGAAACAAATAACAAGGAATATTTCAGAAATGTTCAACTTTAGGAATAAAAAAGTATAGGACATAAATTGTGTGGTTTAACGAGATCTACATGTTTTCTGTAGTATCTCTTACGGTTTACTGGTTATGCAAAATTCATCCGGAATAAAGTGGTCTTTAGAGGCTATTCCCGGGAAATTCAAGATATGAGTGCTATTTTCCATATAAATATCTTTAATAAACAGTAATTTAATCAAAATTGTTAGAACCATTTTTGAGAAAATCAAAATTTTCAAAATTTTTTCCATGTAAAGGGTAGTTTGCAGTGGGAGGATTTTTCTCAAAATATTCGTGTCACATTCTTGGAAGATACTAAAGTTAAATACCAAGTTTGGTATTCTACTGACTTTTCGTTTTTGAGGTATCGTATTCACAGACACATGGACACAGACCTTTTTCTAAAAATTCTTATTTTGGATACAGGGGGCCCTAAAACGTGTGTTTCTGGTGAAATCTCGGGATTGAGTTTTTGGGTGGAATGCAATACCTTCTCTATACACTATGTACATAGTACGTGTAGAGAAAGTAAAAATATTATTGCTTTAATAAGCAGTAGATACTCTTATTTTGCTTTTGTAAGGAGCGTAACTGATACTAAAGCCTGGTGCATGTAGAATGCCCTACATTTTAATCTTTAAACTGTGTTTTCCTAAACGTACAATTTTCAATATGAATGTACCTTTTTATTCATAACTATTATGAATACAAACATAAAATTTTGTACACAGCTTTATAATGCTAATATCTTTCAATTCTTAAGGAATGCAATTTCAAAATATAAATTTTTATGAGTTTTTTTTTATTCTGTGGTCATATCTTATTAATTGTGCTTTGACTTTGAAACAACTTATCTGATCACAGTAGGTTATTTTCATTAGGTTTATCATTTTATATCATTAAACCACGCACATACATACTTCCAGACTCTGTGGGGATAGCAAATAATTCTGGTTAAGAAAAATTCCCCGCCCCAGCCGGGAATCGAACCCGGGAGCAAAGTCAGCTCATTGACCACTCTTTATGAGTTTTATATGTCCAAATTATGGTGAAAAAAGGATGTTAACACTTACTATTCAATAATTTTTTAAAACAAAATAGAAAATAAACTAAAATAACTGAACACAGCAAATTGTTATTTTATACATGCATAATATACATACAAAGTTTCAAGTGAAATGCCTTGGTAGAAATTTTGAAAAAGGTACATAATTATTTTTAAAAATTTGGAAATTTACAAAGTACAAACTTAAAGCAAGTTAGTCAAAAAATTGTGAAAAAATACACAAAATAAGTAAGCATGTTTCATGTAATTTGCCAAATTTTAATGTCCTAAGTTCAAAATGGTGGAATTAATACAAGTTTTCAATATTAGATGCAAATAAGTGACTGTCGCCCCTTAAATTCTAAACTTGATATTTAAATTCAACATCTTTCAAGGATGTAACACAAACATTTTCAAGAAAATCCTCCCACCCCAAACTAGCCTTTACATTGGAACATTTTTTGATTTTCTCAAAAATGGCTGGAATGATTTTGACTAAAATATTACAGATATTTTCATGACAAATGAGATGTATATCATATCATTTTTGGATAGTTCTTTTCCCTCTGGACGACTTTTGCATAACTGGTAAACCTTAAGAGATAATAAAAAATTAATTCACAAAAAATGTAGATCTCATTAAAGCATATAATTTAAGCCACACACACTTTTGTTTTGTAGCGTTAACCTTTTCCAAAACTTTTCTTTTTATTGCTTCAATACTTAATAGAGCTTCAGTGACTATTCCCAAAAAATTAAATATATATTTTTCATTTGTCATAAAAATATTTTAACATATTGTATTATAATCAAAATCGTTAGAGCAATTTTTAAGAAAATCAGCAATTTCAAAAAATGCTTCTTGTAAAGGGTAATTTGGGGTGAGAAGGTTTTCTTGAAAATCATGTTGCATCCTAGAAAATGCTGAACTTGAAAATCAAATTTGGTATTTAATGAAGATTTTTTTTGTAAGTTATGCTGTCCACATACACTTGTAAAAAAAGAAGACAAAACTGGCACTGACACAAAATGTAATAGCAATGAGATAGGACTTGGAAAATTCTGTTTAATAACAATAATGGAGCATGCAGTAAATAAAAATGATTGCAAAAAAAAAGAAAGAAAGATACACACACTCGAGTGCAATTTTCTAAAAAGGTTTTTTATTTGGATTCAGGGGTCCTCAAAACTCATTTCTGGTGAAATATCAATATCTAATCTTTGGGTGAAATGCAATACCTCATCTATCTACTATGTACATGTATATGGTAGAAAAAGTAAAAATGTTATGAATGATGTGTAGAAGTTTCTTATTCAGCTGGACAAATGTATTAGCAAATCAAACATTTTACAAAAGAAAGGGAAACATAGAAATCTTTCACACTATCTAGAGTTGAACATGAAATATTGATTTGTGGCAAGTATTTTAAACACTTTTTACTTTCTCTACACGTACTATGTACATAGTGTATAGAGAAGGTATCGAGATTTCATGTTTTGGGTCCCCCTGAATCAAAAAATGGTATTTTTAGAAAAAGGACTCTGTGGAAGCCTAGCTCAAAAACGAAAAGACGTTAAATACCAAACTTGGTATCTTCCAAGGATGCAACACAAAGATTTTCAAGAAAACTACCCCACCCCAAACTACCCTCTACATGAAACATTTTTCGAAAATTTTGATTTTCTCAAAAGTGGGTCTAATGATTTTGATTAAAATATCTTATGTTTAAGATATTTTTATGGAAAACTAAATGTATATCTTGAATTTTCTGGGGATAGTTTCTGAAGACCTCTTCATTCTGGACGACTTTTGTATAAAACTGGCAAGCTGTAACAGAGAGACAAAAACTTGCTACACAGAAAATGTAGATCTCATTAAAACACACAATTTATGTACTATACATTTTTTGTTGAGTTAACCATTTTCGAGATATTGAGGATTATTGGTTTCAATTTTAGCCACTTAAACTTTTCTCAAGCGGGAAGACATCTTTCTTCTCATTTTTCATTTCTTTACTCTTGGCAGGCAAAGAGATTGGAATTTCAATTGTTTCACATAGCTACCGGCTTTTAAAGGACGAGACTATCGGTTTAGCCTGTACATTTTCTTATTTCTGTTCTATGTACTTGCAAGGAAGCTGGTAATAAGACTAATTCTGCTTATTGATCTAATTGTTTTTTCACACAAGTCGTGTGTAGGACAGGAGTTAGATAGTTCTGGGATTTGAACCAGGTTGCCAGTAGCTGAGTGGTAGAGTAACTGGCTAGAGATCGAGGGATTTGTGGTTCAAATCGGGCTATGGCATTGAATTTTTCAGTCTGACTCTACCTATCTAATTCTGCTTATGTTTATCTTGATTATCAAGATGTAGATAACAGATTAATGTTTGTTTTTGAACAGCTAGAGGACATCATGTGAATGGAACACATTAGAGTTTGTCCCTTCTACTTACAAGGAAGCAAGTAATAAGGACAATTTCTGCTAATGTTTATCTCAATTAGCATGAAGTAGATAAAAGAATGAGCTTTTTAACAATAATTTGGTACTTAGATTTAGAGAAAATTAGGTGAATGGAACACATCAGATTTTTAAATTTAATAAGGAACTTGGTATAATGTAGACTCGAAGGGAGATTGGCATTTGTTTGACAATGGAATCATCATTTCTGGAAGACACTTCCACAGGTTAGTGATGGTTGCTGAACAAAACAAAGAGCTTCTACAGCTGGTACATAAACCACATATCAATTTATTACTCTCCCATTTTGAGACAAAATCTGATGTGTTGCATTCACATGGCTTTCTCTATATATCTGTAACAAATTATTGTTAAAAAGCTTATTCTTCTATTTACTTCATGCTTTCGGAGAAACAATTAGTAGAAATGGTCTTATAACTTGCTTTATTGTAAGTAGAAAGGAAATAAGGGAGTACCATAGACTAAAGAGAGAGTTAAATGTTTTAAAAGCTGGTTGCTATATGATTGAAGTTCCTTTGTATAGCCAGGAGTTGACAAATTCCTGTATGAGAAAAGTATAAGTATTTTAAAACTGAAATCAATAACAAGGAATATCTAAAAAAAAAAACGGCCAACTCCATGAAAAAATGGTATATAATATAAATTTTATGTTTTAAAGAGCTCATTTTATGTTGAGCAAGTTTTTGTCTATCTCTTATGGTTTACCAGCTATGCCAAAAAAAAAATGGTATATAACATAAATTTTATGTTTTAAAGAGCTCATTTTATGTTGAGCAAGTATTTGTCTATCTCTTATGGTTTACCAGCTATGCCAAATTCGGCAAAATTAATCCAGAATAAAGATGTTTTCAGAAGCTATTCCCAAAAAATTTCTCATGTAAATATTTTTAATATATGACATTTTAACCAGAATTGTTAGCCATTTTTGAGAAAAACATAATTTTCGAACATTTTTCCATGTAAAGGGTAGTTGGGGGTGGGGGATTTTGTTGAACATTTTTTGTTGTTTCCTTGGAAGATACAGAACTTAAATACTAATTTTGGTATTTAATAGACTTTTTGCTTTTGAGCTATGCTGCCCCCCCCCCCCCCACACACACACACACACATGGACATTTTTCTAGAAATGGTTGGTTTTTTTTTTTTTTTTTTTTTTTTTTTTTTTTTTTTTTTTTTTTGTTATATATATTATTTAGAGGGTCACAAAACATATATTTTCAGTGAAATCTCGGTATCATATTTTTGGGTGCAATACAGTATCTTATTTATACAATATGTACATAGCATGTGTAGAGAAAGCAAAAATAATGACAATTATTAAAGTATTAACATAAAAAAGCTCCTTAATTAAGTTTCATTGCAATCCCATTGTATTGCTAACAGTATGAGAATTAATCTGTAATGAAAAACTTTAACATTTAAATAGCAGTGAATATGAACAAACATCTTGGTAATTAGGGATTGAACACTATTTGATAGAAATGGTCTTCTCCTTGGTAATTGTCATATTTGCACGGGTTGCATAATGGTGCTCAAAATTTTATTTTCTGAGTGTTGAACTTTGCCAAAAACTAAACACTTTTTCCGCCATTTTTATAAATAAGAAAGATTCCTCTTAGACAGGCAAAAATATAAGAGACAATGGCTTGCATGCTAGATTGCTGTCTGATCCAGACATTATTAACTGACACACTACACATTGTACAAGGAAAAGAGACATTCCCTGCTGTCATGTGTTTACTCACTGTAAAAAAGCAAGTTTGTGACTCCCGAGCTAGAGTGTGGCATTCTACTGTCATCTAAATAATAATAATATTTATTTCATCCAGTTTATCATATATATGATTTTGGACATGCCAAGATTATATAATTAAATTTTTACATTTACAAATTGGTTTCAGAATTCCTTTAAATCATACAAACATTTATTTATCAGATACATCCTCAACTTCCTTTCAAAGTGTTGTTTAGAAATATCTGCTACAGATTTAACTTCTGTCGGTAGTTTGTTATAGAGTGCAATTCCAGAAATATCTACATCTTTCAGATACACTTTTATTCACGCTATGTCTAACTTGTATAATAATACCTCTTGTGTAATGATTATGCAATTGTTTTTAATTGGTTTGAGCTTATCTATTATGTACATACATTATTGCTCTGAGTGCATAGAGAAAGGAGATGGTAAGTAGTTTATTATGAATAAAAGTTTCCTTGCTTGTAAGTTACACATAATTCTGATGCATTTCTTTTGATGTATAAGCAATTTATTCAAATGCATTTTTACAGCAGCACCCCAAATTTCAGTCCCATAGAGTATGTATGGATAAAAACATCAATAGTATATTACCATCACCATAGATGCTGAAGTATCCAAGTAGATGTACTGTTTTACTAATTTTCCCACATATGTGTTTGATGTGCTCAGCCCATGTTAGCTTATTATCAACAAGAAGACCTAAAAATTGCTGTGTTTCAGCTTAAAAAATAATATTACTGTCTACTTTTAATGATATTTTACTATTTTTATTGAATTGCATCATTTTAATTTTTTGCATGTTGCAGTGTAGATTTATTGATTTAAAGTAATTTAGCAGACAAGAGTTGTATTTAACGCTTCTATGTTCCATTCCAACATACAGCTGTGGTATTGTCTGTTAAAGTTACCACTGAAGTATTCAGGGGATTTTTAATATCATTGTTATAAATAATAAGCAATAATGTTCCCAACACTGACCCTTATGGTGTGCCATGCTTCACAGTTTCCAAATTTGATTTGATTTTTTGTATGTGTCTCCCTTTTTTGTAGAATATTTCAGTAGACTGCTTTCTTCCCTTCAGATAACTACGAATTAAATCCAACGGTAATGCTCTTACACCATAGTTTTCCAATTTACTAATTAGAATATCATAGTCCACACAGCCGAAGGCCTTAGACAAGTCGAAAAATAATGTACAGACCTCATTATTTTCTAGATTCCCAGTTATTTACTGTAAAGATTTGATTAATAGCTGAAATAGTGAATCTCCCCTTTCTAAATCCATGTTGAAAGTTCTGTAATATATCTGCTTGTTGTGGAGCAAAGTGATATGGTATAAAGGGATGTGGTCTTAATGGCTGGTTGAACTCTGCCGTTGAACTACAGATGCGAAAGCAACTGGTCATTGCTTGGCATGGTATGGGGATGAGATCTTAAAGGCTGCTGTTTACCACATACTGTCAATAAGGTGTCTTACTGAACAGATCCATTGTGATGTGACAAAGAAGTTAAAGCAACGTAAAATAAAATATTTATATAAAAAAAATGGTATGCTTAAATCAATGACAATCTTGTATATTAAAGCAGAGAGAAAGTTGTTAGTGATAAATGCTTACACTAATATTTTTTATAGACTTCAGTATTCTTTCTTATTATGGTCATGCAAAAGCTGAACCTTGTTTTTGGAAACGGTTTGCTTATTTCAAGTTTATTTAATTTTTGCATTTCTAGTTTTTGCTTTAAGCTGTTGAAACAGAAGTATTAGCCCAGTTTTATGATCACATTTTCTGAGTGTAGAGTTGTGTTTATAAAATGGGGTGTATCTGATGAAACTAGTTGTCATGGAGGACAGTAACGTGATGTTCAGTTGTTTGTTACTGTAAGAGAGCAAAGAAGCATGTTCAACATTCATTACGATTGTTGCACAGCTGGTAAAATTTTTGAAAATTGGGAAGTTTGTGTTCTTTGTCAGAGAAGAATATATAACATTATGAGCTCTCTCTGTGTAATGTTATTTGTCTACAGTTAACAATAAACACATGTGTGGTGTGTTATGGAAGAAAGTATAAACACATATAGTGATTTATTTTTAATACTTAACACATATTGAAAATAGATGCTAATAGCAAAGGATGTTATATTTTTGGTCTAAGTAAAAGTTTGTGAGCTAATATTTAAATGTTGCCATATTGACCTAACTTCGTGTATGAAGGCTTAACATTGTATTAAAATACAAGTTTATATTTCTATCAAATATTCACTTTATCAAAGTGCACACATATTTAATGTCAAGATATTCATTGTTTAACATTCATTCTTCGCCATTATATCAACTTACGATATTCTACATTTTATTAAATCTTTTACTAATGATGCATGATTATCTGGAAATTAAGGATGAATAACCTGTATTGGATTATGCTAATAATTATTTGAATAATATAATTTAAATTTGTTAAATATTTGGATTTTATCACTGTATATATGTATTTACACTTTGAAATTAAGTATTTTGTAAGTTTTCCGTAATTATTGTTTAGTTTGTAATATATGCTGTTAAATTAATAATTGATATCATTTTGTATACTATTTATTTACAAAATATAATCTTAAGTCCCAAAACCTGTGTGTTGTCTTTTACTTTGTGGTTGTTTCCACTTCCAGTATTCAATTGTTTGTAACGCTTGTGAGAATAGAACCATTCTAAACAATTACCTTAGATTCAATTACACAGATTTTCTTAAATAAATCACTTCTAAAACTAGATCGTGAATAAATGCCAGCTAAAGAAGTATTCTGCATATGCAAAATTTGATATATGCTTTAAAAAAAAGAAAAGAAGTCTAATATGTTCCTTTCACAGACTTTCTCTACATCTCCGCAACAAATTATTGCTAAAAAGCTTACTCTTCTATCTACTTCATTCTAATCAAAATAAACAGAGCAGAAAAGGTTTCATTATGGGCTTCCAAAAGCAGAAGGGAAATAAGGGCAGTAACTAAGCTAAAGCAATTGTAAAATCTTTTTAAAAACTGGTTGCCATGTGGTTAAAATCCGTTTCTTTGCATTGCCAGGAGTTGACAAATTTCCTTATGTGAAGAGTTTTAAATATTTTAAAACAAATCAATAACAAGGAATACCACAAAAATGGTCAATTGCACAAAAAAAATGTATACAACATAAATTGTGTATTTCACCGAGATCTATATTTTTTGTGCAGTGAATTTTTGTCTATCTAGGGTTTACATATATGCAAAAGTCAGCCAAATGCATCCAGAATAAAGAGGTCTTCAAATGCTATTTCCAGAAAATTGAAGATATACACTTTATTTGTCATGTATATCTTTAACATACAAGTATTTTAATCAAAATTGTAGAGGCATTTTTGAGAAAATCAAAATGTTCAAAAATTTGTTCCATGTAAAGAATAGTTTAAGGTGGAGAGAATTTCCTGAAAATCTATGTGTAACATCCTTGGAAGATACTCAAATTAAACACCAACTTTGGTATTTAATAGACTTTTTGTTTTTGATGCCTGTCAAAGATTCCTTTTATTTATTAAAAGGATATATTTGGCATCTCCATCATACAAGGGTCATTCCAAAAGAAATGCATACTTTAATTTTTAAAAATGCAGTTTTCAATCTACATATTTGAAATTTGTACAGAGTGTAGATACATCCTTTAGTAACAAGATCTCATTTCTCCACATAATCCCTATCCTTCTCAATGGCCTTACACCATCTTGGAACCAGTGCCTGTACACCTGCACAGTAAAAGCCTGGACCAGCATGTTCGAGCCACTGTTTGGCAGTGTGCACAAGGAAGTCATCATCTTCAAACCTTGTTCCATCAAGAGATTATTTCAGTTTCCCAAAAAGATGATAGTCACAGGACTGTAGGGCAGGTGTTTCAATGTTGGCTAGCAAGTTTTCTGATCACTTACGTGGTTTTTTGATTGCCGTGCAACAGCAAAACGTCCTGCTTTTGCTGATGTGGTCCAACACAACTCAGTCAAGCTTGAAGTTTCTTCAGAGTCGCCACATATCTATCAGAATTAGTGGTGGTTCCACAGACAAGAGTCCTTCAGAATTGAAAAACACCATAGCCATAAATTTTCCAGTCGAAGAGACAGTTTTTCTTGGGTGAATTGGCATGATGGCCTCTTCATCTCTGGTGAAAATAATGCAGCCATGTCGCAATTCTTCGAAGGAAGTCATCTCCACCATTCCTGTACTGTACTGCTTACTGTTTTTGTGGGCCTGGGAGTCCACCTGGCGCAAACCTTTTTTAACCCCAACACTTGCCCCATTCCAACAACGGTTGGTGTATTGTGGTGCATTTTTCAGCAGACACCAGTTGGTTAACTTTGCGCGCTGTGAGGCGTATTCTGAATATTGCTGCGCCGGATTGCCCATCGACTAACTGTACTTCGATCAACAGCAGGATCGCCATACACCTTTGTCAACCTCTTGTGGATGTACGGAATAATTGTTTTTTTCTTACAAGCCTTGTGTAGGACAGGAGTAGGATAGGTAGAGTCAGTCTGAAACATTCAATGCCATAGCAGGGATTTGAACCACAGATCTCTGCTCTACCACTGAGCTACCATGGCAACAATTATTCCATACAAATTGACCATAATAGTTGGGTATACTATGAAACCTGGGACTTAAAGTACTTGCATGTAAGTCGCTATTGGGGTAGTCATCTCAAAAAGAATTTGAGGGCACCTTGTGGTTTACTGGGAAAATATACGAGTCAGTTGGAAAATCCAATGAATGTTATGCTGGCATGTTGCCATGGTAGCTCAGTGGCAGAGCAACCGGCTAGAGATCGGGAGATCTGTGGTTCAAATCCTGGCTATGGCATTGAATTTTTCAGTCTGACTCTACCTATCTAACTCCTGTCCTACACATGGCTAGAGACTGGGAGATGTGTGGTTCAAATCCCGGCTATGGCATTGAATTTTTCAGTCTGACTCTACCTATCCAACTCCTATGGATGTTTCCCACTGTCCTGTTTTCACAGCACGCTGCTTCTGACAGATGTCAAGTGCAGCCGCCATCTTGAAGGCATGCTGTGACAGCACCACTCATGGCAACAGCTTGAACTAAATTTGAACACAAGTGGGAAGGATAATTATTTACACACTGTGAACATTTCAAAGATGTAGCATGCAAACTGTATTTTTAAAAATATAGTGTGCATTTCTTTTGGCATGACCCTTGTAATTCTCTCTGACACACTTCCTGGAATTGGCATCCTGAGTTCAAAGCTATAGGGTCATTAAATTATAAGGTAACCCCTCTCATGGCCTCTCTCCACTGCACAAGAGATCTGAGAGTCACTGGGAAAGTGGTGCTGGCAAAGGCGCACTGGGGTCATTACCGTAAATAAATGTTGAGTATCTGCTCCCAAATAGGCAGTATAACAAGTTAAACATGTTCTCACTCAGCAGCAGAAATTCCTGTGTAATCTACACAAGCTTAGTGATAACATCACAGGATTCCTGCTGTTAAGCTTAGACGAGTGCTGCCCATATGTAAGCAGAAGGTCAACATTTCCATAATTTATCTTAAGATAGGTATTTTAGTGTGCCTTTGCCAGCACCAATTTCCAGGCAACTGTCGGATCTCTTGAGCAGTGGAGAGAGGCCGCGACAGGCATCACCTTATAATTTAATGACGTTTTATATCGGCCACTGAATGAGACATGAAAAAAACAAATGTGAAGGAGACAGAGAAGGTGAGGGCATGAGGGGTGCAAAGAGGCAAGGGTACCTTTCAGTGCAGTGGCACTTAAGAGCTGTAATACATTTACTCTCTCTCTCACACACACATATGTATGCACGTACAAACACATAAGCATACAGGATGTTTCAAAACAATGCCAAGCCAACATGTGGACATTGTTGCTCAGGTACTACAATAAAGGTACATCAACAAAACACATCATGGTCAGCGTAGATTATGCAGTTACCCAGGAACAGAGCCGTGTGTCTGACCCATGCTAATACAGGTAAGTTGGGGAGCACCAAGTTGTGTGCCATTGCAGGGTTTTCATAAACACTCGCTTGCTTCATATGCTAACATTAAGGGATTCCTTGTCTCTCTCTTCTTTTTTTTTAGCTTAACATCTTTTAACCTGGTTGCTCATATCAGACGATGAATGAAATTGGTGAAATGATGCCCAAATGATCTCGGGGTCCATGGAGCTTAAAGTTACTCGACATTCATCTACTCAGGATAAGGAAAATCCCCGAAAAAACCCTTATCCAGGTAACTCACCCTAAACGAGTTTCGAACTCATGGCCTGTCGAACATGAAGCAGACACAATACCCAGGCAGGAGATTCCTTTTCTTATGAAACCCTGCTTTAGTTATTTCTTTATTCTTCCTGTTTCATTACTACAGACATTGAATGAAAGGAAATAACTGGAAAAAAAAAATCTGATGTGTTACTCTCACATGCCTTTCTCTGTTCTACAAACAGATTATTCTTTTTTCTGCATCATGCTGGTCGAGATAGGCATTAGCAGAATGTTCCTTGTAAGTAGAGTGCTATGCTAAAGTGATAGTCAAATGTTTTAAAAGCTATCATTATGCAATTGTCTTGAAATTGACCTCTTTGCTTGGCCAGGAGTAGAACAAAAAATTGCACACTTCCTGTCTGAGAAAAGTATAAGTATTTTAAAATTGAAACCAATAGCAAGAAATAGTCAATTCTACAACAAAAATGTATATGACATAAATTGTTTGTTTTAAGAAAATCTACGTTTTTTTTTGTGTAGGAACTTTTTTTCTATCTCTTATGGTTTAACTGTCGTGCAAAATTCTTTAAAAAATCACCAGAATAAAGCACTCTTCAGAGGCTACTTCCCAAAAATTCAAAATGTGCATTTTATTTATGTTGTGAATAACCATAATATACAGTATTTTACTCAAAATCTTGAAGAGCCATTTTAAGAAAAACATTTTCAAAACTGTTTCCAATGTAAAGGGTAGTTTTTAGTGAGGGGATTTTCCTCAAAATCTTTGTGTCGCATTCTTGGAAGATACTGAACCTAAACACCAAGTTTGGTATGTAATAGTCTTTTCATTTGTCTACAGACACATACACACACAACTAGTAGACCTTTTTCTAAAAATTCTTTCTTTGCAATCAGGGAACCCCAAAACATATATTTCCGGTGAAATAACATTAAATTACCTAGACGGCCGGGGTTCGATCACCAAGCGACCGCATGTGAGATTTGTGGTGGACAAAGCGGCGCTGGGGCGGGTTTTCTCCGGGTACTCCGGTTTCCCCCGCCATCGCATTCCACCGGTGCTCCATCATCATTCATGTATCATCAGTGTCACCGCCTGCGATGCCATTAGTAGTTAAAGCGGGCGTTAAACACTACCAAAATAAAAAAAAAAATAACATTAAATTTCTGGGTGGAATATAATACCTTCTCTATCCACTATGCACATTGTACATATAGTGCTAGAGAAAGTAAAAAATGTTTAGTAGTGTGTGCTTAATTACAAAATGAACCTTACTTTAAAAATCTGATCTGTTCCATTCAGATGACTTTTTCTACATCACCGCAACAAATTATTGTTAATAAGCTTATGCTTTTATTTACTTCATGCTAATCGTGAAAAAATAAGCAGAAATAGTCTTATTACTTGCTTCCTTGTAAGTAGAAGTGAAATAAGGGAGTAACATAGGTTAAAGTGATTGTCAAAAGCAGGTTGCTATGTGACTGAAGTTCCTCTGTTTGTATGAACAGGAGTTGACAAATTCCTATATGAGAAAAGTGTTTTTCAAAGCTGAAACCAAAAACAAGGAATATCTCAAAAATGACCAACTCCAGGGAAAAAATGCATATAACATAAATTGAGTGTTTTAATGTGCTCTACATTTTTTATGTGGTAAGTTTTTGTCTATCTCATACAGTATACCAGTTATGCAAAATTCAATAAAAATCATCCAGAATAAAGAGGTCTTAAGAGGCTATTCCCAGAAAATTAAGGTTATACATTTTATTTGTCAGGTAAATAACTTTAATATACAATATTTTAATCAAAATCGTTAGAGACATTTTTCAGAAAATCAAAACTTTCGATAAAAGTTCCATGTAAAGGGTAGTTTGGGGTGGGAGGATTTTCTTGAAATTCTTCGTGTCGCATCCTTTGAAGATACCAAATTTAAACACCAAGTTTGGTATTTAGCGGTCTTTTCGTTTTTGAGCTATGCTGCCCACAGACACATAGATGGACATTTTTCTAAAAATGCTTTTTTTGGATTCAGGGGGACCCAAAACATGTAAATCCGGTGAAATCTCAGTATCAAATTTTTGGATGCAATACAATACCTTCTCTATACACTATGTACATAGTAGTAAGTGTAGAGAAAGTAAAAAATTCCTTTTATATTTGTAAAATAAAACCAATAACAAGAAAATGTTTAACTCTAGAATTTGGTGCAAAGTGTGCATTGATGCATTGCTCAGAGAAGGGTTCCTCTTGGTGGAAATGGTGACAACTCAACCCATTTGAGGCAACTTTTCAACAATCAAATATCTGCTTATCCAATATTGCCCAATTATGCTGAGCCCCTATATAAGACAATGTGAAACCAGCATTCTTCTTAATAACGAAAAACCATAAAAACAAACGATCAGAGTGGCGGTCCTGGGAATCAAACCCGGGCCTCCCGATTGCAAGCAATATGTTACTACGGTTAGTAGTAGAAAAGAAAAATCAAGTAATTGCTTTTTCTGGTATAATTACTGCAATAAAACTTGTTTTAATCACCTCACATTTGAATTACTGCCATGAAAAATGCACAAGAAATGTTTCTGCTGAACGAGATCAAATACTAAATGGGTATTACCTTTATTCATTTTTTTGAGCAGTCATTCTCCATGGTCTAGGGATAATATGTTAACTTTAGGTTGCTAAGGTCGGCGGAGTGCGATGGATTGGGCGTAAAAATCCTTAGCATGGATTTCTTCGGATGGAAAGTAAAGCCGTTGGGCCCGTGTCGTAGATTTACAGGACATAAAAGAACCTCTAGCATAATAAAGAGGTCTCTGAGACAAAATTAAGTGGTCTTTCATGCCAATATAGAACGGGACTTGGAACCGCAGCAGTTAAATTTAAAAAAAAAAATGCCCACAATTAGATACATTTTTTGTTACAGTTTCACGACGTTTGTGTCAGTTTATTTCCAGTATTCAGCAAATATTTTACTTTTTTGGCTGCAATAAAGTTTAGTATTTGATTTTCGCTAGTCAATTTACAATTAAATTAGCGGGCATAATGATCGAAAGAGAACGGCTTTTATACAGAGGGCGCTGTTTTATACAGAGGGCTCCACCTGTTGGTAACTCTCGGTACACACATAGTGTACAACAAATTTTGTTTTGTATGGGAAAAAGGACAAAAGTAAAAATGGTGGAGCATTATGAAATGCTCAAGATACTTTAAAGAACATAAACGGGCATTTTTGATTTGGCGAACGAATCATACAGTTTAGGGATACATAAGTGTAATTAGGTAAGCGCACGTGTTAATTCACGTTAACTGTAGAATACACTTTAAATGGAGATGATTTGTTGTAGCTTTCACTTTTATGTTTCCACACTTTGTTACATTGAATGGATATGTAGGGGCAGATAACGATCGTAATTCGTTATTTGCATGTTTCAAGTTTATTGTGAGTGTGTGTCAGTGTGTTTTACTCAATTTGGAATGAAACATGCAGCATCTATCGACAATACCTGAAATTTAGTGGAATAACGCTTTAGTTTTCACAAACATTTGTGCTTGAAACACACATAGACAACGGTGCTCACAGATAAATCAGAGCTTAAAGCTACTAATAGGTACACGAACTCATGTTCAACAAATCTGCTTCTAGTTCACTACAAACTCATTTGTTTCTACAACTCGAGAATTCATTGATACATTATAGTTTGTAGTCATTAATATATAATAGTTGTTTTTCCAGACATTCTTTGATACCTCTGCTTGTGAGCAAGCCGAAACAGTTTGCCGTAGCCCATGGATGTTTTTTAAGCAGAAGATTGGATCAGTTTGCAGCCTTGTAGAGCGACAACAGAGCGTAGCCGCTGATTACTGAAAGGTCAAAACATTACAAAACTTTACAACAGATTTGTAAGTGTATTGCTTACACATAAAGTTAGTTAAAGAACTGGGACATACTATTTGGATTTCGAAACAAAATTGTATGGCTTGCTGTTCAAGTTAAGAATGAAAGAAACAACACAAAAGTTAAAAGAGAAAATAGAAAAGTTACGAAAAAGGAATGGCAAAAACAATTCTCTTCGTCACCAAATAAATCCGGAAATATTACCACAAAATAACGTAGAAAAGACTTTTTCGAGTAATTATTTACAAGTTGGGCCGCTAACTCTCTCCGCTGCGACTTATGCTAGTTTTGCACTCTAACGGGACCGGTGTGGTTAGAGGGGGATTAGGGGTGGGGGAGGTGGTTTAGAAAACTTATGTTGCTACCTTCTTTCTATTACCAGCCCTTTCTCTTCTCTGTATTTCCTTTCCTTTGTTTTCGCTCTTTTCTAATTACTATTATGATTTCCATGTACCCCAACAACCAATTTCACAAATTACCTTTTGTTGACGGAGACTCAATCCAGGTACTTTTGGTGTTGTAGTCCATCACACTATCCATTGCGCTGTTAAAAGTTGTTGGAAATATCGATAATGAATATTAAATATTAGTACTTCAGAGCCGCAAAATAAAATATATGTTCTAAATATTAATATAATTTGCTCACATTGCATAAAGGCTAGCATTTTACTTCCTAGTATGTCTCCGCTCACCTCCTACTAGTTTTAAGACCAAAGTTTCTTCATTTACGGAAATTCTGCACTCCATTACCCATAATATGCAAGCCTAAGCACCACTCATCCCAAACAATTGCTCTATGTACGTATTTAATGTAATGTTCTGAATCATATTTCTCTGCCAAGTAGGTACTACAATAGAAAATTAGAAACATAAATATATATACACACACTAACCTAAACGGATTGGAACCTAACCTCCGCTAAATTGGAAAACCACAGGCTTTGAAATTGTCATCATAAATACAAAGTCAATCAATAGCACTTAGTTTCATTCCATTTTAGAGCGGCCAAAGTTCTGTATAATAACCAAAACAAAAAGCAATCATGCTTAAGGTATTAAATTGTTTCATTTTAATATCTGACAAGAATTCTTAACATTGTACTGCCTTCTCTGAACAGCTGAAACATTCTCGTCATACATCAGCACGGCATCTAGTGACATATGCCGGTGTTGCATATCACAACACTGATCACCTTCCGCCAACAATGAGACTCAGGTTTTAGGCACTTTAGCGTGTAGTATTATTATATATTTACATTGCAAAAGTATTACAAGACTTTTTTATTCATATTTTACTCTTTCTAGGCAGCATACTTCATAACTATTCACAAATAAGGTTCGCTATGCGCACATAATAAATTACAGCCTAACTTAATTACAGAGCTTTTCTGATAAAAAAAATTGATGAAAACGTAACAAGCATAAACCAAACTATCTGTCAAACCACAATTTGTTTAATTTCTAGAGCGGTCGAAGTTCTCTATAATAACCCTTTTTCGTAAATATTTACTGAAAAAGTAAAATTTTAGTTAAAGGTATCGGAATGTGTGTTACAAACTCCTGTAATTCAGAGGATCATATCGCAGATGTATCCATCACCTCATATTTTCTAGATAATGGAAACCAAAAAACTTTGGCATAATTTAGATGCTTAGAAATACTTGAGGAAATACCATTTGAAGAACAACACAGTTAACTATAGACAAATGGTAAAAAATTTTCACTAGAAACATATCTCTCCGCCAATTACTACAACATTAGAAAATTATAAACATAATTTATGTACACACACTAACCTAATGGATTCAAACCTAACCTCACGCTAAATTTGAAAATCACAGAACCCAGTGGTTTTGCTTACAGAAACAGATTAAGAAAAAACAAATCACACCTCCACCAACTACTATAGTCACATTAATTGGTGAATTATTCCTACGAGTTCTCATGACATGGTAAACCTGTTAAGAGCGACATGACATTCTTGCATAACATTAGTTAGTCTTTCTCTAGCAACGAAACCAAACTTTTTCATTATAAATCCAGTTTTTATGCATTTCAGGATATACACATTGTAAAACCATTATATTATCCATATAATACTTTTATATGTATAATTATTTGGTAAATATTCATCATATACACAAAATACCAACCGTTCTGGCATGCACATGAATTTGTCTATAGTAAAAAAAAAAACCAGGCTTGGCTTGGCCGCCAAATAAAGCATTTGAGATCATCATCACAAATACAAGATCAATCAATCGCACTTAGTTTCATTATGAAAAACAAAATGTATACCTCTCAAGGAAACCTTAGTACTCCTGAATCCATACTTTGATGAATACACTAACTTTTGTCGCCTTTTGTGGTGTAACGATTATCTTGCTAACTTAATATACCCAAGGTCATGGGAAACCCAGCAGAGGACGATGAATTTTTCGGGCATAAAAATCCTTGGCATTGCTTCCTTTGGGAAGGAAGTAAAGCCGTCGGTCCTGTATTGTAGATTTACGGCACACAATAGATCCTAAAGCCTGATAAACAGACATCTGAGCAAAATTAAGCAGTCTTTGACACCCAGTATAGAACAGGATGCTGAGAACCACAGCAGTTAAAGAACACCCATAAATAAGAGTCCATTTCACTTTAACTGAAACCTATTTTCTATTCAACAATTACTATTATGAGCATACATATGACGATGCCACAGGTAATGTGTCACCAACCATTGCCAACTTTTATATGCAAGAGTTTAAGGATGAGGCAGTTAAAATTATCCTTCAAGCTCCTTGGCATTTTTCATGCTATGTAGAAGATATTTCCGTTGCTTGGTCACTTGGAAGAGAGGTTGTGACAGCTATATGAACAGCATCCATCCTAACATCAAACTCTTTGTGGAGAGCCTAACTTTCCTCATTTCCTGGGTTTAAAAAGGATTTTGGATACTTAGGCCACCGAGTGTACCAAAAACCCATGCCACTGACTTATGCATTAACAGCTAAAGGTGTCCTCATCTGGCACAGAAGTACAGGGACCTTTCTACAGTGATTACAGTTTGATACCTCTTCCAGAAGAAATCCAGTATCCAGGTAGAAACAGCATGCCAATAAAAATATAGACAAGGTTTTCAGCAGTCTTCTCTGCCATATTTGCAACAAAGAGGAAGAAAGAAAAGAATACTGTGGTACTGCCATTATCCCATTTGTTGGCCCTGTTTATCTCGCACAATTTCAGGAGTACTGTCCAAGGGTAGCATCGGAAGTGTCTGCAAGGCCCCTGCCAGAATCAAGAGCTCCTTCACTCTGCCAAAGAAACCTTAAGTCTCCACACTGCTGGCATTTACAAAATCCCTTGTTAGCGTGGTCAAGTATAAGTTGGTCAGCCTGGAAGATCTTTCGCTGAGCAGATTAAAGAACATTAACATAGAGTCGGGCTCTGCTACCAGGAAAAATCTGCTGTGGCAAGTGTCTACAAAATGGATCACAAAATAAATGTTATATCTGCAGAGGTCGTAGAAAAGTCCACTAATTGTTATGGCAGTAATAAAAAAAAGCCATACACACTGGTGGCAGAAAATTTAAACTCCCCTTACTATGTACTAAGTTTGCGAGAAAATCAGAACAAGATAACTCTAAAGTTGGCCTTTTTGTGCTAAGCCAGTAGTGATATTAAAGAAATAATCCTCTATTAAGCGAAACCCTGATATCTCCAGAAACAATCCTCTATGGTTTGGTAAAGTCTTGATATCTCCAGGCTAAAAAAAGTCATTTTTGGAGTTATGTTCTGACCAAATGGCACAGAAATAAGGTTTAAATTTGGGAGTGCCAGTGCATTTATAGCTTCAGTTGACCCTTTCTTGACCATCGGTACTTAAAGGTCCCTGCATGCTTTAAACACAACCATGTTAACAGGGTTTACACTTCAGGGTTAATTTCATATTGAATTAACCTACATTTATTTAAAAATATAACAACTTTACAGTAAGAGAAAAATCCATGCATTTGCGGTCAGATGTAACACAGTCTGCTATTACACCAGTTATTTTACTTGGGCCCTCCCCATCCTTTACCACAGGCAGATTTGACTGCAGTTGCTGGGATGGATTTAAACTTGCAAGGTTTGGATGTATGGCCAGTCTTTTACTTAACGATTTGGGTAGCTCAGTTGGTTAGGCACTGACCTTCTGAACTCAAGGTCATGGAATCAAACTAGGAAGTGTGCTTAAAGACAACAGTCCCATGTCAGTAGATTTACTGCCATGTTAAAGAACTCCTGCAGGACAAAATTCTGGCACACTGGCAGCTCTGATACGGTAATTGTCAGCATCATTAACAAACAGAATATTTATTTAAATATTTACAGATCTCTTTAATGCTTACAGCCATTTAAACTGCTTTGACAGTAACTTTTTGTCACTAATGTACAGGGGCTGTATAAATGAATATCAGGGTTTTAACTCTTTATAATATTTATTACATTCAACTTACAGTTATGAATGATATGTCAAATGAAAAAGCAACTCAAACAGTTTTACCAAGAAGCTTATAAATGTTCAATGTGACTACCCTTTGTCACATGGCACACATCAAGTCTATAGCCGAGTTCTTCCCAAACGTTGATAAGTGTGTATTCAGTAATTGTAGCAACAGCTGCTTCAATCCGGTTTCTTAATTCAGGGAGGTCAGCTGGTAGCGGAGGCATGTACACACAATCCTTGATGAAACCCCAAAGGTAAAAATCGCATGGTGTTAGGTCAGGAGAACGTGAAGGCCATGCATAGCAAGCCCTGTCATTGGGGCCCTTGTGGCCTATCCAGCGCTCGGGTACAGTGACGTTCAACTAATCGTGTACTTCGTTATGCCAGTGAGGTGGCGCACCATCCTGCTGGAAAATGAAGTTCTCTGGCTCATTTTCTTCCAACTGAGGGAAGAGCCATTGCTCTAGTGTATCAAGGTAAGAAGTGCCAGTTACAGTAGGTTCACCAAAAACGAAAGGCCCATAAAATTTTCGCCGGGGTACAGCACAAAAAACATTCACTTTAGGGGAATCTCGTTGCATTTGTACCATCTCGTGAGGATTTTTTGAGCCCCAGATGCGCACATTATGAACGTTAACATTTCCACTAAGGTGAAAGGTCGATTCATCACTGAAGACAACAAGATCCACAAAATCGTCATGAAACAACATGTCGTTTGTGAATTTGGCACGTAATCCGTGGTCTGTCGGCTTTAGAGTCTGTAATAACTGTAAACGGTAAGGACGTAGCTGTAAGCGTTTTCTTACAACTTTCCAAACAGTCAACACAAGAACTTGTAATTCATGACTAGCCTTCCGGACTGATTTCTTTGGGCTACGAGTGAACGACTCTCTCACTCGCTCAACAGTCTCTTCACTTACTCCTGGTCGTCCCGTGCTCTTCCCTTTACAAAGGCAGCCGGTATCTTCAAACTGATTATACCATCTACGAATGTTTTTATCACTAGGAGGATCACAACCAAACTTACTACAGAACGCATGTTGCACAGTAACTACAGATTCGGTCTTTGCAAACTGTAAAACACAAAACGCTTTCTGTTTACTAGTCGCCATCTTTGCTACTACCGCTGTCTAGTGGATTGCAGCAGAAACATTGCACGCACATGCGCACTTGTGCCAACAAACAATTATTTGAGTTGCTTTTTCATTTGACATATCATTTATAACTGTAAGTTGAATGTAATAAATATTATAAAGAGTTAAAACCCTGATATTCATTTATATACACCCTGTATATCAAGACAAAATTAACTTCAATAGAGATGAAATGCAAGTGCATGCCCCACCCTCATGAAAGCTCATTGGCTGGTGCCATGCAACAGCAGTGCATGAGGCAGTTCCTGGCTCCAAGTGGTCAAGTGAAAATATCTCCACCCGAGCAGTTGGCCTCCAGTTTCCCTGAAGCCTGAAGATGGTGACAGGGGGTCATGAAAGCTAGGAGAGTATCCCAACACTTCGAGAGCATGTATAAATTTTCTGGGAACAGCCTCTGAGGTGCTCTGCATTCTGGATGACTTGCATAACTGGTAAAGCATAAGAGATGGACAAAAATGTACGAGGGATGTTCAATAAGTAATGCAACACATTTAAAACAGGTCGCTTTTATTCAGGATTGAAATACAGCATGTTATTCCCTAATGATTTGGCTACAAAACCCTATTTTTCAACATAATCACCTTTCAATGCTACTGCCCTAGGCCACCGTGATGGGAGGGGCCGTATGCCTGCATGGCACCACTCTACTGGTCTATGCCAGAGCCAATGTCATCTTCATTTACGATACAGATTCCGGTCACTTCAGCCTGAGGCTTATAGTGAGCCAATGTCTTGCTGCATCAATAACTTCCATATCATCCACATAGTGCTTCCTGCATCCTTAGTTGGACGTCAGAAGGTGTGAGATCTGGGCTGTAGGGCGGACGAGGAAGAAACAGTCCACTTAAGTTTTGTGAGCTCCTCTTGGGTGCGCAGACTTGTGAGGCCTTGTGTTATCATGCAGAATGAGAAGCTCATTTGCATTTTTGTGGCTACCAACCTGCTGAAGTCGTTTCTTCAATTTCTTTAAGAGTAGTGGAATATGCTTCAGAGTTGAGCTTTTCACCATGAGGGAAGACATCGGACAGAATAACCCCTTCACAGTCCCTGTAGCCATGACTTGACCAGCTGAGGTACAGCTTTGAAATTTTTCTTCAAGGAGAGTTGGTATGGTGGATTGCCATTTAGTTTTGGGTTTGACGTGATGAACCCATGTTTCATTGCCTGTGACAATATTTGTCAAAAAATTGTCACCCTCAGCCTCAGCAATTCTGCACAGATGGTCCTTCTGTGATCTTTATGGTTGTTGGGCATCGAGGACAAACCTTTGAATACCCCAACTGGTGGATAAGTGTGTCAGCAATACCAACAGAAACGCCAAGTTGAGCAGCGAGCTGTTTGATTGTGATCCATCGATCACCTCAAATAAGAGAGTCTACATGTTTCAACATGTAGAAGTCCCTGCACACGAGAGTTGAGACAGGTTTGCCTCACCATGTGATGCTGACAGACTTACCATGATTTTGTCACTGCCACAGACATTCTGCAAGTGCCTATGTGATGCTCTTGGTTTCCCGCCAAAAGAAACTCAATAACTGCTCTCTGTTTGGAATGCACCTCTGTTACAGATGCCATTTTATAGCACTGCCACCTATTAGAAATTAATGAAACTGTATGAGGTGAAACAGGAATATTTAAAGATGTCTTACAAAATTTCAGTTTTTTTCAATCAAAATTGGCAGAGAAAAAAATGTGTTGCTTTACTTATTAAACAACCCTCATAGATCTTGATGGAGCTCACTACTTATTTGGAATTACAATTTTATAGTTTATGTTTTTAGTTAACTGCTTCTAAGATATTAAGATATTCCTTGTTAGTTCCATTTTAAACTACTTAAAGTTTTCTCAAAGAGGAAGTTATCTTTTGTTTTATATTGTTTTTGTTTTATTCCTGCTCATGCAAAGATAATCAAATTTCAATTTTTTCTCATTGCAACCAGCTTTTAAAAAAAAATGGAAATGGAGTTTTATTTATGGACGCTCTTTAATTGCTGTGGTTCTTAGCATAATGGGACACTAAATTGGGCATGAAAGCCTGCTTAATTTTGCTCGGAGGCCTCTTTATTAGGCTTGAGGTTCTTTTACATGCCGTAAATCTGTGACACTGGACCAACAGCTTTACATCCCTTTCAAAGGAAGCCATGCTATGGGTTTTTGTGCCCGAAAAATTCCAGAACCTGCTGCCTTGGGTATATGAAGTTAGCAGGTAACCATTATAACACAGGGCGATAGCTTTAAAAAGATGCTTTAGCCTTATACTCTTAGTCTGCTTACATACAAGGAAGCAAGTAATAAGACCATTTCTACTAAAGTTTATTTCAGTTAGCATGATGTAGATAAAAAATAATCTTTTGAAAGAGTATTTAATTTTCAGAACATGTAGAGAAAGCCATGTGAATTGAACACATCAGATTTTTTAAGAAATAAATGATGTGCTTCAGATGTTCTTGTGTTCTAAGATGAGTTTGTTGGTTTTTAAACTCAGAGTTGTTTTGTTTGTTTGTAGAAAGTGAAAGATGTCTGGAAGAGGTGGACGAGGTGGCCGGGCCCATGCCATTTTGGAGGCCATAAGTCGAAAACCTGGAAGTGATGGTAGTGGAGAGCCAGCAGCGTCGGTTGCAGTGGTAAGTCACTCTTCGTTTCTCTAATTCCACATCATATCAATACAAATAAATGTACTTTTCAAAGTCTTGTCAAGTATAGGTTTGGGCCTAAACGTGAAATGGTCTCAGTTTTTACTTTCTCTACTTAGTTCATAGTATTTAGGGAGAGAAGGTATTACATTCCACCCAACAATTTGATTCCAAGATTTCATTTAAAATATCCATTTTAAGGTCCCTGTATTCGAGAAAAATATTTTTCCAAAAGTTCTATGTGTCTGTGAACATAAATCAAAAATAAAAAGTTGATTAAATACCAAAGTTAGGTAAAGTGTGTTTCTTGGAGTCACTGCTTGCAAGTTGATAATTATGTGTCTGTTAAGGGGACAGTAAATAGAAGACTTCGCAACAGCGAGGGTTGCTTTGCAGCCACACACTTTTTTCAGCATACTGTTCTTCCCCGGAGTTACTGAGTTGGTATCATATACAGTGAACACCTGATTATTCGTGTATGTGTACCATTCCTTCTATTTGTACGTTTTTATACCTTACCAGCTTAATTTGTTTGTCTCTTTTATAACTCATCAGTTTTATTATTAAGATCTTCTCTTTGTTTGGTGATTTTCCTCCCTCATTTCTCTCTTATTTTCCTTATATAATTACCTAGTTGTTTCAGAAATTCTTTGTTGTTGTTTCCAAAATGTTTTAAGTACAACATCTCTTCCGGTAACTTTTCTTGATTTTTATTCCATAGTTTTGTTTGTTTGCACTCAGTTATAGAGAGTAAATTGTATCAACATTGTCACATAGTGGGCATAGATCTTTATCAACTTTTAGAGCTTTTAATAACATTGTTCCTGATCTGGCCCATGCCAAACCCTCTCTTTCCATTTTTCCACATACATCAATGTCTTTTTCTCTTCCCCATTCTTTCTTAACATTCCTTTATGGTATTAAAGTACTCTTATCCCTCAAGCTACTTATTATATCTTGTTTCCGTATATCATTTATCCTCGCTTTCACTTTATTCCATCATTTTTTTCCCCCTACTTTGTGTTGATTGCTAGCTCGCCCAATCCAACTTCTCTTACAGTTCGCTTTTATTGATATATGCAATTTCTTTCCTGCTTTTCTGATTCTTGTGCCCTAAAACAGTCTTTGACAATATTTCCTTTCTCTAGTACTTGGATCCTGTTCCAATATTTTACTGTCAGTTTGACTACTGCATCCTTCCTCGCAGCCCTTCCCAATTCAACTAATGCTACTCCATTTGGATCTATTTTCTTTCAGCATCATTTTGCAAAAGGATCTATGAGTATGATCTATATGTTCCCACCCTTTTTCAGTCCCCCAAATCTCTATTCCATGCATCATTCTTGATTCCACTGTTGCTGCATATATTCTCTCTAGCCAGTCTACTGCCATATTTGGGATCTTCTTAAGCATGCTCTTATGCTATTTAGATCTAATTTCTCCTTACCTAGTGCCATGTTAAAATGTAAATGGCGTGTTATTTATGGACGCTCTTTAACTGCAGTTTTTCTCAGCTTCCTATTCTAAATTGGGCATGAAAGACCACTTAATTTTGCTCAGAGGCCTCTCTATCAGGTTTGAGGTTCTTTTACGTGCCGTAAATCTATGACATGGTACCAACGGCTTTACTTCCCTTCTGAAGGAAGCCATGCTAAGGATTTTTACACCCAAAAAGATACATGGTCCTCCTTAGTGCCTTGTGGTTTAGCCTTACTCACTCCTAAGTAATCAAACTTGCTTACAACTTCAAAATCACTCCCCCCTCACTTCTCTGTTGAGCTTATTCCCATTTTTACAAACCATAATTTTGTATTTATTTTTAAATCTGATTTACTGCAGCATTTTTTTGTTACTTCTATGGCTTTCTTTGAACCTCCACTTGTATTTGCTGTTGCTACTAAATCATCTGCAGAGAGCAAACCTGGAATATCTTTGTTTTTGATTGCTGGGTAATGTGCATTTTCTTTAAGTCAGGCCATCTTTGGAAGAAGAGTGAGGGCATGTGTTTTGAAAAATAATGTACTGCATTTTCCAAAGAAAAGAATTGAAGATTAATTTGTTTTGAAGAACTGCATTTGAAATTTTGCATTTTTATTATTGTGAAATAATTGAATTCCAGATTAGTTAATTTACTTCTGTTTTAGTTCCTATGAGTTGGAACATAGTAACATTACAACATCGCTAACAGATAATGTGTGACCTTGAAACATGTCTAGGTAAAAATTATCTGTTAGAGATGTTATAGTGCTACTATGATCCAACTCAAAAAAACTTCTAATTCAAATACATAACACTTACTAACTTCTGCATACAAACTGCACTACTTTTGTTTGTTCAGGAAATAGGCTTATCCATCCATAACTGTCATAGCAAGTTTATAATCTTGACTGTAATTTTGTTTAGTCTTCAGATTCTTCAAAACCTTTGGGGCGGGGAAGGGCGTCCTTACTTCAGGCATTACAGCAAGCAGCTGCAGCAACATCTTCTACGTCAGAACCAACACATCCCACACTTCCACTTGGACGAGGACGTGCACAGAAACTTATGGAGCTGAGTACAGCAAGGTCAGAATCGTAAATCTATTCCTAAAGTAGCTGATTTTCCTGCTTTTTAATGGGAATCTATTTTCTGAAACTAAATCTTAACTGATGCCCTGTAAGTTATTGCAATTAGAAAGTCTAAAAGACTGTTTATACAAGAGGCTTTCAATAAGACCTTAAAAAAAGATATCAAAACAAATATTTTTGGTAGATTTTTGTTTTTAATTTTTCAACATAATCTCCTTTTAGCTTGACACACTTTTCCAAGCATTTCTCTAACTGTTTTAATCCTTCCAAAAAGTGAGATTTTAGAAGGTTCTTGAAATAGGCATCTGTTTGGGAGATGATCTCTTCGTTAGATGTGAATTGCTTTCTATCCAAGCCACTTTTCAAGTTTGGAAATAAAACAAATTCACAGGGGCCAAATCTGGTGAATATGGTGGATGTTGTAGTAATTCAAAACTTAATTCTATATTTTTGCCAGCAAAACTCTGCAGAAGTGCACCTTCCATTGTCTTGACGGAAGAGAATCTTTTTCTTTGCCAGATGAGGGTATTTTTTCTTGATTTCTCCATTTAACCAGTGTAATAAAGATGCATGATACTCATACCATTTATCGTTCTTCCTTTCTGCAAGTAGTTAATGTAGATGACACCACATGCATCCAAAACTGAGGCCCTCACCTCACTGCAGATTTCATCATCTATGTCTCCTTCGGAGCTGGTTTGCCTTTAAAAACCCACTATTTCGACTGTACTTTTGTCTCTGGAGTGTAGTTATGTATCCATGTATTGACACAGAATCTCGCCAGGATTATGATGGAAAAGAGCCAAACCAGTTCCGAATCGATCACACAATTATGTTTATTCTCCATTGAATGGAAATGCAGCATCCATCTTGCCAAGATCTTTCTTAGACATAATTTTTGGTGCAAAATTGAGAACATTGTACCTTGCGATACGCTTGTGGTCTCTACTATTTCAAGAACGTTGATTCGTTGGTCACTCAAAACCATATCCTGGATTTTGTCAAACCATTTCGGAGGAAGTCACTTCTACTGGATGTTCAGAACAATGTTCATCATTTATGGATGTACGGCCACGTTTAGATTCATTTATCCAATTGTAAATTCTTGCAAACACAGGAGCAGATGTGCCATGAACCTCATCCAACACAGCAATTAAATAGAAGTGTTTAATCACCTCACAAAACTTGTTTTTTTTTTTTTTTACATTTTTCTAAAGAAGAACAAGATTGTTGACTCATTTTCCTAAGGCAACAAAATCACATGATAGATATAGCTGAAACTTTAACTGCCATCTAGTAAGAGACAATGGTTACTAAATACAAACTTTTTTTGATGCTACGAGTGTAATTTCTTGGGTTTTCTAAGCACTTATTGAACTTCCCTCATACATTATAAATAGAAAGACACTTATCAGAATACTCAACATAATGACATTTTTTTGCCACACATGGCATGTGCAAAACAGGAGAGAGATGGCGTTTTATTTATGGATGCTCTTTTAACTGCTGTGGTTCTCAGTGTCACATTCTATACTGGGCGTGAAAGACTGCTTAATTTTGCTCAGAGACCTCTCTATCAGGCTTGAGGTTCTATGACACGGGACCAATGGCTTTACTTCCCTTCTGAAGGAAGCCATGCTAAGGATTTTACGCACAAAAAATCCATTGCCCTCTGCCAGGTTTGAACCCTTAATCTTGGGTATATGAAGTTAGCATGGCAACTATTACACCATGGATTGGGGCCGCACCATGGCCAAGTGGTTAGACCACTCGCCTCTCACCTGGACGGCCAGGGTTCGATCCTAAGCGACTGCATGTGAGATTTTTGGTGGACAAAGCGGTGCTGGGGCGGGTTTTCTCCAGGTACTCTGGTTTCCCCTGCCATCGCATTCCACCGGTGCTCCATCATCATTCATGTATCATCAGTGTCACCACCTGCGGTACCATAAGTAGTTAAAGTGAGCATTAAACACTACAAAAAAACCACCTCGGAGAGCGATTGCAGGATAGGAATTGGGGTAGCTAGAGTCAGATAAAAAATTCAGTGCTATAGCCAGGATTTGAACCACAGATCTTCTGGTTGCTCTCACCAAAAACAATAGTCAGGTAACGTCTAACCACTGAGCTATCATGGCAACATGCTGACACAGCATTACATTTCTGAACTTACTTGCCTGTTTCCCTGTAAACCACAAGGTGACCTTGTCGCCCTCCATGGTGTAATGGTTACCATGCTGACTTCTATATCCAAGGTGGCGGGTCCAAACCTGACGGAGGACGATGGATTTTTTCGGTTGTAAAAATCCTTAGCGTGGCTTCCTTCGGAAGGGAAGTAAAGTCGTTGGTCCCGTGTCATAGATTTATGACATAAGTACTTTCATATAGTTTAACCATTTATTAGGTGAAGTAGTGTTACATGTGAGTGTCGACATGCTGCCATGAGCTTCTGGCTGGAGACCAGGATATCCATGGTTCAAACCCTGGCTATAGCAATGCATTTTTTGCTCTGACTTTAACTAAGCATAATATTTAGGAATATTTATTTAGTGCCAAAAACTTGAGTAAAGAGGATTGCCTATTGAAATTTTCCCTGGCCACTTCTTCAGTATTCATCCACTCACATTCAATATTTAGTAAACTATTGTTTGTATAAATCTTCCTCTGCTATTTTCACTTTCAATTTCCATTCGTTTTAAATTTAAATAAATACTCACCCACCCTCCTGTTCCCCTTTATGAATATTCTGTTCAGCTCTTTTTTTTTTATCTAATTTTATTATCTTATTTTATTATTTAATATGAATTTAAAGTGATGTTTTATAATGATTTCATGCTAGAAAACATTTTCTGAAAACATATCTTAAGGTTTATAATTCCATCAATTCACGAGGAAAGGTGCAAAGGTGACCTCCGTTAAATTGCAAGTCCATACAGAAGCATGCAGTGGAGGCTGATGTCTGAACTAGAATGTATTCTGTTAGGCAAATCTGTGTCTTTCTCAAGAGCTCATGAACACTCAGAAGATCGAGAAAGGCAGATTTAGATGACTTTAATTAGTGCATTGTTTACTGCAAGGTGAATTACTTGCTTAGACAAGAAAGAAAGAGGCAGACACCTAAAAAGATTCAGGCTAAGTTGAAATCTTCTAATGATACAAACCAATTTTTGTGTGTTTGTTGTATCAAGTCATCTGTCCTTTGTTATCTTTGTGGTTTTGTACATGTCGTACTGCATGGCTCTGCCTCTTTCCCCCACTCCTTATGTTGCGCAAGTAGACTGCTCTCGTTTGTATAGAAATACCAGAGGGTTTACCTCTGCTGCGGTCAGATGTTTGCTTAACCAGACCTGGCTCCCTGTGATTTCATCTTGTTCCCAAATATGAAGAAATGGCTTACAGTAACAGAATTTAGGTCATCAGTGAGATGGAGACATATTTAGCAGGTCTTGACAATATCATCTTATGGCATTTTGTTATGGGGAAGTAGTTGTCAGGATAATCACTGACTCAGGTAAATTAGACTGCAGTGTTTGACGTATGCATTAGCCGTTAGGGGAGATGTGTGCACAACTATAATACTAGGAGTTGCATAGAAATACCTTATCAAAGATTAACCAAGTCACATAACTCTCATGTAGTTCTGGGCTTGGGTCAAAAAGAATTACCTATAAATATCTTTAAAGCTAGATTATATAAGCTGCTAGTGAATAATCCTGTTTATACTATTAATGAATTTCTTGAAACTGAATATATTGTATTATAATTTGACGTCTATTGCTGTACAAGTTGAATGACAATAAAATTTATTTATTTATTATGATTTATTATTATTATTATTATTTATTTTTGCTGTGGTTAAACAATGGAAGGAATGTTGGTGGAAATGTAAATCTATAAAAGACACTATGTTTAAAAGAAATAACTAATTTGGGTTTGAAAAAAATGGCATCTTCAGGTACATTTTGAACCATCACAATTCTTTTCCTAGGAGGAGGTCCAGGAACAATAATGAGCTGAATCTACTAAAACAGTTTCAGTGGAGTAGAGCTGTGAGCCTCTCTCATTTGACATTGGCTGTCTGTTGATGCTCGTTCTGAGTACTGTGGTGATTTTGTTCCAGGTTTGCTGGCACTGGTGCCATACCACGCACACCACAGGAATCTGTTCCACAATGGCAGTCTCCTCCACAACGACAGTCTCCTCCACAACAACCATCCCCTCCAAGGCAAACACCTCATGAAGCAGCACAGCCATCAATGTCACGTCCTAGGAGGGAAGAACCTCCCACAAGGGCTATGTCTCGTTTAACTGTGGAAGAAAAGCCTACCGTTAAAATGAGCGGCTGCAGTGGAAAACCGTAAGTTTGTCACCCTGAGTGTGTGGGTGTGCGCAAGTGTGTTTGAACTGGTCAATGTACATCTATGCTTCATGAGTGACAATGTAGACGTTTTACCTACAGTTAAGTTTGTAAGAAAGCTGTTTCTATAAATGTTCATCCCAATTATCTTATTTATCTGAATTCAAGACAATGCTTTTTTTTTTTTTTTCCCCAGAATATTAATGTTCAGAACTGGGGGTTGTCTTGCATTCACGATATATGTTTTCTGAGTATCATACGAGAAAAAAGTAAGTTTAAACTTTGCAGATATGGTAGTGGCGATGCCTGGGGGAAATGGTATAGATTACCACCAAGGTTGCAACATAAGCAACAGATTATGTGCATCACGTTTCACACCATAAAGTAGCTGTTAACAGGCCTCTGAATATTCTCAATGGAAAAAAAGATTATTCTCCGAAATTAAAATTAAATTAGACGGCTTCTTAGTATGTTGTCTTGATAGAAAATAGCATCCATGATCATTGTTACAGCTATGCTTCCGGCACTGTCGCTGCTGTGAAATATAATTGCACTCATTTACGTACTCCCCTCTTCCTCAACTGCTTTTATGTCCATTAGTTTATTCAAAATATATGACACACCTTTAAATTTCATTTAAAAGGTCTTCTTTTTATATATCTTTTAAACATGCCTTCTTTTTATATATTTGGATAAATACGGTAATATGAAAGTTAAGCTTTTCTAAGAATGAGTAGAGACGTGTACTACACAAGATGTTTTATTTTCAGCATAAAGATGACTGCCAACTACATCAGACTTTTCCTGGAAAAAGGAAAAGGAGTGTATGAATATGAAGTACGATTTGATCCAGACATCAGCTCACGAGGACTGAGAATAAATGTAGTGAATCAGTATATGCAGGAACTTGGTGGCGTGAAGACATTCGACGGTGTGACGCTGTACTTGCCCATCAAGCTGAGGGATGAGGTAATAAGAACTGACGTTTCTGGCAAGTTGTTCTTGGGCTCCCAGCCCTTCAGGACCTGACTTTAAGGTCAAGAACAATTTGAGGTAACTGATGTATAATCAGTTATCTCAAATAATACTTTTTTGAAATAATAATATTTTAAATTTTATTTTAAATAATATTTTTTGAGTAATACAATTTTTTTTAGTTCACCTTTTCTTGCTTATCTATTCATTAGCTATTTTGAAATACAGATCATTAAAGCATTCCCTTTAATTTTTAAAACTTGGTATAGATATGAAGATGTCATTTTTGCTATATTTCCTGCTTCGCATGTACACGATGCTTTAAAACCTTTAATTTTCAATATAAAGCTATAAAGCATTGGAAATTGAAAATGGTTACCTCTTCCTTTCCTGGATGTAAAAATAAAAAGCAGCAATTAATTGAATTTTTTAATTAACAGAAAATCACTCCTAATATATGGTGGACTTTGAGACAGTGATGTGTTTTAACAATTAGAATTTAGTTGAGTCGATTTTGTAACACTACATCACTTACTTCTTTATTTCGGAAAACATGTTTCAGAAGCCATGTGCTTCCATTGTCAATTCCTTTTGTCGACTGCCGGCATTGCTTGCTGTGGTGGTTGTCTCTGTCCCTGGTGGTGGTTTGATGAACTTCTGGATGAGTAGATCGTCTGGCGGGATTTCAAAATTGAAAACCCGGTTCTTGTTTTTCCAAATATGTGTTTTTCCCAGCAAGCAATGCCGGTAGTCGACAAAAGGAATTGACAATGGAAGCACATGGCTTCTGAAACATGTTTTCTGAAATAAAAAAGTAAATGATGTAGTGTTACAAAATCGATTCAACTAAATTTTAATTGTTAGAAAATCACTTGTATTGATAATTACATAAAAACATAATAGCATTAACCCTTTTTAATATAAATTTGCTCATGTTTTTAATAGTTTAATGTATAGGTAATTAATTTACTCCTTAATAAAGATGAACTCAATAAAGAATATAAACACATTATCAATTTAATTTATGGTTTTAATACTGATTTCATAAATAAAAAAATTGAGAAGTTTAAATATCAGAAAGCTGTTGAAGAGGTTTCAACTCTTAAGAAAATTAAGTTTTAAAAAAATACATATTGCCCTTGGGCAATTTAAAAATTCAGAAACATTTTTAAAGAAGTTAAGTATGGTGTAGGTGTAGGATGTATGAGCTCTAAACCTGCCCCGGATTACCAAAAATTGCTGATTTTCATGTTAGCGACAACTTCATATATTGGCAACATTGGTTTACCACTACTTTTGGTGCTCCAAGATGATGTAGTTGAAAATATATGTGAACAAGGGTCAGTGGGTAAGATTACTTCCTCTTCTAATATGTTTCTTGCTCCTTCAGGATTACACTGTATGCAGGTGAATGCGACCGGTGGTCAGCCCTGGCTCTACGTGTCATACTCATATTTTACAATAATTTCTTAATTCTAGTTTGTTAGAATATTTATTCTTGTTTGTCTCAATTTACTATCCATAGCATTTATTTTTCATTTTATATAAGAATTGTCCAATCTTCTTACTGTCTTTTTGAAAATCATTTCTTATTAATGTCCTTTTTTATCCAAACTTCAGTCCCTTAACATTTAAATATTATGTTTCATATCTTCATTTCTGCCACATATAGGACATTGATTTTATGGATTACCTTAAACCTTTCAAGCTCCATACTCCTGCTTTCAGCCATGTAATACCTTCTCACTCTTTATTTGTTACATCTATATAATTTTCCCTTCCCATGAGTCTTTCATTGGTATATAAAAAAACTAAAGATCTCTTTTCAGTTATCTTGCCAAATATTTTTTGCATTTCTATATCCTCAAATCTTTTCCTTGTCAATTTCCAGTGGTTATTCACATTATTTTCTCTTCTTCTCCACATTGCCCCTAACCCACTAATTTCGATGTTATTTCTGAGATAGTCCACCCATCCCTTGTTCTTTAAACTTTTCTCTTGATATACGAAACACTTTTAACAAATTCCTTCCTCCCAAGTTCAATATTCTATACCAAAATTTCAATGCTCCCACCCTTACTTGCCACTCTACCCAGCTCTATTTGTGCTACCTGCCTAACAGTTGCATTTGGTAACCCGAGTATTTCTTTTTTTTATGCACCTGATCTATGACTTCCCATCCTCCTAATACTTATGCTTCTATCCCATATATCATTAACGCTGGAATCAATAGTGTTTAAGTAGTAAAACAATTACCTCTGGGTTTGGGAGCGAAACTGGGTAAAATGTTTAATTCGGAAAAATAAATATAACTTTTGAAATGTTGCAAATATGTAATGAAGCTTGTGACAGTGAGGTGATACAGATTAAATGAAAGGAATTTGAGTTGGTTAGATCCAGAAGAAGCCTCCACAAGTGATGCACCTCCACCATCATTGATGCCAATGAATTGAGATTCGGTCGGAATTAAGGGTTGAAAATGGAATCAAGTGTTCCCAAAACCGACCCCAGTATGTTATTACAAAGTGATGTTTTGTGTTACAAAAACTGACTCAAATTCTTTTCATTTAATAAACACAACTTGTTAAACTTTGAACTCCCATGTGGGAATGATCTCGTCAAAAAGTACCTCCCATCGCGCAGAGGAAGAAGCACGGCAATGAATCCAGACTGAAGATGACAACTGTCTGTGAAAAATGTCCCAGTAATTTTAGTGAAGCTGGAGTAAGAAAATAGCTTCAGTTGTGCATATAACTTTAATGTATTTGCCAGATAAGGTTTATAAAAGCTAGGTAACGTGTTTACTTGTTGCAGAGGTGTAGCTATGTCGGAGAACATCCAGGAGACCAGTCCAAGATAACAATCACGGTTATTTACAAGCGAAAGAGGAGTATGGCAGAATGTGTGCACATGTACAATGTGCTGTTCAGGCGCATAATGAATGTGTTGGAGTTGGCACGAATTGGAAGACAGCATTTTTATCCGCATGGGAGCCATAAAATTCCACAGCATAAGTGAGTTTGTTGGATAAAGTAAGGTTTACAGTAGAATATCATAATGAGAAACAAGCTTAGTAATTTAAAGAAAAAAGTTTTAACATAGACATAGAAAACATGTATTAGTATTAATATAACAATTAATAATTCTTCACCTATCTATTTTAAATCCACAGCATTAGTTTCACAATCAAAATATCTATTGCAGCTGCAGCTAAATTTCTTATTGCAAAAAAAGAGTGTTAGAACTATTGTATTGTTCCTATGAAAGGTGGCAAAACATGTAAATACATAAAGAAATGTGTTAGGGATTGTAAGCAGAAAGTTGGCAGAATGCTCAATATGCTGTTTGGCGTTCTGAAGAGCATTTATGGTTGGCTGTATCGTATTATTGTTTTCCACAGCCATGGAAAGTTGGCAGAATGCTCAATATGCTGTTTGGCATTCTGAAGAGCATTTATGGTTGGCTGTACCGTATTGTTGTTTTCCACAGCCATGGAAAGTTGGCAGAATGCTCAATATGCTGTTTGGCGTTCTGAAGAGCATTTATGGTTGGCTGTACCGTATTGTTGTCTTCCACAGCCATGGAAAGGTGGGAATACACGTAAATCTGCAAGTCTCCCAAAATATCAGTGCTGCAATTGCTGTTTGTTGGGGGGAGAGGATATCTTCATATTTTGATGAAGTCACCTCTAGCTAGTTTATGTACCACATAGCCTTAAATACAACCTCAATTCTGAAATAGGTAGGTTAACCATAAACCATGTACTATCTGGGTCCTGTCACTTTTCTAACAATCTCAACTGGCGGGAAAATGAGTAAATGTGCAAATCTCCATTTAACCCAGAATGTCGGTGGACCAAATGCATTAAGAGCACCATAATTGCAGTATGGCAGAAATTAGGGTGTCTTCATAATGTAATGAAATCACCAATTATGGTGGGTTACCACATAGCCCCAAATATTATTAAATAATGACAACAATTGCACAATAGGTAGGTGAACCTTATAGTGTGTACTATTTGGGGTCCCTTTTGGCCAGATAAGAAAGAACAATATGTTCAAACACTATAAAGAACATAATCAGTTGTTTTTGGGAAACAAAAAAATGGCAAACATGAAAAACTAACATCCTGCTGCAAGTGTCTTGGATGTCCTGTGACTGGTCTTAAAAAAATGTAAGCTTATATAAGAATGACATTATGTTTCAAATTCATAAGACTGTACCACTAAAGAATGGATTGCATGTTTCAGGTTGGAAGTGTGGCCAGGCTTTGTAACTGCTGTTGACGAGTACGAAGGAGGCATTCAGCTTTGTATTGATTCTTCACATAGGGTGCTCAGAACACAGACTGTACTTGACTTAATGTAAGTGTTTATTCATTTTCTTAGTTAAAAACCAATTGGAATTAACACTGAAGCACTGTAATAATTTATAAAATAATGCAGATTGAGTCAACCTGACACTCTATGGCTTGACATACCTACACGTTTCACCTTGAGTTGAAGGCATCTTCAAGGTGTCGACTGTTCTGGTGCTTCTGTGTGGTGGAGACATCTGATGGAGGTTTTATGAGGCTTAGTAGTAAGTTTTTTTTATAAATCTTTTCCCAAATATTTAATTCTGATGTAAGACTGGCCAATTTTAATACATGAGTCTTTTTTTCTATGTTGTGATGGTCATTCCAAAAATGCGCTGCCATTGTAGATTTGTTGGGTTTTTTATTTTTGATGTTGCTGAAATGTTCCTTGAATCTAGTTCCAATGTTCCTTTTGGTTTTCCCAAAAACCATAAGTTTTAAAAGTCTTCAACATCATCATAGCACCTGTCAATAGATTGTGTGTCAAGAATCTCCTGAAGAAACCAGCAACTGATAAAATTCCCCCCGAAAAGAAGTGCGGCGTTTATAAAATTAACTGTTCTGACTAATAAAGTATGCATCAACAAACCCAAGCCTTGCAAGGTGTTATTTATGTTGCATTGCCAGATGCTATGACGGTATGGTTGTGACAAACCAATATTATGGTTGTTCTGTGATGTATTTTGAAAACTCTGATGTTTTACACTCACATGACTTTCTCTAACTGTTCTACAAACCTCCTACAAAAGATTATTCTTCTTTGTACACAATGCTGATCAAGATAAATATTAGCAGTTTGTTATTACTTAGTTCCTAATAAGTAGAAGAGAGTAAGGGAATGCGCTATGCTAAAATGATTGTCAAATGTTTTAAAAGCTACCGTTATGCGATTGTCATTGCAAATCACTTCTTTGCTTGGCCAGGAGTAGAACAAAAGAAAAGCAGACACTTCCTGTCTGAGAAAAGTACTTCACAATTGAAACCAATAACAAGGAATATCTCAGAAACGGTTACCTCCACAACAAAAACGTAAAGGACCTAAATTGTGTGTTTTGTCGTGATGTACATTTTTTGTGTAGTGAGTTTTTTTCTATCTCTTACGGTTTAGCAGTTAAGCAAAATTCATCCAGAATAAAGAGGTCTTAAGAGGCTATTCCCCAAAAATTTGAGATATACATTTTATTTCGGACATAAATAGCTTTAATATACAGGATTTTAATCAAAATCGTTCAAGCCATTTTTAAGAAAATCAAAATTTTCGAAATTTGTTCCATGTAAAGGGTAGTTTTTAATAAGGGGATTTTTTTGAAAATTTTTGTGTGGCATCCTTGAAAGATACTAAACCTAAATACCAAGTTTGGTATTTAACGGTCTTTTCGTTTTGTGGCTATGCTGTCCACAGACACACACAGACCTTTTCTTAATGCTTTTTTCGGACTCGGGGGACCCCAAAACATATATTTCTGGTGAAACCTCGGTATCAAATTTTTGGGTGCATTACAATACCTTCTCTATCCCTATGTACATATGGGGCCAGAGAAAGTAAAAAATGGCATTTGGCGAATTAAAATATCTTAGAGCTGAAGCAGAATCAAATTTACTACCTGCTAAATCCCAAAAAAGTTGATTATGAGCCATAATATGAAATATGAAGTGCTGTCTGTTGATCAGTTATGTGTATGTACACACTAATATCGTGAATTATTTTGGTGAAATTGGAACAAAATTACTTTATGCTTGCATTTTACGCGTGCTGCACTTTTTTGCACGTGGATTCTGTAAAAATCAGTTTTGCGATCTGAAATGACCTCTTAAACTATTCATTTACACTTGGTCATAGAAACAGTCATTTGTTCAACTCTGCAAACTGCTGTATTATACAAGATGATGCTTTTCAAAATGTGCTGGGAACTGGGTTCATTTTGAATTTGCAATATATTTTCTAAATAGTGCACGTCACCCTCTGTGGTGTAATGGTTACCATGCTAACTTCATATAACGGCAAACGTTGGAGGAGACAATCGGGTAGAAATCAGGTAAGCCTTCGTGGCGGACGGACGTCTCTTCTGCGCTCTGTATAATGTTGTGGTAGCCTTAACCTTGAAAGTAACCAACAGTGCAAATATGTGTGTGTGTAAAAACAAAGTGGTTACTCGTTTAAAATGTGTTGATTGTGAGAATTATTTCCACAACAGTTGTGCAAGATTGACAAGTAACATAACATTTCTGGACGACAACATCAGTAAGTGTTGTGAAAGTGATGGAAATAAAGACGAAGCATTTTATAATGCTTTAACAGACAGTGATGGCAAAATAGACATCCAAATTCTGAAATACATTTTAAAACAGAAAGACTGTATTATTATAGAAGAACTCAGAGGGGACCAACATATAGACTTGCTGACGAAATCAAATAAAAATAGTGCGGCAGAAACACTGTGTTCTGTTAGTGGACCTTCGGAAAACAAAAATCACGCTGCTCATTCTGGTGATAATTCAGCAAATAACCGTGGTGTCCCATTCGACGACAAAGTAAAACAAAGTGCAACAAATAGTGATATTAGTGCTTCTAAAAAGTCCCCAAGTGATTGGGTAGAAGTGGTAAATAAAAAGAAGCGAAATGTAGGAAATAAGCCATCTCATAAAACAGTGTTGTGTGGAACGAGTGCTGCTAACAGTATTAAAGTAGTACAGAAAACAAAGTAGATTGGCTCCAGAAGTCACAGTTGATGAAATGGCACAGCATTTAGGTAACTTTAACTTGAAATCCATAAAAATCACTAAACTGAAGACTAAGTACGATATGTACGCTTCATTTCATATTGAAGTTGATGAAAAACTGTTTGACGAAATGTTTAATTCAAAATATTGGCCAGTAGGTTGCTTTGTCTCTCAATTCTATGGTAAACTTAAACCAGACCAACATTTTGGGTCAAATGAAAAGATGCCCCCGAAAGAATGACTAAGTTATGGTGATAGGGACTATAAGTTGGTGTCTAAATCGAATATAAATTTGTTATATTGGAATTCTCAAAGCCTAACAAATAAATTAAATTACATCTCAGTTCTCATAAATGAACTAGATGTACACATATTATGTATTACTGAACACTGGTTGTGCTATGATGAGCTAATTTTATTGAAAATTCCTGATTTGCAATTGGTCGACTGTTATTGTAGACCGTCTAGTAAAATGCATGGGGGCTCTTCTATATTTGTATGTGATGGAATGGCGGCCAGCAAGGGGATTGACCTGAAAAGCATTACCAAACAAAATGTGTTTGAAGCATGCTCGTCATACATAAGTAATAGCAATTTAATTTGTATTAGTTTCTATAGAACACCAGATAAAACAAATTTTAATGATTTTTTAATATGTGTTAGCGACCTTTTTGTGACTTTGTTTTATAAGTTTAGCAAGTCAGTCAACATCATTTTAAGTGATAGTTGAAAATGAGTCGGAATAGTAACACTCACCTCACTTATATGTAATTATGTTCAATAACGAAGAAATGACATTTTTAAACAAGGGCTTAAAAACTTGCACTCAATTCTCGACCAACGTACAAGATTATACAGCGGACATAGAAATAGCTACAAAAGAACTAAACCGGATCGATCAATTAACAATAAAGAAAGAAGTTGCACCTATACTGCAGGAAATCAAAGACACAAAAATACAGAAGAACAAACATAAACAAATAATCAGGTCCTTAAACAAAAAACCGGTAGTTTTCTTAAAAGCAGATAAGGGAAACACAACAGTCATAATGGACAAAAAAGGTTACATTTCAAAAGTAGAAACCCTTTTAGAGAATAAAGAATATACAGAAATAAGTAAAAACCCATTAAACACACTGATAACATCCTTAAAAGGTACAATAGAAAGAACAGAAGTTATACCTAAACTAGAAAAATTCAAAATGAAAGAAGCAAACCCAACCCTACCACGTCTTTATGCTTTGCCAAAAATCCACAAACCGGACAAACCCATGAGACCAATAGTCAATTGCATAAACTCTCCAACCTACAAATTATCTAAGTGATTAGTTAACAAATTCAATAGCTTCCCGGAACACAACCACCTTTCCATTAAAAACTCCATAGAACTAATAAAACATCTAGAAGAGTACAAAGTTTCAAACAATGAGTTGTTGGTTTCGTTTGATGTGAAATCATTATTCACCAGCATCCCAGTTGACAAGTTACTTGAAACCTTCAAAGCATGGCTCATGGGCATAGGCTTAAACCAGAAAGAAATAGAAGACTTCCATACTTTAACAGAACTTTGCATCAACCAGAATTATTTCCAATTCAATGGTAGATTTTACAGACAATCATCAGGCTTAGCGATGGGTAACCCACTTTCGCCCTTTTTAGCAAATCTGTACATGGGACGACTTGAAGTACATATAACCTCCAGTTTTCCGAATATATTCAAAAAATGGTTTAGATATGTTGATGATGTTTTTGAGGTGGTCCCCAAAAAATTAGCAGAAGACTCTCTAAAATTACTAAACCTACAGGACAGGTACATACAATTCACAATGGAAACAGAAAAAGATCAAATGCTACCATACCTGGACCTAAAACTAACACAGAAAGAACAAAAGATCACTTATGGCATCTACAGGAAGACCACACATACAGAGTACAACACAGAATACCTCCAACTAAGACATATAGCCTCAGCCAATGGTTTTAACCCAGACATCATTGACCAAAAAATTAAAAAACATAAGGAGAAATTAACCTTAAAACAAATCACCACTTTGTCCATACAAAAACCGAAAGTTATATATAAAAAATTCACCTATCACCCAACAGCAGATAGTAAATTCAAAAAAATGTTCAAGAAATACAATATAAGTTTAGCTTCAAGTAACCAATTCAACATAAAAAATGCATTGAAAACAGACATTAAAGACCCCATACCTACAAACCAGAGATCAGGCATCTACAGAATTGACTGCAAGGACTGCAAATCATGTTACATTGGCCAAACAAAAAGAAGACTGGAAACAAGGCTAAAGGAACATTTCAGACATATCAAACAGAAACAAACAGATAAATCGGCAGTAGCATACCATTTTTGGACATCACATCATGAAATACAAAATGACATAAAATTGCTAAAACCTGTAAACAACCCAGCAGAACTTACAGTTTGGGAGAATATTCTCATTACACAACAAAAAGACCAACTGATGAATTTTGAAATACCGCCACATGATTATGAACTTCTACTGAGGCCACCGTAATAGACCACAGAGCACAAATTCCAGCTATCAGTCGGACTTCAACTGAAGAAGAGGGCAATTGCCCTTGAAACATATGTTAAAAACCATTGAACATAATTACATATAAGTGAGGTGAGTGTTACTATTCCGACTCATTTTCAACTATCACATTGATTAAAACTTCACTTGTCTCAAACTTCTGAGTTATTTAATCATTTTAAGTGATGATTTTAATGTCGACTTCTGCTCTGATGCTGTTGAAATACGGGAACTTGTTAATTTATTTAAAAGTTTTGGACTTAGACAATTAATACTCCACACGTCCTGGTATACTTAAAAATCTTGGCACATTTATTGATAATGTGATCACCAATATTTATGATGATGATTGTAAAGCATGTGTTTTACCCACAATTTTCTTTGATCATGACGCTGTAGATGTTGACCGACTTAGTGTGCATGATGACAATAACCATAATAATGTACTTTTAAAACATGTTATAAATGATCAAAATGGCTGCTATTTTACTCTGTTATTAAGTCAAATGTGTTGGTTTTATTTATATAGCATCGCTGATTTAAATGATAAAGTTAACTACTTTCTTTCGGTTTTTATTGATATAATTGATGTAGCTTTTCCTTTAATTTCTTTTAAAACAAAACATAAAAGAGGACTTAAGCATAAAAGGTGGTATAATGGGGCGCTCCATAAACTTAAAATGGAATGTCTGAAATACTATAATCTTTATGTACACTATGACATTTCTGAAATTAAGATGAAGTATATTAAAGCTAAGAAACTGTATCAGAAGAGCTTAAAAAATGCAAAGATCAATTATTTTTCTAGTTTAATTAAGGATTCTCAAAACAAAACAAAGGCTACTTGGTGTGTCATTAACAGCATAGTTAACAAAAATTCGAAACTTTCAACTCCAGAGCTAGACCCTGAAGTATGTAATTCCTATTTTATTAACAAAGTAGAAGAACTTGTGAGCAGCATACCTCCTAGTAAGCCAAAGTCATTTCTGGAAAATATGTCCAAAGCTGATAGCAGCTTTTCCTTTAAACATGTCAGTGCAGACGAAGTATACTCTTCCATACTCAGTTTAAGTAATAGCACTTCTCTTGATATTTATGATATAAATTCCAAAATACTAAAATTGGCAGCCATCCATATATTAGAACCCCTTACGCATAATTTTAATTTTTGCATTGATTCTGGTGTGTTTCCCGATGCGTTTAAATATGCAAAAGTGATTCCAGTGTTTAAAAAAGGTAATAAAGCAGACTACGGAAATTATAGGCCTATATGTATTATACCAACTATGTCAAAAGTTTTTGAGATTTTAATTAATAAACAAATTTATAAATATTTTGAAGAAAACTCTTTATTCAGTAAGCAACAGTTTGGGTTTCGGACATCCGATAGTACTATAGATGCAATAACCCTGTTCTATAAATGCTGTCTTTCTGGCATTGAGTCTGGTAATGTAGTTTGTAGTAGATTTTATGATTTCACGAAGGCTTTTGATACAGTTTCTCTTAAAATGCTTCAACATAAGTTAACATTTCATGGTTTTAATGATATTAGTGTAAACCTTTTGTCCTCTTATCTTAGTAATAGGTACCAAGCAGTGTTTTTAAATTGTAGTAAAGTTTCCTCTTTCAAACTCTTGAAGCATGGTGTACCTCAAGGGTCCATATTGGGACTGGTATTGTTCATAATTTACATTAATGATCTTCCTAATTTTATTCACATTTGTTACTTAGAGACATATATGTTTGCAGATGACTTGGCTGTTAACATTACTGAGTCAAGAACAGATATATTGATCTCAAAACTTAAAGAGTTAAATAATAGATTCCAAACTTGGTGTAATGCTAATAATTTGACTTTAAACAGTTCAAAAACAGAGACATTACATTTTAGTTTAAGGAGAATAAATTCAGATGACCATAAAACAGTGAAATTTCTAGGTTTGCATATTGACTCAAATTTGTGCTGGCAAACTCATGTTATGTATGTTGTAAAAAAAGTAAGTAAGGGTTTGTTCATGTTACGAATATTTAAGAACAATATTAATGTAGAATCTTTAATTGCGGCCTATTACGGACACATTCATAGCCATCTGAATTATGGACTTTTGCTCTGGGGTAACCACGCTTCAGCATTACAAGTTTTTAGTTTACAGAAGAGAGCTTTAAGGTTAATTTATGGAGCTTCACCCAGGACTCATTGTAAACCACTTTTTATTCAATCTGCTATTCTTACTTTACCGTCAATGTACGTTCTGGCCTGCCTCTTGTATGTCAAGAAAAATATTAATGATTTTACTACCTGCGACAATATACATAATTACCCAACACGGAAGAACTCAAATATTTATATACCCAAAAGTAAATATAGTGTAAGTGTAAATAGTTTCTGTTATATTTCACTAAAACTTTTCAACTTCTTACCTATGGACATAAGACATCTTTCGCTTCAGGGCTTCAAGAGGAGGCTCAGATCAATATTGACGGTTAATCCTCTGTATACTGTTGACGAGTTTTATAATATAAATATGTGACGATAGAATGCATGATTGATGTATATAGTTTACTGACGAAGTCATGAATAATTGTATTCAACAGACTAATAAACGATCTATCTATCTATATATCTATACCCAAGGTCGTGGGTTCAAACCTGGCTGAGGACAATGGATTTGATTTTTTTGGGTGTAAAAATCCTTAGCATGGCTTCCTTCGGAAGGTAAGTAAAGCCATTGGTCCCATGTCATAGCTTTACAACACTTAAAACACCTCAAGCCTGATAAAGAGGCATGTGAGCAAAATTAAGCAGTCTTTCACGTCCACTACAGAATGGGACACTGAGAACCACTGTAGTTAAAGATTGTCCATAAACAATACTCCATTCAAATAGCACACGGAAAAAGTAAGTTTCAAACTTTGCAGATATGGGAGTGGCGAAGCATGGGGAAAATGGTAATATCACTTGTCAAGCTAGTGACATATACAGCAATTTAATGTGTTTCATTTTGTGCCATAAAGTTAGCTTTTATGGACCTTTAGGGATGATAAGCTTTGTCATTGGAAAAAGTTTTCTGTCCGACACTAAAATAAAAATAGAAAATTTCCTTTCACGTCAGTCTTGCATCTAATGTTGTATTGGATCCTAACGTTAAACAGAAAGAGAGTATTACAATTTAAAAGCGGTTACAAGTACAATTTCATTAAATTAGGTTATTACCTCAGAACTGGTTTCAAGGAATCACTTCCTCATCAGATGATAGCAGCTGGTTGGCTCTCCTCTGATGGTTATGTTTGTTTGTCTCTTAGTCCCTCTGGGGTGGTTCTACAAATTTGATCAGATTTTTGTCCATTATAATCTCAAAGTTCATTAATCTTGGACGATATTTCCAAAGAAAAATTTTTTCCTAAATATTTAAATTGGCAGGTTTTTGTGCCTGCCTAACAAGCGATGCTGTGTTTACAATTTTGTGTCCTTGTATCCAAAATTGGTACAACTGCTGCTTTTTCTTCCCTGGATTTGATGTTTCTAAAGTGTTATTTAAGCCTCCTGTCTATGTTTCTCTTAATTTGACCTATACACATTTGATCACATTCTTTGCAATCTATTCTATAAATCTCAGGTTTTTAATGAACTGGCATTTTTTTCCCTTTCGTTCGCTTTTATAAGGAATTTTATGTTGAGTATATTTTTGGGGAGGACTGCTATGTTGCTGTCTTAGAAAATTTCAGAAGATTTTCAATGTGCCCACAATGGAATGTGACCTTTTTACTTTCTCTATATGTACTATATGCATAGTGTATAGAAAAGTTATTGCACTCCACCCAAAAATTTGATACCAAGATTTCACCAGCAATATATGTTTTAGGGCCCCCTGTGTCCAAAAAAAGCATTTTCAGAAAAAGGTGTGGGGGTGGGTGCGTGCGTGTGCGTGCACGCATGTGCGTGTGTGTGTGGGGGGGGGGCGCAATAGCTCAAAAATGAAAAGTCTGTAAAATACCAAAGTTGGTATTTAAGTTTAGTATCTTCCAGGGATGCGACACAAATTTTGAGCAAAATCCCCTCCACCCCAAATTAACCTTTACGTGGAACTATTTTCAAAAATTTTGATTTTCTCAAAAATGGCTTTTAACGATTTTGATTAAAATTTTGTATATTAAAGATATTTACCTGACAAATAAAATGTATATCTTGAATTTTGTGGGAATAGCCTCTGAAGACTACTTTATTCTGGATGAATTTTACGGAATTTTGCATAACTGCTAAACCGTAAGACATGGACAACATTTGCCAAACAAAAAAATGTAGAGCACATTAAAATACTCAATTTATGTTAAAATACATTTTTTCGTGGAGTTGATCGTTTTTGAGTTATTCCTTGTTTTTGGTTTCAGCTTCAAAAAACTTATACTTTTCTCATACAGGAATTTGTCAACTCCTGTCCATACAAACAAAGGAACTTCAGTCATATAACAACCAGCTTTTGACTATAACTTTAACCTATGGTACTCCCTTATTTCACTTCTCGATTAGAATGAAGTACATAGAAGCCTAAGCATTTTAACAATAATTTGTTGCAGAGATATAGAGAAAGTCATGTGAATGGAACACATCAGATTTTTGAACACTGGATTTTGATTTTGTGGTTTGAGGGTTGTATTTATTTTATTTACTTATTTATTTATTTTTTTTTTTTTGCTTGAATTTTGTCATTAACTTATCCACCATTTCTTTTTTTTAACCATTCCCACTATTTTTAAGATTTCATGATATTCTAGGTTGTATTTCTTAGTGAAGGGAATGTTCACCAGTCTATAGGTCAAACTGTTAAAAACAACTTTGTGTGTCCCTATCTGTGCTACCCATTATTTGAATTTCTGTACAAATTCAAATTGCCATCTCTACAATGCCATCTAATGTTAGGTATATTGTCTGAATAGAAACCCTTATTGATCATGCTGAGCTACTGCCATACTGCTGCCACCATTTATCTGAATTCACAATATCAAATGCAAGATGAGCCCTTTTTTTCAGAACTTAGTTTTGGAATTTAGCATATTTATTTCTTTAAAAAGAAGACATAACTTAATTTTTAAAGCACATATTTTGATCAAACTAAGGGATACTTAAGCTAATAAATATTCTTCTTTTTTCTAATATAATGTTTTACCTTATTCCAATTTACGCCTAAATTTGCATTTTGGTTAGAAGAGATAGAACGAAGAGCACAGAGATGTGTGCGATTGTACAACATACGCAGCAGCGGTTTCGGAAACATATCAACGATTATGGGTACTATTTTGTATTAAGACAACATACTTAGAAAACCTCTAATTTTATTTTAGTCATGGAGAGTAATTTTTTTTTTCCAGTGAGAATGCTTTTTGGCATGAAATGGAACACACTAAACCTGCTGCATAGGTCATGACCTTGGCTGTAAACTATGACATTTCCCCTGGGCTCTGCCGTGCTGTACCTGCAAAGTTTGAAACTTACTTTTTCCCTGTAGGTATTCGGAAAACATATATCAGATGAAAGCCAACATTTTGAACATTAATATTTTGGAAAAAAAACATTGTTTTATATTCAGATAAATATGGTAATAAATCAAAACATAACACCTATAAAACTCATGAGATTGAATTGGATGATTGGGAAAAAATTCACATGTTAAGGAACTAAGAAACATAATAAGTTTTGATTTACCACCACACAAGAACCCTTTGGAAGTACTTAACAAAAGCATCAATTGCATCTGAGAAAATGTTGCATCTGTTGAAGATTACTGATGCATCATACATGCCATAAAAATGACCTTTTAGTGATATTCTAAAGTTACTAATTCCATTGATGTTTGGAGGAATTTAGTGACAGTGACGGTCAAATTATATGTGGTATTAATTTATTGAGTTGGTTTTTTAACACTACGTCACTTACATTTTTATTATGTCAATAGTTTCGAAAGTCTATGCTTTGATTTTCAACCTCACGGGTCCTACTGCTATTGCTGGCTGCATTTGCTTGTGCTCTCTTCTCTGGTGGTGAAATGATTGAACTTGTTAACTAAGCTGTCTACTGGCAGGATTTCAAAGTTTATTAGGTGATTTTTGTTTTTCCATATGAGGATGTTTTCCTAGATTGTGAGTTCATTGTGGCCTGACATGGTTTTTAGCAATTTTGGATTTGGATCTAGATTCTGGTTTAAAAATCAGATCCAAAGAGCACTTTAGAAACCTAAAATTGAAACAAATAGGGTAAATCGGCAGTAGTATTTCACTTCTGGAAAGAAAACCACAACCTAGATCCAAATCCAAAATTGCTAAAAACCATGTCAGGACACAATGAACTCACAACCTGGGAAAGCATCCTCATATGGAAAAGCAAAGATCAGCTAATAAACTTTGAAATCCCGCCAGTAGACAGCTTAGTTAAGAAGTTCATTATTTCGCCACCAGAGAAGACAGCACAACAAACGCAGCCAGCAACAGCAGTTGGACCCGTGAGGTTGAAAATGAAAGCATAGACTTTCAAAACAAGTCCCTCATAATAAAAATTTAGTATTAAAAAACCAACTCGGAACAATTTCTATTTCAAACACCAATTATATTAACTGATTTGTTTAACAGGCAAGACCTGCTGGAGCGGAAACGAGGAGCGATGAGTGACTATCAGCGTGAAGTGCACAGGATTGTGGGTAATAACTCTGTGCTGACGAGGTACAACAACAAGGTGTACCGCATATGTGACATTGCTTGGAATATGAATCCAAATTCAACATTCTCAATGCGTAACGGAAAAGAGGTAAGAAGTTTACACAAGTGTACCTTAGATTTTGAAATATTTGTCTGCCGGAAGTTGCTGAATGCACATAATGGTGTGTTACAGGTTGCCTTTAAGGATTACTACAGAGAGCACTATCAGCTGACTGTCACAGATCTCAGCCAACCTCTTCTCATGAGTAAAGTTGAGACAAGGATGCGTGAAGCTGAGGTAAAGTATAGCTTAGATATTCATCATGAACATGACAAAGTATTGTAACTTTAAATTACATAATTGAATTGCACTGCTATGATAGGCCAGCATGTATCCTTAATCATGGTCACTGGGCTGCAACAAAATTTGTTACACCACTAGTGACATCTAGTAAATGGTTTCCGCCAAATGCATTGGACTCTACCCTTGTGCTGAGAAATGATGATCACATGAAGACTGACCAATAAGAACCGAGCGTGTATTCAGCGCTTATATAGGCCCAAAGCTTATTCTACTTGTTTCTCCTTATTAAACATTCTATAAGAAAGTATATAATACAGACTTCCTTTTACTTTTGGTATATATATTATTTATTTCATAAGCTATTTGCACTTAGTGAATATTTAAATAAGCGTATCCAACGCATGGGGATGCGGTATACTAGAAAGAACAACTTCCTTTTTTATGCACGTAGCAATGCAATTATCATTGTTGAATTTTTTTAAATAATTATTTTTGATCATAAATGAAATTAAACGTAAAATACACATTAAATTCAATATTCCAATATTCATAGAACACTTACAAGCTAATTATTTTTAGTAATTAAGTTTTCTTTTACCACATAATCAATAAATCAATATGGCATCAATTTCCTTCCATTAACATAAAATAAATACTTGATATGAATTCTCTTGGCATCCAAATATTAACGTCTCATTTTACAGATCAAAATGTACCTCTTTCTCTGGGTGTTCTTTTAGCTCCCTGTAAAATTCCAGTGAACTATTCTCTCTCATTTACAAAATAAAATTGATTTGTCTTTCCATGTCTTCCATCCTGGATCTCACTTCATTCCAAAAACCTCTTCCAAAATATCCAATATTTGCCCAAAAATCTAAGCCATGCCTGAACTTACAAAATATTCTGATTGGCTTAATTTCTGGGATATTGGGGCATGAATTTAACAGATTTATCATTATTACTGATATATGGTGAACTTTGTGACAGTGATGTGTTTTAACAATTGAAAATTAGTTGAGTCGACTACATCACTTATTTTTTTATTTCGGAAAACATGTTTCAGAAGCCATGTGCTTCCGTTGTCAATTACTTTGGTCGACTGCCGGCATTGCTTGCTGTGGTGGTTGTCTCTGTCCCTGGTGGTCGTTTGATGAACCTCTGTATCAGTAGGTCGCTTGGCAGGATTTCAAAATTGAAAACGCGGATCTTGTTTTCCAAATGTATATGTTTTCCCAAACTTTTAATTCTGTCTTCCTTGTGATGTTTTTGAGACTGTGAATGACTGTGAAAAAATCTACATCGGCCAAACAAAAAGAAATATAAAAACAAAAGCAAAAGAACACCACAGAAATATTAAACTCAAACAAGAAGACAAATCCGCAGTAGCTTGGCATTTTTGGAAAGGGAAACACACCATAAATAGAAGCCCAAAAATATTCAAAAACATCACAAGGAAGACAGAATTAAAAGTTTGGGAAAACATATATATTTGGAAAAACAAGTACTGCGTTTTCAATTTCGAAATCCCGTCAGGCGGCCTACTGATACAGAGGTTGATCAAACCACCACCAGGGGCAGAGACCACCACCACAGCAAGCAATACCGGCAGTCGATCAAAGGAATTGACAATGTAAGCACATGGCTTCTGAAACATGTTTTCCGAAATAAAAAGTAAGTGATGTAGTGTTACAAAATCGACTCAACTAATTTTCAATAGATTTATCATTGTAAGGATGAGACTTATAATCTTGTATTGCTGACTTTTCTGTGCACAGCCAAAAGAGCAGCTGATATGTTTAATACCAGAGTTTTGTTACCTGACTGGACTGACTGATGAAATGAGAGCGGACTTTAAAGTAATGAAGGACATTGCTGAGTACACAAAAATAACCCCTGCCCAGCGCGTTGCAGCCCTTAAAACGTTCATAGGAAGTATACAAGGTAAGAACATCTTGTGGTAAAGAATTTTCTGTCGTCTTTTTACTTTTCTCTACACGTACTGTGTACATAGTATATAGAGAAGGTATTGCATTCCACCCTAAAATTCAATACTGATATTTCCCTGGAAGTACATGTTTTAGGGTCCCCTGTATCCAAAAAAATAATTTTCAGAAAAAGGTCCATGTGTGTCAGTGTGTCTGTGAAAATAATTAAAAAACAAAAGGTCTGTAAAATACCAAACTTGGTATTTAAGTTTAGTCTCTTCCAGGGATGCGACACAAAGATTTTGAGAAAAATCCTCTCACCCTAAACTACCCTTAACAGGAAAAAAATTCAAAAAATTTTGATTTTTTGCTACATACATTGCAATCATCAATATCATTTCTACCAGGCTTTGCCACTGCTGTACATGCAAAGTTTCATATGGTATTTGGAAAACATGGCGCAAATGCAAGATGACCCCCCCCCCCCCCTGAACATTAATATTTTGGAAAAAAAAAGCTTTGTCTAGTATTCGGAGAAATATGGTATTTGTGTACTGTCATGTTGTACTTTCATTTAATTCCAATAGTGTTATTGTTTTAGCTTTAAATAGTCTTCTTAATTTCTAAGTTTGACAAGCTTATACTTTGTTAAAGATTGAAGTATGAAACTAGTCCATTAAGAGACATAAACAAAACCACATGAGTTTTGACTGCACTTCTTGGTTTGTTTCATGCTTCCACCTTTGAAATAGTTCTCTGAAAATTACAAAAGCTCTCTTCATTTCTCCTAAAATTCAAAAATTGAGGGCTAGACATAGTTAAACTGTAAAATTGCACAGTTTATTGAACTTCTAACTCCAAGGTGATTTATATAGAGCTGACACATTCCTTTCATTAAATGTTTCAAAATGTGTTATGCTAGCAACATCTTATTATACCTAAATTGTAGAGGAATTTTGGGAGATTATTTACCTCTATAGAAAATGTTGAAAATGTCCTCCATCCTACATAAGGCACAGCTCAACACATCGTACTGGCCACTCGTTGGAGGACTCTGTTGTCAATAGCTTGAATCTCCTTTGTGATGTTGTGCTTCAGATCGTCCAATGTCTGGCGACGTGTGGCTGTCTTTTAAGTAACCCTATAGAAAGAAGTCCAGAGATCTTGGTGGCCACAGATTCCTGGGAATTATCCGGTCGTCAAAGAAACTTGAAATTAGGTTCATGGATTCATTTGATGTATGGTATGTAGCGCCATCTTGCTGAAAATATCCTTTACTCAGCTCTACATCGTACTGCATTTTCACATTGACTACACGAACAAAATGTCAAAACAGCTGCCAACAATGCAATTAGGAATAAAACATAAACATCAGCGCATCTAGTGACAAGGAATCGAAACTCCAAAACATTCTGCTTAATTTAGTACTAAAATTGGGTCATTGAATGAATTTCCAATGGAATAATTAAAGAAAGAAATGTGTCAGGTCTACATAAATCACTGTGTAGAATAAAGTCAGTGTACACTACCCCAGCAAGTAAGACAAGGCAGGGCTTGATGAATAATGTTTGGTATGAAATAATAAATATTTGTAATGAAACAAAAAATTTATCAGAATACAAGATAACTGTTTTTTTTTCAAAGTATTAATGTTGTGAATTAATTATGTTTCCAAATAGCATGGAGGAAAATAAAAGTTTCATATTTTGCAGGTAGGGCAGTGGCAAAATGACTGCCAAGGTCATGACATGTATGGCAGGTTTTGTGTGTTTTATTTTTGTCCTACATATATCTAAACACTTTTTTAGGGTTTGTCTTTCTTATAAAGATGTAACACAAAGTTTTGACTTGTATATTAAACTATTTAACTTGTAAGACTTTTTAATTTGTTTTCTTATTTTAATTGCAGTTAATTCTAAGGCATGTGCATTGTTAAATGATTGGGGACTTAGAATTGATAATGACACAGTACAAATGGATGGCAGAAATCTGGACCAAGAGGCCATCATCTTCAGAGGTGATAGAAAAGTGTTTCCCCAGCGAGCAGATTGGGGTTCAGCTGCTACACAGAATCCAGTCTTGTATGGAGTGAGTGTCTGGCGACATGGCCAGAGTTCCTTTCTACCATCTAAAGTCACATATAAAAGTAGTGAATGCTGATAAATAATAACTAATTCATTATACTGTTAATTTAAAATATAATACACATAATATATTGGAGCATATGTAGAATAAATTAATGCAAGCTTGTTTGTTACAATGAGAGAAATGAAACCGATAGTATAACAAAGCTATTTTCATTCATGATTTAAAATTGTATAGGCCTCAATTCCATTTAAATCTTATTCGTCACAATTTTTACTTTCTCTAACCCCATATGTACAATGTACATAGGTATAGAGAAGTATTGTATTCTACCCAAAAATTTGATGTCGAGATTTCACCAGAAATAGTTGTTCTAGGACCCCCTGAGTCCAAAAAGACATTTTCAGGAACAGGTCCGTGTGTGTGTTTGTGTGTCTGTGGACAGCATAGTTCAAAAATGAAAAGACGGTTAAATACCAAAATGGTATTTAAGTTTGGTATCTTCCAAGATGCGACACAAAGATTTTCAAGAAAATCCCCCACCCCTAACTACCCTTTACATGGAAAACATTTCGAAAATGTTCTTTTTCTTAAAAATGGCTCTAACGATTTTGATTAAAATACCATGTATAAAAACCATTTCTTTCACAAATAAAATGTATATCTTGAATTTTCTGGGAATAGGTTCTAAAGACCTGTTTTATTCTGGATGAATTTTGCTTAATTTGGCATAACTAGTAAAGCCTAAGAGATAGACAAAAACTTATTACACAAAAAATGAAGAGCACGATAAAACACAATTTATGTAATATACATTTTTTTTGAGGAGTTGATCATTTTTTAGGTACTCCTGTTATTGATTCCAGCTTCAAAAAAACTTTTCTCATACAGGAATTTGTCAACTCCTATCCATACAAATAAAGGAACTTTGGTAACATAGCAACCAGCTTTTGGCTATCACTTTAACCTATGGTACTCCCTTTTCCCTTCCACTTACAAGGAAGCAAGTAATAAGACTATTTCTGTTATTTTTTTTCAATTAGCGTGAAGTAAATAGAAACATAAGGTTTTTAACAATAATTTGTTACAGAGATGTAGAGAAAGTCATGTGAATGGAATAATAAGAATGAAATATATAAAAATAAATAGGCAATTAAGTGTAGATAAACTTACATAAATAAACACCAAAAACACTTTCCAATAACAAAAACTCTGATGTGTTGCATTCAAATGACTTTCTCTACATCACTGTAACAAATTATTGTTAAAAAGAATATTTTTCTGTCTACTTTATGATAATCGGGATAAACATTAGCAGGAACTGTCTTATTTACTTGCTTCCTTGTAAGTAGAAGGAAAATAAGGGAGTACACTAGGCTAAAATGATAGTCAAATCCTTTAAAAGCTGGTTGCCATATGGTTAAAATCCCTTTCTGTGCAGGGCCAGGTGTGAACAACTTTCCGTGCGAGAAAAGTTTCAAGTATTTTGAATTTGGAACAAATAACAAGGAATATCTCAGAAATGGTCCATTCCACGCGCACACACACTAACACACGCGCGTGCGCTCATGCACACCCACACCCACACACACACAATTATGTGTTTTAACATGATCTACATTTTTTGTGTAGTAAGTTTTTGTCTATCTCTTACAGTTTAGCAGTCATGCAAAATTCCTTAAAATTCATCGAGAATAATTTAGTCTTCAGAGGCTATTCCCAGAAAATTCAAAATATACACTTTATTTGCCATATAGATATCTTGAATATACAGCATTTTAATGAAAATCATTAGAGCCATTTTTGAGAAAATCAAAACTTTCCAAATTTTTCTATGTAATGGATAGTTAAAATCTTCATTTTGCAACCCTGGAAGAAACTAACTTTAAATACTGAGTTTAGCATATTGCCAAAATTTTGTTTTTGAGTTATCGTGTGCGGACACACACAAACACCCACACCCCATATGCCATACATGCACACATGAACACTTTTTTCTACAAATGCTTTTTTTTTTTTGGATGCGGGGTCCCAAAAACAGGTATATCCAGTGAAATCTCGGTATCAAATTTTTGGGTGCAATACAATACCTTCTCTGTACAATGTACATAGTACGTGTAGAAAAGGTAAAAATATAAGCAACGAATAATATGTAGCCTGCAAAGAACAGTGTGAGCATATGCTCGAGAGCATAAACAGAAGCATATAGTTGGAAATAACGAGACAACATAGGTGCATCCAGATCCATTCCATGTTGTGATCAACTGCTGATTGGTTAAGGAAGTGTAGCACATACAGATTTTCATCTCTCATTTTACAACTGTGCAAACTTAATTGTAAGCTGTCAAGTGCAAATATTCAGCGTTGGGTGATATAGATGTTTGTAGGAAAAAATTAATGGAATTAGGTAGTTTTCCACCTTTTTATGTATCTTAGATTTTTATTTGTATTCACACATTTTTACTTTCTCTACATGTACCATGTACATAGTGTATAGAAAAGGTATTGCATTCTACCAAAAAATTCAATACCGAGATTTCAACGGAAATATATGTTTTATCGTCCCCTGTATCCAAAAAAAGCATTTTCAGAAAAACGTCCATGTGTGTGGAGGTGGGTGTGTGTGAACATGATAACTCAAAAATGAAAATTTTCTAAAATACCAAACTTGGTATTTAAGTTCAGTATCTTCTGGGGATGTGACAGGAAGATTTTGAGAAAAATCCCCCCACCCCAAACTACCCTTTACATGGAACTTTTTTTCGAAAATTTTTATTTTAATTCTTAAATTTTCTGGGAATAGCCTCTAAAGACTACTTTATTCTGAATGAATTTTATGGAATTTTGTATAACTGCAAAACCGTAAGAGATGGACAAAAATTTACTGCACAAAAAATGTAGTGCACATTAAAACATAATTTGTGTTGTATATATATTTTTTTTCGTGGAGTTGACCGTTTTTGAGATATTCCTTGATTTTGGTTTCAGCTTTAAAAAACTTCTACTATTCTCATACAGGAATCTCTCAACCAGCTCATAGCAACCAGCTTTGGACTATCACTTTAAACTATGGCACTCCCTTATTTCACTTCTACTTACAAGGAAGCAAGTAATAAGCTATTTCTGCTAATTTTTTCTCGATTAGATCAGGTAGATAGAAGAGTAAGCTTTTTAACAATAATTTGAGGCAGAGATGTAGAGAAGTCATGTGAATGGAACACATCAGGTTTTTTTTTATGTTTCTTTTTTATAGCTTGATGTAAAACTAATTAAGTATAGTTTTTCTTTTCAAGTGGATTCTTTTAATATTTTACAACATTTTCAAGTTTCTTTTGACTTTTAAAATTATGTCTAGAAATTGTCTGTGGTTCATTTAACTTGATGAACTCCATTGAAGACTGAACTACTTTTCAGGTTAATCTGATGTCTTGGATGGTGGTACACACAAGCCGAGACAAGCCGAATGCTAGCAACTTTGTTTCAACAATGATGAAGGTGGCAAAGCCGATGGGAATAGAAGTGAATACCCCTCAGATGTACCCACTAGGAGACGACAGACCTGACACTTACTTGAGAGCACTTCGTGAGAGTATCAATGAATCGTTACAGCTTGTCGTGATCATTTTCCCAACTGCCCGTACGGACAGGTACAATGTTGTGAAGCAGCTGTGTTGTGTGTCGAAACCCATTCCCTCGCAGGTAAGTTGTTTCTAATCTCCAAAACTGCACTTGGCAGGTCAGGTGCCTAGTAAAAACAACTTTCTATCTTGTCTAAAATTGCATATAAATAGTATACTAGTAGCAAATGCTGATGAATAATAGCTAATTCATTATTATTACTTTCTCGATACGCACTATGTACATCCACCCAAAAATTTGATGCCGAGATTTCACCAGAAATATATGTTTTAGGGTCCCCTGTATCCAAAAAAAAGTATTTTCAGATAAAGTTCCATAGCTGTGTGTCTGTGAACACAATAACTCAAAAACAAAAAGTTGTTAAAATAACAAACTTGGTATTTAAGTTTAATATCTTTCTCGGATGCGACACTAAGATTTTGAGCAAAATACTCCCACCCCAAACTACCGTTTACATGGAACTTTTTTTGAAAATGTTGATTTTCTCAAAAATGGCTATAACAATTTTGATTATCATATCATATATTAAATATCCTGACGAATAAAATGTATATCTTGAATTTTCTGGTAATAGCCTCTGAAGACCTCTTTATTCTGGATGAATTTTACGGAATTTTGCATAACTGCTAAATCGTAAGAGATGGACATAAACTTACTCCACAAAAAATGTGGAACACATTTAAACACACAATTTATGTTATATACATTTTTTCCCTGGAGTTGATTGTTTTTAAGATATTCCTGGTTTTTTGTTTTAGCTTTGAAAAACTTAATACCTTTCTCATACAGGAATTTGTCAACTCCTGTCTGTACAAAGGAATTTCAGTCACATAGCAACCAACTTTTGACTATCACTTTAACCTATGGTACTCCCTTATTTTGTCGCCCTCCGTGGTGTAATGGTTACCATGCTAACTTCATATACCCAAGATTGCTGGTTCAAACCCGGCGGAGGACGATGGATTTTTCTGGGTGTAAAAACCCTTAGCATGGCTTCCTTCGGAACGGAAGTAAAGCCCCTGGTCCCGTGTTGTAGATTTACGGCACCTAAAAGAACCTTAAGCCTGATAGAGAGGCCTCTGAGTAAAATTAAGTGGCCTTTCACGCCCAATTTAGAATGGGACGTTGAGAACCATAGTAGTTAAAGAGCGTCCATAAATAACACACCATTTACATTTACTCCCTTATTTCACTTCTACTTGCAGGGAAGCATAAGCTTTTTAACAACAATAATCTGTTGCAGTGATGTAGAGAAAGTCATGAGAATGGAACAAATCAGATTTTTTTTTATTTGAAAATAATATACACTTAATATATTGCAACTTTTGTAGATTAAGCTATGTACTTTTGACAATTTTGATTAAAACATTGTATATTAAAGATATTTACAGGACAAACCGATAGAGCCATTTTTAAAAAAATCTATATTTTGAATTTTCTGGGAATAGCTTATGAAGACTACTTTATTCCGAATGAATTTTATGGAATTGTGCATAACTGCTAAACCATCACGATAAAAACACAATTTATGTCATATATATTTTTTTCGAGGAGTTTATCATTTTTAAGATATTCCTGGTTTCTTGTTTTAGCTTTGAAAAACTTATATTTTTCTCATACAGGAATTTCTTAACTCCTGTGCATACAAACAAAGGAACTTCAGTACATAGCAACCAGTTTTTGACTATCACTTTAACCTATGGAACTCCCTCATTTAAATTCTACTTCCAAGGAAGCAAGAAATAAGACTATTTCTGCTAAATAGCATGAAGTAAATAGAAGCATAAGCTTTTTAACTACAATTCGTTGCAGAGATGTAGAGAAAGTCATGTGAATGGAACACATCAGATTTTTTTTAATCGTTTCTTTTAATAGCCCTCTTTAACTTCAATAGTGATATCGGGGACTTTGACTTGTGAAAGAACTCTCATTAACTGTAGGTTTAGAACATTAGGTAAATCAATTTTTATTGCTGAACTCACACATTCACTCTGTGGGGGATACGGAATAATTCTGGTTAAAGAAAAATTACCTGCTCCAGCTGGGAATCAAACCTGGGACCATAAGGTGACCACTCAACCACGAAGACGCCATTGGAAGAAATGGTGGAGATGATGCAAGATATTACAAGAGACCATAAAAATCCAAAGAAAATGGAAAAAATGGAAAGAATACCAGAAAATAATAGGGGCAAAGATTTTTTTTATTTGCCCTTGTATCAGGTTTATATTTAACAGACTTTTCATTTTTGAGCTATGCTGCCCACATACACATCCACCTTTTTCTAAAAATGCTTTTTTTTTTTATTCAAGGGACCTCAAAATATATTTCAGTGAAATCTTGACATCAAATTTTTGGATGGAATACACTAGCTTCTCTATTCACTATGTACATTGTACATACAGGCTAGAGAAAGTAAAAATGATTATTTTTTGTATGTTTTCTCAATTTATATAAATGCAATTGTAAATAATTTGTTTATCAAATTGGACGAATGGTAGAGAAAGCAAATACATGGGTATATTTATTTTGAATCTATTTTCAGTAAAAAAAAATCCCAGTAGAAATTGTAATATGAATGTGACAATGGCCTCTTTTCAGCTAAAGATACAGTGTAAAGCAAATGTTTGTGTATTGCAGGTGATCAACAGCCGAACAATATCCAGGCCTGATAAGTTGCGGTCTATAGTTCAGAAAATAGCACTACAAATAAATTGTAAACTTGGAGGCTCGCTGTGGACCATCAGTATTCCTATGGTGAGTAACTTTGATGTTGTAGCATCTGATTATTTAGGGCTGAGGCTGAGCATTAGCACATTGAAGTGCCAAGAAACCCAGCGTTTTTACACCTTCTTTGAGTTATTATTTATAGTACATCAATCAGATCTGCCAAAAAGTATTGGGACTATCTAAAAGTATGGCATTCAAGGATTTCTCTTCAAGTAAGAAAATAGTCATAACTTCGTATTAATATTTTATTTTAAATTTACAATAAGTATCAAATATGAGTTTGAAAAAAAAACCGCATAAAGCAGCTCACAGAAATTAAGGAAAATGCAGCATTTTAACATTTAAGAGCACAAACATAACAAACAGATCACCACCTTCAAAGAAAATGACACAACTACCCGAGAACAACCAATATTATTGAAATTCCTAAAAGTTGACTAAAGCAAGGACAGATGGCAGCACAAATCAAACAACTAAACGATAACTGATGTATGTTCTTTGCCGCATAGCCCAAGACCGAGTTACGGTCGTGGAATTGCATTAAAAGTGTTACAGATACCTGCGTGAGTTATACTCGGGCGTGGGCTCCAATGTGTTAATGGAGAGTGCAAGGTAATGATAGGAATAATGCCTCATGCACAATGGGATGCAAGCACCATGTTACCCAAAAGTAAGCATGCATATATTATTGTCCAGCCTTACTTCATCAGTGATGTAAACAAATCAGAATATATGGATCATTCAAAAATTAGTGGCAACACTGCCTGCATTTCGTGTCATCAGTGGTAAATGATGTAAACTGATAACAATGAAGCTGAAGAGTCTCTAATGTTGTTAGCTGTGAGTTTGAAGACAATACTTTTATTTATAAGCCATTTTTAGGAAGTTTAATTGTAGACTGTTATCTTTAGTGCTCTATAGCTGATGTTCCACGGTAAAATATTTTGGTCCTATACTCTTCAAACTACAAATTGGATTGTGGGACATCAGATAATTTCATTGTATACAATTTCTGTCCTGATTTTTGGGCCAATTCCAGTTTGCTACAACAGGATACAGTGGTTTTTAATTTTTGGTCCTAACATGAAATTAACCAATGAGCGACCTGGTGGTAATGATGCAATAAGATGGCAGCTAGTGCTGGGTGTTCCTTCCTAGCAACGTGATTGTTTGTGTGAAACAATAGTTAACTCTGCCAAAAAAAAAATGCATACAAAATTAATTATGTGTTTTGATGAGATCTTAAAGATGTAAATTTAGTTTGCCATAAAAATATATTAATTATAAGATATTTTAATCAAAATCATTGAGCCATTTTTGAGAAAATCAGAATTTTCAAAACATGTTCCATGCAAAGGGTAGTTAGGGATAGAGGGGGATTTCCTTGAGGGGGAAAAAAAAAACAACAAAAAGCATGTGCCGCGCGCACACACACACACACACACACACACACATACACACATATATTTCCGGTGAGGATCTCAGTATCCAATTTTTGGGTGCATTACAATACCTTCTCTATCCCTATGTACATTGTACATATGGGGCTAGAGAAAGTAAAAATTAACCCTTTTTGGTGCCAGCCTGAGGAGCAAAATACCTTCTGAAAAGTGCCTACCAATCAATTTTAGAGCAGAATACAGGGTTTTAATGTTAGTAATAAAATGAGTACCAAATGAGTAGGGAGCTAAATCTTTATTAATTTTTGTAAACCCTTTTATTTACTGTATAAATGCAATTAAAAACTAAAGAAAAATTTGAAAATGAAATTAAAAATCCCAAAATAATCAATAATTAGACACACAAAACCTTTCTTTATTAAAACAGCATTTTGTTTTGGTCTGGTGTTTTATTTTTTAAAATAAAAAAAATGAATTCATGTGACCTGAAGGCTGAAAACTGGAAGAAAAAAATTACCAAAAACACACACATAAGCATGATACCACTATTAATGATAATGGCATAAAGCAACAGGATACAAATGTAAGTAGATTACTGTACAATTTAGCACTTGTGTTGTTGTGTAGCTGCATGCTTGATTGATACTGTACACCTCCATCAATCCATTCTGATTATTTGTACATGCACGAGGTCAGTTGTTATCGGCTACATTTTCATCGCTGAAGCTAGATATATCTTCCTGTCTTTCGTTGTCAGAAACTCTTTCAAGATTTTTCTTTTTGTGGAAGTTTGTAAACAGTGTTGTATTCATTTATTTGACGAGTGGATTAATTACACTAAACATCATATCTCGGATGTCATCCCAGCAAAGAAAAAATCAGGCATATACAAAATGGAATGCAAGGATTATAATCAGATTTATATTGGAAAAACAAAAAGAAATCTAGAAACAAGATCCAAAGAACACTTCAGAAAAATGAGCAGTTGCCACCCACTTTTGGACAAAACACTACAATATAAATTCAGAACCACAACTTCTAAGACACACAGCAGGAAAACAAGAGCTGGCCATATGGGAACACATCTTCATTGTAAAAAATAGGAATGGGGTTTTCAATTTCTAAGAAGTTCATTTAAACACTACCACTTACAGCACCGTCAGCTTCACCACTAGGAATTGGTCAATGTCCGATTGAAAATGAGAGAAATTAGTCCTTAGAAACATGTTCTGGCAAAAAATCCCACACAAGTGTTGTTTAGTGTAGTTAATGAACTTTTCAAATAAATGTTTCATAGGTCTGAAAATTCAAAATCATTTGCTTTGTTCTAATACATTGCAACTGCAGCTCTTATTTCCTCTTCGGTTCGTAACCTTTGGCTAGATGATGCCATGTATCAACCAAAATACACAAACCCTGTCAAGAGAAATTAAATTTGGGGCTATTTTAGCACTTTAGAGTAAAGATAAGATCCTGAAATTATGATGTAGAAAATACTCAGACTTTCCTGCTGGAAAGAGTTAAAACATATGAAAACGGCATAATGATTAGATTGTGGTTAGTAATTCTTGCAGAATTTTCGGATAACGATTAGATCATGATAGGCACTAAAAGAGATAAAAAAAAATGTTTGTTATAGTGTTGAAATATACAGGGTGTTAATGAACTATACCAAAATATTTTCACAGAATATGTAGATTACTTAAATAATTTGAGATAGGAGACCTATGACCTGTTTATTGAAATTTCAAAGTAACTGCTATAAGTTTCTGAAGTGCCAGTACGCCACATATTGCGGCACTTCATCTGGAATGGAAAAAATAATAATAAAAAATATTTACCCTATGACAGGAATCGAACACGTGATCTTTAGGATAACAGCTTCCTGCGTTACGCATTAAGCTACTAGAGCAGTTGAAAAAACGCCTCCAGAGTAGGCTACATAACTCAGGAACGTAGTTAATGAATGCTCAGTGTCACACTGTCAAGTGATTATTTCGAGATTTTACAGATTTTTGCGACAATAAATCTTGAGAACACTAGTAACGAGCTGCTAAAAATTGATATTTCTATTCTCGGGCAGCAGTCTTAAAGACATTCTAAGCCATTTTTTCAACCTGCTTTGCTTTAACACCGACTTATCAGCACCTGATACCCACACGTTTAACGTTATGTTTATCCGGGGTACATGCATCACCGATCTCAAATTACTTATATCAGTCACGTGCACAATCTTGCAAATTATTTCAGTGTAGTTCATTAACATCCTGTATGTGCATGTATGAGTGTAATTTCCTATTGCTCTACTTACAGTTTTGTTTTTGTTTCAGCAAACCAAGTTCATGATTTGTGGTATTGATACATACCATGATCAATCAAAAAGGGGTAAAAGTGTTGCTGCGTTTGTTTGCTCCATGGATAAATCTTGCTCAAGATGGTACAGTAGAGTAGCTTACCAAGGATCCAACCAAGAAATGATGGATGCTCTTAAAATATGCTTCATGTCTGCCCTTCAGAAGTTTTATGAGGTAATAGATCATGGTGAAAACAATATTTTTGCTCATATATGTAAAAAAAAATCTGATGTGCTTTATTCACATGACTTCCTCTACATGTCTGTAACAAATTATTGTTAAAAAGCTTATTCTTCCATTTACTTCACGCTAATTGAGAAAAAATTAGCAGAAATGGTGTTGTTACTTGCTTCCTTGTAAGTAGAAAGGAAATAGGGGAGTGCCATAAACTAAAGCGATAGTCAAAGCTTTTAAAAGCTGGTTGCTATGTGATTGTATTTTATTTGTGATGTAAATAGCTTTAATATATGGTATTTTAATGAAAATTGTTAGTTCCATTTTTGAGAAATCAACATTTTCAAACATTTTTCCATGTAAAGGGTAGTTTGGAGTGGGGGAATTTTCTTGGCAAGTAACGGTCTTTTAGTTTTTGAGCTATGTTGTCCATAGACATGCAAGTAGACCTTTTTCTAAAAATGATTTTTTTTTTTTTTTTTTTTTTTTTTTTTTTAATTTTTTTTTTATTTTTTTTATTTTAACTCATGGGACTTTAAAATATATATTTCCATTGAAATCTTGGTATCAAATTTTTGGTGCATTACAATACCTTCTCGGCCCCCCCTGGGTAGTGTGATGGTAGTATGTCTGTGTCACATTCAAAAGGTTGTGAGTTTGAATCTCGCTTAGGGTGAGTTGCCTGAATAAGGTTTTTTTTTGGGGGCTTTCCCCTTATCCTGAGAAAACGAATGTCGAGTTACTTTAAGCTCCATGGACACCGAGATCATTCATCTTCCAATATGACCAACCAGGTTAAAGGATATTAAACTTTGTGGTAGTTGAAAATGAGTCGGAATAGTAACACTCACCTCACTTATATGTAATTATGTTCAAAACATATGTTTCAAGGGCAATTGCCCTCTTCTTCAGTTGAAGTCCAACTGATGGCTGGTATTTGTGCTCTGTGGTCTATTATGGTGGAGCCATCTGGTGTTCTCAGTAGAGGTTCAAAATCATGTGGCGGTATTTCAAAATTCATCAGTTGGTCTTTTTGTTGTGTAATGAGAATATTCTCCCAAACTGTAAGTTCTGCCGGGTTGTTTGCAGGTTTTAGCAATTTTATGTCAGTTTGTATTTCATGATGTGATGTCCAAAAATGGTATGCTACTGCCGATTTATCTGTTTGTTTCTGTTTGATATGTCTGAAATGTTCTTTTAGCCTTGTTTCCAGTCTTCTTTTTGTTTGGCCAATGTAACATGATTTGCAGTCCTTGCAATCAATTCTGTAGATGCCTGATCTCTGGTTTGTAGGTATGGGGTCTTTAATGTCTGTTTTCAAAGCATTTTTTATGTTGAATTGGTTACTTGAAGCTAAACTTATATTGTATTTCTTGAAAAATTTTTTGAATTTCCTATCTGCTGTTGGGTGATAGGTGAATTTTTTATATATAACTTTCGGTTTTTGTATGGACAAAGTGGTGATTTGTTTTAAGGTTAATTTCTCCTTATGTTTTTTAATTTTTTGGTCAATGATGTCTGGGTTAAAACCATTGGCTGAGGCTATATGTCTTAGTTGGAGGTATTCTGTGTTGTATTCTTCTGTGTCAAGTGGGATGCTGAGGAGTCTGTGTACTGAACTGTTGAAGACTGCCTGTTTATGAGGTTCTGGGTTGAAACTATTCTGTTTTATGTAATTGTCTGTATGTGTGGTCTTCCTGTAGATGCCATAAGTGCTCTTTTGTTCTTTCCGTGTTAGTTTTAGGTCCAGGTATGGTAGCATTTGGTCTTTTTCTGTTTCCTTGTGAATTGTATGTACCTGTCCTGTAGGTTTAGTAATTTTAGAGAGTCTTCTGCTAATTTTTTGGGGACCACCACAAAAACATCATCAACATATCTAAACCATTTTTTGAATATATTCGGAAAACTGGAGGTTATATGTACTTCAAGTCGTCCCATGTACAGATTTGCTAAAAAGGGCGAAAGTGGGTTACCCATCGCTAAACTTATTAAAAAGGAAAAAAATACCTTCTCTATACACTATGTACATATTATGTGTAGAGAAAGTAAAAATTTGAATGAAGCACATCAGATATTTCTCTAATCAACTGTCTCCTCCTGTCTCTTGTTCCTGGATATTCAAATAGAACATGAACAACATTCTCTTGGCTTTTGTACTCTGTGCATAAACTCTGTTCCTCTTTTCTCAAATTTCATATTCCCATATTACATCTGTTAACACATTGAAGCCCGGGCGTTTCAGTAGTTGAAGTGCCAAGAAACTCAGGGTTTTTACGCCTACTCGGAGCTATTATTTACAGCACATGAATCAAATCTGCCAAAAAGTATTGGTACAGTCTTAGAGTATGGCATTCAAGGATTTCTCAACAAGTAAGAAAATAGTCATAACTTCCATATTAATATTTTATTTTAAATTTACAAGTATCAAATGTGAGTTTGAAAAAATCTGCGTAAAGCTGTTTACACTCCATTTATTGAAAGTTCAAAAAACTCTACCTCTGAATCAGAATTTTCCAGAGCTTCATTTGTATACTGAATTTCAGACTAAAGCAAGGACAGATGGTAGCACAAATCAGACAACTAAACGATAACTGATGCATGTTCTTTGCTGCATAGCCTAAGACCGAGATAAGGTTGTGGAATTGCATTAAAAGCGTTAGAAATTACTGCCTGAGCTATACTCGCGCATGGGCCTCATGAACATTTCGCACGGCCCAAGCTATACTCGGGTGTGGGCCTCATGAACATTTTGCACAGCCCGAACTATACTTGGGTGTGGGCCTCATGAACATTTTGCATGGCCCGAGCTATACTTGGGCGTGGGCCTCATAAACATTTTGTACGGCCCAAGCTATACTTGGGTGTGTGTCTCATGAACATTTCGCACAGCCCAAGCTATACTCGGGTGTGTGTTTCATGAACATTTCGCTCGGCCCGAGCTATACTCGGGCGTGGGCCTCATGAACATTTCGCACGGCCCAAGCATACTCGGGTGTGTGTCTCATGAACATTTCGCTCGGCCCGAGCTATACTCGGGTGTGGGTCTCATGAACATTTTGCACGGCGTGAGCTATACTCGGGCATGGGTCTCATGAACATTTTATACAGCCCGAGCTATACTTGGGTGGGGGCCTAATGAACATTTTGCACGGCCCAAGCTATACTCGGGTGTGTGTCTCATGAACATTTTGCACAGGCCAAGCTATACTCGGGTGTGTGTTTCATGAACATTTCGCTCGGCCCGAGCTATACTTGGGTGTGGGCCTCATGAACATTTCGCACGGCCCAAGCTATACTTGGGTGTGTGTGTCTCATGAACATTTTGCATAGCCCAAGCATACTCGGGTGTGTGTCTCATGAACATTTCGCTCGGCCCGAGCTATACTCGGGTGCGGGTCTCATGAACATTTTGCTCGGCCCGAGCCATACTCGGGTGCGGGTCTCATGAACATTTCGCTCGGTCCGAGCTATACTCGGGTGTGGGTCTCATGAACATTTTGCACGGCCCGAGCTATGCTCGTGTGTGGGTCTCATGAACATTTCACACGGCCTGAGCTATACTCGGGTGTGGGTCTCATGAACATTTTGCATGGCCCGAGCTATACTCAGGGTGTCTGTCTCATGAACATTTCACACGGCCCGAGCTATACTCAAGTGTGGGTCTCATGAACATTTTGCACGGCCTGAGCTATTCTCGGGTGTTGGTCTCATGAACATTTCACACAGCCCGAGCTATACTCGGGTGTGGGTCTCATGAACATTTTGCATGGCCCGAGCTATACTCAAGTGTGGGTCTCATGAACATTTCACACGGCCCGAGCTATACTCAAGTGTGGGTCTCATGAACATTTTGCACGGCCTGAGCTATTCTCGGGTGTCTGTCTCATGAACATTTCACACGGCCCGAGCTATACTCAAGTGTGGGTCTCATGAACATTTTGCACGGCCTGAGCTATTCTCGGGTGTTGGTCTCATGAACATTTCACACAGCCCGAGCTATACTCGGGTGTGGGTCTCATGAACATTTTGCATGGCCCGAGCTACACTCGGGTTTTGACTTCAATTTGTTAATCTAACCCTTGCTGATATAACCATCTAATTCTTGATATAGCCACAAGGAAATTTTATCTGTAATTTCCAGTAGGTTACTAACCTTTTCTTAATTTATATCATTGACCTCCCTTCATTGAATTCACCTCTTAGGAGTGATGACACAAATCTTATTTTTAAAAACAGTAATAGAAAAACTATGCAGGATAGTACCAGTTGTGCTACTTCTGAACTACAGATGTGAATGAATGATGATAAACTTAAATCTTAACATTAATAAAACTATACAATTGTGTATCAATAAATAACCAGACTGAATTGTATTAAATAAACCGCCTTGGTACAGAACATCTGCAACAGCATAGGCTCAGCGTCTCACAAAGATGTTAATAACATCCTTCCTAATGGAATTAATGCTTTAAAAGCTAATCTGTTCAGGAAAAAAGTTAAAAATCTACTTTTAAAACACATTTTATGCAGTTGATAAATACATGACCATGTCCTTTCAATTTTTGCTTCTGTTCACATAGTATTATCATCATTAATCATCTAATATGATGTTTTATTTGTTTCTTGTTTGTACATTTATTAGCATTAGGAAATTGACAAAACCTTGTATATGTGTGTATAATTTTTGGTGAATAAATATCTACGTATGTTTGATCCACCGCCATGCTTACCTTGAGCAAGAACGTAATGAGGCATGTTGCTGGTTTGCAGGTGAATCATCAATTTCCAGAGCGAATAATTGTGTTCCGAGATGGCGTGGGAGATGGCCAGCTGATGATCACGAGAGAGTATGAAACACCTCAGATTTTAAGTTGTTTTGAACAGTTAGGTGGAGTTACGCCATCACTAACTGTTGTTGTGTGCCAGAAGAGGATAAATACACGCATCTTTGCAAAGGTAACATGCATTTTTACTTTCTCTAGCATATATGTATAACGCATATAGCGGGTAGAGAAGGTACTATACTCGACTCAAAAATTTGATATTGAGATTTCACTAGAAATGTTATGAGAACCCCTGAATCCTAAGAGAGAATCATTTTTTAAAAAAAAGGGGTATGTATGTGCATGTGCGTGTGTACAGCATAACTCAAAAATGAAAAATCAATGTTTCAATTTCTTCCAAGGATGCATCACAAAGATTTTCAAGAAAATGTCACTACCCCAAACTAACCTTTACATAGAAGATTTGATTAATGCTTTAGTATATTACCTTATTTCCCTTCTGCTTACAAGGAAGCAATTCTGCTAATGTTTATCCAGATTAGCATGACGTAGATAAAAGAATAACCTTTTGTAAAGAACAGCTAGAGAAAGTTTGTGAATGGAACACATCAGATTTTTGAGAGGTGTTTTTCCATTTAAGAAAATTTTAAGTGGCTTAAAATTGAAGCCAATAATAATGTCTTTAAAATGATTAACTCTACAAAATAAATAAATATGTGACAAATTGTGCATTTTAATGAGATCTATATTTTTTTTTTTTTGTAGCAAGATTTTGTGTATATCTTATGGTTTACCAGGTATACAAAAGCGATCCAGAATGAAGAAGTCTTCAGAGGCTATTTCCAGAAAATTGAAGATATTCATTTTGTTTGTCATGAAAGTATCTTAAAACATTTGACATTGTAATAAAAGTTGTAAGTCGTTTATGAGAAAATATTCCATGTAAAGGGTAGTTGAGTATAGGGAGATTTTCTTGAAGATCTTTGCGTCATATTCTTGGAAGATACTGAACTTGAATACCAAGTTTGGTATTTAACTGACTTTTTGTTTTTCAGCTATGTTGTCCACAGACACACACACATGCACGCATACCCACACCCACACGCGCCTACACCCATGCCCACACACATGTACATGTTTGTAAAAATGATTTTTTTGGATTCAGGGGTCTCAAAGCATGTGTTTCTGGTGCAATCTCGATATTGAATGTTTTGTGGAATACAATATCTTCTCTATCCACTATGTACAATGTACATAGGAGAGAGAGAAGGTATTGTATTCCACCCAAAAATTTGATCTCGAGATTTTATCGGAAAATATATGTTGTGGGGGTTTCCTGAGTCCAAAAAAAGCAGTTTTAGAAAAAGTTCCATGTGCGTGTTTCTGGAGAGCATAGCTCAAAATTGAAAAGATCATCATTAAATACCAAACTTGTATTTAGGTTTAGTATCTGCCAAGGATGCGACACAAAGATTTTCAAGAAAATCCTGCCCACCACAAGCCACCCTTTACATGGAAAAATTTTGGAAAATTTTGATTTTCTCGAAAATGGCATGACATAGTATGACATCTATGTTTATTTGAGCAGTTCCTTTAACTTTGGGCAATGTTACAAAGAGTGAAAGTATATTTGAAACAAGGTTCTGGGACACAGGTGATAGCCATGTGTGGGTGGAGAAGGGAAAGGAGATGATAGAACAGTAATAGCAGCAGGATTTATTTATTGAGAAAGATTAAATAATTTGTTGGTTTACAAGGGTGAGGGATTGCAATATATTCCATTAACCATGACCAATATCATTCTATTTATTGGGGTTACTAATACTAAGAGATATGTCATGGTGTGTCAAGGTGAGGTGGTTGTGTCCGGAGCACCACCCCAAGACACACACAACGAAGCAGAGGTTTCTTGACAGTCTAGACCTCGCAGTTGGGTCATAAATCTGTTAAATAGGTTTAGCAGTACCCTGGAAGGGCTTTGTAACATGGTGGCTGTACTCCTAATATGGGGAACCAATCTAAATTTACTATATTTTTTGTGCAGTAAGTTTTTGTTTATCTCTTACAGTGTAACAGTTAAGCAAGCTTTGTCAAAATTCATCCAGAATAAAAAGATTTTCAGAGATATTCCCAGAAAATTCAAGATACTGATCTTATTTGTCATGTAAATAGCTGTAATATATAATATTTCAATAAAAATCATTAACAGCCATTTTTGAGAAAATCAAAATTTTCGAACATTTTTCCATGTAAAGGGTAGTTTGTGGTGGGGGGGATTTTCTTGAAAATCTTTGTCGCATCCTTGGAAGATACTAAACCTAAATACCAAGTTTGGTACTTAACAGCCTTTTTGTTTTTGAGCTAAGCTGTCTGGAAACACACACACAAATCTTTTTCTAACTGCTTTGTAAGATGTTTAAATGTTCTAGAATATCTGGGGTGACATTAAACAGCAAGAGTTTCTGATGACAAAGTGCAAATGTGCACATAGCCCAATGGAAGTGGGTGTCATCAAGTGCCATCACAAGAGGCTCAGAACAAAGCTTGTATTCTTCCAAGAAATCCCAGAATATCATAAACTGATTAATAAAATATTACTAAATCAATATGAATTAAACTCTCGCCAGTGATACACGTGATAAGTTTATTATTACAATACTTGGACATGCAATAGTTTTAGTGAGCATATTATGTAGCTAAATTAAGAGCGTTGATTGGTTGCAGGTTAATTCACATGTACTGCAGAATCCAGTTCCAGGAAGTGTAGTTGACCACACAATAACACGCAGGACAATGTATGATTACTTCTTAATATCACAGAACGTTCGTCAGGTAAGCATCATATTTATTTTGAGTTATACAGAGAAAATTAATCGTAAACTCATAACATTTTTGGTGTAATCGTGCACTGTTGTGATGAGGGAAGGTTCGTTTTCTCAAATGGGTTTAAAGCTACATCAGTTACTGTTTGCCGTATGTGAACAACTGAACTCAACTCTGCATTGGTAGCTAGCGCCATTCCACTTGTTCACTCTTCACTTCTCAGTTGTTTTAAATTGTTCCTTGCTTTAATGAATATTTATTTGTACAACTTCTTTTATACAGCTTTTACATTTTTACTTTCTCTACACATACTATGTACATAGTTTATAGAGAAGTTATTGTATTCCATCAAAAAATTTGATACCAAGATTTCACTGGAAAATATGTTTTAGGATCCCCTGTATCCAATAAAAGTATTTTCAAAAAAAAATTCTGTGTGTGTGTGTGGTGTGTTTGGTATATGTGTGGGGGTGGGGGGGTGGGTGGGTGTGTGCAAACACAATAACTCAAAAATGAAAAGTCAGTAAAATACCAAACTTGGTACTTAAGTTTAGTATTCTCCAGGGATGCGACACGAAGATTTTGAGAAAAATCTCTCCACCCCAAACTACCCTTTACATGGAACTTTTTTCGAAAATTTTGATTTTCTAAAAAATGGCTCTAACGATTTTGATTAAAAATATTGGGAATGGAGCAGAGAAATTGTACACAACGTTCACGTATAAAAAAAATTAAGGAAAGTTTGTGGAACATCTAGAGAAAGTCATGTGAATGGAACACATCCAATGTTTAGATATTTTGTATTTGTATTATGTATTTTGGAAGGAAATGAATTAAATGTTTGTCATTTACCTTATAATACCTCAAGGACTTATGAAGCCAAAGATAGAGCATAACCACTTTGTTTTTATTTTGTGTGTTGTATTTGTTGTTATACTTTCGTACATTTTCTGTCTTGTATACGTGACTGCATACAAGTATAGATTTAACAATAATTGGAATTTCTAATTTTATGAATACTAATGTATATAAATTGCCCCCAGAATTGCAACCAAATGCAGATTAGAATATTTTTGAGATGAGTTTGACGCCATGAGGGCATCATTCTCTATGGTTTCCAACTGAATTTCCACAGGGTGTTCTATGTGAGGTGTGACGGTCCCTGGGTGACGAACTTACCCAATATATTTTGTGGCAGCAATTCAAAGTTGAACACATGGCATTGGTTTTTAATGATATGGATTTTTTCCCAGACGTCGAGCTGTGCCGCATATCTGGTGGGTTTTACAAGGTGTATGTTAGGAAACCATCGACAATGATGCCCACATGGCGTCGAAACGGGTCTGGAAAAATTATACGTAAGTGATACTTAAGTGTTACAAACCCAACTCAAAAATATTGTATTCATACGTATCACTGTTCCAAAACACGTTGTTGTTAAATGCAGATTGTTTGGCTGCAAGCCCTAACTATAGTGTTGTTACAGGGTACAGTATCACCAACACATTACGTGGTCGCGTATGACAATTCCAAGTTCTCCCCAGACATTGTTCAGAGACTGACATACAAACTGTGCCATTTGTACTACAACTGGCCAGGCACCGTCCGTGTTCCTGCACCATGCCAGGTGAGTGACAAACAGACAGTCCAGTATCTGACCATTCTTACTTTGCAGTTGCAGTTGTAAAATCATAAAACAACTAATGAATTTAAATAAAAGATTAATACTTCAATGGATACCAGCACATTGCAGAATACAGGGTAATGAAACAGCTGACTTTCCAGCCAAGAAAGGTAGTAAAATTACATCTGATCCAATAAGTTATCACTCTTTCAAAAGAATCATATCAACATATAATAAAAAAATTAAAGAAGATAATGTATTACAAACAAAAGGAAAAGCATGGGAAAATTTATGTAATAACACAACCAGAATCACTACATTACCAAGAAAATCCTCTGTAGCAACTTTTAGACTCCTAACAGGCCATGACTGTCTCAATAAACATTTACTCATGATTGGTATAGTGAGATCTCCTCTGTGTTCTTTCTGTACACTTAAAGAAAATATGGATGGAAACCATCTACTGTGCTGCCCAACCTTTAGTCAAGATAATATGACATCAAAATACTGGAATGCAAGAGAGCAAATGGCTTCTCTGCCAACTGCTCAACATTAAATACCAACCAACCAACATTTGGCAGGAAAAGAAAAAAATATCTACTTTCACTTTTCATAGGCAATGATTAACTCTACAAGTGTGTAATAAATTAAACGGGTATGGAATCGTCGTTCAGTATGAAATTAGAAAATTCAGACACATTGTTTTGAAAGTTGCTGCATAGGTACATCATTCCAACAGTGTTTGGTTGCATATGGACAATGCAGGAACTTGCCCAGAAGGGCCAAGCTTCAACATACGAGTCATTGGTTAACTGTCTGTATCACTACCGACAATTGATAATTAGTGTCCACCATATTCTCCAAATTTCAAAATGTGTGCTTTACCCAAACAATGTTTCAGCTGTCACTTATTGAAAAGCTACTTGCTCAAGATGTTAGAAGTTTATACTGCTTTCGGAAATTTTACCATTAACACATTGAAGTCCGGGCGTTTCAGTAGTTGAAGTGCCAAGAAACCCAGGGTTTTTACGCCTACTTTGAGTTATTATTTACAGTACATCAACTAAATCTGCCGAAAAGTTTTGGGACAATCTAAAAGTATGGTATTCAAGGATTTCTCAACAAGTAAGAAAATAGTCATAACTTCTGTATTAAGATTTTATTTTAAATTTACAACAAACATCAAATATGAGTTTGAAAAAAACTGCATAAAGCTGCTTACACTCCATTTTTTCAAAGTTCAACTCTCCCTCGGAATCAGAATTTTCTAGAGCTTCATTTCTATACTGAATTTCAGCTTTAGTTCACAGAAATTGAGAAAAATGCAGCATGTTAACATTTTAAGAGCACAAACGTGACAAACCAATCACCACCTTCAAAGAAAATGACTACCTGAGAGCAGCTAATATTATTAAATCTCCTAAAATTCCTAAAAGTTGACTAAAAAAGGACATACATCAGTCTACTAAACAATAACTGATGTATGTTCTTTGCCACATAGCCCAAGACCGATTTAAGGTCGTGGAATTGCATTAAAAGTGTTAGAAATACCTGCCCTAGCTATGCAGGGCTCTTGAGCATTTCGCATGGTACTCGGGCTTGGGCTCCAATGTGTTAAATTGAGAATATTGTTTAATTTAAAAATGAGCAAGTTTACACAAAAGTTATTTTATGCTTTACGAATAATTTTTTCTCACTGTTTGTTAAAGAAGTTTCCTTGCTTATGTTTCACTATGCTGGTAATACCATGTTTCTGCCATTGCTCGCTTACCAGAAGCAGCTGTTGTAGATGAACTGCACAACATATATGCATTGTAACATAAATGGTGGTTGGTTGGTATCTAAAGTTGCTACCGAGGATTTTCTTGGTAATATAATGATTCTGGTCGTGTTATTACATAAATTTTCCTTTTGTTTGTAATACATTATATCCTTTAATTTTGTTATTATATGTTGATATAATGATAGAGTGATAACTTATTGGATCAGATGAACTTGATGTAATTTTACTACCTTTCTTGGCTAGCAAGTCAGTTGTTTCTTTACCCTGCATTCCGCAATGTGCTGGTATCCATTGAAGTATTAACTTTTATTTAAATTCATTAGTTGTTTTGTGATTTTGCGGCATTCTGCAATATTTAGGTTATTAGGTGTTACATCAGATGTTATGGATATAATAGCTGCTTTAGAGTCAGATAATAGTACAATTTTTCAAATTTATTTATATGATATAGTAAGTTTTGTAAGCTCTGAAGTATTGCCAAAATCTCTCCATCAAAATTTGTAGTATTTAAACTTAATATTTTGTAGAAAGAACCACTGATATTTGGTAAGCTGGAACCGTCAGTATAAACATATAGTCATTCATTGGTAGGGTATCTTAAATTTATTATTTCTAGTGTGTAACATAAATAAACAGTGATTAAATGATCAGTACATTTTGTTCCATAAGCATGCATACTATAAATTATTTAGACAGCATTGCATAGTGTAATACAATATTTGTGTACTCACTCAGCAATTTAAGAAGCACATTTTGTGATGGAGAAAAGCAGTAAAATGTTCAGCAACCAATCATAGTTGCTTTTGTTTACATTACCAGTGAAGTAAGGATGGACAGAAAATAGAAAATCTTACATTATTTATATTTATTTACTAGATTGCATTGATCAATCTCACAATCAGCAAAAATAAATTGAGATCATCTTGTATAATACTTTCACTTTCTTTACCACATACCTTTTGAATACTACACAGAGTATGCATTACATTCCACCCAAAATTTCAATATCAAGATTTCACCAGAAATGTATTTTTAGGCCCCTGAATCCTAAAACATCATTTTTACTTTCTGTACACATACTATATACGTAGTAGGTAGAGAAGGTAATATGTTCCACCCAAAAATGTACATATAAATTTCACCAGAAAAACCTGGCCATGCAAAGAAACAGATTTCAATCCCATGGCAACCACATTTTAAAACATTTGACAAGTGCATTCCCTTATTTTCCTTCTACTTATAAGGAACTAAGTAAAAAGACTGTTTCTAATGTTTATCTTAACATATAGTAGATAGAAGAATAAGTTTATTAACAGTTTTATATTTTGACAAATGTTAAAGTTTTGTGTCCAAAAATGGTGTGATACAGTGGATTTGTCTATTTGCTTTCTCAGACTAATTTCAAAGTTTCTTTTTGTCTTGCCGATGTAATATTTCTCACAATGATCTGAAAAAGTCGACAAAACTCGATCACAAAGAGAACACTAGCTACATAGAAACTGGGTATAGGCTCTTTGCAAGTTTTCTATACTGGCTAATGTCTACTAGAAGATGAAGATTGCAACGTATCTAACCTTGGGAATGTTTTATTTTATTTTCAGTATGCACACAAACTGGCACAGTTGGTAGGTATGAATCTAGGGAAGGAACCGTCTGCAAAACTTGAAGATCGTCTCTATTTCTTGTAAGATACAAAGCCGTACAAGTTCATAACGTCATGAACACTTTCCGTTTTTATATTCATAACAAGAAGAAAGTTGTTTTTTATATTTGTAGCATTTATACCTGAAGTTACGTGTTTGACTGTACAGTATCGTGTAGTTATTTTAGTTATCAGTTTTAAGACATTTCATTGTACCATTGGTTTTGCCTTTGTGCAAAGTGGTACTTGAAATAAACCTACAACAGTTGAAGTGACAATTATAAATATAAAGTTTGTTGCGTTCTTTTGTGGAATGCTTCAGATGCAGTGTTATTTGATTGCTCCAACATCCTGTCTAACTTACAAACTCAGTTTTACTACGTAAGGACAATCATTTATTTAGTGTGTACAACACTGAAAACAGATTTCTTCGCAGTAGCATTTAAATTTCATTTCTTTGGAAACCAAAATATGCATAATTATAGTTAGAGAATGCCATCTCATTCAGCTCTAGACGTAAGTGATAATATGCTCAAATATTGTTATTTTGCTAATATTTGATTACACTTGTTTTAGGATATATTAATGTGTCTCTGACAGAGATGCTATGTTTTCCTGTTCCTGAAATTGATGAATTATGTCGGAAATTGGCACGCAAAATAATTTGACTAGGACAAAAAAAAATGTGAAGTTTATGCTTGCGCACAAAAATGTCTCTTATTCTTGTCAAGTTGAAATACTAGTGGCTAACAGTTTTAGTGCTGCTCCGGAGAGAACACTGGCAAGCAATTTTAGAGCAAAACACAAGATTTTAAAGCATTTGTGATAAAATGAGAACCAAGTTTTGCAAGCAATGAAGTCTTTTTATTCACTAAATACTCTCATCTGTTGCATTATATGAATTGCATGAATCAGTTTTTTTAAAAAATGCAAAACAAAATCGTTTTAAAATAAAACTGCAAAATGAATCAATGATTGATTAAGCATACAAAAGCTTAAAACACAGAAAATTCAGACCAATGAAATGAAAATAACCCTCACTTAATTTTTCACTAAGATAGTTAAGTTTTTGATCAAGTGTCTTCATTTTAGAATATAAAAAATGCATCAATTTAAACTGTAAACAAACAAAAATAAAAAACCACCACCACACAAATGCACACACAAGATTAAACGTGTAGTATGAAAACACAATATACTCTCAATTATCCAGGGTAATGTGGGGGAGAAGCAGCATAAATAATCGAGAAACCCATAATTTAATGCTTTTAAGATACAACCTACATATGTAAACAGGAAATTATGTTGAAAAGCTTTTCCAGCTTTTCTTTTATCAAAAGTTTATTTTACCTCTATGCATAGGTATTTTTCTTTTTTAGGAAACAGCTATAAAGGACCCACAGAGTCCTTTACAGAGTGACAATAAATGTTGTTTCCATTTTTATCGGCCTACCTGTTCCATGTAAATTAAAAAAAAATTCAGTTTTTTTTTTATGTTAATCAGCTTGTAAGTGTCAACGAAGCAAGATAAAAGACTTGTAAAAGAGATGCTGGCGAAACAAAAAAAACATGTGTTTACATTAAAACAAAGTAATTGGGGGGGGGGGGTGGCACAGATAATCTGCAAATCAATAATCGGGAATATAGTGTAACTAAGTTATGCAGAATTGAGCACTTGTTCTGTTGCAGATATTCAGGATGCAATTCTGTTCTGGAACCAACACATATATCTTTTTTTCTTTGGGAGCAGACACTACAGTATTTTGGTTTCTTCCTTTCATCACTACACCAGTAGGATCCATCTCTTACCTCTATATTAGGTCTAAAATTTTAAATTCACTCACTTTTCTGCAGCTTTTATTTCATCTTTGGTTCATAACCTTGTGCCTGGTAGACCCAAATTAAAATATAAACTAAGTTTGCAGTTGATTTTGACTTTGAATGTAACAAGGACCTTGAAAATCTCTGTGGCTGTGATCAGGGGTAAGATTTTGTTGAAAATTACCTATTATAAAAATTCAAATCAATAATTTTAATTAATTTTGTTTGTGTTGAATATTCTACATATATTCACATTAATTTTGTGCTAATGTTTGGGCAGAATTAATTACTAATCAATGTGTGACATAATTAAACTAACATTAATGTTAACACCTCTTTCCAAATTTAATGCATTTTATTTCAAATCAATATCAAAAATAGAATAAAATATAACATATCGACATCACCTAACTGCATCATACAAGTTCATTTTTTATAGTTCTGTCTGTTACAGCTAAGATTTATGCAGAGAAAAATCTCTTACTGATATTGCTGGCCAAAGATATTGAAGGGACTTTTCAGAGAAAATGTGGGAACACTCGTCTTATGTTTTCTATGCCAAGAATGTTGATACTACAGCATAATTTTTTATGTTATGCACCATGGCTTAGCTGTTCATCAACAGCACCAAGTTCTTTATAACAAAGAATCAAAGCAGGATTAATAAAGCTAGTTTAAAAGCATTTAGTTGGTTAAATGTTAACCCTTTTAGTGTCAGCCCAAATAGCAAAATACTGTCTGAAAAGTGCCAAGAATTTTAAACGAGAATGCAGGGTTTTAAATTATTAGTAATAAAATGAGTAGCAAATGACATAGTTGAAACTTTTTATCTTTTTTACTAAAGCCTTTTGTCTACTGTATAATATGAATTATATGTATGGGAAGTATCTTCAATATTTTTAAAAAACTGAGAACAAAATAAATGTTTGAAAATAAAATTAAAAATCCCAAAATAATCAATAATTAGTCATACAGAACCTTGCTACACAGAATGTTCAGGCTAATTAAATGAAAGTATGGATACTGCTTTACTAACACAGCATCCTACTTTGGTCTGTGTTATGTTTTTAAAGTGTAAAAAATGAATTCGCCTAACCTGAAACTGAAAAAAAAAAAAAAAAAAAAAAAAAAAAAAAAAGTCACCAAAAGCACACACGCACATAAACATGATACCACTATTAATGAAAACGGCATATAGCAATAGAATACAAATGTAACATAGATTACTGTACAATTTAGAACAGTACTTGTGTTGTTGCATAGGCTGGATGGTTGATTCACATGGTAATCGTCATCTGGTTACACCTCCGTAAATCCATTTTGATAAGTACATCGATTATTTGCATGCGTACGAGGTCCATTGTTATCACATACATTTTCATCGCTGTAGCTTCCTCTCTTACGTCGATGTCAACTATTTCAACAAGGTGTGAAAATTCAAAATCACTCGATTTCTTATAATACATGGCAAACTGAAGCTCTTATTTTCTCTTTGGTTTGTAACCTTTGGCTAGACGCCATGGTTGAACCAGGATAAACAAACTCCGGCTAGAGAAATTAAATTTGGAGCTAATTTAGCACTTTGGATTGAAAATAAGACCCAGAAACGCTCCAGAAAACTTTTCTTTATGGCTATGAAGAAGAAACTACACAGACTTTCCCGCTGGAAAGAGTTAAAACATATGAAAATGGCAGATCGTGATTGGAAATTTTTGTAGAATTTTTGGATCATGATTTAATCGTAATTGGCACTCAAAGGGTTAATGTTCAGAACTGGGGGGGGGGGGGGTCATTTCATATTCATGATATAAATTTTCTGAATACCATACGGTGAAAAGGTAATTTTCAAACTTCGCAGGTATGGCAGTGGCAATGCCTGGGAGAAATGGTAAAGATAATCGAGACGTATGCAGCAGATTTTGTGCATAACATTTTGCACCAAAAATTAGCTGTTAACGCTTATGATTATTCTCATTGGAAAAAATATTACTCCTCGAGACTAAAATAAAATTAGAGGGCTTTTAAGTATATTGCCATGATACAAAAAAGCATCCATAATTATTGTTACAGCTGCGCTTCTGCCACCGCCATCGGCACACATTCTGAACATCTCCGTACTCACCTCTCCATCTTTTCTGCCCAAAATGTGAATTTAGGAGCAAATTCAAATTAATCAAAACATTTTATGGTATATTATATTAAATATGTTGTAATTGAAATTTATATCCATAATCATTGTTGCAGCTAAGCTGCTGCCATCTTCCCAAACGCAAACACACAGGTACATTTCTGTTCTCTCTTCAATGTTTCACTCACAACGTGAATTTCTGCACAGGTTCAAATTAGGCAAAAATATGTACAATATGTTATAGTAAGTATGCTGTCTAAATAGAAAATCATATCTATCATCATTATTACAGCTAGGCTACCACCACCACTGCACATATACCATATATTTCCATTCTCCACCTCTCCCACTCACAATGTAAATTTCTGCGCAAATTCAAATTAGGTAAAAACATTAAATATGTCTAATTACAAAATCATATCCATCATTGTCAATACACTATCACCATCACTTTGTACTATCACACCCATACCATACATTTTCATACTCTGCTCTCTGTCAACTGCTCAAATCCTGAATTTCTGCAGAAATTCAAATTTAGCAAAATATATAAAAATAAAAATAAAAAAAAAGGGACTTAATCAGCTTAAGTGTCCATAAGTTCAAAATATATTGCAAATTTTTAAACTTCATTTAAAAATTCTTGTATATGATGTAGGTAATGTGCTAAATTCCAAGATTAAGTTCTGAAAAATGGGGCTTGTCTTATATTTGGATAAATACAGTGTATCAGCTGTTTCTAATGCCATTAGAATCAATTTAAAGTTGTTATGACAGCAAACTTTTAAATGGTCTTCTACTGTATCTGTAACGTTAGGACCCAAGTGTTCTAAGTGCAGTTAAGCCACATCCACAATGAGATGCAAGTGCAAGAAATGTTATATAAGAAGTTGGCACAGTTTTCTATATCTATAAATTGCGTACATGTGAATATCTTCCAAGCGCTCCACAAGTTTCATATTAACATAACCAACAACCATATAATAAAATTCTCTCAATCTTTTACAAGTAAATGGGCTATAAAAATTACAAACTAAAACTGATGGTTGCAGCAATGACATCACAAAATTAACTCTGTGTTCTTGGGCTCTAGCCAGGTAAGTTCATGGATTGACTCCAACATTTCCAAGATGTACATCAAGAACCTTAATGTCTAATTGCAAACTGCCATCACCAAGACTTTAGAAAACTTCACTACATTCTTATACAACAGATTGCACTTCAAAACATGTGTGCTATAAAATGTTTTCAAACAGGTCCATGCTCAAGTTCAAAACATTAGGTGTATAACTGTCATACACAGTTTTCTACAAAGTCATGCCATGCCTCAGACACATTGAATATCAGTTGCTTCATGGCCAAAAACACCACAGGAACCAATCAGATACTAGCTTCACTCAGGCACTATAAACACACATATCTGGACTTTCACGTTATCAGTTTATCCTGAAGACGAAGATGATGCACATCTCTGAAACAGAGTCAATCCATGAACTTATCTGGCTAGAAGTCTGAGGACGTTTAGAGTTAATAGGTCAACAGGAAAGCTTCAGCTTTTACATCTCAATAATAAAATTGTTAATCCAAAAATATTAAAAATAACGCAAGCTGCACATTTAATGAACTGTGAATTATCTCTTTGCAACTTGCTGTTTATGAGAACCAAGAAATCTGATGCAGATGTTGGGTATGTCCATTAAATCAAATAAGGATTGACAAGGAGTCTGCCATAACCTTTTGAGAGAAATGAGAGATGGTGTGGCACAGCCAATAGGAGAGCATGTATGTAGAGAAGGCGCTGTAAAATCTTGCATTGCGATTGTCTGCTGCTGAACAGCAGGCAGTGCATAGAGGTAGGAATGGAGAATTCTTTCTCTGCGTACACAACGCAAGGATCAAGTTTGGAGTTTAAAAACTCTTGCATTGCATAACATGTTGCATGTGTTTATGTGAATGCTTACATTGAATAACATGGGTACAAAGCCTTGCACTTATACTGCATCTGCGTTGACATCTCGTGAATGGCGCATTACTCTGCTAATATTTCACATTTGGCTTTGAAGTTCTAATATTGTGTCTGTTACCAGCCTACAGTTTTCAGAAACAATAGTTTTTCTTGCTTGGTATCTTATATTATCTTGTAAGCAATGTAACTGTTAACAATTCAAGCATTCTTTCACAACTTCCAGCTGCATGGTTTGAAGATGCAGATGTTAAATTAAAATAAGTTGAAATAAATGGACATCTTTGTATGCAAAATAAAAAAAATTAATATTTCTCATTTATTGTTAAAAACATTATTCTCAAAAATACAAAAAATCTTAAAATTCACAAAAAAAATAAGCCTTTACATCATTCCAAATCATTACAAAAGCATATAAAATATTTTATCTTTGTAATGCAGCAACTTTCTCATTTAAACAACTAGGACAAAGTAGAAAGTTTTACAGGGTTCATACTTAACTGGAAAGTCAGGGAATGCCAGGAAAATGATGATTATAAAATATCAGGGAAACTTCTTAAATATGTCAAAAAATCATGGAATGGTTAGTTTTATGAAAAAGTTAGAGAAATTGTCATACAATTTCCCTAATTGTTGGTTTTGCAAAAAGGAGAAACACAGTTGCAGATTTATTGGAAGTGTTGGTTGTTTTGATTGTAATTTAATGTAATTATATGTAGCAATCTCATATTAATAGTGGGATATAAATACTGCTAACAAATGTAAGGGCTGCTTATAGAAGATAGGAGTGGCTAAACAAAACCGAAAGAAGAAGAAGAAGAAAAGACAAGTTGAAAAAGGGAAACTTTCTTAGAGTTAAACTTGAACAAATCTACTAAAACCTTAAGAGAGGTAAAAAATGTGTTGTAAAAGTGAAGATTCAATTGCTAGAGAAAATTAAATTGAAACTGCTTTTCTTGATTTGTTTGTATTTTGAGTTTACTTACATAGTATGTTGATAGAACATAATGAAAAGAATTTTGTATTGAACTTAATTTTTAAATTTGATTAGTAATGCTTTGTCAAATATTACACAAATAAAATAAGGAGAGTAGGAAGTCTATAGGGTGGTGGTAATTTTGGAAGTTTAAAGGAATGAAACAAAACTGCATTTCTTTAAATTTCAAAATTACCACCTTTTGATTTCAGTGTATTTAATGATATGGTATCATAATCTAAAATCTCGTTTGTCAGGGAGAATTTCTCAATATATTCATGGAAAGTCAGGAAAATGAATATGTGGAAAAAAATGTAAACGTGTTTTATCATGAAACCATGATTACATTAATAAGATTCCGTAGTACCTCCAGATTGAGTACAGTATTTTTCTCTTCTCATGCTGTAATGCTCGTCTTGGACACCCCACTGAACTGTGATATTAATGTCACAATGCCACTGTATATGAAACTCACATTCCTCTTGATAAAGTTGTTTCTTGTACACTGTTTAAAAGTTTGCCTTTTCTATCTTTTCCTATTGCTTAAGATAGACTATTGTTATTATACATTTTAGCATTCACAATAATGGACAGATTTGAGTGCAACATTAGTGGAACAGACAGCTGGCGCAGGGAAATTAGAACCATAATTGGTTTTCTGTCAATTTTATTTTTCTGCAACCTCCACAATAGCATTCTTTATTAGTGCCTAATGTTGAGCTGTTTCATGTGTATCACTCAATTGCGCATGTGCGAACTTTCACAGAGTTCTGATATCTCATGTACTTCCTTAGATTCACTTGAACCTCGTGTTGGTGGTTGGTTTCTATTTATCACTTGGTCTCTTGCAGTATTTTGGTGAAAGGCTAGTATCAAGTTTGAAGGCACTGAATGGACATATAACAATACCAATGTGTTTGTCATGTAGTCTAAAACTTGCTACTCAACATTTTCTTGGTTAATGTTTCATTATACAGATTTTCCCTTAAGCTTGTGATGCAAATTCTTGTTTAAATTTATTGCTATATGTTGCAGTAATTGTTCTTTTAATAGAATGATAAGATACAAGGACCAGATGGTTTTGCTGCCTTTTTTTGGAAAGAAAATCAGCAGTTTCATTGCCTTGTGTAAAGAGATGGGTGGGTGTTCAAACCTATCTGAAAATGAACTGGTGTGCAAACACTTCAAACTTTTCTTACCTTACAGTAGTTCACCAAACTTTCAGTTCCCCTTTCCAAGTTGAGATTGCCATGCAAAGTAAAGAAATATTACTAAACTTGCACTTAAGTTTATGCAATTTAACTGTTTGCTAATTGTAATATTGAACTAACATAGATGGCATTCAGATAAGGTAAACTAAACTCACCTAAGTCTAATACATTTATGAGGGTGATTCAAATATAAATGGTAATTTTGTTAAAAATATTTATTGATTAAATATATACACAAGTGACTTCATCAGCATTTCTCAAAATAGCCTCCTTCACACTCTACACATTTTTGTAAGCTTGAACTTCCTTCTTCAAAAAAGAAGTTTGAGGGCATATCGCCAACCAATTACGCACATGCTCCTCGATATCCTCATTTTCGAAATGTTTCCCTCCAAGCAATTCTTTCATGGGTGCAAACAAAAAATAGTCAGGGGGGGTTGAGACATGTCTGGACTATAGGGAGGGTGTTCAAGGGTTTCCCAGTGCATGGCTGCCATTGTCAAATTAGCATTGTCTTGGAGAAGGATGACATCTCTGATGGGCATACGTCTTTTGCTTTTACAGACCTTAACAATTGGCAATAGTAAGCTGCAGTATCATGAAGAAAATCAACCAGCAAAACTCCTCTGTAGTCGAAATCTGTGAGACTTGACCTTCGTTTTCCACAAATTGTCTGGCCCAAGTAAACATTCAATTCTGCGACAGTGTAGTGTCCCCAAACTGTGCCCTTAAATGAGTTAAAATCTCCGAAGGTTTAACCCCTTCCTTGGTTAAAAACTTGATAATAATGTGTTGTGCAACAGACGAAGGGACTTGTTGCTCACTCCTGGCTGTACTGATGCCAGAGCGTAGCGAAGCGACTAACAAAGCTAGTTCCCCCTCCCTAACACACCGACCTTCAACCCCTCACTCTGAACTGCTTCCTTCGTGATATGCAACAATTACTGTTTATATTTGAATCACTCTCTTATAGAAGATTTAACCTCTCCTGCATGGAATTAGTTTTAAAATTCCTCAAATAGAAAATATGTTACTAACATTTATTCAGCACATACTTCTAATGTCGAGTACATACCTGATTTATTGCTTAATGTGGAAACTCCATATGACTAAAATGCTATATTCACTTAATATTGCTTTTACTCATTCACATGCTAGCCTCTAATCCCACAAGGTTGCAGCTTTAAACCCCACTCCCCAATGTAAAAATCTTTAGCACGGCTTGCTTCTTGCTTAAAAAGGGAGGTAAACCTGTAAAGTTTATTTGCACTTAAGGTGATGCATGTGTGAAATTTGGAAAATCCACAATTTTTTAGATATCTTATTGAAATTCATACAGCTATATACAAAAAGTGATATTTTTATCGTGTATGAAACTTCTAGCTTGCATGGTTATTTTATTATCTAAATTCATTGTTCTAATGAAAATAAGCCACATTATGCAATTTTAAAAATATTCACTAAATAATCCACTTTTTTTCATACCCTCCAAAACTCAAGTTTTCGTGATTTAATCATTTATATCTCAAAATTGGAGCTTTATTTTCAGAAATTATTAATTCTAGCAGTCGACAAGCTGATGATGCGCACTATGACATCTTTCATCAAAACTGTTGAGTAAGTAAGCAATAGCTGCGTTAAGGGCACTGGGAATGAAAAGAAATGCAGTACACGAGTTACATGTTATTTATGTCCAAAATAGCAGCTTTAAAATGATATATTGCACTTATGGTAAATAGTATTACAGTTTAATTAAAAATGCTTTTAAGTAACTACTAATTTAAGAAAAATATGAACAAAATATATAAGTTCAATGGTGCATAACTATTTTTTAACAAAAAAGGGATACAGTATTTGAACTTTTTTTTTTTTTAATTCTGTTCTATCATTGGTATTCAAAGACGACTTGGCAGTAGAAATGTTTGCTTATAATAATTTTATTTGTATTAGAAGTTTGGTGAGTTATACTGTGTGTATTTTTTTTAAATATATTTTTTTCAAAACTAAGATTTTTCCCTGTAAGTGCCTCATTTTCTATGGAACTATGCCACCTGCAATAATGAAGCTTGGAACTTAAAACTGCTTATAGAATTTTACAAATTTTAACACAAGAGTATTTTATAAATTTAAATACATTTTAATAAACTGATTTTATTGACAAAAAATTTAAAAATTATTTCACTGTTGTAATTTAGCAGTATGTAATATCCTTGTGTGTATTAAGGTTTCTTAAAATATGAAATAAAATGTCCAACAAGTTCTGACCAATAAATAGATCCTGGGAAAATAGGATATTAAAATTACGATCTTTAACATTAGTAAGATACGGTCTCCTTAAGTCATCTTGTATATCATCTTTTAAAAGTTGGTGCTGTCAAATAGGACGAAATAGTTTCAGCTGAAAACCGTCTTACATTTTATTGCTTTATGTGGGTACAATTACACATCAAAAGAAGAGAGAGAGAAACAGTATAAAACTGCAGATAATTGTGTTGATTGGTTTGAATTATTCACGTGACTGAAGGAAGAGAATGGCATTGAAGCTCTAAAGTTTATGTTAAGATCATTGTAATTTTGGCTTTATGTTATACCAATGCTACTTACACTTCATTATTATGCTTCTGTTACATTAGCATTATGTTACAAGCCTGCCCAGTTAGGAGTAATCAGTAGTTAACGGCTAAATAATAACTAGCGACCCGAAAAACATTTGAACCGGCTGCATGGTGTATGCGTCCTTGGCTCTTGCTGCCATCATAGAAAGATGCGCATGAAACCATGCAACATTTTAAAACTACTTTTAAAGGTTTTACTTACCAATGTTATGAAAGAAAATGCTGAAACTGGCCACTGCCATTGTCCATACGTTTTTGGCTCCTCTTTTGGAAACTGTCCATCACTTGCCGTAGTTCACGTTGAGAAATGCTGACAATTTCCTGTCAGATATTTTGTTTTAATTCTTCCAGAGCATGTGGGTTTGTCTTGTACACCATATGCTTTAAGTTACCCCAGAGATAGAAATCGCAGGAGGTTAGGTTTGGGTACCGAGGGGGCCACAAATCTCTACTAATAATTCTGTCCTGAAACACACTTTTGATTATTCTCATTGAAAGATTGGCTGTATGAGCTGTTGCAGAGTCTTGTTGAAAAAAGGCAAAATCATGCTCCCTGTCAATTAATTCTCTAAAAAAAGGAGGTAAAATTGTATTCACGTATGTACAGGCGTCAACTGTTGACTCAAAAAATTGGGCCTATAATTGTTTCTGCATTAACGGTGCACCATACACCATCATAAAAGGGCATTTAATGAACAATATTAGGTTTCTCAGAGCTCCAATAATGATTATTTTGTGTACACATATCTATGAAGCTGGAACCAAGCCTCATCCATAAAAACTATTAAATGGGGTCAATTTCGCCATTGTATACACTATTGAGAGACCACTCACAATATGTGTTAACACATACAAATCATAAATAAATATACGTTGCGCCTTAGAAAACAAATGCTGAGCCATAATACACTTTGACTTAGTACAGGACAAAATAATAAAGCATTTCATGATATCACTGTCAGCTCAATACTGCACTTTCATAGCAGAGAAAAACAAGTCAGCACCGTGACCTTGTGTACAGCAGCAGTGTGTTGTTTCCATGTGGCAGTGGAAAAACAGCGCAGAAGTTCAGATGTTTTTGGGTCGCACAGTACTGCAACTCTGAGTAGGTTATAACTTTCTCTAACAACAGTAAATAAAAATGTATAAATTGATACGAAATTAACTACTATATACTTCCAGTATTAAATTGCCTAATTTAAAGACCTATCTCAGGAGTACTGAAGAAATACACCCCATCAAAGACATTTCAATTTGTAAATGTTTTTTGTTTTAGGCAAAATAATTTCTTCAATGCATTTTATAACATGTCATGTGTTTAAAATACCTATCAATTATAGTTCCAGAAGTAAATGGGGCATTTATTGAAAAAAAAAAAAATGTAGTTTTGAGAAAACGCCATTTAAAAGACAAAATGTAAAAAATGATTTATTACACATTACTAAATCAGCAGCCTTCCACTCCTTTTGGAGACATATTCTCTCTTAAAACACTGAATACAAGACCCCTCCCTTTTTTCAGTACTTAATTTTGGAAATTGACACTCATCTATATAAAAAGGACGTGATAACTTGATTTTTAAAAAAGTTTGAAGTGGTACACATACATTTTGAACAAACTAAGGGACCTTAAGCTGACTAAATATTTTTTGGAAGAGGGGAGAATGGAAATGTATGGTACGTGTGCAGTGGGAGAAAATGACAAGATGATTTACAACAAGCATTGTTGTGAAATTAACATGGTGGAAATGTGTCAGTGTGTGTGGGAGAAAGGAAATGTGCAGATAATCCTCTAATTTTATTTTAGCCTCAGAAATCTTTTTTCCAATGAAACTGCACACAATCCCTCTAGGTTGTTAATAACTTAACTTTAAAGTGCAAAATGAAACCTTCCCCTGCAGTACCATATGTAGTAAAAGCAGGCATTAAACACTACTAAAATAATTGCTGCTTGTGTCACGACCTTGTCGGTAGCCTTCACCATTTGCCCCATGCTTCACTGCTGCTGCACCTCCTATGGAAAACACATTGCAAATGCAAGATGATCCCCAATTCTCAATATTAATATTTTGGAAAAAAGCATTGTCTTGTATTCAGATAAATATATCAAATGAAGTTAAATACCAGCTTCTAGTGATTCCTAAGTTATGAATTATTTTCTAAAATGATGTGCAGAACTCGCTTGTCTTACTTTTAAATATCTTAATGCACTAACATTTTGAAAGTATATTACAATGGCACAATCAAAATAAGACAACATTTCAAATATAATAAATGAGTTGGCAAATAGTAACAGTGATTTTCCAGTGATGTGGTGTTACTATTTGCCAACTCATTTATGATATGACTACGCCATCACAGTTACTAACTTCTATTCCCTCAAATTAGTGAACATTTCAAATATTAAAATAACAACACAAACAAAAAATGCAAAGCCCGTCTGGGTAGTGTGGTGGTAGCGTCTCTGCTTCACATTCGAAAGGTCGTGATTTTGAATCTCGCTTAGGGTGAGTTCCCTTATCCTGAGAAAACGAATGTCGAGTAACTTTAAGCTCCATGGACCCTGAGATCATTTGAGCATCATTTCATCAATTTCATTCATCATCCGTTATGACCAACCAGGTTAAAAGACGTTAAGCTACACAAAAAAAAAAAAATTGCAACATTTGGGCCAAAGTCATTAATGTCCCCTCTATATAATTAAAATACAGTAAAATATATATGTTACAAATGATCTTTATTTATTTCACTTTCCTTTATTTTGTTGCCTCTTATGTACGTAATTCTTCCCCTGAGATCTTGATTCACAGGAAAATATTTTTTAAAATGTTTGTCATATCAAAACTAAAATTTTTCTTTTTGGGAATGAAAATAATTGTTACATAAGTGGTATTGTGTACTCATGTATTAACTGGCAATGTAATTAAAAACTAGGTTGCAGTTTATGTATTTTGAAACAAACTATAAACAGAAATATATTTAGATTAACTTCAAGGATGAGTTAAAAGTAGCAACACTATCATTACAAAAGTAATGCCTCCTATTTATTTTTCATAAAAACCACGACAGATACAGAAAGTACAATAACACAGTTATATAAAGCAGGAATTCAGTCACCACAATTTGTTATGCACTTTTGCCAATGTGCATGCCATGTTCATAAAAATCTGTACAAGCAGAGGCTATCTACTGTGATGATAACAGCAACTGAGTCTGGGAAATGTGCTAAATTAGGACTGTATGGTGGTTGTGGTAGGATAGTCCAGTTCACAGATATAGAGAGATTAGGTTGCAAATGCCCTATCCTTATGTTTGGTGAAGTATGTTTTTGCCAAGCTACCATATTTAGACACTACACTTTTGAGATGAGTACACCTTGTGTGGATTAAATGTGCACCCAAAAATAAGATTTTGTGATTGTCAATCAAGCAGTACATTTGGACTGTATGTTTTAAACCAGTTTAATGGTGAATACGTGTGTGGTGTTTGGTCGTAGTTTCTCAAATTGCAGAAGCAAAAAATAAGGAAAAGGAAATGTTTCAATACAGAGGTTAGTGTACTTATTTAAGTCATTTTTTAGTGTTTACTTAGTGAAATATGTTATTCATTATCAACAGAACGATTCTGTATTGTTTGTGAATTGTGGATGTCTAACTAGAAAAGACTTGAGGAGCTTGGGTGAAGGCAATTTGCAGACAAAATTGGTAACCTACTTCGGCTTTTGGTGTGTGTTCACAACACTTTACATCTGACAATTTGGATTTAGCAGGGCAAACCAGGAGACTAAGAGGAGGAGCTATTCCTTCTGTGTTTCCTGCTTATCCTTCTTATTTGCATAAATGTCCTTCATCTCGTCATAGACCCCCAAATAGTGGAATTGCCCCAATTGTTTGCAAAACAGTAACTGAAAAGACTATCCAGCAAACTGATACTGGCAATAGTGCTGCACTACAAAGCCCAAAAAAGAGTAAGCTATTGTTGAAGATGAAGAACAAATCTGCTAAGTTGTGTAAAGCATGTGAAAGAATAAAATTGCTAAAGCAGAGGGTTAGACATATTTGCAATGATAGGGAAGTAATTGCTTCTTTAGTAAAAAAAAAAATTCTACTAAAGCTTTAAACAATGCTGTAATATATGGTACAGCCTTTTGTTACATTAACAGTAGCTTTAGACCAAGAAATTAGAGCAAAATTAAGCTATGACCTTGCTGTGATGTTTATGCAATAATACTAATTTATCAATAACTTCTGACAGGCCAAAAAATGTGATTGCATTAAATATTGCTTCAACTAGAGATCTCTCTCTTTCCTTGTCCTTTGTTTGTTAGTGTTGTTTTATAATGTGCTCGAGGTTCCAAGCCAATCATTACAAATAAGTTGGTTGAGACAGGATCGACCAGGGTGTGGCTTTTATTCACCACTTTGAAATGCTCAGGTTACTTGTATCTATCATAGAGAGTGTGTAAAGACATACATCATAACTTCACTCACAGAAGTAGCAATTGTTGTTCACAATTGCTCATTCACGAGGTGAGAATGCTCAGTGATATTTAACCAAGTAGTTTTTAGAGGCAAGGTGAGAAGTTTCCCAATATCTCATCAGCGCTTCTGGAATTTACATTGGGGGAGTGCACTGCTCCTCATATCTTTACCTCCCCAATTGACAAGTTGGTCTGAGCTGCCTCACAGTATGAAGAGAGAACTATTGTTTACAAACTATACACACAAATGTGTCAAATTTTAAAAATCATGGTTTTAAAGGGGGAAAATGAATTTTACAAATGAAATTGTGTTATTGTGAGTAAAAATCATGGTTTTAATTGAAAAAGCTATATTTTGCAAATAAAATTACGTTATTAAGATTGAAAACTATGCCTGTCCTATCCCTGGTGATTGCCACTTTAAAACTGTGGGGTTTTATGGTCTGATTGCATGTAAAATGTTAAAGTATCAATTCTCAAACAAAGTACTACTACCGACGCCATCTCTGAATACTGACAAAACTTCTTGCTTGCAAACTGTTAGGTTTATTTGAAATTCTAGTAAAATATAATATAAATGGTATTTTCTGGCCCAAAATCAAATTTACACATTATTACAAATGCAAGTCCCTAATAATTACATATACCACAGTCTATTACATATGGTTGTGAAGAAGTTTCATGTCAGAGAAAATACATTGGTTTGGTACTCCGTTTCTCCTACTAGGATATTTTAGTAGACAACAAAATATACTTGTTATTGTGTTCCTTTTGGAAAAATAAACTCTCTATAAAGGGTACTTAATTTAATATTTTAATGAAGCATAATAAATTGTCCCATAAACACAGACAAATAATAGCAATAATTATTTACAGGTGTAGGTATGATCATGTTTAATGTAACAGGGTGTTAAATACTTTTATTTTTTTACATTCTAATTTAGGTCGACTGTTTTAGAATGAACTCATGCTACTGGATCTTTCAGAAATTGGAAAAAAGAGTAAATCAGTCTCTCTTACTGTTGTTAAAATTTATAGGACTACAAACATCTCCTTGTTCAAATATTGATTTTTAGGAAGCATTCACATAACATTGTCTTTTTCTTTCAAACAACAAATTAACACAGCTGTTTGGTTGGTTAAAACATTCCACTAGTAATGCAATTTAAATGCCTTCTGAACGGCCTCTGCACTGTGCTTATTCATATCTGAAGTATAGAAAATGTGATGATTCATGCAGTGCATTGGTTTGAAAGATGTACCATGGCGACGCTGATGATAATATGTTCCAGGTAATTAATGTCTTGCACATGCATGTTGCAAGAGCTCAGTAGCATAATTAAATCTGATTGATTCTTATGGCATTCTATGATCAAAGCCTTACTTTTCAATGGTTATAAAAATATGGTGGTTGGTATCTAATGTTAAATGCTTGATAGTGAAATCATTCGTTTTCGAGGCTTAAAGGAACTGACCTGGACAAAAGCCTCACCTTCATGTGGTGCAGCTGTTAGTAGTCACATGATAATTTTGTTATTAACAGAAAGGAGACCCTTTAATCCCTTCTAAATTTGAAGACTTAAAGGAACCGATCTGAACAAAATGATGTGATGAACTTGAGGGAGGGACTACTCCCCAATAAACACTGGTCAGCTTGGTGAGTTGTTGTCCAAATTGGTATTTCTTTCTCTTATACCAATTCCCTCTTTAAACTTTTCTATCCAGTCTCTCTGGACTGAAATCTTGCTTTCTTTGACCCCAACAGTATTAGAGATTTCAAGACCTAGGGGAATATTTCAATTTCTTTGAAGTAAATGACTTCCTAATCCGGAGGTTAGAAAAATATTGGAATGATCTAGAGAGTACAAAGTTGGAGGACTGTTAGTTTTAGTTAAATTAAACAAAACTTAAATCTCCTTGCTGAATGAGATGGTGTAAACTTTATAAAATCCAAAACCTGTAATATTTTATTTTAATTTAAAATTGTAATAGCTTGTATATATTTTGGAGTGTCTTGAGCTCACTTTCACTGCCATTTAAAACAATTTTTCACACAACTATTTGGTTGATGATACAACAGAATAGTAAGATGAGAAGAACAAAACTATATTGTATGTTGAGTGAAAGTTTACACTGTAATTGACATTCACTGACTTTTTCTTACTTGCTGCTTCTCTTGCATACTGGATGATTTGTCACTTAATGGCTTATTTATACAGGTGTGATCAAAAAGTTTCCAGAATAAAGTAATAAACCAACAGTTTGATTTGTCTATTATGCACTGTCACCCTCGAAGAAGTATTCCTGTCACTTGATACACTTAACCCAGTACTTTTGCCACTTCTGAAAGCACCTCTTTAAACTTGTTCAGAGCGTTCCGCTGCTTGTGATGGATATCATCAGCAACTCTGAGAGCTGCATTTTAAGTTGAAAAAGAAAAAAGTCCTGCTGGAGCTAAATATGGAGAATAGGAAACCAGTCATCCTGTTTTTATCCAAAAATAGGCAGACAGAAAGGGTTTCGTGTGCAGGTACATTATTGTGATGCAGTCATCAGTTGATGAATCAGAAATGTCTTTTATTGCAATATGCCTCTCATTTAATATCATTTCCCCCACCTCGTTAATTTTTTCACCAGTTTTTTCTGAATGATAATTATTGATGTTGCATAAATTTTAAATTTCAAAAATCACTGAAATCCTTGAATTTTGCCCTTTACTTCTTCCCTGGCAGCACATGACTGGTTAGACTACTCGCCTCCCATCTAAGCAGCCCGGGTTTGATCCCAAGTGCCTGCATGTGGGATTTGTGGTAGACAAGTGGCACCGGGGTGGGCTTTCTCCAGGTCCTCCAGTTTTCCCTGCCCACTCATTCCACCAATTGCTCCATCAACACATTCCCTATCATTCCTTTCGCTTGCATTCCATATCATCAACATCTTCATGCTCATGTCTGGCTACAGGCTGACCACTTGTTCTAGGTTCTCCATTCTGTGGTTTCGTGCCCTTGGCTCCCCGACAGGCTTTGACCCATAGTTATCTGCTTGTAAGTCCTAGGGGATGTCAGTCCTAAATACGGAGAAGGTAAGCAGACTACGAGAACTTCCTTCCCACAAGCTGCTGTTAAAATTTCATAAACTTCTGTTGCAGTTTTACCAAATTTGAAGCACACTTTGTTGTTTGTTCTTTGTAATAATTTGCTAGACAGAAAAATTCCAGCAGATACAAAACACATTCATTTCCGAGTTTCTACCTCTACACTGCAAGGTGACAGAAGGATAACTGACCCCTTACTTTTACCAGAGGGAGTGCTGCATGTACAATCTGGGTAAGAATTAAAGATGGCGCTATGGTTAAGTTGTGGTGAAAACATCCCAAAAACTTTTTGATCAGACTGTGTATATTTGTTGTTTACTTAAAAGTGTGCTTTGACAGGTTGTATGGCATAACCTGTCTAGCCGCTGAGCCTAGAATTCAATCTCCCTAATACTTCCTCAGAGGCGATAAGTTGCCTAACAAGCAAAACATTTGGTCTGAATTTGGGAAAATTTCACATCATATTACAGACTATTGTCTGTTGCAGTATAATCTCTTTTACACTGTGTTTTCTGCAGGAGATATTTCAAGTATGTAACTAATAGTCAATGTTGTTAGTGTATTAGGTAGTATTCTTTAGATTGAATACTGTGCTTGCTAGGCAACATCACTGCCACATATATAATAACCCTCCCCATACAGTTTGGCAGGAATCCTGAATGTAAAGATTCCTTTTAGCTAGTATACAGGTATTGTTCCACTCAAATATCTTGAAAAATAACAGAATATAGCATTTTATTTTTAATACCCAAAAACTAAAATTATTTAGGCCCAGTTTCACAGTTTGTTTCAAACTATAGTGGAGTTTACAATACATAGTTCAAGCAATAAGCTGAGTTTGTCTATAGCTTGGGTTAAATCATACTAAATTGCAGTTTAAGCTAAGTAGCCACTATATTATCTGACAATAATTTTAACCCATATGCACAACAGAAGACGTCTAGAATGTGAATCATTCTCATGTACAGAATGATGAAGAATTCTGTTGGAGATTTTGACTAAGTAAACAGTCGGCAGTGATCGTATCGGAAACTATTCATGATGCAAGTAAAGGCATAATGAAATAAACATAAAACAGACTGGTGGTAAACAAAACTTCATTTTTAAATTATATTTCATACTGTTTTTGTATATTTTGTTGTACCTATTGTTACTTTACAATTCATAGCAAAGCATGAAGCTCTGCTAAACAGATAATATGCAAGTAAGAGCACGCTAATTGCAGCTGGACAATCTACAGGATACAGGATACAAAGCTGTCAAAACTATTTCACACAATTCTCATATCACAATTTTCCCCACATTTGGTTTTTCCCAACACCAGTAATTTGTCCAATTGCTTGCAGTGTATCAGGTGATTATACACCTCACAATTTCTATAATCTATTCACCTTAAGTTGATCCTCGTCAAAACAAAACCCAGGTGACCAGTGCACCAACCCAGAACAAATGCTTGTTTTTGTTGTTCAAACCCAGGGAACTTGCTGCAGGATGTTAATTTTCCTTTGGTTACTGTTTCCCATAAATAACTGCTTTGCCCTTTACACTGTTAAATGTATTGTTCATTTTTACATTAAAAAAAAGACACACACACACACACACTTTTCCTAGTGGTGAGTGAGCAAATAGTCTATGAAAATGTAAAATAAAGACTATCCTAAAGAAAAATGGAAGAAGTTAACCACTTATTCGTGGTTAATGAAATGTTAGAACACTGTGATCTTTGTGCTGTGCCATGGCCGAGTGGTTACACCTGTTGTCTCTCACCTAGGTGGCCTAGGTTCGATTCCAAGCGACCGCATGTGAGATTTGTGGTGGACAAAGCGGCTCAGGGGCGGGTTTTCTCCAGTTTCCCCCACCGTCACATTCCACCAGTGCTCCATCTTCATTCCATGTATCAATGTTATCGCCTGTGGTAAATAATTGAAGTTCTAACTTTTATATCTATAATTGTATTGATAATTTCCTTTACTATAATAATAAAAGCTGATGTAGCTACATCTATTCCTACTGTAAATATGTGATGAGCTCAAATTATACCATAGTAGTAAAAGTGGGCATTATAAACTATAAAAAAAACTATAATGTTTAGTTTTGGAGTAAGTCAGAATATTTGATGGTGAAATGACATGTACTTGTTTCTTTTGTTGATCTAGTAGCCTCCCCTACTTTATGAAGAACAATGACCCATTACTCTATAAACACTGCTTACAATATTGCAGTCACCACATATTATCAAAAACTTGTACAAACAAGATGTTTGAAGCAGTGTATGACTCCTTTTAATAAAACACAAGACTCTGGAACAACTCTGTTTCACCACACCTGCTGAATGCTCAACATGCTTTCACACAAGCAATACTACCCAGATACAATTCAAGAAAAATGAAAATAGAACCAGCCAAAACTTGTCTAAACAAATCAACTGTGCTGTTAGAGCTGTCATTGTAAGCAATATTTAAAACATATTACTTCTACCCCATTTATTTTCCCCAAATACAAAAACAATTTTTCAAATTGATCATAATACCTGTTTTATGTTCAAAAGCCCCTGGACGGTATAAGACTATGCGGTCGAATCCTGGGGATGGTAAACCTAGGTAATGTTAAACTCACAAAATTTAAACCAAAGTGTAAGCCTGGCTTAAGCAGCATCCATAGCTTAAGCTTAAACTGTGAAACTGGGCCTTTATTGTTTTAAACCAATATTATTATTGGTGAGGAACTTGTGATTGACATTCCTGCTGACACATGGTTGTCTTGGTACGTCGTTACCTTATTCACTCGCTGTCCATCTGCAGCACCACATGTTCCACTGCTTCCTCTAAATACCTTCTTCTCTCCATGCATTTTCTATCACACTTTTTGTATGTTGAACTACTGTTCCCCATTTATCTCTAGTTATTTCATCTATTCCTTTCCACTTTGGGTGCTGTACTTCACTAAATGTAAATATTTTATTATTTCGGCTAAAGTAACCTCAACTCGTTTATCACAGCTGTAAGAGAGAATGCACACATAAATTTCCACTGAGCCACATAGGTTGCAATGCTGAATGCATCACGTCTCTGATGGTAATGTATTCTGACACTATGATTGGTCAGCAACCTGACGAGCCCACCAACAGACAACACACCCCACAAGCATCAATCACAAGGAAATTTCTCACCAACTATAGCCTACGTCGTGTAGTGTTATGGATATTGATACAAAGGATCCATTCATTCCTCATATGAAAGATGATAATGTTCAATAAATATCTCACTGAATGTCAATTATATGTTCAGATACTTTCCTTTATTTTTAATGTTTTTCCATTAGTTTTGAATTTGTAATGTAAAGCAAGATAAGAAGATTCAAGGGCAGATAAAAAAGTAACGCACAATACTTTTTCTACAAAAAAGTTCAACATTTTGAAAAATCCAAAAAAACATCACAAATGAACCTATACCTTTTACCTACTTTTCGACACAGTCACCAACTTTCTCAATACATTTGTCCCATCGTGATACCAGTTTCAATATACCCTGTTCTTAGAAGTCCATTTCACTGGAGTATAGCCATTTACGGACTGCTCATTTCACTTCCGCATCTGTTGCAAAGAGTTGACCAGCCAGGAATTTCTTCATGGGATCAAACAAATGAAAGTCCAACAGTGCATGGTCCAGACTGTATGGTGGATGCTGGAGCACCTCCTAACCATATTTGGTGATTTTCTGATGAACAGCAGCAGCAACATGGGGCAAGCATTGTCATGAAGAAGTTTGACGTCAACATTAGTCACAAAGGGCATGATGCAACTTCACCAAAGTTTTAATGTAGACTGCAGCATTCACAGTGGTCCTGTGTTCACAAAGTCCACCAATAAAACACCTTGCATATCCTAGAAAACTGTCACAAGCACTTTCCTAGCAGATAGTCACTTTGAATTTTTTCTTTACTGGGGAACTAGCATGTTTCCACTCCATACTTTGGGCATACTATGCCCACGACTCATCACCAGTGACAATTCCTTTCAGAAAATCATGCTTTTCTGCGGTGTACCGCATTAAGTGCTCCAACCTTAGCATCATTCGCTGGCACTTGTGGTTGGTTGTCTGTCAGGTTCTTAGGCACCCAGCAAGCATTAACTTTACGAAACTTCAACACTGCACCATAGGAAATGTTGAACTGTTGCGATAAAGTTCGCAGTTACACATGGTCATTCAAAATTGCTGGCTCAATGTGTCTGACAGTGTGCAGGATTGCAGCTGTTACTGGCCTCCTGGAGCATGGTGAATCACTGAGGTTCACACGGCCCTTTTGGAAGAATGCACACCACCTGGAGATATTGCTTCAGAACATACAACCATCCCTATACATGCCATGCATGTCCCTGTGAATTTCAATCAGTTTATGCCCTTCAGCCCACAAATATCAAACCACACCTCTCTGCTCTTCACACGTGAAAGACAGTAGCATGCATGCCATCTTTGTTGCATAGTTCACGCTTGTCTCACTAGAGCTGCACATGAAACCAAAAATACTCTCTGTACTGAAAACTTCAAAATATATCTGTGAAAGGCAGAAAAAAACTATTGTGCACTACTTTTTGATCTGTCCTCATATGCAACTTTTATTAGGTAAATAAGCATTATCTCTCATAATATAAAATTAAAGTTAATATTTTGTTTAAAGTAAAGTGTCAAAAATCGGTTAATTGGAGAAATACTTTATATTCCTCAGAGTCAACAGAAATTAACATAATTATTCTACTGTTCATAATGTTGATGTGTAACTAGCAATGTAACTAGCTTGTTGGATGTTCCCAAGTGTCTCCTTTTTCTAAACCAGTAATGAATCATTGTATTCACTGATGTCTAAGTGTAGGATTGAAAACTATTTCTAACATATTAACCAAAGTTAAAATTGGTTTGCAATGCAGAGGTAAGATTTATTCATTATTTGTACACACTAGATACAGTTATATTTGGAACCAAAGACATTTTCTGCTGCATATGTTATTGAGTACAAATATTTGTAGTTTTCTCCAGTGTCACCACCTGTTAAAACTAAAGATTTTATAAGAATGTTAGTATGGCTTCAGGTTTGAACTGCAGTTAAAGTTTTCATTCTTGAGTTTTTGTCACTTCCTGAGATGAATATCTACTTTAGGTTTCAAGTGTCATACTTTCATTTGTTCCAACAACTTGAGCTGAAGAGTTTTGTAGTTGCCATGATCTATCCCATCTGTGAGTGTAGGGTTACTAACTTCTGAACTCTGCATTCTGGGAGAAAAATTGATAAAAAACCAGTAATATGAACTTTTCCAGGCATTTTTAAACATGCAATAATATTTCTTTTTCATTTCTACTCCCGATGAACTAGCCAATACAATAACCAATTTACGACTACGACCACTGTCAAAGTCTTCGACTCAAAGACTTCAACTGTTTTTGCAATTTCTGTTTGTAAATATAGCAAGACCAGCAACTTGATGTTGATGCAATTGGATTCCCTTCTACTTCCTGACTTCAACACTGCCAGCGCACAAATCAAGACACTACCATTTCCTTCTGCACACTGCCATCCCTTGCATGTAACAGATGAAATAGTCGTATTTTATAAAAGTATATAAATAATAATAAATGAATAAGGAAATTTAATTTTAAAGCTGGAAGCCGGGAGATCCGATTCAATTCCAGGAGACTCCCAGCCATTCTTGAAGAGTTGGCAACCCTATACAAGTGCCCAGATGGAGATGTCATGCACAGAGTTTGTAATTTGGCACTTACTTCCTCATGTAACATAAAGCTGTGGAAGAAGACTGTGTTCCTGTCTTGAGCTGAATGCAATACCTTCACTTATGCAGCATGCATTCCTTGATAAAGTTAGAATACTATAGTTGAAAGTTGGCAACCCTATTTGTATTCTTTACTGTGTTCATTTACTTATTATTATGAACAAAAAGTTTCATTCCTTGTAGAAGAGATTGTTTATGTTTGCCAGAATAAGAAATGTAATGGCATTTGTTTTTTGAGTTGGTCGGAACATTGGGGCAGCTAGTGGGAAATGAAGTAACACCCATAAGGCTGCTCTGTTGCATCATGGCCTCCTGAATTATTGTATATGGGAGTAAGAATAGTGTTTCGGAGGAGTTATAGTTGTATTTCAGTACTGTTTATATAAATACATAATGTAAAATCTGATATTATTTAATATGTTATATCTTTTGTATGTATTATGAATTGCCCTATTTCTTTAATAAAACCTTTCTTTTTCATGATTAAGAGGCATATTTAAGGCATCATTTCATTTGTGGGTTATTTAATTTTAAATATTTTAACACATGAGGATGGAATTCTTAAAATGTTTAAGAAATGGAAAGGCTTTTCCTATTAATGTTAAGTTCATGCAACTACTGATGCAGAGCCACGTGGCATTATGTATAGTATTCTTCCTGAGCACTGAAGTGCAGAATTACTAAGTTTCTGCCATAAGGACAACATTTAAAGCTTTTCTACATAAATTTAAATAGTTCACTTAGCCCTTCATGTGTGGAATTAGTTTGAACCAGAATTTAACAGATATTCAATAAATTAATATGATTTTTCACTATTTTTATTGATTCAGAATAAATTTGTTTTCTAGTAAAGGATTTTGAATTAAATGTCATACTTTTTAATGTATGCTGTTACCCCCAGATGTATAGTCCTAATGTTTATTTTCACTCAATGAGAATATCTGCACAATATGAGGAATTGTTGTGCAATTATAATATTTATTTACTCATAGACACCTGCAGCAGAGTGCAGAAATAAACTCTTATAATTTCCCATGCAGGTCACAGGTTTGCATCATTCATCCTCAAGTATTTAACTTGTTGTTATGTTTCCATTTGATAAAGTTACCAAGTGCTTCAAGACAGTTTTTGTTTGTGTAAGTGTATACCGTTGTATTTCCTCTGAAATATGCAAATGTACTATGAGAGTGAATATACAGAACTGTGCCATCAGTGTGAAAGTAACCTAAACTTAATGGCTCCCTGATTTATTGTATAGCTTCTAGTTTGATGAACATGTAATGTTATCAATTTTATAAAAACACATAACAATGTTTAGGTTACCATCTCTATGTTGAAGTATTGTGCTGCAATACTGATTAGCAAATAATTTTAATTTAATTTACTTCTGGCAATTACTCTTTCCAACAGTTAACCCTTTTAGTGCCAGCCAAAAGAACAGAATACTGTCTGAAAAGTGCCAAGCAATTTTAGAGCAGAACGCAGGGTTTTAAATTATTAGTAATAAAATTGGTACCAAATGACATAGCAGCTGAACTTCTTTTTTATTTTTAGTAAACCTGTTAATGTATCATTTAGGTGGGAAATCTCTTCAATATTGTAAAATTAAAAAAAATCCCAAAATAATGAATGAAGCATACAAAACAGAAAGTTGAGGCTAATGAAATGAAAGTACAGCAGTTGGTGTAGTATACAGCTAATAATGAAAGTGGCATAAAGCAATAGATTGTTATACAGTTTAGCACTTGTGGTGCTGATCGTCTGGTTACACTTCCGTAAACCCATTTTGATAAGTACACTGATTATCTGATTCAGCATTTTCATCGCTGAAGCCAGAATATATATCTTACGTCAACGTCTGAAAATTCAAAATCACTTGCTTTCTGCACCTCTTATTTTCTCTTTGGTTCATAAGCTTTTGCTAGTGGATGCCATTTTTCAATCAACATAAACACTGGCTGGAGAAATTAAATTTTGAGCTTTGGAGTGAAAAGCTAATGCTCCAGAAAATCTTTCTGTATGTCCCTGATGTGGAAAGTACACAGATATTCCCACTAGAACATTTGATTGTGATTGCCACTGAACAATGTATCCATGACAAAGTGCACTTAATAAAGACGTAATGAATGAAACAATTTATCAAACTGTACAAATTTATTTTTGTAAGAGATTATGCTTGTTTATGTTAGAAAATAGTTACTAATTCTGTTGCTCCACTAAAGTATTTATTTCTTAATTTCTCTCTAAGATATTTAATTTTGTCTTTAGTATTATGTAATCTCTTTGTAAAGTGAAAACCGACATTAAAATTAAGCAGAAAAAAAAAAGTTTAATAAATGAAGTGCAATTTGACATATTAACTTATTTAAGCCAATTTGTGAAGTTAAAGGGCAAATGCGTGGCAATTTGTCATTTTCAGTAAAACAGTCACTTATGTTTTGTTTGCAAAAGTCAAATCTACCAACTTTTTGTTTCTTGGCCCAATGCTATTTGTAACCCTAATACACTATGCATTTTTAAAACCCTGCACCCTTTAAATGTCCTCTAGTCACCTTAAATTTTCTCCAAGTAATCAAAAGAGGCTGAAAATTTCACTGAAGATAACCGTAACCAATAAAGCTAAATATTGTCTCTACACACACACTATGTACATAGTGCATAGAGAAGGTGTTGCACCCAAAAATTTGATACCAACATTTCACTGGAAATATGTTTTGAGAACCCCTAAATTAAAAACAAAACATTTTTAGAAAAAGGTCTGTGTGTGTGTGGACAGCATAGCTCAAAAACTAAAAGACTATTAAACATCAAACTTGGTATTTAAGTTATTCTTCCAAGGATGCAACACAATTTTCAGGAATCCCCCCACCCCAAACTACCCTTTACATGAAAAAATGTTTTTCTCAAAAATGGCTGTATATTAAAGTTATTGACAACACAAAAGGTATATTTTGAATTTTCTGTAAATAGCCTCCCAGGAGCACTTTATTCTAGCTGATTTTTGTATAACAGTTAAACTCGATGAGAGAGCCAAAAGCTTACTACACAAAAACACACAATTTATGTCGTATACATTTTTGTTTTAGAGTTGACCATTTCCAAGATATTCCTTGCTATTGGTTTCAATTTTAAAATACTTATATTTTCTCAGACAGGAAGTGTTGTTTTTCTTTTGTTCTACTCCTGACCAAACAAAGAAGCCCAATTGCAATGGCAACTTATAAAACATTTGACTATCACTTTAGCATAGTGCATTCCCTTAGTTCCCTTCTACTTATAAAGAACTAAGTAATAAGAACATTCTGCTAATGTTTATCTCAATTAGCATTGTGTAGAAAGAAGAATAATCTTTTGTAAGAAGTCTGTTTGTAGAAAAGTTAAGAAAGTCATGTGAGTGTTACACATCAGAGTTTTACTTTTTCTACATGTATTATGTACATAGTGTGTACAGAAGGTATTACACTCCACCCAAAAATTTGATACCAAAATGTTAACGACAATATATGTTTTAGGGCCCCTTGTATCCCAAAAAATCTGATTTGTACCATTCATATGACTTTCTCTATATCCCTGCAACAAATTATTCTTAAAAAGCTTATACTTCTATTTACTTCATGCTAATCAGAAAAAAATAGCAGAAATAGTCTTATTACTTGCTTCCTTGTAAGTAGAAGCGAAATAAGGGAGAACCATAGGTTAGTGATAGTTAAAAGCTGGTTGCTATGTCACTGAAGTTCCTTTGTTTGTATGGACAGCAGTTGACAAATCCCTGTATGAGAAAAGTACAAGTTTTTCAAAGCAGAAACCAAAAATAAGGAATGTCTTAAAAACGATGAACTCCACGAAAAAAATGTATATAACATAAATGTGTGTTTTAACGTGCTCTACATTTTTCATGTGGTAAGTTTTTGTCCATCTCTTACGGTTTAACAGTTATTCAAAATTCCGTAAAATTCAACCAGAATAAAGTGCTCTTTAGAGGCTATTCCCAGAAAATTTGAAATAATCATTTTATTTGTCAGGTAAATAGCTTTGATATACAATATTTTAATCAAAATCGTTAGCCATTTTTGAAAAAATCAAAATACTAAACTTAAATACCAAGTTTGGTACTTTACCAACTTTTCTTTTTTGAGTTATTGTGTACATTGTACATACGGGACTAGAGATAATAATTTCAATAGCAAACCGGAATCAGTCAGTATTTGTTAAGTTTGGATGCCACCGCTACACAACGTACATAGAAAACCTTACAAGCAAGCAAATGAGATAGGTGGAGCAGCTACAAATAGAGATTAGGCCAATGTCAGGTTCAGTTTGCACACTGTTTTATAAATCACTCCAAACATGAACCAGACCATCAGTCTGTAGCACCCTCCCTCACACAAGATTGGTGGACTGCCATCAACCTTGTCTTCACTCTGGCGTAGAATTTCTGAGCCAGGCGCCTAATGACATCTTTCACATTTGGGAGGGCCGAAGCTTCATAAATAGACTCAAGAGGAAACGTCAACATACAGAATACGTGGACCAGAGTCCTCTATTCTGTATCGGCTGTAACCAGAGAAGCCAGGAGTCTGCTGCCATGCCAGGCATGGTGCATCAGGGAGAGAGGGAGTACTTACCCACTGAACAGTTTCGGGTCCCTGCATGGCTTGTGTAACAACGGCTTCAAACTAGCCAATAGCAAAATAGCTGAACTAAGTACTCCCCCATCCCATGGGGAATGGTCAATTAAAATTCTCCAACCACAATTTTTCACAAATTAAACACCAGCGGAGCAGAGGAAAGGATGCTGCTCCTGAAAATGCAATCGTTCGAGGAGTCTATCGAGCGCTACCTCCTTAACATCACCCAAAACCTCCAAATACCAAACCTTAACCTCATTCCTGTGGTTAAACCCTTACCAGCAATAACACCTAGGCTCATCAAGAGCCTACCAGACCTCACATGGTCTTCATTCTGGCCATACCAATGAGAAATCAACTTTCCCTTGAAAATGCCCAACAAAGTTATGGGTGAACTTTCATCTGTTGAACCTCAGCCTACAAGACCACTCTCTACATTTTTTGGTATTTAACTATGGGGTCAGCACAATAAGCCTTTTAACTGCAGTGCAAGAACTTCAGCAGTTGGGCCCAAGTGAAGGGGAAAAAAATAACTGACTTTTTGTTTTTGAGTTATGTTGTTCTCAGATGCACACATGGACCTCTTTTCTAAAATATTTTTTTTTACTTTTTCTACAAGTACTATGTGCATAGTTTATAGAGAAGGTATTTTAATGCACCCAAAAATTCAGTACCGAGATTTCACTGGAAATACATGTTTTGAGACTCTGAATCAAAAAAAAGCATTTTTAGAAAAATGTCCATCTATCTGTGGGCAGCATAGCTCAAAAACGAAAAGTCCATTAAAAACCAAACTTGGTATTTAAGTTTGGTATCTTCCAAGGATGCGACAGGAAGATTTAAAATAAAATCATAAAATCATCCCACCCCAAACTACCTTTTACATAGAACTTTTTTCGAAAATTTTGATTTTCTCAAAAATGACATTTTGATTAAAATATTGTATATTAAAGTACTTTACCTGACAAAATGTATATTTTGAATTTTCTGTGAATAGCCTCTAAAGACAACTTTATTCTGGATGAATTTTACGGAATTTTGCATAACTGCTAAACTGTAAGAGGTGGCAAAAACATACCACACAAAAAATGTAAAGCATGTTAAAACACACAATTTATGTTAAACACTTTTTTTTCGTGGAGTTGATCATTTTTAAGATATTACTTATTAGTTTCAGCTTTGAAAAACTAGTTCTTTTCTCATATAGGAATGTATCAACTCCTGTCCATACAAACAAAGAAACTTTAGTCACATAGCAACCAGCTTTTGACTATCACTTTAACCTATGGTATGCCCTTCAGATTTTTGGATTTGAGGCCTCAAAACATGTGTATTCAATAAATACACTGCGATGTTAGCAAAAATAGCTGTCAGCTTTTAGCCAATCTGCCCAGTGTGCTTAGTAGTGGATTATATTAATTGTCAGAGTTGGGTAAAACAGTTGTTGAGTCATCAGTCTTGCTCTGGGCTACGGGATGTATATAAGGGGCCGAAGATCCTTGCCACCATTTAGTGTGCATTGATGGTACAAAGTGATCCAAGTGTTATGTTGAGTTAAAAAACGAGAGGGTGCATACAGTTTAAAACTTTTATTGCCACACAACATTTAAGGAACATACTTTTTAAATATTAAGTACCCAGTATTTCAAAGATTCTGTAAAGCATCTACAAATTTCCAAAATTAATATTTCTATTTTATTGCAAATATGCAACTTTCAGCAATCAAATCCATTATAAAGTTTCAAAAACATACAGAGATTCAAATCTATAAAGAGCAATCCTTTATTACCACCTAAGGCACAGCAAAATTACTGCAGCATCCTTTATTTTTATACACAAAGTGTAGCAAAACAAACATTGTGCTGTATTTGGAACAAAAGACAATCTTGCAACAAAGTAATTTTGGGATGTAAATTGAATGATACAGCTCAAAATCACTTCCTGTTACAAGTTATCAGTGATAAATACTAGCAGCATTGGCCAGATATTGGATAAGGCTGCATTTATTTAATGGAAACATGCAGGAACAGAGTTTGTGTAGGCACTTCCAACCTGCATACTTCAAGGCCAACTCTCAGTAACATCCCACATGCTTTAGGAGGGAAACTGATCTACACACACACCACAAAATACTGGTCTAGGGTTGCCAACTGACCTGTTTTTATATAAAAGCTCTGTAATCCTCACCAGACATCAAAAGTCCTTTTTTTGGGCCCTCTCAAATCAGGCTAAATTCATATTTATTTCATTTTTAAAATTTTTTTTTACAGAAGCCAAGTAATGAAAATTGAGTCAGTTAAGCTTTTCAATTTGATTATTCTTTAGTTTCAAGATCATGACAAGTTGGGAGCATTATGGATTTAACGAATGAATCTTAATGTAATTTAATATAAGTTGACACGTTCATTTGTTCGACAGTGGTATTCCTTTTAAAATTAATGAATCTTTATTGTAAGCACTGATGATAAAATAAAAATGCAAGTCACAGCTCCTTTGTTGTTTTTTGCCACTATATAATATAATTGTGCAGAAGAACAAATAGATATTGTGAAGATTTACCAGACTCAAAACATTTCGAACAAATGGGTGACTTTTTTTAAGAGATGCAAAGCAGGTATCTTACTGAAAGTTGAACACGTACTAGCAGTGTCGCCAGCATTCAATAAGCTTGTAGAGCAGATTTTCAGTGTGATGCTAAACATTTGGAGCAATGAAAGAAACACACTCAAAGTGGAAATGGTGATAGCCGAAGTATTTGTGAATTTTAACTACCATATGAAATGTGTTAAATTTGTCAACTTGTTAAAGCTGTATAACTAGAAAGAAATGGCTGGATTCACAGTATTAATAGTGAGTATTGTGTTAAATAAATGCATGCTTCCTGTTGTATAGTGAATTGTCCGGATTTGGCTTCAGCTAAAGTTGGCAACCCTATACTGGTCTGCAAATTGTATTACTGCACCCTGGGCACTTATCTGACCTGAATCAACATAAATGCACACAAACAATGTTTATCCTGAACATGCACTGTGCATCTCACATACTTCTGTTTATTTCAGGTTCTCTTCTAAAGCCAGCAAGGATATCAGTTTTAACATTATCAATTTTTAACAATATAAATGTGTTTCCAGTATTTCAATTTGCAGTTGCAAACATTAAATATGGATACCAAATACAGTCATGCCTAAAATACAAGACATTTAATACTATTATAAAATATAGGATTCCAATAAACCACATTTTCAATAATATACAAAAAGCAACAAAACTTGGTTTTAAGTGCAGTTAGGATACACTAGATTCTCTGCAATTATTTCTAATTTTGAACAATGCTGTCTTCTATTCCATTATTAGAACTATTGCACAATAAGATTAAAAAAAAAGTATAAGACCATACTAGAATATTTACTCCATCAGATGTGCAGTACTACCTGTCCGACAAAAGAATGCTGTTATGGAAGGTTGCTGGTATAGCATGGTGCCCTCAGAGAAGGCTGGAATATAGTGCAGTACAGTCTGACCATCAAAACAGCATATGTAAACAGGAATAAACTAAATGATCCAAAACAGCCTTTCTTAATCACTAATGAACATCAATTTTCTACTTTGTTAGTGTGACTGTGCGTGGTGGTTGTATTTTGACTGGATTCGAACCCATCCACTGTTAAGACTCAACTGCTGTGTTCCAGTATTGTGCTGTACAGGGCATGCACCAGGAGCGATGATGTAATATTATTTATGTTTGTGCAAGCTTCCACTCGTGGCCATCTGCATTCATTCTTCAGACAGGTAATGCCTACAAGTCTGTGCATGGAATGGCTGCATAAGTGAGAATCTAGTGTACTATGTAAATGCTTTCATCACAATAAAAAGAAAAGCACCTGAAGATGTTTTCTGCTATTCACAATTCACCTACAAGTTGATAGACCTGTGACCTGATAGATTTACTCAGTGCAGTGCAAATAGATTCCCCATTTTAGCAACCCATTTCTGTTGCTCTGGCCTGGAACTGTTGCTATAGCATTGCATTTCATGCAAAAATATTCCTAACATAATGCTATGCTCGATTTAATACATTCATATAATGAAATGAGCAGTCTATTTAAATCTTTCATAGAGATGCAGATCTTTTTCAAAATAAGATGGTTCGACTTTTACTAGCACCTAATCACCTATTTCAAACCAAAATCTTCACTGCACCCCTCTGTATAAAATATTTATAGATCCCAAATGCATTTTATTAAAATTACTTAGAAAACATTTTTTTCTTTGTAAAAAAAGTTAGACCCCCAGATAGTTCAACATTACTTTTAACAATCATCTCAATTTTTTCCTCTGTAAAACAAATTTACAGTTCCTCCAGAGGTTTTATTAAAATTAATTTGAAAGGGCACCTCGTAGAAAGTTTACAGAATCCTAGGGGCACTTTCATTACACCATGTCAGCATGTTGGGGACATCAGCGTGGATCACTAGTTCACGATTCTACCACTGTGTGCACATATCATGATGAGGGATCATCTCATTGCCCATAGATGCCACTTTAGGATAAAATTGCAAAATCTTACCCACGGAACTTATTTTACAAGGTATGGAATTTTTAAAGTGTGAATAAAGGTCACAGGACCCTTCCGAGAGAAGCCATGCTAACAATTTTGAATGGAAACATTTTGAACAAGCAGCTCTACTTTTTCCCCTTAAAATTTAAGAAAACAGTGTTTTTATTAAAATGCAAGTTCTATAGAAAGAAATAGGTAGTGCAGTTCAAGATGCAATGATTCATTAATCTTATAATGAAAAAGATTAAAAGTCCAAAGTTTAATGCACCACTTCAGCACATTAGCATTTTCTTCATAAAGATGGAGGTAACGAGGAAGCTTTTTCTATTGGTACACACAAAATAGCAGTATTGAGGTTTGTAACTTTTATAAAAAATAACATTTAATATCAATACAATTAACAGTTTTGTGGCAGTAGTATAATACATACTCAACAAACGCTCAAGACAATTCTCCCACATTCATACATCATTCAAACAACAAGGGAATGTAAATACAAATCTCTTTATACAAGAATAGAGATTCTAACTTTGGTTTTACAACTGTAATACATTTGCATTGTGCCAGGCCAGAGCAAAGTGACAGGAATATATATATGGAAGCTGTAGAAGATTCTACTCTAGCTGTAAGCTGCCAATTATCTGTGTGCTTATCCCAGAAGTGCTACCAGCAGTCTCTTGAAATCTCCACCACAATCCTCCTGCAAACATCAAATTTGGTTTTAGCTCGAGTGGAATCTTCAGTTAAGAGTTATACATGTACAAAGCTTAACCTTTGCCATCAATATACAAGAGTGCGCAGCCAGATAGACAAGCTTGCTACTTTAGCAAGCAATCAAACATCTTAGGTGTGTGTGTGTGTGTGTCAGGAATAGCAACAGCACTAAGAAAATTAAATATTAAAAGTTTGAATTAATAACATCCAAAAAACAGATGTGGCAAGAGTTGCCGAATGGCCAGGAGTCTCCCAGCTCCTGGAACTGAAATTATATATCTCCTCATTCCTTTATTATTATTTGAAAATACGAGTATTTCATCTGTTATATGCAAGGGTTGGCACTACATAGAAGTAGTAGTTTGATTTGTTGCTGGTAGTGTTGGAGTCAGGAAGAAGTTCCCAGTCTTGCTATACTTACAAATAGAAATCACATAACCAGCTATTAGCAGTTTGAGGTTTTGTAATGGCTAGTTCATCGGGAGTAGAAATGAAAAACAAATATTATTGCATGTTTAATTATGTCTGGAAAAGTACACATGACTTTTTTTTTATAAATTTTTCTAGCTTTACTGTTATACCTAATTTTCTCCTGGAATTCAGAGTTCAGAAGTTGGCAAGCCTAGCTGTGGCAGAGAAATTTATTCAAAATAAACTGCTTTTTATGAGCTTGCATTTTTGTCCATTCTTATGTCTACCAATTATACAAAATTACTTCTCAATGAAGAAGACTTCATAGGCTATTCTCAGAAAATTAAGCACAAATGTTATTTATCAACAAAATATTCTAAATATATAGTATTTAAATAAAAATTGTTGGTGCCATTTGAGAAAATAAATTCCAGCATTATTCCATGTAAAGGGTATTTTGGAGTGGTAGGCTTTTCTTGAAAATATGGGTTTGTGCTGTACACTTATTTTGGTATTTAATGGATTTTTTCATGTTGGAGTTGTGCTGTTCATAAGGACCTTTTTTCCAAAACTGCAAGTCATATTCTGGGTGTGAAGCTCGAGCCCGAATATACCTCAGGCTGTGCAAAATGTTCATGAGGCCCACACCTGAGCATAGCTCGGGCAGGTGTTTCTAATGCTTTTAATGCAATTCCAAGATTTTAACTCAGTCTTGGGCTATGTGGCAAAGGTCATACATCCGTTATCGTTTAGTTGTCTGATCTGTGCTGCCATCTGTCCTCGCTTTAGTCAACCATTAGGATGTTTAGGAGAGTTAGTAATATTGGCTGCTCTTGGGTCACTTGCACCATTTTCCTTGAAGGTGTGACATTTGGTGTTAAATGTTAAAATTCAGCATTTTCCTTGATTTCTGTAATCTGAAGCTGAAATTCAGGATCCAATAAATGAAGTTCTGGTAAATTCTGATTCCAAGGGAGAGATTTTAAAGTTTTTAATAACTGGAGCATAAGTGCTTTACACACATTTTTGAAACTCATTTGATATTTGTAAATTTAAAATAAAATACAGAAGTTATGACTATTTTCTTATTTGTTGAGAAATTCTTGAAAACTATACTTTTAGATTGTACCAAGGCAGTTTAGCAGATTTCATTGATGTATTAATAATTCAAAATAGGTGTAAAATCCCTGGGTTTCTTGGCTTTTCAACTAAAATGCCTGGGCTTCAATGTGGAATATCTCACCTCAATTCGAGCAGCAAGAGGCTTCTCGTACATCTTCTCGTACTCTTGCTTGATGTCTCCAAGATCAATCTCAGATCGGGTGACGATGATACGGACCAGGGTTCGGTCCTTGGTGCCCATTCCAGCCATGGCGTCATGAAGCCTCTCCGCGAAGTACGCAGTCTTGTTTCTCACACACTTCACTGTAAAACAATTCTGATAAGTCACTTTCCTGGGACAGATGAAGTTCTACACCAGGTACTTGAGTCACGGACTTACCTATGGACAAGTAGCCATCTTCCAGGCTTCCGGCAAACTCTCGCTTGATGGCATGGGTTATATCATGATCGGCAACTTTCTCGTACTCCTCAAACACGCGGCGTAGGTGGGCATAGCTTCGGGACACCAGGATTGCATTGAACGTTGACTCGTCTGTGCCCCACTGCATCTCGCCTGGCAAATTTAAAACAGAAAATAGAGTTTGTGTCTAGTTCTCCATTTTGAAAAAAAAAAAAATTCTTTACAGAATGCTATTAGGTATTTTTGCATTTTCTCTACACATACTATGTATATAGTGTATACAGAAGATATTTTATTGCCCCCAAAATTTTGATACCAAGATTTCACCAAAAAACATCTTTTGGGACGCCAGAATTAAAAAAGCATTTTTAGAAAAATGTCTGTACATGTGGGGAGGGGGGGGCCAGCATAGCTTCTGTTAAATACCAAACTTTAAATTCAGTATCTTCCAAGGATGTGAAAGTTTTTCAAGAAAATCCTGCCAACCCAAACTATCCTTTACATGGAAATTTAGATTTTCTCAAAAATGTCTAATGTTTTTGCTTAAAATCTCATTCAAGATTGCATGTCAAATAAAATGCATATCTTGAATTTTGTGGAAATAGCCTCTGAAGACTACTTTGTTTGGGATGAATTTACCATAACAACCATATTTTAAAAGTTTAACCTAGTGTATTTCCTTATTTTCCTTCTACTTAAAAGGAAGCAAGTAATAAGACCATTCTGCTAAAGTTTATCTCAATTAGCATCAAGTAAACATAACAAGCATATCAACAATAATTTGCTAGAGATGTAGAGAAAGTCATGTGAATACAACATGGATTGTTTAAATATTTATTTGCCCTGCTTCTGAAGCATCTCAACTAAAGATCAATTTTGAGTTGCCAATGTATTTACTTGCCTAGTATAAAACTGTAGTTAACTTAGTCTATATTTGGGATATTTTACTATCCAATAACCTAGAGATAAATTATATTTTATACAAGCATAATGTAACTAAAAATCTGAAGCATCCCATTTTCATTACTTTCAATAGATCATTTCAATGGCATCTTCCCCCAGTTGGTCTTTGACACTTAGATATGACACTTTGTAAACTGCTAATTTTGATATAGACATGTTATTATACTTGACCTTCTTAAAAGGTTGACCTATAAAAGATTTGTAAAACTAAAGTAGAAGTTTAAGTACTTTGGCAAAGCCCCACACAAAAATGGGTATCCTTAAATAGAAACGAATGTACCTGCTGACATCAGAGCCTCAGCATCAGCCTTGGCCTGGTCACGGTCCACCTCCAGGCTCTCGTCCCTGTTGGCCTGCAATACATCAAACATGTATTTTCAAAAAGAAACTCTCTAATAGGAATCATTTCAGACATTATGTATTACCTTGGTGATGGAATCTTCATACAGATGTGAAAATGCCAACAGTATATTCAGCTTATAATATTAAAGGTAACAAAAGGACAGTTGCAGAGCACTTTTCAAAGAATTAAATATATTGCCTCTACCTTGCTTGTATATTCAGGAATCGGTTATCGTTGTTAAATCAAACATTCATTTATAAACAACTTCACAAATGCTTGCCCAAGATAGAGGAATGGAGCAAATAAGTATAATCCCCTCAACTGCCTTTATAATGGTCTCCTGGAACACTTTACAAGCATATCTGCACAAATTTAAAGTCCCTGTCAGAACATTGTTTTTACAGCCTAGAGCAAATTTTTGAAAGTGTCAAATATAAATAAATCAACCTGTATAATAAAATGCATTTTTAACTCACGCATGTGTGCGTGTGTATTTTGTAACACTTCTGAAAAATAGTTTGCATATAGTTAGAATATTTCCAAGTTGGATTTGTAACACTTAAGGATCCCTCGTGTATAGTTTTGCCAGACCGGTTTCAAAGCCTGTGGGCTTTATGGATACCATCGACAATGAAGCCCACATGACTTTGAAACTAGTCTGGCAAAATTATACATAAGTGATGTTACAAATCCAACTCAGAAATATTCTATTCTTATGTATCACTGTTCCAAAATACCCTTTCATTAAAATTGTTGGTTGTAAATAGGTTTTCTTGCTTCTAATCTTGTTGTATATGTATTTAGAAAATGAATCCTATTTATACGTTTCTGACATGTCCTACAACGGATGAAGAATTACTATTCTATTCAACCACTGTTGGTATCCTGAAGTTTCTAAACCCTCCTTGGAAACGTTGCTCTAGTGACATTCATTCTAATATCAATGCAAACACATGCCAAAAAGTTAACAAAACTCACTTGTCTATGTAGGACAGAGGCACTTCACTTCCTATGTGTGTTTTTTGCCAATTAAGTCCATTTGCAATTGCAAGGCACAAAAGTCAAAAAGAAGAACAGATACTCTCCAAAATTGAGAAAAAGAGGGGGAGAAGACTTCTATTAGATGTTAAAATAAGGCTTTCATTATTTTAAAAGATAAGTGAAGTTTAACTAAGCTCTATGGACCTTAGCATCTTTGGTATGGCATCTTCCCGAGTGTTTCTTTGACACTTAGGTTACAACACTGATACTGTAGCAAAGAGTTATTTGATGCAGTTTGGAATTATAACACTATCAATTGCTAATATGGAATCAAGATCTGGGACATCACATGTATGAACAGAGTGCTAATCCTTCAGAAAAAATGTACTAGATGTATATATAACGCAAGTAACAAAATTGTGTAGAAATATCTTTGTATAGGCAGAAATATTGACTTGTATCAATGAAGTGATATTGTATGTAGTAGGTAAGGAATACACAATACCTACGGATAAAAGATAGCCATAAGTATAACACCAGGATACAAAATAACTACTATAGAGGAAATGTAAATAAAATGGATCCCAATGGGCAAAATCCTTCACAATAAACTGCCAAATGAGCTAAAAACTAAGAGGTAACATGTTCCAAAAATAACCAAGAACATTTTTAATAAATGAATGTTTTTATATTGATTTAATTATTTTTCACACAAGCCATGTGTAGCGCAGGAGTTGGATAGGTAGCGTCAGACTGAAAAAGTCTGTGCCATTCAATTAAATCAACACCTGTTGAGCATAACAGTTGGCTATATTATGACCCCCCGGACTTAAAAGTACTTACAATATTGTAAGTCACCATTGGGGTTATCTCAAAATAATTTGACATCACCTTGTGGTTTACTGGGACACATGCCAGTCAGTTGAGAAATTCAATTCTAAGCCAGCATGTTGCCGTGGTAGCTCAGTGGTAGAGCAACCAGCTAGAGACCAGGAGATCCATGGTTCAAATCCCAGCTATGGCATTGAATTTTTCAGTCTTGACTACCTATCCAAATGCTTATATAGACTGGACGAGTTGTAAATATTTTGTAAACATATATATAATGTTAACGATGCTTGAAACTTGTACAAGTCTATATGCTAATTATTATTATAACATTTTGGCCATTTGAAACCTCTGCTCTCAAAAGTGAGTCTTTGATCCTTGTGAATTCTCACATTAAAATGTTTACCAGTTTTCATAAGTGTTAGCATTTCTGCTTAATTATGAGCCTCAAGATGTCAGCTTCATTCTCAAGACAAAGGCCCTGAGTGATGATGCAATACGTTCTACTTTCCCTCCTTTCTGCTTGTTAAGCAGATATCTGAGCTCATGAGGAAGCAACAAACAATTGCTGGGAATTCCTGCAACCATGTCAAGGCCTTTCACTTGCTAGCAAACCTTTGAAGGTCAGACAATGACCTTTAGTGACATTTCCAGAGAACTCACCATAAGCAGAGAGACGAGCAACCTCTTGAAATGCCCAGAAGTGTCACCCTTCAGGTCGCTCTCCAACGAGCTTTCATACACTGCAACAAATAGGACATAGCCAAGTGTAGTGACAGCAATTTTATGTTTTAGTAACCCCTCATTTCTAGTTTACAGCACTAAAACTACCTTTAAACCTAGGTATTATTTATATACCTTTATTCACTATAATGTGTCTCACAAAAGAATTTAATAATTTATCAAGTCTATTTCCATTCCTTAAAGTTCCTGTAAAACAGGTGATTTATTTCCTTTCATATGCAAAATTATTTTCTCCTTGAAACTTTAAAATGGATGCATTACAAAGTTTATATCACCAGGTATGTTAGCTGCTGTAAACCATGTTAACTGTTACAAAACTTCTATAATTTGCACATATAAAAAGTATTTGAATCCTTTTGAAATTTTGCAAATATGCAAAGAAGTGTGATTAATATTAATTTAAAAGAATTTGAGTCAGTTTTTGTAACACAAACATTTAATTACTGCCATACAGCAACCTCTGGAAGTCCATATATCCAGCACCAGATGCCTCCACAAGTGATGCACCTCCATCCTTGTTGACCCCAACAAAGCAAGATTCAGTCAGAATTAAGGCTTGAAAATGGGAACAAGTGTTCCCAAAACCAGTCCCAGCAAGTAATGTTTGTGTTACACAAACAACTCAAATTCTTTTCAATTAATATTGCCATAAAAATGACAATTTTATCATCTCTCCATGGATAAAAATTAAAGAAATCATATGAAGCATTTAACTTATGAACAATTCTTTCAAATTTAAGAGTTAGATTATACCCTGCAACCTAGCTTTGCCACTATTTCACAAAAATGTCTGCCATGTGCAAGCACCACGCTACTGAATTGAATGATCATGATCCTGCAGGAATATTTTTGGAATTTGATTTTAAAAATGTATTAATGGTTTAATATTTTGAAACACTTTCCTTCATCAATTGTTTACTTTTTTTTAAAACTCTTAACAGATATTAAAAATTTAAACAAAAATGTAACCTTATGTATTAGCACAACCACCACACCTGTCATTTTCAAGGAATCCTTAACCACTTTCATACCCTGAAGGAACACTTACAACCAGACAAGTCACCATCCATGGTGTAATGGTTACCATACTAACTTCATATAGCCAAGATCATAGGTTCAAACCTGGTGGAGGATGATGGATTTTTTTTGGGCATAAAAATCCATAGCATGGCTTCCTTCAAAAGAGAAGTAAAGCCGTGGGTCCCATGTCGTAGATTTACGGCATGTAAAAAAAACCTCAAGCCTGATAGAGGCCTCTGAGCAAAATTAAGCTGTCTTTCACGCACAGTATAGAATGGGACGCAGTTAAACATCATACATAAATAAAATTCCATTTCATTTCACAACCAGGTAAGGTGGGGATTCAGTGATGTGACATGAGCTATTGATTGCATTGTGTGAGAAGTACCAGATTGAATTAATGGCACATTCAGAAATACTATATTTGTAAACTGAATATTAAGATAAAACTGAATAAAATGTAAATGTAAACGAAGCAAATATGTAGCCCAATTAGCAAGCTGCTGAAATAGCATGCTTGTTAACAAAACTGAAAATATTGTCAGAAATTCAGTAATTAACTCCCACACGAAATGAGCATACTTGATGACATAACATATCTGAAGTCACACATTACTCACATTTCTCATACATTGCAGAGATGGTGCGCAGGCCATAGTTACTCAGTGTGCACAGAATTTCAACAATGGCTTCCTCGTCTGTTCCAATGCCACTGATGGCGTGATGCAGCTCCTTGGCATACAGATCTGGTAAAGGGGTCATCATGGCCACCACTGCATCCTCAAAATGTCCTCCCAGTTCACCCTTCAGCTCATCCACGAGATCCTGCAGCACATTACACAGAAAGGAAATTAAACAGCTGTAAAATATACTGCAAAATTCTCAATTTTCTATTTTTTTTTTAATGCATGTTCTAAATACACACATTAGCACAGGAAAACTGATATACATGGAATTATAAATTATTGGGAAGTGAAATTTCTGCAAGGAAACTGTATACTCAATGTTATGGGTTTGGCAGAAAAGGATTTACTTGGATATGAACTGGCATTCTCAGTAAAGTGTTACGTACATGTTATACAAGATATTTTTAAAATTTATTGAAAAATTGATTTCTCAATTTATGGTAATGTGTGTATTAGACTAATGACGCCAACATTGTGTCATCCACACTTTTTTTTTTTAGTTTAACGTCCTTTAACCTGGTTGGCCATATCAGACTATGAATGAAAGATTTGAACTCGACCTGTTGAATATGAGACAGACACGCTACCACCACACTACCCAGGCAGCCCATAAACTCTTGTATAAAGTAATGTTTTACTTATTAATATTTCTTCAACTTTTAGTGAATAAATATAAGTTTTTGTGGCAGTTTATTAAACTTTTATACCCATAGAGTAGGGTTTTTTTTCTTAGAATATTAGTCTGTGCATGGGGAATTTTGTGCTAAATTCTTTCCAGGTATTATAGTGATGTAGGTTTTGTTTTTCCACAAAATTGTCAGTTTTTATAAACATAGGTGAGCAACTTTAAGGGATATTGAGCATTATTATTTTTAATTTTTTAAACAGTGGTTCATAAAAGTCTTTGATGTTTGTGAGCGACTTTTTTCTGAATTCCGAAGACTTTCCCACCCAGGTGCATTTCCCCAAAAATCCTTGAAAATCTGGGTATGGTGCACACATGCATGTTCCTCAATGGAACTCTAGTATAATAGATATGAAACTTTTCAATTTAGAATTCTTGTATTTCATTCTTTAAGAAAATAATCCTCACCTTTCCATAAAGGGTCTTGAAGGTTTCAGCAATTTCCATACGCTGTACAACACCACGCTTTGCAATAACGTCAATAATTGACTGTTCATCTGTTCCCAAACCTTTCATTGCAGCTCGGAGAGTCTGTGCATCAGCATCTGCATCAAACGGATCTGCAGGGTGCACAGTGGGGGTGCACTGCAACACATTCACACAAACTTCAGCCTTAATGCTACTTTTTATATTTATAAAGCTAACAAAGCAGGCACTTTCGTTCTCTTCAATAATACAAATTTACTCAGCTGTGTCTTAACATATCTGCCAACGAGTTTAATTTCTTTTTACTTTCTCTGCATGAGAAGGTGATGCATTTTACCCAAAACTTGAATGCCAAGATTTCACCAGAAATACATCTTTCGGGCGGGAAAAAAAAAAAAAAAAAAAGCATTTTCAGAAAAAGGTCTGTGTGTATGGGCAGCATAGCTCAAAAATGAAAAGTTAATAAAATAGAAACTTAATATTTAGGTTCAGTATCTCCCAAGAATCTGACTAAAGATTTTCAATAAAGTCCCTCAGTTCCCAACTACCCTTTACATAGAAAAATTTCAAAAATGTTGATTTTCTCAAAAATGACTTAATGATTTTGATTAAAATCTTATATTTAAGATATTTACATGGTAAATAATATATATTAAATTTTCTGGGAATAGTCTCTAAAGACCTTTATTCTGGATGAGTGTTTTTAAATTTTGCATACCTAGTAAACTGTAAGAGAAACACTAGCTACACAAATGTAGAGCCCCTTAAAAACACACTATGAAAATTTTTTCCTGGAGTTGACATTGTATTTCTTATTGGCTTCAGTTTTATCAACTTGTCTCATACAGGGACTTGTTAACTTCTGGCCATGCAAGGAAATGGATATCCCACAGAAACCACTTTTTAAAGCATATGACTGTTGGTTTAGCCTAGTGTATTCCCTTATTTCCCTTCAACTTAATTAGGAACCAAGTAATAAGACCATTTCTGTTAATGTATATCTTGATTAGCATGAGGTGAATAGAACACTAAGATTTTTATAACAAGTTTCAAGTTTCATAAATTCTACTTTGACTGTACAAGATCTTTTAGTTACTCAGCTTATATGCATACTTTTTAGTTAAAACAAAAATTAATATTCAAACTATATTTTAGATGTTTAAACTATTCTATAAAATTCACAAAAATATTAAAAGTTTGTGTATCAACTTTTAATAAAATATTAAATAGTTGCTAAATTCTTTTGGGTTTAAATAGAAGAGCTTATTCTTTAATTTCCAGAAATATTTTTTAAGAAGTTCTGTTAATTTCTGGAACTTACCTGCACAGGGTAGTACTTGCGGGAACTCATTCTGGAATCTTGAGATGATCTTTCTGGAAGCTCACAAGTTGATCAGTTCTCTGCAGCTCTCACAGCCAAACTACTCAAATGTAAGACACCGGAGCCTATATATAAGTAGAAATTGAATCAGCGGGCAGCTATGACCTAATAATGACCTCAGCTATGATTGTACAGTTACACAGGATGTCCATGACTCATGCATGCCACTTAACTTTGGGAAGGGAAAGGTGATTCCATCTTAGGCATACTACTCTTTGTATTTATACCACCTTACTTTATATTTATCCTTCTAAATAAGCTAACTGAAGGTTTAGATAATTCCCCAGGTTTAAAATACGAGATTGCGAACTTTTTTTAATAAATAAAGTCGGTCTCGTTCATCCGGCATTCCATTGGAATGATGTCATGAGCAACCTGACTCAGGCACCGCCTTGGATGAGTGAATACAGCCTTGAAAATCTGATGACGTTAATATCGACTGAATTTACTATTTCAACTCAACCATACTACCTTTTAGTCTAAACTTCTGCCTTACGAGTTAAAAATTATAATGCAGACTCACTGGTATATTTGCCGACACTTTATACGTCATAAAACAGAAAATAATTTTATTACAAAAATAGCCACGTTTAAGTGTTAAAGAGTAATATGACATTTAAAATTGTTAAACTTTGATTTTCTCATAATAAAAATTTTAATGTAATTTGCTACCCTACTTACCCTTGTTAAACGTCAGCGACCACACCCACTTTGACAGTTTTTTCCCTGGAAGCCGGCCGGACAACTTCTTGACAGTTCGTAGAATGCGAACAGTGACGTAGGACTGCCGTATTGCAGAGTATGCGCACAAAGTTCCACGTCCCACCCACACATCCACCGAACAGATGACGTTTTACAACTAGCTGAGTTATGATTGGGCCAATTCTCATAACTGTAACCAATAGCTTGTCGACTTTACTTTAGCATTACCAACAACGTCATTTTTATTAGTAGATGCAAAATCTAATAATAAAATCATAAAATTTAAAATTAGTAGGTTAGAATTAACCTTAATGTATGTATTATATTTTTGGAATTTTTAATTATTTTCCAGCATAACAATATTTATTTATTTTATTAAAATACATACTAATTGCAAAATTTAATGTTGGCGCTGTGGAACGTCCACAGGTGGCGCACAGTATTGCAAATGTGACAAGTTTTGAAAAGAGCGGTAACTGGCAAATGGTTATAGGGAAGCAAGTAATTTAGAGAAAATGTTAAGTTGCTTTTATTAGCACGAGGATTTTATTCCGCTATGGTACATTTGAGAAAAGAACACTTTAAGTGGATATTCTAGAACTTGAAACGTCATGTAAGCACAAGGAACATTTGGTTCGTGTGTAGAATTGAAATTACGGAAAAAGAAATAATTTATAGCATTAAATTGCTTATTTTATTAACATATGTAATATCTGTGCTTAATTTTCCGTGAAACAGGTATTATATTAATGCATCATGTTAATTGGTTCGTAACATAACGTTCCAAGTTCCTAACCTGTTGAAGCAGTGCACGAGTAGAATGTAGCTGTAGAGATCTTTGTTTTAATAGAAACAGTAACAACAATTCAAATAGAGGCTGGTTAGTGAATTCCCTTTGCTTAATTCACATTTTATATTTTAACTTTTCACTACCACTTTCCACAAATCTAGAACATTTGCGATAAGCAAACAGTTGTAATTTTGACAAACAATTTTCCAAACTTAAGCATATAAAATAGTGGCTTATTTCACAGATAAGTAACAAAATGGAAGACAAGAAAATCAGTGGGGTGGAACCTCCAAAAGCTATTGCTGAAACTCCACCAAGCACTCCAATTCCTCAGGCATCATCTACGGCTGCACATAGACCTGAGGAAAGGTACATGCATTCATTATATATTTTTGTGATTTTGTGAACAGCATACTTCAAAGGGATGAACTAAAATCTCAACACTTTTGCATCAGAAAATTAGTTTAATTGAAGAATAGATACTTGAAATGTATCTTACTTTTTGAAGAAAATTTTGGCATTTGATGTACATATTGTAAATTGGAGAAACTCCCACATGGGGGAATCTCTTGGAATCTCTATATACATAAAAGACCTGCATCTGAGCAGTACTTTATTGCACAAATGTGGAGAATTCTCGTAAATATACTGATTATCTTAAATATAGCATGTTTTAATGCATTTATTGCATACATTTTCAATTTTCTGTGGCACACTACACATGTGTATCTCACCTAAGGCATCATTGGTAATCTGAACATCACAGAACTTGGTGCTACTGATTTAGGGTCATAAGTTGCGAGTTATAGCCGAGGTTTGAGGGCCCTAAGCCACAAAATGTAGCCAAGGGGTTGAGGACACTAAGCTGTAAATCATTGTTGAGGGCCTTAAGCCACAAAGCATAGCCAAAGGGTGTTTTCAGGAGAGTGGGGAGACAACAGGGTGTAGCTGAGGGATCTGTGAAGAGCAAAACCCCAATGAACAATGGCATGACTGAGGGATCTATTGGAACATCAAATTAGTGACATTTCATTTATTGGCAGCATTTGGCAAAGTTTGTCATATGAGATGTGGCCACCAAAAAGTGGACAACATGTCTTCCTTTGAGCAATTTATTATGCTTCATATATTTGGTTATTATGCAAAACTTTGACCGCTCTAAAAATCAAACGAAACTAAGTGTGATTGATTGACTTTGTATTTCTGATGACCATTTCAAAGGTTTTATTTGTCACAAAAGCTTGCTTGCTTTTTTGTAGACAAAAGTTTGTGCATGCTGGAACGGTTGGTATTTTGTGTATATGACGGATATTTACAAATACATAAATGAGTATTATATTGAATAATAAATGGTTTATAATGTGCAGGTATGTGCTGAAATACTGGGTTTATAATGAAAAAGCTTGGTTTCATTGCTAGCGGAAGACACTGTATATACTGGTATGCAAGAACGTTATATGTAGCTCTTAGCAGGATTACCGCATAGGAATAATTCACTGACTATAATAATTGGTAGAGGAAGTATGTTTGTGTGAGGTTTTTTTATCTGTTTCTGTAGGCGAAACCACAGAATCTGGTGGTTTTCAAATTTAGTGCGAGGTTAGCTTCCAATCCATTAAAGTTAGTGTGTGTGTTGTGTATATAAATTTGTTTCTAATTTTCTATTGTGGTAGTGCTTGGCAGAGAAATATGTTTCAGAACATTATAAAACAATTTATTATTTATATAATGCTCGTTTATATATAATTATTTAGTAAATATCCATCATATATGCAAAATACTAACTGTTCCAGCATGCACGTGAATTTTTCTATAATAATAAAAATGATTTTCCAACAAATAAAACCTTTGAAATCGTCATCAGAAATAAAGTCAATCAATCCCACTTAGTTTTATTCAATTTTAAAGCAGCCGAAGTCCTGCATAATTACCAATTATGTTGCATATACTACCATGTGATCCCAAAATGGCTGAACCGGCTGTGCAGTGTTTAGTTGTCTGCTCCCTCTACGCTTGCTGCCATCTACCACTATCATAGAGAGGCATGGAGGAAACCATGCAACATTTAAGGCTTTACTTATCAATGTTATTAAAGGAGATAGCTACATACATTTTTGGTACCTCTTTAGGAAATTATCACTTGCCATAGTTCAGTTGAGAAATGCTGGCGATATTTTGTTTTAATTCTTCCAGGATGTGTGGGTTTGTCTTGTATACTTTATGCTTTGTTACCCCCAGAGATAGAAATCACAGGGGGTTATGTCAGGGGACCGAGGGGGCCACAAATCTCTGTAACTATTTACAAGTTGGGCCGCTAACTCTCTCCGCTGCAACTTATGCCAGTTTTGCACTCTTAACGGGACTGGTGTGGTTAGAGAGGGATTATGGGTGGGGAGATGGTTTAAAAAACTAATGTTGTATCCATTGCGCTGTTATTAGTTGTTGGAAATATCGATAATGAGGTACTACCACGATATAAAATTGGAAACATAAATTTATATACACACACTAACCTAAACGGATTGGAACCTAACCTTGCGCTAAATTTGAAATCCACGGGCTTTGAAACTGTCATCATAAATACAAAGTCAATCAATTGCACTTAGTTTCATTCTATTTTAGAGTGGCCGAAGTTCTGCACAATAAAATTCGCTGAACAGCTGTATCTGCGTGAAACATACTTGTCATACATCAGCACATATGCCGGTGTTGCATTCCACAATGCTGTTCGCCTGCCTCCAACAATGAAACTCAGGTTTTAGGCACTTTAGTGTGTAGTATTATTATATATTTACATTGCAAAAGTACTACAAGACTTCTTTGTTTATATTCTACTCCTTCTAGGCAGCATACTTCATAAATATTCACAAAAAAGGATCGATACGCGCACGTAATAAATTAGCGTCTAACTTAATTATGGAGCTTTTCCGATAAAAAAAAATTGGTGAAAACGTAACAAGTATAAACCAAACTTAGTCAAACCACATTTAGTTTAATTTCTAGAGGGGCCCAAGTTCTCTGTAATTACCCAAATCTCTACTAATCACTCTGTCCTGAAGTGTTCTCATTGAAAGATTGGCTGTATGAGCTGTTGCAGACTCTTGGCATAAAAATAAAGACAACAAACTTGCTGCCAGGAACTCGCCCAGTTATATCACCTCAATCCATGATAACTACTCCCTCAGAGTAACCGAAGCAACACCAGCGCTCTGCAGTGGAACTAACCGATGGCAATTTGCTGCATGTCGGTCAAAAGTTACAAGGACAAGAGTTTCATTCATAGTAAAATGGTGCCCCTCACAATCATTAGTTAGCCTGGAGAAAAACTGCATCTCAGGTGTTGTGTGGTATAATTTAAGGTATGACTGTATGGAATACATGGCAACAATGCTATCTGAGAGCTCAAGAAAAATTGTGCAAGTAATTGCCAAGTTGTTGATGGGAGTGAAACTGAAATTACATACCAAGCATAAAGTAAGATGATAATCGTGACCTGCTGCTTCTTGAAACTTATCTATACCCCACTGCTGAATCCTTGCACTTGACAGTTTCGTGTAAGGTTGGCTATGCTGCGTTGCCAGAGTAACTAGTAAACAACAGCTGATTATCGTGTGTTGACGAATATAAACAGTGTACATGGTAAATGAGTGCCGTCAAGTAATGAAACTAATTCGTTATTGTTAACATTAATTTAAGATAACAATGATACTATAACACATGTAACATACAAATGTATTTACGACAATATTGAACAAAAATGCAGAATAGCTTGTTACAATGAGAGAAAGTGATATTCAGCAGTTTACAATTTTAATGGTTCAATTGCAACCAAGTCTCCATCGTCGTCATTCTTGGAAGTGTCATCGTCAGCAAGACATATCATTAGTGGTTCCCATGAACATGATTCACCTTCTTTCATGAAGCTGTGTCCACTCTCGCCACACTATCAACAATTACAATAAATGTGAGTAACAATGAATAATACTTGGCTTGTATAAAAGCTCAGCACACATGTTAGGAGTTCACAAACTGAGCACGTGGTTGGAATTAGCCAGATTTGCAACATTGTTGTGTAAAAAATGTAAATGGCGTGTTATTTATGGATGCTCTTTAACTGCTGTGGTTCTCAGCGTCCCATTCTAAATTGGGTGTGAAAGACCGTTTAATTTTGCTCACAGGCCTTTCTATCAGGCTTGAGGTTCTTTTACGTGCCATAAATCTATGACACAGGACCAGTGGCTTTACTTCTTTTCCAAAGGAAGCCATGCTAAGGATTTTTACACCCAAAAAAATCCATTTTCCTCCGCAAAGGTGCAGTGTCTAGATCTGTTTCCACTGTCTGACCGAGTGAGTGGAATGCTGTTTTGTGATTGGTTCAGAAAGTCAAATGGATAAAGATTTTCATCTGTTATCAAAATTTTAAATACAGGCTCATATTATGCCCCACCTAGTCTGGAACATCTATTACCAGGCCTGCGATTAGAACAAGAAATCTTAATGTGGTGTTACAGAAGCATGGAAATGGTTCAGAACATCTGAGAAAAAATATTGTAAATAACTTAACATTACGGTAAGTCCTATATCTGTGCTAACATAGAAATTAGAAAACTATAGCTATTTTCATTCCATAATGGCGTACAGCATGATTCTTTGGGGAGCTGTAAAATATTTAAATTGCAAAAAAAAAAAAATAATCATTTGTATTATGATGCACGTTAGTCCTAGAAATTCCTAAGGGAGCTTATTTCGATAACTACTTACCCTGCCCTCACAATATATTTACAAATTAGCCAAACCACTTGTGAAAACTGAGATAAATACTATATTAAACAGAACAAACGTAAGCATGAAACCAGAACAGAAAATTATCTGAAAGCACCAGCCCTAGACTCACTTTTGTAAAAAGCCCTTTCTAATTTGGTACAAAACTTCGTAATAAACTACCTTGCTCGCCTGGGTAGTGTGGTGGTAGTGTGTCTGCCTCACATTCAAAAGGTCGCGATCATTTTTTTTTCTCGGGGTTTTCCCTTGTCCTGAAAAGACTAATATCAAGTAACTTATAGCTCCATGAACTCCGAGATCATTTGAGCATATTTCACTAATTTCATTCATCGTCCGATATGGCCAACTAGGTTAAAAGCCGTTAAGCCGCAAAAAAAAAAAAAAAAAAAAAAAAAAAAAAAAAAAAAAAAAAAACACTACCAAACGTTTATTTATTGAAACAATACCAACTCCCCATATTTATGGGCTGCCAACAAGGACAGAGTAAAGCAGACAAATTATAAATTAACTATCTAAAAAAAACTTGAAACTCTTCTATAAAGATAATGAAATATTCAGTTTTCATTAGTATAGCAATCGAAAAGGAAACTAAAAGGAGCAAAAGGATTATCAAACATAATATAAAATAACATACAATAAATCATTTATAGCAAAGGAATATAGAGCGTGGAAATACTAAAAATGGTCATTATACAAATGGTTTTGAAGAAGAGAAATTGAACCTTTTATTGCAGATTTGGTAATTTCTTTTATTTTTTCCTTCTTCAGTCCAAACTTCTTCCAGGTATTGAAAAAATGTAATGGAATGGTGCTCCGACCATTAGACCAGTTACCTCTATGATATTTAGATTGTATTTTGCCTTGATGTATGGGATTGTGGGATGTAAATATCCCTTTTCTCTTCGTCGATATCTCCCTGTAAACTGGGCAACCTCCTCTTGTATATCTCGTTGGGAGGAGGTGAGATTGGCTTGTTTGCGGATCATCACTCTATTTTTACACATAGCCACATTTTAAGTAAAGAACTGGCTCCTATCTGCCCGCTCCGTGGAGTGACATCTGTGTGGCATGTGCTGTTAGAGTGCCTTGCTCCAGCAGCCTGTCTTTTATCTTTGCAGCTGTGGCCTCCCTTGAGGAGGTTCTTGCCGATGACCACAGAGCAGTAGAGAAGGTTTTATATCTCGGCTGACTTTCCCAAAAAGGATCTAGATTTTATTTTTTTATCCAGAGAGTTTTTAATGGAGTGACATTTCTTGTATTTTAAATGTTTTCTCCATAGTTGTTTTAATCCAGGATTTTAGGCATCATTATCACCGTGTTTGCTCCATTTTTATTCAGTTCTGGGTTTATCTGTGGCTTTTACTCCCTGGATTTTATTACTTACCCTTTTCTTTTACCGTTTTGATTTTACATGTTTTTTAGCTTTGGTGTATTTATTCAACATTTTTTTATAAGGGCGCAAATGGGCATAGCAGTCGAGCGTCCCTAAACACCAATCATCATCTTGTGGTTGTCCTTTGAGCTTTTCAAACCTAACGGTAGGGTCGATGATAAATCCTATTTTTGTGTCTTTTCAAATTGCAATCATGTCAATTTGTCTTGTGCCACCATAAAAGATAAAATTGTGTTTCTTAACACAGTAAAAAAAATTCCTCATAGAAAAACCATATTAGACTAAAAAAGGATACATGGAAGATAGTCTCTATGACCATACATATTAGTAAATTTGTTAAATATATAGAAATTTATGTATGTCATCTTTTATTGTATTAGTTTGTAGTATTAGCTTTTACACATGTTAATTTGGCGAGTCATCAGTTAACTGTGCTGTAGCCCAATCTATGTAAATGTGTGTGGCAAATAGATTACTATTATTATTGTCACTTGCTGAGGAGATTGCAAGGCTCTAGATATGAAATGCTGTGACCTAAATGTGAACTTCTCATTTGTTAGTTTATATTTGAAATGTGTTTCAGCCTAGCTGAGATAACAATCGTTGAAGAGCAGGATTATGAAACTCGTCTCAGTGATATCATCGGAGGACTGCGTTTTCTGGGTGACAAGTTACAGGATAGAGAGTCGCAAATTTCCCAAAGGCAGCCACTCATATCCAATGAAAGAGCAATAGCACGAAGCAAATCTTTGTCATCGATTGGTATCCTCAAATTTGATGAAACACAAAGTATGCAGTCTCACTGAAACATATTTGTAATGTAGTTTGTACAAATTGAAATGTTTGTTTTCTGTTGCTAGTTTTACTATAGTAAGTATTCTCTGTCCAGTCTTACTTCACTGGTAATGTAAACAAAAGCAACAAGTTGTAATGACTATGATTGGTTGCTGTATTTTTTACTGCTTTTACACATCACAAAATAGTTCTTAAATTACCAAGCGAGTACAGAAATATTGTATTAGACAATAATTGCTGTCTAAATAATATAGTATGAATGATAAGGAAAACATTTACTGATCATTTAATCATACAATGCATATCAATTATGCAGTTTGCTTCTAGTCAGCAAGTAATGGTGGAAACTTGTAATAAGTGTACTGAAACATTAGCAAGGAAAGAATTAGCCATGATGTATATACTAAGTTTTGTGAAAAGTACCTTACCTATTCATTAAATCACATTCTTAGTATTATGTTCAATTGGTGTTGATTTAATTGTTTTTTCACACAAGCCGTGTGTAGGTCAGGAATTGGAGGTAGTCAGACTGAAAAATTCAATGCCATAGCTGGTATTTGAACCACAGATCTCCTGATCTATAACCGGTTGCCTTACCACTGAGATACCATGGCAACATGCCAGCAAGGCATTGCATTTCCCAACTGACTCGCAAGTTTCTGGGTAAACTACAAGGTGTTTTCAAATTATTTTGAGATGACAACCCCAGTGGCGACTTAGAATGTTGTAAGTGCTTAAGTCTTAGGATTCATAGTATAGCCATTTATTATGGTCTGTGGTCAACTATCGTGGTTTGCCGGGAAACATGCGAGTCAGTTGAGAAATTCAATGCTATGCCAGCATGTTGTCATGCATTCTTCAAATTATGGCATTACATTTTTCGGTCTGACTCAACCTATCCAACTCCTGTCCTACACATGGCTCGTGTGAAAAAAAATCCTTTAACACATAAACTTAGCAGTATGCAGACTTCACAATGAAAGACTTAACATAAGCACTAGCCTAGAGAGAAATGCCTAAAGTCAACTTGCAGCTGAGTTAAAATGGCTGATTTTGAACAGACGGCAAATTGCATTCATGCATATGAAAACTGCTGTAAGTAATTTACTTGGGGTGGTATATTTAAAAAGTTGACCCTCTTGTCAAAGATGATGCTAGGTTTAACCTCTAACCTTTGCATAACTGGTAAACCATTAGAGATGGACAAAAACTTCCTACACAAAAATGTAGATCTCATTAAAACATATGTCATACACTTTTTGTTTCTTCTTTTTTACTTTTTGTAGAGCCAGCTGTTTCGGAAATATTTCTTGTTGTTCGTTTCAGCTTTAAAATACTCAACTTTCTCATATGGGGGTTGGTTAACTCCTAGCCAATAAACAAATGAATTTCCTCACAGCAACCAGCTTTTGAAACATTTCACTATCGCTTTAGCCAATTTCGCTTCTACTTTGAAATCTTATATCAATTAGAATAAAGTAGATAAAAGAATAAGTTATTTAACAATAATTTGTAACAGATGTAGAGATTCATGTGAATGGTACACCTCAGATTTTTATGTTTAGGTGATTCATTGTGAAAGGTTCCATTACAATACATAGCATCTAACTTTTAGCCTCTGAGCAAAATTAAGCCGACATACAGAATGGGACGCTGAGAATCATGGCAGTTAAAGAGTATCCATAAATAGAATGCCATTTCATTTAATCTGGTATCCAAAATCATGGGTTTAAACCCAGCAGAGAGCGATGAATTTTTTTCAGCCATAAACATCTTTAGCATGGCTTCCTTCAGAAGAGAAGTAAAACTCCTGGTCCTGTGTCGTAGATTTACTGTACATAAAAGCGTGATAAAGTGGCCTTTGAGCAAACAAGCTGTATTTCATGCCCAACATAGAATGGGAGGGTGAGAACCACTGCCTTTAAAGAATGCTCAATTTAGTTTAACTTAAAAGTTTGAGAGATTCCTATGGTTGCCTACTGAAATTATTGCTGACCACTCATTCAATAAACATCCACTCCTAAAGTAAATTAAATACCAAACATTTAAGTTCAGTATCTTCCAAGAATGCAACATGGGGATTTTCAAATATATATATATCGAAAAAATTTCAAAAATGTTGGTTTTCTCAAAAATGGCTCTAACAATTTTGATTAAAATAATTTATATTAAAAATATTTACATGACAAAGTATATATCTTGAATTTTCTGGGAATAGCCTGTGAAGACTACTTTATTCTATATAAATTTTACGGAAATTTGTATAACTGGTAAACTGTAAGAAATACAGAAAAACATGCATAAAACAAAATGTAGAGCTAGTTAAAATGCACAATTTGTTATACACATTTTTTTCACGGAGTGGATCATTTTTGAGATATTCCTTTATTGGTTTTGGCTTTAAAAAACATACTTTTCTCATATGGGAATTTGTCAACTCCTGTCCATACATACAAAGGAACTTCAGTCACATAGCAACCAGCTTTTGACTATCATTTTAACCTATGGTACTCCCTTATTTCCCTCCTCCTTACAAGGAAGCAAGTAATAAGGCTATTTCTGCTAATTTTTTCTCGATTAGCATGAAGTAAAAAGAAGTATAAGCTTTTTAATAATTTGTTGCAGAGATGTAGAGAAAGTCATGTGAATGGAACTCAAGTTTTTTGTTTACCATAATACTTCATTTCACCTTATGTTTACATTGCTTGAAACAGGCGATATTTCAAGTTATATATATTCCACTGTATATATACAGTGGAACCTCACTTATGTTTTTCAAGGGAGACTACTAAAATACTGTATAAATGAGAAAATGTGGAACTGATTTTCTCTTCTGGTATGGACCTCATCCGAATTTTTAATTTTTCACCAAGAGTTGAGGATTTTATTGTTTTCTTTTATATTCACACATGTTTCTTCTCCTGTTTGTAACTTGAAACTCCACATAAAATAGATTAGTGACTTTTGGTACGATATGACGACAATGAAAACAGCACACTAGCAGTACTCGACTTAAAGCAGACAAGTGACTGTTGGAACGAAATGACAATGAAACTATAAGCGTCAATGAGAACGAGAAATCAGGCAATTCCAAGGCTATATACAGCAAGCCTGCCACCATACTTTTTTTAAAAACGTATAAATGGGTACATTTTGAGTATGGGGATCATAAAAAGTGACGTAATACTGAGAAAACATATAATTGATCAAATGTTAATGGAAAACAACTGGTCTCTTAAAATTTTAGCAATAGATTTTTAAGCGAATAACGTATAAGTGAATTTCAACTCTCTGTGTGGGTGTGGGGATGTGTGTGTAATCAGTAAATAGTTAATATATATTTACATAGCATTTATTTAATGAACTTGAGTATATGAACATGTTACTTATTTAAAAATTCCTCTACTGAATTAAACACTTTATTTATTAAATAAGTTTGTAAGGCACTTTTGAATTTCTCATAACATTCACTTTTTTTTTAATGCAGTTGGGAGCCTTTCAAATAAGCTAAGTCTGTGTATATCTGAGTTTGTATTTTACTTTATATAAATGTAAAGACTTGGTTGTGTCATAAGGCTTCCCTACACGAGTCAAGGTGATACCGAGAAGCTGAACTTCAACACTGTATTCTAAATCGTTGTCTATAAATAATTGTAGCTGTGCATTAAATGTCTTATTTCCAAAAGCTATAATTTCACATTTTTTGGGGGTTTATACTTAGGTTTATCGTATTAAAGTAGTTCAACAGTTTGGTAGCTACTTTGTTTATGCTTTTTTCTAGCATTATGATTGTGTCAGTTTTGGTTGTATCATCTGCAAATTGTACTATTTTAGAATCAGCAGAAATAAAGTTTTTCTTGCAAGAACAAGATGAACAGAAGAGGTCCAAGGATGGATCCCTGTGGAACACCATGTGTCAGTTTCGCAGATTAGCATCACATTTGTCGAATTTAGGACTACATATTGTGATCTATTTGTTTAAAAGATTCAATCAATTTGAATCCCAGACCTCTAATGCCCAAGACAGATAATCTATTCATTAATATTTTTTTATCAATGGGGCCTTATCGAAGGTCTTAGTGAGATCTAATAAAATAGCCGTTGAATATTTACCAGCATCAATATCTTCTATACTTGCTAAAACTTCGCTGATTGTAGACCTATTTTTGACAAATTTGTTTTGGTGTTTAGGTATCAAGTTGAACTTAAGAAAACTCATTAGTCTTTTATAAATTACTCGTTCAAAAATGTTTGAAAGTGCTGGTATGGTTGATATTGAATGGTGGTAGTTCAATTCCGTTTTGTCACCTCTTTTGAAGATTGGTAATACTTTTGCTATTTTTAACTTTTCTGGGAAAATTCCTAGATCTAAACAAGAATTATGTCTACAAGAGGATTTACAATTTCTTGACAATATTTTAGGTAATGACATTGGGATACCATCTATACCAATACTATTTTTTTATAACATTTAGAATCTCATTTGTATCTATTGCCAGTGTCCTCTACATATCTATACCAAGTAGTGTATATTTGTGGCAAGGCTGTGGTTATGTGGATTTTTAAATTACTTGTATATATGTCTGCAAAGATAATGCATTTCCCACGGCTAAGCTGTACTTCTGTGAATAAAATTCGCCTCTGAATGTAAAGTAGGTTTGGTCAATGCATAATTGTGTTAGCTTTAATAAGTCTTCTGCTGTTTAACCACAAATGTCTGTGGTGGTTAGCCATTTTTTCAATACCGAAAGTAGTTTTAATCTTGGATTGCTGGGGAAAAGTGATACTTAATCAAACAAAACCAAAATGTCATCATCACTTAGATTTTTTTGTTTTATTAACCCTATTAATTGAAGGGAATTTTTTTTTTACTTGAACTGCTGTACTGTGGTAGTTTGGAACTGTTTTGTGAGCCAATTTGCTAGTGTGTATGCAGGGGAGTTGGCATTTTCAATAGGTCACATTTTATTTCCTGGTTTATGTATTTTTGGTAGTCCATATATTCTTAGTGTGCAGTAGTTACTTGGAATTAGTTTCTTTTTGTTTGCATCACTGATTAATTTTACTCTAGGTTTCATGTAAGGATTTTTATATTTTGGGGTGCGATCTTTTAAAATTTCTACATATTCTTTTGACCGTAAAAGTTTTTCCATGCTGTTTTTATAATCTGATTTGTCCATCACTACTATTTTATTTCCTTTATTGACTTATTTTATTTTTATTATTGTATGGCTCTGGGATCTTTCTGTTTTAAAGTTTTTTCCCATTCTGCTCCAATTAAGAGCTTATGACTTTCTGGTAGATCAAAGATTGGCATTTCTATGTCTGCAATGTATTCAACATTGCGGGGAAAAACTGATGCACATATTTAGGCCCTTAGGCCCACGCTTTTTTCTTTGTGTGAAGGATTCCTTGGATTAATTAACAAAATTTTCTTCATTATTTCGGTTTGGCAGTGATAGTGTGTATTATCGTTTAGTGTTTGTTGCTTTTGGTGTCAATTTTAAGCTTTTTATTTAGGGTTTTCCACTTTTGCTTTACATGTATGTGCATAACCTCAAATAACTGTTGTGCCACATATAGCACATTGATTTTGTGGAATACCCTTCCTTAAACCTTTTAACCTCCATACTTCTTTCTCGCTCTTTATTATACAGTACATAATAAACTTTTTGAAAGAATGTTTGTAGAAAAGCGAATAGGAAAAGTCTTAGAAATGCTACACATTAATTTGTTTTATTTTTTTTGTTTATAGGTTTGCCTGGGGACACATTAGATGAAGACATTCATAATCTTATACAGAATTTTGAAGCAGCATTAGCAACAGCAAACAAAAAGTCAGAAGAGATCTGTGAGGAGAACCCAGCATGTGTTTCTGAAAAGCAAGCAGATATGTCTGATCTGGCCATTGATTTAAGAGTTCGTCTTCAGAAAGAACTGGCTCAGAGGACCATGGAAAGGTTTTCATTACCTGAGACTCTGAGGTCCAAACATAGTAGCATCTCTGAGGGCAACAAGTCTTTTCAAGAAGGCTGCACCATTGCAAGTGAAACTTATGTAGTAAGCAAAGGGCCTGAAGAACTCTCGTGCAAGAGCGAACAGGATTTAGCTAAACCTGCGGAAGATGCAAGCGATCCTTACTTATATCTGAATGAGGCCAAGTGCAGTTCTTCGTTCCTCACTAAAGACAAGATGGCGCTTGCAGAATACGCTGATGCAAGTTTTGTTCCTGGGGAGCAGTTTAAAGAGCTGCTGGCACAAGACGAGGAGGCCTGGAGTAAAGAAAACATTCCCCCAGTAGCTGACCCTCCTGCCAAGCTCTCAACGTCCGATTTGGAGTTCTCTGGCATTGCAGCAAATGCCGAGATTTCCCTGCCAAACGTGAGCAAGTATATTGGTAATCTGGACTCGAAGATCTCCATCGGACAGTACTTCAAGCTTAAATCAGAGGACCCAACCACTTTAACAGAAAGATGCAGCGTTATTTTTACAAAAAAAGAGAAACGCGTCAAGGACAAAAAGGATCGAGAAACTATGAGTACCACGTTAAGTTTAAGTCAAATTGCTGGCATACTTGGAAAGTTGGACAGTGCCATGTCTCCACGAACTCTTGTTGCAGACTTTCTGAAACAGGCTACCAGCGCTAAGAATCGTTCTTCTTTGTCTGAAAGCCTTGCATCTCTCAGTGAGAAAGATAGATCTTATTACCTTAGTATACTAGAGGGTGAAAATCCTCGAGATATGTTTGAGGTACCAAGGAAAAGCGAAGGCCTTGGTTCTGTGTCTTACAGCACAACAGTAAACAGTTCCTCACAGAAAAACACTGTTCCACCAGGACAGAAAACAATAACAATTGAAGATAGCTTAGCTGCGGGTGACCTAAGCATGCTTAAACTGGATGAAACAGTAGACGAGTCTGTGGTATGTTTAACAAAAGAACTCGTAAGCAGGCCAGGGGAATCTGTTGATTGTTCTGCACTGCTGCCAACCCTGAGGAAGCATTGTCCCGACATCTGTGGTTATGAACCAGAGTTTGAAGAAGCAAGGACTCCGGCTGACTTGGAGACACCAAGTAAGTGTTGGTTTTTCTGTAGTTTGTATGTTTCATCTATACTCTCGCTGCTGAATCCTTGCACTTGACAGTTCTGGTGGTTTCACAGAAGGTTGGCTATGCTGCCTTTGCAGCGATGCCAGAGTAACTATTAACAATGAGAAATTACCTTGTGATTGACATTCTGCTGACACGTGGCCGGTTGCCATATTACTTGATGTCCGTCTGTAGCAACAAATGCAATACCTTCTCTATGCACTATGTAATAGAAAAAGTAAAAATTACACCATGGACGTTTTTCTAAAAATGTTTTTTTTTCGACTCAGGTTATCTTGAAATCTGGGGAAATCTTGACATAGAATTTTTGTTGGAATACAATACCTTCTCTAGCCACTTTGCTCCTTGTATATACATAGGTGCCAGAGAAAGTAATTAATCCACACTCTTTGGTCCGGTTACTATGGAAAGAGTTCATGTCGATAAACACCCATATTCCACTGCTTCCTCTCTATGCATACCTCTCGTATGTTGAACTATTTTTCCTCATTTCTCACTAGTTACTTCATCAATTCCTTTCCATATTGGGTCATGTATTTCACTAAACGGAAAAGTTTCATTATTTTGGCTAAATAACAACTTATCACAGCTATAAGACATTTTCAAATGACAGTGTCGCTCGTGATATCTCTAGGATGAGAATGAGAGCAATGTCCACGATATATAAAAGGTAGCAACGATTATAAATGTATATCCTTATGATCACTATGTGTAACACAACTGAATTTTCACAGAATGCAATCAAACAATGAGATTGCAAACAATCGATCAGTCACGCATGAGAACGCGCGCGTAAATTTCCATTGAGCCACGTAGGTGTTGCAATGCCGATGAATCACATCTCTGGCGGTTATGTTTTCTTACACTATGATTGGTCAGCAACCTGACGAGCCCTTACCAGGAGATGACACACCCCACAGTGTCGATCACAAGGAAATTTCTCACCGATAATAGTAAACAACAGCGGATTGCAAATGTCTGTATCGTGTATAAAAGACAAATACAAACATGTAAATAATAAATTAATGCTGGTTAATAATGAAGCTATTAGTTTTTATTGATAAATTTGAAAAAGTTGTACTATTATCTGACTCTAAAGCAGCTATTATATCCATAACATCTGATGTAACACCTAATAACTTAAATATTGCAGAATGCTGCAAAATCATAAAATAACTAACGAATTTAAATAAAAGATTAATACTTCAATGGATACTAGACATTGCGGAATACAGGGTAATGAAACAGCTGACTTTCTAGCCAAGAAAGGTAGTAAAATTACATCTGATCCAATAACTTATCACTCTATCAAAAGCATCATATCAACATATAATGACAAAATTGAAGAAGATAATGTATTACGAACAAAAGGAAAAGCATGGGAAAATTTATGTAATAACACGACCAGAATCACTACATTACCAAGAAAATCTTCTGTAGCAACTTTTAGACTCCTAACAGGCCATGACTGTCTCAAGATTGGTATAGTGAGATCTCCTCTGTGTTCTTTCTGTACACTTAAAGAAGATATGGATGGAAACCATCTACTGCGCTGCCCAACCTTTAGTCAACATGATAATATGACATCAAAATACTGGAGTGCAAGAGAGCGAATGGCTTCACTGTCAACTGCTCCACATTAGATAACCAACCAGTTATTATTGATGTTAGTTGAAAATAACATTGATACTGTAACGTACATAGCATGCATTACATAATTACAACATAGAACAAATGAATGCAAAATAGCTTGTTACAATAGAATTTTAACGACTCGATTGCTTGCAAGTCTCCGTCATCATTCTGGAAAGAATCCTAGTCATTGTCATGATCGTCACCAAGATATATCATTAGTGGTTCACATTTACTGATGATTCCGTCTAATTGATGAAGCCGCATCCTATCCAGCTCTACAATTGTGAAAGTCTCGTTATGTTCCCTCACACACAGAACAGCTCAACGCACGTGGTTGGAAATGGCAACGGTGCAGCATCTGCTGTCTGACCGGAATGCTTCTTTGTGAGTGGTTCAGAGAGTCAAATGGGTCAAGCTTTTCATCTGTTTTCTGTGAATGTACCAACTTAAATCGTAACTGTAAAGTGCAAGGATTCAGCAGCGGGAGTATATATGAGACTGGCACCTGGTGAGCTGTGTTGGTGTTCTTCGTGCCTCGGCTGCTCTCAGGTTCAAATCTCGCTTCCTGGTTTCTGGGAATGCAGGATCAGTAGAGCATGGGTTTGGACCCTGGTAAGCCATAAGCGATCTCAGTGGTGGAATGAGAAGCTTTCTCTATTTACTTTACTGGTGAACCAATAAATTACACTTAACATAAATATGTACAAACTGAGACTTTCACAGCCGGCGTCTTGAATAAAGAAAGTATTTTCCAGGCTTATAGGGTCTTGAAGTTCCCGAATTTCACCAAGCGCTGTGCTTGGCATCATCAGTTATAAAGACACTGAAATTCTGTCTTCCTCCATTAACTACCATGTGTTGGAAAACAAATGTAGTGGCATAAACTAAAGCAAAACACAAGACAGCCCACAAATGCACGCGGACCAATCACAGCACAGAGAGTAACAGGCTCCGCCCACCGGCCATGTATAAAAAACGCGCTCTCCACGGCAAGAATTCATTCGAGCTCTGACCAGCCACCGGATCACCTGTGAAGATGCCAAGTGCAGCCCTTGGCGAAACATCCGGAACCGCTGCATACAAGCCCAGAAAATACTTTTATTCACCAGACATGACATTTGTACAGCTATGAACTGGCTGGTTTGATTCTCTAACAGCTGACCTTTGTCACTTCGCGGTCTGACGAATCTCAGTGACGAACTTCCACAATATATTTTGTGGCAGCAATTCAAAGTTGAATACATGGTGTTAATTTTTAGTGATATGGATTTTTTCCCACACATCGAGCTCTGCTGCATATCTGGCGGGTATTACAAGGTGAATATTGGGTACTATTTCATGGTTAGTAGACCAAAAGTGGTATGCAACGGATGATTTGTCGGTTTGTTTGTATTTTACTGCTCTCTTGTATTGTGTTTCAGAAAAGCATAGAGGCCTAGCGTGGGCAGCTATAACCTTGATGGAGACACCTCCAGTTGCTTGTGTTGGCGTAGAGAGTAACGCACAGCTGCCAGTTCAAAACCTGACTGAACGCTGGCTAATTTGTGGGCTCTCTCTGGATTATGTGAAGCAGCCTGGTGGGGAACCTGATGAAGGTGATAACCTTGCGATTGTCAAAATACCACCCAAGACTGTCCTTATGGATCCAAACAATATAAAGGTAGCCAAGGTAAGTAAAGGACACCTTTATGGTTCTCTGGAACCTGCAATTGTCAAGTTATCACCCTTGTGGATCCAGACAGACGGTTATTGCAAATTATGTTCGTGTTTGCAATGTGGCATCACTAAGTATAGCACAGTTATCTGCCACGTGTTGTTTTGGGTTCATAAAACCTTTAATGATAAACTGTGACTTGCCTTGGTCTAGCTTCATCAGCAAACTAATTGAGATTGAAAATTAGTTGGGTCGATTTTGTAACACTAAAGCACTTACTTTTTATTTTGGAAAACATGTTTCAGAAGCCATGTGCTTCCGTTGTTAATTCCTTTGGACGACTGCCAGCATTGCTTGCTGTGGGGTTGTCTCTGTTCCCGGTGGTGGTTTGATGAACCTCTGTATCAGTAGGTCACCTGGCAGGATTTCAAAATTGAAAACACGGTTCTTGTTTTTCCAAATATATGTTTTGCCAAATTTTTAATTCTGTCTTCCTTGTGATGTTTTGGGAAAATATATATTTGGAAAAACAAGAATTGCGTTTGGAATTTTGAAATTCCACCAGGCGACGTACTGATACAGAGGTTCATCAAACCACCACTAGGGACAGAGACAACCACCACAACAAGCAATTCAATTCAATTTTTTATTCACAGAGGATATACAATTTGTACATATGGCTTCGTCAAGACTTACAAACTAATTATTACAAGAAATATAAATATACAATATACAGGTGTGACAGAATACAGTTAAGTAGTTAAATATCTAAGTTAAGAAATTCAATTATGCTATAAAATTTGTGTTTAAATAACCATTTATACATTTTAGATTTAAAGAATTTTCCTGGCACAGCTTTTAAAGATTTGGGTATCTTATTACATAAAATTATTCCTTTGTGGGATACACTACTGAGAGTTTTATTAAGTCGATGACACTGTAGATGTATTGCTTCAGCTGTTCGGGTATTATGGGCATGATAATCCTTGTTTCTCTCAAAACATTGCATATTATTATGAATGAAGGAGACTGTTTCTAGGATATATATACATGGTAGAGGGAGTATGTTAAGCTCTTCAAAGATAGGTTTACTTGGAGCATGGGGTGGTTCCTGATTCATTATTCTTAATATTTTCTTTTGTATTTTAAATACTATATTTGATTGGGTAGAGTTCCCCCAAAAGAGTATTCCAAATGAAATTATTGAATGTATATATCCAAAGTATACCACTCTCATTACCTCTGTACTACAAACTTTGCTTAACACTCTTATTGCGTAAGTTAAAAGATTCAATTTATTACTAAGAATGAGAATGTGATCTTTCCATGTTAATGTGTTGGTATTACAATTGACAAGGAATTTAGTAGAATGTTGGTGACTTATTGGGCTATTTTCTACAAGTATTTGGAATTGATTTGTGAGGTTTGGATACTTTTCAAAATTTAAGTAGCTTGATTTGTTAACATTTAACAATAATTTATTATAATTTAACCAGTTATACAATTTTGACATTGAGTCATGTATAGTCCGTTGTAGCGAATTTTGGCAATGACTTTTGAACACAAAGTTTGCATCATCTGCAAAAAGAACAGTATTAACGGGAGTCATGTGTAATGGTAAGTCATTTATATAAATAAGAAAGAGAACTGGCCCTAATATGGAGCCTTGTGGTACGCCACACTCAGCTATTTGTAAATTTGACCGCATACCATCAATTTCGACTAAATGGGCTCTATTTGTAAGGTATGATCTAAACCAGTCATTAGGAACTCCTCTGATGCCATAATTTTCAAGCTTATTTAATAAAATGTTGTAGTTTACTGTGTCGAATGCCGTGGATAGATCGACAAACAACCCTAAGGCATGTTCATTCTTGTCTTTTGCACTAAATATTTCTTCTAAAAAGGAGAAAATAGCCATATTTATTGACTTACCCTTTTGAAACCCAAACTGTGATTCAGATATTATATTGTACTTTAATAAAAAGGGTACTAATCTATTGTACATTATTTTTTCGAGTATTTTAGCAAACACACAGAGTAAAGAAATGGGTCTATAATTTTCAACACAGGTTTTATTACCTTTCTTATAAATGGGCACAATTTTAGCAATTTTGAAAACATCCGGAAAGCAGCCGGTAGTAAGGGATATATTGCAGATATCTGATAATGGTTTGAGTAAATAAGTTCCACATTCCTTTACGAGAGCATCAGGTATATCGTCATGTCCACTACATTTTTTATTTTTTAGACTATTAATAGTTTGTTCTATTTCTTTTTCTGTAGTTGGAAATAAATAAAGTGAGGCATAATTATTTATAATCTGTGGTGAGGTTATATTATCAGATAGTGGAGGCATGGTTTTAGTTAAATTCTTAGCCACTACTGCAAAGTAATTATTAAATGTGTCAGTGATTGTTTTTTTATTTACTATTGTGTTGTTATTCACAGTTAATGTTATTTTATCATTTTTTTGTTTACTATTAGTTTCTTTTTTTACTATGTTCCAAATAGCCTTGCCCTTATTCTGGTGACTATTAATATAATTGTCATTATATAATTTCTTTGCTGCAGTTACAACTTTATATAAAGTGTTACAGTACTTTTTAAAATATTCTTTAAATTTGGGATCCTCTGTCATTTTATTAACTTCCCTAAGCATCCTCTTTCTTTTACATGATAAAATAATTCCTTTTGTTAGCCAACTTTTACAATTAGATGAGAAATTAGAGTAGGGTCTCACTTTCTTTAATGGAAATGCTACATCCCGATAATGGGAGATTATGTTAAAAAAATCTGCTGCTTTTTTGTTAACGCAATTATTATCTAAAGTATCCCAAGACTCTATACTTAAAAGATGCTTAAAATAGTCTATATTTTGCTCATTAAATACCCGCTTGTAAATGGTTTTGTTTTCCTTAGATGAAATGTTATTACTCTTCTCCGGTAGTTCCGGGCTTACAAATATTGAGTTATGATCAGAGATTCCTGTATTAATGTTATTGATTGTACAATAAGGAAAATTGCAGTTGGCAAAGACCTGATCTAAGCATGTTTTTGAAGAGCTAGTGATACGCGTTGGATTTTGTATTAGTAGCTTGAGGTTATAGGAGTCAGTAACCATGAGTATTTTCATTCTTAGAGGGTAATCAAGTAAAAAATCTATATTAAAATCTCCACACAATATTATAGGAAGCTTTATATTTTGTAAGATACCCAACATCATATCAAGTTTATCTAAGAATGTATCAATATTACCATCAGGGGATCTATATATTCAGATGATCAGGAATTTAAAATTAGGGTATATGATTTCACATGCAACATGTTCAAAATTAATTTCTTCATTTAAATATGATGTATGATTAATATTTTTGTATTGCAGATCAGATCTTAGAATAATACCTGCACCCCCATTTTTACGATCTAACCTACAGTATGCGTTTGCCATGCAATAGTTAGGAATTGTATACAATGCACATTCATCATCTTTGAGCCAGTGTTCCGTCATACATACTATATCTACATTTGTATATTCCTGGTTTAACATTAGGTCGAGATCTATCAGTTTATTTTTCATGCATTGTATATTTTGCAGCATAATCTGATTAATGTCATTTGAACAGGAGAGAGGTATCTCATAACTTGCTGACTGCACTGAATTTATGTTTACTATTTCATCCACCACTTTAGTTTCTAGTTTTCCTGCAAAACTGAAGTTATTACATCAGTGAGTAGGTTGCCAATCTTGAAAGAACCTCTTCGATTCAGGTGGATCCCATCTTTACCAAAATCGTCACACAACCAAAAATTGCCATCTAACATTATACAGTTTTTTACATCACATAACCAGTTGAGCTCCTGATTAATTCTCATTGTTCTTCTAATCCCGACATTGCATCTACGCAGGACACCACTTACTATAATTTTCACATCGGTACTTGGGATCTGATAGCATTGACTAAGTCCATAGTATCACCCATGATTTCTTCCGCACTTACCCTATAACCAATGTTATTTGTGCCAGCATGCAGCAGCACCACCTCAGGTTTGTTTTCTTTAAGGTTCATGCATTCCATTTTTTCTTGTAGTTCACATACCTTAATGCCCGGGAAACAATGCACCTTATAACCTTTTTTCATGCACACTTCACCAGAGAATTTTAATATAGAGTCACCGGCCACAAGCACTTTTTTATCCTTAAATTGCGTGTTTGGCATATTATTGTTTACAGGATCCTTCCTTTTCGCTACCATGTCTGTATTTTTCTGTTGATCCAGTACTTCGTATCTGTTGGAGCTGATGAAACTAGCGCCTCGAGGTAGCATAGACATTTGGCGTGAAGCTTTATTTCTAACAACTGTAGCATAACTGTCCTGATTGGTTATCTTTTTTCTTAAATCTTCATTTTCCTTCTGAAGTATGCGAACTTGCTCCTTGAAATCATCCGCTTCTTTTTGAGATTTCAGCAAGTCTCTATTTAAGATATTTATTACTAAATGTAGAGACGCTATTGTTTCGGCATCACGTGGTGAGTCGGGTGCCGTAGACAGATTTTCTTGATGATATAATTCGCAATTTACCTTATCGGCCGCGTTGTCCTTATTTCCTAGTGATCCTTTTGTGTTTTTTGATGTGCACAACACTTCATTTGACTATATTATTAAGGTTATTATTATTTGAACTGTTTAAATGCATGGCTCGAGTAACCATACCTGCCGCCGCCGCCATCTTGACACTGAATGCTGGCAATCGACCAAAGTAACTGACAATGGAAGTACATGGCTTCTGAAATGTGTTTTCCAAAATAAAAAGTAAATGATGTAGTGTTACAAAATCGACTCAACTAATTTTCAATTATTATTATTATTAGTATTATTATTATTAGTATTATTAATATTATTATTATTATTATTATTATTATTATTATTATTATTATTATTATTATTTTAATCATTAATCAATAGGTAAATGCTTTATGCTGTGTCTGCTTGTGTAAAGCAACTTTCATTATTTTATCTTGATATTTGTTGACAGGTTGACATTGTGCCAGTATGTGAAGGTTTGGTGGAGATTGGCTTGCAGCTTAATTTCGAAGACGTGGTTACAAAAGCAACACAGAGATTACAGTTTGCAGTTACAATTCTGGGAGAAGAACCAAACCTCACTTTTAAAACCTCCAAGTCATTCAAGGTTTGTTGCACTCTAAGTACAAAAGAATTGAAAAAATCTGATATGTTCCATTCACATGACTTTCTCTACATCTCTGCAACAAATTATTGTTAAAAAGCTTGTGCTTCTATTTCATGCTAATCGAGAAAAAATTAGCAGAAAGAGTCTTATTACTTGCTTCCTTGTAAGTAGAAGCGAAATAAGGGAGTAGCATAGGCTAAATTATTATTCAAAGCTGGTTGCTATGTGACTGAAGTTCCTTTGTTTGCATGGACAGGAGCTGACAAATTCCTGTATGAGAAATGTATATTTTTTTTAAACCAGAAACCAATAACAAAGAATATCTCTAAAACAATCAACTCCATGGAAAAAAATGTATATGACATTGTGTGTTTTATCTTGATCTACATTTTTTGTGTAGTAAGTTTTTGTCTATCTCTTACGGTTTACCAGTAATGCAAAATTCAATAAAAATCATCCAGAATAAAGTAGTCTTCTGAGGCTATTCCCAGGAAATTCAAGATATACATTTTATTTGTCAGGTAAATATCTTTAATATTTGACATTTTAATCAAAATCGGGGCCATTTTTGAGAAAATAAAAATTTCCATATAAAGGGTAATGGGGGGGTATAGGGATTTTCTTGAAAATCTTTGTGTTGCATCCTTGGAAAATACCAAACTTAAATACCAAGTTTAGTATTTAACAGAATTTTCATTTTTGAGCTATGCTGTCCAGAAGCACACACAGACCTTTTGCCAAAAATGCCTTTTTTTGGGTTCAGGGGGACCCAAAACATGTATTTCCGGTGAAATCTCTGTATCAAATTTTTGGGTGGAATGCAATACCTTATCTATACACTATGTACACAGTACATGTAGAGAAAGTAAAAAGCTTAATCTTCCATTTCCTTCATACAAATCCAGAAAAAATTAGCAGAAATGGCCTAATTACTAGCTTCCTTGTAAGTAGAAGGGAAATAAAGCAACTGCAGTAGGCTAGTTAAACCTTTGAACACATTGAAGCCCGGGCGTTTCTTTAGTTGAAGTGCTAGGAAACCCAGGGTTTTTACGCCTACTTTGAGTTATTATTTACAGTACATCAATCAAATCTGCCATAAAGTATTGGGACAATCTAAAAGTATGGTATTCAAGGATTTCTCAACAAGTATGAAATATGAGTTTGAAAAATCTGCATCAAGAAGCTTACACTCCATTTATTGAAAGTTTGAAAAACTCTACCTCGGAATCAGAATTTTCCACAGCTTCATTTGTGTTCTGAATTTCAGCTTCAGTTCACAGAAGTCGAGGAAAATGCAGCATTTTAACATTTAAGAATACAAAATGTAACAAACAGATCACCACCTTCAAGGAAAATGGCGGGACTAGCCACGAGCAACCAATATTACTAACTCTCCTAAATTTCCTAATTGTTGACTAAAGCAAGGACAGATGGCAGCGCAAATCAGACAGCTAAACAATAACTGTTGTATGTTCTTTGCAGTATATACCAAGATCGAGTTAAGGTCGTGGAATTGCATTCTCCGAGCTATACTCGGGCTTAGGCTTCAATGTGTCAAAAGCTGATTACTAAGACTGAAGCTCCATTGTTTGGGGTTGTAGGAGTTTTCTTAAAAGGCTTTGTGTCGCTTCCTTGGAAGATAACTGAATTTAAATACCAAGTTTGGTGTTTGACAGTCTTTTCCTTTTTGAGCTATTCTGGCCCCTGCCCACACCCATGTGGATATTTTTGTAAAAATGCTTCTTTTGGATTCAGCTGGTCTCAAAACATGTATTTCCGGTGAAATCTCGATATCAAATTTTTAGGTGTAATTCAATACCTTCTCTATACACTGGTACATGGTACATTTCCGTCCTCTGTTCTCAGTCTCCCGCCTGCAATGTGAATTTCTGCGCAAGTTGAAATTGGGTAAAAAAAAATGTTATACAAATATGGTCTGAAAAGTGTCAGACCTCAACATGAACATGGTAGCACTCTAAATAAAAGCTAGTGAATTTCTTTGTTCATCTGTTGACAGTTACTCACCAACGTTTCACCCATTTTGGAATGTCAGTTGTTATGCAACAGTCGTTTGAATGAGGTGATGTAGGTGTTTTTATGAAAATGGACAAAATGAAGTATCGAGCTGTCATTAAATATTTGTTTTTGAAAGGCAATATGCCTACGGTAATCAAAGATGAGTTGGATTCTGTGTATGGGGACTCTGCACCATCATCTACCACAGTGAAATTTTGGGCAGATGAATTTAAACGTGGCTGTAAGAGCTTGGGAGACAAACGTTCGGGATGTCTAAAAACTGCAACTACCGACGAAAACATTGCCAAAGTTCACCAAATGGTGCTAGACGACTGCAGAATTAAAGTGAGAGAGATAGCAGAGGCTATGAACATGTAAAAAGAATGTGTGTCACATATTAAATCAACATTTAGACATGAGAAAGCTGTCTGCGTGTTGGGTGCCGTGCTTGCTCACATTTGACCAAAAACATGTTCGAACGAACATTTCCAACTCTCTGTTGGCGCAGTTTAGGCACAATAAATCAGAGTTTTGCGCCGATCAATTACTGTAGATAAAACATGGATACACCATCATATGCCTGAAACACAAATACAACTGTGCATTAGTTATTGGTCAGTCTTCTGTGACCATCATTGCTCGGCACAAGGGTAGCGTCCTGTGGGAACGCGTGCTGTGGAATGCAATCTTCATTTATCTATGCAATCCTGCAGTTTTAATAATTATTGTATCAAGTAATATACAAGAACATCTTGATACCAGGGTATTATTTAATAAATATTATATTACCTGGAATGATTTATCTCCCTCGAGGCCACCACCTGAGGCGTAATAATACTACATATTACCGTGAGTAATACTAAAGAAGAAAGAATCTCAACTAGCTCGCCAACTGGAAGTTGTTATACATTGATTAATTTATGTGGAACAAATTGTCTCTCAATCGAGACTTAATAATAATAATAAATTTGTTACGTTGCAGACACCAGTGCCATCACGTACCATGGCACCGTACCGTACATTTGCATAGTCCCTACTCTGTCAACTCCTCTAAATGTGAATTTCTGTGCAAATTCAAATTCAGTAACTTAGATAGAATAATGAATAAAATAAAAAACAAAGGAGTTGATCAGCTTAAGTGTCCATTAGTTTGTTCAAAATATGTGGCAAAACTTTAAATTTCATTTAAAAATTCTTTTTATACATGTCTCTACTTTCTCTACACGTACTATGCATATAGTATATAGAGAAGGTATTGCATTCCACCCGAAAAATTTGATACTGTGATTTCACTGGAAATACATGTTTTGGATCCCCCTGAATCCAAAAAAAAGCATGTGCATGTGTGTATTCGTGCTTGCGTGTGTATGTGTGTGTGGACCGCATAGCTCTAAAATGAAAAGACTGTTAAATACCAAACTAGGTATTTAAGTTAGGTATCTTCCAAGGGTGTGACACAATGATTTTTAAGAAAATCCTCCCCCCCCCCCCCAGCTACCCTTTACATGGAAGTTTTTTCAAAATTTTTGATTTTCTTAAAAATGGCTCTAACGATTTATATTAAAATTCCTTATATTTGAGATATTTACTTGCCAAATAAAATGTATATCTTGAATTTTCTGGAAATAGCCTCTAAAGAACTCTTATTCTGGATGATTTTTATTGAATTTTGTATAATTGGAAAATCATAAGAGATAAACAAAAACTCGCTACACAAAAAATATAGATCAGGATAAAACACACAATCTATGTCATTTACATTTTTTTCGTGGAGCTGATCGTTTTTGAGATATTCCTTGTTTTTGGTTTTAGCTTTGAGAAACTTATATATTTCTCATACAGGAAATTGCCAACTCCAGTCCATATAAACAAAGGAACTTGAGTCGCATAGCAACCAGCTTTTGACTATCACTTTAACCTATGGTACTCCCTTATTTCACTTCTACTAACAAGGAAGCAAGTAATTAGACTATTTCTGCTAATTTTTTCTCGATTAGCATGAAGTAAATAGAAGCATAAGCTTCTTAACAATTTGTTGCAGCGATGTAGAGAAAGTCATGTGAATGGAACACATCAGATCTTTTATTAATAACAATAATAATATTAATAATGATATCGCTGAAGTAAAATTAAACTGTCAACTGATCTCATACAAAACTGAAACAAACTTTTTAGGATTGTGGATACAAAGTAATTTAAAATGAAAATCTCATATTAAACACCTTGTAAACAAATTAAACAGGAATATATATGCTTTAAGAATTTTAAGCCAACATGTCTACCTTCATGCACTTTGAATGGTGTATTATGCTCACATGCATTCTAGAATGAGGTATGGAATAATAGTTTTGGGAAACTCGCCAGAAGCTAAAGATGTATTTATTAAACAAAAACAAGCTGTTCGCATTATATGTGGTGAAAAGAAGTTATGTTCATGTAAACCACTATTCAAAAAACTTGGGATACTTACTTTGGCATGTACTTATATATTAGAGGCAATATTATTTGTAAAAAAAAAATATTTACTTTCCAAAATAATGAAAATGAACATGCACATTATACTAGAAATCAAAAGGATATTCACTTAACCTCTGCAAGAACCATGATGTGTAAAAATGGAGTGATGCACTCCAGTATATCATTAGATAATTCTCTTAGCAGTGATGTCAAAAATACTGGAAACTATAATGCATTTAGAACCAGAGCAAAGGCTTTCTTGCAGGAGCACTGTAAAGGAATACTTACAATTTAATAAATATCTTGTATCATATCCTTCTAAAGTCATTATATATTGTAGATATGTATATATCTAACTTCTAATCGTTGACGTATCCTGTATCAGGTGCAATGTACAGAATTGATTTTAAAGGATTAAATTGAATAAAAATTTGACAGAGAGGTTAAGATGTGCATTAAGTTACAGTATAAGGAAAGACACCTTTAATTGCATATGTGTCATTATTTGTTGTAGATAATAGAGGAACGCAAGTGTGACCACCTAGTGATGGAATACGGATTACTGCCAGAAGAATGTATGGATCAGTTTAAATTCACATTGTTCAATGGAGGAGATGCAGCAGTACCATTGCAACTTTCAACACATACTCAGGTGAGAAGCAGAAATGTTGTCTCTCGAGTACCATTGGTACAGAACAGTTTTAGAATGACATGTTTAAACAAATAAAATTTATTTATATCTGAGAGTTTTTCTTTCTTTCTTTCTTTCTTTCTTTCTTTTTTTTTTTTTTTGTTGAATGTGCTCTAGATGTTCTCGGGCTTCATGTCAGGCAAGGTGATGTGGAGACATGGACGTTTCGGGAGCATACATCTCTCCCTTCTTCAGGATGCTGAATGATTGGATCGGTACTGGGGCTGCTGCGTAGAAAACGCGAGGCCTCCGCTGTGGTTAAAGTGGCAGACCTCGAAGAAAACGCGTTTCCCCGAGGGCAACTAATATGTCGTTTTGTGTTTCTTGAGCATGTCAATTATGATATTAGTGGCTGGTTTGCAGGAGTGACTGAGCTGTAGACCAGAATCCCGGTTGAGCGTGCCCTTTTCCGAAGCGATGGCCAGCCCCAACACCGATCCAATCATTCAGCATCCTGAAGAAGGGAGATATGTATGCTCCCGAAACATTGCTGTATCCACATCAACTCACCTCGCCTGGCTTGAAGCCTGCAGAAGTCTAGAGCACAAGGAATGTTAACTGCTCAGCCCATATTTATTATACAGGATGATTTATATAGAGCTGACACATTTCTTTCATAAATTGTTTCAAAACGTGTTATGCTAGCGACAACTTATTATACCTAAATTGTAGAGGAATTTTGGAAAATTATTTACCTCTATATCAAATGTTGAAAATGTCCTCCATCCTGCATAAGGCACAACTCAACACGTCGTACTGGCTACTCGTTGGAGGACTCTGTTGTCAATAGCTTGAATCTCCTTTGTGATGTGCTTTAGATCGTCCAATGTCTGGGGGACGTGTGGCGTAAACCCTGTCTTAAGTAGAAAGAAGTCCCGCAGTGTCAAATCCGGAGATCTCGGTGGCCACAGATTCCTGGAAATTATCCGGTTGTTAAAGAAACTTGCAATTAGGTTCATTTGATGTATGGCATGCAGCGCCATCTTGCTGAAAATATCCTTGACTCAGCTCCACATCGTACTGCATTTTCACGTTGACTACAAGAACAAAATGCAGAAACAGCTGCCAACAATGCAATTAGGAATAAAACATAAACATCTGAGCATCTAGTGACAAGGAATCGAAACTCCAGAACATTCTGTTTAGTTTGGTGCTAAAATTGGGTCATTGAATGAATTTCCAACAGAATAATTAAAGAAAGAAATGTGTCAGTTCTACATAAATCACTCTGTACAACTTCTACTAGCTACACATTAATTTCCCTTGTTCACTTTTCTTTTTAATGACCAATTCCATATCTTTTTAGCTTTATATAAAAACTCTCCAGATTTCATGTAGTCTTTGCTAACATTTTAATGAATGCAATGTTTCTATTCATTTGAAGTCATTTCTCGTTTATACATTCTTTTCTCTAGAGCTTGTCCCTTCACACTCAAATATTGTGTGCTCTATATCTTCTTTTCTCCCTCAAATTGGGCACTTTTTGTGGAAAACCTTTTCTCATCTCTTTCAGTCTCCGTACATCCACTATACACTCTTTGTTCTTTATTTAGTTTGTCTACATACAAGGGTCAGCTAATAAGTCCCAGGCCTCACACAGATATGGTGCCACTAGGCCAGTTGGATGGTAGCATCGTATAGACTAGCTTGTATCCATAGTTACACGTCAATAGCTTGTTTAGTTTTCGAATGACAGCATTTTAAACAAGACAACTTTAGAGTTTTCACAAAAATAGAGCATTTGCAAAAACGAGCAGTGATTAAATATTTCCATTTGAAAGGCTTAATGCCTAAAGAAATCAGGAAGGAAATGGACAGTAAATTGGAAGACTCTGCCCCTTCATATTCAACATTTAAAAGGTGGGTTGCACAGTTTAAAATGGGACGTACCAGCACTAGTGATGAGCCTTGCTCTGGACGCCCTGTAGAAGAGAACTCCAGAGCTCATCGAAAAAATTCATTGTTTGGTACCGGAAGACCACAGATTAAAGCTGTTTGATATAGCAGAGGCTGTAAACATATCAAAAGAATGTGCAGGTAATATTTTAAGTAATGTTTTGGGCTTTCACAAGGTCTGTGCAAGATGGGTGCCACATTTGTTGACACCTAATCAAAAGTTTCAAAGAAAAACTTTCTGTTAAGAATGTGGAGCTCTACCGTAAAAATTGCAGTGAGTTTTTGAGACTGTTTATTACCAAGGATGAAACCTGAATACATCACTACACTTTAGAAAGTAAATCACAATCAAAACAGTGGATTACACCAGGTGAACCAACTCCAAAAAAAAATAAGTCAATTTTGTCAACTAAGGTTATGGTGAGTGTTTTCTGGGATGCACAGGGAATTATTTTTGATTACTTGGAAAAGGGTAAAAGTATCACTGGTGACTACTACTCAAGCTTACTGCAACGTTTGAGTGATGAGGTGAAAAGAAAAAGACCTCATTTGCAAAAAAAAAATCTTGTTTCATCACGACAATGCTCCGGCCCATCGTTCAGTCATTGCAATGGGGAAAATGTGCCAATTAAAGTTGGAATTACTTGAACATCCACCCTATTCACCAGATCTAAGCACTCAGAGACTACCACCTGTTCCCAAGCCTCAAACAATTTCTTGGAGGACGAAGATTTCACAGCAACGAGGTCATTGATGTGATACAGCTATTTTGAGAACCTTGATAAATGGCGCTACAGAGACGGTTTAATTAAATTAGAACACCGATATGACAAATGTATTAGCCTTTCTGAAGATTGTGTTGAGAAATTAAGCAAAACAAATATTATTATTATTATTTTTTTTTCTTCTTTTTTCTTTTTTTAAATGTTGTTTTCATTGAGAGGCCCGGGACTTATCAGCCGACCCTCATATTCTTCTCTTTCCCTTATACTTTTTATTGTAATGTACAATTCTAAAGATTTTTTTCCAACTATAAGAGTGTTTGTATTTCTATGTCTTCAAATCTTCTAACTCCTTTCCTAAAATCCTTAACATTATTTTCCCTCATTCTCCAAATTTGTCCCAGAGCATTGCTTTCCAGGTTATATTGTATACTGTAGCACCATCCATTGTTTTTTAAACCCTTTTCTTGATATTCTAAGCTTTGTCTTAACAGATTCTTTTCATTTCTGTAACATGTTTTCCGAAATAAAAGTAAGTGATGTAGTGCTATAAAATCAACTCAACTAATTTTCAATGTACTTTGTTGTTTATTTATTAATTTTTGAACACAAATTTATTCGCAATTTAATGATAAAGTCTGTTATGAAAATAACCTTGTGTTAAAAGTTGCTCAATAGATCTAAGCAATTTAATTTTCACATTTTGTTGTTCTAGTTAATGTTCTAAAGCTAACATTTTGAAGGTAGATAACCAAACTGCAATTGTGTAAAATATTTTTGTCACTCCAAGTTACTAAATCTCAATGGAGAACAGTTTCAAGGATGTTTTCTTTTCCTCTTTTTTCCTCCCTTGCAGTTTAGATGAAAATTTGTTTCACTTTTCTAAGAATACAAGGTAGTCTACTTTATATTCTATTATGACCGTGTATATCAGTGCAAAATAGTAATATAATTAATGATTGTAGTTTTTCTAAAATAAATGTTGGTATCAAATGGAGCAAATTCCACAAAAACCCTAAGGTGCGAATCAAAATGAACAATCTCCAAAATTTAGGCTAAAATTCTAATAAACTATTAAACTAACTTGCCAACAAGTTGATTAATTACACTAAACAACATGGCAGCAGTATGTCGATGACATCTTTGCCATAGTGCCAAAAATATCTGAAAATAGTCGAATATGAAAATAGAATAAACTTTGGTATTTACAGGAAATCTACTCAGACAATTATATAAAAGCCAATAGTTATAATCCAAGGGCACATAAACAGACAATCTTCAGCAGCCTAGCACATAGATGGGTTAACATGCCACTTCTAGAAAATGAATACAAGGCAGAATACTACAAAATAGTCAAAATTGCAAATAAAAATGGTTTCACAAGATCCCTTGTAGATAAAAAAAATAAAACTAGCCAAAAAGAAGAAATTCCTAAAAGAAACAACCACTCTCTCAGCAATAGAACAAAAGATGAGCTTCAACCAATTCACATACCACCCATGGTTATTTGACAAGTTTCAAACAATTTTCAAAAAATGAATTAGGCTGAGATGTCATGGACATCATCCCAGCAAAGAAAAAATCGGGCATACACAAAATGGAATGCAAGGATTGTAATCAGATTTATACTGAAAAACAAAAAGAAATCTAGAAACAAGATCCAAAGAGCACTTCAGAAATAGAAATAAAAATGTAATGTGTACCATTCACATGACTTTCTCTATATCCCTGCAACAAATTATTCTTAAAAAGCTTATACTTCTATTTACTTTATGCTAATCAGAAAAAATTAGCAGAAATAGTCTTATTACTTGCTTCCTTATAAGTAGAAGTGAAATAAGGGAGTACCATAGGTTAAAGTGATAGTCAAAAGCTGGTTGCTATGTGACTGAAGTTCCTTTGTTTATATGAATATGAGTTGACAAGTTCCTGTATGAGAAAAGTATGCGTTTTTCATAGCAGAAACCAAAAGTAAGGAATGTCTCAAAAATTCGAACTTACGAAAAAAATGTATATAACATAAATTGTGTGTTTTAACGTGCTCTACATTTTTTGTGCAGTAAGTTTTTGTCCATCTCTTACGGTTTAGCAGTTATTCAAAATTCAGTAAAATTCATCCAGAATAAACTACTTTTCAGAGGCTATTCCCAGAAAATTCAAGATATATATTTTATTTGTCAGGTAAATATCTTCAATATACAAAATTTTAATCAAAATCGTTGAGAAAATCAAAATTTTCGAAAAAAGTTGCATGTAAAGGGTAGTTGGGGGTGGGGGGATTTTTTCAAAATCTTTGTGTTGCATCCCTGGAAGATACTAAACTTAAATGCCAAGTTTGGTATTTTACCAACTTTTCATTTTTGAGTTATCGTGTTCACAGACACACGGAGACACACATACACACATGCAGACCTTTTTGTGAAAATGCTTTTTTTGGATTTTGGGGACCCTAAAACATATATTTCCGGTGAAATCTCGGTATCGAATTTTTGGGTGGAGTGCAATACCTTCTCTATACACTATGTACATAGTGTGTATAGAGAAAGTAAAAAAGAATTGGAAAAATCAGCAGTTGCTACGCACTTTTGAACAAAACACCACAATATAAATTCTAAAACAATAGTTGGCCACATGGGAACACATCTTCATTGTAAAAAATAGAAACAGGGTTTTCAATTTTAAGTACTACAGATGGATGTGTTTAGCAAGTTCGTTGAACCACCACCAGAGGAGACAGCACCTACAACAACGCCAGCTTCACCGCAAGAAATTAGTCAATATCTGTTGAAAATGAAGGAAACTAGTCCTTGGAAACATGTCCCAGCAAAAATCCCAAGTGAGTGTTGTTAAATAAATGAATATAACAAACTTCCACAAATAGAAAAGTGTATTAATCTAGTTACTCGCATTAAAGTCACTTGATGAGCATGCAGGACAAAAATCAAGCAGATCGGGTTTGAAGAAAAGCTGTATCACAAATTGGGATCTACTGAAACATTTAGATAGGTGGAAATTGCTCTTTTTGATACTTGCAGCCTCATATGCACAACTAAATTATTGACTTTTAATGAATTATGAAATGCCTGTTACAGTCCCCATCTGGAGTTGAATTGTTTTTTCTGGTAGCTGAATCATCAATTGATTATGATGATTATGAAGAGTCGTTAATAAGTGGTAGAACATTGGATGTGAAATTTCAGTTGGAACCAAGAGGGCAGTACACAGTAGTTGTGCTGTGCGCGACGCCGTCAATGAGTCTCTTCCCAGGTATCTTAGCTTTAAGCTCTTCTCTAATTACTTGCACCAACAGCTCTCTGTATAGCCCCCGTCATATCAAGGGCTTTTAAATGCCCTATTTTGTCAGTGTTAAAGTTCGGCAACTATGTAAGATGGGCTAAAACTTTACTGTTGATTGATAGCTCTCAACATTTTATTGAAAAATGATCTTTAAATATAACAACTTTTTCATTAAAATAAAGCCTTTAGTTGCAAATAATAATAAATTGTTATTGTCATTGAACTGTACAGCAATAGACAAGGTCATAAAATTACAAAAGTGTTTAAATACATTCTTCTCAATACAAAGTAGCATAATAAGAGTGTTACTAAGATATAATGGTTATTTACAATTTTCTTAATCAAGCACCTGTATGTGATTAAAATTACATTTCAAAATATTCCTGTACTGAGTAATAAGGTTTAGCTACTAACCATCCATACAGCTTTTTCTTGTAAACTTTTATACCCAATATTTCGAAGCGCTTCTGAGATGTGGTATGGCACATTAGTATGTTGCCCCCTTCTAGTGTTGTATGTGGGTATATCTTGTCTATTTTTGTTTTATATTAATGTGCCTTTGCACCTTCAATTCTCTTCTGAGAGGTTTAAAAATCTGATACACACAGGCATGCACGCATACCAATCTGTAGATCCTATTATGAGCTTAGACTCAAAGCCCAAACTTTAGGATGTAGATCTTGTCAACAGTTACATTTATTCATACTTATTAATACATTTATAAACAAATAATAAATCTGACAATGAATTTTTAGAGGTGTCAGTTTTGCATAATTTTCAATTAGATGTCTGTTTCCAAAAGTCTACCTGTACACTTGCATTCTTAGAATATTCATGTTTATTACATTTACAATGTTACATTATTACCAGTGTTTTTTGATTGAATGAAATCCTCCTCTGTATAGAAGGTGTGAGTAATAAGGTGTCTTTTTAATTCTGATCTAAACTTGTTTTTGTTCATTTGCAATTCTTTTATAGAAGAGGGAAGTGAATTAAACAAAACTGTTCCTTTGTAGTAAACCCCTTTTTGGAATAACTGCAAATTATTTGTTGGTCTATGTAAGTCCTGCCTATGTCTGGTGTCTTTGTTATGAATATCTGTATTTTTTGTAAACTTTTCAGTGTTATTTATTACAAATGACAATATGGCTAGAATATATTCACAGGCTAATTGTAAAAGTCTTGCAGTGAGTTGATCGTCTTTCCCCTGCCATTATTCTTATTGCCTTTTTTTTTCATAATGAACACTTTTTTAGCATTTACTGAATTTCCCCAAAATATTATTCCATAGGTCATCAATGAATGAAAATATGCATAAGAAGCTGCTTTTAGTATGCTCTTATTTATAAGCTGAATTAAAGATCGAATTGCTGAGCTCAGTTTGGGTACGATATAATCAATATGGTGTTTCCAATTATGTTATGATCAATCATAGGACTTAGGAATTTTGTATTACAGGCTTCTGCAATCGATTTTCATATTCTATCCTTAGCTCTGCCATGTTTTTATACTTTGTGCAATACTTAATGTAGTTAGTTTTTCCAAAGTTTGTGAATTTTATTACTTTCAAACCAATCATTTAGTAGATGTGTTCCATTTACATGACATTCTTTACATCTCTGAAAGAAATTATTGTTAAAAAAACTTATTCTTTTATGTACTTCATGATAATCAAGATACATATTAACAAATGCTCTTATTGCTTCCTTGTAAGCAGAAGGGAAACAATGGAAAACACTATGGTAAACTGGCACACAAATGCTTTAAAATGTGGTTGCAATGGGATTGAAATAAAGTTTCTTTTTATGCCCGAGTTCATAAATTCCCAAGTGAGAAAAGTTTAACTATTTTAAAACTGAAAACAATAACAAGGAATATCTTGGAAATGATTAACTCTTTGAAAAAAATGTGAATGACATAAATTGTGCGTTTTAATGTAATCTATACTTTTTGTGTACTAAGTTTTTGTCTATATCTTACGGTTTACCATTTATGCAAAAGTTATCCAATCCAGTTTAAGGTAAAAGGTCGAATGTATTATGGAAATACTTCCTGATATTAATTTATCAAATAAGAATGATCTTGAATAAGACTTAATATAAAATTGTAATCTGAAAGTTAAATTAAGCCAAAAGTATCCAGAATTAATGCCATTACTATACATAAATCTCTTAACATTTTTATTATTCTACTTTTTAATTTGGCATAAGGAATTTTCATGCTAATAATCCAGTCTGTTGAATGTTTTTCATTTTACAGATGACTTCACGGGATAGCAAACAATTTAGATTGGAATAAAAAAATCCAAGCTTTCGACCATCTTGACTCTGTGGTCTTGGTCAGGGAAAAGGCGTAAATAACAAATGTTTATAACTTGGAGGTGTACCTGTAGTTATGTTGAGCCCCAAGCAATCAGACATGGTGTTGTGTAGCAGTGTAGACCACGCCCAATACTGCTTAACTTTCTTGATCTCGCAACAGGTCCATATGCAGCTTCCAGCGTGATTTCCTCTGCAGTATTGCATGTCATCCATGTATTTTCCATGCCCAAGCCCGAGTATAGCTCGGGCCATCGAAATGTTCATGAGGCCCATGCCAAATTTTGTTTTGTTTTTCCAATATAAATTTTATTGCAGTCTCAGCAGCTCATTTTATAAATTCCTGAGCTACACCGAATACTAAAAAAATCAGGAATTTATAAAATGAGCTGCCGACTGCAATAAAATTTATATTGGAAAAACAAAACAAAAAATTTGGAAACTAGGATGAAAGAGCACTTGAGAAGCATTAGGTACAAGCATGTAGACAAATCTGCAGTAGCACATCATTTTTGGTCTGAAAATCATAACATAAAGAAAGAAATAGAATTGATTAAATGTGTAAAGAAAACTTTGGAACTACAAATTTGGAAAAATATCTTGATCACGAAAGAAGAAGAAGACTCTCTTATGAATTTTGAAGTCCCTGCCATTGATGATGTCATCCTATTGACAAGGGTAGAGGGCAACACACAATCACCTGTTGCATATAGTGTCAGTCAGCCCCTGAACTGAAGATAGGGTTAAAGTACCCTGAAACTGGTCTTCCCAAGCACAGGTAAAGTTGGAGCAAAAAGTGTTAAAAGGTGACTCATTACATTTATATTTAATTATGGCGCTCCACTGACTAAAATACTTCTTTGTATTTGATATAAATACACGACATGTAATAAATTTTGACAAACCGAAAAGCTTGCTCCACTAATATTCAGCATGGCACAGCTAGCCTGAAAGAGTAATGCTCCCTTAGTGCTATGCCAAGATGTCCCTGACAAGCCTTGAATTCCCAACTGACTGCCTCTTCTTCCTCGTTGAGTAGCAAAACTCCCTCCTGGTAGGGGAGCTCATGTTGTGTCCAGGCATGGGCTGTGAAGCTAGATCTACTTGCTACCAGTGAAGAAAAATTGACAAAAAGTGCTGCCAGTGGAGTGATGATGAATTCCTGTTACTTTTTATAATATGGCCAGCCACTATAATATCCTTGCAGTTGCCTGTAAATTATTAATTTTGACATGACTTTTTTCCCCAAAATTAGTTGAGTCGATTTTGTAACTTACTTTTTATTTTGGAAAACATGTTTCAGAAGTTATGTGCTTCCATTGTCAATTCCTTTGGTCGACTGCCAGCATTGCTTGGTGTGGTGGTTGTCTCTGTCCCTGGTGGTGGTTTGATGAACCTCTGAATCAGTAGGTCGCCTGGCGGGATTTCGAAATTGAAATTGCAGCTCTTGTTTTTCCAAATATATATGTTTTCCCAAACTTTTAATTCTGTCTTCACAAATCCGCTGTAACTTGGCAGTTTTGGAAAGAGAAACACACCATAAGGAAGACAAAGCAACTGACAATGGAAGCACATGGCTTCTGAAACATGTTTTCCAAAATAAAAAGTAAGTGATGTAGTGTTACAAAATAGACTCTACTAATTTTCAATTGTTAAAACACATGACTGTCACAAAGTCCACCATATATCAGTAATGACTTTTTTTTGTTTTTCTCTTAGAAGCAGAGAAAGAAGGCTTCTGTGATATTGCTGTTAGTCTGACTATCACACTGCTGTCAGTCAAGGCGTTGAACTTGCAAAAGATTGAATTCTTGGGACAGTTTGGCATAACAAGGTTTGCGGTGCAGCTGAATAGTCAGCCAATCAAAATGATATCTACAGGCCTGGGCAGAAGTAATAAACAGTACTTGCCTGTGAAGAACTATGGCCTAGTACCATACAAAGTCTACACTTATATAATGAACGAAGAATACCAGGTCATGCCTGAAGACGACTTCACTGCGGAACCTTCAAAGTTTATGTTGGAACCTGGAGATATAGCCAACGTGACTATTACATACACTCCTAGCACTTTGCAGACACTTCCATCCCACAGGTATGTGCAGGTGCATATTTCTCAGACTTCTGTAAATTGAACCAAACTTGCAGACATAACTTTTGCCACAAGGAATTTAAAATTCCATCTCATTTTAATTTTGTACTGGCTACAAAAGCTTTCAAGACCATCTTTCATTGCTTGAACATTGACAATACCATGTTTGTGTGAATACAAGACAATATTTGATTGACGTTTGGAGGAATTTAGTAACAGTGACTGTCAAATTATGTTACATTAATTTGTTGTGTTGGTTTTTTAACACTATGTCACTTACATTCAACGTATGTCAACTCAACAAATTAATATAACAAGACAATATGTTTGGTTGGTATTTAATATTAAATGCTTGATAATGAAATCATTCGTTTTATGTACTCTGGTATTTAGCTGGAAGGTTGTAATCTTCTGTAAAAGTTGGACAATGTATTGCACGTCCAGCCTTATTTCACCTGTAATGTAAACAAAAGCAACAGGTTGCAAGGCTATGTATGTATGTATGTATGTATGTCTTTATTCACTGTTGGAAATTTTACAATTTCATGGTTTCGTCAGGAATACAATATTATACATAGAAAACAGACTTAATAGTTGCTATATACATTATGAAAATCATTGAGTAAATTAGCATAAGAAATAACACAAGACACCTAAATATATATATATGCAATAAATGTGGTGATTAGAGCACATAAGTCTTTGTACAGTAGCAAAAAAAAAATATATATAATCAGTTTTAAGCATTACTGGGGACAAAATTAACGCTTACAATTTATATATACAGATTATACATTAGATTAGTTTCTAAAATAATCCAAAAATTCCTGCATGCTATAGAAACTCTGCTCAATTAAAAATATTTTTACTTCTTTCCTAAACTTTGTATAATTACTGTTACTAATTTTATTTGGTTGTACAATTGTATACCCTTGTGCAGCATGGAATTTACCTTTTTGGTTATTCTGGCAGTCTGTATGTGTATTTTGTTATTGTTTCTAGTACTATGTTTATGAACAGCGTTGTTTGTACTAAATAAGTATGTATTGTTCCTTATAAAATAGACAGTTTCAAAAATATAAAGACTTGGTAGTGTAAGAATATTATTTTGTTGAAAGTGTGGTTTACATGATGTTGTGTAATGCAGATTTAACATTAACCTAAGTGTTTTCTTTTGCACTATAAATAGTGTACTTATTTCATTACTGGACCCCCAAATAAATATACCATATGCAAGTGCAGTTTGCACGTAGAAGTAAATCGTTTTTAGTGTTTGCAGGTTACTAATTCTTTTTAAGACATATATTATATAATGGGCTCTGTTTATTCTGGATATGACTTTTCCAGTCTAAGTGTTGATCAATTAATATTCCAAGAAATTTTGCTTCAGCAATATACTGTATGGTTTCTTTATTACATGTAATTTTTGTTCCTATTATTTTATTACTTCTGTTGGAGTGCGTGATATGCATACATTGCGACTTGTTTCCATTTAGAACTAGTTTATTTGCTATTAACCATTTCTCCATACTTAACATTGTATTATCTGCTTGAATTTGTAGCTCAGTGGAATTACTGCCCCTGAGAATAAAATTAGTATCATCTGCGTATAGTACAGTCTCGACATATGGTGTGTGAGCAGGAAGATCATTGATGTGTACTAAAAAAAGTTAAGGGCCAAGATTCGAGCCTCTTATTGTCTTTATATCTGATTTTGAAGTTATTGTATCATTAGTTACTACAGTAAATTGTTGTCTGTCAGTTAGATAAAACTAAACCACTCATAAGCACTCCATAGGCTTCCAGTTTTGTCAGTAACATGCTATAGTCAACTAAATCAAAGGCTTTACTCAGGTCCATAAATATACCAACTGTTGTATCATTTACATCAATTCCCTCCAGTGAATGCATAAAAGGCATTTAATATAGATTTGTTTTTTTGAAAACCATTTTGTGCATCACTAAATACATACTTTTCCTTGAAGGGTGCAATTCTATTGTACATAACTGATTCCATAATTGTAGAAAAACCTGATTGAATGGCAATGGGCCTATAATTACACTTGTCTTTTTTTATATACAGGAACAATTTTTGCCAGTTTCATCTTATCCGGAAATATCCCAGATACAGGGAAGTATTGCATATTTCCTGTATGGGATTTAATATACTGTCCTTACATGACTTAATTACATCTCATCAAATCCTGCTGAAAAGTTATTCTTTTTTTAATTATTTTACTTAGCTCATCTGTAGTGACTGGCTTTAAAAAAATAGATTTTTCATTTCTTTTTAACTTAGCGTATGAATTACAATTATTTGAGTGTGGAATTGTTACTTTATCAGCAATATTGGTGAAATGGTCATCGCAAATATTGGCAACTTTGACTGGATTTTCAACAATATCATTAGCTACCTTTAATGAGATTTTTTTACTATCATGGGATACTTTATCAATGGCAGTTTCTTTTTTTATTCTGTTCCACAGTTCCTATTTATATTGTTGCATGTATCAGTAAGTCGACAAATAAAATGTTTTTTTGCAGCCTTTATAACTGTATCAAAGATTTGCTTGTATTTTTTAACGTACTTAGTGAACTGTTCTGTTTTGTTGGTTTTGCTTAATTCTAAAAGATAACGTTTCCTTTTACTCGAGACTATAATTCCTTTAGTAATCCATGTTTTCTTAACATTCCTCTTGCTATTTTTTTGCCCTGTATGGAAAAGCTGTTAAAGTAGCGAGTAAATGTAATGAAATTGTGGTATTTCATATCCACCATGGATGACACGAGACCAATCTTCATTGTGTATTAAAGTATATGTAAAATATGTTTATATTGTGTTTGTGGCTTGGGGTCATCACTGCTGTTTGGCGAGTTTGTTAGGCTTATGATGAGAGTAGCTGACATTGATGTTACTGTGATTAAATATCATACCTGCTTTATCAAGTATCATGACATCAATTAACGTACTTGTGTTTCTCTGGTGGGACTCTCAATAACATTTTCAAGGTTATATAACTAAGTGGGTTTTTGATTTTTTGTAATGGTGCACTATTTTGTTTAAAATCTGTTAAAATCGCCACATATTATAATCCTGTTTGCATGCTTTTTAAAGTTATTAATCATATATTCTAATTTGTCTAAAAACACTGTAAAATCTCCATTAGGTGACCGATATGTACATGCAATGAGTTTTAAATCGCTAATTTCTACTATGATGTGTTCAAACACTTTCTCCACATTCAAATCAGCTGTAATGCTAAGCTTTTTAAATTTGAATGCCATCATAGTGCCCCCATGAATATGGTTCTCCCTACAATATATGTCTGCTACTTCAACATTTGAATCTATACTCGTGCAGTTATTGTTGAGCCAGTGCTCAGCAAAGCAGCAAACCTGTATGTTTGCATTATTCACAAATGTTTCTACTTCTGAGTGCTATGGTACAATATATTTAAGTCAGCATCACCTTTTCTTGCTATCGAAGGAGTATGTTTACTGTCAGAGTTCTCAGATGTGTTTAGTTTCCTGGATTACTGCGTCCACCACACGAGTTGTTAGTTTCTCTGCTTTTGACATATTTTACTGATGCTCTCACACAGGAATCTCCCAAATTTGTCTGCTCTGCTTCTGTTAAGATGAACTCCATCCCTGGTCAGGTTCGTATCCCGTACACACCAGTTACCATCAAGGAACACACTTCCGGGTATAGCACAGCCATTCTAGTTCAGTATTAATTCTTCTCACTTTTTCCTTGGTCACATCACGTCTGCACTGTATTCCACTAATTACAATTTTGGTCTGTGGACTTTGCGTTTTAATTTTGCTGATTATGTCCATAATTTCTTCCGCCATTATTCCTCTTTGGATATCGTTAGTTCCCACATGTATGACTACCATGTCACATTTCTCTTAATTTCACATGTTCCATTTCCAGCATCACTTCAAATTTTAATAGAGAATCCCCAAACCCCATGACCTTTGTTTTACTATTTCTTATCCTATTTTGCGTGATTCTTCTTTTGTTTTTGCATAATCTCATTCTCTTCATATAGCACACTAAATTGGTTTGTGGTTGCTATTGTATTATGTAGTCTACCTGTTGCATTCACCATTTTGCTGGATTTCCTTCTTACGGCTTTGGCATATGTTTCCATTTCTACCCGATGCCAAATTTCTTGTCTCAGCTTTATGTTTTCCTGTTTTAAAGTTGAAATTTATTCCTGTTCTTGGTTTCGATCTTGCTTCAATGATGCAATTTCTTCATACGCTTTCTGTAGGTCTTTATTTAGCATGTCCACAATTTTTTGAAGCGACGCTATCATCTTGGTATGACACGCTGTCGTAATTTTATTCTGGATTTTCTCCTCCACATGATTTCCGTTACTTTTACCTTCATTTACACAACTTCTTATTACATTAACCGATGCACTGCTCATTTCACTTAATACTTGGTCGTAATTTTTACCTCTGTACGCATTCAATTTATGTGCCTTGCTCTGGGTTGCCACATTACACGCTGCCATCTTATATTTGCATGTGTGTATTTTTGGTTGCTGAACGTTTTACTGCTTTTCTCCATCACAAAATAGTTCCTCTTAAATTGCCGAGAGATTACAGAAATATATTAAACTATGGGATATTATCTAAATAATATAGTATGAATGGTTAAGGAACAAAATTTACTGATTATTTAATCATTATTTTTTTATGTAACAATGGGTATCCACAATGCAGTTCATTTCTAACGGTTGCTTCTAGTCAGCAAGCAATGGCTGAAACAAATGATACCAGTGCAGTGAAACATAAGCAAGGAAAGAATCATTCCTAGTGTATATAATACATTTTGTGAAAAGCACCTTACTTTTTCAAAGCGAAATAAGGGAGTGCCATAGGTTAAAGTGATAGTCAAAACTGGTTGCTATGTGACTGAAGTTCCTTTGTTTCTATTGACAGGAGTTGACAAATTCCCGTATGAGAAAAGCATAAGTTTTTTAAAGGTGAAACCAATAAGGAATATCTCAAAAACAATCAACTCCACGAAAAAAATGTATATGATATAAATTGTGTGTTAATGAGCGCTATATTTTCTGTTAGGTATGATTTTGTCTTATCGCTTCATCCAAAATAGTCTTCAGAGGCTATTCCCAGAAAATTCAAAATATATATTTTATTTATCAGGTAAATATCTTGAATATACAATGTTTTAATCAAAATTGCTGGAGCCATTTTTGAAAATGTTTTTCGTGTAAAGGGCAGTTAGGGATGGGGTGGGGGGATTTTCTTGAAAATATTCCTGAACTTTGTAAAACTTTGGTATTTAATGGACTTTTCGTTTTTGAGCTATGCTGTCCACATACACCTTTTTCCAAAAATGCTTTTATTGTATTCAGGGGAACCCTAAACATGTATTTCCAGTGAAATCTCGCTATCAAATTTTTGGGTGCATTACCATACCTTCTCTATACATTATGTACATAGTATGTGTAGAGAAAGTAAAACTATTTCTCTCTTCTAAAATAAACCTGGACTAGAAAGTCACAATGAGTATATTGCTCTAGATATGGACTGCAAAATACAAACAATAAAATAAACACACACAAGTATAAATTATATATATAGAATGTTTAATTCTCTATACATGCTATGTACATAGTGTATAGAGAAGGTATTGCACCTAAAAATTCCATCTGAGATTTCACAAAAAAATACATGTTTTGGGATCGCTGAATAAAAAAAAAGCCATTTTTAGATGAATGTCCAAAATTTTTGACCATCTCAAGAAAAAGATGTAATGATTTTAATTAAAATTTCTTATATTTAAGATATTTACATGCCAAACAAAATGTATATCTTGAATTTTCTGGAAATATCCTCACCATATTCTGGATGAAACTTATTCTACAGAAAATGTGGATCACAATAAAACACACAATTTATGCGATACCTTTTTTTTTTTTTTTTTCTGTGGAGTTGGCATTTTAGAGGTATTCCTTGTTATTGATTTCAGCTTTAAAATACTTGAACTTTTCTCATACTGAAATTTGTCAACTCTGTCCATACAAAGGAACTTTAGTCACATAGCAACTAGCTTTTGACTATCACTTTAACCTATGGTACTCCCTTATTTCGCTTCTATTTGCAAGGAAGCAAGTATTAAAGTACAATATAATATCTGAATCACAGTTTGGGTTTCAAAAGGGTAAGTCAATAAATATGGCTATTTTCTCCTTTTTAGAAGAAATATTTAGTGCAAAAGACAAGAATGAACATGCCTTAGGGTTGTTTGTCGATCTATCTAAGGCATTCGACACAGTAAACCACAACATTTTATTAAATAAGCTTGAAAATTATGGCATCAGAGGAGTTGCTAATGACTGGTTTAGATCATACCTTACAAATAGAGCCCATTTAGTCGAAATTGATGGTATGCAGTCAAATTTACAAATAGCTGAGTGTGGCGTACCACAAGGCTCCATATTAGGGCCAGTTCTCTTTCTTATTTATATAAATGACTTACCATTACACATGACTCCCGTTAATACTGTTCTTTTTGCAGATGCAAACTTTGTGTTCAAAAGTCATTGCCAAAATTCGCTACAACTGACTATACATGACTCAATGTCAAAATTGTGTAACTGGTTAAATTATAATAAATAATTGTTAAATGTTAATAAATCAAGCTACTTAAATTTTGAAAAGTATCCAAACCTCACAAATCAATTCCAAATACTTGTAGAAAATAGCCCAATAAGTCACCAACATTCTACTAAATTCCTTGGTATTACAATTGACAACACATTAACATGGAAAGATTACATTCTCATTCTTAGTAATAAATTGAATCGTTTTAACTTACGCAATAAGAGTGTTAAGCAAAGTTTGTAGTAAAGAGGTAATGAGAGTGGTATACTTTGGATATATACATTCAATAATTTCATTTGGAATACTCTTTTGGGGGAACTCTACCCAATCAAATATAGTATTTAAAATACAAAAGAAAATATTAAGAATAATGAATCAGGAACCACCCCATGCTCCAAGTAAACCTATCTTTGAAGAGCTTAACATACTCCCTCTACCATGTATATATATCCTAGAAACAGTCTCCTTCATTCATAATAATATGCAATGTTTTAAGAGAAACAAGGATTATCATGCCCATAATACCCGAACAGCTGAAGCAATACATCTACAGTGTCATCGACTTAATAAAACTCTCAATAGTGTATCCCACAAAGGAATAATTTTATGTAATAAGATACCCAAATCTTTAAAAGCTGTGCCAGGAAAATTCTTTAAATCTAAAATGTATAAATGGTTATTAAAACACACATTTTATAGCATAAATGAATTTCTTAACTTAGATATTTAACTACTTAACTGTATTCTGTCACACCTGTATATTGTATATTTATATTTCTTGTAATAACTAGTTTGTAAGTCTTGGCGAAGCCATGTGTACAAATTGTATATCCTCGGTGAATAAAAAATTGAATTGAATTGAATTGAATAAGACTATTTCTGCTAATTTTATTTCAATTAGCATGAAGGAAATAGAAGCCTAAGCTTTTTAAAATAAGGATGAGAATTTTTGACAGCATGTTACGTTCTGTTTCAGAGAATTGCTGATCCAGATGCATCCATTGGGACCACGGTACTACATTGATCTCGTTGGAACCCTGGAAAAGTGTAGTACAGAAAGGAAAGCAATTTCACCTGTTCAGTTACACAACAAGATACAGAGCTTAAATGATTCACTCAACACTGCTTCAGATAAAAGTCGGGAATTGAAACCAACAGTTAAACAGTCACTAAAAGGTAAGTGAGCTAAGCTGTGTTGAAGAAATTAGGACAAAAATTGCCATAAAACTACATTTACTTTCTCTACACATACTATGTACATACTGTATAGAGAAGGTATTGCATTCTCCAAAAAATTTGATGCCAAGGTTTCACCAGAAATACATGTTTTGGGTCCTCTGAATCCATAAAAAAGCATTTTTGGAAAAAGGTCTTTGCGTACGTGTCTGGACAGCATAGCTCAAAAACAAAAAGAACGTTAAATACCAAACTTGGTATTTAAGTTCAGTATCTTCCAAGTATGTGGCAAAGATTTTCATGAAAAAACCCCACCCCCTACTACCCTTTACATGGAAAATTTTGATTTTCTCAAAAATGGCTCTTAACAATTTTGATTAAAATATTGTATATTAAAGATATTTACTTGACAAATAAAATGTATATCTTAATTTTGTGGGAATAGCCTCTGAAGACTACTATATTCTGGATACATTTTCCGTAATTGCTAAACCGTAAGAGATGGACAAAAACTTACCATACTAAAAATGCAGAGCACTTTAAAACACACAAATTTCTGTTACATTATTTTGTGGAGTTGATTGTTTTTGAGATATTCCTTGTTATTGGTTTCAGCTTTGAAAAACTTGTACTTTTCTCATACAGGAATTTGTCATTTCGTCCATACAAACAAAGGAACTTCAGTCACATAGCAACCAGCTTTTGACTATCACTTTAACCTATGGTACTCCCTTTTTTCGCTTCTACTTACAAGAAAGCAAGTAATAAGAATATTTCTGCTAATTTTTCTCAATTAGCATGAAGTAAATAGAAACATAAGCTTTCTAACAATAATTTGTTGCAGAGATGTAGAGAAAGTCATGTGAATGGAACACATCAGATTTTTTTTTTCTCACTAATCATGAAAATTGTCACTTCTGGACATAAGCTTCTTTAGAAATTGTTTTGACACTGGAAAATTGCTGCTGCAATAGCGGCACAGAAAATGTCTTTCATTGTTGGAAAAGGCACAAAGTTGCTAGGAGCCAGGTCAGGTGAGTAGGGGGCATGAGGAATGACAAACTGCTGTGTCATCTGTCAGCATTTGTGGCACCCACCTGGAGGACACTTTTTCAGATCCTTTCGCAGGATTGTGTGCATGGAAAGATGGTCTGTGCCACAGTCATTCGGCAATCCTCCAAAACATGTTTCTGCTCTCGCTTGTCCGAGGCAGAGATTCTCTTAGTTTAAATTAAAAGCTTGCAAATGTGCCAAGAAGCTTGTGACAGTGATGTGATTAAATAAAAAAACAAAAGAATTTGAGTCGGAATCAAGGGTTGAAAATGGGAACAGGTGTTCCTGAAATCGGCCCCGGTGATGTTTACAAAAACCGACTCAAATTCTTTTGTTTATTTTCTTAGTTTGTTGTCATCTGCCTTCTTTGAACTGTCGCACCCACAAATGCGCATGAGACACATCCATGACACATCACCACATGTCTCGCTTAACTGGCGAATTTCAATCAGTGTCACACCATGCAAATACAGAAAACAAAGATTATACTCTGAAAATGTTGACATTTTAAATATGCAAAACAATCCTCACTCTCGCCGTTGCCACAAGAGGCTCTGTGTGCCAACGGCGCTGCCATCTGTCTCACATTAACAAGGAGTGTCCGCTTACCTTAAAACAAACTGCATGTTTCTATCTGTTTCCAGTTATGAGAGAGAAAAAAAAGTGTGATCCATTCATATGACTTTCTCTACATCTCTGCAACAAATTATTGTTAAAAAGATTATGCTTCTATTTACTTCATGCTGATCGAGAACAAATTAGCAGAAATAGTCTTATTACTTGCTTCCTTGTAAGTAGAAGCGAAATAAGGGAGTACTATAGGTTAAAGTGATAGTCAAAAGCTGGTTGTTATGTCACTGAAGTTCTTTTGTTTGTATGGATAGTTGACAAATTCCTGTATGAGAAAAGTTAAGTTTTTCAAAGCTGAAATCAAAAACAAGGAATATCTCAAACGATCAACTCCATGAAAAAAATGTGTTTAACATAAATTGTGTTTTAACGTGCTCTACATTTTTTGTATGGTAAGTTTTTGTCTCTTACGGTTTAGCAGTTATGCAAAATTCCGTGAAATTCATCCAGAATAACATAGTCTTCAGAGGCTATTCCCAGAAAATTCAAGATTTACATGTCAGGTAAATATCTTTGATATACAATATTTTAATCAAAATCGTTAGAGCCATTTTTGAGAAAATCAACATTTTCGAAAAAGTTCCATGTAAAGAGTAGTTGGGGGTGGGGGAATTTTCTTGAACATCTTTGTTGCATCCTTGGAATTTTGGTATTGAAAGTCTTTTCGTTTTTGAGCTATGCTGTCCACAGATAGTGAGGCATGCGCGCGCGCGCCCACACACACACACACACACACACACACACACACACACACACACACACACACACACATATGGACCTTTATCCAAAAATGCTTGTTTTGGATTCAGGGGGACCCAAAACATGTATTTCTGGTGAAATTACAGTATTGAATTTTTTTGTGGAATACAGTGCCTTCTCTAACCGCTATGTACATTGTACACATGGGGCTAGAGGTGTTATAACTTGAGTATACCTTGTATTTAGGTCGTGTTACAATCACGTGTGGTGTTTTGTTGCCATAGCAGCAGAAGCTAAGCTGTTCAATTTGCTGTTGCAATATTGTGCAAAATCAAAAGAATTTATATCAAGAACAGAAAGCGTTTTGAGAAACATTTATTAAGAAAAAAATACTTGAAACAATGCTCTGTTTTATAATTTAAAAGACTGATCATTTGTCATTACGTAGCAATTTCATAAGGTTATTTTGTGTACAGCAGACGACAGAGCAGTTTCTGGCTCGCCGCTGCTGTCCAGAAGTCACATCTCCCAGGGCACCAGAAGAAGCAGTAGCAGCAATTCAGACTCTGCGCAGTGTGAGAAGCTGTGCATTCAGTCTACTCGGCGTGAGCTCGTATGGGGCAGTGTGGACGTTGGTAAAAATGTAATGAAACAGTGCACAATCAGGAGCCTGGCTGAGCATCGCTGTAGGATGCAGATCTCAGTTACTGATAAAAATAATGTTTATAAGGTAAGATAATATTGCGTGCGGTTGCTGTAACTACCGAGACAACTTGCCGGTATGACATTGTTTTCCAACTAATTATGTGTGTGTTTACCCGGTTCAAGCAAGCAGTATGTCTCGCTTCAGACGACTTACCATCGTAAGTATGTACTTAGTATCCCGGTAATATTAACTATGTTATTGCCAACATGCAGGCCTTTAATGCCCCTCTCTCATACATATATTGAAAGGTAACAGTTGGTATTAGTCCTCTGAAGTGAACTAGGTGAAACACAAATAATCAGTTGGAGAATTGAATGCCACACCGGCAAGTTGTCACAGTAGCAACCGCATGGAGAGCGGGAGAATCATGTTCAAAACCTGGTTGGTCGTATCGGATGATGAATTCAATTGGTGATATGATACTCAAATGCTCACGGGATCCATGGAGCTTAAAGTTACTCGACATTCGTCTTTTCAGGATATGGCAAAACCTGATCCGGGCAACTCACCCTTAGCGAGATTCAAACTTGCAACCTTTTAAATGTGAGGCAGACACACTACCCAGGCGGGTGCATTATCATTGTAATAATATTGTGTAGTTGATATGTTCTGAGTTGAGCACATTTAGGGCATTACTATTGGTGAGAAATTTCTTTGCGATTAACCCTTGTACGTGTGTCATTTGCTGTCAGGTTGCTGACCCATCATACTGTAAGAATGCATTTGTGTCAGAAACGTCATGTCTTTGGCATTGCATAACCCTATGTGTTCAGTGAAAATTTATGTGCGTGCCTTCTCATGCATGACTGATTTCATTCTGTTGTGTTATGTATGTATTTGTTGGCTGCAAATGGGATGCTGCCCAGTGACAGAGTTAAACACAAAATTCACTTAAAATAACAATTATCAATTACCAGCTAGTTTATAAACAGTTTTTATGAAGCCTCAGTGTTAATACTATGCATTACTAATAATATACATTAATACAGTATTTGAGATTCACAATTACTTCAATTTATTTACTTTAATATCTAACATTTATTGTTTTTAAGTCATCCCTAAACTTCTTTAAGGTCAGTGGGCAGCCCTGAAAGGCTGCTACAGGCAATTCATTCCACTCTTCAATGGTCCTATTAACAGAAGAAAATTTTCCTATGTTGGTTCTGTACCTTCTACCCTTAATTTTATAGATTGATTCTGTAAGAATTTACATTTATAATTGCTAACTTTTATAAATCACGGACATTGCTCTTGTTCTTATCCTGGAACTACAAGTGACACTGTGATTTGAAAATGTTTTGCAGCCATGCTAAACGCAGTGAGATTACGTTAGTTGAAATAATGAAACTTTTACGTTTAGTGAAGTACAGGAACTAATGTTGAAAGAAATAGATGAGGTAACAGTGAGAAATAGGGAAAAGTAGTGTGATAGAAAATACATGAAAGAAGGCATTTTAAAGGAAATAGTGGAACATGTGGCGCTGCAGACAGCGAGTAAATATGGCAACAGCGTACTGAGACAGCCATGTGTCTGCAGGAATGCCAATCACAAGGTAATTTCTCACCAATAGTAGTGTGTGTGTATAATTTATCTGACTTGTTTTTCTTTCTTTTCTTGCATCTTTCCATGTGGCAAGCTCAAGGTCTATTGCTTGTACAGCCCTAGTTGCTATTCTGGGTGTAAATGTCTGCAAAGAACAAAGTGTTAAAAATATTTTTGGTGAAAAGTTTGTCCTCAATTTAACAGAGAATAATACAGTATTATTTGTACAGCCCTAGTTGCTATTCTGGGTGTAAATGTCTGCAAAGAACAAAGTGTTAAAAATATTTTTGGTGAAAAGTTTGTCCTCAATTTAACAGAGAATAATACAGTATTATGATATATTCTTTAGAATGCGAGATAAAAAAAAATCTGCTGTGTTCCATTCACATGACTTTCTCTACATCTCTACAACAAATTATTGTTAAAAAGCTTATTCTTCTATTTACTTCTGCTAATCAAGAAAAACCTAGCAGAAATAGTCGTATTATTTGGTTTCATGTACATAGAAGGAAAATGAAGTATCATAGGCCAAAGTGATTGTCAAAAGCTGGCTGCTATGTGACTGAAGTTCCTTTGATTATATGGACAGCAGTTGACAAATTCCTGTATGAGAAAAGTATAAGTATTTTATAGCTGAAACTAATATCAAGGAATGAGTCCAAACGATCAACTCCATGAAAAAAATATTACATAAATTGTGTGTTTTAGCCAGCCTTAAGTTTTTGTCTATCTCTTGTGGTTTACCAGTTATGCAAAATTCATACAGAATAATGTCTTCAGAGGCTATTCCCAGAAAATTCAATATACACATTTTATTTGTCAGGTAAATATCTTTAATATACAACGTTATATTCAAAATCGTTAAAGCCATTTTTGAGAAAAACCAAATTTTCTGAATTTTTTCCATGTAAAGGGTAGGGGATTTTCTTGAAAATTTTTGTGTCGTGTTCTTGTCAAGTTTGGTATTTAACAGAATTTTCATTTTTGAGCTATGCTGCGCGCATACAAACTTTTTTTTTTAATTCAGGGGGTCCCAAAACATATATTTCCATTTAAATCTTGGTATTGAATTTTTGGGTACAATAGAACATCTTCTCTATACACTATGTACATAGTACGTGTAGAGAAAGTAAAAACAAATGGTAGAAGGTAAAGAAAAGCATGTGAATGTAAATCATCAATGTTTTCTAGCTGGCATAGATGCAGAGCTCTAATAGTGTTGTTTTTTGACACTCTTGTGTTTGTTTCCAGCTGATGAACGAGAAGGGAGAGCTAGTGACTCAGCGCAAGACAATGTTGCACACGAATGAGAACTTGGTTGTGAATGTGATGTTCAACCCTTCTAAAGCTGGACCCCTGCCTGCCAAGTTGACATTCACACACGTGCCTGGCCACAGCGAGGACACTTCCAGTGTGCATGTAAGTGCGTGTGCGTTCTCTGCATCCCATTCTATACTGGACATGAGAAACTGCTTAAGCCCTTTGTCAGGCTTGAAGCTTTATTAATGCTGTACATCGAGGTGGACCCCTGTGATGCTGTGATGTTTGGCTTGAGACTATGCCCCCGCCGCTGAATCCTTACACTTGACAGTTCGGGTGGTTTCGCATAAGGTTGGTTATGCTGCCTTTGTGGCGCTGCTAGAGTAACTAGTAAACAACAGCTGATTATAAATGTATCGTGCATAAAGACGAATATAAACAGTGTACATGGTAAATAAATGCCGATGAATAATGAAACTAATTAGTTATTATTGATGTTATGTTAATTTAAAATAAGTAATATATAACATGTAGTATACATTACGTATTTATGACAATATAGAACAAATTAATGCAAAATAGCTTGTTACAATGAGAGAAAGGTAAAACAGTGATTTTCTCAGGTTTAGAATTTTAATGGCTCAATCCCATCCCAAGTCTCTGTCGTCATCATTCTCGGAAGCATTATCATAATTATCATCCTCGTCACCAAGACATGTCATTAGTGGTTCACACTCGCTGATGATTCCGTCTAATTCCCGTGCTTTTCGTATTATTTTGTGCACTTGATTCAGTTTCTTCTATGAAGCCGCGTCCACTCTCGCCACAAAAGTCTATCCACCTCTATAATTGTGAAAAGTCCTGTTATGGTCCCTCATGAACAAACAGACACCAGCAATAATAACAAATATGAATAACAACAAATAATATTTAGCATGTACAGAACAACTCAACATACATGTTAGGAGTTCACAAATTGAGCGTGTGGTTGGAAATAGCCAGATATTGCAATGGTGCGGCATCTAGATTCGTTTCCATTGTCTGACCAACCAACCGGAATGCTGCTTTGTCATTGGTTGAGAAAGTCAAACGGATAAAGCTTTTCATCTGTTCTTAGCTGATGTACCAATTTAACTCCGAACTGTCAAGTGCAAGGATTCAGTGGCAGGATATAGGCATTGTTCGCTGCACACTGCCCCTCGTGGCTGTTGACTTCTCGGGAGATGTATGGTGGCATCTCCCCCTCGAATGAGCAGCGCACCTTAACACCCATAACCCAGACCAACTTTATGCAGCATGAAATATTAGGTGCATCGTAATTGTTAATCTCAGAAGAAATAGCGATTCAGCTACCAGGATGTTTGTTGGGTTTTAGGGAAATAAATAAGACTTTACGTACTATACTATTGGTCTTAAGCTGCTTTATATTTGAATGTTTTGTTGCCTATGTGTGAAAACTATTCCATAACCTGACTTGTCACTTTACTATTTACTCCCATATCTTTTGTCTAGTTTGGGATATTCACGGTACTCAAACTTAACGAACCATAGTATCATCTCTGGCTTCTCGAAGTGTCTTGAACCTCCCCTGTTGGTTTCTCCACAAAAAGTGAATTTTTGTAATTAAGAATGTGCCAGGTTTGAACCTGCAATCTTTGGTGTATGAAGTTAGCATGGTAAACATTACACCACAGAGGGCGACTGCGAGAAAAGGGAAGCATAATGATACATTAGCATAAAAGCAATCACAACTCTGTTAACAGTGCATGGTCTGTTTCATTTCTGTCGAAATACACGTAAAACATAATTGTATATATGTATTGAATGACTGAAGCTAAAGGTACTCTTTTTTCGTTCACGCATGCTTGATCGTTCTGATTATATCTGATATAAATTTTAAGGTTATAATAAACGATTAGTATCCAAGTGCTAATCTAGTAATTACTAAGCGAGATGTGGCTAGTTCTGACTTGTGATTCGCTACAGCCGTGCAGCCTGTGCAGGAGGTTTGACGTGAATTATAGGATGATAGTTTTGTGTGATGGATTGGCTCGTGTGTTACAGATCCCCCTCTATGCCTGTGGAGGACATGCAAGACTGGTTGTGAAAGGCATACCACGAGATGGCGCTGGAAGAATGTGGCTCACAATGCAACAACAGGATGCTGGAGAGGAATTGTTCTGGGAGTCAATCTTCTCTGTGAGGAACACAGGGGACCTTCCAGCATTTCTCAAAGTGAGAGTTGCATCTAAAGGTGAGAAAACAGCAATCAGGCCCCATTTGTACGACGTACATCAAGAAAGTAGGTTTCCCTATTTTGTAAAAACAAAGACAAAATTTCAGTCTGACTCTACCTATCCAACTCCTGTCCTACACACAGCTAGAGACCAGGAGATTTGTGGTTCAAATCTGGCTATGGCATTGAATTTTTCAATCTGACTCTACCTATCCAACTCCTGTCCTTCAAACGGTTAGAGACCAGGAGATCCGTGGTTCAAATCCTGGCTATGGCATTGAATTTTTCAGTCTGCCTCTACCTATCCAACTCCTGTCCTTCACACGGCTAGAGACCAGGAGATCCGTGGTTCAAATCCCGGCTATGGCATTGAATTTTTCAGTGTGACTCTACCTATTCAACTCCTGTCCTACACATGGCTAGAGACTAGGAGATCTGTGGTTCAAATCCCGGCTATGACATTGAATTTTTCAGTCTGACTTTACCTATCCAACTCCTGACCTTCACACGGCTAGAGACCAGGAGATCCGTGGTTCAAATCCCGGCTATGACATTGAATTTTTCAGTCTGACTTAACCTTTCCAACTCCTATCCTTCACACTGCTAGAGACCTGGAGATCCGTGGTTCAAATCCCAGCTATGATGTATTTTTCAGTCTGACTCTACCTATCCTACACATGGCTAGAGACCAGGAGATCCATGGCTCAAATCCCAGCTATAGCATCGAATTTTTCAGTCTGACTCTACCTATCCAACTCCTGTCCTACACACGGCTAGAGACCAGGAGATCTGTGGTTCAAATCCTGGCCATAGCATTGAATTTTTCAATCTGACTCTACCTATCCAACTCCTGTCATACACACGGATAGAGACCGGGAGATCCATGGTTCAAATCCCAGCTATGACATTGTATTTTTCAGTCTGACTCTACCTATCCTACACATGGCTAGAGACCAGGAGATCCATGGCTCAAATCCCAGCTATAGCATTGAATTTTTCAGTCTGACTTTACCTATCCAACTCCTGTCCTACACACGGCTAGAGACCAGGAGATCTGTGGTTCAAATCCTGGCCATGGCATTGAATTTTTCAGTCTCACTCTACCATTCCAACTCCTGTCCTTCACACGGCTAGAGACCGGGAGATCCGTGGTTCAAATCCCAGCTATAGCATTGAATTTTTCAGTCTGACTCTACCTATCCAAGTCCTGCCCTACACGCAGCTTGTGTGAAAAAACAATTAAACCAAAGACAATGTAATTACATAAAAAACTTTTATTGGCAACAGGTACAGCAATTTTTGAGCTATTTTTCCACATAGTCACCAAAAGAATTGAGTCACTTTTCATCTTTTGCGATCAACTCTTGTATTTCTGTGTCGTAGAAGTCTGCTGTCTGTGAATAGAACCCGTGTATCAGTCGCCTTCAGCTCTTCAAAACGCTGGTCGGTGGACAGGAATTTCTTGAGGTGCAAGAAAAGATTGGGAAGATCGGGACTGTATGGTGGATGATCAAACTGCTCCCAGTTGCTGTGTGCTGAGCCAGCCTTCACTGTGATGCCAGTGCATTGACTGCTGGGGTAAAGTGAGAAATCCATGTCTCATTGCCTGTGACGATCCTTTCAAGGATCTCCTAGTCATCATGCTGCAGAAATGTTTCATTTTATGCTTGGGTGTCAGATTTTTTGGCATAACATTTCTTAAACAGCTTAGTGACAATTTCATGCAACAATATCTTGCGGAAATAGGTGTTGAGCTCTGTAATTGTGAAGCGACAGTTCTCCACACACCAGCTCAAACAGGTGGTCATTGCACCCGTCATGGACACTTTGACGACCTTCGGAAGAAAGCCTACACCAGCGATGCACCATCTGTTTGCTCATGGATAGTGTTTTGCACCCACTTTTACTACCAAGGCTCCGCAGGCGATGACTCCGGTGATACATGGGATGAAGATGGAGCACCGGTGGAATGTGATGGTGGGGGAAACTGGAGAACCCGCTTTGTCCATCACAAATCTCACATGCAGTCGCTTGGGAATTAAACCCTGGCCGCCTAGGTGAGAGGCGAATGGTCTAACCACTCGTCCACGGTGCGGCTCTGCTTGCTCATGATGTTCTACTCGTAGATCTGGCGATAAATTTTGATGGGTGCTATGTTTTGTGCAGGAAGGAACCTTGCAGGCAGTGGGAGAGCAAATAAGATATCAATTTGGGGCACTACTGGCACCAGGCTAGACCTATCTGGTCAGCATACGATTCATACGTCATAGATCTGTTACATGTGGACAATTTTTCCAACTAAATAAGTTTGCTTTAAAGGAAACAGGATCGGGAAATTTATTTTCTGGATGCACCTTGTACTTTCTATAGAAAATGCCTTACACAGGTATGAAAAGTAAATGTTGCGCTGAATGTTGTACGAATAACTGGGCAGTTTAAGGAGGGAGAAACTCTTATCTAATCTTGTATCTGAATTCAAAACTTTATGAATTTGTACACTTTCTTTTACATAGCTTTTACATTTTTCTTATTCGAACCTAAACTATGTACACATTTTAATTGTCTTGTTGCTATCTCTGTTTGCATGGCACCCAGGCCATTAGCGCTTGTCAACCCTTCCTGTTTTATCTTAGTTATCACTCTCCGCCACTGTTCTTCCTTACTTTTCTTGCTTTCTGCAAGAACCCACCTATGTTTCTCAACTTTGATCATTTTTTAGATATTCCTTGTTTTTTGTTTCAGCTTTAAAAAACTTACTTTTCTCATACAGGAATTTGTCAACTCATGTCCATACAAACAAAGGAACATCAGTCACATAGCAACCAGCTTTTGACTATCACTTTAACTATGGTACTCCCTTATTTCGCTTCTACTTACAAGGAAGCAAGTAATAAGACTATTTCTGCTAATTTTTTTCTTGAATAGCATGAAGTAAAAAGAAGCATAAGCTTTTAAACAATAATTAGTTGCAGAGATGTAGAGAAAGTCATGTGAATGCAACATACTTCTTTCTTTAGTAGAAGGGAACTAAAGGAATGTGTTGTGCTAAAGTGATAATCAAATGTTTTAAAAGTTGTTGCTATGTGTTTGTCATTGAAATGTGCTTCTTTGCTTGGCCAGGAGTAAAACATATGTATTTTAAAATTAAAACCAATAATAAGGATTATCTCAAAATGGTTACCACCGCAGCAAAAATGTAAAGGACATAGTTTATGTTTTACAGTTATACAAAAGTCATCCAGAATGGCTATTCCCAGGAAATTCAATATATACATTTTATCATGTAAATGTCACAGTATTTTAATCAAATTCGTGAGCCAGTTGTGAGAAAATAGTTTTTCGAAAAGTTTTAAATGAAAAGCTTTGTTTGGGGTGCGGGGGATTTTCTTAATCTATCACACATCCTTGGGAGATACTGAACTTTAATACCAACTGTGGACTTTTAATGCACCTTTGGTTTTGTGGATTCAGGGGCTCTTAAAACATATTTGCAGTGAAATTTGCTATCAAATTTTTGGGTGGAATACAATACTTATCTAATAAGTATGTTGTACATATGTGCTAACGAAAAGTAAATCTGTTACATTCACATGACTTTCTTCACCTGTTCTGCAACAAACTGTTTTGACATAAACATTAGCAAAGTGCCTTTACATGACCTGGATGGAGGGAAAAAAAATTGATTTTCCATTTGCAAAATCTGATATAGGCAAATTGCTTTAATGAGATCTGGGTTTTTTATGGCATAAGATTTTGTCTGTCTCTTAGAGTTGACCAGTTATGCAAAACTGGAATGAAGAGGACTTCAAAGAAAAAATCAAGATTTTAGTTTCATTTGCAATGAAAATATCTTTATTTGTAAGAGCAGTTTTTGAGCAAGCCACATTTTTTTAAAATGTTTTGTGTATAGGGTAGTTAAGGATGGGAGGATTTTTGTGAAAATCTTCATGTAGCGTCCTTGGACACACACGTCCAAACTGAATCATTTTAAAAATACTCTGTTTTGATTCAAGGATTCTCAAAATGTATATTTCTGGTGAAATTTCTATCAAATTTTTGGGTGGTGCATTACTTCAGGTTTTTTAAAGCTGAACTTTATGCAATACTTTATTTGGTAATTGGTACAGAAAGTAAAATTATTCCTGCCTTTGGATTTAATTGTTTTTCACACAAGCCGTGTGTAGGACAGGAGTTGAATAGGTAGTCAGACTGAAAAATTCAATGTCATAGCCGGGATTTGAACCACAGATCTCCTGGTCTCTAGCCGTGTGTAGGACAGGAGTTGGATAGGTAGTCAGACTGAAAAATCCAATGTCATAACCCGAATTTGAACCATGGATCTCCGGGTGTCTAGCCATTTCTAGGACAGGAGTTGGATAGATAGATAGACAGAAAAATTCAATGTCATAGCTGGGATTTGAACCACAGATCTCCTGGTCTCTAGCCGTGTGTAGGACAGGAGTTGGATAGGTAGAGTCAGACTGAAAAATTCCCAGATTTGAACCATGGATCTCCTGGTCTCTAGCCATGTGTAGGACAGGAGTTGGATAGGTAGTCAGACTGAAAAATCCAATGTCATAACCCGAATTTGAACCATGGATCTCCGGGTGTCTAGCCATTTCTAGGACAGGAGTTGGATAGATAGATAGACAGAAAAATTCAATGTCATAGCTGGGATTTGAACCACAGATCTCCTGGTCTCTAGCCGTGTGTAGGACAGGAGTTGGATAGATAGTCAAGACTGAAAACTTCATTGCCATAGCCGGGATTTGAACCACAGATCTCTCGATCTCTAGCCATGTGTAGGACAGGAGTTAGATAGATAGTCAGACTGAAAAATTCATTGCCATAGCCGGGATTTGAACCACAGATCTCCCGATCTGTAGCCCGTTCCTCTACCACTGAGCTACCATGGCAACATGCAGGCATAGTATTGAATTTCTCAACTGACTCGCATGTTTCCCTGTAAACCACAAGGTGATCTCAAATTATTTTGAGATGACAACCCCAATGCAGCTGGAAAAATGAGTCAGTTGAGAAATTCAATGCTATGCCGGCATGTGGCCATGGTGGCTCAGTGGCAGAGCGACCGACTAGAGAACGTGAGATCTGTGGTTCAAATCCCAGTTATGGCATTGAATTTTTCAGTGTGAATCTACCTATCCTATTCATGCCTTTGTTTATGAAAATTTTCTTGTTAATGTAGTGTTTTTGTTTTGTTTTTTACTTTCTCTACACGTACTATGTACATAGTATATAGACAAGGTATTGCACTCCACCCAAAAATTTGATACCGAGATTTCATTGGAAATATATGTTTTAGGATCCTCTGTATCCAAAAAAGCATTTTCAGAAAGTTGTGTGTGTGTCTGTGAACACGATAACTCAAAAACGAAAAGTCAGTAAACTACCAAACATGGTATTTAAGTATAGTATCTTCCAGGGATGCGACATTAAGATTTTGAGAAAATTCCCCCCACCCCAAACTACCCTTTACATGGAACTTTTTTCGAAAAATTTTGATTTTCACAAAAATGGCTCTTAATGATTTTGGTTAAAATATTGTATATTAAAGGTATTTACCTGATAAGTAAAATGTATATCTTGAATTTTCTGGGATTAGCCTCTGAAGACCACTTTACTCTGGATGAATTTTACTGAATTTGGCTTAACTGCTAAACCGTAAGAAATGGACAAAAACTTACCTCACAAAAAATGTAGAGTACATTAAAACATACAATTTGTTATATATATATTTATTTTGTGGAGTTGATTGTTTTTTAAATATTTTTTATTTTTAGTTTCAGCTTTAAAAAACATTTAAAAAAACTTTTCTCATACAGGAATTTGGCAACTTGTGTCCATACAAACAAAGGAACTTCAGTCACATAGCAACCAGCTATCACTTTAACCTATGGTACTCGCTTATTTCGCTTCTACCTACAAGGAAGCAAGTAACAAGACTATTTCTGCTAATTTTTTCTCGATCAGCATTAAGTACATAGAATCATAAATCTATTAACAATAATTTGTTAGAGATGTAGAGAAAGTCATGTGAATGGAGCACATCAGATTTTTTACTTAACATACTTTAACCAGTTAGTCATATTGGGCAAAGAATGAAATAATGTCAGGACCCATGGAGTGTAAAGTTATTTGACGTAACTCTTCTCAGGATAAAGGAAACCCTGAAAAATACTTGATCCTAGGCAGTATTCAAACTGGAGACCTCTTGATGAGAGGCAGACCATCACTGCTACACTGTTTACATTGAGAAGTTGAAGGATGAAAGACTGGCAGATCTATTTGAGTGCTGGTTATGCTTTTATCGTTGTTCAGGCTTCCATCATGTGAACGAAAGCAGTTTCATTGTGGAACCCTCCGAGTTGGTGATAGCCAAAGGAAGTGTAGAGAACATCAATGTGTGTTGCAGACCACGTCCTCAGGATCTGAAACTGCTTCTCTCTGGACACTCGCAGGATGTGATTGAGGTTGCCACCATAAACTTGATATCTGGTGATGAACCCACTCGCCACAGACTCAGAAGGTGAGTTATCCTAGGTTTGATAAACATTTTAATTAATTAATGGGTAGAGAAATATTACCCTGCCTAATATGTTCATTTATAGCATTGTCCAAATGTTGACACACACTCACTCCAAATCTAAAGTTGACATCTACTAATAAATGACATTTTAATTTAATTCCTTCTCTCTTTTTATCAATCTCACCATAAAATGGCATATGTTTTTACTTTCTCTACACGTACTATGCACATAGTATATAGAGAAGGTATTGTAATGGACCCAAAAATTTGATACCAAGATTTCACTGGAAATATATGTTTTGCAACCCCCTGAATCCAAAAAAAAAATAAGCATTTTTAGAAAAATGCCTGTGGGCAGCATTGCTCAAAAACAAAAAGTCTGTTGAAAACCAAACTTGGTATTTAGGTTTGGTATCTTGCAAGGATGCAACATGGGGATTTGCAAGAAAATCCTCCCACCCCCAAGTACTCTTTACATGGGCCTTTTAGAAAATTTTGACTTTCTCAAAATTGGCTCTAACAATGTTGATTAAAATATGGTGTATTAAATATATTCACCTGATAAATAAAATGATATCTTGAATTTTCATTGAATAGCCTCTGAAGACTACTTTATTTTGGATGAATTTTACGAAATTTGTCATGACTGCTTAACCATAACAGATGGACAAAAACTTGCCACACAAAAAATTTAGAGCACGTTAAAACACACAAATTGTTATATACATTTTTTCATGGACTTGATCGTTTTGACATATTTCTTGTTTTTGGTTTCAGCTTTGAAAAACTTAAACTTTTCTCATACAGGAATTTGTAAACTCCTATCCAAACAAACAAAGGAACTTCAGTCACAAAGCAACCAACTTTTGACTATCACTTTAACCTATAGTACTCCCTTATTTTGCTTCTACTTACAAGGAGGCAAGTAATAAGACTATTTCTGCTAATGTTTTCTCGATTAGCATGAAGTAACTAGAAGCATAGGCTTCTTAACAGTAATTTGTTGCAGAGATGTAGAGAAAGTCATATGAATGGAACACATCAGATATTTTTTTAAAAGTATTCTGCTTTGAAATTCCATGCTCTTTGCATGACTGCAACAAAATTTGAAAAGCAGCTTACCAGATAAAAAGAATAAAGAATATCTCTACAATAGGTGGCCAGCAAAGAAAAACTAAAGCTTCCATCATCTCCATCAAAGCATGAAATCCCACTCCTGACACCACTTCTTCAATAAACACTTTTTTGTTTCTTCCACAAACTGATTACAGTCAGAATCTGCTCACAAATAACTATTTTCAATGCAATAATCTGTACCATTTCCCCCAGGCTTTGCTATTGCAGTTTCTGCAAAGTTTTCCCCCCAAATGATATTCAGAAAACATATCACAAATGCAAAATGACCCCCCAATTCTGAACATTCATATTTTGGAAAAAAGGTCTTATATTTGGATAAATACAGCATTTTCCTCAAAGTTCAAGATTTGAAAGTCACTTGTGTAAGTCCCAGATAATACAACTAATATTTAAATATGATTTGTTTATTTAATTTTAGGTTACATAAGAAGATGATGAAAGAGAATGCCATGCAGAAGGAGAAAAAGGCTGAAATCGATCTTGCTGCCATTAGTGCACCATTTCCCAGCGAGAAAGGCATACCAAAGATAGACTCCTTAAGGGAATCATTGGTAAGTATGTTATGAAGACTTCATCAGAAACATCTATTGATAAGTAAGCAAGCTTTATTCACCATTTAAAAGTTGTACACAATTTCATGGTTTCGTCAATAATACAAGAAAAAGCATAAATATTCATAAAGTCATTACATATTCAATTTGAGAAAACAAACAGTTTACATGCAAATGCATATGTCCAATTATTTACAGCAGCTTTATTACATATTTAGAAATTCCATAAAAAATGAAAAGAATTTAACAGGAATGACCGTACTTTCTTTTTAAATAACTTTGCATCTTCTATGTTTTTTAAGGCAGCAGGTAATTTGTTAAACAATTTAATCCCTGTGTGATAAGATGTGTTCTTCGCTAGGTCAGTTCTGGAGGTGCCCTTTGTGTCTTGTATGGTGATTATGTATCTGTGAATTTTCCAACAAATTGTGCTTGTTTACTCAGATATTATAATAATAATAATAATAATAATAATCTTAGCTAGTTACTTTCTCTAGCATACCTGTAAAACGTACATAATAATTAATTCCATACAGAGATTTCTTACCAGAAATACATATTTTGAGATGCTTTGAATAAATAAAAAATCATTTTTAGAAAAAGGTTCATGTGTGCATGCTATTTTGATTTTCTCAAAAATGGGTAACGTATTTTATTAAAATGCCATTGTTTAAGATCTTTTCATGACAAATGAAATGTATTTCTTAAATTTTCTGTGAATATCCTCTGAAGACCTCTTCATTATGGATGAATTTTTTGTTACTGCTAAACCGTAAGAAATAGACAATAACTTACTACACGAAAAATGTAGATCTTGTTAAAATACACAATTTATGTTACATCCATTTTGAGATAACTCAAACAGGAAGTCGTCTTTCGTTTTGTTTTACTTCTGACCATGTAAAGAGAACCAAATTTCAATTGTTTCACATAGCAACTGGCTTTTAAAAGCTCTTACTATTGCTTTAGCTTATCGTGTTCCCTTATTTTCCTTCTACTTATAAGGGAACAATAAATAAGTAAATTTCTGCTGACATTTATCTTGACTAGCCTGATGTAGATAAAAGAATAATCTTGGAAGAGTAATTTGAATAAATTGAGTCACCTTGTTTTACACTTTTTGCTCCACTTTGCCTTTGTTTAGGAAGATTAGTTTCAGGGTGCTTTAACCCTATCTTCGGTTCCAGGGATGCAACCGGTGGTTGTGTGCTGTCCTCAGCCCTTATCAACAGGATGACGTCATCAATGGCAGGGACCTCAAAATTCATAAGAGAGTCTTCTTTGGATATTTTCCCAAATTTGTAGTTCCAAAGGTTTCTTTATACATTTAATTAGCTCTCTTTCTTCCTTTATGATATGATTTTCAGACCAAAAATGATGTGCTACTGAAGATTTGTCTACATACTTGTACCTAATGCTTCTCAAGTGTTCTTTCATCCTAGTTTACAAATTTCCTTTTCTTTTTCCAATATAAATTCCTGATTTTTTAGTGGTCGGTGCAGTATCTTTCAAAGGGTGATACAGTAAGTTCTGGATACTATATCTATTTTAAGGGGCCAGTTTTATATTAAAGTCCTTTCGAATTTCCAGAACACTTTGGGTGTAAAGTAAATTTGCAAAATTTCACTGATACTTGATCCAATTTTTCCAGAGTGGTGGTTTCATGTAGTTTTTTATTTCTTTTGTGTCTGTAGATGAATAGTATTGTAATTGTTGAGTTTGGCAACCTGATGAATGTGTGAGTATTCTTTTTGGTATTGTGTTTTATTCAAAGGAACATTGATAAGCCTGTGAACTAAGTCTTTTCATTCAAAGTCGTGGAACAAGTCATTTGCTACAAGTGAAACATACCAAGGTCACTGTAGTGCAAGTGAACTGTGCATGCAGTAATTATAACCAGGTCCCAAAATAACCACGTGGTATTTGGGGAAATGTAACAAGTTAATTTTGCATTAGAAATACTTTCCTGCCTGTTTTGGATCTTTACGAACTATGTTACATTTCAGGATTCTGTCCACGAGTTGTATCACAGCATCAGCCTGCAAGAGGTGATAGTTCTTCTGGAGAATAACAATGATAGAACAATACAAGAAGGAGATACAAGTAGAGTGTTCCATTCTCTCCACGAAGTGGACATTTCACGCACTAGGTATCTACACAAACTTTGTTGAGCTCCAGATAGATGCATAAATAGTGTTAAGTGATGTGTTTGCCAGAAATTTTAAATATCAAACATCAGTGATTAGACCAATTTTAATGAAAGGGTGTTTTGTAACAGTGATACGTTTGAGTTGGGTTTGTAACACTTAAGTATCACTTACGTATAATTTTTCCAGACTGGTTTCGAAGTCATGTGGGCATTATTGTCAATGGTTTCCAACTGAATTTCCACAGGGTGTTCTATGTTGAAGTATGACAAACTTCATACAAACTGACAAATCAGTCGTTGCACACCACTTTTGGTCTACTAACATGAAATATTACCTGCAGCAGAGCTCAATGTCTGGGGGAAAAAAATCCACATCATTAAAAACCAATACCACGTTCGTCACTCAGCCACCAGGGACCGTCTCACCTCAACATAGAACACCCTGTGGAATCATTACTGATACATGGTGGACTTTGTGACAGTGATGTGTTTTAACAATTCAAAATTGGTTGAGTCGATTTTGTAACACTACATCACTTACTTTTTATTTTGGAAAACATGTTGCAGAAGCCATGTGCTTCTATTGTCAATTCCTTTGGTCGACTGTTGGCATTCGCTTGCTGTGGTGGTTGTCTCTGTCCCTGGTGGTGGTTTGATGAACCTCTGTATCAGTAGATCGCCTGGCAGGATTTCAAAATTGAAAACACTGTTCTTGTTTTTCCAAATATATATGTTTTCCCAAACTTTTAATTCTGTCTTCCTTGTGATGTTTTTGAGTATTTTTGGACTTTTATTTATAGTGTGTTTCTCTTTCCAAAAATGCCAAGCTACTGCAGATTTTTCTTCTTGTTTGAGTTTAATATTTCTGTGGTGTTCTTTTGCTCTTGTTTTTATATTTCTTTTTTTTTTTTGGCCGATGTAGATTTTTTCAGTCATAGCAGCTGAACTGATATATTCCTGGTTTGTTTTCTTGTGGGATATCATATTTTAACTTAAAATTTAAAATGTTTTTTATGGAGTAATTGTTTTTTGGGGTTAGAATGATATGTCTTTTGAAGATCCTCTAGAATTTTCTACAAAAGTAAGTGATGTAGTGTTACAAAATCGACTCAACTAATTTTCAATGGTTAAAACACATCACTGTCACAAAGTCCACCATATATTGGTAGTAAAACTTTTTCCTGTTTTCCAAATTAAAAAAAGCATTGAAAGGATATAGTTTCCAAACCATAGAGGAGATTCAGGACACTGCGACCTGAGACCTGCGCGCCATCCCAAAATCCGTTCCAGGAGGCATTCCAAAAATGGAAGAAACGACTAGAATGGTGATTTGCCAATAAGGGGGCTATTTTGAAGGGGACAGTGAATTAACATGTAGAATAAGCAATAAAGCTGACAAAGCAAAAGTTTGGTTTCTTTTTGAACACACCTCGTATTGATATGTTAAGCTGTATCAAGTGGCAATTTACTAAAACAAGCCGCTCCATTTTTTGTTCCTTGAGTGAATAAATGGTTTTTTTTCCAGAATAGAAGACGCCACTTGCTACAATGTCCAAGAAGAGACTCTGTTTGCAGACATCGCTAAAAGTCCCACAAAGTGCACTTGGCACATAGACCCGACATCGCTGATAATTGCCCCCCCACTCAACATTTGTGCTACATTTCGCTTGAAGACTGATAGCAGCAGAAAGCAGCCATTTGAAATTTGCATTCCAACACATCCTCCAGGCTGGGTCCTGTCAGTGAATCCAAGCACAGGTTTTATTCCTGCAGCAGATGAGCTGATCCTAGTGGTATCCTGTGCTCCAAGCAACGAATCATCTCCGACTCGTCCAATGTCTTGGAAAGGCAGCGTTCAAGTAGGTCACGAGTCTTTCAAATGTAAGGGCTGGTTTCACAGTTTAAGCAGTTAAGTTCTTCTTTCCATTTCATGTTTTCATTCCATATGAATATTCAAATCATCTGCTCATTTTGATATAACTTGTCACACACACTCGATCTGGATGACCCTCGTAGATTCAAGAATTATCTTTAGTAAGAATAGTTTGTTAGCAGAAGAGATAGAAAAATCTGATGTTGCATTCACATGACTTTCTCTACATCTCTGCAACAAATTATTGTTAAAAAACTTGTGCTTCTGTTTACTTTGTGCTAATCGACAAAAAATTAGCAGAAATAGTCTCACTACTTGCCTCCTTGTAAGTAGAAGTGAAATAAGGGAATACCATAGGTTAAAGTGACAGTCAAAAGCTGGTTGCTATGTGACTGAAGTTCCTTTGTTTGTATGGACACAAGTTGACAAATTCCTGTATGAGAAAAGCATGTATAAGCTTTTCCAAGCTGAAACCAAAAACAAGGAATATCTAAAAAAACGATCAACTCCACGAAAAAAATGTATATAACATAAATTGTGTGTTTTAACATGCTCTACATTTTTTGTGTGGTAAGTTTTTGCCCAACTCTTATGGTTTAGCAGTTATGCAAAGTTCCGTAAAATTGATCCAGAATAAAGTAGTAGATAGAGGCTATTCTCAGAAAATTCAAGATATAAATTTTTTTTGTCACGTAAATATCTTTAATATATAATTTTTTAATCAAAATTGTTAGCCATTTTCAAGAAATTAAAAATTTTCGAAGAAAAAAAAAAGTTCCATGAAATGAAATGGCGCTTTATTTATGGATGCTCTTTAACTGGTGTGGTTCTCAGCATCCCATTCTATACTGGACGTGAAAGACCACTCAATTTTGCTCAGAGGCGTCTTATCAGGTTTGAGGTTCTTTTACATGCCATAAATCTACGACATGGGACCAATGACTTTACTTCCCTTCCAAAGGAAGCCATGCTAAGGATTTTTACACCAAAAAAGTTCCATGTAAAGGATAGTTGGGGTGGGGGGAGTTTCTTGAAAATCTTTGTGTTGCATCCTTGGAAGATACCAATCTTAAATACCAAGTTTGGTATTTAACGGTCTTTTCATTTTTGACACACACACACACACACACACACACTCGCTCACTCACTCTCTCTGAAAATGCTCTTTTTTTTTTTTTGGATTCAGGGTGACCCGAAAATGTATTTCCATGAAATCTCTGTATCAAATTTTTGGGTGCATTACAATACCTTCTTTATACACTATGTACATAGTACGTGTAGAAAAAGTAAAAAGTCACATGAATCGAAGGCATCCAATTTTTTTTAATTTAATGCACGGAGTATTTTAACAGAGTAAATTATTTATTTGACAAGTAGATTAATTACAGTAAACACTTACTTGGAATTTTTACCAGAATAAGTTTTAAAGGACTAGTTTCCTTCAAGTTCTTTCAAAACATGTTCTGGCATGAATCCCAAGTAAGTGTTTAGTGTGATTAATCAACTTGTCAAATAAATGATTATAAGTGTTTACAGAATTCCATAAAAAGAAAAGTGACAGGAAATTGTGCTTATTTTAAATGATGATGATTGCAGGTGTTCATCGAGAATGACCTGAAGGAAGTGGCAGTGTCCATGCAGAACAATCAGAAACCAAAGCAAGATCTGAGATCAGCGAGTCAGCCCAAGAACAAGTTGGCAGTAGCTTCAAGCAAGACCGACAACAGACCTGCGACTACTCCATCACAAACTGGCACCATTCGCAAAACAAATCTACTGCAGAAACCTTCTGTACAAACCCAGAAACGCTCTCCAAACAAACTATCCAAGATCCCAGTACCATCTGTAACGTTGGCGCCCATTGTTGGCGGTTATTTGGCTCCAGACTGGACTGTAAAAGAGGAATTGCAGAATTACAAGGCACATCTGGAACGTCCAGATGCAAGTTTTATGCCGCAGACAACTTCAAAAAATTTCAAAAAATCGCCAAATCCTAAAAGATAAACAAAGTCCCTTAGTGTATGAAACAAATTAAGCATCACAGATACATCAGTTCAACTGTTTTACATAGATTTAACATGAAATGTGATTCATATGTACAACAAACATATTTGTGCAGGTTTTATAGGTGTTAAGCAAAAATCTATTTTTATTAATATGCCTGACCAAATCTCAGGGAAAATTGCATAAAACTGCTATTGCTTCCTTGCAATGAAGCGTACACATTGTGCCATATTTATTACATTTCTTTTATTTTCAGCAAATAATTGAATGCTGATGACTACAAAAGGAAACCAATAGAATCGGTCAGATTCGCCAAGTATCTGCTGCTGATTAAGATGCTTGTCAAATATAATTTCTTCATCGCGATAAATCCCAGTGTACAGTGCTCAATATTTGATTGTAGTTTTAAAAATAATTGATTCTGAAATGAGTTTTACGCGTTAATATAAGTAGTAGCCGTTGTCTTTCGAAGAAGCCAACTTTTTTAGGTCTTAAAACAGTGGTAATGTATTTTTGAAGAAAAGCATTGTAATGTTCATTTTTATTATCCAGTTGCAGTAGCAACTAATAAAAACAAGAGAGTTGTTAATTTAAGAATGTTATTAATGTAGTCCTGCTGCATACCTCCCTTCAAGTGTAAATGGACGATCTTTATTGCTGTGGTTCTCGGTGTCCCATTCCAAATTAGGCATGAAAGACCACTTAATTTTGCTCAGAGGCCTCTCTAGCAGGCTTGAGGTTGTTTTACGTGCCGTAAATCGGAGACACAGGACCAACAGCTTTACTTCCCTTCCAAAGGAAGCCATGCTAAGGCTTTTTACACCTGAGAAAAAAATCGTGAACCTGCGACCTTGGGTATATAAAGTTAGCATGGTAACCATTGTACCACGGAGGGAGACACTCCCTTCATCAACACTCGGTGTTTGTCCGCCTGGGTAGTGTGTCTGCCTCACGTGCAACAGGTCGTGGGTTTGAATCTCGCTTAGGGAGAGTTACCCTTGTCCTGAAAAGACTTTTGAGTAACTTTGACCTCCATGAAACCCAAGATCATTTGAGCAAAAAAAAAATGTTTTTCTGACTTGTTAGTCACATGACTTTCTCTACGTCTCTGTAATGACTTACTGTTAAAATGCTTCTTCTTCTATTTACATCGTGCTAATCAAGATAAACATTAGCAGAAATTGTCCGTATTACTTGGTCCCCATTCACACGATGTTCAGTAAACAACACTTTTATTCAAAATATTAATCTGTTATCTCCATCATGCTAATCAGCAGAATTAGTCTTATTACTAGCTCCTTGTAAGTAGAAGGGAAATAAGAAAATGCACAGGCTAAAGTGATAGTCTAGTTCTTTAAAAGCCGGTTGATGTGAAACAATTGACATAAGAAGAATTAGTCTTATTACTAGCTTCCTAGTAAGTAGAAGGGAAATAAGAAAATGCACAGGCTAAAGTGATAGTCTAGTTCTTTAAAAGCCGGTTGATGTGAAACAATTGACATAAGAAGAATTAGTCTTATTACTAGCTTCCTTGTAAGTAGAAGGGAAATAAGAAAATGCACAGGCTAAAGTGATAGTCTAGTTCTTTAAAAGCCGGTTGATGTGAAACAATTGACATTCCAATCTTTTTGTTTTCCAGGAGTAAACAAACGAAAGATGTCTTCCAGTTTGTGGCTAAAACTGAAACCAATGATCCGAAATATCTCAAACGGTGAACTCTATAAAAAAAAAAAAAAATGTATATAACGTAAATTGTGTGATTTAACAAGATCTATATTTTTTGTGTAGTAAATGTTTGTATATCACTTACAGTTTGCCAGTTATACAAAAGTCCTCCAGAATGAAGAGGTCTTTAGAGGCTATTCCCAGAAAATCCAAGATATACATTTTGTTTGTCAAAAAATATCTTGAACATTCAGTATTTTAATCAAAATCATTAGAGCAATTTTTGAGAAAATTAGAATTTTTGAAAAATTTTCAATTTAAAAGATAGTTTGGGGTGGGGGGATTTTCTTGAAAATTTTTGTCACATCCTTAGAAGACACCAAACTTAAATACCAAGTTTGGTATTTAACGGCCTTTTCGTTTTTGAGCTATGCTGTCCACTCATTAACTCACTCACTTTTCTATTTTTTTTTTATTTAGGGGTCTCAAAACGTGTATTTCTGGTGAAATCTCTGTATTAACATTTTGGATACAGTACCTTTTCTATACACTGTTTATAGTATGTGTAGGGAAAGTAAAAAAAAATCTGATGTGTTCCATTCACATGACTTCTCTATATCTCTGCAACAAATTATTGTTAAAAAGCTTATGCTTCTGTTTACTTCACGCTAATCAAGAAAAAATTAGCATAAATAGTCTTATTACTTGCTTCCTTGCAAGTAGAAGCGAAATAAGGGAGTACCATAGGTTAAAGTGATAGTCAAAAGCTGGTTGCTGTGAGACTGAAGTTCCTTTGTTTGTATGGATGTGAGTTGACAAATTCCTGTATGAGAAAAGTATACGTTTTTCAAATCTGAAACTAAAAACAAGGAATATCTTAAAAACGACCAGTTCCACAAAAATAGTGTGCATAACATAAATTGTGTGATCTACATTGTTTGTCCATTTCTTATGGTTTAGCAGTTGAGCAAAATTCTGTAAAATTCATGCAGAACAAAGTAGTTTTGAGAGGCTATTCCCAGAAAATTCAAGATATACACTTTGTTGTATAAATATCTTTAATATATGACATTTTAATCAAAATTGTTAGAGCCATTTTTGAGATAGTCAAATTTTCGAAAAAAGTTCCATGTAAAGGTTAGTTAGGGGTGGGGGGATTTTCTTGAAAATCGTCTCATCTTTGAAAGATACCAAAAGTGAATGCCAAGTTTGGTTTTTAACGGTCTTTTTGTCTTCGAGTTATGCTGCACTCACACATACACATGGACATTATTCTAAAAATGATTTTTTTTTGATACAGGGGGACCCAAAACATGTACTTCTGGTGAAAGCTCAGTATGGAATTTTTGGATGCATTACAATAACTTCTCTGTACATAGCACATATAGAGAAAATAAAAATTGTGGAGAGGTGAACACACATGAGGGTGGCTGCTTTACATCACCCTCTGCATTGTTGCACTTAGCAATTGAACCAGAGGAAAAAGAAAATGCTTGTGTGTGCGCCTTCCCCCAATTCTGGAAGTTCCAAAAATGAGCCGATACTGCAACAACCAACATGAAATTAAACAAGACATCCATCTTTTAAAAAATGTACAACGGACAGTAGAACTCGATGCATGGGAGAAAATATACATGAAAAAACATGAAGCGCACCTCATGAATTTTGATCGTCCCTTTGAAGAGAACCCGCTAATGAAGTTCATCAATCCAACACCAGAGGGAAGACAGTCATACATCAAGGATCTTCGTGTTGTATCCGATAGTCGAAAGCAGTAGACAATGCATGTAACACGCATGCGAAACTAGTTCTGCGTAAAAGTAAGTTTTTGTGAAGCACATGTGTGTATATTCGACTACCAATTAAAAACTAAACGTGGAAGTGATGAGAAATAAAAATTGTTCTGCTGCAATTGGAATTTACAGTATTGAGGTTTTGGAAGGAATGTAATTCCTTCTCTACGCTATATACATGTTAGAAAGTATGAAATTCATGAGACTTTTTGTTATATAAGGGAGAGGGGTTAAGAGTGTACATGTAACTCTCTTTCCACTTGAACAGGCCCGAATGTAGGTCTTCTGATGCCCCCCCCCAACTTGCATGACATATATTACTTAAAGTTTTTGAACTGTTTATCATATGTTCTTTTGTTTTTAAAGTTTCAATGTCAATTGTCACTGAATAAAATGACAGGGAGAAAGAGACTCATTGGGGCTCAGTATAGTTAATGAATAACACATACTTCTTGATCTTATCATTTTTTGCGTGTGTTAATCGATTCTCACTATTGGAATGTGTTTCGCTTTGTCTCCACTACGTGCACATAGCGTGCAAACTAATCCGCATAGCCAACATGTGTCAATTAATATTCCTCTGCAAGCGGCAAATTTAAATGAACTTGACATTTCGTGTCTATGCTTCTTTTTGTGCAGCTTTCCAGTAATTTTGCCACCCTAGACAGTTGCCTGGTTTGCCCTGCCGTAAATACGGCCCTGCACATGAATGTTATTTAATTCAGTGGTCAAAAAATATTACATATTGTATAGGCTCTTCCATTTTATCTGTTGCACAATAGTAGAAAGAAAAATAACAAGATTCAATACAACAAGTTTGTTAAGAGAGGTTTAATTAAAGTGTGGCAAATGCATACTTTTGTACACAGGCAGCTAAGAGTACTGAATTAGCAGTTGTCCAGTCTTGCAGTGGTCTTGGCTGATGATACTGGAGCAGTTCATAAGATAGTTCTTATCACAAATGCCTTTTACCTTCTGGGTTTAGTTTATTTTTATCTTGCCAGAAGACAATGGGGTGAGAACTAGGACACTAGGGCAGTTAGACGGTAGCATCATATAGCAAGTTCACGAAAATGGAGGGTTTGGAAAAATGAGCAGTGATTAAATACTTCCGTTTGAAAGGCTTAACCCCTAAAGAAATCAAGGAGGAAATGGACAGTACATTGAAAGACTCTGTCCCTTCATATTCAATGATTAAAAGGTGGGTTGCAGGGTTTAAAATGGGACATATGAGCACTAGTGATGAGCCTCGCTCTGGACGCCCTGTAGAAGTGACAACTCCAGAGATCATTGAAAAACTTCATCGTTTAGTACTGGAAGACCGCAGATTAAAGTTGTTTGAGATAGCAGAGGCTGTAAACATATCAAAAGACTGCAGGTAATATTTAAGTACTGTTTTGGGCTTTCACAAGGTCTGTGCAAGATTGGCGCTGCATTTGTTGGCACCTGATCAAAAGTTGCAAAGAAAAACTGTTCCTGTTAAGAATGTGGAGCTCTACCGTAAAAATCCCAGTGAATTTTTGGGACGGCTTATTACCATGGATGAAATTTGGACAAATCACTACACTCCAGAAAGTAAATCGCAGTCAAAACAGTGGAATGCGCCAACTTCAAGGCTGCACCGTGACCGTGTGGTCAGATCACTCACCTAGACGGCCCAGGTTCGATCCCAAGCGACCGCATGTGAGATTCGTGGTGGACAAAGCAGTGTTGGGGCAGGTTTTCTCCGGTTTCCCCCGCTATCACATTCCACCAGGGCTCCATCTTCATGTATCATCGGTGTCATCGACTGCGGTGCCAAAGCAGTAAAAGTGGGCGTTAAACACTACAAAAAAAAAAACTCCAACTCCAGAAAAGGAAAGTCAATTTTGTCAGCTAACTAGGTTATGGCGAGTGTTTTCTGGGATGCACAGGGAATTATTTTTATTGATTACTTGGAAAAGGGTAAAGTATCGCTGGTGACTACTATGCAAGCTTACTGCAACGTTTGAGTGATGAGGTGAAAGGAAAAAAAAAATATGAATTCATCACAACAACGCTCCAGTCCATTGTTCAGTCGTTGCAGTCGTAAAAATGTACGAATTAAAGTTGGAATTGCTTGAACATGCACCCTATTCACCAGATCTAGCACCCAGTGACTACCACCTGTTCCCTAACCTCAAAAAATTTCTCGGAGGATGAAGCTATTTTGAGGACCTTGATAAATCGCACTACAGAGATGGTTTAATTAAATTAGAACACCGATATGACAAATGTATTAGTCTTTCTGGAGATTGTGTTGAGAAACAAAGAAGTAGGTAAATTACCAAACTTGGTATTTAAGTTTAGTATCTTCCAAGAATGCGACACGAAAATGCTGAAGAAAATCCCCCCCATTCCAAACTATCATTTATATGGACAATTTTTCAAAAATGTTGATTTTTTTCTAAAATAGCTGTAAACAAGTTTGATCAAAATACCACATATTAAAGATATTTATTTACATGACAAAATGTATATCTTGAATTTTCTGGGAATAGCTTTTAAAGACCTCTTCGTTCTGGATGAATTCTGCATAGAAAAAAACGTACCACACAAAAAGCGTATCTCGCTAAATTACAGTACAATTTGTAATATATACCACCCAAAATTTCGAGATTTCACCGGACATATGTTTTAGAGTTCCCTGTATCTAAAAAAAGCATTTGTAGAAAAAGGTTCGTGCTCGGGCGCGCGCGCGCATGTGTGCGCCTGTGAACTCGATAGCTCAGAAACGAAAATTCGGTAGAATACCAAACTTGGTATTTAAGTTCGGCATCTTCCAAGGATGCGGTACGAAGATTTTCAAGATAATTCACCCACTCCCAACTACGCTTTACACGGAAAACATTTCGAAAATTTTGATTTTCTCAAAAATAGTTCTAACGATTTTGATTAAAGTATCATATATTAAAGATATTTACCTGACAAATCAAATGTATTTCTTGAATTTTCTGAGACTCGCCTCTGAAGACTACTTTATTCTGGATGAAATTTACGGAATTTGGCATAACTGCTAAACCGTAAGAAAATGGCCTGTTATTTATGGACGCTCTTTAACTGCTTTGGTTCTAAGCGTCCCATTCTATATTGGGCGTGAAAGATCGCTTAATTTTGCTCAGAGGCCTCTCTTATCAGGCTTGAGGTTCTTTTACGTGCCGTAAATCTACGACACGGGACCCACAGCTTTACTTCCCTTCCGAAGGAAGCCATGCTAAGGATTTTTACGCCCCATCGTCCTCCGCCGAGTTTGAACCCGCGACCTTGGGTATATGAAGTTAGCATGGTAACCATTACACCACGGAGGGCGACTACTAAACCGTTGTGTGGGAAGCGTAAGAGATGGTCAAAAACTTCCCACACAAAAAAAATGTAGACCAGGTTAATACACACAATTTATGTTATATACATTTTTTTTTTTTTTTTTTTTTTTTTTTTTTTTTTTTTTCTTCGTGGAGTTCATCGTTTTTGAGGTATTCCTTGTTTTTGATTTCACCTTTAAAAAAGTTATGATTTCCTCATACAGGAATTTGTAAACTCCTGTCCATATAAACAAAGGAACTTAGTCACATAGCAACCAGCTTTTGACTATCACTTTAACCTGTGGTACTTCCTTATTTCGCTTCTACTTACAAGGAAGAGAGTATAAAGACTATTTCTGCCAATTTGTTCTTGATTAGCATGAAGAAACAGAAGAATAAGCTTTTTAACGATAATTTGTTGCAGAGATGTTGAGAAAATCATGTGGATGGAACACAGATTTTTTAGTTATGTTGCGCTCAGATAGATACACACCACGCCCCTTTTTCTAAAAAAAAAAAATATATCGCTTTTTTTTAATTCGGAGTACCCTGAAACTGTATTTCCAGTGAAATTTGCTGTCCAATTTTGAGTGGATTGCAATGCCATCTCTATGTACTATAAAAAAGTAAGTCACCAGTAATCAGGGATGTAAGGAACAGAATATGTAAATGTCTTCTGGAAATGTACAGCATCGTGTAGCTTGTGCTGTGCTCTCAAGCGATTCCATCCGAGGCTTCCCGAAAACGTTCAAAGCAGGTAAAAATGTGGGAGTGCGCATCGTTTACCCCTACAACACAGACCGCAAATTATAGTTGCACAGTAATTACGTGTAAACAAAATATATGTGAAACTGAAACCACAGTACACTAGTTAATTTCCTTCGCCCCTGCCAGACACTTTTGTTTATTATCTTTGTTACCATGGTTACGGTAAAACATCGGAAGTTCGAGTACATTCGTATAAAGCTCTTTATGTTCTGATATTTTTATGTATTGCAATTCGTGATTAGTTTTGAGTTTATAATGTAATTGCAAACATGCTTAGGTCAGTCAAATTGCCGCTGCTACCTGGATATACTTTTTACACTAACGTGAGTATGAAGAGCGTGAAAACGCCTCTGCCTATATGTGCTTATAACCAAGCTTTTTAATGTATCTTAACAGGGGCTTATCTTTCATCATTTTAAGCCTTGTGAGTTCTTTGATACGAACGAGATAAATATTTCCCTCCATTTTAAAATGTGGCATTAATTAAGCAGGCATTTCAAAATGCTGCTATGATATTAAACAGACATACATATATATATTTTTGTGTTTAATCCAGCTTTTAATGGACGGACATTAACACGTTAAGTCAGTCTGCATATATGCACGTTTTTCATTAGGAACTGAATAGATTTGAGTCCAATTCCATCTCAATACGATCCTTGTTTCACATGTTAAATTCAATACGAATTGAGATCATTTTGAATACGCAAGTCTCTCATCCAGACTTGGGGTTCGACCCCAAGCGACCGCATGTGCGATTTATGGCGAACAAAGCGGCGCAAGGGCGGGTTTTCTCCGGTTTCCCCCGCCATCACATTCCACCGGTGCTCCATCTTCGCCTGCGGCGCCACAGGTAGTAAAAGCTACCAAAAATATTCGAGAGTAAATTTATTCATCCATTTATGTTGATCAACTTGGAATTGCGTTGGCAAACCTGCTAAACTGTTGTTTTATATTTCAAGAAGGCTTAGAAGTTAAATATGTTTTAAAATGCACCGTAAACTATAGAAACCATAAACTGGTTCTGTTATAATCTACCAAAGAGCAATAAAAAAAAAACATTAATTTAAAACTGCCGCGTGCAACACATATAGGAGAAGTTTCCATGCAACATATTTGGATCCGATCTCATTACGATCCCACTTTCTAAGAGTATCGGGTCTAAGAATCAATACATTTGAATCCGCGTTTCCATACAGTATTCAATAGGGTAAGTGTACTCAAATCGATTTCAAGTCCCCATGGAAACGTGGTAATTGACACATACACACGCGCGCGCGTGCGTCTTATAGTTCAAAACATGTTAATACTAACTTAGCGGAATCGCGCGCGCGCGCGCGCGCGCACACACACACACTGAAGGAAATTGGTTACAAAATGCTTTCAAGATAATTTTAAGCCAATATGTTTGTTTCAGTTCGGGAATACAGATTTCCATCGGACGCAATATTTTGAACATAGAAATGGCATCCCAATGCTCACAGAGAAATTTATACCACCGCGGTACTCAAAACCGCCCTCTTACCCCTCCCTGTATCCCAGGGGGGAAACCCCTGAACTTCCAGCATGGATAGCATACGACAAACAGGTATGTCTCAACCCTGAATACGTTGTTACTCTATTGCAAATAGCTGATCAATTCATTGCCTTAAATGAAATACATCAACTTGTTTTAGAATCTCTATCTTTGTTTGCTTTAAACAGTCTTCTATATTTTCATTCTATTTCCAAGAACTTATTAATTCATTGTCTTTTGTTTGTCTAGTAGGTAATTAAGTATTGCTATACTCATTTGTTCCTTAACAATAGATATTAAAATACTCCAGGATGATTAAGTCAAAAGGTTGCTTGATTTAATCGTCCTGGAGTAGCATCAGCTTTTACTCCACCTAACAGTTCGATAAGACGATTTCACTGGAACCTATGTATTGGGTCTACTAATAAGAGACTGACTGATAAATTGTTACCTTGATATGACTTTATCTACCCGTTATACTTTATTTTGATATAACTTCTATAAACTATTCTTCCAAAGCATGTTTATGGATCTCTCTCTTTCATATTAATAGTATAATTATGTAGGTCTATTATTGAAATACAAAGTGGGATGGAGGAAACCGAATCAATTGTCAGATGTTTAAAAGCAAGTTTATATATAGTGGCCTTGAAATGCCATAACTGTACCATGACATCGTGAGAAATAACTGAATAACGCAAGCATTTTCAAAATGACAAAATTATTGAAAATATTAAACCAAATACAACGGATATGTTGGAAATGACCGATGCCACCAGTTACTCGGGTAGTCAGCCATTTCAAAGTAATAACATCTAAAAGCCGAGGTTTCGGCCATTGTAAGCTGCATGGATAATTTTTTTTTATTTTTATTTTATTAACGTCCTTTAACCGGGTTGGTCATATCGGACGATGAATGAAATTGGTGAAATGCTGCTCAAATGATCTCGGGGTCCATGGAGCTTAAAGTTACTCTTCTCAGGGTAAGGGAAAACACCGAAAAAAAGCTTATCCGGATAACTCACCCTAAGAGAGATTCGAACTCACGACCTTTTGAATGTGAGGCAGACACGCTACCAGGCGGACTGTATAAATTAATAGAGAAGTCACAATCTTATCAAAGCATTGTTGCCGCAGCTTTACAAGAAAGGTTGGGCAAGTAGACGTATTAGGAATGATTATGCTATTTTTTCAAACGCAAATGATTCCTTTCTCTTTCAGAGATATATGTACACTTCTCCCAACATTCCTGCAATGTTTTAACTTCTCTAAAACATTTTCTTAGTTTAACGTCCATCCATTTTGAAAAATGGGTGCTTATAAAATCACCCTCGTAATGTTTCCAAAACACTCCTGGTTGTTTGTTTACACTTTCCGAGTAGAAAGACGTTTAACACTTGAGGAAAAGTTTCTTCTTCCTCCTTCCCTTCTCATCAGCTCCTTACAACTTACAATATAAACATTTGAATGTTTTTTTCCACATATTGCAAGTAAACAAACATTTGCCTCACACTGCGGTGGCTCATGTTTGATCCCAAGTGACCTCATGCAGGATTTGGCAAGGTGTTTTCTCCAGGTTCTTTTGTTTTCCTCACCAACACATTCCATGTATCATCAGTGTCACCGCCTGCGGTGCCATTGTAGTAGAAACAGGTGTAAAACATTAACAAAAAAATTTCTAAGTTTGGTTCAGCTTTTAAGCATACTTAAAGGCGATGCCCAGTAAGTTTACTGGCACATAAAACAATTGAAGGACGAGATTTCGGCACACTGGCAGCTCTAATATGTTCCTGGCAATTGGCAGCAACGTTAACAAACAAAATAATTGCTTTTATTTGTTTTCTAGTTTTTTTCTTCTTTATTTTTATTGGAATAATTGATTTTTGTTAGATTTCTATACCACTGTGGAGTACCTATTGACCTCATTTTGTCCATCTGTACACATCTAACAACTCCCCACCACAACTACTAGAAGTGGTCCGCCTGGGTAGTGTGGTGGTAGCGTGTCTGCCTCACATTCAACAGGTCGTGAGTTCAAGTCTCACTTAGGATGAGTTACCCAGATAATTTTTTTTTTTCAGGGTTTTCCCTTAACCTGAGAAGACGAATGTTGAGTAACTTTAAGCTCCATGGACCCTGAGATCATTTGAGCATCATTTCATCAATTTCATTCATCGTCCGATATTACTAATCAGGTTAAAGGACGTTAAGTTTAAACAAAAAACAAAAAAACAAAAAAAAAAAAACTGAGATTTTTTAAGGAGTTTGATTTTTTTTAAAATCTTTGTGTTGCATCCTTGGAAGATAATAAATACCAAGTTTAGTATTTAAGTCTTTTTGTTTTTTAGCTGTGTTGTCCACGGGCACACATACATACATACAGACCTTTTTCTAAAAATGCTTTTTTCGGACTGAGGAGACCTCAAAGCATATATTTCTGGTGAAATCTCAACATCAAATTTTTGGGTGGAACACAATACCTTTTCTATCCACTATGTACATTGTACATATGAGTTAGAGAAAGTAATGTATAATGACAAAGTATACGCATGCTGCATATAATAGCTGACTTTGAAATTCATTTGCAGAAACAAGATTAACTTATTTATACTGTATATCCATATAATTGTTACCAGCAGTAGTTTATGTTAACTAAAGCCACCTGGTGCTATTGGTTTAACAGAGTGCAAGTTAGTTTTTTAAAAGGAATTATCTGGTAAGAGATATCAAATTAAATATTATTAAGTCAAATTATTTATTCCATTGCATCAAATTGCAACATACAACAGTTATATTTTCAAGCTATAATGTCATTAGTAATTATTAATTTATGTATGAAAAGAATCTTTCCCTGTCAGCAGTTTATGTCAGACTTGGAGTTTTAGTAAGTAAGTAGAGCTAGTTAATATGCTGGCTTAAAATTTCCATAAACCGCCCTCCCCAAAAAAAGAAAGAAAACGCAACTTACCACTTGAAAAAAAAAACAAAAAAACTTGTGATGTTGAAAATGAGTCGGAATAGTAACACTCACCTCACTTATATCAGGCATCTACAGAATTGATTGCAAGGACTGCAAATCATGTTACATTGGTCAAACAAAAAGAAGACTGGAAACAAGGCTAAAGGAACATTTCAGACATATCAAACAGAAACAAACAGATAAATCGGCAGTAGCATACCATTTTTGGACATCACATCATGAAATACAAAATGACATAAAATTGCTAAAACCTGTAAACAACCCGGCAGAACTTACAGTTTGGGAGAATATTCTCATTACACAACAAAAAGACCAACTGATGAATTTTGAAATACCGCCACATGATTTTGAACTTCTACTGAGAACACCAGATGGCTCCACCGTAATAGACCACAGAGCACAAATAGCAGCCATCAGTCGGACTTCAACTGAAGAAGAGGGCAATTGCCCTTGAAACATATGTTTTGAACGATACATATAAGTGAGGTGAGTGTTACTATTCCGACTCATTTTCAACATCACATTGATTAAAACTTCACTTGTCTCAAACTTCTGAGTTATTTAATTTAAAACAACTTGTATTTGTAACAAGTATTGCAGACATTTTCTGGACATCCGATGTGTTACATTCTCATGACTTTGTCCACCCTCTTATCATGTAATAGTATACCTCCAAGAGAGATGCTGGTTGGTAGCAAAGGTCCCAGTCAAGTGGTGTAGGGGTGATTTGATAGACATGCCGGCGCAGCACAGGTCACCTTGGTAATGGAAATGTAGCATGTGGGTGTGGCGTGTGACAACCATTGTTCCTTTGCTGCCTAATCCCAAGTGTGTGCGATTTTTAAACACACATAAAACTTTAAATAAAAGAGTTTGAAAGTTGCAACATCAAGTTTCGGACAACTCAAAGTGTAAGCTAATTGACTGCTATCTTTGTTTGATGTCATTTTGAAATGGCCTGATTATATATTCCTGTGATTATTTGCCAAACACTGCAAGTAACAGTGAGCCAAGAGTATCTTGCTGTTTTACATAGGTGGTAACTTTAATAGTGGCAACTGTTTATTTATTACAAATCTACAAGTGATAGCTGTGAGAAATGCCTTCAATGTAGTAACCGCATTGTCTGCAACGTGGAAGTGTAGTGTCCCTGTTCTGTTGATGGTTCTGATGGACCACCCTATTGCCTGCAGAATATCGGCAACATTCTGGAATCAAACGTCACAAAGGGGTTTCTTTATGTTTGGGATTAAGTCATAAACACAAGGGCTTAAGTCTGGCGAATAGAGTAGCACTTCCTGCCCCCAACAGGGTGTGACACATGCACCCGTGCAGTATCTGCAGTGCGATGGGAGGGTCCAAGTTAGTTTGAGCGGCATCATACCGTAGCCATTGCTGTACTTCCGCCAAATCCCAAAGAACCCACCAATATGCAATTTTTCTCATTTTTAGGTGTTTCTTTAGAATATGAAACACAGTCATGTGTAATATTCCTATCTCCTGGACTAAGTCATGTGCCATTAGTCATCGGTCAATGTCTAATAGTGCAGAAACAGTATGCACTTGGAGGGCCTGCCTAGGTAACTTTACCACATAGTCACGTCCTTCTTTGAAAGCTCGAAGCCACTTCACCACAGTCCTGTATGGTAACACTGCCTCAACAAGACCATCATGACATTGTTGTGCTGTACGACCACGAGCAGATTGAATTCTCAGCCAAGATCACTGTTCTTGCTTTGTGAACGTGGCAAAACACAACAGTTTAGAGTGGACACTAACAGGAGACTAACTTCAACTCTTATCTACGCATGCACTGTGAATCAGACAGAAGAGTCCACTTATAGGGGGAGGGAGGTCAAACATAGACTAACATGTGGTAGAAGTGACAACAATTAATAAAATTCTGCCTCATTTTGCTCTTACAGCAGTGTTGCCATTTTTAAAGTTGCACCCCATTTGATATGTGGATGTAATTGACTGTTATTTTGCAATGGTCAGAATTTTTATTGAAAATAACTATTCTTCCTACCTCCTTAAAATTATAATGCCTACGTACATACATAACATTGCAATCTGTAGATCCTATTATGAGATGTAGATCATGTCAAGAATTACATTTATTTATTCTTATTAATACATTTATTTATAAATAATAACTCTGACAATGAATTTTCAGAGGTATCAGTTTTGCATAATTTTCAATTAGACGTCTGTTTCCAAAAGCCCTGTACACTTGCATTCTTAGAATATTCATCTTTATTATATTTACAATGTTACATTATTACCAGTGTTTTTTGATTGAATGAAATCCTCCTCTGTATAGAAGGTGTGAGTAATAAGGTATCTTTTTAATTCTGATCTAAACTTGTTTTTGTTCATTTGCAATTCTTTTATAGAAGAGGGAAGAAAATTAAACAAAACTATTCCTTTGTAGTAAACCCCTTTTTGGAATAACTGCAAATTATTTGTTGGTCTATGCAAGTCCTGCCCATGTCTGGTCTCTTTGTTATGAATATCTGCATTTTTGTAAACTCTTCTGTGTTATTTATTACAAATGACAATATGGCTAGAATATATTCACAGGCTAATTGTGATTTAATTAGATAACTTCTACAAAACAAAGTATTAACCCTTGTTAACCCTTGTTAATTAGGTGTTATGTTTCCATGCTTACTTCCAAGAAACGGCACAAGAACGAGAAAGATGCCCCTTCAATGTGCGCAAGGTGAAAATATTTTTCTACATGGAGGATGGAACAATCCAGGTGATTGAACCCAAGACCGACAATAGTGGCATTCCTCAAGGAACACTCATCAGCAGACAGAGGATTCGATTCCCTGCGCCAGCAGACTCCAGCTTTTACGACATCCTGGACTTCAACATTGGGAAGGAGGTGGAGCTGTATGGTAGAGTGTTCAAGATCGTCAACTGCGATAGATTTACCAGAGTGTTCCTTAACCGTCTTGGTATCCACGTGCCAGATCCTAACAACTACCCAGCAGATCCTCATGAAGAGCAACTCAAGAAGGTAAATATTTGATATCTTCCCAACAAATGCACATCATAAACTCTGTAATACTATGTCCTATATCAGCAAGTATTTTCCAAAACTTTTATCATTTATTTCACATTTTATGTTACTAAGTCATTGTTCAGATTATATGTCTAAATACTAAAAGAAAACAGAAAAAAAAAAAATTAATTATTATCATAATCTTTATTCAGCATTAAGCTTACAATAAGCAATAGGCTTCATCAGTCAGCTTTAAACAAGTTATTTACACATATATTTACAGGTACAGAATGTTCACAAATTTATGTACAAAAAATAATCTAAGAAGCTGAATCAACTTAAGTTTTACACATATTTAATGATGATGATATCTCCCCTCCCTGGGGTCTATAAGAGTCAAAGGTACCTCAGGGGGGAAGTGTAGTGCCAAGTACAGACATAGTTAGGGCTATAGCTATACTTGTCATCTTAAACCTAATCTGGATACCATGTTTTGCAACTGAATATTTCCACCTTCCACAGACTCCCCTAATATGGTTGGTTGGTATCAAATGTTGAGCAGTTGGCAGTGAAGCCATTTGCTCTCTTGCATTCCAATATTTTGATGTTATCTTGTTGACTAAAGGTTGGGCAGTGCAGTAGATGCTTTGCATCCATATCTTATTTAAGTGTACAGAAAGAACACAGAGGAGATCTCACTATACCAATCTTGAGACAGTCATGGCCTGTTAGGAGTCTAAAAGTTGCTACAGAGCATTTTCTTGGTAATGTAGTGATTCTGGTAGTGTTATTACATAAATTTTCTTTTTGTTTCCAATACATTATCTTCTTTAATTTTTTTATCATATGTTGATATAATGATTACTCCCCTAATATAGGTATCTGCTTATGATCTTAAAAAATCTTCCTGAGTATCATTTCTTCATCCCTTAATAACCATTTCTTATTTATTAGGCTTTCTCTCCAATCCTTTGTGCCTTATATTGAAGTAAAATAGTGTAAATCTAATTGTAACAGAGTTGCATAAATTATTGTATAGTAAAGCACAAAGAAGTTAAGATTTGATTCAACTGCACAAAATGAAAAGTGACTATATTGCAAAATAAAAAATCTGAGGTGCTCCATTCACATGACTTTCTCTACATCTCTGCAACAAATTATTGTTAAAAAGCTTATGCTTCTATTTACTTTGTGTAAATCGAGAAAAAATTAACAGGAATAGTCTTATTACTTGTTTCCTTGTAAGCAAAAACAAAATAAAGTGATAGTCAAAATCTGGTTGCTAAGTGACTGAAGTTCCTTTGTTTGTCCTGTATGACAAAAGTATAAGTTTTTTAAAGCTGAAACAAAAACAAGGAAAATCTAAAAAATAATTAACTCCACGAAAATAATGTATATAACATAAATTGTTTGTTTTTACAAGTTCTGCATTGTCTATCTCTTACAATTTAGCTGCTATATAAAATTCTGTAAAATTCATTCAGAATAAAGTAGTTTTCAGAGGCTATTCTCAGAAAATTCAAAATATACATTTTATTTGTCAGGTAAATATCTTTAATATACAATATTTTAAGCAATATCATTAGAGCCATTTTTGAGAAAATCAAAATTTTCGAAAAAAAAATTCCATATAAAGGGTAGTTGCGAGTGGGGGGATTTTTCTCAAAATCTTCGTGTTGCATCCTTGGAAGATACTAAACTTAAATACCAAGTTTGGTATTTTACCGAATTTTCATTTTTGAGTTAGCGTGTTCACAGACACACGGACACACACACACACACACACACACACACGCACACACACACACACACACACACAGACCTGAAAATGCATTTTTTGGTTACAGGGACCCTAAAACATATATTTTCGGTGAAATCTCGGTATCAAATTTTTGGGTGGAGTGCAATACCTTCTCTGTACACTATGTGCATAGTATGTGCAGAGAAAGTAAAAATAGTTGGATTAAAAATGTTATGTATTCTTTCTTAAGTTGATAATTTCCCAAACAACCCTTATACAAGTGTAGAAAAGTGTGAAGAATAATATAATTACAATGTATATCAACAAACATGCTGCGTCGTGTTTCAGCAATCAGAGACCATGTTCCCCAAAAGGCCAAAGAGGAGCGTGGACACCCTTGGCCAATTCCTGGAGTTTGATCGTAAGGTATTGAAATTCTACGGTTATTGGGATGACCGTAAGAGTGAGCAAGGGATGCTGCATGACCTTGAAATCTACTACTATCTTGCTGATGATACAATACAAATTAAGGAAAACATCCCTCCCAATTCTGGTCGAGACACAGGCTTCATGTTCCTCAGGAGGTGCAAGTTACCCAAGGTAAGAACATCAACATACAATTTATGTTAGCCCACCTGGGTAGTGTGGTGGTAGCGTGTCTGCCTCCCATTCAACAGGTCGTGAGTTCGAATCTCGCTTAGGGTGAGTTACTGGGTAAGTTATTTTTCGGGGTTTTCCCTTATCCTGAGAAAACAAATGTCGAGTAACTTTAAGCTCCATGGACCCTGAGATCATTTGAGCATCATTTCACCAATTTCATTCATTCATCGTCTGACATGACCAACCAGGTTAAAGGATGTTAAGCTACCCCCCCAAAAAAAAAAGTTATGTTAATTGTACAGAAGAGAAATGTAAGACATTTAATTTAATTTATTTATTTATCAAGCTACCCAAGGTAAGAACATTAACATCTTGTGACAAACACTAACCTGTACAGAAAAGAAGTTATCGTGGTGTGGGCGTCTCGTTCCTGCAGTGTCCTCAGCTCTGACATTGATATAGGTTCCACTACTAATCTCCTAATTACACTTATCTCAGGGGTTTGTGGGTGAGGCTAATATTTTAAAAACACTACATAATCCCTTATGACATGAATTTATTTGTATTATATATTTAAACGGGCGGCTAGTTTGTTCCTTACAAATGTATTATAGATAAATGCAATCCCACCCCATAATTATTAACGAGGAGCCTAATCTAACCCTCTGCACATCGCTCCCCCACCATGTGAATACAACTCAATGTGATGTGAACACAACATCACTTTCAGAGTAAGAGTAAGAGTAACCACATAAGATATCTGCTTCTCCTTAAATAGTAAACCTGGATGATGCCAACTTTCACGCCATAAAATGTAACAGCATCTCATATTGGTTCTGAGTTAGCATCACCTCACAAGCTATGAGAATAAATTGTGCCAAGTTCTGATGTCATAGCGTACACATGACTCATTTGGAAATATGCAGTAGTTCCTTCTCACTTAAACATTATGCTTTCTTTGTCTGTTTTTCCAACTTTCTGTGCTACAAGTCACTAATCCTGTCTCACTTCTTTATATATTTTGTGAGCATGTGGTATGTGCTCCTACAAAATGTAAGGTATTTTGGTTTGTTGCAGCAATATGACGAAGTGCCATCGCCAGGTTTTTTTGATGACAGCACTGTACTTAATGTGTTAACCACTGGTTTCATGACAGCGAGAACCATGCTTGACCCTCTCAATTGTGGCAAACACCCCATACAGTTCTATAAGGAGAACGACCTGGCTATTGGAGCAGTTTTAAATGCTTATGGCAGAAAGGTGGTCATTATCGGCTGCGATCCATTCACTAAAGCTTATTATGCTAACAAATATGGCTTAGGTGAGTATCAAGTACATGTCATTGTTGTTGATTTTTACTTTCCCTACATCAGTGGCGGTCAGCCTTTAGGGCCACGTGCCCTCCTACAACAATTTCACACACAAATTTCTCCATTATATTATTGGTAAAATGCTATAATCTATAATGTATTTTGTATAAATTTAAACCTACTATGCACCGTGGACAGTTGTAGTGAAGATGGCTATTGGAAATAGTAACCGGCTGCGTTTTCGGACACAAGCGATTTTGTGATCATCCTATGTGCACGCGCAGAATTCAATGCTTTCAGATGTAGTTAATTTGTTGGTGCGGGGTTAAAGGGGCCTAGAGGGAAAGGTTCTCTTAGGACACAAAATTCTCTGTGGTCATTTGCTGCACATGCGCAATGAGAAAATAAGAACTGACAATAAGCAAAAGTTAAAGTTTGAATCAAATCCCTGACAAAAAGATGTAGCCAAAGATCTCTTCACATATAAGAGCAAATAATGAGCAACATTTCTTAAGTGTGAATGTCTTCTTATTTGAAAACAAAGCTGATCTATAAACCTCCGGAACGAAATATACAAAAAGAAGCCTATATGGTAAAAATGTACAATGTTGGTACTTGCTACTAAGCAGACGACAAGATATGCTCACGTGCCATCACTCAAAGCGTACAAGCAGTGTGTTCTGTAATTACCCTAAGTTTACTAGGAAATAGATTCGCAATACATGTGAAGCTTCATTTGAAAACAGGAAAAGACCAAACAACCAATAGTTATTGAAATGATGGACATCACCAAACAGTAAAATGGACCTTACTTCAAGAGGTGATTAGTGGCTAGTGTTGTGGAAATGAGTGCTAAGTTACAATATCAACCTGAAGAGTGATGAAGTGGCGAAACAGTGCCTTGAATGTATTTCACGTGTTAATGAAACATAATCTGAATGCGCTGGAGAATAATTTGGTGAAATTAAATGCAGAATTATTATTCTGCATTTAATTTCACCAAATTTAAATTCTGCCAATTTATGTATGTATGTATTTATTTCTCTGCAAGTGGGTATCACCCGGTGGCAGAGTTATATATGTATACAAGATATATAATCAATAAATCACAGCTGCCAATATATGGCTTTGTAAGCTAGATATAATAGTTATTTACACAAATATGAAAACATTAATTTTTCTCTCAATTTAGATTAATTAATTTCATAATTGGAATCACCAACCAATTTAACATTTGTATTTACAACAATATAAAATCACAAGCATTTCATTTAAGGAATATTTACAAAAATTTTCCAACATTAATATCAAGATTTTTCCTAAATTTCTTCAGAGACAGGGGACAACCCCGAAAGGCTGCTCCAGGCAATTCATTCCAGTCTTTTATGGTTCTATTTACAAAGGAGAACTTTCCCATGTCAGTTCTGTATCTTCTATCCTTAATTTTGAATGGATGATCGTTTCGTGCATAGTAAGTTGGGTTTTCCAGTTTGTCAGTAACGTCCTCCCATGCGTTTAAGCCAGCGTAAGCTTTAAATAAAGTGCACAACCTCTGTTTCTCACGCCTAACTTTCAATGGCTCCCATTTTATCTCCTCAGTGTTTGTAGGCCCAAAATATTTACCCCTTTTAATGAATTTTATAGCCCTTTTCTGGATCTTTTCTAACGAATCAATTTGATTTACTCTATACGGGTCCCAACAAGTTACTCCAAATTCCATGACCGGCCGCACTAAGGACTTGTATGCGATTTCCCTGGACTTTGCACCCCCCTTTTTTAAAATGCTCATTAGGAAGGAAGTGCAGTGTTTTCCACGCTTTCTTAGATACAGATTTTACCTGCTCGTCCCATTCAGCGTTACTCTCCAAGTAAACTCCCAAGTATCTGCAGCTGTCCACCTGTGGAATTTTTTTCCCACCCATGTGATAGTTTTGCAGAATTTTTTCCCTAGATCTATTAAATGCAATTGATTTACTTTTCCCAGCGTTAATTTTCATTTTATTTGCAGCAGCCCAATCACTAATTTCATTTAAATCACCCTGAAGAGCAGTCTCATCGTCAACATTTCTAATTTTATTGTAAATAATACAATCGTCTGCAAACAACCTTATCTGACATTTTATATTAACAGTTATGCGTTCAAAGAAACAAAAGATAGGCGATGGTTTGTAAAGTATACAATTGCTTATAAAGAAAATGCTTAAGACATTAATATCAGTGGTCTACTTTACTTTAAGGGTAGTTTCCACAATTTTCTGAGAGAAAAAACAAGCTTTGTTTGTGAAAAAAAACACCGTGAATGTTGTAATTGACATACATAAGGTATTAAAGTTGTGTAAGGTAGTATTGAAGACTGGAAACTTAAACTAAGTGCATCAGCTGTTAAGATGAGCTATGCATTAATTTGCAGTTAAGATGAGCTATGCATTAATTTGCAGTTAAGATGAGCTATGCATTAATTTGCAGCAGGATCACCTCTCTGATAATGTTGTTGACATATGGTAAATAGTAAAGTCGACAGTTCATGTTCAAAATTCTCGGAACATGTCCCGTTCAGTTTCTGACTTAAATCAAAGAGTTGTGGAATCATTTTTTCAAGCAAAGGATCGAACTACAAACAGAAAGGTTAGTGCTAATACACAAATTAGCATTTCATTTCTACTGATAGCTTTTAGTATCCACTAATTTTAGTCTGTCATCATGCATGATCTAGGGATAAACATGCTAGCCTCTGACTCTCAAGGTTGTGGGTTCAAATCTGGCTGTTTTTTGGCATGTAAAAAAAGAAACCCTCAAGCGTGATAAAGAAGCATCTGAGCAATATTAAGCAGTCTTTTGCCCAAAATAGAATGGGACGCTTAGAACCGTAGCAGTTAAAAAGCGTCCATAAATAACATTCAATTTAGTTTTAATTTTAGTCAATCGTGAAATTGTGCCCTACCAGATAATTTGATTACGAGCCACCCCTGCTCTACATGTACTATTGTACATAGTGCATAGAGAAGGTATTGCACTCCACCCAAAAATTTGATACTAAGATTTTGTCGGAAGTATATGTTGTAGGGTTCCCTGTATCCAAAAAAAGCATTTTCAGAAAAAGGTGTGTGTCCATGTGTCTGTGAACACAATAACTCAAAAACAAAAAGTTAGTAAAATACCAAACTTGGTATTTATGTTTAGTATCTTCCAGGGATGCGACACAAAGATTTTGAAAAAAGTTCACCAACCCCAAACTACCCTTTACATAGAACTTTTTTCGAAAATTTTTATTTTCTCAAAAATAGTTCTAATGATTTTGATTAAAATATTGTATATTAAAGATATTTACCTGATAAATAAAATGTATATCTTGAATGTTCTGGGAATAGCCTCTGAAGACTATTCTGGATGAATTTTACAGAATTTTGCATAACTGCTAAACCATAAGAGATGTGCAAAAACTTACCACACAAAAATGTAGAACACATTTTAACCCAAAATGTATGTTATATTGGGAAATTTTGTGTGTATGAAATAAGAACACTATGTTTAATTTTGACAGAGGAATTTGCACAAATTCCGAAGCCAGGTACTGCAGATGAACACTTGGAGCCCCCTCAGCATAAGCTGCCACCATATAATGGCTTCGGGTCATTTGAAGATTCCGCTGCCAATTGTTTGAAAATGATTCCAGCAGCTCCACACAAAGATTTTATCAAGTTCTTGCATAAAGACAGGTAAGCGCTGTTTCAATGTTACGTAGTACTAACCGCCCACTTCTAGAATAGAATATTTATTGTCACATGACCTTTACATTGTGAGCCTAAGCTCATAAGCTGGTGACTCGTCAAAAAATACACTTGAGTAACATAAATTCTATCATGTACCGGGTATACAAGGTATTTGTACTTTCTCTACGCATTCTAGGTACATAGTGTATAGAGCAAGTATTGTATTGCGCCCAAAAATTCAATACCAAGATTTCACTGGAAATACATGTTTTGAGCTCGCTGAGTCAAAAAAAATTTAGAAACATGTCTGTGTGTGCTCAAAAACGCAAAGCCCGTTAAATGCCAAATTTGATATTTAAGTTTGGTATCTTCCAAAAACGCAACACAAATTTTTTCAGAAAATTCCCCCACCCCCAACTATCCTTTACGTGGAAAATTTCGAAAATTTTTGATTTTATCAAAAATGGCTCTAACAATTTTAATTAAAATACTGTATATTACAGGTATTTACAATGGAATGTATATCTTGAATTTTCTGGAAATAGCCTCTGAAGGCCAGTTCATTCTGGATGAATTTTGTATAACCAGTAAACCGTAAGAGTTACACAAAAACTTACTGGATCTCGTTAAAATACACAATTTATGTCATAAAAATAAATTTTTTCATGGAGTTGACAGCTTCCGAGATATTTCTTGTTATTGGTTTCAGTTTTACTTTTCTCATGTGGGAACTTGTCAATCTATGGCCTCGCCAAGAGCTGGATTTCAATTCCATAGCAACCACATTTTAAGCATTTGACTGCCGGTTTAGTCTAGTGTATCCGCTTATTTCCCTTTTACTTATATGGCATTAAATTATAAGACCATTTCTGCTATCTCAATTAGCATGAAGTAGATAGAAGAATAAGCTTTATACTATGAGGTAGTATAGAGTATATACAGCAAGGACCTAACACTGATCCTTGCATTAGTTCTCCATTGAGATTTGTGGGTTTGAAAGCTGCATTTTGTGATTACATTTTGTTTATGATTTGATACGTATGATTTGAGCCATTGAAGGTTTTGATCTTTTATATTATAATGCTCAAGCTTTTTTAGGAGAATTTTATGGCTTACACAGTCAAATGCCGTTGAAATGTCACAGAATACTGACATTTTTCTGTACCTCTAAATTTGGTGCTATTTCATTTACTATCCTGTCATTGGACAGATCTCTACTTATTCGCATACATTATAACTTAGATGTCAGCTTTTGCTGATATTTATAGCTACCTTTAGCTTTGTTTTTCCATTTCAATTTCCCTTTATTCACTTTTATTCTTTCTCTACCACATTGTAGGTAGATAAGGTATTGTATTCCACCCAAAAATTTGATGTCAAGATTTCACAGAAATATATGTTTTGAGATCTATTGAATTTAATAAAAAAAAAACATTTTTAGAAAAAGGTCTGTGTTTTTGTGAACAGCGTAACTCAAAAACAAAAAGCCTATTAAAAGTTCAGCATCTTACAAGGATGATACAAGGATTTTCAAGATTATCATAAGTGGCTCTAATGATCATCATCAACATTCAACAATAAGTTCATTCTGTGCCCATTACTCTGTCATTTCTCCGTCTTCCAGCATCTCTTTGTCAACTGGAAGATTACCAGTTACTATTTTCAGAAATCTGATACTGTTTGTCATGTGTACATGTCATGTCCAACTTGTTTTATTCTGTTTCATCCTTTTGATTTAGCTTTTCTCTTACTGTAACTCTAAGAGAGAGCAACCAGAAACTGAACTTAAAAACCTCATTTCTGCTGATTCAATTTTTACTTTCTCTACATGTACTATATACATAATGTATAGACAAGGTATTGTATTCCACCCACAAATTTGATGATGAGATTACATTAAAAATATATGTTTTGAGATCCCCTGAGTCCAAAAAAGCATTTTTAGAAAAGGACCATGTGTGTGTGTGCGTGCGTGTGTGAACATAGCTAAAAAAAAAAAAAAAGACTGTCAAATACCAAACTTGGTATTAAAGTTAAGTACCTCCCAAGGATCAGACATGCAGATTTTCAATAAAATCCCCCACCTCAAATTACCCTTTACAAGGAAAAACAATTTTGATCAAACTGCTGTATATTAAAGACATTGTACATGCAGAGAAAGTAATAAGTGTATACATATATTTCTGATTTTCTTCACAGACAAGGATTAGACAGCCATGTTCTGAAATTCAGAGCAAAGTTAATATCAAGAATACAAGGAAATGCAGAACGTGACTTTACAATCAGTTATTATCTATCAGATGATACAATATCAATATACGAGAACCAGATACGTAACATAGGTAAGAAGGACAAATTTCGTTTATGTATACATTTAATGTTTCAAGGAAATTATGATAAGATTCATCAGTTTTATGCAGAAACTTTGTTTGGACACTTGGAGGACCCAATGGGAAATTTTTTGGCACCATTTGCCAGCAGAGTTGAATATTCACAGCCTCTTGAATTCAAGTACATAATTTCTATGTTGAAATGGAAATGGAGCGTTATTTATGGACGCTCTTTAACTGCTTTTTGGTTCTCAGCTTCCCATTCTATATTGGGCGTGAAAGATCGCTTAATTTTGCTCAGAGGCCTCTCTTATCAGGCTTGAGGTTCTTTTACGTGCCGTAAATCTATGACACGGGACCCACGACTTTACTTCCCTTCCGAAGGAAGCCATGCTAAGGATTTTTACGCCCGAAAAAATCCAACATCCTCCGCCGGGTTTGAACCCGCGACCTTGTGTATATGAAGTTGGCATGGTAACCATTACACCACGGAGGGCGACCTTCTATGTTGAAAATCATATCCTAGCACTTCCATATATTTTAATAAAGTTTTATATAAACACTCTCTAATTCATCATGTCCATTTAAATAAATCCAGTTTTTGAGATCTTTAAATAATTATATCCCAGATAATTTATTGTGCTCATTATTTTGGTAATGTTATTATATTAACACCCTACCAATGGTGTGTGTTTTACTGCTTGAACCAGCTCAAAAATCCAACGCCGCAACCAGGATTTGTACAGTTCTGCCACTCTCTGTATGGTTGACATAATAGCTCAGTGGTTACAGCAATTGCATGGAGAGTGGGAGAACTGTTCAAAATCTGGCTGTGGCACTGAGTTTTTCAACTGGTTGTAACAGTAAAATACTTTGCTCTTATACACTCAGCCGTTATCCTGCAGTATAGAAATTTCAGGTAATATGTAGCTATTTAACTTCAAAATAGATCTTAGTAAAACATTCATACTCCAAACATGAGCATTTACATACATAGAGAGTTTAAATCATACAGATTTTTGCAGGAATTTTGGCACCTCAACGTAGAAGATATTTTGCACTTCTGCTCTTTGAGTGGCTTACATAGGAGGAAGGATGAGTTGAACAGAGACAGAGGGCGGCCAACCCAAGAAGTCATGACAGATCAGAGAGCAGGGTACCTAACATTTCCAGGTTGAGACTCCCCAGCAACAACTGGCTAGCCGGGGGGGGGGATTAGAGATCCCACTGGGGGAGTGGGGGAGCTCAAAGACTGGAGACCGTCCTGTCAGAGGACAAAGGTGACCAGCGAGCATACTTTTTCCCTTCCATGCAATGCCAAAGCTTATAACCCCAAACCAGACCATCGCAGCATTCATGTGGGGAACCTCCCCCAAAACAAACTCATGAAGAAGACCAGTTGCTGGAATCTAACCCACAAGTCATATACTACTACATGAGCTAGATAGAGTCAGACTGAAAAATTCAATGCCATAGCCGGGTTTTGAACCACAGATCTCTTGGTATCTGGCCAGCTGCTCTAACCACTGAGCTACCCTGGCAACATAAAATTCTTCAACTAAGATGCATGTTTCTCAGTAAACCATAAGGCAGGGATGGCTCCTGGTGATGTGCTGTTGTGCTCTCACACACATACTTCCAGACTCTGTGGGGGATAGGGAATAATTCTGCTTAAAGAAAAATTCCCCGTCCCAGCCAGGAATCGAACTAGAGACTCCCAGTGGGAAGTCAGCTCACTGACCATTTGACCATGGAGGCAGACTCTACAAATTATTATTACAAAAGATAATTCTTTTATCTACATAGTGGTAATTGCGATAAACATTAGCATAAATTGTCTTAAGGGAACTAAGGTAATACACTAGGCTAAAGTGATAGTCAAATCTTTTTAAAACACCAGTCACTATGTGAAAGGATTGAAATTCAGTTTCCTTTGTGTGGCTAGGAATAAAACAAAATAGAGATGAAACAAAAGATAATTTCCCATTTAAGAAAAGTTTAAATAGTTTAAAATATAACCAATAACTAGGAATATCTCAGAAATCATTAACTCTACCAAGCAAAAATAAATAAGATGATGAGAAGGTATTGTAATGCACCCAAAATTAGATACCAAGATTTCACCAGAAATACATGTTTTGGGATCCCCTGAATGCAAAAAAAAAAGGATTTATAGAAAAATGTGTGTGTGTGTGTGTGTGTGGGCAGCATAGCTCAAAAATAAAAACTCCCCAATCCCCAACTACCCTTTACGTGGAACATTTTTTTCAAAAATGACTAATGATTTTGATTACAATTCCTTATGTATAAGATATTTTTATTACAAACAAAATGTGTATGTTGAATTTTCTGGGAATAGCCACTAAAGATCTCTTTGTTGTGGATGACTTTTGTAAAACTTGTAAACCGTAAGACACAAAACATGTAGGTCTCATTAAAAAACACAATTTGTCATAAACCATTCTTTTTCGTGGAGTTGATCATTTCGAAGATATTCCTTGCTATTGGTTTCAATAATTAAAAGTATTCTCAAATGGGAACTTGTCACACAAAGAAATGGATTTCAATCACATAGCAACCACATTTGACTGTCAGTTTAGCCTAACGTATTCCTTTATTTCCCTTCTAGTTATAAGGAACTAAGTAATAAAACCGTTTCTACTAGTGTTTATCTCAATTAGCATGAAGTAGATAGAATAAGCTTTCAAACAATAATCTGTTATTGAGATGTCGCCCTCCGTGGTGTAGTGCTAACTTCATATACCCAAGGTTGCGGGTTCAAACCTGCCAAGGACGATGGATTTTTTTCAGGCTTCAAAATCTTTAGTTTGGCTTCCTTTGAAAGGGAAGTAAAGCCAATGATCCAGTGTCGTAGATTTACGGCATGTAAAAGAACCTTAAGCCCCTTATAAAAGAGGCCTCTGAGCAAAATTAAGTCGTCTTTCATGCCCAATATAGAATGCAGTTCAAGAGCATCCATAATTAAAAAAAACTCCACTTATTATTGAAATGCAGAGAAAGTCATGTGAATGGTGCACATCAGATTTTTACTTTCTGATTCTACCTTTCCAATCATGGCTTGTGTGGAAAAACCAGTTATTCTACTATCTGTTTACTGATGTCTTTATAAATACTCATTTTCTAAACACTAGTGTTTTTCACAGGTTTCCCTGGTGGCATTTTCCTAAGTCGTGTTAAAGTGCCCAAACCTGGACAAGACACGTACAGCAGTGAACCACCGGTTTACTTCACTCAAGACGACTTCTATATTGGCAATACTTTGAAAATATTTGAGTTTGAGTTTTTGCTGCTAGATGCTGATGAATATGCTTTACGCTACATGGAGATTAATGCTCACGAGGTAGGTACATGCATTGTGGTTGGTGAAGCAGGATTTTCGTGCAGCCACTATACTTTTGAATGTGTATTCAAAAATAAGATTTTGTGGTGTCATGTGTTCAATTCAGCAATAAATTTAGGCTGCGAGTTTTAAACCAGTATAATGGCCAATATTTGTGTGGTGTTTGGTTGTAGTTTCTCAAATAGCAGAAGCAAAAACAAGGAAAAGGGAAATGTGTTTCAATACATAGGTTAGTGTACCTATTTAAGTGACTTTTTGGTGGTATACTTAGTGATACATGTTATATTTTATTGTTTGTTAGATGTTAGATTCCCAACTTGGAAAAACCATTGAGAAGCTTGGTTAAGGACAAAATTGGCAACCTACTCTGGTTTATAAGAAACCTCTTGCTTATTCACCCTTTTAACAGCTATCACAAGAAATAATTACTATCAAATTATGTGCTTATGATACCAGAAATGTGACAATAGGGGCATGTTCCTCAGACTTGAAATACAATGGTAATTATCACAAATGAAACCCTCCTCTGTATAGAAGGTGTGAGTAATAAGGTATCTTTTTAATTCTGATCTAAACTTGTTTTTGTTCATTTGCAATTCTTTTATAGAAGAGGGAAGTGAATTAAACAAAACTATTACTTTGTAGTAAACCCCTTTTTGGAATAACTGCAAATTATTTGTTGGTCTATGTAAGTCCTGCCTATGTCTGGTCTCTTTGTTATGAATATCTGTATTTTTTGTAAAGTTTTCTGGGTTATTTATTACAAATGACAATATGGCTAGAATATATTCACAGGCTAATGGTAAAATTCCAAACATTTTGAAGAGTGGCTTGCAGTGAGTTGATCGTCCTTCCCCTGCCATTATTTTTATACCTTTTTTTGCATAATGAATACTTTTTTAGCATTTACTGAATTTTCCCAAAGTATTATTCCATAGGTCATCAATGAATGAAAATATGTATAACAAGCTGTTTTTTGTATGCTCTTATTTATAAGCTGAATTAAAGATCGAATTGCAAAACATGCAGAGCTCAGTTTGGGTAAGATATAATCAATATGGTGGTTCCAATTCATGTTATGATCAATCATATAAGACCTAGCAATTTTGTATTACAGGCTTCTGCAATCTGGTTATTTTCATATGCTATCCTTAGCTCTGCCATGTTTTTATACTTTGTGCAAAACTTAATGTGGTTAGTTGTTTAAAGTTTATGAATTTCGTTACTTTCAAACCAATCATTTAGTGTGTTGAAAATTTTATTAGATGAATCTGGTAGCTGACTGACATTGTGTTCTTTAATTATAATACTTGTATCATCTGCAAAAAGAACTGGATAGGCGTTGTTGTTTATTACTGCAGGTAGATCATTTATATAAACTAAAGATAATAAGGAACCCAGAGTAGATCCTTGTTGGACACCATGCTTTATTTCACACCATTCAGAATATGCATTGCTGTTATTTGAAGTATTTGTTATAACCTTTTGCTTTCTTTTTGATAAGTAATATGTAATCCATTGATACCCATAGTGTAATAATTATGATAGAAGTATTTCATAATTAACGCAGTCAAATGCTTTTGAAAGATCGCAGAATATTCCTAGTGTGTTAAGTTTGCCATCCAAAGACTTGAGAACTTCATTAGCTAACTTGAAAATAGCATCACTAGTTGATATGCTCTTCCTGCTCTTTCGCTAAAATATTATATTTATCTAGATGGTGATAAATTCTTTTTAACTTTAATTTTTTCAAAGATTTTCGAAAAAGCTGTAAATAAAGATACTGGTCTATAGTTTGACATTTCTGAGATTTGCCCTTTCTTGTATAATGGCTTGACTGAATATTTTAATTTGTCTGGAAGTGTTCCTGTTAACATGTATATATTACATATATGACTTAAAGGTTTGCAAATAATGTCAGCACATATCTTTCATGTTTTTGAGCTTATTTCATTGTATCCTGATGAATTCTTGCTTTTGAGGGATTGTATTACTTTTTTTATTTCGTTTGCACTTGTGGGTACTATCTCTAAGGATGAAAAATTTTCCATACAGGATTCCTGAAGGTACGAAATTGGATCTCTCTCTTAGGCTGTTTCTTTATCAGTAAACCTGAATGAAATATTCATTAAATGTATTTGCTATCTGCTGAGGATCATTTGTGGTCACTTGGTTTGTTTTAATTTCCTTTATATCATTTTTCGAGTGACATTTACCAGTCTCCTTTTTCATAGTGCTAGGCTTATTGTGAGAGGACTGTATTTGTTTTTCATAACAAAGTTTTTTAGCTGCTTTTTTGGAATTCTGCAGTGAATTTTATAGTTTTGTTTACGTTTACCACACTTATTTTCTGTAGTTGCTAAATAAAGTTCTCTTTTATTTCTACATGCTATTTTTATACCTTGTGTTAGCCAGTCATTTTTATAATTGCTATTAATTTTCTTTATGTGGAGAGGAAAATTGGAGCTATGGATTCTTACGAAAGTGTTTAAGGAGTTAAACTTATCATTTACATTATTTAGTTTATACATTTCTTCCCACAATTCCTCAGAGAGTTTAGCTGTAAAAAACTCTATGTTTTCTTTATTTGTAGTTCTAAAACTAATTACGAGGTTTATTTTTTGGGGGATTGGGAGTATAATAATCAATTTTGACGAGTTGTCCATCATGGTCTGAAAATCCATTAACAAAGGATTGTATTTCATGGTACTCCTTTTTAGACATGTCTATAAAAATATTGTGGATAGCCATTTTGGAATTATTTTGAATTCTAGTTGCAAAATTGACTGTATGCATAAGATTGTATGATCTTAATAGTGAAAAAATTTGCATCTTTTGATTGCTATCTATCAAGAAATCTATGTTCAAGTCATCTCACAAAATAAATTGAATCTTTGGCTTGAAGAGCAGTTTTAGAACAATATCTAGGTTATGTAGAAAGTTGTCAACATTTCCTGTGGGTGCTCTATATACTGCTAATATAATTAGTTGGTTTACTGCATTAATATGAACAGCGCAACATTCAAAGGTTTGTTCCAGACAGCACTTCTCAAGATCAATTACGTTGAAGCTTATATCATTCTTAACAAAGATACTCACACCTCCTTCAGAGAACTTTTGTCTACAGTACCAAGTTGCCATTTTATAACTATTCATTGAAAAATGTAATGTTTCTTGTTTTTCTAAATTATGTTCTGCATTACATAAAATATCTGGACTTAACTTTTCAGATTGGAAATTAATTAATTATTCATTTACTTTATATCATAAACTTTGAATGTTTTGGTGAAATACTGTGAATGAGTTCTCTTTTTTTTAACGTCTTGGCAAAATGAAAAATATTATTGAATCAGACCTTGTGTAATTGCTAAATGCTAAAAGATTCATCTGACACATTTGTGCAAGTCAAAGTATACAGTAGTTTAATTTGTGTATGAAATACACACACACACTAATATACACAAAATGCAATACATTATAATACTTATAAAAACATTAATTATTAAGGTATTGTCAGAGAGAGTTGTGTTTGGTGACGCTTTGAGACTTCTTATATTTGGTTTATTATTTGCGTGTTAGTTGATTTCCATTTTTGAGAAGCCAAATCTTTATACCTTGTGCTGTTTTATGATGATCAGGAGTGAAATACTGTTATTTAAAAATATGTGTTCTTGTGTTTGCAGTTTCCCAAGAGCAACATCCTCCTGGTCATAAATAAAATTAGAGAAGGGCTGAGACCCATATACAAACAGTTTGTGAGTGACTATCTGACATCAGGTATTGGTGAAAGTGGCATTATTTGCTTTACAGACCTCAGGTAGGTTTATAAACAGCAAAGCTTTCATTTTCTGGCTCTACCTATCCAACTCCTGTCCTACACACGGCTTGTGTGAAAAAATAATTAAACTTATACCAATTGACCATAACAGTTTGCTACACTATGAATCCTGGGACTTAAAGTACTCGTACTTACAACATTGTAAGTCACTATTGGTGTTGTCATCTCAAAATAATTTGAGATCATGTTGTGGTTTACCAGGAAACATGCGAGTCAGTTGAGAAAGTTTATGCTCTGCCGGTATGTTGCCATGGTAGCTCAGTGGCAGAGTCTGACTCCACCTATCCAACTCCTGTCCTACACACGACTAGAGACTGGGAGATCCGTGGTTCAAATCCCTGCTAGGACATTGAATTTTTCAGTCTGACTCTACCTATCCAACTCCTGTCCTACACACGGCTTGTGTGAAAAAACAATTAAATCGACCAATGACATGTCGGAATGATAGGCAGCTTCGATTACTTCTGGTGGATCAGTAAATCATTACTCAAAGCTACAACTGCTGCTTGTTCCACAACAAATTCAGAAAAAGTTTCTAAGAACAAAGAATAGAACGCAAACACGCGGTTCATGTAAGCAAATTTTCAAAAGAGAGAAAATACTTACCCTAAGATGTCTATATATTCTAGAAGTATTGTGTTTCATCAGATCTCATTTTGGGCAGGTAGAGAGGAATAAGGAGTACCACAAGCATAATACAAGAAATAAATTTGTATCCACTTGCAGTACTGTAGAACAGAAACCTTTAAAAGTAATGTAATTAACATAGGAACTAAATTGTATAATAAGTTACTGCCCTCATTATGTGATTTAAATGTGAAGTTGGAAATCAGCTTGAAATAAATCAAAACCTATATCAATATAGTACTCGACAAAAGAATGCACTGCACATTCAGTTCTGTAGAACCAACATAACTAAAAATAATGTAAAGAATTTGGGTATTAGACTATTTAACATATTGCCTCAGAATATCAAAATAATTACTAAAATTCTCCATTTTATAAAACATTTAAAATCGTTCTTACTACTGCACACATTTTATTCCATAGTTGAGTATGTATCATATTGTACAATTACGATGAGATAATCAGTCTGTGTTATAGCATGTTTTCAAAATACAATAACTTAAAGATGTGTAGTTGAAAACTGTTTATTGTCCTATCATCTAGTTAAAGTACCACTGTACACATGTATAAAGTTAGTGGAATATTTATACCATTGACATGTCCGAATAACAATGTAAATTGTTCTAAAAGGATAAAGAAAACAAATAGATTTCCTGCTACAACATGCTTTTTACTCAGGCAATGAGTTTATGACATTTTGAATATAGAATATTAAATGTTATTGTACATATGTATATATTTACTAAGATATGTTTCCTGTATTTTTGTTATTCTTAAACTGTGGTTAAATAATATAATAATGGACGAAGTGATGAAACTGTAACAAAACAATGAATAAAGACAATACAATATAAATCAGAAACTGTACGTGGCCAGATTATTATTGGTCTATGGTAACACAGATCAGCAAATTTCAGAAGCCGTGCAACTTCACAGAAATGTAATTGAACAGAAACACAGAATCATTGAACTCAATAAAGTCTGCTTATTTCAAGCAACATTTAAAACATTTTATATTAAGAATTATGAGATGAATGTACGGAAACTGAAAATGTGACTTTCCTACCAGGGAAGGAACTCAGAGATGCTCCCAAACAGATTCACTTTCCCAACTTCAACTACATATGTGATTATTTATTGCAGCAAAGTGCTGAAGCAAGTGCTGGGAGATCAAATAACAGATCATGAACTGGTTACACTTGCTCGTTATTACAATGCCAGCTGCATTCAAGATCCATTTCCTCGACAAAAGTTAAGGTAAGTAAACCTGCAAGGTGAGAACAAGATTAGGGTTATTTAAAATTTGTTTATTATTTCATTTATATAGTCCCCTTTAATATCTAAAGTCATATCAGGGGCTTTGCATTAGAAACAACTCGTCTGTAGGTTCCTTACACTGGGTTTAAATCATTTTTTTTATTTTCCTTAAACATACACATCCACTCTCACATACATACCTCCAAACTCTGTGGGGGATAGGGAATAATTCTGATTAAAGAAACATTCCGCGCCCCAGCCAGGAATCAAACTTGGGACCTCCAAGTGAGGAGGCCACCCGAACAAGCAGGCAGTCTTTTAGGGTTTTGTTTGCCCTGTTAGGTTGCCTCTTAATCTCTCAGTCCACCTGCATGTCTTCTGTGTTAATCAGATTCTGTAAGATGTATAGTTTCTGGGCTTTTGGCTGTGGTCCAGTAGATGATAATTTCACCTGTCTCTCCATTGAGCAGGAAACTGTAAATGTGGCAAGCCACTTTGCTGTTATGGATGGAATGATTCCACACACACACACACACACACACACAGATTAGACCCATTTTAGTTAAAACAAAGTTAGGATTTGCAGTTATATTATGCACAATGTGAAATTTTGTTCTACACATAGCATAACAATTGAAGCATGCTGTTGTTAGCACATATGTGTATATAAACATGTTTCACTCCTCTGTTATATTACAGTCTATTTATTGTAACAAATGTCTTAATTGTCTTAACAATTAGCTACAAATACAATCTTTGATTCACTGCTGCAAAAAATTGGCATTTGCTTCGTAATACTCAATCAAATGAAACCTTTCCATGTTTTACCTGTGTACAGCTGAAACTAGCTCTAATAATAATATTTCTGCTTTATTATTCTTCTCTTCTATATCAATTAAACTCCAGGGATTCATGTGACAGTATTTTAGGGAAAAAAGATACAATATTTTCACTGTGTGTGTTTCAGGGGCATTGTCCACACAGAACTCAAACGCTTCCTCTTCAATGCGTTGGAGCGCATGGAAGAGAACTTCAAGCACAATGATTTTCACCACACAGGTTTTGTGTCGCGCAGCACTGCGTATGCTGTGTGTCGAGGGGCCCAACTTCCTATCGACAAGGAGCTACTGGATTCTGTGCTAGATAAGTATGTTAAACACCTTTTTGAAGATTTGCTAATATGCAAAGAAGTTTGCAACAATAATGTGATTAAATTAAATCAAAAGAATTTGAGTCAGTTTTTGTAACACAAACATCACAGTATTTACTTACTGGGACTGGTTTTAAGAACACTTGTTCCCATTTTCAACCCTTAGTTCCAACTGAATCTCGATGGTGGAGATGTATCACTTTTTTTTTTTTTTTAACCTGGTTGATCATAACGGACGATGAATGAAATTGGTGAAATGACCAAATGATTTCGAGGCCCATGGAGCTTCAAGTTACTCAACATTTGTCTTCTCAGGATAAGGAAAAACCCCCAAAAAAACCTTACCCAAGTAACTCACCCTAAGCGAGATTCAAACTCACGACCTGTTGAATGTGAGGCAGACAGCTACCACCACACTACCCATGTGGACTATGTGCATCACTTGTGGAGGCATCTGGTGCTGAATCTATGAACTTCCAGAGGTTGCTGTATGGCAGTAAATCAGAATTCATGATATGGCTCTTTTTCTTCATAATATGTAAATCTTCTCCCAGACATGTAATTCTAAGCTGCTTTTAACAGTTTTATATTAGGTGTGATTTCACATCCTGATGACCGGAAATGATATGCTAAAAAAGGTAATAAGAATAATGACAGGGGAAAGACGATCAACTCACTGCAAGCCACTTTTCAAAATGTTTGGAATTTTACCATTAGCCTGTGAATATATTCTAGCCATATTGTCATTTGTAATAAATAACCCAGAAAAGTTTACAAAAAATACAGATATTCATAACAAAGAGACCAGACATGGGCAGGACTTACATAGACCAACAAATAATTTGCAGTTATTCTAAAAAGGGGTTTACTACAAAGGAATATTTTTGTTTAATTCACTTCCCTCTTCTATAAAAGAATTGCAAATGAACAAAAACAAGTTTAGATCAGAATTAAAAAGACACCTTATTACTCACACCTTCTATACAGAGGAGGATTTCATTCAATCAAAAAACACTGGTAATAATGTAACATTGTAAATATAATAAACATGAATATTCTAAGAATGCAAGTGTATGAGTAGGCTTTTGGAAACAGACATGTAATTGAAAATTATGCAAAACACCTCAGAAAATGGTACTGGTGGCGCTGCTCCGTGTCATACTTTGTACTTATTAGGAGGATAGTTAAAAGCGGGAGTCATGTGCGATGTAGGTATTATTTGTGGTTTTCTGCCTATAAAGTGCATACATTTGGCTGAAAGAGCTGTTTCAAAAAGTCTAAATCTTTTTGGACACATCTGGAAATATATGGGGAACATATGCTGAACTGTGGGGATGTTCTGAACCTTTTATTTCCAATGATCCCTCAGGACTGAAAATAAAATATAAAATATGTATAGTAATGCATACATAAATATTAATAATAAAAATAACAATAATAATTGACAAACTATTCCCATAATGTGTCGTTTAATCTAATACTAACAGTATTTAGAGGTTCTATTTATTAAAAAACATTAACATTAATTTCTAAACAACACTGTCCACACTGCAGTTAATTTTTAAGCATATGTTACTGCTTTGAGGTACAATATAAAATTAGTGTACTTACTTGTTGCGAAGTACAGCTTGAATCCATAGATTTTTTGTTTGCGCTTCAGTTTTCCATGCGGAAAAAGAATAAAAGGCATGGGTATTATTACATGCTACAACACAGCAGTTATTGTTCCCTTTCCACCTTCTTGTAGTGTTTACATTTTCAGGAGGTTTGATACTTGAGATCTAATATTCTTACTCCACTTCTTGTTATCCTCTAGTTAGTAACCAAACTTACCACCAGAGTAGCGTGCACGGTGCACATAGTGTACCGCTGAACTTGTGAGGTATCCTATGTATTATGATGAAATAAAATGAAACAAACTTTGATGCACAGAGAGAAAATAACACACTATTTCAACTCATGAAAATGCCACCAGATATCTCCCAGATGTTAATAACCAGTAATGAAGAAACCTTCCACTCAACAACTTGCTAACGATAACTGCAAGTGACAATGAAACATGCTCAAAAATGTTGTGAAGCTTAAGAGTTTTTATATCAAGGCTTTATGGCTGTTATTGTTAGCCTTTGCTTCATAGTAATAATATCAATTTACTAATATTGATAAGTTTGTTTGCCTATAGATAGACAGTAGAGAAAGTACAAATAATATAGTAACCAAAAGTCAATTGAATGTAACACATCTAATTTTTCTAGAAAATGAAGACTTATGATTTCTGAGAGAACACTTTACTTTCAGGATGAACAAGAACGAGTGTGGGGATATTGACTACAGAGATCTGGTGGACTTCCTCGATGTGACACGAAACCCCATAACTCCCGTAGAACCACTCAACACTAAGGTACAAACAAAAACTGTCAAATTTGTTTTTTATACAAGCCATGTATAGGACAGGAGTTGGATAGGTAGAATCAGACTGAAAAATTCAATGCCATAGCTGGGTTTAACTTACCCCTAAGAGCTGGTTAAACTACGAAGGCTGGGATTATCTTAATTATCCAGGGTAATGTAGGGGAGAAGAAAAAGAAAATAGCATGTTATTTAGGGACGCTCTTTAACTGCTGTGGTTCTCAGCATCCCATTCTATATTGGGTGTGAAAGACTGCTTAATTTTGCTCAGAGGCCTCTCTATCAGGCTTGAGGTTCTTTTACATGCCGTAAATCTACGACATGGGACCAACGGCTTTACTTCCCTTCTGAAAGAAGCGATACTAAGGATTTTTATGCCTGAAAAAATCCATTGTCCTCCGCTGGGTTTGACCCACGACCTTGGGTATATGAAGTCAGCATGGTAACCATTACACCACGGAGGGGAACAGGGGAGAAGAAGCATGAATAATTGAGAAACCCATAATTTAATGCTTTTAAGGTACAGCATACATAAGTAAATAGCAAATTATGCTTAAAAGCTTTTTTCAACATGTATTCTTTGATCAAAAGTTTATTCTGCTTCTGCACATTTGTATTTTGACCTGTTTATTTCTTAAAATGTCTGTGATGTTGGTCTGCTTCTAAGAGGAGTTGAAATTTTTTCGCACAGTACCTTGAACTTTTCTTGCAGTGAGTTTGCGAATCCCATGACATTGTTTGAATCTGGTTAGCGAACCAGATGAGATATTAGATTCTACCTCCAACCCTAGAGCTTCATGTAAAAGTGTAGTCTTTTTGACAGACACCTTCTGTTCGTTTTTGGCTCAACCATTGTAATTGAGCAGCATTGAATGTGAATCTCTTGATGCAGAATTAGAATCACAGTTCCTGATAAAATCCTGTATTTTCTGCATTCCAATCTCATAATCAGCACATAGTTTCCCCCTTCTCAAATCTTTCAATTAGTTCTAATTTTTGTTTAATATACACACCTCTCTTTTTGTTTCTTTTTCTATGCCATCTCTTTTACAAATTTCTTTTTAACTTGCTTCATTGAGACTTACATGCTGATTAACATCAGAAAAGCTGAACATGTTTTAATTTACATGGTACAAGCAAGCCGATAGATAACAATGGTATTGTCACACAGTGGCTCCTTTATTGCCGTTTCCTAAAGAAAAACAATTTGGGGGGGGGGGGGGATGCATGCATAATGATCAGGAGTATACTGTACTTACAACATTGTGAGTCGCCGCTGGGGTATGTCATCTCAAAATATTTCAGATCATCTTGTGGTTTACTAGGAAACATGTGAGCCAGTTGAGGAATTTAATGTCCTGCCAGCATGTTGCTATGGTAGCTCAGTGGTTAGAGCAAGCAACTAGATACTGGGAGATCTTTGATTCAAATCCCGGCTATGGCATTGAATTTTTCAGTCTGACGCTACCTATCCAAAAGCTGACACTCTCAGACAGTAATGGTTGTGTTTTATTGCAGCACGTGTTTTCCATGATGTCCAAGAACATCGACAACAGGATTGGTCCAGTTGACTTCCAGAGACTTCTCAAAGACTTAGATCTAGAGAAAGAAATTGTCCAACAAAGTGAATAAAATACATACATCCTTTGTTTATGTGTAATGTATTTCAAATATTTTTGTATATTGTAATTTTCATAGGCATGTACATTTTTGTATGCCACTTAATAAATTATATTTACTTTGCAACATCCTGATCACCATTATCTAGGTAGTTATGCACAGTTCAAGAATGAGTAGTTAAAAATGAATTATAAACTATTTATTTTTACTTTCTCTACCACCTACCTAGTAGGCAGAGGAAATATTTATTGTATTCTAACCAAAAATGTGATACCAAGATTTTACCAAAGACTCTACTGTGCACATGTAAATGTAGGATGAATGCCAAACTCGGTGCATAGGTTCACCATCTTCCAAGAATACGACATGAAGGTTTTTATCAAAATTCCTACATATATTATTACATTAGTATTTATATTATGAGCGCAGGAATTTTAATGTAACACTGCTGTTGGTCATAATTTTGAGGGGAGACTTTGTCAGTATGTTGAGGGGGTATTGTGCGCACACACACACACTGCAGAGAACGGGCCTGCTCAATATGCCATGAGTGAGCAAGAGGTACACACATCTTTTGTGCAGTGCATCATCAGATTTCTTGCAAAACAGGGCAGGCACCAAACCTTCGGAAATGTTGAGATGGCTATGCACACATATTGGGGAAGAAACACTTTCGAAGACTCGAGTGTATGAGCGGACTGAAGTTTTTGTGGCGGGAACAGAAGCTGTGCAGAATGAACCTCCTAGGAGGAGACCGTGGACAAGCATTATTGCAGACAACATTGCTGCTATTCGTGACATTATTGAAGAAGATCAGTGCATAAAAATATCCAAAACTGTTTTTGCCCTAGGAATAAGTTACGGAAGTGTTCAAAGAGTCATCCGAGATGAACTCCATTACAGAAAACTGTCTGCCAGGTCGGTTCCTCGTCTCCTCAGGAAGTTTGTCAGACACCTGCATTGCTACGAGGAGGAGGGAGAAGATTTCTAGAATCGCCTTGTGACTTGTGATGAAACATGGGTGGGTGCATCATTACACCCAGAGTCAAAGCAAGCAAGCACGGAGTGGCGGCGAGGAGACGAAGCAGGGCTGGTCAAGGTCAGAACACGCCCATCTGCTTGCAACCGTTTTCTGGGACTCTGCGGGCATTTTGTTGGTAGATTTTCTTCATGAACAAAGGACAATTAATGCAGCCTATTACTGTTGCATTTTGGATGAAGCAAAAGCTGCATATCGCTACAAGCAACGCCAACAACCGATCCAAAACATCATTCTTCTACATGACAATGCGAGGCCACATACTGCCACTTTAACGTGGGAAAAACTGGAACACCCTCCTTACAGTTCAGATTTATCACCCTGCGACTACCATTTGTTTGGACCACTCACACATGACCTAGGAGCACAGCAGTTTGATGGCAATGCAAGTGTAGAAGAACTCTTGCACAACTGGCTCTGCAGCATCCTCCTCCTTTCTATAAGGATGGCATCCAAAACTTGCCAATCCAATGGACAAAAAGTATATTGAGGGCAGGACACTGTATAGAAAAGTAATATATAATAATAAATTTAAAACAATAATTCCTGTTTATATTTGATCTGCCCTTGTATCATTAATTTACCAGTTGCCATTAAGCATTGGGGTAAACTCTTACAGTCATTTTTATTACGTGACTAATTTGAGTCAAATGTGGACACTATAATTTCACTTACTTAGTTTTGCCCAGATGCATTACAAAGATGTTCATCTTCATCATCAGCGGGTGTATGACTGCTGCAGAAGGGGAGTTACATTCATAATTACCTCTGTGCTGCCATCTGGTTTTCTTGGAGGTAATATTAAGCTGCTGTCCGCCGGTGGTATTTCAAAATTCAAAACTCTGTGCTCGTTTTTCCTTTCCCAAATTGCTAGTTCAGTTGTGGTTTTTACATGTTTGGTAAGTTTGATGTTGTGTTGTGATGTGATATTGCTGCAGATTTGTCTGTGTGTTTCAGTTTGATGTTCCTTCACTCTTGTTTGAAGGTTTCTCTTGGTCTGTCCAAAGTAAACTTTGGAGCAATCTTCACAGTTATTTGGTAAATTCCAGATTTTGATTTGTTTGGTATGGTGTCTTTTAATTGATGGTTTAAAAGGTTCCCGAGGTTTATTTGTTTTGAGGTGCTAGCTCTATATTATCATCCTGGAACAGCTTTTTGAATTTATTGTGCAACTGTGGGTGGAACGTAAATTTACTGTACTTTTGGTTTGGGTTGGCTCCTGTACTTAGTGTGGTGATATCTTTATTCTTCTTTTGCTTCTTGTACTTTTGTATTAGTTTGTCCACTAACTCTGTTTCAAAACCATTTTCTGTAGCAACTTTCTTTACGTGTTGGTTTACAGTCATCTCTACCAGTTCAATCAATTCCCTTCATTTCTGCCACTATTTTCAAAGTTCTATTCTATCTTCCAAGTAATATGCAGTTGCCATTCCACTCGCATGACTTTCCATCCTCTTCTCAAATTTATCCCTCCTGGTCTCTCGTTCTGTATTCCTTATACATTTAATTTTTGTTGCAGTCATCATAATCAAGAGGAGACATAATAATAACCAGCTTTTAAAACCTCTGACAATTGCTTTAGCCCAATGTATTCCCTTATTTCCCTTTACCTACAAGGATTTTTCTTATCCCTAAATGGCTGTCATGATTTTTATTAAAACCCAAAATGCTTAAGATGAGAAATAAAATGTAAATCCTGAATTTTCTGAAAATGTTATCTCAATTAACATGAAATATGAAAATGTGTTTGTAAAGAGCTATTCATACAAGAGAATATACAATTAGTGATAGCAGGTAAGTCAAAACACAATCAAATTTGTATTTAACATTTCACATGCCTATGATTTGTAAATATAATATGCTTTAAAACTTGATTTAAGCTTAGTAAAATATAAGTATTTGCATTGTAAATACTTTTAATGTGATATTTTTATTACATTCTCTACATAACTATGTACATAGTGTATAGAGAAAGTATTGATACCGAGATTTCATCAGAAATATATGTTTTGAGACCCCCTGAATTAAAAAATGTATATTTAGAAAAATGTCTGGGCAACAAAAACGAAAAGACTGTTAAATACCAAACTTGATATTTAAATTTGGTATCTTCCAAGGATGCGACAAGAAGATTTTCAAGAACCCCCATTCCACTACTCTTTACATGAAAAAATATCGAAAATTTTGATCTTCTCAAAAATGGCTCTAACAATTTTCATTAAAATCTCTCATATTTAAGATATTTACATGACAAATAAAATGTATATCTTCAATTTTCTGGGAATAGCCTCTAGAGACATGTTTTCTCTGGATGAATTTTGTGGAATTTTGCATAACTAGTAAACTTTAAGACATAGGCAAAAACTTAACAGCAGAAAATGTAGATCTTGTTAAAACACACAATTTATGTTATTTACATTTTTTCATGGAGTTGACCATTTTTTAGCTATTCCTTGTTATTTAGTTTCAGCTTTAAAATACTTATACTTTGCTCATACGGAAATTTGTCAACTCATGTCCATACAAACATAGCATCCAACTTTTAAAAGTTTTGAATATCACTTTAATCTATACTACTCCCTTATTTCACTTCTACTTACAACAAAGCAAGTAATAAAGACTATTTCTGCTAATTTTTTCTCAATTAGCATTAAGTATATAGAAGAATAAGCTTTTTAACAATAGTTTATTGTAGAGATGTAGAGAAAGATTTTATATTGTTGCTATAAAACAATAAATAATTTCATTTTTGTTTTTCAAAATCTCTTTGGAAATAGAAAACAGTACTAATTTGACAACTTTGACAAAACTTTATTCTGCACACAACAATATTTCACAGAAAGATTAATCATATAATACCCAACATGTAAACATGGTAAAACAGTGAACTCAAATTAAAAAATCTTCACTGAGTTTTCAAACAACAAAGAAACTGAAAACTGAAATAAGTTGATTCACGAAGAAAGTTTTTGAAGCTTTGTTATGTCTAGTTTTAGTTGGATTGCCTCATTTCTCAAACACCGCAGCATTTTTTCATTCCGTTCATTCTTCAAATGAATTTCCCTGGCTGTTTCTTCCAACTCTGTTCTGTAAATTAAAGAAAATTAAAGATTTAAAACATCTGGAGTGTTGCATTCACATGACCTTTTATACTCACACTTCTTACGAAAGCTTATTCTTCTTCTACTTCTTGTTAATAGAGATAAACCTTTTCATTTTATGTATAAGAAGAGTACAATAAGTTAAAGTGATGATCAAATTTTTTCAAACCTCATCACTATGTTATGGCTTTGAAATTCTGCTCTATTTGCATGAAAAAAAACAAAACTGATATGTTACATTCACATTACTTTCTCTATCTGTCTGAAAACAAACTATTCTTACAAAAGATTATTCTTTTGTCACGCTAAGCAAGATAAAGTAATTGATATTCCTTGCAGAACGGAAATACAGAAATACACTACGCTAATAGCAATATCAAATATTTTAAAGGATGTAACTATGGATTGATCTTGAAATTCAATTCTCTTTACATGGCCATGAGTAAAAATAATTGAGGACTCTATGTTTGAAGTATTTTAAAACTGAAACCAATAAGAGGGAATATCTGAGAAATAGTTAACTCTGCTACAAAAATGTATATGACATGAAATGTGTATTTTAACAAGGTCTACATTTTTTGTGTAATAGCTTCTATCTCTATTTTTTTCTTGCGTAAGCTTCGGCGGCTAGTGTCCATGGTATCTTGGTCTTTCGGGAAGGCAGCGTCTTGGCTTGAAATGTTGCCGACGTTTCGCCTCACTATGTGGGGCTTCCTCAGGGCATGTGCTCTCATCACGACAGTGCCAGGTGAACTGTCTATCTCTATGTTTTCTTGCGTAAGCTTCGGCAGCTAGTGTCCATGGTATCTTGGTCTTCCGGCTTGAAATGTTGCCGACGTTTCGCCTCACTATGTGGGGCATGTGCTCTCATCACGACAGTGCCAGGTGAACTGTCTATCTCTATGTTTTCTTGCATAAGCTTCGGCAGCTAGTGTCCATGGTATCTTGGTCTTCCGGCTTGAAATGTTGCCGACGTTTCGCCTCACTATGTGGGGCTTCCTCAGGGCGTGTGCTCTCATCACGACAGTGCCAGGTCAACTGTCTATCTCTATGTTTTCTTGCGTAAGCTTCGGCAGCTAGTGTCCATGGTATCTTGGTCTTCCGGCTTGAAATGTTGCCGACGTTTCGCCTCACTATGTGGGGCGTGTGCTCTCATCACGACAGTGCCAGGTCAACTGTCTATCTCTATGTTTTCTTGCATAAGCTTCGGCAGCTAGTGTCCATGGTATCTTGGTCTTCCGGCTTGAAATGTTGCCGACGTTTCGCCTCACTATGTGGGGCTTCCTCAGGGCGTGTGCTCTCATCACGACAGTGCCAGGTCAACTGTCTATCTCTATGTTTTCTTGCGTAAGCTTCGGCAGCTAGTGTCCATGGTATCTTGGTCTTCCGGCTTGAAATGTTGCCGACGTTTTGCCTCACTATGTGGGACTTCCTCAGGGCGTGTGCTCTCATCACGACAGTGCCAGGTCAACTGTCTCTCTATGTTTACCATTTATGTAAAAGTCTTGCAAAACGAACAGGTCTTCAGAGGATATTTCCAGAAAATTTTAGATATGCATTTTATTTATTATGTAATTATCTTTACTATACATTATTTTAATAAAAATCATTAGAGCCAGTTTCAAGAAAACCAAAAATATTCTGTGTAAAGAGTGGTATGAGGTGGAGGGGATTTTCTTGAAAATCTTTAAGTCGCATCCCATGTCAATATTTAACGACTTTAGTTGGGTATGTTGTCCACAGACACACACACACATGTGGACACAAGTAAAACTCTGATGGATTCAATTCACATGACTTGTTCTTCAACCCAATTATGATTGCTTTATCTACATTCTGCTAATCAAGATAAAGATGAGCAGAAATTGTCTTATCACTTGTTTCCTTGTAAGTAGAACGGAAACAAGGAATTATGCTAGGCTAAAACAATTGTCAAATTCTGTAAAAGCTGCTTGCTATGTGAAACAAATGAAATTTGGTATTCTTTGCATGGCCAGGAATAAAACAAAAGAGATATGAAACAAACACAGACTTCCCGTTTGAGAAAAGCTTAAGCATTTTAAAATTGAAAATAATAACAAGGAATATCTTGGAAATCATTAACTGTAGAAAAAAATCTGATGTGTTCCACTCAATGTAACTTTCTCTAGAGTTCCAAATGCAAACTTAAATTCTTACAAAAGACTATTGTTTTACCTACTTGATAAACATTATCAGAAATAGTCTTATTACTTTCTTCCTTGTAAATAGAAGGGAAATAAGGGGACGTACTAGGCTAAAGGAGAGTCAAAGTTGTTGCTTTGTGAAACAATTGAGTTTCTAGTTGCTTTGCTAGATCCCCCCCCCCCACACACACACACACACACACACACACACAGTCACCCTCTGTGGTGTAATGGTTTCCCGGCGGAGGATGATGGATTTTTTCGGGCATAAAAATCTTTAGCATGGCTTCCCTCGGAAGGGAAGTAAAACCGTTGGTCCCATGCACGTAAAAGAACCTCAAGCCTGATAGAAAGGCCTCTGAGCAAAATTAAGCTGTCTTTCGCGCCCAATTTAGAATGGGATGCTGAGAACCACAGCAGTTAAAGAACCTCAAGCCTGATAGAAAGGCCTCTGAGCTAAATTAAGCTGTCTTTCGCGCCCAGTACAGAATGGGATGCTGAGAACAACAGCAGTTAAAAAACCTCAAGCCTGATAGAAAGGCCTCTGAGCTAAATTAAGCAATCTTTCGCGCCCAATTTAGAATGGGATGCTGAGAACCACAGCGGTTAAAGAGCCTCAAGCCTGATAGAGAGGCCTCTGAGCTAAATTAAGCAATCTTTCGCGCCCAATTTAGAATGGGATGCTGAGAACCACAGCAGTTAAAGAACCTCAAGCCTGATAGAAAGGCCTCTGAGCAAAATTAAGCTGTCTTTCGCGCCCAATTTAGAATGGGATGCTGAGAACCACAGCAGTTAAAGAACCTCAAGCCCGATAGAAAGGCTTCTGAGCTAAATTAAGCAGTCTTTCACGCCCAGTACAGAATGGGATGCTGAGAACCACAGCAGTTAAAGAACCTCAAGCCTGATAGAAAGGCCTCTGAGCTAAATTAAGCAGTCTTTCGTGCCCAGTACAGAATGGGATGCTGAGAACCACAGCAGTTAAAGAACCTCAAGCCTGATAGAAAGGCCTCTGAGCAAAATTAAGCTGTCTTTCGCGCCCAATTTAGAATGGGATGCTGAGAACCACAGCAGTTAAAGAACCTCAAGCCTGATAGAAAGGCCTCTGAGCTAAATTAAGCGGTCTTTCGCGCCCAGAACAGAATGGGACGCTGAGAACCACAGCAGTTAAAGAGCATCCATAAACAAAACAGCTTTTACATTTTCATTTATACACACACACACATGGACATCTACAAAAAGTTTTACTATTGATTCAGGGGTGCTCAAAACATAATCTTCTATAGACATTTTGGAATACAATACCTTCTCTACCTACACCTAAGTGCTAGAGAAAGTAAAAAGCTTTTGTATGAGTAGTAAAAGAATCTGAATGTAACATTGAGTAACTGTGACTATTTGGTCCATGACATGTGATCGTAGGAAGTGGCCAATCCAGTACTTTGGCACATAAAATTCCAACCAATCGGAACTCATTACCTCTGCATTTTAATTGCTTTTTATCACACCCACGCGCAATTGCTTTTCTAAATTTATTCGCACCCATGTACATTTGTTTTCTCTATGAATGCCAGTGTGCAGTAGTATTCCTGTAAATAATGGCAGAAGTTCCAATAGACATATTAATTTTAAGAATATTATTCTTCGTGTCCATATAGCCTAATCATTGTTATTTTATTCACAAAATAGTCCTATTAAATAAAACTCGAGCCAAAACAAGTTGCTCGTGAATTTATTGAAAAAATCTGATGATTTTCAATCACATGACTTTCTCTGCATCTCTACAACAAATTATTTTTAAAAAGCTTATGCTCTATTTACTTCATGCTAATCAAGAAAAAAATTAGCAGAAATAGCTTTATTACTTGCTTCCTTGTAAGTAGAAACGAAATAAGGGAGTCCCATAGGTTAAAGTGAAGTCAAAAGCTGGTTGCTATGTGACTGAAGTTCCTTTTTGTTTGTATGGACAGGAGTTGACAAATTCCTGTATGAGAAAAGTATAAGTTCTTCAAAGCTGAAACCAAAAACAAAACGGTCAACTCCACGAAAAAAATGCACATAACATAAATTGTGTGTTTTAACGTGCTGTACATTTTTTGTGTGACAAGTTTCTGTCCATCTCTTACTGATTAGCAGTTGTACAAAATTCCGTAAAATTCATCCAGAATAAAGTAGCCTTCAGCGGCTATTTCCAGAGAGTTCAAGATATACATTCTATTTGTCAGGTAAATATCTTTAATATATGGTATTTTAATAAAAATCGTAAGAGCCATTTTTGAGAAAATAAAAATTTTCAAAAAAAAGTTCCATGAAAAGGGTAGTTGAGGGTGGGGGGGATTTTTCTCAAAATCTTTGTGTCACATCCCTGGAAAATACTAAACTGAAATACCAAATTTTGTGTTTTACCAACTTTTTATTTTTGAGTTATCGTATTCACAGACACAGGACCTTTTTCTGAAAATGCTTTTTTTTGGATACAGGGGACCCTAAAACATATATTTCCGGTGAAATCTCGGTATCAAATTTTAGAGTGGAGTGCAATACCTTATCTGTACACTATGTGTAGAGAAAGTAAAAAAGTTGGAACTCTCGCTATATTACTTACGATAAAAGACTTGCTGATGTTACCTTATGGAAGCCAGGATATGAATTAGTCGAGTTTGGTCCCCAGATTCCAAAGACTCATATTTATCCTTGTATAGCCGAGTTTCCTCTTTGAGTGTTTTCAACTTCTCTCTGTTGACTTCGGTCCTCTCCTTGAACCTCTGGATATCACTGCATATTTGTTCTTTATCCTGCAAAACAAAACCACTTTAGCAAATGTATCTTTTCAGTTCTCACTTTAATACAGTAGCAGGTTTTCACTGTACCACCAAACCAAGAGCAGGTCCAGAGTGGCATACCAAATGGTTTGAATATCTTCTCCAGAAAACTTTTAAAACTTCATCACACACATGGACCTTTTTCTAAAAATGCACTTTTTGGATACAGGAGAGCCTAAAACTTACATTTCCAGTGAAATTTCGGTATCAAATTTTTGGGTGCAATACAACACCTTGTCTATACACTATGTACATAATTCGTGTAGAGAAAGTAATAAAACAATTATAAAAAAGAAAAATTTGAAAACCTAAATATGCATTGTGGGGTACAAAAAACAGGAATTGTATAGTTGCATACTTACATAAAGTGACGGCAAGCCATTCAGTTGCTCAAACAAGTTGTTTATCTGCTGTTCATATTCCTCTCTGTAAATCAAAGATAGTATAGGTAAGAAATTAGTTTCTATGCACAGCTGTAAAAAATCTTATGTGTTTCATTCAATTTACTTTCCCTATCTATTCTGTGACAAACTATTCTAACAAAATTGGATTAATTGTTTTTCCACATAAGCTGTGTGTAGGACAGGAGTTGGATAGGTAGAGTCAGACTGAAAAATTCAATGCCATAGCTGGGATTTGAACCACGGATCTCTTGGTCTCTAGCTGGTTGCTCTGCCTCTGAGCTACCATGGCAACATGCTGACATAGCATTGAATTTCCCAACTGACTCGCATGTTTCCCGGTAAACTACAAGGTGATCTCAAATTATTTTGAGGTGACAAACCCAATAGCAACTTAGAATATTGTAAGTACTTTAAGTCCCAGGATTCATAGTATACCCAACTATTATGGTCAATGCTATGCCGGTGGCAGAGCAACTGGCTAGAGATTGGGAGATCTGTGGTTCAAATCCTGGCTATGGCATTGAATTTTCAGTCTAACTCTACCTATCCTATTCTCACAATCTATCTAGTTCTTGCCGTATGAGATAAGCATTAGTAGAAATGGTCTTATTACTTAGTGTCTTGTAGTAGAAGAGAAATAAGGAAATACATTAGGTTACAGCAGCAGTCAAGTCTTTAAAAGCTGGTTGCTATGTGTTTGAAATTTGCTTTGCCAAGAGTAAAAACAAATGACTAATTCCCATTAGAGGAAAATGTTGATCTAAATGTAGTTGAGTACTGTTTTGTCATTGTAGAGAAAGTAAAAACAATTCACTGTTACCATTATGCAGCATTATAATAATATGCAGCTATCATGTGTCGCAAATGGCTGCAGAATGGAATGTGAGAGTTGACCATACTGTATGGTCAGAGGTTCATCACCAAACTATTTATCATCTCCATTATCCTTGACTGGGTTAATGTAAGACACATTATTGTACCAATCATGAGCCTACAACAGATATAGTATGTATTTAAATGCAAAACGTCATTTACAGCCTCTGTGCTGTGATGCAGTGCAAGCAAGCTCTGCTTTACTCAAAGAGTCACCAGTTTCAAGTTCTTAAATCCATCAATTGAAGTTATACCCCGCCACTGAATCCTTGCAAGAGTTAAGTTGCTACATCAGTAAAAAACAGATGAAAAGCTTTACCTGTTTGACTTTCTGAACCAATCACAAATCAGCTTTCTGGTCGGTCGGTCAGACAACGGAAACGCATCTAGATGTTGCACCGTTGCAATATCTGGCTATTTCCAACCGAGTGCTCAGTTTGTGAACTCCTAACATATGCATTGAGTTGTTCTGTGCAAGCTACATATTATCCGTTGTTATTTATATTTGTTGATAGTGTTTGGTGTTTGTTTGTATGAGAGGGAAAATAACAAGACTTTCACAATTATAGAAGTGGATAGACTTTTGCGGAAGGTGTGGCGAGGGTGGACTCAGCTTCATGGAAGAAGAAAGTGAGAATAATTTAATATTCGCCTCACCCACAAAGCACCCTGAGATAGAATCAGCTAGGAGATATTGGGAGTGGAATCTTCGTCAACTACTGAGCAGAGGACGTTGGAGAAGGAGACATGTTGTTGTTTACTAGTTACTCTGGCCGCAAAGACAGCATAGCCAACCTTTTGCGAAAACACTTGAACTGTCAAGAGCAAGGATTCATTGCTGGGGTATAGTTTAGAAGACCTTGTTTTGATTTATAACCAAGCATATTGTTGGACTTACACATTTTTTATCTGTTTGTTCTTCTCTTCCCATATAGTTTGTTCAAGTTTAGTTAATTCCACCACCTCTGCTTCAACCTGTTTATTTTCATTTTCCAGTTCCTCATTCATCAAGTCATTCTGAATGTTCAACACTTGTAGCTTTTCTAAAACAAATCCAAAACAAAATAGATTTTGATAATACATTAAACTGTTTAAAGTGACAGTACGTAAACATGTTAGTCATTATTCAAAGTATGAGTTTGAATTGGACACACTGCAACTGAATGTTGAAAAATTAATTTTAATTCAGTTATTTCATTACTTTAACTACCAATTAATTATATTGTGGATAAGTAGAAAGTAGGTAACACTGTGCCCAAGTGGTTGAACTGCTCGTCTGGGTTTGATCACAAGCATCCTGGGTTTGTGGTGGATAAAGTGGCATCTGGGAGGGTTTTCTTCAGGTCCTTCAGTTTCCCCTGCCACTTATTCCACCAATTGCTCCATCGTCGATTTTGCTTCTATTTCATATCATCCATTTCCTCACACTCATGCCTGGCTATGGGCTGACCGCTCATACCAGGTTCTACATTCTGTAGTTTTGTGCCATTGGGTCCCTTACAGGATCTGACCCCTAGGCATCTAGGGGGGGGGGGGTTGTCAGTCCTAAATATGGGGAGGGTAAGCCAGTTACAAAAAAAAAAAAAATCTAATGTGTTACACCCACATGACTTTCTCTAGCTGCTCTACAAACAAACTTCTTATAAAAGGTTATTGTTCTTTCTACACAACGATAAACATTAGCAGAATGTTCTTATTACTTAGTTCCTTATAAGTAGAAGGCAACTAAAGGAATGTGCTATGTTAAAGTGATAGTCAAATGTTTTAAAAGTTGTCGTTATGCAATTGTCATTGCAAACCGCTTCTTTGTTTGGCCAGGAGTAGAACAAAAGAAAAACACACTTCATGTCTAAGAAAAGTATATTTACAATTGAAGCTAATAACAAGGAATAACCCGAAAACAGTAAACTCCACGAAAAAAATGTATATGACATAAATTGTGTATTTTAACAAGATCTACATTTTTTATTGGTAAGTTTTTGTCTATCTCTTACAGTTTACTAGTTATGCAAAATTCAGCAAAACTCATCCAGAATAAGCAGATCTTCAGAAGATATTCCAGAAAATTCAAGATAAACACACACACACGCCCACGCGCACACATGCGACATACACACATAGACCTTTTTTGATAATGCTTTTTTTGGATTCAGGGGATCCTAAAACATGTGCTTCCAGTGAAATCTCGCTATGAATTTTTGGGTGGAATACAATGCCTTCTCTATCCACTATGTATATTGTACATACAGGGCTAGAGAAAGTAATAAGTAGAAAGTAAATTTGAATTAAATTGAAGTAATATTTATTGGAGATTATTTATCAAATGTTATGATGTAAAATGATTACATAATTAACATGTACAACAACATTAGATTTGAATACAGAAAACTGACATTTTTACTTTCTCTACCATGTACTATGGATATAGTAGGTGTAGAAGGTATTGCATTCCACCCAGATATTCAATACTGCAGTCATTTTCACATTTGCCTTGGTATGTCAGTCATCGCAGTTGGAGACCTCGGGATATATAAACAACACAGGAAGTACAGTATGACAATAATTGGATATTTTGGGATAGCGACTCTTAATTTTTATTGAAGTTTCAGCTTCCAGAAGCTTCCAGAAAGTTCTGCAACATTATTTTCTAGCTATAAAAGGAGTAAGGGCCCACCTGGGTAGTGTGGTGGTAGCATGTCAGCCTCACATTCAACAGGTCGCAAGTTCGAATCTCGCTTAGGGTGAGTTACCAGAATAAGGTCTTTTTGGGGGTTTTCCCTTATCTTGAGAGACAAATGTTGAGTAACTTTAAGCTCCATGGACCCCAAGATCATTTCACCGAATTCATTCATTGTCTGATATAAATAATCACGTTAAAGAACATTAAGTTACAAAAAAAGGAGCAAGAATTGCAAGTTGCTGTGTGTTGCATATGTACTGATTTATGAGTCACTAGAGTATTGGTCCACAGTGATGCACGAGCCATGGATGGTATACAGCCATAAACTGTCTATGCATTGAAACGTCAAGTGAATTATTTGCAACAATGAATTTAAGACTTTATTTGAAAAATATTTTGAGTCAATAAAGAATTTGTTACAATACCAAGATTTCGCTGAAAATACACTTATTGAGGACCTCTGAATCAAAAGAAAAGCATTTTTAGAAAAGAGTCCATGTGTGTCTGTGCTTCTGTGTATGGCATAACTCAAAGGCAAAAAGTCAGTTAAGTATAAAACTTAATATATAGTAGTTTCATCAAATTTATTAGTAATTTTTGAGAAAATGAAAAATATTGAAAAATTTTCTATATAAAGAGTAAGTTGGGGTGGGGAATCTTTGGAAGATGTTGAACTTAACTATGAATTTGGGTATTTATCAGATCCTTTGCTTTTGGTTTATACTTTTCACAGACAAATATATATTGATAGTGGAACCTAACTTATACGTTTTCCAAGGGAGATTACTAAAATATGTGTCAACGAGAAAACGTGCAACTGATTTTCTCCTCTGGTATGGACCTCATCCAGAATTTTTAATTTTTCACCAAAAGTTAAGGATTTTCCTGTTTTCTTCCTTGCTGATTGACATGCACACACGTTTCTTCTCGTTTGTAACTCAAAACTCCACATAAAATAGATAAGTGACTGTTGGAGCAATATGATGACAATGAAAACAGCACACTAGCAGTACTCGACTTAAAGCAGAGAAGTGACTGTTGGAGCAATATGATGACAATGAAATGATAAGCGTCAATGAAAACCGCAAGCCAGGCAATTCCAAGGCTATACACAGCCCACATACCATCATACGTTTTTTTAAATACATATAAATGGGTACATTTTGTGTATGTGGATCAGAAAAAGTGATACATTACCGAGAAAACGTATAACCAAAACGTATAATTGAGCAAAATTTTAATGGACAACGACTGGTCCCTAAAATTTTAGCGTATTTGTGCGAAAAATGTTGAATTGAATAACGTATAAGCGAGTTTCAACTGTACTTTTCTAAAACTGTAATGTGTTCCTTTCACATGACTTTGTCTACGTGTTCTACAAACAAACTATTCTTACAAAAGATTATTCTTTTATTTATATGATGCTAATCAAGATAAACATTAGCAGAAATGTTCTTATTACTTGGTTCCTTGTAAGAGGAAGACAAATAAGGGAGTACCATAGGTTAAAGTGATAGTCAAAAGCTGGTTGCTATGTCACTGAAATTCCTTTGTTTGTATGGACAGGAGTTGACAAATTCCTGTATGAGAAAAGTATAAGTTTTTAAAGGTGAAATCTAAAACAAGGAATTATTCAAAAATGATCAACTCCACGAGAAAAATGTATATAACATAAATTGTGTGTTTTAAAGTGCTCTACATTTTTTATGTGGTAAGTTTTAGTCCATCTCTTATGGTTTAGCAGTTATATAAAATACTGTAAAATTCATCCAGAATAAAGTAGTCTTCAGAGGCTACTCCCAGAAAATTCAAGATATACATTTTATTTGTCAGGTAAATATCTTTAATATGCAATATTTTAATCAAAATCATTAGAGTCATTTTTTAAACAATCAAAATTTTAGAAAAATGTTCCATGTAAAGGGTAGTTTGCGGTGGGGGGATTTTTCTCAAAATCTTCATGTCGCATCCCTGGAAGATTCTAAACTTAAATACTTAATTCCAAGTTTTCTGAAAATGCTTTTTTGGATACAGGGGGACCCTAAAACATGTATTTCCAGTGAAATCTTGGTGTCGAATATTTGGGTGCAATACAATACCTTCTCTATACACTAGAGAAAGTAGAGAAAGTAAAAACTTTCTGTATTGTGTGCTTTCTCTTCATTTACCTTCAAGTTCCCATTTTCTTCTTCTGAGTTGTGAAATTTCCTCCACTCGCTTCTCACAGTACTGATGCAAATTCATCACCTCTTCCTTCAGAGCTGCCTCCAGCTTATTCTGCAAAATAGTACCATAAATATTTGACAAACGAATCTGATGTGTTCCATTTACATGACTTTCTCTGCCTATTCTGTAGCAAACCTTATTCTTCTGAGCCTTCATGCTTATCAATATAAACATTACCAGAAATGGTTTTATTATGATACAGTGAAACCTCTGTTAAACAGACACTGTTGGCACCGAAAAAACAGGAGTGTCCTCTAAAGGGGGGTTCCGATAAATTGCAATATAATTAAATATGAGATCAGTATACTTCAAACTACTGCTCACTAACCTTGACATAAATGCAAAAATTAAAAAATCTGATGTGTTACACTCACATGACTTTCTCTAGCTACTCTACAAACAAACTTCTTATGAAAGATAATTCTTCTTTCAACACCACGCTAATTGAGATAAACATTAGCAGAATTTATTACTTAGTTCCTTATAAGTAGAATGGAACTAACGGAATGGACTATGCTAAAGTGATAGTCAAATGTTTTAAAAGGCTATCATTATGCGATTGACTTTGCAAATCGCTTCTTTGCTTGGCCAGGAGTAGAACAAAAAAAAAACGGACACTTCCGTCTGAGAAAGGTATAAGTACTTCACAATTGAAACTAATAATAAGGAATACCTCGAAAATAGTAACATGCTCTACATTTTTTGTGTAGGGTTTTTGTCTATCTCTTACAGTTTAGCAGTTAAGCAAACTTCCGTACAATTAATCAAGAATAAAGTAGTCTTCAGAGGCTATTCCCAGAAAATCCAAGATATACATTTCATTTTTCAGGTAAATATCTTTGATATACAGTATTTTAATCAAAATCGTTAGCCATTTTTAAGAAAATCAAAAATTTTGTTTGGTGTAGGGGGATTTTTCTCAAACTCTTTGTGTCGCATCCCTGGAAGATACTTAACTTAAATATCACGTTTAGAATTTACCGACTTTTCGTTTTTGAGCTATCATGTTCACAAACACACATGGACCTTTTTCTGAAAATGCTTTTTTTGGTTACAGGGTACTTAAAAGATATGTTTCTGGTGAAATCTTGGATAGAGTGCAATACCTTCTCTATTCACTATGTACATAGTATGTGTTGAGAAAGTAAAAATAATGTCTGTAATTAAATTACACATCTACACTGTATTACTGTATATAAAATGCCACTTACCAGAATTCCACAACAGACAAGATATACATTTGTATAGCACTAGAGCAAATTAATAAGCTATATTTACAGAGTTTTGAAGTATAAAACTTTATAATATGAGGGGTGTTTGAGTGAAGTAGTGTATCCAAGTCTGTTGACTCCCAAACTAAAGGCTTCTCTTTGCTGAGGAGGGAATTGTTTCTAAAAGTGGTTATCAGCAGCGATGAGCAATACAACAAATGGCTGTATCATTATGATCCTGAAGGAAAACAAGCCAGCACAGTGTGCAAATTGCCAGGTTCTCCAATGTCAAAAGATCTTACGATCCATTCACATGACTTTCTCTACATCTCTGTAAATTATTGTTAATAAGCTTATCCTTCTGTCTATTTCATGCTAATCTACATGCAGAAAAAGTCTTATTACCTAGTTCCTTATAAGTAGAAGGTAAATAAGGGAATACACCGTCAGTCAAATATTTTAAAATGTGGTTGCTATGGGATTGAAATTTGTTTCTTTGCATAGCCAGGAGTTGACAAGTTCCAGTATGAGAAAAGTATAAGTACTTAATTCCTTCAGAATAAAGAGGTCTTCAGAAGCTATTCACAGAAAATTCAAAATATACATTTCATTTGCCATGTAAAATCAAAATCGTTAGAGCCAGTTTTGAGATAATCAATTTTTTTTGAAATTTTTTCCATATAAAGGGTAGTTGGGGTAGTGGGGATTTTCTTGAAAATCTTTGTGTCACATCCTTAGAATAGCAAGTTTGGTATTTAACAGACTTTTTCTTTTTGAGCTATGCTGTACACCTACGCCCCGGCGTGCACACACACATGGACAGTTTTCTAAAAATGCTTTTCTTGGATTCAGGGGGTCTCAAAACATATATGTCCAGTGAATTTTCGATATCAAATTTTTGGGTGTAATACAATAGCTTCTCTATACACTATGTACATTGTAGATGCAGGCTAGAGAAAGTAAAACTCAGTTTCAGTTTTTGTTGGTCAGCTCTCGTATATATACCTGTTGTAGAACTTGCTCTTCTAAAGTAGTGCCAGCAGTAACAATATCATCACCACCATCACTACCCTCCATTCTGTCTCTGTAATAAAAAACACTGCATTACGACCACAAATAAAACTACTCAACATTCAATCTGCAGTATAAAATGAAAATATGTTACATTAATGGAAAATTAAGTCTGTTTTTTGGCTATAATATCTAGTTTTTTGGATACATGGCAACCCAAAACATGTGAAATCTTGGTATTGAATTTTTGGGTGCATTACAATACTTTCTCTATACAAAAGTACATAGTGCGTGTAGAGAAAGTAAAAAGGCAGGAATGAAATATCCAATTCTGAAGTCAGGTACTGATCCTATTCCTCATGGACCCTGACCTACACCACCAGGAGATCTCAGTTTTAGTGAATCTGTAAGCACCTCCATGTGAGTTGGTTTCTGATCCACAAGATTTTGATACTTCACCTCAACAGATTCATCAATCTGAGTTAAATGATTTGGCCCACTTCATTTCAAAACAAATTCACAAATACACATTCACAATACAAGAGGTAAAGCAGATCTATATATTATAAACCACAATCAGGCCCGAATTTAGGACCTCTGGCGCCCTTGGGCTGCCTCCCAATTTGCAATACACATCTTACTTCAATTTTCACAACATGGTTTCACTAGTTTGGATACTTAAGTATGAATGACAAATACCATAAGTGAGTTTATTACAATTTAAGTAGAAATATGTTAATAGAAAGAAGCTACACTAAAGAGGCATCACCCCAAAACATATGGAACTGTTTAGATAACAAGCTTGCCCTGTCATGGTCCATGTTCACTGTTAAGTGCAACAACACCAACACAATCCTGTGTAGAGCACAAAATGATGTCTCAGTTGGAAGCAGGAGTGCTCAAGTATACTTGTACAGCTATGTTTAAGTTTGGGTCAACGCTCTCCAGACAGTTACCTTTAACATCTCGCACAGCTGTGCAAGTCAGTGCGACACATTTTCATTCTTTTCTGTGCAGCTTCCAGTAATTTTGCGGCCCCCTAAAATGTGCTGCCCGGTTTGCCCTGCCGTAAATACGGCCCTGACCATAATACAACATTTTTTATGCATTATTTTGAACATAATGCAGTATTATTATACCACAAATTACCAGATAACATTAAAAGTGTAGGTTTGGAAAGAGGTATAAATTAGCACTAAAAATTCTTTTTATAGAAGGCTGTTTTTATTCAGTGGTAGAATATTTAAATTACAGTTTCTCTTGACCAAGCTTCCTAAATATTTGTCTTATATAAAAATGAATGTAATACCTTTTATGTATGTAATTTGGTTTGAAAGTTTTTAGTTTTATAAGCTTTGACGAAGCCCATATCTTTGTACAAGATCTAAATGGTGAGTAAAGTGGGATATGATAAAAAGAAAAGCGAATTACTGGGCTCAAGACTGCAGGAGAAGATTTTGTCACATGGCGTCAGTTTTGTGGTATAGCAACTGTGAAATACACCAGAGGAAACCTGCCCCACATGCAGTCGCCTGGGATCAAAACAAGGCTGCCTTGGTGAGGCGAGTGGGCTGAATCAAATTCTGAGGGACAAAAGTCAGTACTCCATATGAATGCCTCCACTGCACCTGAAACAGACCACTTTCAAATTTGATACTGAGATTTCATTTTTAGAAAATCTGATGTGTTCCATTCACATGACTTTCTCTACATCTCTGCAACAAATGATTCTTAAAATGCTTATACTTCTATTTACTTCATGCTAATCGGAAAGAAATAATAGAAATAGCTTTATTACTTGCTTCCTTGTAAGTAGAAGCAAAATAAGGGAGTACCATAGGTTAAAGTGATAGTCAAAAGCTAGTTGCTATGTGACTGAAGTTCCTTTGTTTGTATGGGTGGGAGCTGACAAATTCCAGTACAAGAAAACTATAAGTTTTTCAAAGCAGAAACAAAAAACAAGGACTGTCTCAAAAACAACGAACTCCAAGGAAAAAATGTAAATTACATGAATTGTACGTTTTAACGTGCTCTACATTTTTCGTGTAGTAAGTTTCTCTTACGGTTTAGCAGTCATTCAAAATTCAGTAAAATTCATCCAGAATAAAGTAGTCTTCAGAGGCTATTCCCAAAAAATTCAAGATATATATTTTATTTATCAGGTAAATAGCTTTAGTATATGATAGTTTAATCAAAATCGTTAGAGCCATTTTTGAGAAAATCAAAATTTTCGAAAAAAGTTCCATGCAAAGGGTAGTTTGGGGTGGGGGGATTTTTCTCAAAATCTTCATGGAGCATCCTTGAAAGATACTAAACTTAAATACCAAGTTTGGTATTTTACGGACTTTTCGTTTTTGGGATATAGTGTTCATGGACACACGGACCTTTTTCCGAAAATGCTTTTTTTTAGATAAAGGGGACCCCAAAACATATATTTCTGGTTAAATCTCGGTATCGAATTTTTGGGTGCAATACAATACCTTCTCTATACACTGTGTACATAGTACGTGTAGAGAAAGTAAAAAAGCTATGTTTGCTTGCCCGTACACCTGTGAACAACAAAAAAACAAAATGTCTGATAAATGCTTGTTACTTGCTTCACATCTCGTGAAGATTTTCAAGAAAAGCCTGACCTTTGCATTAAAGAGTGTGGTAGTGTCGCGGTAATGAGCTCGGGAGGTCCCGGGTTCGGTCCCAGGCGACAGTCCATCCTGACCTATGGGTTTTTCGTGGTTTTACCAGGTCAGTAAGTCAACAAGTTTTAACACGACTTTCCTGTTCCCTTCACTTCCTCATGATCTGTTTCAGGGTTGTAGGACCAGGCGACGGTGTTCGGTGGGCTGCGGCCGGGCGGTCGATGTCCACTTTACACAACTTTCAGGCAGCGCTGTCTTGTCTCCTTCAGTTTCCTTTTGTTTGTTTTTTAATAGTGTTTAACGTCCGCTTTTACTACAAATAGTACCACAGGCGATGACAATGATGATACAGGGAATGGAGAGGAAGCATCGGTGGAATGCGATAACGAGAGGAACCAGAGAACCCGAAGAAAACCTACCTCTGCGCTGCTTTGTCCACCACAAATCCCATACGCGGTCGCCTGGTATCGAACCCGGGTGGTTGAATCACTAGGCCATAGCGCGGTCCTCCTTCGGGTGGGGCACACTTTGGTGTACAACCGAGGTGCGAATGTGGGCTGCGCCGGTCGATGTTGGATGCGTTTTATATGCAAACGTTAGGGAACCCGTCCATGCTTGCGCCCGCCGTCATGCGGATCTGCTCGCCCTTGGGATCTCTACCCTCGTCCCTCCCTCCCAGGTTCAGGACCTACAAACAATTGGCAACTACGTGCAGTGTCCTGCCTCCCATTCCGATGTCAGCACTTTTACCTCACACTTTAAGCTAGACGATTTTCTCAAAGACGGCTCTAAAGATTTTCGTTTTAACTAATGTTGAGGATATTTACATGACAATTAAGCTGCATAATTTGGATTTTCTGGGAATATCCTTTGAAGTCCACTCCTTTCAAAAGGTATTTTATATAACTGGTAAACCATAAGAGATAAAACAATACCAACAAAAATAGTATAATTTCTTTACAGCATATAATTTCTTCCCAATAAACTTTGTTGTGGAAATTTTCGAAATATCCTTGTTATTGGTTTGAATTTTTCAAAACTCGGTAATTTTAAAGCGCTGTCGCTATTCGGTTGTCTCGCGTGCCATCGGCTAGCATACAGTGACACATTTTTATGCATCTGGCTATTGATTCAGTTTCTTCCGCTCCCTTTGTACATATCTTCAATGAAAGTTGAGAGAATATCTCTGCAAAGAGTTTATCTCCTATTAAATAAATGCAAAACAAGCTTTCGTTACAGTACTGTGTAGAAGCTATACGACAAACATCTGATGTGTTCCATTCACATGACTTTCTCTAGCTCTTACACAAACAACTTTCCTTACAAAACATTCATCTTTTTTCTACTTCATGCTAATCAAGATAAAAATTAGCAGAAACAGTCTTATTACTTGCTTCCTTGTAAGTAGAAGCGAAATAAGGGAGTACCTCGCACTAGGCTATAACGATAGTCATATCTTTTAAACGCAGTGAAACAACTGAAGCTCGGTTCGTTTTACATGCTTACAGTAAAACAAAAGAGATGAAATGAAACATCACTTCCCGTTTGAGAAAAGCTTAAGCAGTTTAAAATTGAAACCAATAACAAAGAATATCTCAGAAACGGCAAGCTATTCATAAAATACGTATATAGCATAAATTCCGTGTTTTAACGAATCTACGTATTTTTTCTATCTCTTACGGTTTAACCGTTATGCAAAATTTACAAAACTCATCCAGAATAAAGAGGTCTTCAGAAGCTATTCTCAGAAAACTCATGATATACAATTCTGTCATGTAAATATCTTTAATATAGGCTATTTAATCAAAATCGTTAGAGCAATTTTTGAGAAAATCAACATTTTCAAAAAAAAATTTTCCACGTAAAGGGTAGTTTGTGGTGGGGGGATTTTCTTGAAAATCTTCGTGTCGCATCCTTGGAAGATACTAAACTTAAATACCAAGTTTGGTATTTAACGGTCTTTTCATTTTTGAGCTATGCTGTCCACAGACGCACATGGACCTCTTATCGACCTCAGAGGACCCCATACCTTCTTTAGACTGCCTCCGCAAGCTGACTTCTCATCCGGAGGTCCCGGGTTCGATTCCCTACAGGAGCATGGCATTTTTCTTTAACCAGAATTATTCCCTATCCCCCAGAGAGTCTGGAAGTGTGTATGTGAGAGTGAATGTGTGTGTTTGAGGAAAATAAACTGATTTAAACCCAACGTAAAGAACCTACAGACGAGTTGTTTCTAGTGCAAATCCCCCGATATGACCTTAGATGTTAAAGGGGACTCTATATATATATATATATATATATATATATATATATATATATATATATATATATAATCTCTTTTAACATAGCATGTGTAGAGAAAATAATAACAATGGTAGTTAAAATCATGCACATCATTTTTTTTCTTTTTTTTTTTTTTTTTTTTAATTTTGAAAGGTGAAGTAGGAAAGAACACAGAGAAATAAGACAAAAAGAAAGTAGGTTAGAAGGAATTAGAGAGCTATACAGGAGTAAAACACAACAAGGAAGAATAGAAAATGAGGAATGAAGAAGGAAGGAAGGAGGAAGCAGCAACTGCAGACGTCAGTGGGAGAGTTAGGCGTCACCATCTATTATCATTTCCTCTGGCCCCCTCCTTGTATTGCTTCCCCTCGCCATATTCTGGTCATATCAATCATATCTTCACCAGTTGTGGACTGTGCAGGACTTACATGCAGCTAGGTGAATGATTATCGAAACAATCATTCTTTTCTCCTTCGTGTTCCAGTACATCATGAGCAGATTCCGTCGTTAATAAGGTAAGTTTAAGTCCTAGTCACTGCTTCCTCCTTGCTTCTTAAAAAAAAAAAAAAGACTCGCGGCATTAATTTGAAATTCAATTTTAAAAACTACAGCATATCTAGTCAATTATCTTCTTTCATTTGATATATCTGTTTTTATTATGTTATCTGCGATATATTATAGACAAACATCCACAAATTTCATTTAATTCTGTCAAAATTGTAGTAATTGTAGATATTTGGCTAAGTACACAATAATTATAATGTTTAGAAAGAATATTACGAGGGCAGACCAGAAAGTAACAGACGGTTGGTATAACTAAACAATAACGAAACTTTATTTACAAAGTTACAGTACCTTACTCTATTTCTTAACATAATCTCCATTTTCTCAAGATATTTGTTGTTACGTGGTACCAGTTTTTCAATGCCGTTGTTATACTTTTCTACCACCAAAGGACTTATTCATTTGTTTTTTAAATGCGCAAAATGTTCGATCAATCGAATGTTATAGGCAGATAGCGCAAGTGCATGCTGATAATGAACAAATCTTTGATGAGGAAATGGCGCATAATTTAGAGTAATCAAGGAAGAACCAGTATACATGACAAAGACTGGAGTGGAAGTACATCAATCGTTACGGAGGAGTTGAAAGTAAATGTTGAAAAACGAATTCAGAAAAACCGGCGTTTCACTTTGGACACCATACATGACTGGGTGAAAAAATGTCCCAACCTCAAACTGGCATTACATCTTAGCTCAGATCTTTAGCGGAGGAAAAGTATAGCATCTGCATTGAAAAACCGGTACCACGTGACAATAAATACCTTGATGGCAATGACGATTACGTTGAAAAATAGAGTAAGGTACTGTAACTTTGAAAATAAAGTTTTGTGTTAATAACTTTCGTTATTATTTAGTTATGCTAAATCATCTGTCCCTTTCTGGATTGCCCTCGTAATACAAGGCAAGAAAAAACTGAATAAGAAAAATCAATTATAAGTAGACGACACTTACCTGCTACTGTTAATTCCTTTCAAAAACTACTGACAGTTTCTTGTACCTCTCGAAGAGAAAGAAAATAGCAGTTATTAATCCGCATCTGATGCGCTATTGTTGGCTGTGCTGAACGACTAATCGATTAACGACGAGACTCTCGCCACTATTTAATATATTATTATTTCGATCGTTCCTCTCTTGCGATTCTTCTTGTAAATCATACATTGTAAATGGGCACTGTGATATAAGACAAGTCATGCTGTTATCCTACAATTATAGTTGATTACAGTAATTATTTACAAATTAAATGAAACATCCAATAAGAACAAGTCAGGGTTTATAAACACGTATAATTATTTACGAAGATTGAATAGGCAATAATATATAAATTTAATCCGGAAATGTTAAATTATTGAAAACTTTACATAGATTCATTAAAGAATAAATGATGAAGCAAGTATGCCAAAACTGCCTTTTTAAATACTGTAAATTTAGAAATGTTTTATTGGCTAGAGGCAATTTATTAGAAAAAAAAAACAAAAAAAAACTATATTCTTAAGATTTGACAAGTACTTTAGTTGCTTCTCTACACGTAAGTATACTTTCTCTGTCTAGTATAATGGTTATAAATAGTTTGATTGAAGGTATAATGGACATTTCCGTTCATTAAATTTAATTTCGTAAATATTAAAGTTTCAAAACTGGAAATACAGGGGAGAGGTAAGACTTTAAATGTTTTAAACAACGGTTTGCATGTGGATCTTGGTTTAGCTCCTCCCATTATTCTTAGAATTCGTTTTTGTACTTTGAATAGCGAGTGGTAATCTGAAAATCCACAATTCGAAAGTTCGAATGTTTTAAAAAGTGCTTATTTTATTATTATGATTATGGTATTACATACCGAACCTTACCTTTTATACTTTCTCTACCACCTACCTATGGTAGGTAGAGGAGAATATTGCGATATCGAGATTTATTCGGAAATACTTGTTTTAAGGTCCCCTGGCCCAAGAACATTATTAACTTTCTCTAACACTTTGGTGCCAGTTTCATACTTAGGACATATATGACTGAAAACTTGACATTCCAAAACTATGCTAACCGTTTTACAGGCATACAGACGCAATATAATGCAAATAAGTTACAGTACAAATTTCATCCATTTTGCTCTAGTGGTTTGGAGGTTATGGTTCAATCTGTATATGTTTTTGTCACGTCACTAAAAAGTCTCTTGCGACAAAAAAAAATTGTCTAATATTTTAACAGGTTCACAATACATATACTTTTTGAAACTGCCCTAGGTTTCTCAGTCTCTTTTGGTTTAGACTCCAAAAGTGTTTAAAGTTATGGATGTGTGTGTGTGTTTTTTTTTTTTTTTTGTCATAAAAATGTTATTTTTGTGTTAGAAAACTGAAAACATATGGTTAAATACATCTGACAGTAAAGCCTAGAGCAATTCTTATTCATTGTACCTCTGTAAACATGTACAGCAAATTTTACAGGAAGGTAAACATCGATAGCGAGAAAACAGGAACATGGCTCACATTAAAATCCACCAGATTGGACCCTCAGCTTTTCTTCTTGAATTGCTGCTTTCCTTCTACACAACTTGGTTTTTACTTTGCATGGTCTCGTCAAACTGAAGTTTCTCCTGCAGAGTGCAGTCAAGTTTCACCTCTAGTGCTTTACTGCACCTCCAGTTAAGGCATTTAAAAATGGCGCTTGGTGGCCCATTATACACTTTTTACTTTCTCTGCACGTACTGTGTACATAGTGTATAGAGAAGGTATTGCATTGCACCCAAAATTTCCATACCGAGATTTCACCAGAAATATATGTTTTGAGACCCCCGAATCCAAAAAAAGCATTTTTAGAAAAATGTCCATGTGTGTGTGTCTGTGAACACGATAACTCAAAAACGAAAAGTTGGTATAATACTAAACTTGGTATTTAAGTTTAATGTCTTCCAGGGATGCGACACGAAAATTTTGAGAAAAATACCTCCATGAGAAAAATCCCCCCTTTACATGGAACTTTTTTCGAAAATTTTTATTTTTTAAAAAATGGCTCTAACGATTTTGATTAAAATGTCGTATATTAAAGATATTTACATGACAAATAAAATGTATATCTTGAATTTTCTGGGAATAACTTCTAAAGACCTCTTTATTAAATTTTGCATAACTGGTAAACCGTAAGAGATAGACAAAAACTTACTACACAAAAATGTAGATCACGACAAAACACACAATTTATGTCATATACATTTTTTTCGTGGAATTGATCGTTTTTGAGATATACCTTGTTTTTGGTTTCAGCTTTAAAAAAACTTATACTTTTCTCATACAGGAATTTATCAACTCCTGTCCATACAAACAAAGAACTTCAGTCACATAGCAACCAGCTTTTGACTATCACTTTAACCTATGGTACTCGCTTATTTCGCTTCTACTTACAAGGAAGCAAGTAATAAGACTATTTTTGCTCATTTTTCTCGATGAGCATGAAGTAGATAGAAGAACAAGCTTTTTAATAATAATTTGTTGCTGAGATGTAGAGAAGGTTATGTAAATGGAACACAAAGATTTTTCTCATTTCATTTCCTCCTCATGCAACCAGGAGGTAGAATTGGGAATGTTGTGCCGTGCATGCAGAGGGTGTGAAAGTTTTCTTCGCGATAAAATATGAACAAAACTTGGCGATAAAATGTTATTACAGCAATAAACACTGGCCATGCTCAAGATGGTGGCTGCATGCACGGAGTGATTTCACCAGAAATGAATCATGCCACTGAATCATGCAACAGAGGAAATGCATCCGATTGTCAACCCTTTTTATAGAGAAAAAATCTGATGTGTTACGCTCACTCTCTAACTGTTCTACAAACAAACTTCCTACAAAAGATTATTCTTTCTACACCGCTATTCGAGATAAGCATTAGCATAATGTACTTATTGCTTAGTTCCTTATAAGTAGAAGGGAACTAATGGAATACAATGTGCTAAAGCGATAGTCAAATGTTTTTAAAGCTATCGTTATGCGATTGTCATTGAAATTGGCTTCTTTGCTTGGCCAGGAGTAGAACAAAAGAAAAACGATACTTCCTGTCTGAGAAACGTATACGTATTTCAAAATTGCAACCAATAACCAACAAAAAATGCATATGACATAAATTGTGTATTTTAACGAGATCTACATTTTTATGTGGTAAGCTTTTGACTGTTCCTTACGGTTTATTAGCTAAGCAAAATTCAGAAAAAATGTATAAAGAACGAATAGGTCTTCAAGAGATATTCCTAGAAAATTCAAGATATACATTTTATTTGTGATGTAAATAGATTTAATATGTGGTATTTTAATCAAAATCGTTAAAGCCATTTTTGAGAAAAACAAAACTTTCAAAAATGTTTCCATGTAAAGGGTAGTTTAGGGTGGGGAAATTTTCTTGAAAATCTTCGTGTTACATCCTTGGAAAATACTGAACTTAAATTCCAAGTTTGGTATTTAACGGTGTTTTCGATTTTGAGTTACTACACGTGCTATGTACATAGTGTATAGAGAATTTATTGTATTGCTTCCAAAAGTTCCATACCGAGATTTCACCGGAAATGCATGTTTTGAGACCCCTGAATCCAAAAAAGAGCATATTTAGAAAAATCTGATGTATCCCATTCACTTGACTTTTTCTACGTCTCTGCAACAAAGTATTGTTAAAAAGCTTATGCTTCTATTTATTTCATTCCAATCGTGGAAAAAATAGCAGAAATAGTCTTATTACTTGCTTCCTTGTAAGTAGAAACGAAATAAGGGAGTACCATAGGTTAAAGTGATAGTCAAAAGCTGGTTGCTATGTGTCTGAAGTTTCTTTGCTTGTACGGACACGAGTTAACAAATTCCTGTATGGGAAAAGTATAAGTTTATCAAAGCTGAAACTAAAAATAAGGAATATCTAAAAAAAAACGATCAACACCACGAAAAAAAAGTGTATATAACATAAAGTGTGTGTTTTAGCGTGCTCTATATTTCTTATGTATTAAGTTTTTGTCCATCCCTTACGGTTTAGCAGTTATACGAAATACCGTAAAATCAATCCAGAATAAAGTAGTCTTCAGAGGCTATTCCCAGAAAATTCAAGATTTACATTTTATTTGTCAGGTAAATATCTTTAATATACGATATTTTAATCAAAATCATTAGAGCCATTTTTGAGAAAATCAAACATTTCGAAAAAAGTTCCATGTAAAGGATAGTTGGGGGTGGGGGGATTTTCTTGAAAATCTTGGTGTCGCATCCTTGAAGGATACCAAACGTAAATACCAAGTTTGGTATTCAACGATTTTTCGTTTTTGAGCTATGCTGTCCACAATCACACAGACACACTGACAGACACACACACGGACCTTTTTCCAAAAATGTTTTTTTTTTATTTAGGGGGACTAAAAACTCGTATTTCCAGTGAAATCTCGGTATCGAATGTTTGGTTGCATTACAATACCTTCTCTATACAACATGTACATAGTACGTGAAGAGAAAGTAAAAAGACGGGAATTTGTCATCTCTTGGCCTTACAAATAATACTTCATCCACATCGCAACCAGCTTTTAAAATATTTGATTATCGCTTTAACCTAGTGTACCTATGCCCTTATTTCTCTCCTACTTACAAGGAACTAAGTAATACGACTTTCTGCTAATGTCTATCTCGATTAGCATGAAGTAGATAGAAGAATAAGCTTTTTAACAATGAGTTAATGCTAAGTTTGTCACAGATATGTAGAGAAAGTCTTGTGAATGGAACAGGTCAGATTTGTTTCTTCTTCTTTAAGCATTTGGGGGATGTGACCTGTTAAATCAGACTTGCAATTCTCCCTGTACCCAACATTGCTAAACAGTAGTAAAATAGTTTTAAATGGTAAGGAGCCAGAAACCTGGGCCGTAGCTTGTGGTGTTAAAGCCGAACGCCAAGGACGTGTGTTTTGTTTACATGGCTATAACGGTGAATACCGACCGTCATGTCAGCAAGTGAGTAACAAAAGAATTCTGTCGACTTATCCTATTGCAGTCGCAGGAAGCGGAAGTCGCCCGCCTAACTATTTTTCTTCATATTCCCCGCTGTGGAAGGATGTGTACACTCACTTGCAAAAGTTCCACTCACTCACACAGCAACTTGGTGTGTATGCGCGCGCCGCAGAAAAAGGTGGCATAGGTAAGGATGGCAAATAAGTCTAACACTACTAATATTGTCATTGAGCTCATACAGCTACAGACAAAGTCAGAATGATACAATTAAATAGCATTACATTTACAGTAATGCAAGATACAAAGTAATACATGTCAAAAAACCTTATGTGATCCATTCACATGACTTTCTCTACATCTCTGCAACAAATTATTGTTAGAAAGCTTATTCTTCTATTTACTTCATGCTAATCGAGAAACATTAGCAGAAATAGTCTTATTACTTGCTTTCTTGTAAGTAGAAGAGAAATAAGGGAGTACCATAGGTTAAAGTGATAGTCAAAAGCTGGTTGCTATGTGACTCAAGTTCCTTTGTTTGTATGGACAGGAGTAGACAAATTCCTGTATGAGATAAGTATGTTTTAAATATGAAATCAAAAATAAGGAAATATAAAAAACGATCAACTCCACGAAAAAATTTATATAATATAAATTGTATGTTTTAACGTGCTCTACGTTTTTTGTGCAACAAGTTTTTGTCTATCTCTTACGGTTTAGCAGATATGCAAAATTCCGTAAAATTCATCCAGAATAAAGTGGTCTTCAGAGGCTATTCCCAGAAAATTCAAGATATACATTTTATTTGTCAGGTAAATATCTTTAATATGCGAAATTTTAATCGCAATCGCTTGAGCTATTTTTGAGAAAATCAAAAATTTTGAACAAGTTCCATGTAAAGGGTGGTTGGTGGTGAGGGGATATTTCTCAAAATCTTCGTGTCGTCACCCTGGAAGCTACTAAAGCTCAATACCAACTGTGGTATTTTATCGACTTTTCGTTTTTGAGCTATCGTGTTCACAGAAACACGCACACACAGACATTTTTCTGAAAATGCCTTTTTTTTATACAGGGGACCCTAAAAACATATATTTCCGGTGAAGTCCCGGTATCGAATTTTTGGGTGCAATACAATACTTTCTCTATACACTATGTACGTAGTACGTGTAGAGAAAGTAAAAATTGCTGTAATTGTCTAAAGCTAGCTTATTTTACATTTTAGAACTTAGTACTTCAAAACTCTTCTGAGTCTAAAATATGGAATATCAATGTGTTGGTATGATGTGTTATAACAATGTATATTAGCATTTTTAGCAAAAGGTCTAGTTTGGTATTTAAGTTTGATATCTTCCAAGGATGCGACACGAAGATTTTCACGAAAATCCCCCCACTCCAAACTACCTTTTACAATGAGCAATTTTTAGAAAATTTTGATTTTCTCAAAAATGGCAGCAACGATTTTGGTTAAAATACAGTGTTTAAGATATGTTTACTTTCTCTACACGTACTATGTATATAGTGCATAGAGAAGGTATTGTAATGCACCGAAAAATTCGATACGGAGATTACACGGCAAATATATGTTTCGAGACATCCTGAATCCAAAAAAAACATTTTTAGAAAAATGTCCGTGTGTGCCTGTCTGTCTGTGTGTAGCATAGCTCAAAAACGAAAAGACCGTTAAAAATCAAACTTGATATTTAAGTTTGATATCTTCCAAAGATGCGATAAGAAGATTTTCAAGAAAATCCCCCCACCCCCAACTACCCTTTACATGGAAAAAATTCTTAAAAATGGCTCTAATGATTTTTATTAAAATAAGTATATTTAAGATGTTTACTTGACAAATAAAATGTATATCTTGAGTATTCTGTGAATAGCCTCTAAAGACCTCTTTATTCTGGATGATTTTTATTGAATTTTTTTATAATTGGTAAACCGTAAGAGATAGACAAAACCTCACCTCACAAAAAATGTAGGTCAGGATACAACACACGATTTATGTCATTTACATTTTTTTCATGGAGCTGATCATTTTTGAGATATTCCTGTTTTTTGGTTTCAGCTTTTAAAAACCTATACTTTTCTCATACAGGAATTTGTCAACTCCTGTCCATACAAACAAAGGAACTTCAGTCACATAGCAACTAGCTTTTGACTATCACTTTAACCTATGCTACTCACTTATTTCGCTTCTACTTGCAAGGAAGCAAGTAATAATACCATTTCTGCTAATTTTTTCTCGATTAGCATGAAGTAAATAGAAGCATAAGCTTTTTAACAATAATTTGTTACAGAGATGTGAAGAAAGTCATGTGAATGGGACACATCAGATTTTTTTCTGTCTACTTCATGTTAATGATGATAAAGTTTACAGAAATAGTTCCATTGCAACTACTTTGTTAGGTAGAAGAGCAATACAGGAAATCCAACTGATAGTCAAATGTTTAAAATGCGAGTCACTTATATGCTGGCCTTGAAATTCCATTCTTTGCTTGAGCACGAGAAACATTATTGACGTAATTCTTTACCCACTTACACATTGCGTTAATCTTTGTTTGCAAGAAGGAATTTTTCCTGATTGCCTGAAAATTGCTAAAGTAATTCCTGTGTATAAAAAAGGAAGTGCATATGAAGCTGCAAATTATAGGCCAATATCTCTCATTCCTGTTATTGGAAAAATTTTTGAGCACATTATGTTTGAGCAAATAAATACTTTTTTCAAAAACTTTGACTTGTTTAACAAAAATCAATATGGCTTTTCTAAAGGTAGAAATACTACTGCAGCAATACAAAGTTTGGTCGATATAATACATTCCTCATTTGAAAGTGGTGGATATGTATTAGCTAATTTTTGTGACTTGAGTAAGGCTTTTGATTCCATTGATCATAATATTTTATTAGAAAAGCTTTCCTATTATGGCATACAAAATACTCAATTGAATCTCATTAAATCTTATTTATTTGGTAGAAAACAATTGGTTTATGTAAATAGTGAATGTTCATCTATGTCCCACATAGCAAGTGGTGTCCCGCAGGGTTCTGTTTTGGGCCCTTTGCTATTTTTAATTGCAGTTAATGACTTACCAAGTAATATACCTACAGATAACATAATGTTTGCAGACGATACTACTTTTATATCAAATGGAAATGACCCAAATGAATTGAATAATCACTATAAAGCCATAATGTCTAAAGGTTCAGAATGGTTTGAAGCTAATAGTTATTTTTAAATAAATCCAAGACTATCTCTGTTTTATTCACTTTAAAAAGGATATCAGACAACTTAGCATTACAGTATCAGACAATTACTAAATTCTTAGGTGTATATATTGATAACCAATTATCGTGGACCACCCATATTGAATCTTTAAAAAAGAGACTGTCTAGCATTATATTTTTAATTCGTAATTTGAGAGATTCTATCCCAATTGAATACGTGAGAAGTATGCATTTTGCTTTCTTTGAGTCTGTAATCAGATATGGCCTAATTCTTTGGGGTGGTGCTAACAAAGTAAATGACATTTTTTGTCTTCAAAAGAAAATTATTAGGATAGTTAAAAAAAATTGCTATATAACCCCATGTAGACTCCTATTTATTGAGTTAGGCATTTTAACTATTTATAATCTTTATATTTTAGATAAGTTAGTATATATACATGCTTCTTGTCATAGACATATTTTGAGGATGGATATTCATAGCTATAGTACTAGATATAGGTCCAATGTAAACATTCCATATTATCGACTAACAAAATCTCAGAATAGTTATCAGTACTTAGGTATTAAGCTGTATAATAACTTGCCTGATAGTGTTAAATGTTTAAACATGCAGAATTTTAAGTCCAGGATATATACATGGTTAGTCAAACATCCTTTTTATTCTATACATGAATATTTTAATGATAAATTTTGTGATCTTGTTTTGTAATTTATTATGACAAGGTTATTGTACTGCTTTCAACAGACTATGTCAATGCCTGTATAGTGCTTTTAGACAAATGAAATGAAATGAAACAAAAACAAACAAATGAACTATCACTTCAAAAAGTGCACAACCTTTATGGAAATTTAAACATACATACACTAATATTTTGTAAATAACCACTGACTCAAAAAAGTTAAAAAAAAATACAAATAGCAAAGTATTTGGCATTTAGTGGGCGTTTTAATTATAGAAACATCTTAACCTCACAAGTAGCAAGTAATAAGACCACTTCTACAATTTTGTCTCGATTAGCATGAAGTAAACAGAAGAATAAGCTCTTTAACGATAATTTATTGCAGAAATGTAGAGAAAATCATATGAACGGAACACATATTTTTATAAAAAAGGCCTGTGTGTGTGTCCGTGTGTCTGTGAACACGATAACGTTAAAACGAAAAGTCGGTAAAATACCAAACTTGGTATTTACTTTAGTGTCTTCCAAGGATGCGACACGAAGATTTTTAGGAAAATCGCCCCACCCCAACTACCCTTTACATGAAACCTTTTTTTGAAAATTTTAATTTTCTTAAAAATGGCTCTAACGATTTTTATTAAAATGTCATATATTAAAGATATTTAGCTGACAAATAAAATGCATATTTTTAATTTTCAGGGAATAGCCTCTAAAGACTACTTTATTTTGGATGAATTTTACGGAATTTTGCATAACTGCTAAACTGGAAGAGATGGACAAAAACTACCCACAAAAACAAAAAAAAAAAAAAAAAAAAAAAAAAAACAAACAAAAAACTGTAGAGCACGTTAAAACACACAATTTATGTCATGTACATTTTTTTCGTGGCGTTGATCGTTTTTGACATATACCTTGTTTTTGGTTTCAGCTTTGAAAGACTTACACTTTTCTCATACAGGAATTTGTCAACTCCTGTCCACACAAACAAAGGAACTTCAGTCACATAGCAACCAGCTTTTGACTATCACTTTAACTTATGCTACTCCCTTATTTCACTTCTACTTACAAGGAAGCAAGTAATAAGACTATTTCTGCTAATTTTTTTCTCGATTAGCATGAAGTAAATAGAAGCATAAGCGTTTTAACAATAAGTTGTTGCAGAGATGTAGAGAAAGTCATGCGAATGGAACACATCATGTTTTGTACTGGGCCCTCAAAACATGCACTCTCGGTGAAATGTGTTTACAAGTTTGTGTGTACTATAAGACCCACTTTAGGCAAGTAAAGGGCAGAGCACGTGTGTCACAGGTGTGAGTGGCCTGCAGTATGGTTTTTTGTTCAGTTGTTTCCGACCTGGGCGCAGTAAACAGTCACATGTATGAGACCCACTTCTTCCTGGCCTGGTCTTTCCCAACAACTTCCTGCGCCTTCTAAACCATACACAGTACAAAATTATTTAAAACACTTTGCAAGTCAAATTAGCAGAAATAGGTTTATTCCTTGCTTCCTTGAACGTAGAAGCGAAATAAGGGAGTACCATAGGTTAAAGTGATAGTCAAAAGCTGGTTGCTATGTGACTGAAGTTCCTTTGTTTCTATGGACACGAGTTGAAAAATTCCTGTATGAGAAAAGTATAACTTTTTCAAAGCTGAAACGAAAAACCATGAATATCTAAAAAACGATCAACTCCACGAAAAAATGTATATAACATAAATTGTATGTTTTAAAGTGATCTACATTTTTTGTGAAGCAAGTTTTTGTCCATCTCCTACGGTTTAGCAGTTAAGCAAAATTCCGTAAAATTCATCCAGAATAAAGTAGTCTTCAGAGACTGTTCCCAGAAAATTCAAGATATACATTTCGTTTGGCATAAAAGTATCTTAAACATACGATATTTTAATCAAAATCGTTGAAGCCATTTTTGAAAAAATCCTCAATTTCAAAAAATGTTCCATATAAAGGGTAGTTGGGGGTGGGAAGATTTTCTTGAATATCTTCGTGTCACATCCTCGCAAGATACCAAGTTTGGTTTTTAACGGTACCATTTTCGTTTTTGAGCTACACTGTCCACAGACATAACAAGCAATATCTCCAAAATGGTCAGCTCTACGAAAAAAACTTTTATGAAAATTGTGTGTTTTAACGAGATCTACATTTTTGGTACAGTAAGTTCTTGTCTATCTCTTACGGTTTGGTAGTTATGCAAAATTCATCCAAAATAAAGAGCCCTTCAGAAGCTATTCCCAGAAAAACCAAGATTTACATTTTATTTGTGATTTAAATGGCTTTAATGTGTGGTATTTTAATCAAAATCGTTGGAGCCATTTTTGAGAAAAACAAAATTTTTGAAAATTTTTCCATGTAATGGGTAGTTTGGGATGGAGGGATTTTCTTGAAAACCTTCGTGTCGCATTCTTGAAAGATACTATATTTAACGGTCCTTTCGTTTTTCAGCTATTCTGTCCAGACACACAAATGAAATGAAATGTAGTTTTATTTATGGGCGTTCTTTAACTGCTGTGGTTCTCAGCGTTCTATTCTATATTGGGCGTAAAAGACCGCTTAATTTTGCTCAGAGGCCTCTCTATGAGGTTTGAGGTTATTTTACGTGCCGTAAATCTGCGATACAGTACCAACGGCTTTACTTCCCTTTTGAAGGAACCCATGCTAAGGATTTTTACGCCCGAATAAATCTATCGTCCTCCGCCGGGTTTGAACCGGCGACCTTATGAAGTTCACATAATAAGCATTACATCACATAGGGCGACACACACACACGGACCTTTTTCTGAATTTTTGTTTATTCAGGGGGTCCTAAAAATGTATTTCCAGTGAAATCTCGGTATCGAACGTTTTGGTGGAATACAGTACCTTCTCTATACGCCATGTACATAGTACATACGGGGCTAGAGAAAGTAAAAAAACAGACACACACTGAACTTTTCCTGAAAATGCTTTTTTGGTTTCAGGAGGTCTCAAAGCATGTATTTTCAGTAAAATCTTGGTATCGAAATCTTCCTGCTACGTACATTGTGCATACAAATACCTGGTAGAGAAACTAACACGCTGTTTTAAGAATATAAATAAACGACAGTTGATAAAGAAAGGCATGTGAAGTTAATATATAATATTTTAAACGATGTAGAATAGGTCACACGTACAATTCCTGAGCAAATGTTTTATTACTTTCTCTAGGCCGCATGTACAATATTCATGGATACAGAAGGTATTGTTTTCCACCCAAAAAAATCGATACCGAGATTTCGCCGGAAATAGTGTGGACAGCATAGCTCAAAAACGAAAAGACCGTTAAATACCAAACTTGGTATTTAGGTTTAGTATCTTCCAAGGATGCAACACGAAGAGTTTCAAGAACATTTCTCCCCACCCCCAACTACCCTTTACATGGAACTTTTTTCGGAAATTTTGGTTTTCTCAAAAATGGCTCTAACGACTTTTATTAAAATATCGTACATTAAAGATATTTATCTGACAAATAAAATGTGTATCTTGAATTTTCTGGGAATATCCTCTGAGGATGTCTTTATTCTGAATGAATTTTACGAAAGTTTGCATAACTGCTAAACCATAAGAGATGGACAAAAACTTACCACACAAAAACGTAGAGCACGTTAAAACAGACAATTTTTATACACATTTTTTTTGTGAAGTTGATCGTTTTTGAGATATTCTTTGTTATTGATTTCAGCTTTGAAAAACATACTTTTCTCATATAGGAGTTTGCCAACTTGTGTCTATACAAACAAAGGAACTTCAGTCACATAGCATCCAGCTTTTGACTGTCACTTTAACCTAAGGTACTCCTACTTACAAGAGGGCAAGCAATAAGACGATTTCTGCCAATTAGCAGGAAGTAAATAGAAGAAGAAGAAGAAGAAGAAGAAGCTTTTTAACAATAATTTGTAGCAGAGATGTAGAGAAAGTCATGTGAATAGAACACCACATCAGATTTTTTGAAGTGAAACTGTTCGCTTTATGATATGTGTTACTCCCCAGGACAAACAGACAGGAAACAGTGGTAGTGACGTCACAAGGAAACATCAGGAAGTAGTCGTGCTGAAGACAGACCATGATGATTATCATCAGCTGGGTATTCATCAGACTAGTCAGTATCATGGCATTCCAGATGAGCGGCTTGCAATATCAGCTTTAAAACTCGTTCACAGTGATACCAGTCTATACTGGCGTTAAAGTGTGTGTGTGTCTGTATGTGTCCGTGTGTGTCTGTGTGTGTCTGTATGTGTATGTGAATTTGTCTGAGTGTCCGTGTGTGTCTGTGTGTCTGTATGTGTATGTGAATTTGTCTGAGTGTCCGTGTGTGTCTGTGTGTGTCTGTAAGTGTCTGTGTGTGTCTGTGTGTGTCTGTGTGTGTCCGTGTGTGTCTGTGTGTGTCTGTGTGTGTCCGTATGTGTCCGTGTGTGTCTGTGTGTGTCCGTGTGTGTCCGTGTGTGTCTGTGTGTGTCCGTGTGTGTCCGTGTGTGTCTGTATGTGTCCGTGTGTGTCTGTGTGTGTCTGTATGTGTCTGTGTGTGTCTGTGTGTGTCCGTGTGTGTCTGTGTGTGTCTGTGTGTGTCTGTGTGTGTCTGTGTGTGTCCGTGTGTGTCTGTGTGTGTCTGTGTGTGTCCGTGTGTGTCTGTGTGTGTCTGTGTGTGTCTGTGTGTGTCCGTGTGTGTCTGTGTGTGTCTGTGTGTGTCCGTGTGTGTCCGTGTGTGTCTGTGTGTGTCCGTGTGTGTCCGTGTGTGTCTGTATGTGTCCGTGTGTGTCTGTGTGTGTCTGTATGTGTCTGTGTGTGTCTGTATGTGTCTGTGTGTGTCTGTGTGTGTCTGTGTGTGTCTGTATGTGTCTGTGTGTGTCTGTATGTGTCTGTATGTGTCTGTGTGTGTCTGTATGTGTCCGTGTGTGTCTGTGTGTGTCTGTATGTGTCTGTGTGTGTCCGTGTGTGTCTGTATGTGTCTATGTGTCTGTATGTGTATGTGTGTCCGTGTGTGTCTGTGTTTGTCTGTATGTGTCTGTGTGTCCGTGTGTGTCTGTGTTTGTCTGTATGTGTCTGTGTGTCCGTGTGTGTCTGAGTTTGTCTTTGTGTGTCTGTATGTGTCTGTGTGTGTCCGTGTGTGTGTCTGTATGTGTCTGTATGTGTCTGTGTGTCCGTGTGTGTCTGTGTTTGTCTGTATGTGTCTGTATGTGTCTGTGTGTCCGTGTGTGTCTGTATGTGTCTGTATATGTCTGTGTGTGTCCGTGTGTGTGTCTGTATGTGTCTAGGTGTCCGTGTGTGTCTGTGTTTGTCTGTATGTGTCTGTATGTGTCTGTGTGTCCGTGTGTGTCTGTATGTGTCTGTGTGTGTCCGTGTGTGTCTGTGTGTCCGTGTGTGACTGTGTGTCCGTGTGTGTCAGTGTATGTCTCTGTGTGTGGCTGTGTGTCCGTGTGTGTCTGTGTGTCCATGTATGTGTCTGTGTGTCCGTGTGTGTCTGTATGTGTCTGTGTGTCCGTGTGTGTCTGTGTGTCCGTGTATGTGTCTGTGTGTCCGTGTATGTGTCTGTGTGTCCGTGTATGTGTCTGTGTGTCCGTGTATGTGTCCGTGTATGTCTGTGTTTGTCTGTATGTCTCTGTGTGTCCGTGTGTGTCTGTATGTGTCTGTATGTGTCTGTGTGTCCGTGTGTGTCTGTGTTTGTCTGTATGTGTCTGTATGTGTCTGTGTGTCCGTGTGTGTCTGTATGTGTCCGTATGTGTCTGTGTGTGTCTGTGTGTCCGTGTGTGACTGTGTGTCCGTGTGTGTTGGTGTATGTCTCTGTGTGTGGCTGTGTGTCCGTGTGTGTCTGTGTGTCCATGTATGTGTCTGTGTGTCCGTATATGTGTCTGTGTGTCCGTGTGTGTCTGAGTGACCGTGTGTGTCTGAGTGACCGTGTGTGTCTGAGTGACCGTGTGTGTCTGAGTGACCGTGTGTGTCTGAGTGACCGTGTGTGTCTGTGTGTCTGAGTGACCGTGTGTGTCTGAGTGACCGTGTGTGTCTGAGTGACCGTGTGTGTCTGTGTGTGTCTGAGTGACCGTGTGTGTCTGAGTGACCGTGTGTGTATGTGTGTGTCTGAGTGACCGTGTGTGTCTGTGTGTGTCTGAGTGACCGTGTGTGTCTGTGTGTAACTGAGTGACCGTGTGTGTCTGTGTGTCTCTGAGTGACCGTGTGTGTCTGAGTGACCGTGTGTGTCTGAGTGACAGTGTGCGTCTGAGTGTCCGTGTGTGTCTGAGTGACCGTGTGTGTCTGAGTGACCGTGTGTGTCTGAGTGTCTGAGTGACCGTGTGTGTCTGTGTGTCTGAGTGACCGTGTGTGTCTGTGTGTCTGAGTGTCCGTGTGTGTCTGAGTGACCGTGTGTGTCTGAGTGACCGTGTGTGTCTGTGTGTCTGAGTGTCCGTGTGTGTCTGTGTGTCTGAGTGACCGTGTGTGTCTGTGTGTCTGAGTGACCGTGTGTGTCTGAGTGACCGTGTGTGTCTGTGTGTCTGAGTGACCGTGTGTGTCTGTGTGTCTGAGTGACCGTGTGTGTCTGTGTGTCTGAGTGACCGTGTGTGTCTGTGTGTGTCTGAGTGACCGTGTGTGTCTGTGTGTCTGAGTGACCGTGTGTGTCTGAGTGACCGTGTGTGTCTGTGTGTCTGAGTGACCGTGTGTGTCTGAGTGACCGTGTGTGTCTGAGTGTCTGAGTGACCGTGTGTGTCTGAGTGACCGTGTGTGTCTGAGTGTGTCTGTGTGTGTCTGAGTGACCGTGTGTGTCTGTGTGTGTCTGTGTGTGTCTGTGTGTGTCTGTGTGTGTCTGAGTGTGTCTGTGTGTGTCTGAGTGTGTCTGTGTGTGTCTGAGTGACCGTGTGTGTCTGAGTGTCTGAGTGACCGTGTGTGTCTGAGTGTCTGAGTGACCGTGTGTGTCTGAGTGACCGTGTGTGTCTGAGTGTGTCTGTGTGTGTCTGTGTGTGTCTGTGTGTGTCTGTGTGTGTCTGAGTGACCGTGTGTGTCTGAGTGTCTGAGTGACCGTGTGTGTCTGAGTGACCGTGTGTGTCTGAGTGTCTGAGTGACCGTGTGTGTCTGAGTGACCGTGTGTGTCTGAGTGTGTCTGTGTGTGTCTGAGTGACCGTGTGTGTCTGTGTGTGTCTGAGTGTGTCTGTGTGTGTCTGTGTGTGTCTGAGTGTGTCTGTGTGTGTCTGAGTGACCGTGTGTGTCTGAGTGACCGTGTGTGTCTGTGTGTCTGAGTGACCGTGTGTGTCTGAGTGACCGTGTGTGTCTGTGTGACCGTGTGTGTCTGTGTGTCTGAGTGACCGTGTGTGTCTGAGTGACCGTGTGTGTCTGTGTGTCTGAGTGACCGTGTGTGTCTGAGTGACAGTGTGTGTCTGTGTGTCTGAGTGACCGTGTGTGTCTGAGTGACCGTGTGTGTCTGTGTGACCGTGTGTGTCTGAGTGACCGTGTGTGTCTGAGTGTCTGAGTGACCGTGTGTGTCTGAGTGACCGTGTGTGTCTGTGTGTCTGAGTGACCGTGTGTGTCTGTGTGTCTGAGTGACCGTGTGTGTCTGTGTGTCTGAGTGACCGTGTGTGTCTGTGTGTCTGAGTGACCGTGTGTGTCTGAGTGACCGTGTGTGTCTGAGTGACCGTGTGTGTCTGTGTGTCTGAGTGACCGTGTGTGTCTGAGTGACCGTGAGTGTCTGAGTGACCGTGTGTGTCTGTGTGTCTGAGTGACCGTGTGTGTCTGAGTGACCGTGTGTGTCTGAGTGACCGTGTGTGTCTGTGTGTCTGAGTGACCGTGTGTGTCTGAGTGACCGTGTGTGTCTGTGTGTCTGAGTGACCGTGTGTGTCTGAGTGACCGTGTGTGTCTGTGTGTCTGAGTGACCGTGTGTGTCTGAGTGACCGTGTGTGTCTGAGTGACCGTGTGTGTCTGTGTGTCTGAGTGACCGTGAGTGTCTGAGTGACCGTGTGTGTCTGTGTGTCTGAGTGACCGTGTGTGTCTGAGTGTCCGTGTGTGTCTGTGTGTCTGAGTGACCGTGTGTGTCTGAGTGACCGTGTGTGTCTGAGTGACCGTGAGTGTCTGAGTGACCGTGTGTGTCTGAGTGACCGTGTGTGTCTGAGTGACCGTGTGTGTCTGAGTGACCGTGTGTGTTTGAGTGACCGTGTGTGTCTGAGTGACCGTGAGTGTCTGAGTGACCGTGTGTGTCTGAGTGACCGTGTGTGTCTGTGTGTCTGAGTGTCCGTGTGTGTCTGTGTGTCTGAGTGACCGTGTGTGTCTGTGTGTTTGTCTGAGTGTCCGTGTGTGTCTGTGTGTCTGAGTGACCGTGTGTGTCTGTGTGTCTGAGTGATCGTGTGTGTCTGTGTGTCTGAGTGACCGTGTGTGTCTGTGTGTCTGAGTGACCGTGTGTGTCTGTGTGTCTGAGTGACCGTGTGTGTCTGTGTGTCTGAGTGATCGTGTGTGTCTGTGTGTCTGAGTGACCGTGTGTGTCTGTGTGTGTCTGTGTGTGTCTGTGTGTGTCTGTGTGTCTGAGTGACCGTGTGTGTCTGTGTGTGTCTGTGTGTCTGAGTGACCGTGTGTGTCCGTGTGTGTCTGAGTGACCGTGTGTGTCCGTGTGTGTCTGAGTGACCGTGTGTGTCTGTGTGTCTGAGTGATCGTGTGTGTCTGTGTGTCTGAGTGACCGTGTGTGTCTGTGTGTGTCTGTGTGTGTCTGTGTGTGTCTGTGTGTGTCTGTGTGTGTCTGTGTGTCTGAGTGACCGTGTGTGTCTGTGTGTGTCTGTGTGTCTGAGTGACCGTGTGTGTCCGTGTGTGTCTGAGTGACCGTGTGTGTCCGTGTGTGTCTGAGTGACCGTGTGTGTCTGTGTGTGTCTGAGTGACCGTGTGTGTCTGTGTGTGTCTGAGTGACCGTGTGTGTCTGTGTGTGTCTGAGTGACCGTGTGTGTCTGTGTGTCTGAGTGACCGTGTGTGTCTGAGTGACCGTGTGTGTCTGAGTGACCGTGTGTGTCTGTGTGTGTCTGTGTGTGTCTGTGTGTGTCTGTGTGTGTCTGTGTGTCTGAGTGACCGTGTGTGTCTGTGTGTGTCTGAGTGACCGTGTGTGTCTGTGTGTCTGAGTGACCGTGTGTGTCCGTGTGTGTCTGTGTGTGTCTGAGTGTCCGTGTTTGTCCGAGTGTCCGTGTGTGTCCGTGTGTATCTGTGTGTGTCTGTGTGTGTCTGTGTGTCTGTGTGTGTCTGTGTGTGTCTGTGTGTCTGAGTGACCGTGTGTGTCCGTGTGTGTCTGAGTGTCCGTGTTTGTCCGAGTGTCCGTGTGTGTCCGTGTGTGTCCGTGTGTGTCTGAGTGTCCGTGTGTGTCTGAGTGTGTCTGAGTGTCCGTGTGTGTCTGAGTGTCCGTGTGTGTCTGAGTGTCCGTGAGTGTCTGAGTGCCCGTGTGTGTCTGAGTGTCCGTGAGTGTCTGAGTGTCCGTGATATCTGAGTGTCCGTGAGTGTCTGAGTGTCCGTGAGTGTCTGTGTGTGTCTGAGTGTCCGTGTGTGTCTGAGTGTCCGTGTGTATCTGAGTGTCCGTGAGTGTCTGAGTGTCCGTGTGTGTCTGAGTGTCCGTGAGTGTCTGAGTGTCCGTGTGTGTCTGCGTGTCCGTGAGTGTCTGAGTGTCCGTGAGTGTCTGAGTGTCCGTGTGTGTCTGAGTGTCCGTGTGTGTCTGAGTGTCCGTGTGTGTCTGAGTGTCCGTGAGTGTCTGATTGTCCGTGTGTGTCTGAGTGTCCGTGAGTGTCTGAGTGTCCGTGTGTGTCTGAGTGTCCGTGAGTGTCCGTGAGTGTCCGTGTGTGTCTGTGTGTGTCTGAGTGTCCGTGTGTGTCTGAGTGTCCGTGAGTGTCTGTGTGTGTCTGTGTGTGTCTGAGTGTCCGTGTGTGTCTGTGTGTGTCTGTGTGTGTCTGAGTGTCCGTGTGTGTCTGTGTGTCCGTGTGTGTCTGAGTGTCCGTGTGTGTCTGAGTGTCCGTGTGTGTCTGAGTGTCCGTGAGTGTCTGAGTGTCCGTGAGTGTCCGTGTGTGTCTGTGTGTGTCCGTGTGTGTCTGAGTGTCCGTGTTTGTCCGTGTGTGTCCGTGTGTGTCCGTGTGTGTCTGTGTGTGTCTGAGTGTCCGTGTGTGTCCGTGTGTGTCTGTGTGTGTCTGAGTGTCCGTGTGTGTCTGTGTGTGTCTTAGTGTCCGTGTGTGTCCGTGTGTGTCTGTGTGTGTCTGAGTGTCCGTGTGTGTCTGTGTGTCCGTGTGTGTCTGTGTGTGTCCGTGTGTGTCTGTGTGTGTCTGAGTGTCTGTGTGTCTGTGTGTGTCCGTGTGTGTCTGTGTGTGTCTGAGTGTCCGTGTGTGTCTGTGTGTGTCTGAGTGTCCGTGTGTGTCTGTGTGTGTCCGTGTGTGTCTGAGTGTCCGTGTTTGTGTCCGTGTGTGTCTGAGTGTGTCTGAGTGTCCGTGTGTGTCTGAGTGTCCCTGTGTGTCTGTGTGTGTCTGAGTGTCCGTGAGTGTCTGAGTGTGTCCGTGTGTGTCTGAGTGTCTGAGTGTGTCCGTGTGTGTCTGTGTGTGTCTGAGTGTCCGTGAGTGTCTGAGTGTGTCCGTGTGTGTCTGTGTGTGTCTGTGTGTCCGTGTGTGTCTGTGTGTGTCCGTGAGTGTCTGAGTGTCCGTGTGTGTCTGTGTGTGTCGGAGTGTCCGTGTTTGTCCGTGTGTGTCCGTGTGTGTCTGTGTGTCTGAGTGTCCGTGAGTGTCTGAGTGTCCGTGTGTGTCTGAGTGTCCGTGAGTGTCTGTGTGTTTGTCTGAGTGTCCGTGTGTGTCTGTGTGTTTGTCTGAGTGTCCGTGTGTGTCTGTATGTGTCTGTGTGTGTCTGTAAGTTTGTCTGTGTCCGTGTGTGTCTGTGTGTCCGTGTGTGTCTGAGTGTCCGTGTGTGTCTGAGTGTGCCTGTGTGAGTCTGTGTGTCCGTGTGTGTCTGTGTGTCCGTGTGTGTCTGAGTGTCCGTGTGTGTCTGTGTGTCCGTGTGTGTCTGTGTGTCCGTGTGTGTCTGTGTGTCCGTGTGTGTCTGTGTGTGTCTGAGTGTCCGTGTGTGTCTGTGTGTCCGTGTGTGTCTGTGTGTCCGTGTGTGTCTGAGTGTGCGTGTGTGTCTGTGTGTCCGTGTGTGTCTGTGTGTCCGTGTGTCCGTGTGTGTCTGTGTGACCGTGTGTGTCTGTGTGACCGTGTGTGTCTGTGTGTCCGTGTGTGTCTGAGTGTCCGTGTGTGTCTGTGTGTCCGTGTGTGTCTGTGTGTCCGTGTGTGTCTGTGTGTCCGTGTGTGTCTGTGTGTCCGTGTGTGTCTGAGTGTCCGTGTGTGTCTGTGTGTCCGTGTGTGTCTGAGTGTCCGTGTGTGTCTGAGTGTCCGTTTGTGTCTGAGTGTCCGTGTGTGTCTGTGTGTCCGTGTGTGTCTGAGTGTCCGTGTGTGTCTGAGTGTCCGTGTGTGTCTGCGTGTCCGTGTGTGTCTGTGTGTGTCCGTGTGTGTCTGTGTGTGTCCGTGTGTGTCTGAGTGTCCGTGTGTGTCTGTGTGTCCGTGTGTCTGGTCTGAGTGTGTCTGAGTGTGTCTGTGTGTCTGAGTGTGTCTGTGTGTCTGAGTGTGTCTGTGTGTCTGTGTGTCCGTGTGTCTGAGTGTGTCTGTGTGTCTGAGTGTCCGTGTGTGTCTGTGTGTGTCTGTGTGTCCGTGTGTGTCTGTGTGTCTGAGTGTCCGTGTGTGTCTGTGTGTGTCTGAGTGTCCGTGTGTGTCCGTGTGTGTCTGTGTGTCCGTGTGTGTCTGTGTGTGTCTGAGTGTCCGTGTGTGTCTGAGTGTCCGTGTGTGTCTGTGTGTCCGTGTGTGTCTGAGTGTCCGTGTGTGTCTGAGTGTCCGTGTGTGTCTGAGTGTCCGTGTGTGTCTGAGTGTCCGTGTGTGTCCGTGTGTGTCTGAGTGTCCGTGTGTGTCTGAGTGTCCGTGTGTGTCTGAGTGTCCGTGTGTGTCTGAGTGTCCGTGTGTGTCTGAGTGTCCGTGTGTGTCCGTGTGTGTCTGTGTGTCCGTGTGTGTATGTGTGTCTGAGTGACCGTGTGTGTCTGTGTGTCTGAGTGATCGTGTGTGTCTGTGTGTCTGAGTGACCGTGTGTGTCTGTGTGTCTGAGTGACCGTGTGTGTCTGTGTGTCTGAGTGACCGTGTGTGTCTGTGTGTCTGAGTGATCGTGTGTGTCTGTGTGTCTGAGTGACCGTGTGTGTCTGTGTGTGTCTGTGTGTGTCTGTGTGTGTCTGTGTGTGTCTGTGTGTCTGAGTGACCGTGTGTGTCTGTGTGTGTCTGTGTGTCTGAGTGACCGTGTGTGTCCGTGTGTGTCTGAGTGACCGTGTGTGTCCGTGTGTGTCTGAGTGACCGTGTGTGTCTGTGTGTCTGAGTGATCGTGTGTGTCTGTGTGTCTGAGTGACCGTGTGTGTCTGTGTGTGTCTGTGTGTGTCTGTGTGTGTCTGTGTGTGTCTGAGTGTGTCTGTGTGTCTGAGTGACCGTGTGTGTCTGTGTGTGTCTGTGTGTCTGAGTGACCGTGTGTGTCCGTGTGTGTCTGAGTGACCGTGTGTGTCCGTGTGTGTCTGAGTGACCGTGTGTGTCTGTGTGTGTCTGAGTGACCGTGTGTGTCTGTGTGTGTCTGAGTGACCGTGTGTGTCTGTGTGTGTCTGAGTGACCGTGTGTGTCTGTGTGTCTGAGTGACCGTGTGTGTCTGAGTGACCGTGTGTGTCTGTGTGTCTGAGTGAACGTGTGTGTCTGTGTGTCTGAGTGACCGTGTGTGTCTGTGTGTCTGAGTGACCGTGTGTGTCTGAGTGACCGTGTGTGTCTGTGTGTGTCTGTGTGTGTCTGTGTGTGTCTGTGTGTCTGAGTGACCGTGTGTGTCTGTGTGTGTCTGAGTGACCGTGTGTGTCTGTGTGTCTGAGTGACCGTGTGTGTCCGTGTGTGTCTGTGTGTGTCTGAGTGTCCGTGTTTGTCCGAGTGTCCGTGTGTGTCCGTGTGTATCTGTGTGTGTCTGTGTGTGTCTGTGTGTGTCTGTGTGTGTCTGTGTGTGTCCGTGTGTGTCTGTGTGTCTGAGTGACCGTGTGTGTCCGTGTGTGTCTGAGTGTCCGTGTTTGTCCGAGTGTCCGTGTGTGTCCGTGTGTGTCCGTGTGTGTCTGAGTGTCCGTGTGTGTCTGAGTGTCCGTGTGTGCCTGTGTGTGTCTGAGTGTCCGTGTGTGAGTGTCCGTGTGTGACTGAGTGTCCGTGAGTGTCTGAGTGTCCGTAAGTGTCTGAGTGTCCGTAAGTGTCTGAGTGTCCGTGATATCTGAGTGTCCGTGAGTGTCTGAGTGTCCGTGAGTGTCTGTGTGTGTCTGAGTGTCCGTGTGTGTCTGAGTGTCCGTGTGTGTCTGAGTGTCCGTGTGTGTCTGAGTGTCCGTGAGTGTCTGAGTGTCCGTGAGTGTCTGAGTGTCCGTGTGTGTCTGCGTGTCCGTGAGTGTCTGAGTGTCCGTGAGTGTCTGAGTGTCCGTGTGTGTCTGAGTGTCCGTGTGTGTCTGAGTGTCCGTGAGTGTCTGAGTGTCCGTGTGTGTCTGAGTGTCCGTGAGTGTCTGAGTGTCCGTGTGTGTCTGAGTGTCCGTGAGTGTCCGTGAGTGTCCGTGTGTGTCTGTGTGTGTCTGTGTGTGTCTGAGTGTCCGTGTGTGTCTGAGTGTCCGTGAGTGTCTGTGTGTGTCTGAGTGTCCGTGTGTGTCTGTGTGTGTCTGTGTGTGTCTGAGTGTCTGTGTGTGTCTGTGTGTGTCTGAGTGTCCGTGTGTGTCTGAGTGTCCGTGTGTGTCTGAGTGTCCGTGAGTGTCTGAGTGTCCGTGAGTGTCCGTGTGTGTCTGTGTGTGTCCGTGTGTGTCTGAGTGTCCGTGTTTGTCCGTGTGTGTCCGTGTGTGTCCGTGTGTGTCTGTGTGTGTCTGAGTGTCCGTGTGTGTCCGTGTGTGTCCGTGTGTGTCTGTGTGTGTCTGAGTGTCCGTGTGTGTCTGTGTGTGTCTTAGTGTCCGTGTGTGTCCGTGTGTGTCTGTGTGTGTCTGAGTGTCCGTGTGTGTCTGTGTGTCCGTGTGTGTCTGTGTGTGTCCGTGTGTGTCTGTGTGTGTCTGAGTGTCTGTGTGTCTGTGTGTGTCCGTGTGTGTCTGTGTGTGTCTGAGTGTCCGTGTGTGTCTGTGTGTGTCTGAGTGTCCGTGTGTGTCTGTGTGTGTCCGTGTGTGTCTGAGTGTCCGTGTTTGTGTCCGTGTGTGTCTGAGTGTGTCTGAGTGTCCGTGTGTGTCTGAGTGTCCCTGTGTGTCTGTGTGTGTCTGAGTGTCCGTGAGTGTCTGAGTGTGTCCGTGTGTGTCTGTGTGTGTCTGAGTGTCTGAGTGTGTCCGTGTGTGTCTGTGTGTGTCTGAGTGTCCGTGAGTGTCTGAGTGTGTCCGTGTGTGTCTGTGTGTGTCTGTGTGTCCGTGTGTGTCTGTGTGTGTCCGTGAGTGTCTGAGTGTCCGTGTGTGTCTGTGTGTGTCTGAGTGTCCGTGTTTGTCCGTGTGTGTCCGTGTGTGTCTGTGTGTCTGAGTGTCCGTGAGTGTCTGAGTGTCCGTGTGTGTCTGAGTGTCCGTGAGTGTCTGTGTGTTTGTCTGAGTGTCCGTGTGTGTCTGTGTGTTTGTCTGAGTGTCCGTGTGTGTCTGTATGTGTCTGTGTGTGTCTGTAAGTATGTCTGTGTCCGTGTGTGTCTGTGTGTCCGTGTGTGTCTGAGTGTCCGTGTGTGTCTGAGTGTGCCTGTGTGAGTCTGTGTGTCCGTGTGTGTCTGAGTGTCCGTGTGTGTCTGTGTGTCCGTGTGTGTCTGTGTCCGTGTGTGTCTGTGTGTCCGTTTGTGTCTGTGTGTGTCTGAGTGTCCGTGTGTGTCTGTGTGTCCGTGTGTGTCTGAGTGTCCGTGTGTGTCTGTGTGTCCGTGTGTGTCTGTGTGTCCGTGTGTCCGTGTGTGTCTGTGTGACCGTGTGTGTCTGTGTGACCGTGTGTGTCTGTGTGTCCGTGTGTGTCTGAGTGTCCGTGTGTGTCTGAGTGTCCGTGTGTGTCTGAGTGTCCGTGTGTGTCTGTGTGTCCGTGTGTGTCTGAGTGTCCGTGTGTGTCTGTGTGTCCGTGTGTGTCTGTGTGTCCGTGTGTGTCTGTGTGTCCGTGTGTGTCTGTGTGTCCGTGTGTGTCTGAGTGTCCGTGTGTGTCTGTGTGTCCGTGTGTGTCTGAGTGTCCGTGTGTGTCTGAGTGTCCGTTTGTGTCTGAGTGTCCGTGTGTGTCTGTGTGTCCGTGTGTGTCTGAGTGTCCGTGTGTGTCTGAGTGTCCGTGTGTGTCTGCGTGTCCGTGTGTGTCTGTGTGTGTCCGTGTGTGTCTGTGTGTGTCCGTGTGTGTCTGAGTGTCCGTGTGTGTCTGTGTGTCCGTGTGTCTGAGTGTGTCTGAGTTTGTCTGTGTGTCTGAGTGTGTCTGTGTGTCTGAGTGTGTCTGTGTGTCTGTGTGTCCGTGTGTCTGAGTGTGTCTGTGTGTCTGAGTGTCCGTGTGTGTCTGTGTGTGTCTGTGTGTCCGTGTGTGTCTGTGTGTCTGAGTGTCCGTGTGTGTCTGTGTGTGTCTGAGTGTCCGTGTGTGTCCGTGTGTGTCTGTGTGTCCGTGTGTGTCTGTGTGTGTCTGAGTGTCCGTGTGTGTCTGAGTGTCCGTGTGTGTCTGTGTGTCTGTGTGTCCGTGTGTGTCTGAGTGTCCGTGTGTGTCTGAGTGTCCGTGTGTGTCTGAGTGTCCGTGTGTGTCTGTGTGTGTCTGAGTGTCCGTGTGTGTCTGAGTGTCCGTGTGTGTCTGAGTGTCCGTGTGTGTCTGAGTGTCCGTGTGTGTCTGAGTGTCCGTGTGTGTCTGAGTGTCCGTGTGTGTCTGTGTGTGTCTGAGTGTCCGTGTGTGTCCGTGTGTGTCTGTGTGTCCGTGTGTGTCTGAGTGTCCGTGTGTGTCTGAGTGTCCGTGTGTGTCTGTGTGTCTGTGTGTCCGTGTGTGTCTGAGTGTCCGTGAGTGTCTGAGTGTCCGTGTGTGTCTGAATGTCCGTGTGTGTCTGTGTGTGTCTGAGTGTCCGTGTGTGTCTGAGTGTCCGTGTGTGTCTGAGTGTCCGTGTGTGTCTGAGTGTCCGTGTGTGTCTGAGTGTCCGTGTGTGTCTGAGTGTCCGTGTGTGTCTGAGTGTCCGTGTGTGTCTGAGTGTCCGTGTGTGTCTGAGTGTCCGTGTGTGTCTGAGTGTCCGTGTGTGTCTGTGTGTCCGTGTGTGTCTGTGTGTGTCTGAGTGTCCGTGTGTGTCTGTGTGTGTCCGTGAGTGTCTGAGTGTCCGTGTGTGTCTGTGTGTGTCTGAGTGTCCGTGTTTGTCCGTGTGTGTCCGTGTGTGTCTGTGTGTCTGAGTGTCCGTGAGTGTCTGAGTGTCCGTGTGTGTCTGAGTGTCCGTGAGTGTCTGTGTGTTTGTCTGAGTGTCCGTGTGTGTCTGTGTGTTTGTCTGAGTGTCCGTGTGTGTCTGTATGTGTCTGTGTGTGTCTGTAAGTTTGTCTGTGTCCGTGTGTGTCTGTGTGTCCGTGTGTGTCTGAGTGTCCGTGTGTGTCTGAGTGTGCCTGTGTGAGTCTGTGTGTCCGTGTGTGTCTGAGTGTCCGTGTGTGTCTGTGTGTCCGTGTGTGTCTGTGTCCGTGTGTGTCTGTGTGTCCGTTTGTGTCTGTGTGTGTCTGAGTGTCCGTGTGTGTCTGTGTGTCCGTGTGTGTCTGAGTGTCCGTGTGTGTCTGTGTGTCCGTGTGTGTCTGTGTGTCCGTGTGTCCGTGTGTGTCTGTGTGACCGTGTGTGTCTGTGTGACCGTGTGTGTCTGTGTGTCCGTGTGTGTCTGAGTGTCCGTGTGTGTCTGAGTGTCCGTGTGTGTCTGAGTGTCCGTGTGTGTCTGTGTGTCCGTGTGTGTCTGAGTGTCCGTGTGTGTCTGTGTGTCCGTGTGTGTCTGTGTGTCCGTGTGTGTCTGTGTGTCCGTGTGTGTCTGTGTGTCCGTGTGTGTCTGAGTGTCCGTGTGTGTCTGTGTGTCCGTGTGTGTCTGAGTGTCCGTGTGTATCTGAGTGTCCGTTTGTGTCTGAGTGTCCGTGTGTGTCTGTGTGTCCGTGTGTGTCTGAGTGTCCGTGTGTGTCTGAGTGTCCGTGTGTGTCTGCGTGTCCGTGTGTGTCTGTGTGTGTCCGTGTGTGTCTGTGTGTGTCCGTGTGTGTCTGAGTGTCCGTGTGTGTCTGTGTGTCCGTGTGTCTGAGTGTGTCTGAGTTTGTCTGTGTGTCTGAGTGTGTCTGTGTGTCTGAGTGTGTCTGTGTGTCTGTGTGTCCGTGTGTCTGAGTGTGTCTGTGTGTCTGAGTGTCCGTGTGTGTCTGTGTGTGTCTGTGTGTCCGTGTGTGTCTGTGTGTCTGAGTGTCCGTGTGTGTCTGTGTGTGTCTGAGTGTCCGTGTGTGTCCGTGTGTGTCTGTGTGTCCGTGTGTGTCTGTGTGTGTCTGAGTGTCCGTGTGTGTCTGTGTGTCTGTGTGTCCGTGTGTGTCTGAGTGTCCGTGTGTGTCTGAGTGTCCGTGTGTGTCTGAGTGTCCGTGTGTGTCTGAGTGTCCGTGTGTGTCTGTGTGTGTCTGAGTGTCCGTGTGTGTCTGAGTGTCCGTGTGTGTCTGAGTGTCCGTGTGTGTCTGAGTGTCCGTGTGTGTCTGAGTGTCCGTGTGTGTCTGTTTGTGTCTGAGTGTCTGTGTGTGTCCGTGTGTGTCTGTGTGTCCGTGTGTGTCTGAGTGTCCGTGTGTGTCTGAGTGTCCGTGTGTGTCTGTGTGTCTGTGTGTCCGTGTGTGTCTGAGTGTCCGTGTGTGTCTGAGTGTCCGTGAGTGTCTGAGTGTCCGTGAGTGTCTGAGTGTCCGTGTGTGTCTGAGTGTCCGTGTGTGTCTGAGTGTCCGTGTGTGTCTGAGTGTCCGTGTGTGTCTGAGTGTCCGTGTGTGTCTGAGTGTCCGTGTGTGTCTGAGTGTCCGTGTGTGTCTGAGTGTCCGTGTGTGTCTGAGTGTCCGTGTGTGTCTGTGTGTCCGTGTGTGTCTGAGTGTCCGTGTGTGTCTGAGTGTCCGTGTGTGTCTGTGTGTCCGTGTGTGTCTGTGTGTGTGTCTGAGTGTCCGTGTGTGTCCGTGTGTGTCTGTGTGTCCGTGTGTGTCTGTGTGTGTCTGAGTGTCCGTGTGTGTCTGAGTGTCCGTGTGTGTCTGTGTGTCTGTGTGTCCGTGTGTGTCTGAGTGTCCGTGTGTGTCTGAGTGTCCGTGTGTGTCTGAGTGTCCGTGTGTGTCTGTGTGTCCGTGTGTGTCTGAGTGTCCGTGTGTGTCTGTGTGTCCGTGTGTGTCTGAGTGTCCGTGTGTGTTGTTTGTTTTTGTCTCTGTGTGTTTGTCTGAGTGTGTCTGTGTGAGTCTGAGTGTGTCTGTGTGAGTCGGAGTGTGTCTGTGTGAGTCTGAGTGTGTCTGTGTGAGTCTGAGTGTGTCTGTGTGAGTCTGAGTGTGTCTGTGTGAGTCTGAGTGTGTCCGTGTGTGTCTGAGTGTGTCTGTGTGAGTCTGAGTGTGTCTGTGTGAGTCTGGGTGTGTCTGTGTGAGTCTGAGTGTGTCTGTGTGTCCGTGTGTGTCTGAGTGTGCCTGTGTGAGTCTGAGTGTGTCTGTGTGAGTCTGAGTGTGTCTGTGTGAGTCTGAGTGTGTCTGTGTGAGTCTGAGTGTGTCTGTGTGAGTCTGAGTGTGTCTGTGTGAGTCTGAGTGTGTCTGTGTGAGTCTGGGTGTGTCTGTGTGAGTCTGAGTGTGTCTGTGTGTCCGTGTGTGTCTGAGTGTGTCTGTGTGAGTCTGAGTGTGTCTGTGTAAGTCTGAGTGTGTCTGTGTGAGTCTTAGTGTGTCTGTTTGAGTCTTAGTGTGTCTGTGTGAGTCTGAGTGTGTCTGTGTGTCCGTGTGTGTCTGAGTGTGCCTGTGTAAGTCTGAGTGTGTCTGTGTGTCCGTGTGTGTCTGAGTGTGCCTGTGTGAGTCTGAGTGTGTCTGTGTGTCCGTGTGTGTCTGTGTGTGCCTGTGTGAGTCTGAGTGTGTCTGTGTGAGTCTGAGTGTGTCTGTGTGAGTCTGAGTGTGTCTGTGTGAGTCTGAGTGTGTCTGTGTGAGTCTGAGTGTGTCTGTGTGTCCGTGTGTGTCTGAGTGTGCCTGTGTGAGTCTGAGTGTGTCTGTGTGTCCGTGTGTGTCTGAGTGTGCCTGTGTGAGTCTGAGTGTGTCTGTGTGTCCGTGTGTGTCTGAGTGTGCCTGTGTGAGTCTGAGTGTGTCTGTGTGTCCGTGTGTGTCTGAGTGTGCCTGTGTGAGTCTGAGTGTGTCTGAGTGTCTGAGTGTGTCTGAGTGTGTTTGTGTGTCCGTGTGTGTCTGAGTGTGCCTGAGTGTCTGAGTGTGTCTGTGTGTCCGTGTGTGTTTGAGTGTCCGTGTGTGTCTGAGTGTCCGTGTGTGTCTGTGTGCCCGTGTGTGTCTGAGTGTCCGTGTGTGTCTGAGTGTCCGTGTGTGTCTGAGTGTCCGTGTGTGTCTGAGTGTCCGTGTGTGTCTGAGTGTGTCTGTGTGTGTCTGAGTGTCCGTGTGTGTCTGAGTGTGCCTGTGTGTGTCTGTGTGTGTCTGAGTGTCCGTGTGTGTCTGAGTGTGCCTGTGTGTGTCTGAGTGTCCGTGTGTGTCTGAGTGTGCCTGTGTGTGTCTGTGTGTGTCTGAGTGTCCGTGTGTGTCTGAGTGCCTGAGTGTGCCTGTGTGTGTCTGAGTGTCCGTGTGTGAATGAGTGTGCCTGTGTGTGTCTGTGTGTGTCTGAGTGTGCCTGTGTGTCTGTGTGTCTGTGTGTGTCTGTGTGTCCGTGTGTGTCTGTGTGTGCCTGTGTGTCTGTGTGTCCGTGTGTGTCTGTGTGTGTCTGTGTGTCCGTGTGTGTCTGTGTGTCTGTGTGTCCGTGTGTGTCTGTGTGTGTCCGTGTGTGTCTGAGTGTGCCTGTGTGTCCGTGTGTGTCTGTGTGTGTCTGAGTGTCCGTGTGTGTCTGAGTGTCCGTGTGTGTCCGTGTGTGTCTGAGTGTGCCTGTGTGTCTGTGTGTCCGTGTGTGTCTGTGTGTGTCTGTGTGTCCGTGTGTGTCTGTGTGTGTCTGTGTCTGTGTGTCCGTGTGTCTGTGTGTCCGTGTGTGTCTGAGTGTCCGTGTGTGTCTGAGTGTCCGTGTGTGTCTGAGTAACCGTGTGTGTCTGTGTGTCCGTGTGTGTCTGTGTGTCCGTGTGTGTCTGAGTGTGTCTGTGTGTCCGTGTGTGTCTGTGTGTCCGTGTGTGTCTGAGTGTGTCTGAGTGTCCGTGTGTGTCTGTGTGTCCGTGTGTGTCTGAGTGTGTCTGTGTGTCCGTGTGTGTCTGTGTGTGTCTGTGTGTCCGTGTGTGTCTGAGTGTGTCTGTGTGTCCGTGTGTGTCTGTGTGTGTCTGTGTGTCCGTGTGTGTCTGTGTGTCCGTGTGTGTCTGTGTGTCCGTGTGTGTCTGAGTGTCCGTGTGTGTCTAAGTGTCCGTGTGTGTCTGAGTGTGTCTGTGTGTCCGTGTGTGTCTGAGTGTCCGTGTGTGTCTGAGTGTCCGTGTGTGTCTGAGTGTCCGTGTGTGTCCGTGTGTGTCTGTGTGTCCGTGTGTGTCTGAGTGTCCGTGTGTGTCTGAGTGTCCGTGTGTGTCTGTGTGTCCGTGTGTGTCTGAGTGTCCGTGTGTGTCTGAGTGTGCCTGTGTGAGTCTGTGTGTCCGTGTGTGTCTGTGTGTCCGTGTGTGTCTGTGTGTCCGTGTGTGTCTGAGTGTCCGTGTGTGTCTGTGTGTCCGTGTGTGTCTGAGTGTCCGTGTGTGTCTGTGTGTCCGTGTGTGTCTGAGTGACCGTGTGTGTCGGAGTGTCCGTGTGTGTCTGTGTGTCCGTGTGTGTCTGAGTGTCCGTGTGTGTCTGAGTGTCCGTGTGTGTCTGAGTGTGTCTGAGTGTGTCTGAGTGTCCGTGTGTGTCTGAGTGTCCGTGTGTGTCTGAGTGTGCCTGTGTGTGTCTGTGTGTGTCTGAGTGTCCGTGTGTGTCTGAGTGTGCCTGTGTGTGTCTGTGTGTGTCTGAGTGTCCGTGTGTGTCTGAGTGACCGTGTGTGTCTGTGTGTCTGAGTGACCGTGTGTGTCTGAGTGTGTCTGTGTGTCCGTGTGTGTCTGAGTGTGTCTGTGTGTCCGTGTGTGTCTGAGTGTCCGTGTGTGTCTGAGTGTGTCCGTGTGTGTCTGTGTGTCCGTGTGTGTCTGAGTGTGTCTGAGTGTCCGTGTGTGTCTGAGTGTGTCTGAGTGTCCGTGTGTGTCTGAGTGTGTCTGAGTGTCCGTGTGTGTCTGAGTGTGTCTGAGTGTCCGTGTGTGTCTGAGTGTCCGTGTGTGTCTGAGTGTCCGTGTGTGTCTGAGTGTGTCTGAGTGTCCGTGTGTGTCTGAGTGTCCGTGTGTGTCTGAGTGTCCGTGTGTGTCTGAGTGTCCGTGTGTGTCTGTGTGTCCGTGTGTGTCTGTGTGTCCGTGTGTGTCTGTGTGTCCGTGTGTGTCTGAGTGTGTCTGAGTGTCCGTGTGTGTCTGAGTGTCCGTGTGTGTCTGAGTGTCCGTGTGTGTCTGAGTGTGTCTGAGTGTCCGTGTGTCTGAGTGTCCGTGTGTGTCTGAGTGACCGTGTGTGTCTGAGTGTGCCTGTGTGAGTCTGAGTGTGTCTGTGTGTCCGTGTGTGTCTGAGTGTGCCTGTGTGAGTCTGAGTGTGTCTGAGTGTCTGAGTGTGTCTGAGTGTGTCTGTGTGTCCGTGTGTGTCTGAGTGTGCCTGAGTGTCTGAGTGTGTCTGTGTGTCCGTGTGTGTCTGAGTGTCCGTGTGTGTCTGTGTGTCCGTGTGTGTCTGAGTGTCCGTGTGTGTCTGAGTGTCCGTGTGTGTCTGAGTGTCCGTGTGTGTCTGAGTGTGTCTGTGTGTGTCTGAGTGTCCGTGTGTGTCTGAGTGTCCGTGTGTGTCTGAGTGTGCCTGTGTGTGTCTGTGTGTGTCTGAGTGTCCGTGTGTGTCTGAGTGTCCGTGTGTGTCTGAGTGTCCGTGTGTGTCTGAGTGTCCGTGTGTCTGAGTGTCCGTGTGTGTCTGAGTGTCCGTGTGTGTCTGAGTGTCCGTGTGTGTCTGAGTGTCCGTGTGTGTCTGAGTGTGTCTGTGTGTGTCTGAGTGTTCGTGTGTGTCTGAGTGAGTCTGTGTGTGTCTGAGTGTCCGTGTGTGTCTGTGTGTGTCTGTGTGTGTCTGAGTGACCGTGTGTGTCCGTGTGTGTCTGTGTGAATCTGTGTGTGTCTGAGTGTCCGTGTGTGTCTGAGTGTGTCCGTGTGTGTCTGAGTGTGTCCGTGTGTGTCTGAGTGTGTCCGTGTGTGTCTGAGTGTCCGTGTGTGTCTGAGTGTCCGTGTGTGTCTGAGTGCCGTGTGTGTCTGAGTGTCCGTGTGTGTCTGAGTGTCCGTGTGTGTCTGAGTGTGTCTGAGTGTCCGTGTGTGTCTGAGTGTGTCTGAGTGTCCGTGTGTGTCTGAGTGTCCGTGTGTGTCTGTGTGTGTCTGAGTGTCCGTGTGTGTCTGAGTGACCGTGTGTGTCTGAGTGACCGTGTGTGTCTGAGTGACCGTGTGTGTCTGAGTGACCGTGTGTGTCTGAGTGACCGTGGGTGTCTGAGTGACCGTGTGTGTCTGTGTGTCCGTGTGTGTCTGAGTGTGCCTGTGTGAGTCTGAGTGTGTCTGTGTGTCCGTGTGTGTCTGAGTGTGCCTGTGTGAGTCTGAGTGTGTCTGTGTGTCCGTGTGTGTCTGAGTGTGCCTGTGTGAGTCTGAGTGTGTCTGAGTGTCTGAGTGTGTCTGAGTGTGTCTGTGTGTCCGTGTGTGTCTGAGTGTGCCTGAGTGTCTGAGTGTGTCTGTGTGTCCGTGTGTGTCTGTGTTTGTCTGTATGTGTCTGTGTGTCCGTGTGTGTCTGAGTTTGTCTTTGTGTGTCTGTATGTGTCTGTGTGTGTCCGTGTGTGTGTCTGTATGTGTCTGTATGTGTCTGTGTGTCCGTGTGTGTCTGTGTTTGTCTGTATGTGTCTGTATGTGTCTGTGTGTCCGTGTGTGTCTGTATGTGTCTGTATATGTCTGTGTGTGTCCGTGTGTGTGTCTGTATGTGTCTAGGTGTCCGTGTGTGTCTGTGTTTGTCTGTATGTGTCTGTATGTGTCTGTGTGTCCGTGTGTGTCTGTATGTGTCTGTGTGTGTCCGTGTGTGTCTGTGTGTCCGTGTGTGACTGTGTGTCCGTGTGTGTCAGTGTATGTCTCTGTGTGTGGCTGTGTGTCCGTGTGTGTCTGTGTGTCCATGTATGTGTCTGTGTGTCCGTGTGTGTCTGTATGTGTCTGTGTGTCCGTGTGTGTCTGTGTGTCCGTGTATGTGTCTGTGTGTCCGTGTATGTGTCTGTGTGTCCGTGTATGTGTCTGTGTGTCCGTGTATGTGTCCGTGTATGTCTGTGTTTGTCTGTATGTCTCTGTGTGTCCGTGTGTGTCTGTATGTGTCTGTATGTGTCTGTGTGTCCGTGTGTGTCTGTGTTTGTCTGTATGTGTCTGTATGTGTCTGTGTGTCCGTGTGTGTCTGTATGTGTCCGTATGTGTCTGTGTGTGTCTGTGTGTCCGTGTGTGACTGTGTGTCCGTGTGTGTTGGTGTATGTCTCTGTGTGTGGCTGTGTGTCCGTGTGTGTCTGTGTGTCCATGTATGTGTCTGTGTGTCCGTATATGTGTCTGTGTGTCCGTGTGTGTCTGAGTGACCGTGTGTGTCTGAGTGACCGTGTGTGTCTGAGTGACCGTGTGTGTCTGAGTGACCGTGTGTGTCTGAGTGACCGTGTGTGTCTGTGTGTCTGAGTGACCGTGTGTGTCTGAGTGACCGTGTGTGTCTGAGTGACCGTGTGTGTCTGTGTGTGTCTGAGTGACCGTGTGTGTCTGAGTGACCGTGTGTGTATGTGTGTGTCTGAGTGACCGTGTGTGTCTGTGTGTGTCTGAGTGACCGTGTGTGTCTGTGTGTAACTGAGTGACCGTGTGTGTCTGTGTGTCTCTGAGTGACCGTGTGTGTCTGAGTGACCGTGTGTGTCTGAGTGACAGTGTGCGTCTGAGTGTCCGTGTGTGTCTGAGTGACCGTGTGTGTCTGAGTGACCGTGTGTGTCTGAGTGTCTGAGTGACCGTGTGTGTCTGTGTGTCTGAGTGACCGTGTGTGTCTGTGTGTCTGAGTGTCCGTGTGTGTCTGAGTGACCGTGTGTGTCTGAGTGACCGTGTGTGTCTGTGTGTCTGAGTGTCCGTGTGTGTCTGTGTGTCTGAGTGACCGTGTGTGTCTGTGTGTCTGAGTGACCGTGTGTGTCTGAGTGACCGTGTGTGTCTGTGTGTCTGAGTGACCGTGTGTGTCTGTGTGTCTGAGTGACCGTGTGTGTCTGTGTGTCTGAGTGACCGTGTGTGTCTGTGTGTGTCTGAGTGACCGTGTGTGTCTGTGTGTCTGAGTGACCGTGTGTGTCTGAGTGACCGTGTGTGTCTGTGTGTCTGAGTGACCGTGTGTGTCTGAGTGACCGTGTGTGTCTGAGTGTCTGAGTGACCGTGTGTGTCTGAGTGACCGTGTGTGTCTGAGTGTGTCTGTGTGTGTCTGAGTGACCGTGTGTGTCTGTGTGTGTCTGTGTGTGTCTGTGTGTGTCTGTGTGTGTCTGAGTGTGTCTGTGTGTGTCTGAGTGTGTCTGTGTGTGTCTGAGTGACCGTGTGTGTCTGAGTGTCTGAGTGACCGTGTGTGTCTGAGTGTCTGAGTGACCGTGTGTGTCTGAGTGACCGTGTGTGTCTGAGTGTGTCTGTGTGTGTCTGTGTGTGTCTGTGTGTGTCTGTGTGTGTCTGAGTGACCGTGTGTGTCTGAGTGTCTGAGTGACCGTGTGTGTCTGAGTGACCGTGTGTGTCTGAGTGTCTGAGTGACCGTGTGTGTCTGAGTGACCGTGTGTGTCTGAGTGTGTCTGTGTGTGTCTGAGTGACCGTGTGTGTCTGTGTGTGTCTGAGTGTGTCTGTGTGTGTCTGTGTGTGTCTGAGTGTGTCTGTGTGTGTCTGAGTGACCGTGTGTGTCTGAGTGACCGTGTGTGTCTGTGTGTCTGAGTGACCGTGTGTGTCTGAGTGACCGTGTGTGTCTGTGTGACCGTGTGTGTCTGTGTGTCTGAGTGACCGTGTGTGTCTGAGTGACCGTGTGTGTCTGTGTGTCTGAGTGACCGTGTGTGTCTGAGTGACAGTGTGTGTCTGTGTGTCTGAGTGACCGTGTGTGTCTGAGTGACCGTGTGTGTCTGTGTGACCGTGTGTGTCTGAGTGACCGTGTGTGTCTGAGTGTCTGAGTGACCGTGTGTGTCTGAGTGACCGTGTGTGTCTGTGTGTCTGAGTGACCGTGTGTGTCTGTGTGTCTGAGTGACCGTGTGTGTCTGTGTGTCTGAGTGACCGTGTGTGTCTGTGTGTCTGAGTGACCGTGTGTGTCTGAGTGACCGTGTGTGTCTGAGTGACCGTGTGTGTCTGTGTGTCTGAGTGACCGTGTGTGTCTGAGTGACCGTGAGTGTCTGAGTGACCGTGTGTGTCTGTGTGTCTGAGTGACCGTGTGTGTCTGAGTGACCGTGTGTGTCTGAGTGACCGTGTGTGTCTGTGTGTCTGAGTGACCGTGTGTGTCTGAGTGACCGTGTGTGTCTGTGTGTCTGAGTGACCGTGTGTGTCTGAGTGACCGTGTGTGTCTGTGTGTCTGAGTGACCGTGTGTGTCTGAGTGACCGTGTGTGTCTGAGTGACCGTGTGTGTCTGTGTGTCTGAGTGACCGTGAGTGTCTGAGTGACCGTGTGTGTCTGTGTGTCTGAGTGACCGTGTGTGTCTGAGTGTCCGTGTGTGTCTGTGTGTCTGAGTGACCGTGTGTGTCTGAGTGACCGTGTGTGTCTGAGTGACCGTGAGTGTCTGAGTGACCGTGTGTGTCTGAGTGACCGTGTGTGTCTGAGTGACCGTGTGTGTCTGAGTGACCGTGTGTGTTTGAGTGACCGTGTGTGTCTGAGTGACCGTGAGTGTCTGAGTGACCGTGTGTGTCTGAGTGACCGTGTGTGTCTGTGTGTCTGAGTGTCCGTGTGTGTCTGTGTGTCTGAGTGACCGTGTGTGTCTGTGTGTTTGTCTGAGTGTCCGTGTGTGTCTGTGTGTCTGAGTGACCGTGTGTGTCTGTGTGTCTGAGTGATCGTGTGTGTCTGTGTGTCTGAGTGACCGTGTGTGTCTGTGTGTCTGAGTGACCGTGTGTGTCTGTGTGTCTGAGTGACCGTGTGTGTCTGTGTGTCTGAGTGATCGTGTGTGTCTGTGTGTCTGAGTGACCGTGTGTGTCTGTGTGTGTCTGTGTGTGTCTGTGTGTGTCTGTGTGTCTGAGTGACCGTGTGTGTCTGTGTGTGTCTGTGTGTCTGAGTGACCGTGTGTGTCCGTGTGTGTCTGAGTGACCGTGTGTGTCCGTGTGTGTCTGAGTGACCGTGTGTGTCTGTGTGTCTGAGTGATCGTGTGTGTCTGTGTGTCTGAGTGACCGTGTGTGTCTGTGTGTGTCTGTGTGTGTCTGTGTGTGTCTGTGTGTGTCTGTGTGTGTCTGTGTGTCTGAGTGACCGTGTGTGTCTGTGTGTGTCTGTGTGTCTGAGTGACCGTGTGTGTCCGTGTGTGTCTGAGTGACCGTGTGTGTCCGTGTGTGTCTGAGTGACCGTGTGTGTCTGTGTGTGTCTGAGTGACCGTGTGTGTCTGTGTGTGTCTGAGTGACCGTGTGTGTCTGTGTGTGTCTGAGTGACCGTGTGTGTCTGTGTGTCTGAGTGACCGTGTGTGTCTGAGTGACCGTGTGTGTCTGAGTGACCGTGTGTGTCTGTGTGTGTCTGTGTGTGTCTGTGTGTGTCTGTGTGTGTCTGTGTGTCTGAGTGACCGTGTGTGTCTGTGTGTGTCTGAGTGACCGTGTGTGTCTGTGTGTCTGAGTGACCGTGTGTGTCCGTGTGTGTCTGTGTGTGTCTGAGTGTCCGTGTTTGTCCGAGTGTCCGTGTGTGTCCGTGTGTATCTGTGTGTGTCTGTGTGTGTCTGTGTGTCTGTGTGTGTCTGTGTGTGTCTGTGTGTCTGAGTGACCGTGTGTGTCCGTGTGTGTCTGAGTGTCCGTGTTTGTCCGAGTGTCCGTGTGTGTCCGTGTGTGTCCGTGTGTGTCTGAGTGTCCGTGTGTGTCTGAGTGTGTCTGAGTGTCCGTGTGTGTCTGAGTGTCCGTGTGTGTCTGAGTGTCCGTGAGTGTCTGAGTGCCCGTGTGTGTCTGAGTGTCCGTGAGTGTCTGAGTGTCCGTGATATCTGAGTGTCCGTGAGTGTCTGAGTGTCCGTGAGTGTCTGTGTGTGTCTGAGTGTCCGTGTGTGTCTGAGTGTCCGTGTGTATCTGAGTGTCCGTGAGTGTCTGAGTGTCCGTGTGTGTCTGAGTGTCCGTGAGTGTCTGAGTGTCCGTGTGTGTCTGCGTGTCCGTGAGTGTCTGAGTGTCCGTGAGTGTCTGAGTGTCCGTGTGTGTCTGAGTGTCCGTGTGTGTCTGAGTGTCCGTGTGTGTCTGAGTGTCCGTGAGTGTCTGATTGTCCGTGTGTGTCTGAGTGTCCGTGAGTGTCTGAGTGTCCGTGTGTGTCTGAGTGTCCGTGAGTGTCCGTGAGTGTCCGTGTGTGTCTGTGTGTGTCTGAGTGTCCGTGTGTGTCTGAGTGTCCGTGAGTGTCTGTGTGTGTCTGTGTGTGTCTGAGTGTCCGTGTGTGTCTGTGTGTGTCTGTGTGTGTCTGAGTGTCCGTGTGTGTCTGTGTGTCCGTGTGTGTCTGAGTGTCCGTGTGTGTCTGAGTGTCCGTGTGTGTCTGAGTGTCCGTGAGTGTCTGAGTGTCCGTGAGTGTCCGTGTGTGTCTGTGTGTGTCCGTGTGTGTCTGAGTGTCCGTGTTTGTCCGTGTGTGTCCGTGTGTGTCCGTGTGTGTCTGTGTGTGTCTGAGTGTCCGTGTGTGTCCGTGTGTGTCTGTGTGTGTCTGAGTGTCCGTGTGTGTCTGTGTGTGTCTTAGTGTCCGTGTGTGTCCGTGTGTGTCTGTGTGTGTCTGAGTGTCCGTGTGTGTCTGTGTGTCCGTGTGTGTCTGTGTGTGTCCGTGTGTGTCTGTGTGTGTCTGAGTGTCTGTGTGTCTGTGTGTGTCCGTGTGTGTCTGTGTGTGTCTGAGTGTCCGTGTGTGTCTGTGTGTGTCTGAGTGTCCGTGTGTGTCTGTGTGTGTCCGTGTGTGTCTGAGTGTCCGTGTTTGTGTCCGTGTGTGTCTGAGTGTGTCTGAGTGTCCGTGTGTGTCTGAGTGTCCCTGTGTGTCTGTGTGTGTCTGAGTGTCCGTGAGTGTCTGAGTGTGTCCGTGTGTGTCTGAGTGTCTGAGTGTGTCCGTGTGTGTCTGTGTGTGTCTGAGTGTCCGTGAGTGTCTGAGTGTGTCCGTGTGTGTCTGTGTGTGTCTGTGTGTCCGTGTGTGTCTGTGTGTGTCCGTGAGTGTCTGAGTGTCCGTGTGTGTCTGTGTGTGTCGGAGTGTCCGTGTTTGTCCGTGTGTGTCCGTGTGTGTCTGTGTGTCTGAGTGTCCGTGAGTGTCTGAGTGTCCGTGTGTGTCTGAGTGTCCGTGAGTGTCTGTGTGTTTGTCTGAGTGTCCGTGTGTGTCTGTGTGTTTGTCTGAGTGTCCGTGTGTGTCTGTATGTGTCTGTGTGTGTCTGTAAGTTTGTCTGTGTCCGTGTGTGTCTGTGTGTCCGTGTGTGTCTGAGTGTCCGTGTGTGTCTGAGTGTGCCTGTGTGAGTCTGTGTGTCCGTGTGTGTCTGTGTGTCCGTGTGTGTCTGAGTGTCCGTGTGTGTCTGTGTGTCCGTGTGTGTCTGTGTGTCCGTGTGTGTCTGTGTGTCCGTGTGTGTCTGTGTGTGTCTGAGTGTCCGTGTGTGTCTGTGTGTCCGTGTGTGTCTGTGTGTCCGTGTGTGTCTGAGTGTGCGTGTGTGTCTGTGTGTCCGTGTGTGTCTGTGTGTCCGTGTGTCCGTGTGTGTCTGTGTGACCGTGTGTGTCTGTGTGACCGTGTGTGTCTGTGTGTCCGTGTGTGTCTGAGTGTCCGTGTGTGTCTGTGTGTCCGTGTGTGTCTGTGTGTCCGTGTGTGTCTGTGTGTCCGTGTGTGTCTGTGTGTCCGTGTGTGTCTGAGTGTCCGTGTGTGTCTGTGTGTCCGTGTGTGTCTGAGTGTCCGTGTGTATCTGAGTGTCCGTTTGTGTCTGAGTGTCCGTGTGTGTCTGTGTGTCCGTGTGTGTCTGAGTGTCCGTGTGTGTCTGAGTGTCCGTGTGTGTCTGCGTGTCCGTGTGTGTCTGTGTGTGTCCGTGTGTGTCTGTGTGTGTCCGTGTGTGTCTGAGTGTCCGTGTGTGTCTGTGTGTCCGTGTGTCTGGTCTGAGTGTGTCTGAGTGTGTCTGTGTGTCTGAGTGTGTCTGTGTGTCTGTGTGTCTGTGTGTCCGTGTGTCTGAGTGTGTCTGTGTGTCTGAGTGTCCGTGTGTGTCTGTGTGTGTCTGTGTGTCCGTGTGTGTCTGTGTGTCTGAGTGTCCGTGTGTGTCTGTGTGTGTCTGAGTGTCCGTGTGTGTCCGTGTGTGTCTGTGTGTCCGTGTGTGTCTGTGTGTGTCTGAGTGTCCGTGTGTGTCTGAGTGTCCGTGTGTGTCTGTGTGTCCGTGTGTGTCTGAGTGTCCGTGTGTGTCTGAGTGTCCGTGTGTGTCTGAGTGTCCGTGTGTGTCTGAGTGTCCGTGTGTGTCCGTGTGTGTCTGAGTGTCCGTGTGTGTCTGAGTGTCCGTGTGTGTCTGAGTGTCCGTGTGTGTCTGAGTGTCCGTGTGTGTCTGAGTGTCCGTGTGTGTCCGTGTGTGTCTGTGTGTCCGTGTGTGTATGTGTGTCTGAGTGACCGTGTGTGTCTGTGTGTCTGAGTGATCGTGTGTGTCTGTGTGTCTGAGTGACCGTGTGTGTCTGTGTGTCTGAGTGACCGTGTGTGTCTGTGTGTCTGAGTGACCGTGTGTGTCTGTGTGTCTGAGTGATCGTGTGTGTCTGTGTGTCTGAGTGACCGTGTGTGTCTGTGTGTGTCTGTGTGTGTCTGTGTGTGTCTGTGTGTGTCTGTGTGTCTGAGTGACCGTGTGTGTCTGTGTGTGTCTGTGTGTCTGAGTGACCGTGTGTGTCCGTGTGTGTCTGAGTGACCGTGTGTGTCCGTGTGTGTCTGAGTGACCGTGTGTGTCTGTGTGTCTGAGTGATCGTGTGTGTCTGTGTGTCTGAGTGACCGTGTGTGTCTGTGTGTGTCTGTGTGTGTCTGTGTGTGTCTGTGTGTGTCTGAGTGTGTCTGTGTGTCTGAGTGACCGTGTGTGTCTGTGTGTGTCTGTGTGTCTGAGTGACCGTGTGTGTCCGTGTGTGTCTGAGTGACCGTGTGTGTCCGTGTGTGTCTGAGTGACCGTGTGTGTCTGTGTGTGTCTGAGTGACCGTGTGTGTCTGTGTGTGTCTGAGTGACCGTGTGTGTCTGTGTGTGTCTGAGTGACCGTGTGTGTCTGTGTGTCTGAGTGACCGTGTGTGTCTGAGTGACCGTGTGTGTCTGTGTGTCTGAGTGAACGTGTGTGTCTGTGTGTCTGAGTGACCGTGTGTGTCTGTGTGTCTGAGTGACCGTGTGTGTCTGAGTGACCGTGTGTGTCTGTGTGTGTCTGTGTGTGTCTGTGTGTGTCTGTGTGTCTGAGTGACCGTGTGTGTCTGTGTGTGTCTGAGTGACCGTGTGTGTCTGTGTGTCTGAGTGACCGTGTGTGTCCGTGTGTGTCTGTGTGTGTCTGAGTGTCCGTGTTTGTCCGAGTGTCCGTGTGTGTCCGTGTGTATCTGTGTGTGTCTGTGTGTGTCTGTGTGTGTCTGTGTGTGTCTGTGTGTGTCCGTGTGTGTCTGTGTGTCTGAGTGACCGTGTGTGTCCGTGTGTGTCTGAGTGTCCGTGTTTGTCCGAGTGTCCGTGTGTGTCCGTGTGTGTCCGTGTGTGTCTGAGTGTCCGTGTGTGTCTGAGTGTCCGTGTGTGCCTGTGTGTGTCTGAGTGTCCGTGTGTGAGTGTCCGTGTGTGACTGAGTGTCCGTGAGTGTCTGAGTGTCCGTAAGTGTCTGAGTGTCCGTAAGTGTCTGAGTGTCCGTGATATCTGAGTGTCCGTGAGTGTCTGAGTGTCCGTGAGTGTCTGTGTGTGTCTGAGTGTCCGTGTGTGTCTGAGTGTCCGTGTGTGTCTGAGTGTCCGTGTGTGTCTGAGTGTCCGTGAGTGTCTGAGTGTCCGTGAGTGTCTGAGTGTCCGTGTGTGTCTGCGTGTCCGTGAGTGTCTGAGTGTCCGTGAGTGTCTGAGTGTCCGTGTGTGTCTGAGTGTCCGTGTGTGTCTGAGTGTCCGTGAGTGTCTGAGTGTCCGTGTGTGTCTGAGTGTCCGTGAGTGTCTGAGTGTCCGTGTGTGTCTGAGTGTCCGTGAGTGTCCGTGTGTGTCTGTGTGTGTCTGTGTGTGTCTGAGTGTCCGTGTGTGTCTGAGTGTCCGTGAGTGTCTGTGTGTGTCTGAGTGTCCGTGTGTGTCTGTGTGTGTCTGTGTGTGTCTGAGTGTCTGTGTGTGTCTGTGTGTGTCTGAGTGTCCGTGTGTGTCTGAGTGTCCGTGTGTGTCTGAGTGTCCGTGAGTGTCTGAGTGTCCGTGAGTGTCCGTGTGTGTCTGTGTGTGTCCGTGTGTGTCTGAGTGTCCGTGTTTGTCCGTGTGTGTCCGTGTGTGTCCGTGTGTGTCTGTGTGTGTCTGAGTGTCCGTGTGTGTCCGTGTGTGTCCGTGTGTGTCTGTGTGTGTCTGAGTGTCCGTGTGTGTCTGTGTGTGTCTTAGTGTCCGTGTGTGTCCGTGTGTGTCTGTGTGTGTCTGAGTGTCCGTGTGTGTCTGTGTGTCCGTGTGTGTCTGTGTGTGTCCGTGTGTGTCTGTGTGTGTCTGAGTGTCTGTGTGTCTGTGTGTGTCCGTGTGTGTCTGTGTGTGTCTGAGTGTCCGTGTGTGTCTGTGTGTGTCTGAGTGTCCGTGTGTGTCTGTGTGTGTCCGTGTGTGTCTGAGTGTCCGTGTTTGTGTCCGTGTGTGTCTGAGTGTGTCTGAGTGTCCGTGTGTGTCTGAGTGTCCCTGTGTGTCTGTGTGTGTCTGAGTGTCCGTGAGTGTCTGAGTGTGTCCGTGTGTGTCTGTGTGTGTCTGAGTGTCTGAGTGTGTCCGTGTGTGTCTGTGTGTGTCTGAGTGTCCGTGAGTGTCTGAGTGTGTCCGTGTGTGTCTGTGTGTGTCTGTGTGTCCGTGTGTGTCTGTGTGTGTCCGTGAGTGTCTGAGTGTCCGTGTGTGTCTGTGTGTGTCTGAGTGTCCGTGTTTGTCCGTGTGTGTCCGTGTGTGTCTGTGTGTCTGAGTGTCCGTGAGTGTCTGAGTGTCCGTGTGTGTCTGAGTGTCCGTGAGTGTCTGTGTGTTTGTCTGAGTGTCCGTGTGTGTCTGTGTGTTTGTCTGAGTGTCCGTGTGTGTCTGTATGTGTCTGTGTGTGTCTGTAAGTATGTCTGTGTCCGTGTGTGTCTGTGTGTCCGTGTGTGTCTGAGTGTCCGTGTGTGTCTGAGTGTGCCTGTGTGAGTCTGTGTGTCCGTGTGTGTCTGAGTGTCCGTGTGTGTCTGTGTGTCCGTGTGTGTCTGTGTCCGTGTGTGTCTGTGTGTCCGTTTGTGTCTGTGTGTGTCTGAGTGTCCGTGTGTGTCTGTGTGTCCGTGTGTGTCTGAGTGTCCGTGTGTGTCTGTGTGTCCGTGTGTGTCTGTGTGTCCGTGTGTCCGTGTGTGTCTGTGTGACCGTGTGTGTCTGTGTGACCGTGTGTGTCTGTGTGTCCGTGTGTGTCTGAGTGTCCGTGTGTGTCTGAGTGTCCGTGTGTGTCTGAGTGTCCGTGTGTGTCTGTGTGTCCGTGTGTGTCTGAGTGTCCGTGTGTGTCTGTGTGTCCGTGTGTGTCTGTGTGTCCGTGTGTGTCTGTGTGTCCGTGTGTGTCTGTGTGTCCGTGTGTGTCTGAGTGTCCGTGTGTGTCTGTGTGTCCGTGTGTGTCTGAGTGTCCGTGTGTGTCTGAGTGTCCGTTTGTGTCTGAGTGTCCGTGTGTGTCTGTGTGTCCGTGTGTGTCTGAGTGTCCGTGTGTGTCTGAGTGTCCGTGTGTGTCTGCGTGTCCGTGTGTGTCTGTGTGTGTCCGTGTGTGTCTGTGTGTGTCCGTGTGTGTCTGAGTGTCCGTGTGTGTCTGTGTGTCCGTGTGTCTGAGTGTGTCTGAGTTTGTCTGTGTGTCTGAGTGTGTCTGTGTGTCTGAGTGTGTCTGTGTGTCTGTGTGTCCGTGTGTCTGAGTGTGTCTGTGTGTCTGAGTGTCCGTGTGTGTCTGTGTGTGTCTGTGTGTCCGTGTGTGTCTGTGTGTCTGAGTGTCCGTGTGTGTCTGTGTGTGTCTGAGTGTCCGTGTGTGTCCGTGTGTGTCTGTGTGTCCGTGTGTGTCTGTGTGTGTCTGAGTGTCCGTGTGTGTCTGAGTGTCCGTGTGTGTCTGTGTGTCTGTGTGTCCGTGTGTGTCTGAGTGTCCGTGTGTGTCTGAGTGTCCGTGTGTGTCTGAGTGTCCGTGTGTGTCTGTGTGTGTCTGAGTGTCCGTGTGTGTCTGAGTGTCCGTGTGTGTCTGAGTGTCCGTGTGTGTCTGAGTGTCCGTGTGTGTCTGAGTGTCCGTGTGTGTCTGAGTGTCCGTGTGTGTCTGTGTGTGTCTGAGTGTCCGTGTGTGTCCGTGTGTGTCTGTGTGTCCGTGTGTGTCTGAGTGTCCGTGTGTGTCTGAGTGTCCGTGTGTGTCTGTGTGTCTGTGTGTCCGTGTGTGTCTGAGTGTCCGTGAGTGTCTGAGTGTCCGTGTGTGTCTGAATGTCCGTGTGTGTCTGTGTGTGTCTGAGTGTCCGTGTGTGTCTGAGTGTCCGTGTGTGTCTGAGTGTCCGTGTGTGTCTGAGTGTCCGTGTGTGTCTGAGTGTCCGTGTGTGTCTGAGTGTCCGTGTGTGTCTGAGTGTCCGTGTGTGTCTGAGTGTCCGTGTGTGTCTGAGTGTCCGTGTGTGTCTGAGTGTCCGTGTGTGTCTGTGTGTCCGTGTGTGTCTGTGTGTGTCTGAGTGTCCGTGTGTGTCTGTGTGTGTCCGTGAGTGTCTGAGTGTCCGTGTGTGTCTGTGTGTGTCTGAGTGTCCGTGTTTGTCCGTGTGTGTCCGTGTGTGTCTGTGTGTCTGAGTGTCCGTGAGTGTCTGAGTGTCCGTGTGTGTCTGAGTGTCCGTGAGTGTCTGTGTGTTTGTCTGAGTGTCCGTGTGTGTCTGTGTGTTTGTCTGAGTGTCCGTGTGTGTCTGTATGTGTCTGTGTGTGTCTGTAAGTTTGTCTGTGTCCGTGTGTGTCTGTGTGTCCGTGTGTGTCTGAGTGTCCGTGTGTGTCTGAGTGTGCCTGTGTGAGTCTGTGTGTCCGTGTGTGTCTGAGTGTCCGTGTGTGTCTGTGTGTCCGTGTGTGTCTGTGTCCGTGTGTGTCTGTGTGTCCGTTTGTGTCTGTGTGTGTCTGAGTGTCCGTGTGTGTCTGTGTGTCCGTGTGTGTCTGAGTGTCCGTGTGTGTCTGTGTGTCCGTGTGTGTCTGTGTGTCCGTGTGTCCGTGTGTGTCTGTGTGACCGTGTGTGTCTGTGTGACCGTGTGTGTCTGTGTGTCCGTGTGTGTCTGAGTGTCCGTGTGTGTCTGAGTGTCCGTGTGTGTCTGAGTGTCCGTGTGTGTCTGTGTGTCCGTGTGTGTCTGAGTGTCCGTGTGTGTCTGTGTGTCCGTGTGTGTCTGTGTGTCCGTGTGTGTCTGTGTGTCCGTGTGTGTCTGTGTGTCCGTGTGTGTCTGAGTGTCCGTGTGTGTCTGTGTGTCCGTGTGTGTCTGAGTGTCCGTGTGTATCTGAGTGTCCGTTTGTGTCTGAGTGTCCGTGTGTGTCTGTGTGTCCGTGTGTGTCTGAGTGTCCGTGTGTGTCTGAGTGTCCGTGTGTGTCTGCGTGTCCGTGTGTGTCTGTGTGTGTCCGTGTGTGTCTGTGTGTGTCCGTGTGTGTCTGAGTGTCCGTGTGTGTCTGTGTGTCCGTGTGTCTGAGTGTGTCTGAGTTTGTCTGTGTGTCTGAGTGTGTCTGTGTGTCTGAGTGTGTCTGTGTGTCTGTGTGTCCGTGTGTCTGAGTGTGTCTGTGTGTCTGAGTGTCCGTGTGTGTCTGTGTGTGTCTGTGTGTCCGTGTGTGTCTGTGTGTCTGAGTGTCCGTGTGTGTCTGTGTGTGTCTGAGTGTCCGTGTGTGTCCGTGTGTGTCTGTGTGTCCGTGTGTGTCTGTGTGTGTCTGAGTGTCCGTGTGTGTCTGTGTGTCTGTGTGTCCGTGTGTGTCTGAGTGTCCGTGTGTGTCTGAGTGTCCGTGTGTGTCTGAGTGTCCGTGTGTGTCTGAGTGTCCGTGTGTGTCTGTGTGTGTCTGAGTGTCCGTGTGTGTCTGAGTGTCCGTGTGTGTCTGAGTGTCCGTGTGTGTCTGAGTGTCCGTGTGTGTCTGAGTGTCCGTGTGTGTCTGTTTGTGTCTGAGTGTCTGTGTGTGTCCGTGTGTGTCTGTGTGTCCGTGTGTGTCTGAGTGTCCGTGTGTGTCTGAGTGTCCGTGTGTGTCTGTGTGTCTGTGTGTCCGTGTGTGTCTGAGTGTCCGTGTGTGTCTGAGTGTCCGTGAGTGTCTGAGTGTCCGTGAGTGTCTGAGTGTCCGTGTGTGTCTGAGTGTCCGTGTGTGTCTGAGTGTCCGTGTGTGTCTGAGTGTCCGTGTGTGTCTGAGTGTCCGTGTGTGTCTGAGTGTCCGTGTGTGTCTGAGTGTCCGTGTGTGTCTGAGTGTCCGTGTGTGTCTGAGTGTCCGTGTGTGTCTGTGTGTCCGTGTGTGTCTGAGTGTCCGTGTGTGTCTGAGTGTCCGTGTGTGTCTGTGTGTCCGTGTGTGTCTGTGTGTGTGTCTGAGTGTCCGTGTGTGTCCGTGTGTGTCTGTGTGTCCGTGTGTGTCTGTGTGTGTCTGAGTGTCCGTGTGTGTCTGAGTGTCCGTGTGTGTCTGTGTGTCTGTGTGTCCGTGTGTGTCTGAGTGTCCGTGTGTGTCTGAGTGTCCGTGTGTGTCTGAGTGTCCGTGTGTGTCTGTGTGTCCGTGTGTGTCTGAGTGTCCGTGTGTGTCTGTGTGTCCGTGTGTGTCTGAGTGTCCGTGTGTGTTGTTTGTTTTTGTCTCTGTGTGTTTGTCTGAGTGTGTCTGTGTGAGTCTGAGTGTGTCTGTGTGAGTCGGAGTGTGTCTGTGTGAGTCTGAGTGTGTCTGTGTGAGTCTGAGTGTGTCTGTGTGAGTCTGAGTGTGTCTGTGTGAGTCTGAGTGTGTCCGTGTGTGTCTGAGTGTGTCTGTGTGAGTCTGAGTGTGTCTGTGTGAGTCTGGGTGTGTCTGTGTGAGTCTGAGTGTGTCTGTGTGTCCGTGTGTGTCTGAGTGTGCCTGTGTGAGTCTGAGTGTGTCTGTGTGAGTCTGAGTGTGTCTGTGTGAGTCTGAGTGTGTCTGTGTGAGTCTGAGTGTGTCTGTGTGAGTCTGAGTGTGTCTGTGTGAGTCTGAGTGTGTCTGTGTGAGTCTGGGTGTGTCTGTGTGAGTCTGAGTGTGTCTGTGTGTCCGTGTGTGTCTGAGTGTGTCTGTGTGAGTCTGAGTGTGTCTGTGTAAGTCTGAGTGTGTCTGTGTGAGTCTTAGTGTGTCTGTTTGAGTCTTAGTGTGTCTGTGTGAGTCTGAGTGTGTCTGTGTGTCCGTGTGTGTCTGAGTGTGCCTGTGTAAGTCTGAGTGTGTCTGTGTGTCCGTGTGTGTCTGAGTGTGCCTGTGTGAGTCTGAGTGTGTCTGTGTGTCCGTGTGTGTCTGTGTGTGCCTGTGTGAGTCTGAGTGTGTCTGTGTGAGTCTGAGTGTGTCTGTGTGAGTCTGAGTGTGTCTGTGTGAGTCTGAGTGTGTCTGTGTGAGTCTGAGTGTGTCTGTGTGTCCGTGTGTGTCTGAGTGTGCCTGTGTGAGTCTGAGTGTGTCTGTGTGTCCGTGTGTGTCTGAGTGTGCCTGTGTGAGTCTGAGTGTGTCTGTGTGTCCGTGTGTGTCTGAGTGTGCCTGTGTGAGTCTGAGTGTGTCTGTGTGTCCGTGTGTGTCTGAGTGTGCCTGTGTGAGTCTGAGTGTGTCTGAGTGTCTGAGTGTGTCTGAGTGTGTTTGTGTGTCCGTGTGTGTCTGAGTGTGCCTGAGTGTCTGAGTGTGTCTGTGTGTCCGTGTGTGTTTGAGTGTCCGTGTGTGTCTGAGTGTCCGTGTGTGTCTGTGTGCCCGTGTGTGTCTGAGTGTCCGTGTGTGTCTGAGTGTCCGTGTGTGTCTGAGTGTCCGTGTGTGTCTGAGTGTCCGTGTGTGTCTGAGTGTGTCTGTGTGTGTCTGAGTGTCCGTGTGTGTCTGAGTGTGCCTGTGTGTGTCTGTGTGTGTCTGAGTGTCCGTGTGTGTCTGAGTGTGCCTGTGTGTGTCTGAGTGTCCGTGTGTGTCTGAGTGTGCCTGTGTGTGTCTGTGTGTGTCTGAGTGTCCGTGTGTGTCTGAGTGCCTGAGTGTGCCTGTGTGTGTCTGAGTGTCCGTGTGTGAATGAGTGTGCCTGTGTGTGTCTGTGTGTGTCTGAGTGTGCCTGTGTGTCTGTGTGTCTGTGTGTGTCTGTGTGTCCGTGTGTGTCTGTGTGTGCCTGTGTGTCTGTGTGTCCGTGTGTGTCTGTGTGTGTCTGTGTGTCCGTGTGTGTCTGTGTGTCTGTGTGTCCGTGTGTGTCTGTGTGTGTCCGTGTGTGTCTGAGTGTGCCTGTGTGTCCGTGTGTGTCTGTGTGTGTCTGAGTGTCCGTGTGTGTCTGAGTGTCCGTGTGTGTCCGTGTGTGTCTGAGTGTGCCTGTGTGTCTGTGTGTCCGTGTGTGTCTGTGTGTGTCTGTGTGTCCGTGTGTGTCTGTGTGTGTCTGTGTCTGTGTGTCCGTGTGTCTGTGTGTCCGTGTGTGTCTGAGTGTCCGTGTGTGTCTGAGTGTCCGTGTGTGTCTGAGTAACCGTGTGTGTCTGTGTGTCCGTGTGTGTCTGTGTGTCCGTGTGTGTCTGAGTGTGTCTGTGTGTCCGTGTGTGTCTGTGTGTCCGTGTGTGTCTGAGTGTGTCTGAGTGTCCGTGTGTGTCTGTGTGTCCGTGTGTGTCTGAGTGTGTCTGTGTGTCCGTGTGTGTCTGTGTGTGTCTGTGTGTCCGTGTGTGTCTGAGTGTGTCTGTGTGTCCGTGTGTGTCTGTGTGTGTCTGTGTGTCCGTGTGTGTCTGTGTGTCCGTGTGTGTCTGTGTGTCCGTGTGTGTCTGAGTGTCCGTGTGTGTCTAAGTGTCCGTGTGTGTCTGAGTGTGTCTGTGTGTCCGTGTGTGTCTGAGTGTCCGTGTGTGTCTGAGTGTCCGTGTGTGTCTGAGTGTCCGTGTGTGTCCGTGTGTGTCTGTGTGTCCGTGTGTGTCTGAGTGTCCGTGTGTGTCTGAGTGTCCGTGTGTGTCTGTGTGTCCGTGTGTGTCTGAGTGTCCGTGTGTGTCTGAGTGTGCCTGTGTGAGTCTGTGTGTCCGTGTGTGTCTGTGTGTCCGTGTGTGTCTGTGTGTCCGTGTGTGTCTGAGTGTCCGTGTGTGTCTGTGTGTCCGTGTGTGTCTGAGTGTCCGTGTGTGTCTGTGTGTCCGTGTGTGTCTGAGTGACCGTGTGTGTCGGAGTGTCCGTGTGTGTCTGTGTGTCCGTGTGTGTCTGAGTGTCCGTGTGTGTCTGAGTGTCCGTGTGTGTCTGAGTGTGTCTGAGTGTGTCTGAGTGTCCGTGTGTGTCTGAGTGTCCGTGTGTGTCTGAGTGTGCCTGTGTGTGTCTGTGTGTGTCTGAGTGTCCGTGTGTGTCTGAGTGTGCCTGTGTGTGTCTGTGTGTGTCTGAGTGTCCGTGTGTGTCTGAGTGACCGTGTGTGTCTGTGTGTCTGAGTGACCGTGTGTGTCTGAGTGTGTCTGTGTGTCCGTGTGTGTCTGAGTGTGTCTGTGTGTCCGTGTGTGTCTGAGTGTCCGTGTGTGTCTGAGTGTGTCCGTGTGTGTCTGTGTGTCCGTGTGTGTCTGAGTGTGTCTGAGTGTCCGTGTGTGTCTGAGTGTGTCTGAGTGTCCGTGTGTGTCTGAGTGTGTCTGAGTGTCCGTGTGTGTCTGAGTGTGTCTGAGTGTCCGTGTGTGTCTGAGTGTCCGTGTGTGTCTGAGTGTCCGTGTGTGTCTGAGTGTGTCTGAGTGTCCGTGTGTGTCTGAGTGTCCGTGTGTGTCTGAGTGTCCGTGTGTGTCTGAGTGTCCGTGTGTGTCTGTGTGTCCGTGTGTGTCTGTGTGTCCGTGTGTGTCTGTGTGTCCGTGTGTGTCTGAGTGTGTCTGAGTGTCCGTGTGTGTCTGAGTGTCCGTGTGTGTCTGAGTGTCCGTGTGTGTCTGAGTGTGTCTGAGTGTCCGTGTGTCTGAGTGTCCGTGTGTGTCTGAGTGACCGTGTGTGTCTGAGTGTGCCTGTGTGAGTCTGAGTGTGTCTGTGTGTCCGTGTGTGTCTGAGTGTGCCTGTGTGAGTCTGAGTGTGTCTGAGTGTCTGAGTGTGTCTGAGTGTGTCTGTGTGTCCGTGTGTGTCTGAGTGTGCCTGAGTGTCTGAGTGTGTCTGTGTGTCCGTGTGTGTCTGAGTGTCCGTGTGTGTCTGTGTGTCCGTGTGTGTCTGAGTGTCCGTGTGTGTCTGAGTGTCCGTGTGTGTCTGAGTGTCCGTGTGTGTCTGAGTGTGTCTGTGTGTGTCTGAGTGTCCGTGTGTGTCTGAGTGTCCGTGTGTGTCTGAGTGTGCCTGTGTGTGTCTGTGTGTGTCTGAGTGTCCGTGTGTGTCTGAGTGTCCGTGTGTGTCTGAGTGTCCGTGTGTGTCTGAGTGTCCGTGTGTCTGAGTGTCCGTGTGTGTCTGAGTGTCCGTGTGTGTCTGAGTGTCCGTGTGTGTCTGAGTGTCCGTGTGTGTCTGAGTGTGTCTGTGTGTGTCTGAGTGTTCGTGTGTGTCTGAGTGAGTCTGTGTGTGTCTGAGTGTCCGTGTGTGTCTGTGTGTGTCTGTGTGTGTCTGAGTGACCGTGTGTGTCCGTGTGTGTCTGTGTGAATCTGTGTGTGTCTGAGTGTCCGTGTGTGTCTGAGTGTGTCCGTGTGTGTCTGAGTGTGTCCGTGTGTGTCTGAGTGTGTCCGTGTGTGTCTGAGTGTCCGTGTGTGTCTGAGTGTCCGTGTGTGTCTGAGTGCCGTGTGTGTCTGAGTGTCCGTGTGTGTCTGAGTGTCCGTGTGTGTCTGAGTGTGTCTGAGTGTCCGTGTGTGTCTGAGTGTGTCTGAGTGTCCGTGTGTGTCTGAGTGTCCGTGTGTGTCTGTGTGTGTCTGAGTGTCCGTGTGTGTCTGAGTGACCGTGTGTGTCTGAGTGACCGTGTGTGTCTGAGTGACCGTGTGTGTCTGAGTGACCGTGTGTGTCTGAGTGACCGTGGGTGTCTGAGTGACCGTGTGTGTCTGTGTGTCCGTGTGTGTCTGAGTGTGCCTGTGTGAGTCTGAGTGTGTCTGTGTGTCCGTGTGTGTCTGAGTGTGCCTGTGTGAGTCTGAGTGTGTCTGTGTGTCCGTGTGTGTCTGAGTGTGCCTGTGTGAGTCTGAGTGTGTCTGAGTGTCTGAGTGTGTCTGAGTGTGTCTGTGTGTCCGTGTGTGTCTGAGTGTGCCTGAGTGTCTGAGTGTGTCTGTGTGTCCGTGTGTGTCTGAGTGTCCGTGTGTGTCTGTGTGTCCGTGTGTGTCTGAGTGTCCGTGTGTGTCTGAGTGTCCGTGTGTGTCTGAGTGTGTCTGTGTGTGTCTGAGTGTCCGTGTGTGTCTGAGTGTCCGTGTGTGTCTGAGTGTGCCTGTGTGTGTCTGTGTGTGTCTGAGTGTCCGTGTGTGTCTGAGTGTGCCTGTGTGTGTCTGTGTGTGTCTGAGTGTCCGTGTGTGTCTGAGTGTGCCTGTGTGTGTCTGTGTGTGTCTGAGTGTCCGTGTGTGTCTGAGTGCCTGAGTGTGCCTGTGTGTGTCTGAGTGTCCGTGTGTGTCTGAGTGTGCCTGTGTGTGTCTGTGTGTGTCTGAGTGTCCGTGTGTGTCTGAGTGTCCGTGTGTGTCTGAGTGTCCGTGTGTGTCTGAGTGTGTCTGAGTGTGCCTGTGTGTCTGTGTGTCCGTGTGTGTCTGTGTGTGTCTGTGTGTCTGTGTGTCCGTGTGTGTCTGTGTGTCCGTGTGTGTCTGTGTGTGTCTGTGTGTGCCTGTGTGTCTGTGTGTCCGTGTGTGTCTGTGTGTCTGTGTGTCTGTGTAGTCTGTGTGTCCGTGTGTGTCTGTGTGTGTCTGTGTGTCTGTGTGTCCGTGTGTGTCTGTGTGTGTCCGTGTGTGTCTGAGTGTGCCTGTGTGTCCGTGTGTGTCTGAGTGTGTCTGAGTGTGTCTGTGTGTGTCTGTGTGTGTCTGTGTGTGTCTGTGTGTGTCTGTGTGTCTGAGTGTCCGTGTGTGTCCGTGTGTGTCTGAGTGTGTCTGTGTGTCCGTGTGTGTCTGTGTGTCCGTGTTTGTCTGTGTGTCCGTGTGTGTCTGAGTGTGTCTGAGTGTCCGTGTGTGTCTGTGTGTCCGTGTGTGTCTGAGTGTGTCTGAGTGTCCGTGTGTGTCTGAGTGTGTCTGTGTGTCCGTGTGTGTGTGTGTATCTGTGTGTCCGTGTGTGTCTGTGAGTCCGTGTGTGTCCGTGTGTCCGTGTGTGTCTGAGTGTCCGTGTGTGTCTGAGTGTCCGTGTGTGTCTGAGTGTGTCTGTGTGTCCTTGTGTGTCTGAGTGTCCGTGTGTGTCTGAGTGTCCGTGTGTGTCTGAGTGTGTCTGAGTGTCCGTGTGTGTCTGAGTGTCCGTGTGTGTCCGTGTGTGTCTGTGTGTCCGTGTGTGTCTGAGTGTCCGTGTGTGTCTGAGTGTCCGTGTGTGTCTGTGTGTCCGTGTGTGTCTGAGTGTCCGTGTGAGTCTGAGTGTGTCTGAGTGTCCGTGTGTGTCTGAGTGTCCGTGTGTGTCTGTGTGTCCGTGTGTGTCTGAGTGTCCGTGTGTGTCTGAGTGTGTCTGAGTGTCCGTGTGTGTCTGAGTGTCCCTGTGTGTCTGAGTGTCCGTGTGTGTCTGAGTGTCCGTGTGTGTCTGAGTGTCCGTGTGTGTCTGAGTGTCCGTGTGTGTCTGAGTGTCCGTGTGTGTCTGTGTGTGTCCGTGTGTGTCTGTGTGTGTCCGTGTGTGTCTGAGTGTCCGTGTGTGTCTGAGTGTCCGTGTGTGTCTGAGTGTCCGTGTGTGTCTGTGTGTGTCCGTGTGTGTCTGAGTGTCCGTGTGTGTCTGATTGTCCGTGTGTGTCTGTGTGTGTCTGTGTGTGTCTGAGTGTCCGTGTGTGTCTGAGTGTCCGTGTGTGTCTGAGTGTCCGTGTGTGTCTGTGTGTCCGTGTGTGTCTGAGTGTGCCTGTGTGTCCGTGTGTGTCTGAGTGTCCGTGTGTGTCCGTGTGTGTCTGAGTGTGCCTGTGTGTCTGTGTGTCCGTGTGTGTCTGTGTGTGTCTGTGTGTCCGTGTGTGTCTGTTTGTGTCTGTGTGTCTGTGTGTCCGTGTGTGTCTGTGTGTGTCTGTGTGTCTGTGTGTCCGTGTGTGTCTGAGTGTCCGTGTGTGTCTGAGTGTCCGTGTGTGTCTGTGTGTCCGTGTGTGTCTGAGTGTCCGTGTGTGTCTGAGTGTCCGTGTGTGTCTGAGTGTCCGTGTGTGTCTGAGTGTGTCTGTGTGTCTGTGTGTGTCTGAGTGTGTCTGTGTGTCCTTGTGTGTCTGTGTGTCCGTGTGTGTCTGAGTGTGTCTGTGTGTCCGTGTTTGTCTGTGTGTCCGTGTGTGTCTGAGTGTGTCTGAGTGTCCGTGTGTGTCTGTGTGTCCGTGTGTGTCTGTGTGTGTCTGTGTGTCCGTGTGTGTCTGAGTGTGTCTGTGTGTCCGTGTGTGTCTGTGTGTGTCTGTGTGTCTGTGTGTCCGTGTGTGTCTGTGTGTCCGTGTGTGTCTGAGTGTCCGTGTGTGTCTGAGTGTCCGTGTGTGTCTGAGTGTGTCTGTGTGTCCGTGTGTGTCTGAGTGTCCGTGTGTGTCTGAGTGTCCGTGTGTGTCTGAGTGTGTCTGAGTGTCCGTGTGTGTCTGAGTGTGTCTGAGTGTCCGTGTGTGTCTGAGTGTCCGTGTGTGTCCGTGTGTGTCTGTGTGTCCGTGTGTGTCTGAGTGTCCGTGTGTGTCTGAGTGTCCGTGTGTGTCTGTGTGTCCGTGTGTGTCTGAGTGTCCGTGTGTGTCTGAGTGTGCCTGTGTGAGTCTGTGTGTCCGTGTGTGTCTGAGTGTCCGTGTGTGTCTGTGTGTCCGTGTGTGTGTCCGTGTGTGTCTGAGTGTCCGTGTGTGTCTGTGTGTCCGTGTGTGTCTGAGTGTCCGTGTGTGTCTGTGTGTCCGTGTGTGTCTGTGTGTCCGTGTGTGTCTGAGTGTCCGTGTGTGTCTGAGTGTCCGTGTGTGTCTGTGTGTCCGTGTGTGTCTGAGTGTCCGTGTGTGTCTGAGTGTACGTGTGTGTCTGAGTGCGTCTGTGTGTCCGTGTGTGTCTGAGTGTGTCTGTGTGTCCGTGTGTGTCTGAGTGTCCGTGTGTGTCTGAGTGTGTCTGTGTGTCCGTGTGTGTCTGAGTGTCCGTGTGTGTCTGAGTGTCCGTGTGTGTCTGAGTGTGCCTGAGTGTCCGTGTGTGTCTGAGTGTCCGTGTGTGTCTGAGTGTGTCTGAGTGTCCGTGTGTGTCTGAGTGTCCGTGTGTGTCTGAGTGTCCGTGTGTGTCTGAGTGTCCGTGTGTCTGTGTGTCCGTGTGTGTCTGAGTGTCCGTGTGTGTCTGAGTGTGTCTGTGTGTCCGTGTGTGTCTGAGTGTCCGTGTGTGTCTGAGTGTCCGTGTGTGTCTGAGTGTGCCTGAGTGTCCGTGTGTGTCTGAGTGTCCGTGTGTGTCTGAGTGTCTGAGTGTGTCTGAGTGTCCGTGTGTGTCTGAGTGTCCGTGTGTGTCTGAGTGTCCGTGTGTGTCTGAGTGTCCGTGTGTGTCTGAGTGTCCGTGTGTGTCTGAGTGTCCGTGTGTGTCTGAGTGTCCGTGTGTGTCTGAGTGTGTCTGAGTGTCCGTGTGTGTCTGAGTGTCCGTGTGTGTCTGTGTGTGTCTGAGTGTCCGTGTGTGTCTGTGTGTGTATGAGTGTCCGTGTGTGTCTGTGTGTGTCTGAGTGTGCCTGTGTGTGTCTGAGTGTCCGTGTGTGTCTGAGTGTGCCTGTGTGTGTCTGTGTGTGTCTGAGTGTCCGTGTGTGTCTGAGTGTGCCTGTGTGTGTCTGTGTGTGTCTGAGTGTCCGTGTGTGTCTGAGTGCCTGAGTGTGCCTGTGTGTGTCTGAGTGTCCGTATGTGTCTGAGTGTGCCTGTGTGTGTCTGTGTGTCCGTGTGTGTCTGAGTGTCCGTGTGTGTCTGTGTGTCCGTGTGTGTCTGTGTGTCCGTGTGTGTCTGTGTGTGTCTGTGTGTGTCCGTGTGTGTCTGAGTGTGCCTGTGTGTCCGTGTGTGTCTGTGTGTGTCTGTGTGTGTCTGTGTGTCTGAGTGTCCGTGAGTGTCTGAGTGTCCGTGTGTGTCCGTGTGTGTCTGAGTGTGCCTGTGTGTCTGTGTCCGTGTGTGTCTGTGTGTGTCTGTGTGTCTGTGTGTCCGTGTGTGTCTGTTTGTGTCTGTGTGTCCGTGTGTGTCTGTGTGTCTGTGTGTCCGTGTGTGTCTGAGTGTCCGTGTGTGTCTGAGTGTCCGTGTGTGTCTGAGTGACCGTGTGTGTCTGTGTGTCCGTGTGTGTCTGAGTGTCCGTGTGTGTCTGAGTGTCCGTGTGTGTGTGAGTGTCCGTGTGTGTCTGAGTGTCCGTGTGTGTCTGTGTGTCCGTGTGTGTCTGAGTGTGTCTGTGTGTCCGTGTTTGTCTGTGTGTCCGTGTGTGTCTGAGTGTGTCTGAGTGTCCGTGTGTGTCTGTGTGTCCGTGTGTGTCTGAGTGTGTCTGTGTGTCCGTGTGTGTCTGTGTGTGTCTGTGTGTCCGTGTGTGTCTGAGTGTGTCTGTGTGTCCGTGTGTGTCTGTGTGTGTCTGTGTGTCTGTGTGTCCGTGTGTGTCAGTGTGTCCGTGTGTGTCTGTGTGTCCGTGTGTGTCTGAGTGTCCGTGTGTGTCTGAGTGTCCGTGTGTGTCTGAGTGTGTCTGTGTGTCCGTGTGTGTCAGAGTGTCCGTGTGTGTCTGAGTGTCCGTGTGTGTCTGAGTGTGTCTGAGTATCCGTGTGTGTCTGAGTGTGTCTGAGTGTCCGTGTGTGTCCGTGTGTGTCTGTGTGTCCGTGTGTGTCTGAGTGTCCGTGTGTGTCTGAGTGTCCGTGTGTGTCTGAGTGTCCGTGTGTGTCTGAGTGTGTCTGAGTGTCCGTGTGTGTCTGAGTGTGTCTGAGTGTGTCTGAGTGTCCGTGTGTGTCTGAGTGTGTCTGAGTGTCCGTGTGTGTCTGAGTGTGTCTGAGTGTCCGTGTGTGTCTGAGTGTGTCTGAGTGTCCGTGTGTGTCTGAGTGTGTCTGAGTGTGTCTGAGTGTCCGTGTGTGTCTGAGTATCCGTGTGTGTCTGAGTGTGTCTGAGTGTCCGTGTGTGTCTGAGTGTGTCTGAGTGTCCGTGTGTGTCTGAGTATCCGTGTGTGTCTGAGTGAGTCTGAGTGTCCGTGTGTGTCTGAGTGTCCGTGTGTGTCTGAGTGTCCGTGTGTGTCTGAGTGTCCGTGTGTGTCTGAGTGTACGTGTGTGTCTGAGTGTCCGTGTGTATCTGAGTGTCCGTGTGTGTCTGAGTGTCCGTGTGTGTCTGAGTGTCCGTGTGTGTCTGAGTGTCCGTGTGTGTCCGTGTGTGTCTGAGTGTCCGTGTGTGTCTGAGTGTCCGTGTGTGTCTGAGTGTCCGTGTGTGTCTGTGTGTGTCCGTGTGTGTCTGAGTGTCCGTGTGTGTCTGAGTGTCCGTGTGTGTCTGAGTGTGTCCGTGTGTGTCTGAGTGTCTGTGTGTGTCTGTGTGTGTCTGTGTGTGTCTGAGTGACCGTGTGTGTCTGAGTGACCGTGTGTGTCCGTGTGTGTCTGTGTGTGTCTGAGTGACCGTGTGTGTCTGAGTGTCCGTGTGTGTCTGAGTGTGTCCGTGTGTGTCTGAGTGTGTCCGTGTGTGTCTGAGTGTCCGTGTGTGTCTGAGTGTCCGTGTGTGTCTGCGTGTCCGTGTGTGTCTGAGTGACCGTGTGTGTCTGAGTGTCCGTGTGTGTCTGAGTGTCCGTGTGTGTCTGAGTGTCCGTGTGTGTCTGAGTGACCGTGTGTGTCTGAGTGTCCGTGTGTGTCTGAGTGTCCGTGTGTGTCTGAGTGTCCGTGTGTGTCTGTGTGTGTCTGAGTGTCCGTGTGTGTCTGAGTGTGTCTGAGTGTCCGTGTGTGTCTGAGTGTCCGTGTGTGTCTGTGTGTGTCTGAGTGTCCGTGTGTGTCTGAGTGACCGTGTGTGTCTGAGTGTCCGTGTGTGTCTGAGTGTCCGTGTGTGTCTGAGTGTCCGTGTGTGTCTGAGTGTCCGTGTGTGTCTGTGTGTGTCTGAGTGACCGTGTGTGTCTGAGTGTCCGTGTGTGTCTGTGTGTGTCTGAGTGACCGTGTGTGTCTGTGTGTCCGTGTGTGTCTGTGTGTCTGAGTGTCCGTGTGTGTCTGAGTGTCCGTGTGTGTCTGTGTGTGTCTGAGTGACCGTGTGTGTCTGAGTGTCCGTGTGTGTCTGAGTGTGTCTGAGTGTCCGTGTGTGTCTGAGTGTCCGTGTGTGTCTGAGTGTCCGTGTGTGTCTGTGTGTGTCTGAGTGTCCGTGTGTGTCTGAGTGACCGTGTGTGTCTGAGTGACCGTGTGTGTCTGAGTGACCGTGTGTGTCTGAGTGACCGTGTGTGTCTGAGTGTCCGTGTGTGTCTGAGTGTCCGTGTGTGTCTGAGTGTGTCTGAGTGTCCGTGTGTGTCTGAGTGTCCGTGTGTGTCTGAGTGTCCGTGTGTGTCTGAGTGTCCGTGTGTGTCTGAGTGTCCGTGTGTGTCTGAGTGTGTCTGTGTGAGTCTGAGTGTCCGTGTGTGTCTGAGTGTCCGTGTGTGTCTGAGTGTGTCTGAGTGTCCGTGTGTGTCTGAGTGTCCGTGTGTGTCTGAGTGTCCGTATGTGTCTGAGTGTGTCTGTGTGAGTCTGAGTGTGTCTGTGTGAGTCTGAGTGTCCGTGTGTGTCTGAGTGTCCGTGTGTGTCTGAGTGTCCTTGTGTGTCTGAGTGTCCGTGTGTGTCTGAGTGTCCGTGTGTGTCTGAGTGTCCGTGTGTGTCTGAGTGTGTCTGAGTGTGCCTGTGTGAGTCTGAGTGTGCCTGTGTGAGTCTGAGTGTGTCTGTGTGTGCCTGTGTGAGTCTGAGTGTGCCTGTGTGAGTCTGAGTGAGTCTGAGTGTGCCTGTGTGAGTCTGAGTGTGTCTGAGTGTGCCTGTGTGAGTCTGAGTGAGTCTGAGTGTGCCTGTGTGAGTCTGAGTGTGTCTGAGTGTGCCTGTGTGAGTCTGAGTGTGTCTGTGTGTGCCTGTGTGAGTCTGAGTGTGTCTGAGTGTGCCTGTGTGAGTCTGAGTGTGTCTGAGTGTGCCTGTGTGAGTCTGAGTGTGTCTGAGTGTGTCTGAGTGTGCCTGTGTGAGTCTGAGTGTGCCTGAGTGAGTCTGAGTGTGCCTGTGTGAGTCTGAGTGTGCCTGTGTGAGTCTGAGTGTGTCTGAGTGTGCCTGTGTGAGTCTGAGTGTGTCTGAGTGTGCCTGTGTGAGTCTGAGTGTGTCTGAGTGTGCCTGTGTGAGTCTGAGTGTGTCTGAGTGTGTCTGAGTGTGCCTGTGTGAGTCTGAGTGTGCCTGAGTGAGTCTGAGTGTGCCTGTGTGAGTCTGAGTGTGCCTGTGTGAGTCTGAGTGTGTCTGAGTGTGCCTGTGTGAGTCTGAGTGTGCCTGAGTGAGTCTGAGTGTGCCTGTGTGAGTCTGAGTGTGCCTGTGTGAGTCTGAGTGTGCCTGTGTGAGTCTGAGTGTGCCTGAGTGAGTCTGAGTGTGCCTGTGTGAGTCTGAGTGTGCCTGTGTGAGTCTGAGTGAGTCTGAGTGTGCCTGTGTGAGTCTGAGTGTGTCTGAGTGTGCCTGTGTGAGTCTGAGTGTGTCTGAGTGTGCCTGTGTGAGTCTGAGTGTGTCTGAGTGTGCCTGTGTGAGTCTGAGTGTGTCTGAGTGTGCCTGTGTGAGTCTGAGTGAGTCTGAGTGTGCCTGTGTGAGTCTGAGTGTGCCTGAGTGTGTCTGAGTGTGCCTGTGTGAGTCTGAGTGTGCCTGAGTGTGTCTGAGTGTGCCTGTGTGAGTCTGAGTGTGCCTGTGTGAGTCTGAGTGTGCCTGAGTGTGTCTGAGTGTGCCTGTGTGAGTCTGAGTGTGCCTGTGTGAGTCTGAGTGAGTCTGAGTGTGCCTGTGTGAGTCTGAGTGTGTCTGAGTGTGCCTGTGTGAGTCTGAGTGTGTCTGAGTGTGCCTGTGTGAGTCTGAGTGTGTCTGAGTGTGCCTGTGTGAGTCTGAGTGTGTCTGAGTGTGCCTGTGTGAGTCTGAGTGAGTCTGAGTGTGCCTGTGTGAGTCTGAGTGTGTCTGAGTGTGCCTGTGTGAGTCTGAGTGTGTCTGAGTGTGCCTGTGTGTGCCTGTGTGAGTCTGAGTGTGTCTGAGTGTGCCTGTGTGAGTCTGAGTGTGTCTGAGTGTGTCTGAGTGTGCCTGTGTGAGTCTGAGTGTGTCTGAGTGTGCCTGTGTGAGTCTGAGTGTGTCTGAGTGTGCCTGTGTGAGTCTGAGTGAGTCTGAGTGTGCCTGTGTGAGTCTGAGTGTGTCTGAGTGTGCCTGTGTGAGTCTGAGTGTGTCTGAGTGTGCCTGTGTGAGTCTGAGTGTGCCTGTGTGAGTCTGAGTGTGTCTGAGTGTGCCTGTGTGAGTCTGAGTGTGTCTGAGTGTGTCTGAGTGTGCCTGTGTGTGCCTGTGTGAGTCTGAGTGTGTCTGAGTGTGCCTGTGTGAGTCTGAGTGTGTCTGAGTGTGTCTGAGTGTGCCTGTGTGAGTCTGAGTGTGTCTGAGTGTGCCTGTGTGAGTCTGAGTGTGCCTGAGTGTGCCTGTGTGAGTCTGAGTGAGTCTGAGTGTGCCTGTGTGAGTCTGAGTGTGTCTGAGTGTGCCTGTGTGAGTCTGAGTGTGTCTGAGTGTGCCTGTGTGAGTCTGAGTGTGCCTGTGTGAGTCTGAGTGTGTCTGAGTGTGCCTGTGTGAGTCTGAGTGTGTCTGAGTGTGCCTGTGTGAGTCTGAGTGTGTCTGTGTGTGCCTGTGTGAGTCTGAGTGTGTCTGAGTGTGCCTGTGTGAGTCTGAGTGTGTCTGAGTGTGCCTGTGTGAGTCTGAGTGTGCCTGTGTGAGTCTGAGTGTGTCTGAGTGTGTCTGAGTGTGCCTGTGTGAGTCTGAGTGTGCCTGAGTGAGTCTGAGTGTGCCTGTGTGAGTCTGAGTGTGTCTGTGTGAGTCTGAGTGTGTCTGAGTGTGCCTGTGTGAGTCTGAGTGTGCCTGAGTGAGTCTGAGTGTGTCTGTGTGAGTCTGAGTGTGTCTGAGTGTGCCTGTGTGAGTCTGAGTGTGTCTGAGTGAGTCTGAGTGTGCCTGTGTGAGTCTGAGTGTGCCTGTGTGAGTCTGAGTGTGTCTGAGTGTGCCTGTGTGAGTCTGAGTGTGCCTGAGTGAGTCTGAGTGTGCCTGTGTGAGTCTGAGTGTGTCTGAGTGTGCCTGTGTGAGTCTGAGTGTGCCTGTGTGAGTCTGAGTGAGTCTGAGTGTGCCTGTGTGAGTCTGAGTGTGTCTGAGTGTGCCTGTGTGAGTCTGAGTGTGTCTGAGTGTGCCTGTGTGAGTCTGAGTGTGTCTGAGTGTGCCTGTGTGAGTCTGAGTGAGTCTGAGTGTGCCTGTGTGAGTCTGAGTGTGTCTGAGTGTGCCTGTGTGAGTCTGAGTGTGTCTGAGTGTGCCTGTGTGTGCCTGTGTGAGTCTGAGTGTGTCTGAGTGTGCCTGTGTGAGTCTGAGTGTGTCTGAGTGTGTCTGAGTGTGCCTGTGTGAGTCTGAGTGTGTCTGAGTGTGCCTGTGTGAGTCTGAGTGTGTCTGAGTGTGCCTGTGTGAGTCTGAGTGAGTCTGAGTGTGCCTGTGTGAGTCTGAGTGTGTCTGAGTGTGCCTGTGTGAGTCTGAGTGTGTCTGAGTGTGCCTGTGTGTGCCTGTGTGAGTCTGAGTGTGCCTGTGTGAGTCTGAGTGAGTCTGAGTGTGCCTGTGTGAGTCTGAGTGTGTCTGAGTGTGCCTGTGTGAGTCTGAGTGTGTCTGAGTGTGCCTGTGTGAGTCTGAGTGTGTCTGAGTGTGCCTGTGTGAGTCTGAGTGAGTCTGAGTGTGCCTGTGTGAGTCTGAGTGTGTCTGAGTGTGCCTGTGTGAGTCTGAGTGTGTCTGAGTGTGCCTGTGTGTGCCTGTGTGAGTCTGAGTGTGCCTGTGTGAGTCTGAGTGTGTCTGTGTGAGTCTGAGTGTGCCTGTGTGAGTCTGAGTGTGCCTGTGTGAGTCTGAGTGTGCCTGTGTGAGTCTGAGTGTGCCTGTGTGAGTCTGAGTGTGCCTGTGTGAGTCTGAGTGTGCCTGTGTGTGTCTGAGTGTGCCTGTGTGAGTCTGAGTGAGTCTGAGTGTGCCTGTGTGAGTCTGAGTGTGTCTGTGTGAGTCTGAGTGTGCCTGTGTGAGTCTGAGTGTGCCTGTGTGAGTCTGAGTGTGTCTGTGTGAGTCTGAGTGTGCCTGTGTGAGTCTGAGTGTGTCTGAGTGAGTCTGAGTGTGCCTGTGTGAGTCTGAGTGTGCCTGTGTGAGTCTGAGTGTGTCTGTGTGAGTCTGAGTGTGCCTGTGTGAGTCTGAGTGTGTCTGAGTGAGTCTGAGTGTGCCTGTGTGAGTCTGAGTGTGTCTGTGTGAGTCTGAGTGTGTCTGTGTGAGTCTGAGTGTGCCTGTGTGAGTCTGAGTGTGTCTGTGTGAGTCTGAGTGTGCCTGTGTGAGTCTGAGTGTGTCTGTGTGAGTCTGAGTGTGTCTGTGTGAGTCTGAGTGTGTCTGTGTGAGTCTGAGTGTGCCTGTGTGAGTCTGAGTGTGTCTGTGTGAGTCTGAGTGTGCCTGTGTGAGTCTGAGTGTGTCTGTGTGAGTCTGAGTGTGCCTGTGTGAGTCTGAGTGTGTCTGTGTGAGTCTGAGTGTGCCTGTGTGAGTCTGAGTGTGTCTGTGTGAGTCTGAGTGTGCCTGTGTGAGTCTGAGTGTGCCTGTGTGAGTCTGAGTGAGTCTGAGTGTGCCTGTGTGAGTCTGAGTGTGCCTGTGTGAGTCTGAGTGTGTCTGTGTGAGTCTGAGTGTGCCTGTGTGAGTCTGAGTGTGTCTGTGTGAGTCTGAGTGAGTCTGAGTGTGCCTGTGTGAGTCTGAGTGTGCCTGTGTGAGTCTGAGTGTGTCTGAGTGTGTCTGTGTGAGTCTGAGTGAGTCTGAGTGTGTCTGTGTGAGTCTGAGTGTGTCTGTGTGAGTCTGAGTGTGTCTGTGTGAGTCTGAGTGTGCCTGTGTGAGTCTGAGTGTGCCTGTGTGAGTCTGAGTGTGCCTGTGTGAGTCTGAGTGTGTCTGTGTGAGTCTGAGTGTGTCTGTGTGAGTCTGAGTGTGCCTGTGTGAGTCTGAGTGTGCCTGTGTGAGTCTGAGTGTGCCTGTGTGTGTCTGAGTGTGCCTGTGTGAGTCTGAGTGAGTCTGAGTGTGCCTGTGTGAGTCTGAGTGTGCCTGTGTGAGTCTGAGTGTGTCTGTGTGAGTCTGAGTGTGTCTGTGTGAGTCTGAGTGTGTCTGTGTGAGTCTGAGTGAGTCTGAGTGTGCCTGTGTGAGTCTGAGTGTGCCTGTGTGAGTCTGAGTGTGTCTGAGTGTGTCTGTGTGAGTCTGAGTGTGCCTGTGTGAGTCTGAGTGTGCCTGTGTGAGTCTGAGTGTGTCTGAGTGTGTCTGTGTGAGTCTGAGTGTGTCTGTGTGAGTCTGAGTGTGCCTGTGTGAGTCTGAGTGTGCCTGTGTGAGTCTGAGTGTGCCTGTGTGTGTCTGAGTGTGCCTGTGTGAGTCTGAGTGAGTCTGAGTGTGCCTGTGTGAGTCTGAGTGTGTCTGTGTGAGTCTGAGTGTGTCTGTGTGAGTCTGAGTGTGCCTGTGTGAGTCTGAGTGTGTCTGTGTGAGTCTGAGTGTGTCTGTGTGAGTCTGAGTGTGCCTGTGTGAGTCTGAGTGTGCCTGTGTGAGTCTGAGTGTGCCTGTGTGTGTCTGAGTGTGCCTGTGTGAGTCTGAGTGAGTCTGAGTGTGCCTGTGTGAGTCTGAGTGTGCCTGTGTGAGTCTGAGTGTGCCTGTGTGAGTCTGAGTGTGCCTGTGTGAGTCTGAGTGTGCCTGTGTGAGTCTGAGTGAGTCTGAGTGTGCCTGTGTGAGTCTGAGTGTGCCTGTGTGAGTCTGAGTGTGCCTGTGTGAGTCTGAGTGTGCCTGTGTGAGTCTGAGTGTGCCTGTGTGAGTCTGAGTGAGTCTGAGTGTGCCTGTGTGAGTCTGAGTGTGTCTGTGTGAGTCTGAGTGTGCCTGTGTGAGTCTGAGTGTGCCTGTGTGAGTCTGAGTGTGCCTGTGTGAGTCTGAGTGTGCCTGTGTGAGTCTGAGTGTGCCTGTGTGAGTCTGAGTGAGTCTGAGTGTGCCTGTGTGAGTCTGAGTGTGCCTGTGTGAGTCTGAGTGTGTCTGTGTGAGTCTGAGTGTGCCTGTGTGAGTCTGAGTGTGTCTGTGTGAGTCTGAGTGTGCCTGTGTGAGTCTGAGTGTGCCTGTGTGAGTCTGAGTGTGCCTGTGTGAGTCTGAGTGAGTCTGAGTGTGCCTGTGTGAGTCTGAGTGTGCCTGTGTGAGTCTGAGTGTGTCTGTGTGAGTCTGAGTGTGTCTGTGTGTGCCTGTGTGAGTCTGAGTGTGTCTGTGTGAGTCTGAGTGTGTCTGAGTGTGCCTGTGTGAGTCTGAGTGAGTCTGAGTGTGCCTGTGTGAGTCTGAGTGTGTCTGAGTGTGCCTGTGTGAGTCTGAGTGTGTCTGAGTGTGCCTGTGTGTGCCTGTGTGAGTCTGAGTGTGCCTGTGTGAGTCTGAGTGAGTCTGAGTGTGCCTGTGTGAGTCTGAGTGTGTCTGAGTGTGCCTGTGTGAGTCTGAGTGTGTCTGAGTGTGCCTGTGTGAGTCTGAGTGTGTCTGAGTGTGCCTGTGTGAGTCTGAGTGAGTCTGAGTGTGCCTGTGTGAGTCTGAGTGTGTCTGAGTGTGCCTGTGTGAGTCTGAGTGTGTCTGAGTGTGCCTGTGTGTGCCTGTGTGAGTCTGAGTGTGCCTGTGTGAGTCTGAGTGTGTCTGTGTGAGTCTGAGTGTGCCTGTGTGAGTCTGAGTGTGCCTGTGTGAGTCTGAGTGTGCCTGTGTGAGTCTGAGTGTGCCTGTGTGAGTCTGAGTGTGCCTGTGTGAGTCTGAGTGTGCCTGTGTGAGTCTGAGTGTGCCTGTGTGTGTCTGAGTGTGCCTGTGTGAGTCTGAGTGAGTCTGAGTGTGCCTGTGTGAGTCTGAGTGTGTCTGTGTGAGTCTGAGTGTGCCTGTGTGAGTCTGAGTGTGCCTGTGTGAGTCTGAGTGTGTCTGTGTGAGTCTGAGTGTGCCTGTGTGAGTCTGAGTGTGTCTGAGTGAGTCTGAGTGTGCCTGTGTGAGTCTGAGTGTGCCTGTGTGAGTCTGAGTGTGTCTGTGTGAGTCTGAGTGTGCCTGTGTGAGTCTGAGTGTGTCTGAGTGAGTCTGAGTGTGCCTGTGTGAGTCTGAGTGTGTCTGTGTGAGTCTGAGTGTGTCTGTGTGAGTCTGAGTGTGCCTGTGTGAGTCTGAGTGTGCCTGTGTGAGTCTGAGTGTGCCTGTGTGAGTCTGAGTGTGCCTGTGTGAGTCTGAGTGTGCCTGTGTGAGTCTGAGTGTGCCTGTGTGTGTCTGAGTGTGCCTGTGTGAGTCTGAGTGAGTCTGAGTGTGCCTGTGTGAGTCTGAGTGTGCCTGTGTGAGTCTGAGTGTGCCTGTGTGAGTCTGAGTGTGCCTGTGTGAGTCTGAGTGTGCCTGTGTGAGTCTGAGTGAGTCTGAGTGTGCCTGTGTGAGTCTGAGTGTGCCTGTGTGAGTCTGAGTGTGCCTGTGTGAGTCTGAGTGTGCCTGTGTGAGTCTGAGTGAGTCTGAGTGTGCCTGTGTGAGTCTGAGTGTGTCTGTGTGAGTCTGAGTGTGCCTGTGTGAGTCTGAGTGTGTCTGTGTGAGTCTGAGTGTGCCTGTGTGAGTCTGAGTGTGCCTGTGTGAGTCTGAGTGTGCCTGTGTGAGTCTGAGTGAGTCTGAGTGTGCCTGTGTGAGTCTGAGTGTGCCTGTGTGAGTCTGAGTGTGTCTGTGTGAGTCTGAGTGTGTCTGTGTGTGCCTGTGTGAGTCTGAGTGTGTCTGTGTGAGTCTGAGTGTGTCTGTGTGAGTCTGAGTGTGTCTGTGTGAGTCTGAGTGTGTCTGTGTGAGTCTGAGTGAGTCTGAGTGTGCCTGTGTGAGTCTGAGTGTGTCTGTGTGAGTCTGAGTGTGTCTGTGTGAGTCTGAGTGTGTCTGTGTGAGTCTGAGTGTGTCTGTGTGAGTCTGAGTGTGCCTGTGTGAGTCTGAGTGTGTCTGTGTGAGTCTGAGTGAGTCTGAGTGTGCCTGTGTGAGTCTGAGTGTGTCTGTGTGAGTCTGAGTGTGTCTGTGTGAGTCTGAGTGTGCCTGTGTGAGTCTGAGTGTGTCTGTGTGAGTCTGAGTGTGTCTGTGTGAGTCTGAGTGTGTCTGTGTGAGTCTGAGTGTGTCTGTGTGAGTCTGAGTGTGCCTGTGTGAGTCTGAGTGTGTCTGTGTGAGTCTGAGTGTGTCTGTGTGAGTCTGAGTGTGCCTGTGTGAGTCTGAGTGTGTCTGTGTGAGTCTGAGTGTGTCTGTGTGAGTCTGAGTGTGTCTGAGTGAGTCTGAGTGTGCCTGTGTGAGTCTGAGTGTGTCTGTGTGAGTCTGAGTGTGTCTGTGTGAGTCTGAGTGTGTCTGTGTGAGTCTGAGTGTGTCTGTGTGAGTCTGAGTGTGTCTGTGTGAGTCTGAGTGTGCCTGTGTGAGTCTGAGTGTGTCTGTGTGAGTCTGAGTGTGTCTGTGTGAGTCTGAGTGTGTCTGTGTGAGTCTGAGTGTGTCTGTGTGAGTCTGAGTGTGCCTGTGTGAGTCTGAGTGTGTCTGTGTGAGTCTGAGTGTGTCTGAGTGTGTCTGTGTGAGTCTGAGTGTGTCTGTGTGAGTCTGAGTGTGTCTGTGTGAGTCTGAGTGTGTCTGTGTGAGTCTGAGTGTGTCTGTGTGAGTCTGAGTGTGTCTGTGTGAGTCTGAGTGTGTCTGTGTGAGTCTGAGTGTGTCTGTGTGAGTCTGAGTGTGTCTGTGTGAGTCTGAGTGTGCCTGTGTGAGTCTGAGTGTGTCTGTGTGAGTCTGAGTGTGTCTGAGTGTGTCTGTGTGAGTCTGAGTGTGTCTGTGTGAGTCTGAGTGTGTCTGTGTGAGTCTGAGTGTGTCTGTGTGAGTCTGAGTGTGTCTGTGTGAGTCTGAGTGTGTCTGTGTGAGTCTGAGTGTGTCTGTGTGAGTCTGAGTGTGTCTGTGTGAGTCTGAGTGTGTCTGTGTGAGTCTGAGTGTGTCTGTGTGAGTCTGAGTGTGTCTGTGTGAGTCTGAGTGTGTCTGTGTGAGTCTGAGTGTGTCTGTGTGAGTCTGAGTGTGTCTGTGTGAGTCTGAGTGTGTCTGTGTGAGTCTGAGTGTGTCTGTGTGAGTCTGAGTGTGCCTGTGTGAGTCTGAGTGTGTCTGTGTGAGTCTGAGTGTGTCTGTGTGAGTCTGAGTGTGTCTGTGTGAGTCTGAGTGTGTCTGTGTGAGTCTGAGTGTGTCTGTGTGAGTCTGAGTGTGTCTGTGTGAGTCTGAGTGTGTCTGTGTGAGTCTGAGTGTGTCTGTGTGAGTCTGAGTGTGCCTGTGTGAGTCTGAGTGTGTCTGTGTGAGTCTGAGTGTGCCTGTGTGAGTCTGAGTGTGCCTGTGTGAGTCTGAGTGTCCGTGTGTGTCTGAGTGTGTCTGTGTGAGTCTGAGTGTGTCCGTGTGTGTCTGAGTGTGTGTCTGTGTGTGTGTGTCTGTGTGTTTCTGTGTTTATGTGTTTCTATGTGTGTGTATGTGTGTGCGTTTCTGTGTGTTTCTGTGTTTATGTGTTTCTATGTGTGTGTATGTGTGTGTCTGTGTGTTTCTGTGTTTATGTGTTTCTGTGTGTGTGTCTGTGTGTGTGTCTGTGTGTTTCTGTGTTTATGTGTTTCTATGTGTGTGTATGTGTGCGTTTCTGTGTGTGTAGGTGTGTGTGTGTATGTGTCTGTGTGTGTGTTTCTGTGTCTGTGTCTGTTTCTGTGTGTATGTGTCTGTGTGTGTTTCTGTCTGTGTGTTTCTGTGAGTGTTTCTGTGTGTGTATGTGTCTGTGTGCGTCTCTGAGTATGTTTCTGTGTGTGTTTCTGTGTGTATGTGTCTGTGCGTGTTTCTGTGTATGTGTGTGTATCTGTATGTGTGTGTGTATCTGTATGTGTGTATGTGTTTGTGTGTGTTTTTGTGTGTGTGTGTTTCTGTGTGTGTATCTGTATGTGTGTGTATATGAATGTGTGTGTGTTTCTGTGTGTGTATCTGTATGTGGTGTTTCTATGTGTGTTTCTGTGTGTGTGTTTCTGTGTGTGTATGTGTGTGTATCTGTATGTGTGTGTATCTGTATGTGTGTGTATCTGTATGTGTGTGTATCTGTATGTGTGTGTATCTGTATGTGTGTGTGTTTCTGTGTGTGTGTATGTGTGTGTATCTGTATGTGTGTGTTTCTATGTGTGTTTCTGTGTGTGTGTTTCTGTGTGTGTATGTGTGTGTATCTGTATGTGTGTGTTTCTGGGTGTGTGTATGTGTGTGTATCTGTATGTGTGTGTGTTTCTGTGTGTGTGTTTCTGTGTGTGTATCTGTATGTGAGTATTTCTATGTGTGTTTCTGTGTGTGTATCTGTATGTGTGTGTTTCTATGTGTGTTTCTGTGTGTGTATCTGTATGTGTGTGTTTCTATGTGTGTTTCTGTGTGTGTATCTGTATGTGTGTGTTTCTGTGTGTGTGTTTCTGTGTGTGTATCTGTATGTGTGTGTTTCTGTGTGTGTGTTTCTGTGTGTGTATCTGTATGTGTGTGTTTCTATGTGTGTTTCTGTGTGTGTATCTGTATGTGTGTGTTTCTATGTGTGTGTTTCTGTGTGTGTATCTGTATGTGTGTGTTTCTATGTGTGTGTTTCTGTGTGTGTATCTGTATGTGTGTGTTTCTATGTGTGTTTCTGTGTGTGTATCTGTATGTGTGTGTTTCTATGTGTGTGTTTCTGTGTGTGTATCTGTATGTGTGTGTTTCTATGTGTGTTTCTGTGTGTGTATCTGTATGTGTGTGTTTCTATGTGTGTGTTTCTGTGTGTGTATCTGTATGTGTGTGTTTCTGTGTGTGTGTTTCTGTGTGTGTATCTGTATGTGTGTGTTTCTATGTGTGTTTCTGTGTGTGTATCTGTATGTGTGTGTTTCTATGTGTGTTTCTGTGTGTGTATCTGTATGTGTGTGTGTTTCTGTGTGTGTATGTGTGTGTATCTGTATGTGTGTGTGTTTCTGTGTGTGTGTTTCTGTGTGTGTATCTGTATGTGTGTGTTTCTATGTGTGTTTCTGTGTGTGTATCTGTATGTGTGTGTGTTTCTGTGTGTGTGTTTCTGTGTGTGTGTTTCTGTGTGTGTTTCTGTGTGTGTATCTGTATGTGTGTGTGTTTCTGTGTGTGTATCTGTATGTGTGTGTGTTTCTGTGTGTGTGTATGTGTGTGTGTATCTGTATGTGTGTGTATCTGTATGTGTGTGTGTTTCTGTGTGTGTATCTGTATGTGTGTGTGTTTCTGTGTGTGTGTATGTGTGTGTGTATCTGTATGTGTGTGTGTTTCTGTGTGTGTGTATGTGTGTGTGTATCTGTATGTGTGTGTGTTTCTGTGTGTGTGTTTCTGTGTGTGTATCTGTATGTGTGTGTTTCTGTGTGTGTGTTTCTGTGTGTGTGTTTCTGTGTGTGTGTTTCTGTGTGTGTATCTGTATGTGTGTGTTTCTGTGTGTGTGTTTCTGTGTGTGTGTTTCTGTGTGTGTGTTTCTGTGTGTGTGTTTCTGTGTGTGTGTTTCTGTGTGTGTATCTGTATGTGTGTGTTTCTGTGTGTGTATCTGTATGTGTGTGTGTTTCTGTGTGTGTGTATGTGTGTGTGTATCTGTATGTGTGTGTGTTTCTGTGTGTGTGTTTCTGTGTGTGTATCTGTATGTGTGTGTTTCTATGTGTGTTTCTGTGTGTGTATCTGTATGTGTGTGTGTTTCTGTTTGTGTATGTGTGTGTATCTGTATGTGTGTGTATGTGTGTGTGTGTTTCTGTGTGTGTGTATCTGTATGTGTGTGTGTTTCTGTGTGTGTATCTGTATGTGTGTGTGTTTCTGTGTGTATGTGTGTGTATCTGTATGTGTGTGTATGTGTGTGTGTTTCTGTGAGTGTATGTGTGTGTTTCTGTGTGTGTGTGTATGTGTGTGTGTTTCTGTGTGTGTGTGTTACTTTATGTGTGTGTGGACAGCATAGCTCAAAAACGAAAAAACCGTTCAATACCAAACTTGGTGTTGAAGTTTGGTATCTTCCAAGAGTGCAACAGGAAGATTTTTAAGAATATCCCCCCACCCCCAACTACCCTTTACAAGGAACATATTTAAAGAATTGTCATTTTCTCAAAAATGGGTAACGATTTTGATTAAAATACCTTATGTTTAAGATATTTTTATGACAAACGTAATGTACGTCTTGGATTTCTGGGCATAGCCTCTTAAGACCTCTTCATTCTGGAGGACTTGTGTAAAACTGATAAACCGTAAGAGATATACAAAACATGAACATCTCTTTAAAACACACCATTCATATTATACATATATTTTTTGTTTGTAGACCTAACCGTTTTCGAGATATTCCGGATTTTAGGTTTCAATTTTAGCCACTTAAATATTTCTCAAACGAGAAGACATCTTTCTTTTCGTATCTCGTTTGTTTATTCCTGGCAAGAAAAGAGACTGGAATTTCAATTGTTTCACATAGCGACCGGGTTTTAAAGGACGAGACTATCGCTTTAGCCTGTGCATTTTCTTATTTTCCTTCTACTTACAAGGAACCAAGTAATAAGGAAAATTGCTGCTAATGTTTATCTCGATTATCATGAAATAGATAAAAGAATAAGCTTTTTAACAATACTTTGTTACAGAGATGTTGAGAAAGTCATGTGAATAAACACATCAGATGTTTTTCAAGGTAATCTCCAAAGTCAAGGTATTTATTGTCACGTGGTACCAGTTTTTCAATGCCGGTGTTACACTTTTCTACCGCCAAAGAACTTATTGGCTTTTTGAATGCACTAAATGTTCTGGCAATCGAATTTTATAGAAAATAACGCAAGTGTATGTGACAATGCAATGAACGAATCTTCAAACAGGATATGGCGCATAACAGTGTGTACGATAAAGATCGGAGTGGAAGTTCATCAGTCGTTATGGAGCAGTTGAAAGCAAATTTAAGAAAAGCTGGACACTGTACATGACTTTTTGGATGGAAAAGATTTGTCAGTCATGGATGACCTCAAAGTGACAGTGGAAGAGTATAACATGTGTACCACGTGACAGTAAATAGCAATGTTGAATAAGGTAGTGTAACTTTGTAATGCCAAATCGTCTGTCACTTTCTGCATGACTCTCGTACAAATTGCAAAACAAGTGAACATCATAGGCGATGACGGGTTTTCCCAAAGACACAGTCGCCCATGTGACATGAGGTAATTCTTATAAAAAACAAAATCTCATGTGTTCCATTCACATGACTTATACTTCTATTTAAGTCATTCTAATCGAGAAACAATAGCAGAAATAGTCTGAAACCAAAAGCAAGCAATGTCTATCAACTCCACGAAAAAATGTATATAACATAAATTATGTGAATTCAAAATCTTCTCGGGCTTCTAGCCAGGTAATAACTTGGCTTGACACCAACGTTTCGAAGAAGTGCATCTTCCTCGTCTTCAGGGTGAACTGATGGTTTGAGCTTGCGGAGACTGGTATTTATAAGAGCTGGGATGAAGCTTAATCCCAGCTCTTATAAATACCAGTCTCCGCAAGCTCAAACCATCAGTTCACCCTGAAGACGAGGAAGATGCACTTCTTCGAAACGTTGGTGTCAAGCCAAGTTATTACCTGGCTAGAAGCCCGAGAAGATTTTGAATTAACACGTCGCCAGGAAAGCTATAGTTCTTATTATAAATTATGTGTTTTAATGTGCTCTACATTTTTTGTGTAGTAAGTTTTTGTCCATCCCTTACGGTTTAGCAGTTATGCAAAATTTCGTAAAATTCATACAAAATAAAGTAATCTATAGACGCTATTTCCAGAAAATTCAAGATATACATTTTATTTGTCATGTAAATATCTTTAATATACGATATTTTAATCAAAATCGTTAGAGCCATTTTTAAAAAAATCAAATTTTTTTAAAAAAGTTCCATGTAAAGGGTAGTTTGTGGTGGGGGGATTTTTCTTAAAATCTTCGTGTCGCATCCCTGGAAGAATCTAAAATTATATACCAAGTTTGGTATTTTACCGACTTTTCGTTTTTGAGTTATCGTGTTCAATGGTACACGGACACACACGGACCTTTTTCTGAAAATGCTTTTTTTGGATACAAGGGACCCTAAAACATATATTTGTGGTGAAATCTGGGTATCGAATTTTTGGGTGGAGTGCACTACCTTCTCTATACACTATGTACATAGTACTTATAGAGAAAGTAATAAGATAATTCTGAATTAATAAGTTATAAAAAACTGTTGTACCAACGTGGTAACTAGTCTTGCTTGAGACCTTGATATAACGGTAATAAATGTTGTGATTCGCCATAAACTTGTTTCCTTGCTTCGGAGAAAATGTAAGACCTAGATATGAAATTGAGAGCATGTCTGTATGTCCTATGTCAAAGAGAATATATGTCAGTGGTTTTGATTAGCATGGAGTTTCAATTAATGCACAATAAGATATCTAATGTGGTTATTGGTACAGTCACATAGTTTTCTCTACCAATAATTACAAATTAAAAAGAATAATACATATTATAATATGATAAAATCTGACTCTTATGTATCTATTTACTTCCTGCTAATCGAGAAAAAATTAGCAGAAGCAGTCTTATTACTTGCTTCCTTGTAAGTAGAAGCGAAATAAGGGAGTACCATAGGTTAGTGACAGTCAAAAGCTGGTTGCTACGTGACTGAAGTTCCCTTGTTTGTATGGACAGGAGTTGACAAATTCCTGTAGGAGAAAAGCATAAGCTTTTTAAAGCTGAAACTAAAAACAAGAAATATTTAAAAAACGATCAACTCCAGGACAAAAATATGCATAACGTAAATTGTGTGTTTTGACGTGCTCTACAGTTTTTGTGCGGTAAGTTTTTGTCTATCTCCTAGGGTTTGGCAGTTATGCAAAATTCTGTAAAATTCATCGAGAGTAAAGTAGTCTTCAGAGGCTATTCCCAGAAAATTCAAGATATACATTTTATATGTCAGGTAAATATGTTTAATATACGAGATTTTAATCAAAATCGTTACAGCCATTTTTTTTTAGAAAATCAAGATTTTCGAAAAAAGTTCCATGTAACTGGTAGTTGAGGGTGGGGGATTTTCCTAAAAATCTTCGTGTCGCATCCTTGGAAGATACCAAACTTGAATACCAAGTTTGGTATTTTACCGACTTTTCGTTTTTGAGTTATCATGTTCACAGACACACGGACACATACAAACACGGACGTTTTTCTGAAAATGCATTTTTTGGATATAGGGGACCCTATGTTATTGAATTTTTGGGTGCAATACAATGTGTTTTCTATACACTATGTACATAGTAAGTGTAGAGAAAGTAAAAATGTGCATCTTGTTAAAACTCGCTGTTTGTCAGATCCTTTGTTGTTGTTGTTTTTTTTTTTTTTTAGTTTAAGAATTTACGAGATATTCGTGGATATTTCCAGTAAAATCCTAGTGTGGAAGGGTGGAATGCAATACCTTCTCTATGTACTGTGTATGAAGAAGAGAAAGTAAAGAGAAATGAGCGGTAATCGATTTTGATAACTGGGCAACAACTAGTTACTTTGTATTCGTTACTGGGCAACTATGTACTAGCACTGTCTGCGTAACTAGTTACTTGTGCTCGTTACACGTATAATTGTTACTGCGTAACTAGTTACTTTGTACTCGTTACATCAGCAACTGTTACTGGATAACTAGTTACTTCGTAGCAATTACTGGGCAACTAGTTGCTTTGTATTCGTTACATTTGTTAATGTTACTGGGTAACTAGTTACTTTGTAACCGTCACTGAGTAACTAGTTTCTCTTTGTCTTCATTGCTTCTGTAACCGTTACTAGGTAACTAGTTATTTATACTCGTTACATTTGTAACTGTTACTGCGTAACTAGTTACTTTATACTCGTTACATTTGTAATCTTTACTAACTAGTTACTTTGAACTCGTAACATTTGTAACTGTTACTGGGTAACTAGCTATTTTGTAACCGTTACATTTGTGACTGTTACTGGGTAAGTTGCGGCTTTGTAACCGTTACACTTGCAACTGTTACTGGGTAACTAGTTACTTTGTACACGTTACATTTGTAACTGTTACTGGGTAACTAGTTACTTTGTACTCGTTACATTTGTAACTGTTACTGGGGAACTAGTTACTTTGTACACGTTACATTTGTAACTGTTACTGGGTAACTAGTTACTTTGTACTCGTTACATTTGTAACTGTTAACTTGGTAGCTAGTTACTTTGTACTCGTTACATTTGTAACTGTTAACTGGGTAACTAGTTATTTTGTACACGTTACACTTGTAACTGTTACTGGGTAACTAGTTACTTTGTACTCGTTACATTTGTAACTGTTAACTGGGTAACTAGTTATTTTGTACACGTTACACTTGTAACTGTTACTGGGTAACTAGTTACTTTGTACTCGTTACATTTGTAACTGTTAACTGGGTAACTAGTTACTTTGTACACGTTACACTTGTAACTGTTACTGGGTAACTAGTTACTTTGTACTCGTTACTCTTGTAACTGTTAACTGGGTAACTAGTTACTTTGTACACGTTACACTTGTAACTGTTAACTGGGTAACTAGTTATTTTGTACACGTTACTCTTGTAACTGTTAACTGGGTAACCAGTTATTTTGTACACGTTACATTTGTAACTGTTAACTGGGTAACTAGTTACTTTGTACACGTTACACTTGTAACTGTTACTGGGTAACTAGTTACTTTGTACTCGTTACTCTTGTAACTGTTACTGGGGAACCAGTCTACGCTATTCTCTGGCATCTCTGGACCTAAATCCCATTGCGATTTGTGTAGTTAAAGACAGAAAGGAGTGATCGCCCACAGGCACTTAGCTCTAATTAAACGTTCAGTGATACGCCCCGTGACGAACTGGGGCACGACTAATGTCAGTACCACGTGTTGCAGCCGCTAGGGATGGCAGGCGGAATCATTAGCATAGCGTGCCCCTACTGCTTATTAACATCATCATGGAAACGTTTCACAAATAACCTTAACACGTGTCTTTATCTACCCAATCTACCAGAAACATGTTTACTTTCTCATGGTACGTAGAGAATATATTGCATTCCACCTAAAAGTTCAATGTCGAGGGTTCATCGCAAAACCTATATCCTGAAATTATTATTTTACCACTTCTTGCTAACCGAGATTTCACCGGAAATACATCTTTTAGGGTCCCCTGTATCTAAATAAAGCATTTTCACAAAAAGGTCCATGTGTCTGTGAACACGATAACTCAAAAACGAAAACTCGGTAAAATACCAAACTTGGTATTTAAGTTTAGTATCTTCCAGGGATGCGACACGAAGATTTTGAGAAAAATCCCCCCACCCCAAACTACCCTTTACCTGGAACTTTTTTCGAAAATTTTAATTTTCTCAAAAATGGCTCACGCGATTTTGATTTTGATTAAAATGTCATATATTAAAGATATTTACATATCAAATAAAATGTATATCTTGAATTTTCTAGGAATAGCTTCTGAAGACTACTTTATTCTGGATGAATTTTAAGGAAGGGAGCTAAAGGAATGTGAGTCAAATGTTTTTAAAACTATCGCTCTGCGATTGTCATTGCAAATCGCTTCTTTGCTTGGCCAGGAGTAGAACAAAAGAAAAACGGACACTTCCTGTTTGAGAAAAGTGCTTAACAATTGAAACCTATAACAAGGAATATCTCGGAAACGGTTACCTCCACAGAAAAAACGTAATGGACATGAATTGTGTGTTTTGACGAGATCTATAGTTGCTATGTAATTATTTTTGTCTATCTCTTACGGTTTAGCAGTTAGGTGAAATTTGTCAAATTTTCATCCAGAATAAAGAGGTCTTCAGAGGCCTTTCCCAGAAAATTCAAGACACACATTTTATTTGTGATTTAAACATGTGTAATGTATTTTAATCAAAATTGTTAGAGCCAGTTTTGAAAAAAGGACATTTTCAAACAATTTTCTATGTAAAGGATGGTTTGTGGTGGGGCAATTTTCTTGACAATCTTCGTGGCGCATCCTTGGAATATACTAATCCTGAATACCAAGTTTGATATTTAACAGTCTTTTCGTTTTTGACCTATGCTGTCCATACACACCCACCCACACAAACACACACACACACACACACATACATGGACCTTTTTTTCTAAAACTCTGATGTGTTCCACTCACTGGAGTTTCTCTACATCTCTGCAAAAATTGTTGTTAAAAAGCTTATGCCTCAATTTATTTCATGCTAATCGAGAAAAAAATATCAGAAATATTCTTATTACTTGCTTCCTTGTAAGTAGAAACGAAATAAGGGAGTACCATAGGTTAAAGCGATAAGTGATCGTCGAAAGTTGGTTGCTATGTGACTAAAGTTCCTTTGTATGGACAGGAGTTGACAAATTCCTGTATGAGAAAAGTATGTTTCTAAAGTAAAAACTAATAACAAGGAATAAAACGACCAACCTCACGAAAAAAATGTATATAACATAAATTGTGTGTTTAACGAGCTCTACATTTTTTGTGATAGTGTTTGTCTATGCCTTACGGTTCACCAGTTATCCAAAATTCCGCAAATTTAATCCAGAATAAACATGTATTTAGAGGCTATTCCCAGAAAATTGTAGATATCTAAAATATAAAAGATTTTAATCAAAATAGTTGGAAACATTTTTGAGGAAATGACAATTTTCAAAAAAAAATTCCATGCAAAGGGTAGTTGTTGGTGGGAGGGGGGAATTTTCTTGAAAATCTTTGTGTCGTATCTTTGGAAGATACTAAACCTAAAAAGCAAGTTTGGGTTTTAATGGTGTTTTCGTTGTTGAGCTATGCTGTCCATAGACACACACACGCATACATGCATTGTACATGCGGGCTAAAGAAAGTAAAAATGGAGTGATAATCTTGGATTGCGCTGTTCGGAATACAACTGTTTTGTAAGAGCTGAAGAGAGCAGGTATATAACCTTGGGAATTATCCGTATTTGTTGAATCTAGGTGATAAGCCCCTACGTCACACATTGTATTATCACAAGTCTGCAGATCAAAGTGCGTATACACTCTTTCTAAACTTACTGTATGTCGAAAAAAATCTTATGTGTTCCATTCACATGACTTTCTCTGCATATCTGCAACAAATTATTGTTAAAAAGCTTATGCTTCTATTTACTTCCTGCTCATCGTGAAAAAATTAGCAGAAATATCTTATTACTTGCTTCCTTGTAAGTAGAAGCGAAATAAGGGAGTACCATAGGTTAAAGTGATAGTCAAAAGCTGGTTGCTATGTGGCTGAAGTTCCTTTGTTTGTATGGACAGGAGTTGACAAATTCCTGTATGAGAAAATAGTGTTTTAAAGCTGAAACAAATAACAGGGAATGTCTAAAAAATGGACAGCTGCACGAAAAAGATGTATATGACATAAATTGTGTGTTTTAATGAGATCTACATTTTTTGTGTAGTAAGTTTTTATCTATGCCTTACGGTTTACCAGTTATGCAAAATTCAATAAAATTCATTCAGAATAAAGTAGTCTTCAGAGGCTATTCCCAGAAAATTCAGATATACATTTTATTTGTCATGTAAATATCTAATGTTTTCCATTCAATAACTATCGTTATTTTCTTACAATTGTACAGAAGGTATTGCAATGCATCCAAAAATTCGATACCGAGAATTCACCGGAAATGTATATTTTAGGGTCCCCTGAATCCAACAAAAGCATTTTCAGAAAAAGGTCCGTGTGTGTGTGTGCTCAAAAACAAATAGACGTTAAACACCAAACTTGGTATTTAAGGTTGGTATCTTGCAAGGATGCGACACGAATATTTTCAAGAAAATCCCCCACTCCAAAATATCCTTGACATGGAAACATTTTGAAAATGTCGTTTTTCTCAAAAATGGCTCTAACGATTTTGATTGAAATCTCTTATATGTAAGATGTTTACATTGCAAATATATATATTGTATATTTACATGACATATATTGTGTATTTTAACGCGATCTATATTTTTGTCTATATCTTACGGTTTACTAGTTGTGCAAAATTCAGAATAAGCAGGTCTTCGGAAGCTATTCCTAGAAAATTCAATGTATATAATATACAATTAATAATGATTATTTTCACAACTTTTTTGAACTAAATACATTATGAACCGGATAAAACTTGAAATAAACATTGTAACTGAGTTAAAGAAAAGTACAATTGTGGAACTGACAGTTGGCTGTCACCTTGTTACCAATAACCAAGACTGGAGATTAAAGAAATGAAGATAAGATGTTTCGACAGTATCGCTCCAGTCAGATGACCACGATTGGTTGAAATTGCCTAATCTCAGCCATTCCATTGGCGGTTTAATGCTACATTCACAATGAAATGCAAGCGCAACGCAAGAAGTAGCACGGGTTTCTAGATCCGCAAGTTACAAACCGAATAACATAACCAACAACACCACATAAGAAAATTCACTCAATCTTTTACAAATAAATACATTACATACTAACAACTGACGCTCGCGGCAGTGACGTCACAATAATTATTGAAAATAGCACGAGCATAGAGACTGCAGAAAGTGATCAAGCTACACATTTCATGAACTAAGAATTACTTCTCTGCGTCTTCGATTTATGAGAACTTATACACATATGATAGTTACATCCATTAAATCAAAGAAGGATTCGCAAGGAGACTGACTTAACCTCTTGAGAGATGGCGCGGCACGACCACAACTTGCAGTGCGATCGTCTGTTGTTGAATTCATAGGCAATGCATAGAAATGAAATAGCGTTTTATTTATGGACGCTCTTTAACTGCTGTGGTTCTCAGCGTCGCACTCTATACTGGGCTCCTTTTACGTGCTGTAAATCTACGACACGGGACCCACGGCTTTACTTACCTTCCAAAGGAAGCCATGCATAGAGAAAAGAAGCAAAATACCTCCTCTTTGCAAGCAACGCAAGGATTAAGTTTGGAGTTTGCAAACTCTTGCGTTGCATTGCATTGCTTTGCGTCTTGCGTGTTTCTATGTGAATGCTTGCATTAAATAATATGAGTCCAAACTCTTGCGCTTATGTTGCGTCTGCGCTTGCATTTCATTGTGAATGTAGCTTAACTGTTGAGTTGATTTTGTCGATGTATAGAAATTTTGGTTGGAATGCAATACGTTTTCTATGTTCCATGAACGTTGCCCATATGTCACTGCTAGTGTCGATGCTGGGTTGTTTGTATGACAAGCCGTGTGTCCAGAGGAGGTTCGAGACCCGATTGACAACACAATAACGCCTACGTCACGATGGGAGTCGGGTGGGGGCAGCTAGCTGGCCATTAGCTATGTGGGACGCCAAGCAGGCAAGTGGCAGCTGTTTAAGTATTCCAGAGACACTCGCGACACCTGTATGGAGAACTTCCTCTCTTCTCGCGGCGCGTCGTCAACCCTATCGATGATAAGATAAACCTTGTGTGTGTCTATATGGAGCACTGAACAATTCCTTCTTCTGCGGCCAAATGGTGAGTACAATGATCATTATTAGTCTCTGCCCCCCGGGGTCTTGCCCTCTTTCAACAATACCACGTTTCCGTGGGGACTTGAAATCGGTTTGGGTACACTGCATACTGCATGGGAACGCGGGTTGAAACCGAATCTAGGATCCGATCCTCTTAGAAAGTGGGATCGCAATGAGATCGGATCGAAATAGTTTGCTTGGATACACCTACGTATTGAAATCGGTTTACCCACCCGATCTGCGTTCTCCGCAATGCCCCCCCTCCCACACACACACAGACATAATAACTTCCTATTTTTATAAAGATATTAAATTAACTTAACTAGCCTTTGGAAAAATAAGTTCTTATAAGAACAGTTTGTTGTAGATATGTGGAAAAAGTATTGTGAATGTTTAACACATAGCATGTTTTGGGTTTCGGACCCTCAAAACATGCATTTCCGGTGAACCCTCAGTATGGAATTGAAAATGAGGATTTTCTTTATATTAAATCAGCTGCTAGATGTTTACTACCTTTACAACGTAAAAAAAATGGAAATGGCGTGTTATTTATGGAAGCTCTTTAACTGCTGTGGTTCTCAGCGTCCCATTCTATACTGGCCGTGAAAGACTCTTAATTTTGCTCAGAGGCCTCTCTATCAGGCTTGAGGTTCTTTTACGCGCCGTAAATCTACGACACGAGACCAACGGCTTTACTTCCCTTCCGAAGGAAGCCACGCTAAGGATTTTTACAGCCGAAAAAAATCCACCGTCCTCCGCCGGGTTTGAACTCGCGACCTTGAAGTTAGCATGATAACCACTACACCACGGAGAGCGACTTGAATCTAGGATCCGATCCTCTTAAAACTAGTAGTAGTATTTTATTAAGTTTACGATAATATAATATTTGCATTACACAGTCGTATATGCTGTCTAAAATACTTCAATTTAGAATATTAGCTACAGATATATCTTAACAACATTAGAAACACACATACATAGGCTCGCGCTCTGGGACATTAGAACCGCGTTGTACTGGTCTCTTATAAACATTTAGGGCCCTAAGCGGAAGGATCTGTGAAGCTAAAACCCCAATGATCCCAAGAAGAAGTCAACATTTGGCAACTTAATGTTTTCAAGTACGGATCCTAAGACAGTTTGTGTGGTGGAACCGATCACTCAAACACCAAATATTTTTATCTCTTAGTGCACGAACTTCCATTAAGTATGAGCCCAGGCTTGGTCAGTTTTGTCCCCAGAGTGCTGTCCTTCGTCTGTTTTAAGCTAAAAATAATCATGACAGTAATTTTTACTTTCTCTACACGCACTATGTACATAGTGTATAGAGAAGGTATTGCACTCCACCAACAAATTCGATACCGAGATTTCACCGGAAATATATGTTTTAGGGTCCCATATATCCAAAAAAAAAAAACATTTTCAGAAAAAGGTCCGTGTGTCTGTGAACACGATAACTCAAAATCGAAAAGTCGGTAAAATACCAAACTTGGTATTTAAGCTTAGTATCTTTCAGGGATGCGACACGAAGATTTTGAGAAAAATCCTCCCACCCGAAACTACCCTTTACATGGAACTTTTTTCGAAAATTTTAGATTTTTTAAAAAATGGCTCTAACGATTTTCATTAAAATATCATATATTAAAGATATTTACATGACAAATAAAATGTATATTTTGAATTTTCTGGGAATAGCCTCTGAAGACTACTTTATTTTCGGTCAATTTTACGGAATTTTACATAACTGCTAAACCGAAAGAGATGGCCAAAAACTTACCACACAGCACATGTAGAGCACCTTAAAACACACAATTTATGTTATATACATTTTTTTCGTGGAGTTGATTGTTTTTGAGATATTCCTTTTTTTTTTCAGCTATAAAGATTTATACTTTTCTCATACAGGACTTTGTGAACTCGTGTCCATACAAACAAGGAACGTCAGTTACATAGCAGCCAGCTTTTGACTATCACTTTAACCTTATTTCGCTTCTACTAACAAGGAAGCAAGTAATAAGACTATTTCTGCTAATTTGTTGCAGTGATATAGAGTGGAACACATCAGATTTTTTTCCTAAGATGCTCCATCTGCACGCAATTGCCAAAATGTTGCTGATAGCCGCATAATGGGCAAATCCGCCTGCCTACCAGCGGAGGCCCGAAGCTACAGAGTAACTCAACGACAAGAGTCAAGAGTGATACCGAAAATGGAAAAGATTACACTCTTAAAACTAAAATCGGAACGAGATCGGATCGAAACACCTACGTATGGAAATCGTTTTACCCACCACACAACACATAATAATAACTTCTTATCTTTTCAAAGACTTTAAATTGATTATATTTTCGAAAAATAAGCTCTTGTAAGAATAGTTTGTTGCAGATAGGTGGAAAAAGTCTTGTGAATCTTTAACACATAGGATGTTTCGCGTTTCGGACCCCCAAAACATGCATTTCCGGTGAACCCTCAGTATCGAATTGAAAATGAGGATTTTCTTTATGTTAAATCAGCTGCTAGGTGTTTACTATATTAATATGTAAAATGAGGTATGGAAGGTATTCCATTCCATCCGAAAATTCGACGCCGAGATTTCGCCGGAAATGTATACTTTGAGGTCCCCTGAATGAAAAAAACATTTTCAGAAAAATGATCTCAAAAACGAAATGTACGTTAAATACCAAACCACTGGTATTTAAGTTGGGCATGTTCCAAGGATGCGACACGAAGATTTTCAGGAAAATTCCCCCACCCCAACCACCTCTTACATAGAACATTTTTCGAAAACTTTTATTTTCTCAAAAATGGTTCTAACGGTTTTGATTAAAATGCCGTATATTAAAGATGTTTGCACGTCAAATGCAATGTTTACCTCGACTTTTCTGGCAAGACCTCTTTATTCTGGATGAATTTTGCTGGATTTTGTATAACTGGTAAACCGCAAGAGATACACAAAAAATGTACATCTCGTTAAATCAGACAATTTAGGTCCTATAACTTTTTTCGTGGACATATTCCTTGTTATTGGTTTCAGTTTTAAAATGCTTATACTTTAACTTGGCCACCCAACGAAACAGATTTCAATCCCATAGCAACCAGTCTCTAAAACATTTGACTTTCAGTTTAGCCGAGCTTGTTCCCTTGTACCCACAAGCAACTAAGTCTGTTAATTCTTGTCTCGATTAGCATGAATAAGCTTAATAACAATTATTTGTTACACAGACGTAGAGAAAGTCATGTGAATGCAGCACATTACATTTTTACTTTCTCTATACGTACTATGTACATGTATAAAGAAGGTATTGTAATGCACACCACATATTTGATACCGAGATTTCACCGGAAATACATGTTTTGAGACCCACTGAATCCAAAAAAGCATTTTCAGAAAAAGGTCCGTGTGTGTGTCTGTGAACAGCATAGCTCAAAAACGAAAAGACCTAATCTTAAAAAGCTAAGGAAGTTAACATTGCGTATGGGGGGGAGGGCATTGAGGGAATTGGAGACCTGGTGGGTGTAGTGTCGACTGTGCCCATGAGGGAGAAGGGTGAAGGTGTATAGAGAAGGTATTGCATTCCACCCAAAAATTCGATACCGAGATTTCACCGGAAATACATGTTTTGGGTCCCCCTGAAACCAAAAAAAGCATATTCAGAAAAAGGTCCGTGTGTGCGTGTGTCGGTGTGTCTGCGGACAGCATAGCTCAAAAACGAAAAGACCGTTGAATACCAAACTTGGTATTTAAGTTTGGTATCTTCCAAGGATGCGACACAAAGATTTTCAAGAAAATCCCCTCACCCATAACTACCCTTTACATGGAACATTTTTCGAAAATTTTGATTTTCTCTAAAATGACTAACGATTTTTATTAAAATATCGTATATTAAAGATATTTACCTGACAAATAAAATGTATATCTTTAATTTTCTGGGAATAGCCTCTGAAGACATCCTTATTCTGGATGAATTTGCGGAATTTTGCATAGTTGGTAAACCGTAAGAGATAGACAGAAATTTACTACACAACAAAATGTAGAGCTCGTTGAAATACACAATTTGTTATATACATTTTTTTCGTGGAGTTGACCATTTTTGAGATATTCCTTGTTATTGGTTTCAGTTTTAAAATACATATACTTTTCTCGTATGGGAATTTGTCAACTCCTGGTCATACAAACAAAGGAACTTCACTCACATAACAACCAAGTTTTAAGAGATTTGACCATTGTTTTTGTCTATGGTACTCCCTTATTTCCCTTCTACTTTCAGAAAGCAAGTAAACACACAATTTCTGCTATCCCCCCATTAGCATCAAGTAAATAGAAGCATAAGCTTTTTAACAATAATTTGTTGCTGAGATGCAGAGAAAGTCATGTGAATGGAGCACATCAGATTTTTTTTTTTTTTTTTTTTTTACTATGACCGAGCGTAGTTTAAGAGCTCATTTCAGATCGCAAACTTGATTTTTACGGAATCCACGCGCAAAGAAGTGCAGCAAGCGTAAAGCAGGTAATTATGTTTCAAATTTACGCTTGCCAAAATAATTCACAATATTAGTGTATAAGCATCGGTTATAGCAGGCCGTGACAAACCAATATTATTGTTGTTCTGTGATGTATTTTGAGAAAATGGCAGATCTTGAGAATTATGATATCCTTAGAGCTGCAAAAGAAGCACAATCAAATTTACATTTGAAATAAATAAAACTATAACCCTTGTTGAATGTTTCAAACTTAACCTCTTTCGTTGTTTTTCTTTTATATTCAGAAAATTCTCATTGTATGATATGCGAGCGTAAAGATTCTCGACTGCGTCTCGTTTCCCGCCCAAATTAAAACCCATAACTTGACGCTCTTGCACCAGAAATAAGTATTTACGGCTAACTGATATTGAAAACTTGCGAGTTTTGCCTTGTGAAAAACACAGGTTTTAATGGCAAAAATATGATGTGTTCCATTCACATGACTTTCTCTACATCTCTGCAACAAATTATTGTTAAAAAGCTTATGGTTCTATTTACTTCATGCAAATCCAGAAAAAATTAGCAGAAATAGCCTTATAACTTGTTTCCTTGTAAGCAGAAGTGAAATAAGGGGGTACCATAGGTTAAGTGATAGTCAAAAGCTGGTTGCTATGTGACTGAAGTTCCTTTGTTTGTATAGACAGGAGTTGACAAATTCCCATACGAGAAAAGTATATGCATTTTAAAACTGAAACCAATAACAAGGAATATCTCAAAAACACACGGACATTTTTCTAAAAATTCTTTTTTTGCATTCAGGGAGTCTAAAAATGTCTTATTTCCAGTGAAATCTCGGTATCGAATTTTTGGGTGCGATACAATATGTACATAGTACGTGCAGAGAAAGTAATAATGTTTCATTAACTCAGTATGAGACCACAGGTAGGAGGGAGTTCTCGGAATAGGGGACGATTACCACGTTTCCATGGCGAATTGAAATCGAATTGGGTACATATACCGTATTGAATACTGCATGGAAACCGTATTGAATCTAGGACCCGATCTGTGTGTGTGCAGCATAGCTCAAAAACGAAAAGTCCGTTAAAAACCAAACTTGGTATTCAGGTTGAATATCTTCCAAGGATGCAACACGAAGATTTTCAAGAAAATCCCCCACCCCCAACTGCGCTTTAGATGGAACATTTTTCGAACATTTGGATTTTCTCAAAAATGGCTCTAACACTTTTTATTAAAATACCATCTATTTAAGATATTTTCATTGTATTTAATCGCTTTTCGTTTTTGGGGTATCTTGCCCACAGACACACACGGACATTTTCTATATATGTTTTATTTATTTAGTCAGGGGGTCTCAAAACATGAATTGCTGGTGAAATCTCGCTATTGAATTGGGTGGAATAATATATTTTCTCTACTTACTTTGTAGGTACAGTGTACATACGTGTTAAAAAAAGTGAAAACATATGCATTCCATTTATCGCTAAAACATGTTATTCTCGAAAAATATGAAGTATTTTAAAAAATTCGCGAAAAAATAATTCTGTATGTGATTTCAAAATTATGTCAAATGTATAGAAATGTTTTTATATTTAACCACTTTCTGTTTATTGTTAAAACGTTGTATATTCCCTCATTTCGTTGCACCTATAAGGAAGCAAGTAATACGATTATTTGGGTTAATAATTTTTTTATTTATAATTTTATTTAATGTGGCCTAACTACAGAGGTCTTATAGCGACAACATCTTGTAACAATAAGACATTTTAAAACACTTTGAATACATTATATTAACAGTTGTATCACTTTGCAGTTATTGGACTTCTGACAATGATGTGTTTCATACAACACTGTACTAAAAGTATACAATATTACTTTCTGTACACGTACGGTGTATTCTATTGCACCCAAAAATTCCATACCGAGATTTCACCGCAAATATATGTTTTAGGGTCCCCTGTATCCATAAAAAGCATTTTCAGAAAAAGGTCCGTGTGACTGTGAACACGATAGCTCGAAAACGAAAAGTCGATAAAATACAAAACTTGGTATTTAAGTTTAGTATCTTCCAGGGTGCGACGCGAAGGTTTTGACAAAAATCCTCCACCCCAAACTACTCTTTACATTGAACTTTTTTCGAAAATTTTGATTTTCTCAAAAATGGGTGTAACGATTTTGATTAAAAGTTCGTATATTAAAGATATTTACCTGACAAATAAAATGTATATCTTCGAATTTTCTGGGAATAGCTTCTGAAGACTATTTTATTCTGGATGAATTTTACGGAATTTTGCATAACTGCTAAACAGTAAGATATGGACTTACAACACAAAAAGTGTAAAGTAGCTTAAAACATACAACTTATCCTATGCACATTTTTTCTGGAGTTGATCGTTATAAAGATACCCCTCGTTTTTTGTTTCAGCTTTAAAAAACATGCTTTTCTCATACAGGAGTTTAACAATTCCTGTCTATACCCACAAAGGAACTTCAGTCACATAGCAACCAGCTTTTTACTATCACTTTAAATTATGGTACTCCCTTATTTCGCTTCTACTTACAAGGAAGCAAGTAATAAGACTATTTCTGCTATTTTTTTTTTTTTCTGATTAGCATGTATTAAATAGCAGCATAAGATTTCTAACAATAATTTGTTGCAGAGATGTAGAGAAAGTCATGTGCACACATCAGATTTTTGTATCTGATTCTTCTTAACATACTGTATAGCATCTTCAGGTGGAATAGGGATAGGGGGATAAACTGGTGGTTGTTTTGTTGCTGTTTTATCTGCTGTTTCGTTCCCCTCTGTCCCGTGATGAGAAGCTATCCACATTAAAGTTACTTCTTTATTTTCAAGCAAAATATTGGATTTCTTTGGTCAGTGAATTATCTGACGACAGATTCTGTAGGAATCTGAAAAAATATTTACGTATTATTTTCTTGATTAGCATGACGTAGATAGATAATAATTCTTTGCAGAATAGGTAGATGAATGTGCCACACCAGCTTTGTAAATCAAGGAAATAAACTGGAACGAAGTCTCTTTTTGTATATTGGGAAGGGAAGCTTTAAAATTGCAGAGTTGCATGTGGCACGCGAACCACTGTTTGACCACGCCCTCGGTTTTGCTAGCACTTTCGTACATATTTTACCATACCTTCACGTCATTATCTTCAGATTTTTGTGGCTATTTCCTGGAAAACCAACTTGGCCTCAATTTAAAATCTTATCATCCAAGGTGATACGGTAAAGAAGATATCTGTCGTGTTCCTCAGTCACAGCCACATAGATCATGAGACGCTCACATCATCTAAGCTTTCATACACGTAATAAGCTCTATAAATATTAACAGTTTCTTGATTCCAGCAAGTTTATTACTTGCTCTACATGTACCAAGCCGTTTTTTTCAGCCTCCGATAGGCCATAAATAAAAGACAAGTTCATAGAAAACAATTATTTTATTACTAAAAGTTTTGTACACTTATGGTTACTTTTCAACATAATCACCGAAAAGATTGAGACATTTATCGTACCTGTGCACAAGCTTTGCAATACCCGCTTCAAAAAATGTTGCCGCCAATGATTTCAAATGAGCATTGACGTTGTTTTGAATATCTTTTTGTGAAAATGGATACAGGGTACCCTAAAACATACATCTCCGATTAAATCTCGGTATCGAATTGGGTGGAGTGCAATACCTTCTCTATACACTATGTATATAGTACGTGTAGAGAAAGTGAAAATAAAAATACCCTTAAATATCCAACTTGGTATTTATGTTCATTATCTTCTAAGAGTGCGGCACGAAGATTTTCAAGAAATTCCTCCCACCCCAAACTACCCTCTACAGGGAAAACATTTTGAAAATGTTGTTTTTCTCAAAGGTGGTTCTAACGATTTTGATTAATATATCGTATATTAAAGATATTTACATGACAAATAAAATGTATATTTTAAATTTCCTGGGAATAACCTTTTAAAGCTCTTTATTCTGAATGAGTTTGCATGACTGTTAAACTGTAAGGATACAAAAAACCTTACTATTCACAAAATGCAGAGTTCGTTCAAACACACAATTTGTCATATATATATTCTCCTGGAGTTGACCATTTTCGAGACATTCCTTTTATTGTTTTAAGCTTTAAAATGTGTATACTTTTCTTATACGGGGACTTGTCAACGTTTGGCCACGCAAAGAAACGGATTTCAAACACATTTTAAAACATTTGACTGTCGGTTTATTCCCTTCTACTTATTAGGAACTAAGTAATAAGACAATTTCTGCTAGTGTTTATCTCGATTAACATGAAATAAAAGAATAAGCTGATTGACAGTAACTTCAAATGAATGTTGCTTATGATTACTAATGCAAAGTGGGCAGGATGCGATGGGTAGAGAAGCTGATATGAATGTACACCATGATGCCGCCCTGCGTGTTGAGAATGCTAATGACAAATGCTACCCCAGAGGAATACACGGTGCTTATAAATAGCTTGTAACTCGACTCCACTTTTGGTAGCTTCCTGTATTTGCCCTCTTCGTTTAGAACGACTTTCTCTGTAACAAAGTATTGTTAATAAGCCTATTCTTCTATCAGCTTCATCCGAATCGAAACAAACGCTCTTATTACTTAGTTCCTTATAAGGAGAAGGGACGGTCAAATGTTTCAAAAACTGGTTGCTATGGGATTCAAATGCGTTTCTTTGCGTGGCCAGGAGTTGACAAGTTCCCGTATGAGAAAAGTATGTTTTTCAAAGCTGAAACCAAAAACAAGGAATACAAGGAAAAATTCAAGATATACATTTTATTTGGCAAGTAAATAACTTAAATATAAGAGATTTTAATCTAAATCGTTAGAGCCATTTTTAAGAAAAGCAAAATTTCCGTTTCTTTTCCATGTAAAGGATAGTTTGGGGTGGGAGGGATTTTCTTGAAAATCTTCGTGCCGCATCCTTGGAAGATACCAAGCTTAAATACTAAGTTTGGTTTTTAAGCTATGCTGCCCACAGACACACACACACACACACACACACACACGCACGGCTATTTTTCTAAAAATGTTTTTTTTTTTGGATTCAGGGGATCTCAAAACATATATTTCCGGTGAAATCTCGGTATCGAATTTTTTGGTGTAATACAATACCTTCTCTACACACTATGTACATAGTTCGTATAGAGAAACTATTATATGTAACACAAATTGTGTGTTTTAGTGAATTCTCATTTTTTGTATAGTATATTTTTGTCTCTCTCTGTCTCTCTCTCTCTCTCTCTCTCTCTCTCTCTCTCTCTCTCTCTCTCTCGGTTTACCATTTAAGCAAAACTCATTCAGAATGAACAGACTTCAGAGGTTATTCACAAAAATACTCAGATATATATTTTATTGTAATGTAAAAATATTTATTATCAGCATTTATCAAAACTATTACAGGCATTTTTTAGAAAATAAATATGTTCGGATTTTGTTTCATGTAGGGTAGTTGGATTAGGGAGGTTTTCCTGAAAAGCTCAGTGCCACATCTTTGGGAAATGCTGAAGTTTAGTATTCAACCAGCTTTTCACACACACGCACGAACTTTTTTCTAAAATATTTATTTGTGATGTAAAGGCATAAAGTTACATTTTTTATTCGAGCGGGAATATTTTGAAACGAAACGCAGTCGAGAATCAAAAAGAAACTGTACGCTCGCGTATCATACAATATTTTTGCTACCAGAATTTTCTGTTAAGATGAAATAAATTTGAGGTTAAGTTTGAGCTATTCACCAAGAGTTACTTCGTTCTTTTCTTAACACCACTTCATAAATTTCTCATATTATGCATCTAAACTTTTCGGGATTTAGCAGGTAGAAAATTTGATTCTGCTTCTTGTGCAGCTCTAAAAATATCATAATAGATCACAAAACAACAATAATATTGGTTTGTCATGGCCTGCTATAATTTGAATTCTTAGTAATGGTAAACCTACGATCCATGTCTGTTTATTTTGACGAGCGTAAAGTTGGAACAAAATTACGCTTGCTGTACTCTTTTTGCGTGTGGATTCTTAAAAATAAATTTTGCGATCTGAAATGAGCTCGTAAGCTATTCAATTACGCGCGGTCGAAGAAAAATGTTTTTATTGGATTCAGGGGATCCTAAAATGTGCAATCTCGGTGTCGATTTTTGGGCGGAATGCAATACCTTCTCTATCTATAAGAAGTAGAGAAAGAGATAAGTAAGCACAGTTTGTGAAATTCCCAGGTAAATGTTTATTGCGTTCACTTTTGAGTAGCACTGTACACGATTACGAAAGCAATAAACGCCGACGAAAGCACTAGAAGACGAGTGAATTGCACAGAGTGTAATGGTGGGACTCGGATAAGTAAACAAACACACGTAAGTGACGTCATGATACAGGAGACTGTGGTTCCTCATTTGTTATATTCCTGCAGCACGCTTTTCTATAGTAGTTTTAACGAGGGAGCAGCACTATAGCAAGGGCTCCAGGAGTAGACGACCACGATAATCTGCTACATCAGAATTATTGTCAAGAGAAATACACTTCTGATTTCTCGATAGTTTTGTCTCAAATAGAAAGCAGGGAAGTATTGCATTACGCACAGAATTTCGATGTACAATTTTACCGGAAATATAGTTCTTGATCTCCGCGGAAAAAAAAAAGAAGAAGAATCCATGTATGAAAAAAGATACAGAGCAAGAGAGAACAAAATAACTCAAAAACGAAAAGCCGGATGCCAAACTTCCAAAGATGAAAATTTAACTCAACTATTAAAGCGCCAATGCAATGGCCGAGATTAGGCAATTCCAACCAATCGCGGTCATCTGACTGGAGCGACATTGTCTTTTTATAAGCTTGGTCATGTTGGGTCGCTTTAACAGCATGGTCATATCGTGACCTTTCAAATTGTACATAAAATAGTTATTTGCACATTGGTAAATATCTGATGTGTTCCATTCACATCACTTTCTCTACATCTCTGCAACAAATTATTGTTAAAAAGCTTAGGCTTCTATTTACTTCATGCTAATCGAGAAAAAATAGTAGAAATAGTCTTATTACTTGCTTTCTTGTAAGTAGAAGCGAAATAAGGAGTACTATAGGTTAAAGTGATAGTCAAAAGCTGGTTTCTATGTGATTGAAGTTCATTTGTTTGTATGTATGGACAGGAGTTGACAAATTCCTATATGAGAAAAGTCAAGTTTTTCTTGGCTGAAACCAAAAACAAGGAATATCTAAAACATGATCAACTCCACGAAAAAAAAAAAAATGTATACAACTTGAATTCTGTGTTTTAATGAGCTCTACATTTTTTTTGTGGTAAGTTTTTATCCATTTCTCACGGTTTAGCAGTTATGCAAAATTCACTGAGAATAAAATAGTCTTCAGAGGATATTCCCAGAAAATTCAAAATATACATTTTAATTGTCAGGTAAATATCTTAAATATATGATATTTTAATCAAAATCGTTAGAGCCATTTTTGAGAAATAAAATTTTTCGAAATTTTTCCATGTAAAGGGTAATGTGGGGTGGGGGGATTTTGTTGAAAATCTTCGTGTAGCATCCTTGGAAGATTCCAAGTTTGGTTTTTTACGGATTAAGTACCAAGTTTGACTTTTTACGGACTTTTCGTTTTTGAGCTATGCTGTCCACAGAAACACACAAACAGACCACACGGATCTTTTTCTGAAATTGCTTTATTTTTGGATAGAGGGGGTCCCAAAACATGTATTTCCGATGAAATGGAATTTCTGTGTGCATTACAATACCTTCTACACACACTATGTACAGAGTACGCGTAGAGAAAGTAGTGATATGACACACGTGTTAAAAACTGACCTAGGCCTAGTTTCACAAGCTTCCTACGTACAATATAAACCACCTCTGATTGCCTCCGGAAGTCTCGTGTTCGATTCCCGGCTGGGACGGGGAATTTTTCTTTAACTAGAAATGTTCCCTATCCCCTCACAGAGTCTGGAAGATTGAATGCGCATGTGTTTAGGAATATGAAATGTTTAACCTAATGTTGTAAACCTACAGTAATACGAGTTGTTTTGCTCTCTCCGCTTTTTTCGTAATTTCGTCTGGTTCAGCAGATGCCATGTTCATGACATTCAAATCATCCGCCATTTTATGGATCGATATGAGCTTTCAGTCATAGCCTACTTGAATGAGGCCGTGGACGCACAAACCAAAGTTGGCTACATTGGAGTGTTACAATTTTATAACACTGAGTGACAGAATTTTCTCTTTTTAACACTACTGACATCTGGTAAAAGACCTACTTTTAGCACCTACTGCCTAAAAGCGTGTATTCCCGATGAAGTCTCGACATCGAGTTTTCGTGGAGTAAAAATGTAATACATTTGCAGTTATTAAAGTGTTTTTTCACACAAGCCGTTGATAGAGTCAGACTGAAGTTGCCATTGGGGTCACCATGTGGTTTGCCGGGAAACATGCGAGTCAGTTGAGAAATGCAATGGTAGCTCAGTGGAAGAGACCGGGAGGTCTGTGGCTCAAATCCCGGCTATGGCATTCAATTTTCCAGTCTGACTCTACCTATCCAGTGTTTGTCAAGTTGGCAGTCTGGTTGTGTCGGCTCGCAGTGGAATGCGCTTTACCTGGACGTCACATTTATGACGTTTTAGATACAGTCGGGCGATAAAACTTGGCACCAATGGTTCCCATCTGCTGCTTGCTTATCAGTAAGGCTCGGAAGTTTGTGAAATTCCATCTCTTTTTACTTTCTCTACACGTATATATACATACTGTATAGAGAAGGTATTGTAATGCACCCAAAAATTCGATATCGAGATTTCACCGGAAATACATGTTTTAGGGTCTCCTGTATCCATAAAAAGCATTTGTGCCCGTGTGTCTGTGAACACGATAACTCAAAAACGAAAAGTCGGTAAAATACCAAACTTGGTATTTAAGTTTAATTATCTTCCAGGGTTGCGACACGAAGATTTTGAGAAAAATCCCCCCACCCCCAATTACCGTTTACGAGGAACTAAAATGTATATCTTGAATTTTCTGGGAATAGCCTCCGAGGACTATTCTGGATGAATTTGACGGAATTTTGCATAACTGCTAAACCGTAAGAGATGGACAAAAACTTACCACACAAAAAATGTAGAGCGCGTTAAAACACACAGTTTACATTATATACATTTTTTCGTAGAGATGATCGTTTTGAGATATTCCTTATTTTTGGTTTCAGCTTTAAAAAACTTATACTTTTCTCATACAGTAATTTGCCAACTCGTGTCCATACAAAGAAAGGAACTTCAGTCACATAGCAACCAGCTTTTGGCTTTCACTTTAAGCTATTCTACTCCCTTATTTCGCTTCTACTTACAAAGAAGAAAGTAATAAGACTATTTCTGCTATTTTTTCTCGATTAGCATGCAGTAAATAAAAGAATAAGCGTTTTAACAATAATTTGTTACAGAGATATAGAGAAAGTCATGTGAATGGAACACATCAGATTATTTTCTTTGAATTGACCATTTCTGGGGTATTCCTTGTTATTTGTTTCAGATTAAAATGCTTAAAACTTTTTTTTTCACACTGAAAGTTATAAACTCCTGGCCCTGCAAAGAAACCATGGCAACCAGTTTTTAAAAGATTTTACTATCACTTTAGTCTGGTGTATTCCCTTATTTACCTTCTATATACAAGAAAGCAAGTGATGTCTATGAACACGATAACTCAAAAATAAAAATTTAAGTTCAGCATCTTCCAAGGATGCGATGCGAAGATTTTCAAGAACGCCCCCCATCCGAAAGTACCCTTAAATGAAAAAAAAAAAAATCCATGTTTTTCCTCTCTCAAAAATGGCTCTAACTTGATTAAAACACTCTATTTTAAAGATAATTACATATAAGAAGTATATCCTGAATTTCTTGGGCGTAAATTCTGAAGATATCTTCATTCTGAATGACTTTTGTATAACTCGTAAACTGTAAGAGATAGACAAAAACGTACATAACAAAAAATCTGATGTGTTCCATTCACATGACTTTCTTTAGATCTCTGCAAGAAATTGTTGTTAAAAAGCTTGTGCTTCTATTTACTTCATGCTAATTGAGAAAAAAATTAGCAGAAATAGTCTTCTTCCTTGTAAGTAGAAGCGAAATAAGATAGTAGCATAGGTTAAAGTGATAGTCAAAAGCTGGTTGCTATGTGACTGAAGTTCCTTTGTTTGTATGGACCTGAGTTGACAAATTCTGTATGAGAAAAGTATAAGTTTTTTAAAGCTAAAACCAAAAACAAGGAATATCTCAAAAACGATCAACTCCACGAAAAAATGCGTATAACATAAATTGTGTGTTTTAAAGTGCTCTACATTTTTTGTGGTAAGTTTTTCTCCATTTCTTACGGCTTAGCAGTTATGCAAAAATCCGTAAAATTCATTGAGAATAAAGTAGTTCAGAGTAGATTCAAGATATAGATTCTATTTGTCAGGTAAATATCTTTAATATATAATATTTTAATCAAAATCGCTAGAACCATTTTTGAGAAAGCCAAAATTTTCGAAAAAAGTTCCATGGAAAGGGTAATTGGGGGTGGGGGGATTATTCTCAAAATCTTCGTGTCGTATCCTCAGGAAGATACTAAACTTAAATACCAAGTTTGTGTTTTACCGACTTTTCGTTTTAGAGTTATCGTGTTCACAGACACACACACACACGGACCTTTTTCTGAAAATGCTTTTTTTTTTATAAAGGGGACCCTAAAACATATATTTCCGGTGAAATCTCGGTATCGGATTTCACTATGTACATAGCACGTGTACAAAAAGTAAAAATGAATCCAAAGTAATCACTTGAAATTGTTTCAAAGCTATGAAATGGCAGATGTGGAGTTGATTTGCAAGACATCCTACGCGCAAGACGAGAAACACAGACCACGAAGAGGTCAACAGTGCCCGGTAACCTTATAAGCGGCTCAAATTGGTTGGTACGACTGCTGCTCGAGATTACGCAAGTGCAAATAGTTCTGATAATTACCTGACACAATACAGCCGTGACCTTGAGTCGCGTAGCAACTGTTTCAAGCGCACGCACACCCAACCTCTTATCTATCCACACAGCTATTACTGGACTGTCATTTTTTGCTTTCTCTACACGTACTATGTACATAGTGTATAGAGAATGTATTTCATCCCACCCAAAAATTCGATACCGAGATTTCACCGGATATACAAGTTTTCGATTCCCCTTAATCCAAAAAAAGGCCCGTGTGTGTGTGTGTGTGGACAGCATAGCTCAAAAACGAAAAGACCGTTAAATACCAAACTTGCCATTTAAGTTTGGTATCTTCCAAGGATGCGACACGAATATTTCAAATAAATAAATAAATAAAACCGCACACCCAAATACCCCTTACATGGTACATTTTTCGAAAATTTTTATTTTCTCTAAAAAAAATGGTTAACGATTTTGATTAAAAATAGAGTATATTAAAGATATCTACGTGACAAATAAAATGTATATCTTGAATTTTCTGGGAATAGCCTCTGAAGACTACTTTATTCTGCATGAATTTTATGTAATTTTGCATAACTGCTAAACCGTAAGAGATGGATAAAAACTTACCTCACAAAAATGTAGGGCACTTTAAAACATACAATTTATGTCATATACAATTTTTTCGTGGAGTTGGTCGTTTTTTTAGATATCCCTTGTTTTTGGTTTCAGCTTTCGTTTGTCATAAAAATATCTTAAACATAAGGAATTTTAATCGAAATCGTTACAGCCATTTTTGAGAATTTTGTAAAATGTTCCACTTAAAAGGTAGTTGGGGGGGGGGTTCTTGAAAATCTGTGTAGCATCCTTGGAAGATACATGAATACCAAGTTTCGTTTTTGAGCTATGCTGTCCATACATACACCGACCTTTTTCTAAAGGGGCTTTTTTCGGACTCAGGGGACCTCAAAACGTTTATTTCTGATGCATCTCGAAATCGGATTTTTGGGAGCACTATGTACATTGCACGCACGGACTAGAGAAAGTAAAAGAATAGCAGGCCAATATGTTCACTACAAAAATGTCCATGACCATAGAAAGATGGAATTTTACAGCCCCCTTTTCAAGTGAGAATGTAGCGGCATTGTTTTCACAGTGAAAAGGGGCAACCAAGACTGGAAGTTTGGTACCTGCTTCCGAGAATCCTTCCTTTACATGGAAACACAAATTTAACCGTAGAAAGTTGAACGTGTTTTCGCATTAATTAGATTATGCTGTCAGAAGCGTCCTCTATAGAAAGAGGGAAGTGTTTGTGTTGAAAATTATTTTCAAAATCTGATTACTTAGTTCCTAATAAGTAAAAGCGAAATAAGGGAATACTCTAGGATAAAGCGACAGTCAACTGTTTTAAAATGTGGTTGTTATGGGATTGAAAACTGTTGCTTTACGTGGCCAGGAGTTGACAAGTTCTCTCGTGAGAAATGTATAAGTATTTTAAAACTGAAATTAATAACAAGAAACAAAATTGTAGTATGACCAATTGTTTGTTTTAATGAGATGTGTCCATCTCTTACGATTTATCAGTCATACAAAAGTCATCCAGAATGAAGAGATCTTCACAAGCTATTCCCAGAAAATTCGACACATACATTTGTGATGGAAATGATTTTAAAATGTTATATTTTAATAGAAAAAAGTAATAGGATTTTTGAGTAAAATAGCATTTTCGAAAAAAATCCATGTAAAGGGTAGTTGGGGGTGGGGGATGTTCTTGAAAATGTTCGTGTCGCATCCTTGGAAGATACCAAATTTTAATACCAAGTTTGGTATTTAACGGTCTTTTCATTTTTGAGCTATGCTGCCCACAGACACACACACACACGCACACACACACACGCGGACGTGTTTCCAGAAATGCTGTTTTTGGATTCAGAGGGGTCCCAAAACATGTATTTCCGGTGAAATCTCGGTATCGAATATTTGGGTGCAATACAATACCTTTTCTATACACTATGTACATAGTACGTGTAGAGAAAGTAAAAAAGCATTTTTAGAACAAATTCTGTGTGCGTGTGTGCGTGCGCACAGCATAGCTCAAAATCTAAAATCAATTAATACCAACCTTGGTATTTATATTTGGTATCTTCCAAGGGTTCGACACCAACATTTTCAAGAAAATTCCCCCACCCTGAACTACCATTTTCATAGAAAACTGTTTAAAATTTTTGTTTTCCTCAAAAATGTCTAACGATTTTTACTTTCTTTATACGTACTATGTACATAGTGTATAGAGAAGGTATTGCACTCCACCTAAAAATTCGATACCGTGATTTCACCGGAAATATATGTTTTAGGGTCCCCTGTATCCAAAAAAAAAAGCATTTTCAGAAAAAGGTCCGTGTGTCAGTGAACACGATAACTGAAAAACGAAAAGTCGATAAAATACCAAACTTGGTATTTAAGTATCTTCCAGGGATGCGACACAAAGATTTTGATAAAAATCTCCTCACCCCAAACTACCCATTACATGGAGCTTTTTTCGCAAATTTTTATTTTCTTAAAAACTGCTCTAACGATTTTGATAAAAATATCGTATATTAAACATATTTACCTGACAAGCAAAATGTATATCTTGAATTTTCTGGGAACAGCCCCTGAAGACTACTTTAATCTGGATAAATTTTGCGGAATTTTCGCATAACTGCTAAACCGTAAGAGATGGACAAAAACTTACCACACAAAACATGTCGAGCACCTTAAAACACATAATTTATGTTATATGCATTGTTTTCGCGGAGTTGATCGTTTTTTCGATGTACCTTGTTTTTGGTTTCAGTTTTAATAAAACATAACTTTTCTCATACAGGAATTTGTCAACTCGTGTCCATACAAACAAAGGAACATCAGTCACATAGCAACCAGCTTTTGGCTTTCACTTTAACTTACGGTACTCCCTTATTTCACTTCTACTTACAAGGAAGCAAGTAATAAGAATATTTCTGTTTATTTTTTTCTCGATTAGTGTGAAGTAAATAGAAGCATAAGCTTTTTAACAATAATTTGTTGAAGATATGTAGAGAAAGGCATGTGAATGGAACACGTCAGATTTTTATTAATGTATTCTATATTACATGGCCTAACATCAGTTTTAAACTATATTTTGTGTGTCGCTTATTTCTCCTTTACTTTCAAGGAACTAATAGTAGCATTTCTGCTCATGTTGATCTGGATTAGCGTTAAGATAAAAGAATGCCTTTTGTAAGAATAGATAAGTGAACGGAACACATGACGTGTTTCTCGAGATTGCACCGGTTTTTCGGCTGTTGCACGTGGAAATAGACTCCTGTTAAACAGAAGGAATCTGAAAGAGCATGTGAGAGGTTATGTAACACTCACGTGCAGCAAATGCTGGGGAATGAGTTATTACGTTCTCCAAACATCTCGCAGAATAATGGGCATACTTTACGAGTTGGCAGAGATACCCATTTCCTGTCAACAATGCTATGATGTAACCTTTATTTATAGTGCACTTGTGACTGCAAAAATGATTCTGACAATACAACATAATGACAAATCTGATGTGTTATACTCACGTGACTTTCTCAAAACAAACTACTTACAGAAGATAATTCTTCTTTCTACACAATGCTATTCAAGATAAACATTAGCAGAATGTTGTTATTACTTAGTTCCTTGTAAGTAGAAGGCAACTAAAGGAATGTGCTGTGTTTTAGAGATAGTCAAATTGAGACGTTAACATATGGAAGCCAAGCATTTTCATATCAAGTGTTTATTTTATTAATGGAAGGAAATTGATGCCATATTGATATATTGATTATGTGGTAAAGAAAAAATTAATTACTGAAAGTGTTCTGTGAATATCAGAATATTGAATGTAATGTGTATTTTAAGTATAATTTCATATATGATCAAAAATAATTACTTGAAAAAATTCAACAATGATAATTGCATTGCTACGTGCTTGAAAAAAGTTGTTCTTTCTGGTATACCGCATCCCCAAGCGTTGTATACCCATATTTAAATATTCACTAAGCGCAAATAGCTTATGAAATAAATGTTTTATGTACCAAAAGTAATTTATTTATAAATAAAAGGAAGTCTGTATGATATACTTGCTTAAAGAATGTTTAATAAGGAGAAACATGAGCCTATATAAGAGCTGAACCTTTGTCAGGCTTCTCTACGACCTGGCGCGCGGGTCTGCTCTTTAAACTCATCCGTCTGGAGCTCCCGTCACACATCATACACCTCAAACACAGATCTTTTGCAGTTTCAGTTGCGGGAACACAAATCAACACTTAGGCCAATAAGAGGCGGAGTCCCCGAAGGCTCTGTACTATCCCCCACGCTGTTCAGCGTCTACGTGGCCGACCTACCAACAGAGCAGCACGTCAACATAGCTCAATATGCTGGAGACGTGCTGTTATTCTGTACCAACAGAAACCCACGCAGAGCCTTCAACCCCATTCAGACACACCTCCGCCTCCTCCAAGAGTGGTACGAGCGTTGGCAGTTGTCCATCAACCCGGAGAAAAGCCATGCTATTCTCTTCACAAGCGCCGCTTTCCCGCAAACTTCCCTACTTCCTTCCATACACGTACCTCAGACGAAGGATACAATGGACGAACACCATCACCTACTTGGGGGTGAAGCTTGACAAGGGCGTCACTTTTGGGGAGCACATCTGAAGTGTCGGGGCTATGGGGTTGCGGCCTCCTTGTACCCGATGCTGATTCCCCTTAAGTTGTGCCTTTTGAGGGCTCTCATAGTCCCCTTGTTAATCTACACCTGTGAGATCTGGGGCATGGTGGCAGACTCCAGTCTGCTGTTGCTTCAGCAGATGCCTTATGGCCGTCTATTCTGAGCCTCGTGGATTTCCTACGAGACTCCTGCACGAAGCCTCTGGTCTACCATACCTGGAGGACGAGATTAGGCGTCGGGTTACCATTCCATCGGAGCACCCTCGTTAGGTCTCTTGGGGATTACAATCCCACAAACCGCCGCTTCAGGCGATACCGGCTTCCCCGCATGGCTTGCGGGCATCCCCGGTAACCAAGGAGCACCTCCAACAGCTGCTACGGCTAAGCTCCTTACAATCCTTCAAGAGTTGCTTGGATATCAAAATTTAAAACCCCAAAAGTAAACATTTTTTGGAAAAATTATTACGCCAGCGGTGCATAAGGGCTGTTGCACCATAATTGGCAACCGTTGAGGAGCAAAACTTGGCTCCTCCTGTCACTCCACAATCCCAACTCTCACCCGCCAACCTGTAAACCCCACAATCCCGTCAGCACGAGGGTGAGTTCTCTCCGAGAACAGGGACACGTCTAACACACTTCGGGCTGCCCTCAGCCTGCCAACTGCTCTGCTCTGGCCAACCTTGGTCATTCCTTATTGGTCAGTCTTCACGTGACCATCAAGGATAGCGTCCTATGGGAACGCGTGCTGTAGAATGCAATCTTAATTTATCTGTGACATCATGCAGTGTTAATAATTATTGTATCCAGAGATATTGGCAACAACATCTTACCAGCCTATCATTTACAAGTATTATATTACCTGTAATGCATTACCTCCCTCGCGACCACGACGCTGAGGCGTAATAATAATAATAATAATAATAATAATAATAACAATAACAACAATAACAATAATAACAATAACAACAATAATAACAATAACAACAATAATAATAACAATAACAATAACAACAATAACAACAATAATAGCAATAACAATAATAATAACAATAATAATAGCAATAATAATAATAACAATAATAATAATACCTAGTGAGTAAATAGAAAAAAGAATCTCAATTACCTCGCCAATTTGCCGGCTTATTAATAGAATCGTTTAAAAGTTATTGTTATGCGATTGTCAACTTATAAGTAAATACCACGAGTGTTTTCATCTTGTCGATATTTCACGACCGACCGACCGACGTCCTAAGAGTTGTATTTGATAAGACAATTCAACGAAATAGACTATCGTTTATTGTCAACTCCAAGAAACAAATTTGTAGTATGACATAAATTGCCTGTTTTTTGTGTAGTAAGTTCTTGTCTATCTCTTGCGGTTTCTTAATTCATCCAGTATAAACAGGTCTTCAGAAGCTATTACCAGAAAATTCAATATATACATTTTATTTATGATGGAAATGGCTTTAAAATGTGGTATTTTAATAAAAACGTTATAGACATTTTTGAGAGAAACAACATTTTCGAAATATTTTCCATATAAAGGATAGTTTGGGGTGCGCGGATTTTCTTGAACACCTTCTTGTCACATCAGGTTATGTTTGTAATACATAGTTCTCAAATTTAGATGACGCATTCGAATATTTTAGTTTATTTACCGATTTTTCCCCCCTTTGCTTTCTTCACCGCCTCCTGAATTATGATGATATCTACATCCAATGTACGAATATCGATAGCAACAATAGAAATATGGAACAATTATTTTATTTCAGCTTTTAACAAGTGAAACATGAAATGGAAACAAACGTTATTTTATTTGAGGTTATTATACATAAGAAATACAAATAATGATTATTTTCGCTCCGTTTTGAACTAAATGCATTATGAACTGGATAAAACTTTAAATAAACATTGTAACTGAATTAATTGAAAGTACAACTGTGGAACTGTCATTAAAAGTGAAGGTTGGCTGACTGGATTGTCATCTTATTACCAATAACCAAGACGGGAGATTAAACAAACGAACGTCATGTGCGATAAGATTTCAAAGAAATGAACATCGCCTGCGATAAGATGTTTCGACAATATCGCTCCAGTCAAATGACCGCGAGAGGTAGAAATTGCCTAATCTCAACCATTCCATTGGCGCTTTAATAGTTGAACTGAATTGTCATTGAAATTGGCTTCCTTGCTTGGCCAGGAGTAGAACAAAAGAAAAACGTGTAACTATTGTAAAATTGAAACTAATAATAAGGAATAGCTTGGAAACGGTCAACTCTACAACAAAAATACATATGACATAAATTGTGTGTTTCAACGAGATCTACATTTTAACTTTCTCTACACATACTATGTACATAGTGTATAGAGAAGGTATTGTAATGCACCCAAAAGTTCGATACCGACATTTCACCGGAAATATATGTTTTGGGACACCTTTTTGGAAAAAGGTCCGTGAGTGTCGTTCTGTCAGTCTGTGTGTGTGTCTGTGGACAGTATAGCTCAAAAACGAAAAGACCGTTGAATACCAAACTTGGTATTTAAGCTTGGTATTTTCAATGGATTTAACACGAAGATTTTCTACCCCAACTACCGTTTACATGGAATTTTTTTTCTCGAAAAATTTGATTTTCTTAAAATTGGCTCTAACGATTTTAATTAAAATGTTGATATTAAAGATATTTACCTGACAAATAAAATGTATATATAGTTTTCTGGAAGACTACTTTATTCTGGATGAATTTTGTATAACAAGTAAACAGTAAGAGATAAACTTTACTTCACGAAAAGTGTATATAGTTTATGATTATGTTTTTTACTTTCTCTAGTCAAATGTACATAGCGGATAGAGAAGTATTGTGTTCCACCTAAAAATTCCATACCGAGATTTCACCGGAAATATATGTTTTAGGTCTCCATGAATCCAAAAAAAGCATTTTCAAAAAAAGGTCCGTGTGTGAGGTGTGTGTATGTATGTGTGTGTGTGTGTCTGTCTGTCTGTCAGTCTGTGGACAGCATAGCTCCAAAACGAAAAGACGGTTAAATACCAAACTTGGTACTTAAGTTTGGTATCTTCCAAGAATGCGACACGAAGATTTTCAAGAAAATCCCCCCACCCCCAACTACCCTTTACATGGAAATAGTTTAGAAATTTTTGATCTTCTCAAAAATGGCTCTAACGATTTTGATTAAAATCTCTTGTATTTAAGACATTTTCATGCCAAATAAAAAGTATATCGAATTTTCTGGGAATAGCCTCTGAGGACTATTTTATTCTGGATGAATTTTACGGAATTTTGCATAACTGCTAAACTGTAAGAGATGGACAAAAACTTACCACATATAAAGGTAGAGCACGTTAAAACACACAATTTATGTCATATACATTTTTTTCGTGGAGTTGAACTTTTTGGAGATAATCCTTGCTTTTTGTTTCAGCTTTAAAAAACTTACACTTTTCTCATACAGGAATTTGTCAACTCGTGTCCATACAAACAAAGGAACTTCAGTCACATAGCAACCAGCTTTTGACTATCACTTTAACCTATGCTACTCCCTTATTTCGCTTCTACTTACAAGGAAGCAAGTAATAAGACTATTTCTGCTAATTTTTTCTCGATTAGCATGAAGTAAATAAAAGCATTAGCTTTCTAAGACTAATTTGTTGCAGAGATGTAGAGAAAGTCATGTGAATCAGATTTTTTTTATTTTAAATCTCTATTTTACAATGTACGGTTGTGTATGTACATTTTAGAAGATTATTTGTAAGGATGCTGTTGGTATAGAAACGGCTGTTTTGAACACGTCACCAAAGTCCGTCATTTGTCATCTGGAATAATTATCTTTGCGTTCCGACAAAAGATAGCGCAACAAAAACAAATGAATGTGCAGGTCAGAGTGCAAGCCATTTCCACGAATTCTTAGCATTCGCCCCATGGAGCGGAAGTTTGTACAGTCCGTTCCAGTGGTCAGTAATTTAGGTACACCGCTCCCTTTGTCATCGTTTTTCGTTATACGCGATCTCACTGTACACGTTTTCGTTTAAAGCGGTTTTTTAAAAAATGCTGATTTTAACACTGTACAAATGACATAAACAGATGCATCTGTTTAAAACGATTTTTTTTCATGTTTATCTTGAAATAGCTAATATGATTATCACGCGGTTTTTGTGTTACGTGATAATTCATGAGAACCAATTACTTGCATAATGCCAGGGACACCTGTACACGTAAATTACTGTTTATTCTGGTGGTAGTTCTTGCAAGTTTACTCCAACCGACGAGATTTCTTCGGAAATAGTTCCATAACAGCTTGCGTGACATTTTCATCAACGTATAAAGTAAGTGCTTTTCTATGGACATCTTTCTTGGCCCATTGTAGATCTACAGTGACGGTTCAACAGAAGCTGCAGTTAATTTGTAAACTTGAGACATAACCCACACCAGATCATCATTTTCACCATTACACCTACTGACTTTCCTTCAAAATCTTCACAAGAGCACACAACACTAAGTTCATTTTTCCGACGTCCCGAATCAAAATTTGAGGCATAGGTGTCCAACAATTTTGAGCAATAGTAATCAGGAAAAGACGTTCTGTAATTTTTGAATTTTGAGGAATCAGGGAGAGCAAAGAAATGAAAACTTTTGTAGTCGGAAAACCTGTTTTGTATTTGATAGAATATCCTCCTGAACATAACTTCATTGTTCTTCCTTTTCTTTTGTGCATGTTCATTTATCATTTCAGTAGAAATGCTTTGCCAAATATTTTGGAAACCTTCTCTTCTTAGCTGTTCTAAAGTGTTTTTGTCTGGATTACCTTTGCATGGCAATATGCAATACTACTGAAATATGTTGAAGACAACGTCGGTATGAGCAAATATTGCCGAAAACGTCTTGAGGAGGAATCGCCAAAAAATAAAGAAAACCCTGTGCATTAACCAATGTATCAGGTCCCCAATCAACATTGTTTTCTGGTTCTGTTATGAATTCAAGGCATAAAATCAGGTTATCTCGTTGCTCTTGTACAGTGTTGACAAGGCGTGAATTGAAGTGCTAGCGTGTTGGAGCCGCTTTTGGTAACTTTTTATTCATAAAAACAGGCAAAGTTTCCATTCTTTTAGTGGAATGAGAAAAGAAATTAGAATGCCCTGATAGAATTAAAAAAAAATCTGCAATACATTCTGCCTGTTGCAGAACCAAATTCAGGATATGACAATAACAGCGAACAAACAATGTTCCCTGAGGAAATGCCACTTTTACTTTTGATTACAGACCACCTAATTGACCAAACATATGTCTGAGTGACAAGTTTCTTACAAATATTAAATGTTTTATAAGTACATGGTTGTAAAGTGCCTCAGCAGATCTGTCTGCACTGACGTCTGTAAAGCCCATGAACCTTTCTTTAATATGGTAGAGAGTTGGGATTTGTTCACAGGTCTGGGCACACATCTAGAAGAACAGCCAAAACAATTAGCCGATGCAAGTTATTTTGTTATACAGTTAATCAAAACACTCCTATCAGCTTCGATTAAATATTATGAATGGATGACAAATTGCCCCGAAAAACGGTAGCATTCTTTTACTTTCTCTATACTCACTATGTACATAGTGTAAAGAGAATGTATTGCATTCCACCAAACAATTCGATACCGAGATTTCACCGGAAATATATGTTTTAGGGTCCCCTGTATCCAAAAAAAGTATTTTCAGAAAAAGGTCCGTGTGTGTGTGAGTGTGTCCGTGTGTCCCTGAACACGATAACTCAAAAACGAAAAGTCGGTAAAATACCAAACTTGGTATTTAAGTTTAGTATCTTCCACGGATGCGACACGAAGATTTTGAGACAAATCCCCCCACCCCAAACTAACCTTTACATTGAACTTTTTCGAAAATTTTGATTTTCTAAAAAATGGCTCTAACCATTTTGATTAAAATATCGTATATTAAAGTTCTTTACCTGACAAATAAAAATTTTATTTTGAATTTTCTGGGAATAGCCTCTGAAGACTACTTTATTCTGGATGAATTTTTCATAACTACTAAACCGTAAGAGCTGGACAAAAGCTTAACCCACAAAAAATGTAGAGCACGTTAAAACACACAATTTATGTTATATACATTTTTTTCGTGGAGTTGATCGTTCTTGAGATATTCCTTTTTCTTGGTTTCAGCTTTGAAAAACTTATACTTTTCTCATACAGGAATTTGTCAACTCGTGTCCATACAAACAAAGGAACATCAGTCACATAGCAACCAGCTTTTGGCTTTCACTTTAACCTGTGGTACTCCTTTATTTCGCTTCTACTTACAATAAAGTAAGAAATAAGACTATTTCTGCTAATTTTTCTAGATTAGCATGAAATAAATAAAAGATAAGCTTATTAACAATAATAATTTACAGGGATATAGAGAAAGTCATGTGAATGGAACACATCAGATTTTTAAACGATCATTTAAAAGTCGATCATACGTACTGAGTAAATCCAGTGTTTCTTGTAATTGACTCTTATTTCTGACTCGTCGTGTCCTCTAAAAGCTAATTCCGGGTTCCCTAAGTGACGAACATCAATATTTCTCAGTTCTTTGTTACCATTTAATGATTTCTAAGCATTTAGCTGCAGTCTACTCGCGTATTGCCAAAATTGCAAACACGTGTGATTTTTGTTTCATGCTTGGTTAATGAACCTGTTAAGAGAACTATACTGTCGAATCCTTCTTGAGAACAAGTGTAGTTACTAAAAAGAAGATGGTCAACAACATAGGTTGTATAAGTCGGTAAAATTCCAAACTTGGCATTTAAGTTTAGTATCGTCCAGGGATGCGACACGAAGATTTTGAGAAAAATGCCCCCACCCCAAACTACCCTTTACATGGAACTTTTTTAAAAAAAACTTTTATTTTCTCAAAAATGGCTCTAACGATTTTGATTAAAATGTCGTATATTAAACATATTTACCTGACAAATAAAGTGTATATCTTGAATTTTCTGGGAATAGCCTCTGAAGACTACTTTATTCTGCATGAATTTTACGGAATTTTGCATAACTACTAAACCGTAATATATAGACAAAAACCTACCACACAAAAAATGTAGAGCACTTTAAAACACACAATTTATGTTGTATACATTTTTCTTAGAGTTGATTATTTTTTAGATATTCCTTGTTTTTGGTTTCAGCTTTGAAAAACTTATACTTTTCTCATACAGGAATTTGTCAACTCCTGTCCATACAAAGGCACTTCAGTCTCATAGCAACCAGCTTTTGACTATCACTTCAACCTATGCTACTCCCTTATTTCGCTTCTACTTACAAGGAAGTAAGTAATTTCTGCTAATTGTTTCTCGATTAGCATGAAGTAAATAAAAGCATAAGCTTTTTAACAATAATTTGTTGTGGAGATGTAGAGAAAGTCATGCGAATGGAACACAAGATTTATTTTTTTTTTTTTTTTTATTCAGGGGGTCTTTAAACATATATTTCTGGTGAAATCTCGGTTAGGAATTTTTGGATGCAATACAATATTTCCTCTATACAGTAGGTGTAGAGAAAGTAAAACTTGTGAAAGTGCAGAAGAGGAAGGCGACTAAGAAGCACGATAGGATCGCAAACAGTTATCAGCCAGCATTTGATACAACTGCCCAAGAGGTTGGAACCCGAGTGTTGAGAGCAGCTGGTGTTGTGACGCCAGGGCCCCACCCCCCAACAATTTACACTCATTCATTCACATTTAGGAACTAAAAGAACACTCAATGAAACGTTTCCTGTGACACCAGATGTCCTCCTCGTCAAGCTTTTCCTAGAAACACTTCAACATTTCCTCAGCACGTCCCAAAACATCTCTTGTGTTCCATTCACATCACTCTCTCTACATCTCTGCAACAAATTATTGTTAAATATTGTTTTTGTGTTAGCACGCGCACCTTTTTCCAAAAATGCTTTTTTTGGATTCAGGTGACCAAAACATGTATTTCCTAGGAAATCTCGGTATCGAATTTTAGGGTGGAATGCAATACTTTCTCTATACACTATGTATACATAGTACGTGTAGAGAAAGCAAAACAGTGTATACCATTCACATGAATTTCTCTACATCTGTGGAATAAACTATTGTTATAAAGCTTATTCTATTTACTTAATGCTAATCGGGAAAAAAATTCGCAGAAAATGTTTTATTACGTGCTACCTTGAAAGTAGAAGGGAAATAAGAGTACCATAGGCTAAATCTATAGTCAAACCTTTTAAAAACTTGTTGCTATGTCATTGAAGTACCTTTGGTTGTATGGACAGAAGTTGCCCGTATGAGAAAAGTTAGGCATTTTATAGCTGAAACTAATAACAAGGAATATCTCAAAAACGGTCAACTCCACGAAAAAAAAAATGTATATAACATAAATTGCGTATTTTAACGACCTCTACATCTTTTGTGTTGTAAGTTTTTGTCTATCTCTTACGGTTTACCAGTTATGCAAAATTCCGCAAAATTCGTCCAGAATAAACATGTCTTCAGGGGGTATTCCCGAAAAATTCAAGATATACATTTTATTTGCCACATGAATATTTTAAATTTAAGATATTTTAATCAAAATCGTTAGAACCATTTTTGAGAAAATCAAAATTTTCGAAATTTTTGTTTGTAGTTGGGGGAATTTTTTTGAAAATCTTTGTGTCACATCCTTGAAACATACTGAACTTAAATACCAAGTTTGGTATTTTACGGACTTTTCGTTTTTTAGCTATGCTGCCCCCCCCTATACACACACATTTGTCTAAAAATACTTTTTTGGAATCACGGGGTCTCAAAACATGTATTCACAGTGAAATCTCGGTATCGAATTTTCGGGTGCAATACAATACTTCTCTATACATAGTACGTGTAAAGAAAGTAGAAATAGTTCTCATTACTTTTTGACCAGCCCTGGTATATTGTCCCTACAGTGTTGCCGACTCTACAAACATCATGGCTTACACATTCCAGAGGGCATTGCATAAATTGATTTAAAGCGTGCTATTTGTCAAGCGGAAACCAGTATCTGGGTAATATCGTCATTTCCTAAGCAGAGCAGCTGTAAAACAGTTGAATGACGTGCCCACACCCTTCCTCTATTGAGACAAGAAGCTTCCTCAGCTGTGCCAGTGGGCGTCGTCTGTAATGTGAATAAATTGTACGTAGTTGGCGATGACCTCTCTGCAAAATTACACTTTAACCTCACCTAACGTACAGCAAGATGTATGCATGTATTTTATTCTCTGCAACTGGGTGCTGCCCGGTGGCAGAGTTAAATGCACAAAATTCATTTACAATAATAATAATCTTAAGTTAAACTAAGTTTTTTTTAAATACCTAACTACTTATTATTCAGTATAGCAATACTTAAGTCAATTACCAGCAAGTTTATAAACAGTTATTATGAAGCCTCAACATTAATACTACACATTACTAATTAATAATAATATACACTAATACAGTTTTTGAGATCCTTAATTACTTCACAATATTTACTCAAATTAACTAACTTTTACTCTCTTTAAATTATCCCTAAACTACTTTAAGGTCAGAGGGCAGCCCTGAAAGGCTGCTACAGGCAAATCATTCCATTCTTCAATGGTCTTAACAAAAGAACATTTTCCTACGTCGGTTCTGTACCTTCTACTCTTAATTTAATACAAATGATCATTTCGTCCGTAGTATGCTGGGTTTTCTAACCTCTTTCTAACGCCCATTTAAACCAGTATAAGCTTTAAATAGTGTGACTAACCTGTGTGTTTTAGCGGCTCACATTTATTCATTTCGCCTTTCGTAAGCCCAAAATCTTTAGCTCTCTTTATGAGTTTAACCGCCCGTTTCTGTATCAGTTTGATTAACCCTGTAAGGTCCCAGCATGCTACTCCATATTCCATAACTGGCAGCACTAAGGTCCCAGCATGCTACTCCATGTTCCATAACTGGCCGCACTAAGGTCCCAGCATGCTACTCCATGTTCCATAACTGGCCGCACTAAGGTCCCAGCATGCTACTCCATGTTCCATAACTGGCAGCACTAAGGTCCCAGCATGCTACTCCATGTTCCATAACTGGCAGCACTAAGGTCCCAGCATGCTACTCCATATTCCATAACTGGCAGCACTAAGGTCCCAGCATGCTACTCCATGTTCCATAACTGGCAGCACTAAGGTCCCAGCATGCTACTCCATGTTCCATAACTGGCCGCACTAAGGTTCCAGCATGCTACTCCATGTTCCATAACTGGCAGCACTAAGGTCCCAGCATGCTACTCCATGTTCCATAACTGGCAGCACTAAGGTCCCAGCATGCTACTCCATGTTCCATAACTGGCAGCACTAAGGTCCCAGCATGCTACTCCATATTCCATAACTGGCCGCACTAAGGTCCCAGCATGCTACTCCATGTTCCATAACTGGCAGCACTAAGGTCCCAGCATGCTACTCCATGTTCCATAACTGGCCGCACTAAGGTTCCAGCATGCTACTCCATGTTCCATAACTGGCCGCACTAAGGTCCCAGCATGCTACTCCATATTCCATAACTGGCCGCACTAAGGTCCCAGCATGCTACTCCATATTCCATAACTGGCAGCACTAAGGTCCCAGTATGCTACTCCATATTCCATAACTGGCAGCACTAAGGTCCCAGCATGCTACTCCATGTTCCATAACTGGCCGCACTAAGGTTCCAGCATGCTACTCCATGTTCCATAACTGGCCGCACTAAGGTCCCAGCATGCTACTCCATATTCCATAACTGGCCGCACTAAGGTCCCAGCATGCTACTCCATATTCCATAGCTGGCCGCACTAAGGTCCCAGCATGCTACTCCATATTCCATAACTGGCCGCACTAAGGTCCCAGCATGCCACTCCATGTTCCATAACTGGCCGCACTAAGGTCCCAGCATGCTACTCCATATTCCATAACTGGCCGCACTAAGGTCCCAGCATGCTACTCCATATTCCATAACTGGCCGCACTAAGGTCCCAGCATGCTACTCCATATTCCATAACTGGCAGCACTAAGGTCCCAGCATGCTACTCCATGTTCCATAACTGGCCGCACTAAGGTCCCATCATGCCACTCCATGTTCCATAACTGGCCGCACTAAGGTCCCAGCATGCTACTCCATATTCCATAACTGGCCGCACTAAGGTCCCAGCATGCTACTCCATGTTCCATAACTGGCCGCAATAAGGTCCCAGCATGCTACTCCATATTCCATAACTGGCCGCAATAAGGTCCCAGCATGCTACTCCATATTCCATAACTGGCCGCACTAAGGTCCCAGCTTGCTACTCCATATTCCATAACTGGCCGCACTAAGGTCCCAGCATGCTACTCCATGTTCCATAACTGACCGCACTAAGGTCCCAGCATGCTACTCCATGTTGCATAACTGACCGCACTAAGGTCCCAGCATGCTACTCCATATTCCATAACTGGCCGCACTAAGGTCCCAGCATGCTACTCCATGTTCCATAACTGGCAGCACTAAGGTCCCAGCATGCTACTCCATATTCCATAACTGGCCGCACTAAGGTCCCAGCATGCTACTCCATATTCCATAACTGGCAGCACTAAGGTCCCAGCATGCTACTCCATATTCCATAACTGGCAGCACTAAGGTCCCAGCATGCTACTCCATGTTCCATAACTGGCAGCACTAAGGTCCCAGCATGCTACTCCATATTCCATAACTGGCAGCACTAAGGTCCCAGCATGCTACTCCATGTTCCATAACTGGCAGCACTAAGGTCCCAGCATGCTACTCCATATTCCATAACTGGCCGCACTAAGGTCCCAGCATGCTACTCCATGTTCCATAACTGGCCGCACTAAGGTCCCAGCATGCTACTCCATGTTCCATAACTGGCCGCACTAAGGTCCCAGCATGCTACTCCATATTCCATAACTGGCCGCACTAAGGTCCCAGCATGCTACTCCATGTTCCATAACTGGCCGCACTAAGGTCCCAGCATGCTACTCCATATTCCATAACTGACCGCACTAAGGTCCCAGCATGCTACTCCATGTTGCATAACTGACCGCACTAAGGTCCCAGCATGCTACTCCATATTCCATAACTGGCCGCACTAAGGTCCCAGCATGCTACTCCATGTTCCATAACTGGCAGCACTAAGGTCCCAGCATGCTACTCCATATTCCATAACTGGCCGCACTAAGGTCCCAGCATGCTACTCCATATTCCATAACTGGCAGCACTAAGGTCCCAGCATGCTACTCCATATTCCATAACTGGCCGCACTAAGGTCCCAGCATGCTACTCCATATTCCATAACTGGCAGCACTAAGGTCCCAGCATGCTACTCCATGTTCCATAACTGGCAGCACTAAGGTCCCAGCATGCTACTCCATATTCCATAACTGGCAGCACTAAGGTCCCAGCATGCTACTCCATGTTCCATAACTGGCAGCACTAAGGTCCCAGCATGCTACTCCATATTCCATAACTGGCCGCACTAAGGTCCCAGCATGCTACTCCATGTTCCATAACTGGCCGCACTAAGGTCCCAGCATGCTACTCCATGTTCCATAACTGGCAGCACTAAGGTCCCAGCATGCCACTCCATATTCCATAACTGGCCGCACTAAGGTCCCAGCATGCTACTCCATGTTCCATAACTGGCCGCACTAAGGTCCCAGCATGCTACTCCATATTCCATAACTGGCCACACTAAGGTCCCAGCATGCCACTCCATATTCCATAACTGGCCGCACTAAGGTCCCAGCATGCTACTCCATATTCCATAACTGGCCGCACTAAGATTCCAGCATGCTACTCCATATTCCATAGCTGGCCGCACTAAGGTCCCAGCATGCTACTCCATATTCCATAGCTGGCCGCACTAAGGTCCCAGCATGCTACTCCATCTTCCATAACTGGCCGCACTAAGGTCCCAGCATGCTACTCCAGATTCCATAGCTGGCCGCACTAAGGTCCCAGCATGCAACTCCATATTCCATAGCTGGCCGCACTAAGGTCCCAGCATGCTACTCCATATTCCATAACTGGCCGCACTAAGGTCCCAGCATGCTACTCCATGTTCCATAACTGGCCACACTAAGGTCCCAGCATGCTACTCCAGATTCCATAGCTGGCCGCACTAAGGTCCCATCATGCTACTCCATATTCCATAACTGGCCGCACTAAGGTCCCAGCATGCTACTCCATATTACATAACTGGCAGCACTAAGGTCCCAGCATGCTGCTCCATATTCCATAGCTGGCCGCACTAAGGTCCCAGTACGCTACTCCATATTCCATAACTGGCCGCACTAAGGTCCCAGCATGCTACTCCATATTCCATAACTGGCCACACTAAGGTCCCAGCATGCCACTCCATATTCCATAACTGGCCGCACTAAGGTCCCAGCATGCCACTCCATATTCCATAACTGGCCGCACTAAGGTCCCAGCATGCCACTCCATATTCCATAACTGGCCGCACTAAGGTCCCAGCATGCCACTCCATATTCCATAACTGGCCGCACTAAGGTCCCAGCATGCCACTCCATGTTCCATAACTGGCCGCACTAAGGTCCCAGCATGCCACTCCATGTTCCATAACTGGCCGCACTAAGGTCCCAGCATGCTACTCCATGTTCCATAACTGGCCGCACTAAGGTCCCAGCATGCTACTCCATATTCCATAACTGGCCACACTAAGGTCCCAGCATGCCACTCCATATTCCATAACTGGCCGCACTAAGGTCCCAGCATGCCACTCCATATTCCATAACTGGCCGCACTAAGGTCCCAGCATGCCACTCCATATTCCATAACTGGCCACACTAAGGTCCCAGCATGCCACTCCATATTCCATAACTGGCCGCACTAAGGTCCCAGCATGCCACTCCATGTTCCATAACTGGCCGCACTAAGGTCCCAGCATGCTACTCCATATTCCATAACTGGCCGCACTAAGGTCCCAGCATGCTACTCCATGTTCCATAACTGGCCGCACTAAGGTCCCAGCATGCTACTCCATATTCCATAACTGGCCGCGCTAAGGTCCCAGCATGCTACTCCATGTTCCATAACTGGCCGCACTAAGGTCCCAGCATGCTACTCCATATTCCATAACTGGCAGCACTAAGGTCCCAGCATGCTACTCCATGTTCCATAACTGGCAGCACTAAGGTCCCAGCATGCTACTCCATATTCCATAACTGGCCGCACTAAGGTCCCAGCATGCTACTCCATATTCCATAGCTGGCCGCACTAAGGTCCCAGCATGCTACTCCATATTCCATAACTGGCAGCACTAAGGTCCCAGCATGCTACTCCATATTCCATAACTGGCAGCACTAAGGTCCCAGCATGCTACTCCATATTTCATAACTGGCCGCACTAAGGTCCCAGCATGCTACTCCATATTCCATAACTGGCCGCACTAAGGTCCCAGCATGCTACTCCATATTCCATAACTGGCAGCACTAAGGTCCCAGCATGCTACTCCATATTCCATAACTGACCGCACTAAGGTCCCAGCATGCTACTCCATATTCCATAACTGGCCGTACTAAGGTCCCAGCATGCTACTCCATATTCCATAACTGGCAGCACTAAGGTCCCAGCATGCTACTCCATATTTCATAACTGGCCGCACTAAGGTCCCAGCATGCTACTCCATATTCCATAACTGGCCGCACTAAGGTCCCAGCATGCTACTCCATATTCCATAACTGGCCGCACTAAGGACTTGCAGGCAATTTCCCTGCGCTCCCCTTTTTCAATGTTCTCATTACGAAGTGCAATGTCTTCCACACTTTCTTAGATGTAGAGTTTATCTGACATTACTTGACAAGCACATTCCCAAATATTTACAGCTGTGGAATTTGTTCCCTGCCCATATGAGAGCTATGAAGAACTTTCCCCTTAATTCGACTAAAAACAATTGACTTACTTTACCTATCATTGATTGTCATTTTGTTTACGGCGGCTTACCTACTTATTTCATTCAGGTCATCCTGAAGAGCGGTCTCATGTATGGTATTTCGAATCTTACTGTAATAATACAATGGTCTGCAAACAATCTTATCTGCCATTTAACTTTTATAGTTATATCATTAACAAAGATGGGCGCAGGACCGAGCCTTGGGGCACGCCCGAACTTACAAAACCCTTTTCAGAAAGTTCTTTACCTCTCTGTGTCAGCAGTAACACACTTTGAGGCTCCAGGAGTGAATATACAATATTATAAACAAGTACCACGTTTCCAAGAGAGTTGAGATCGCTTTGAATACACAACCTTCGAGAGTAATTTATGTAGCATTTATTGGTCAACTTGGAAATGCGTTGGCGAACCTGTTAACCATATATTTGTTCTCTGTGTATTATAAGCAGGTTCTGAAGTTAAGTATATTTAAGAGCACATTGCAAACTGTAGAAACTTTAAAAGTGGTTCTATTATAATCCAACAAAGAGTTAGCGTTTCCATGCAACATACAAGAGCCACCCACAAAGTGATAGACGATTTGTCATAACTAAATAATAACCAAATTTGTCAACGTAATCGTCATTGCTATCAAGGCATTTATTGTCACGTGGTACAGATGTTCTACTCTTCCACCGCTAAACATGTCACTGTCACTTTGAGGTCTTCATGGCTGGCAAATCTTTTCAATCCAAAAAGTCATGTACGGTGTTACTAATTCTTTTGCTGCAAGCTCATACATGAACTTCCACTCCGGTCTTTATCGCACACATCCTTTATTACTCGTAAATTATGTGCTATTTCCTCACTGAAGACTCGTTCATTGCACTAGTACTATACACTTGCGTTATTTGCCTATAACATTCGATTGGACGAACATTTTGTGCATTAAAAAAAAATCTGATGTGTACCATTCACATGACTTTCTCTATATCCCTGCAACAAATTATTCTTAAAAAGCTTATGCTTCTATTTACTTTATGCTAATCAGACAAAATTAGCAGAAATATTCTTATTACTCGTTTCCTTGTAAGTAGAAGCGAAATAAGAGACAACCATGGGTTAAAGTGATAGTCAAAAGCTGGTTGCTATATCAATGAAGTTCCTTTGTTTATATGGATCGGAGTTGACAAGTTCCTGTATGAGAAAAGTATACATTTTTCATAGCAGAAACCAAAAATAAGGAATGTCTCAAACACGACGAACTCCACGAAAAAAATGTGTATAACATAAATTGTGTGCTTTAATGTGCTCTACATTTGTTGTGTAGTGCGTTTTTGTCCATCTCTTACGGTTTAGCAGTTATTCAAAATTCAGTAAAATTCATCCAGAATAAACTACTCTTCAGAGGCTATTCCCAGAAAATTCAAGATATACATTTTATTTGTCAGATAAATATCTTTGATGTACGAAATTTTAATGAAAATCGTTAGAGCCATTTTTGAGAAAATCAAAATTTTCGAAAAAAGTTCTATGTAAAGGGTAGTTGGGGGTGGGGGATTTTTCTCAAAATCTTCGTGTCGCATCCCTGGAAGATACTAAACTAATACCAAGTTTGGTATTTTACCGACTTTTCGTTTTTGAGTTATCGTGTTCACAGACACACGGACACACACACACACACACACACACAAACGGACCTTTTTGTGAAAATGCTTTTTTTTGATATTGGGGACCCTAAAACATATATTTCCGGTGAAATCTCGGTATGGAATTTTTTGGTGGAGTGCAATACATTCTCTATACACTATGTACATAGTGAGTATAGAGAAAGTAAAAAAGGTTCTTTGGCGGTAGAAAAGTATTGGAAAACTGGTACAGAATGGAGATTATATTGAGAAATAGAGTAAGGACTGTTACTTTGTAAATATAGTTTTGTGGCGATATCTATCGTTAACATTTATCTATCCCATTCCACTTTTTAAGAGGATTGGATCCTAGATTCAGTATGCTTTTAATCCGCGTTTCCATGCAGTATTTAATACGGTAAGTTCACTCAAATAGATTTCAATGTATTATAGTCAGACAAATCTTATGTGTTCCATTCACATGACTTTCTCTACATCTCCGCAACAAATTATTGTTAAAGAGCTTATGCTTCTTTTTACTTCATGCTAATCGAGAAAAAATCAACAGAAATAGTCTTGTTACTTCTTTCCTTGTAAATAGAAGCGAAATAAGGGAGTACCATAGGTTAAAGTGATAGTCAAAAGCTGGTTCCTATGTGACTGAAGTTCCTTTGTATGGATAGGAATTGAAAAAAGTTTAAGTATTTTAAAGCTGAAACCAATAACAAGGAATATCTGAAAGCGACCCATTCCACGAAAAAAATATATATAACATAAATTGTGCGTTTTAACGTGCTCTACATTTTCTGTTAAGTAAGTTTTTGTCCATCTCCCTACGGTTTAGCAGCTATGCAAAATTCATCCAGAATTAAGTATTCTTCAGAGGCTGTTCCCAGAGAATTCAAGATATACATTTTATTTGTCAGGTAAATATCTTTAATGCACGATATTTTAATCAAAAACGTTAGAGCCATTTTTGGTAAAATAAAATTTTTCGAAAAAAAGCTCCATGTAAAGGGTAGTTGGCGAGGGATTTTCTTGAAAATCTTCGTGTCGCACCTTTGGAAGATACTGAACTTAAATATAAAATTTGGCATTTAACAGATTTTTCGTTTTTGAGTTATGCTGCCCCACAAACACACATACACGGACCTTTTTCCAAAAATGTTTTTTTTATCTATTCAGGGGAATCCAAACGTGTTTTTCCGGTGAAATCTCGGTAATGGATTTTTGGGTGCAATACAATATCTTCTCTATACACTATGTACATAGAACGTATAGAGAAAGTAAAAATATTATGTGTTGAAAATTCGCATTGAAGTTGTTTTAATTTTCCGGCCAAATCTAATGCTTAACAATGTGACAAAAAATGAAATTGACAGCAATTAAAGAGACATTAATGTTATAACCCTTATTTCCAAATTAAAAACATTTCATTTCCGATGAATATCATGAATAGAATGAAATATCAACATCAGGTATTAGCTCACAGAAACAAATTATTGTTAAAAAGCTTATTCCTCTATCTACATCATGCTAATTGAGTTAAACATCAGCAGAAAAGCTTTTATTCCTTGCTTCCTTATAAGTAGAAGAGAAATAACGGAATAAATTAGGCTAAACCGAAGTCAAATGTTTTAAAATGTGGTTGCATTGGAATTGAAGTCCGTTCTCTGTTCCCGTATGAGAAAAGAAGTATTTTAAAACTGAAACCAGTAACAAGGAATATCTCGAAAACGGCCAACTCCACGAACAAAATGTTTATGACATAAGTTGTGTGTTTTAAAGGAATCTACAATCTTTGTGCAGCAAGTTTTTGTCTACCTCTTACGGTTTAACAGTTATCAACAATTCATTCAGAATAAAAAGGTCTTCAGACACTATTTCCAGAAATTACAAGCTATACATTTTCTTTGTCGTGTAAATATTTTAAACATAAAACATGTTAATCAAAATCGTTACAGCCATTTTTTAGAAAATAAAAAATTTCGAAATTTTTTCCATGTAAAAGCTAATTGGGGGTCAGGGGATTTTTCTCAAAATCTTCCTGTCGCTTCCTTGGACGATACTGAAATACCAAGTAAGGTATTTAAAGGATTTTTCGTTTTTGAGCTATGCTGACCACAGACACACACGGACCTTATTCTAAAACTATTTGTTTTTATTCAGGGGTCACAAAACATGCATTTCCGGTGAAATAATTTTTGTTTCTCTGTACGTAGGTGTAGGGAAAATCGCTAGTTGAGCAGAGGTTCTGGATCAGAGAGAAGCCAGGATGGGTGCTAGGTATGAAAGTGATATGGAATTGCGGTGAAATTGAAGACAGGAAATAGGATTATGGAGCAATTAGTGGACCCTAAGAAAACCCGTCCACCACAAATCTCCCTTGAATCGCACCCGGACCGCCTAGGTGAGAGGGGAGCGGAATATCATCTAAAATTACTCGACCATTGCCATCTTTAACATCTAAGGTCATATCGGGGGCTTGAAACAACTCGTTGCCAGTAGGTTTAAATCATTTTGTTTTCTTAAAGCACACACACATTCGCTCTCACATACATACTTCCAGACTCTCTGGCTAAAGAAAAATTCCCCGCCCCAGCCGGGAATCGAACCCGGGACCTCGCTGACCACTCGACCACGGAGGCAGTCTAAATATATATTTGCCCGCAGGCTATACGCCATTTCCACAATTTGGAAGTGTCGGGAAGCGGTGAAGGAAGTCACAAATACAACTTCCGCCGATATTTCGCGCACATTTCCGTAAATATCTGCCAACATTTATCCGTTATTAAAAGCACTTAAAAATTACACTTCTAGGGCATGAGGGAACAATTCAACATAAAAACTTTATAGATCATTGCGCAATAATTTCATGACTGCCTCCGTGGTCGAGTGGTAGCAAGCTGACTTCTCACCCGGTGGTCCTTGGTTCGATTCCCGGCTGGGGCGGGAATTCTATAACCAGAATCATTCCCACAGAGTCTGGAGGTATGCATGCATGTGAGTGTGTGTATTTATGTATACCTAATGATATAAAATGATTAATGTCAATAACCTTCACTGAACATAACAGTTGTTTCATAAGTTGAAGGGGGTACACAAATAATAATAATTTCATAAAGGATAACGGAAAGGTATATTACATGAGTTAAAAGGTCATCTAACGGTTAAAAACCTGATGTGCTCCATTCACATGACTTTCTTTATAAAATTCTATAACTAAACAAGCTATTGAGCTGTAACTATGGATACAAGCTAGTCTAGAGTTAAACTATACTATACTACCGTCTAACTGGCCTAGTGGCGCCATATCTGTGTGAGGCCAGGGCTTATCAGCCGACCCTTCATCCGGCATTTACTGTAACAACGTTATTGACTTATAAATTGGTTACAAATAATTCACTCGACATTTCGACGCGAGGAAGTTGACGGCTTGCACGCCACTGCGCGCTAACACTCCAGTCACTTGCAACTCACTCCCGCGTATTGCAATTCCTTTTCCTTTTATAGCTATAAAATGACGCCACAGCTTTCTGGAAGCCGAAGCTTCGAGAAGAATCCAGCGTGTACCAGATGAGTATCGTTCCAAAGCCTCCGGTTACCGGTGCGCCACACTTGCTGTGTTAACACATTCTAACTGCGCCAACTCACATCCAAGGGGCCGCTCACGGATGGCACTGTCACAATACCTTGGCGACGAGGAAAATCCAGTCAGATATGTGGGCCCACGGGGTTTGAATCCAGGACCTCCTGTATGTGGGACACAAACGTTACCGCCTGAGTCAACCCACTTTATTTTGTTGAAGTGCTGTCGCTATTCCGTTGTTTGTGTTGGCATGGAAAGTGCAAGGAATTTCATGGCCAGCACATCTGAATGTCGATTAAGTTTTCTCTATCCTACTTATACATATAACGAAATGTGTAGTGAAACTATTGCCACAGACGTTTATCTGTGTATTCTCGAAACGTAATCATAAGGAAGCAGAGCTGTTTGTTATTGTAACATAAACTGTTTATCAAGGATAGACTAGCCCACTGTATCTTTGCTGGAGGTCATTTGTTTAGAAGGAACGAGCAGCCTATACATAGTAACTAGAGAAGGTATTGTATTCCACCAAAAAATTCGATGTCGAGATTTCACTGGAAACATATATTTTGAGGTACCCTGAGTCCAAAATAAGATTTTTAGAAAAAGGTCCGTGTGACTGTGTGTATGTGTGGACAGCATAGCTCAAAAACGAAAAATGCCAAACTTGGTATTTATGTTTAGTATCTCCCAAGGATGCGACACGAAGATTTTCAAGAAAATCCCCCAACCACAAACTATCCTTTACATGTATTTTTTTTTTCTTCTCAAAAATGGCTCTTTTGATTAAATTAGCATATATTCAAGATATTTATTTTACAGATAAAATGTGTGTTTTGAATTTTCTGGGAATAGACCCTGGACACACAATTTATGCCGGAGATGTTTTTCTTTTAAGGTTTCATTTTTAAGGCACTTAGCGAACCGAGCCTCAATTGTTTCACACAGCTACCACGCTTTAGTTTAATGTAGCCGCTTCTACTCAAGGATCGAGTAACAACACCAAATGTGCTAATGTTGACCTCCATCAGCATGACGTAGATACAAGAAATATGGAACAGGAAGAGAAAGTCATGTCAACAGAACACATCCCATTCTATATTTGAGGAAAAAGACTGCTTCATTTTGCTCAGAGGCCTCTTTATCAGGCTTTTATGCGCCCTAAATCTACGATGCGGGACCGCCGGCTTTATTTTCCTTCCGAAGGAAGCATTCGCATATTTTTACACCCGAAAAAATCTTATATGTTCCATTCACATGACTTTCCGTACATTTTTGCAACAAATTATTGCTAGATAGCTTATGCTTCTACTTAGTTCATCCTAATGGAGAAAAATTAGCAGAAATAGTCTTATTACTTGCTTCCTTTTAAGTAGAACCGAAATAAGGGAGTACCATAGGTTAAAGTGATGGTCAAAAGCTGGTTGCTATGTGACTGAAGTTCCTTTGTTTGTATGGACACGAGTTGACAAATTCCTGTATGAGAAACGTATAAGTTTTGCAAAGCTGAAACCAATAACAAGGAATATTTCAAATACGATCAACTCCACGATATGTGTGTGTGTTTGTGTGTGTGTGTGTGTGTGTGTGTGTGTGTGTGTGTGTTTTAACGTGCTCTACATGTTTTGTGTGGTAAGTTTTGTCCATCTCTTACAGTTTAGCAGTTATGCAAAATTCCGTGAAATTCATTCAGAATAAACTAGTCTTCAGAAGCTATTCCCAGAAAAATCAAGATATACATTTTATTAGTCATATCGACATCTTAAATATAAGCGATTTTAATCAAAATCGTTAGAGGCATTTTTGAGAAAATAAAAAAAATCGAAAGGGTAGTAAAGGGTAGTTGGGGGGGGGGATTTTCTTGAAAATCTTCGTGTCGCATCCTTGGAAGGTACCGAACCAAGTTTGGCTTTTCGTTTTTGAGCTATGCTGCCACGCACACACGGACATTTTTCTAAAAATGTTTTCTTTGGTTTCAGGTGGTCTCAAAACATATACTTCCTGCGAAATCTTGGTATTGAATTTTTGGGTGCAATACAATACATTCTCTATACATAGTACGTGTAGAGAAAATAAAAAATTCAACACCCTCCGTCGAGTTTGAACCTTGGGAACCAGAGGTTAGAGTCTGAGATTTAACTTATAAGGTCTAGAAAAGAAAGAGGTAGAAAAACTTATCCTCTTCTTGTGTCTCTCTTTACAATGACAGATGTATTTGCAAAGAGCATGTAGCCATTTGACAGACAATAGAGGGCTGGGACAGAACCAAACCGGACAAGTTACATCTCATAGAGAATAGTGTCTCATACCTAGATGACACACGATTCGGTTTTATAACATAAATCTGTATTTCTACAAGTAAAACTATAATTGTTGGTTTTGTTGCAGGGGTGCACAATGAATACGCCGAAAGGTGGTGGTGGATGTGCCAAGAGAGAGAACGGGGTGCAGTCCGATGGCGTCCAGACCAACAGGATCAGGCCGATCAAGATCACGGCTGTGGGAGATGGCATGGTGGGCAAGACATGTCTTCTCATCACCTACACGACAAAACGCTTTCCAACAGAATATGTCCCCACCGTGTAAGTGTTTTGTTAACTCCATTGTGTCGCCTGAGTATCAGATACCAAGTTTATTCTGAAAGGGAAAAGGCAAACTAACGCCGAAATACTAGCTTCTATCGCATGCAGGCTTTCAATGCCTTTTAAGTTTATACAGGCCGTTTTACAGCTATGATATCTTAAACAACCTTAATCTGTGGTCTTCCAGTACTAAACGATGAATTTTTTCAATGATCTCTGGAGTTGTCACTTCTACAGGGCGTCCAGAGCGAGGCTCATCACTAGTGCTCGTACGTCCCATTTTAAACTCTGCATCCCACCTTTTAATCATTGAATATGAAGGGGCAGAGTCTTTCAATGTACTGTTCATTTCCTCCTTGATTTCTTTAGGCGTTAAGCCTTTCAAATGGAAGTATTTAATCACTGCTCGTTTTTCCAAATCCTCCATTTTGGTGAAAACTCTAAAGTTGTCTTGTTTAAAATGCTGTCATTCGAAATCTAAACAAGCTATTGACCTGTAACTATGGATACAAGCTAGTCTAGAGTTAAATTATACGATGCTACCGTCTAACTGGCCTAATGGCGCCATATCTGTGTGAGGCCCGGGACTTATCAGTCGACCCTCGTATTTTGAGATTAGGCAACGCACGAAGTGCTAACGTATGATGCTTGCGTACACCTCAGAGGTGTAATTAGCAGCAGTGTCATGAAAGTAAACGGGCTCCTCTTTAATTCGTTATCATCACACCTGTCCTATCTTTCAGGTAAGGGGACAAAGAGCAGTTTTGATAGTGTTTAACGCCCGCTTTTACTACTATGGCACGGACAGTTACCTACTCAATACTTACATATACTTGACGACTTATGACCAGTTTCGAGGTTGCTGTTGAATTTGCAAGATGTGTATTTTACCCATAACCACGACCATCTTGTTCTTATTATCCTAATTACTTTGTAATTATCCGAATAATAAACTCTCTACAACTTATTGTAAATAATAAGAACTTGCTGTTTAATACACAAATATTTAATTTACTATTACGAGTTACACGATAGATAAACTTCTTGTCTCACTACAAACAGATTTTTTTTTTTTTTTAAACTTTATCTAACTAATTACCTTTAAAAGATAGTATTAGCGGTGGGTACATCCCAGCGTAGTTTTCCATTCATTTCCTTCATTCTTTGTGTGTTACAATTAAATTGTATATTGGATGAATAAACAAATAACTAAAGGTATAGTTTGTTTAGCAGGGTTTTGTAATGCAAGGAATCCCTTAATGTTAGCTACGAGGGACGTTCAATAAGTCCTTAAACATTCAAGAAAGTACACACGTAGCATAGAAAAAACGCTTGTATTTAATAACCGTCGTCTCTTACTAGATGGCAGTTAAAGTTTCAGCCATATCCATCACGTGATTCATACGGCTTTGTTGCCATTGACTATTGAATTAACAATCTTCTGCTTATTTAGAAAGGTGGGGGGGACCAATTTCCTCGTGGTGATTAAACATTTCTATTTAAAGGCTTAACACCAAAAGAGGTAAAAACCGAGTTGGATGAAGTTCGTGGCACATCTCTCCTGCATATACAACAATTTACAATTGGATAAATGAATTTAACCGTGGCCGTACATCCACAAATGATGAATATAGTTTCGAATGTTCAGTATAAGTGACTTCCTCCGAAATTATTGACAAAATGCAAGATATTGTTTTGAGTGATCGACGAATCAAAGTTCGCAAAATAGTAGAGACCACAGACATATCACAAGATACAATATTCTCAATTTTGCACCACAAATTAGGTCTGACAAAGGTCTCGGTAAGATGGGTGCCTTGTTTGCTCTCAATGGAAAACAAACGCAATCGTGTGATCGATTCGGAAGCTGGTTTGGCACTTTTCCGTCGCAATCCTGAGGAGTTTCTGTGGCGATACATAGCTGTGGATGAAACATGGATACACTACAACACTCCAGAGACAAAAGTGCAGTCGAAAAAGTGGGTTTTTAAAGGCGAACCGGCTGTGAAGAAGGCAAAGATGATGAAATCTGCAGACAAGGTGATGGTGTCGGTTTTTTTTTTTGGGGGGGGGGGATGTACGGGAATCATCTACACTGATTACTTGCAATATAGCAAAGAAAGATTCTCTTCCATCAAGACAATGCAAGAGTGCACGCCTGCGCGGTTTCGATAGGGAAAATTGTAGAATTAAAGTTGGAATTACTACAACATCCACCATATTCACCAGATTTGGCCCCCAGTTGACTTTTTTTAATGTCCAAACTTGAAAAAGTTGCTCGGCGGAAAACGATCCACGTCTAAGAAGAGATCTCCCTATCTATTTTGAGTACCTTCCAAAATCCTACTTTTTAGAAGGCTTAAAATAGTTGGAGAGCCCGCCTGGGTAGTGTGGTGGTAGTCTGTCTACCTCACATTCAAAAGGTCGTGAGTTCGAATCTCGCTTAGAGTGAGTTACCCGGATAAGGTTTTTTTCGGGGTTTTCCCTTATCCTGAGAAGACGAATGTCGAGTAACTTTAAGCTCTATGGACCCCGAGATCATTTGAGTATCATTTCACCAATTTCATTCATCGTCCGATATGACCAACCAGGTTAAAGGACGTCAAACTATTAAAAAAAAAAAAAAAAAAAAGAAAAAAAAAAAAAAAAAAAAAAAAAAAAAAAAAAAAAAAAAAAAAAGAGAGAGAGAGAGAGAGAAACGCTGAGAAAAGTATATCGAGTTCAAAGGAGATTATGCTGAAAAAAGAATTACAAAAATTTTTCTATCTTTTTATAAGGACTTATTGAACGGCCCTCGTAACTTAACTTCCTCTTCCCTTTATTGGCCTGTGCCCATTAGAAGCACATGATGCTAGCTGAAAATTAGCATTTGCTATCAGACGAACAGAGGAAGCTAAATGTTTATGTTTTGCCAGGTTCGACAACTACGCGGACAATATCACGGTGGATGGACAGGAGTTCAACATGACGTTATGGGATACTGCAGGTCAAGAAGATTACGAACGGCTCAGGCCATTATCGTATCCAAATGTAAGTAGTAAAAGCTCATTTAGTTATGTTGGCATACCTTTAACTGAAACTATTGGTATGTTATTATATTATTAGGCCTCATTGCTCATTATTTCTTTTCAATTGAAATAAACATAAAAGAACAGACTTCCGTTTACCGACTTCACGGAAACTGCGTCAAATAATATTAAAACGCGAAAATTATTTTCGTGCATTGGGGCCAGTTTACGGAAATAGGCCCATTAAAAATATTGGTAAATATTTTGTAAATAATCTAATGTGTCTTAAACGATTTGCATCCGCACATGAAACTCTAGTATGGGATTTCTGAAATGACAAAACGTTATTAAGCATCACGGAAAGTTTCGTACTTGCTTTTTCTGAAACGCAAAACAAGTTAAATATTGACTGTCAATAAACATTGATGTTTCTTTGTCAAACTTCTTCTCTGAGTACTATTTAAGTCTAAGAGATAGTTAAAAACAAGCGCTTATTACCTTGTCAGTCTTCTTAGGTTGAAAATTCTTGGTAAACGGCGCTCCTCTGTTTACACATAGCCATTGCATCTGATAAATTATGTATAACAATTGAAGGCCAGAATAGTTTGTGCATGTCTGACAACCTAATGCCCTCTGCTTCCAACGTTTTGTTTGGTAACAAGATGGAACAAGATTTTGAAGGCTGTACCCGTAGCGCCCGGTAGAGCGCGGGTTCGATTCTTGGTTGGGTATTTTTCTCTAGCTCAGGTTATTCCCTATCCTCCCCAGAGTTCTGGATGTACGAATGAGAGTATGCATGTAGTGTGTGTGCTCTAATAAGTAAAAACCCCTGATGGCAGCACGAGTTAACAGCATTGCCGATAGGCAATTATTCTAAAAAAAATCTGATGTGTTCCATTCACATGACTTTCTCTGAAAAGCTTTTGCTTATGTTTACTTCATGCTAATTTAGAACAATTAGCAGAAATAGTGTCATTACTTGCTTCCTAGTAAGTAGAAGCGAAATAAGGGAGTACCAAAGGTTAAAGTGATAGTCAAAAGCTGGTTGCTATGTGGCTGAAGTTCCTTTGTTTGTATGGACAGGAGTTAACAAATTATTGTGTGAGAAAAGTATGTTTTTCAAAGCTGAAACCAAAAACAAGGAACGTCTAAAAACGATCAACTCCACGAAAAAAATGCATATAACTTAAATTGTGTGTTTTAACGTGCTGTGCATTTTTCTTTTGGTAAGTTTTTATCCATTTCTTACGATTTAGCAGCTATGCAAAATTCCGTAAAATTCATCCAGAGTAAAGTAGTCTTGAGAGGCTACTCCCAGAAAATTCAAGATATACATTTTATTTGTCAGGTAAATATCTTTGATATACAACATTTTAATCAAAATCATAGGAGCCATTTTTGAGAAAATCAACATTTTGGAATTTTTTTCCATGTAAAGGATAGTCATGTCACATCCTTGGAAGATACTGAACTTAAATACCAAGTTTGGTATATAACAGTCTTTTCGTGTTTGTGCTATGACAAACACACACTTGCATGCACACACAGTCATTTTTTTAAAAATGCTTTTTTTTTTTATTCAATGGGGTCTCAAAACATGTATTTCCGGTGAAATCTTGGTATCAAATTTTTGGGTGCATTACAATACCTTCTCTATACACTATGTACATAGTACGTGTAGAGAAAGTAAACATCTGATGTGTTCCATTCGCATTGGCTTCTCTAGCTTCTCAATGGCTTGGTTTGTTCAATATTTTTTGTCATTCTTTGATTTTCAATTGTTTCTTGCAATTTAATGGAAGGAATACAGAATTTTAAGGCCAACATATAGCATCCAAATCTTAAACATTTGACTATCACTATTTTCTTTGTGTCTAAAATTAAATGTGGATTATACTATTTCTGCAAAGACTATCTGAATTAAAATGAGTAGAGGGAAAATAGCCTTTTGTAATAATAGTTTGCATACCCAAGAAAGTTACATGAATCTAAAACATAAGATTTTTATAAATACCATTTGTAGATTTCACATTTTGATAACAATGGCGTAAATAATTACGATGATTATAATCTGATGTGTTCCATTCACATGACTTTCTCTAACTGTTACAAAGACAAGTTTCTTTATCTACTTCATGGTAAACATTAGCACAACTTGCTTGCTTGTAAGTAGAAGCGAATACACGAGAATAAAACGATAATCAAATCTTTTAAAAACAAATTAAGTTTGGCATGCTTTGCATGGCCTGCAGTAAAACAAGAGAGATAAGTTTAAGTACTTTAAAATTGAAACCAATAACAAGGAATATCTCAGAAATGGCCAGTTCTACATAAAAAAATGTAAATGACATAAATTACGTATTTTAACGAGATCTACAATTTTTGTGTATTAAAATTTTGTCTATGTCTCAGGTTTAACTGTTAGGCAACATTCTTCAAAACTCATTCAGAATAAAGATGTCTTCAGAAGCTATTCCCAGAAAATTGTAAATATACAGCTTATTTATAGCATAAATAATCAAAATTCTTAGAGCAATTTTTGAGAAAAACAACATTTTCAAAAATTGTTCCATGTAAGGGTAATTTGTGATGGAGGAATTTTCTTAAAAATCTTTGTGTCCCATCCTTGGAAGATGCTACAGTTAAATATGTAGTTTGCTTTTTAATGGTCTTTTCGTTTTTGAGCTATGCTGTCCACAACACACGGACATTTTTATAAAAATGATTTTTTTTAAAATCAGAGGTCTCAAAACATACATTTCCTATGAAATATTGGTATCAGATTTTTTGTGCAATAGAATAGCTTCTCTATACATTATAAGAGTAGAAAAAGCAATAATAGTAATAAACAGCAACAACATATTTGGCAGGCTACACCAATTTGCCCCCCTCCCCATTAAAAACAAAACTTAGAGCCTACCTTGAAGCAGATTAGATAGTAACTTATATTTATCTAGAGATGGTAACACATTCTTATAAAGAGATTTACTACTTCTTTTAAACCATATTCAAAATGACATTACTGCTGGAAGATATAAAAGTTTATAAACTTAACTTAAGCTCTTATACTTTTGACTTCTGTTTTTATGAAAATTAGTCTTTAGTGGAAGTGAAAAATGTTACAGCTAGCAATTCAATATTTATATTTGTGTGAATGACTTGAGTGGTAGATTTAAATGCTGTTTATGTTGCAGACGGACTGTTTTCTGCTGTGTTTCTCTGTGTCAAATAGAAGCTCATATGAGAACATTGTGTCAAAATGGTGCCCAGAAATAAAACATCATTGTCCGCATGTACCCATCGTCCTGGTGGGTAAGTATAACCACTTCTTTTGGGCAATTAATTCTATAACATTGTTTATTTATTACCAATTTATGTTAGTGTGGGCTTTGAAAGCTTTGGTAGGAATTGTTTGCTGAATGCAGCACACCAAATCATTTGGCCAGGCAACAACATGACTCTTTCAATTAACAGTGTAAAATCTTTGTTTTCCTGTATATTGTCAATTGCAACAATATAGTATGCTCTCAATTATCCAGGGTAATAGGGAGAAGAGGCATGAATAATCGAGAAATCTGTAATTTGATGCTTTTAAGGTACAGCATACATATGTAAATAGAAAATCATGTTCAAAAGCTTTTTTCAACATGTATTTATTCAAAAGTTTATTCTACTTCTGAGCATAAGTATTGTTTTTCTTTAGGAAGTAGCAATAAAGGACCTGTGGCATTTCTATTGTTTAAATGATCACCACATGGCAACAGAGTACCGTTTTCATTGTTATTGGCCTGCAAACCAATTCAGTTTTTCTGATATTAATCAGCATGTAAGTGTCAACAAAGCTATTAAAAGAAATTTGTAGAAGAGATAGCGGAGGAATTCATAAAAATTTGTGTTGTCATTAAAACAAAATAATTTTGGGGGAGGGGGGATGCACGGATAATCTGCTCATGAATAATCGGGAGTATACTGTATTTTCAAAAGGGAAATCACAAATGAGTAGTTCTTGAGGCATTTTGTGATATTTTCCTTTTTTTTGTTATACTGCCTGTTTGGGAGCAGATGGTCAGCATTTGTTTAAGGTAAGGACTCCAGAGCGCCCTTGCCAGTGACTCTCGCATCTGTCATGCAGTGGAGAGAGGCTGTGAGAGGGGTTACCCTATGTGCCACTTTGTGGTCGAGTGGTTAGACCACTTGCCTCTCACTTAGATGGCTCGGGTTTGATTCCAAACGATTGCATGTGAGATTTGTGGTGGACAAACGGCACAAGGGCAGGTTTTCTCCGGGTTCTCCAGTTTCCCCCACTATCACATGCCACTGGTGCTCAATCTTCATTCCATGTATCACCAGTCATCGCCTGCGGTGCCACAAGTTAAACAGGGGCTACCTTATAATTTAATGATCCTATATTAGGTACATATAGAGAAAATAGTGTGAATGTAACAATCATATTTTTAAAATTAAATTAGCTACTTATTTTAAATTTCAGGTACCAAGATAGATCTGCGTGAGGAGGAAGCAGATTGTGTGACTCAGGCCGAGGGGAGGAGACTCAAGCAGAAGATCCGTGCAGCAAAATATGTGGAGTGCTCTGCCATAAACGGCGAGGGTTTACAAGAAGTTTTCTTCGAGGCGATCAGAGCCGTTATGAAGAAACCACCGACGCCAAGAACTGTCTGTCGCCTTCTCTAGTCCGCAGTCATGTTGATGGAACTGTGATCAAACCAAACTGTCCTTCCTCCTCAAGAGCACTACAAAACAAACATGATAACTCGCTAGTGTGAAAATAAAGTAGGCTTATCTTTATAGAAGCTGTCTGCATAGTATAGAGTTGCTTTCAACAATGGGTTTGTGCTGCAACCAAAGTAAGAAACAGTTCTTAAACACACTTGTGGAATATTAGCAACAAATAAGTGCATTTTACAAAATGTAAATACAATATTCTTCTCTACATATTAAGTTTATGAAGCAATATACAACATATTTAGAACAATATAGTGCATCAAGTGCAGAAAATATTTTCAGATAAGAGCTTATATGTATTGTTGGAGGTGCCAGGAGTGCCAGCTTCAAATTTGATATCATGATGTTCTTACAAAGAGGAACCCATGAGAAGGTAAAACACCGTTTGCACAAACACTTAAAATAGTAGAGTTGTGAAGTAAAAACTGGTTAACCGACCCCATGTTATATTACTTTGGAATCAGATTATCTCAAAATTAACTGTGCACAAGCTTCACGCTTGACAGTATTGATAGCTCAAAAGTCATCTTTATTGTTTCTCCAATAACTGCCTCCAAGCCCAGTTCTGCAATGTCCCGATAATCCTGCCTATAGGCACCAGAAAATGGTACTGGTGGCGCTGCTCCGCATCATGCTTTTCACTTATTAGGAGGATAGTTAGAAGCGGAAGTCATGTGCGATGTAGGTATTATTTGTGGTTTTCTGCCTATAAAGTACAAAGAGCTGTTTCAAAAGGTCAAAGTCTTTTTGTACACATGTGGAAATATACTGGGGAACATATGTTGAACTGTGGGGTTGTCCTGACCTTTTATTTCCGATGAAATGAATGCTGCAGATTTTTGTTGTGGGCTTTGGTTATCACGATGATCCGTCAGTACTGAAAATAAAATATGAATAGTAATATGTACACAACAATGCATACATAAATATTAATAATAAAAGTGAAAGTAATAATAATAGCTGACACTATTCCCATAATTTGTTGTTTAGTCTTAATAGTGACAGTATTTAGAGTTTCCACTTGTTAACTTAAAAAACATTAATTTCTAAACAACACTATCCATGCTGCAGTTAATTTTGAGGTACAATATAAAATTAGTGTACTTACTTGTTGCGAAGTACAGCTTGAATCCATAGATTTCTTGTTTGCGCTTCAGTTTTCCGCGTGGGAAAAGAATAAAAGGCAACAGCTGGCGAAGTATTCTTGTAGGTATTATTACATGCTACTACACAGCAGTTATTGTTCCACCTTCTTGTAGTGTTTACATTCGATACTTCACATCTTAGCACACGCTAATATTCTTACTCCTCTGTCTCTGATATCTCTTGTTAGTAACCAAACTTGCCAGCAGAGTTGCATGCATGGTGCATATAGTTATTTGCCAAATAAATTTGACTGGCTGACAAGTCGCACACTTCCATCTGGATAGCAACCCTATAGCACAGTTTGTAGAGCATTAAGTTTGCCATTCTGAATTCAATGGAAGTGCTACAGTTGGGAAATTCGTAAGCCAGAAAACAATTGACAACTGTCTTGCGAAGCAGTGAAAGATAGTCCATATCAGGGGAATTCTTTTGCAATGGTTTTAGAATAAAATGAAACTTGACTCGTGACAACTGCGAAAGTCTGTTAAACCTCGTAGAAGCATGTAAGATTGTAAGGGAATATAAAGTCTGATGCCTGAACCTAGTAATTACCTCACTATTTGCTGATATTGATACTTCTTGTTTCTTTATGCTCCTTCTACGTCAAAATTTTTACACAGTAATATTAGAGAGAACTTTTGTGTGTATATGAGGCTGAATGTTAAACACACTTAACAGATTTTGTAACTGGCAGGGATTATAAAATGCCTTCATTCATAAAATACTAGCAAAGGTTTGTAAAGCATGTGTATTAGAATATGAACACACTGAATTTATAAAAGAACACACTGTGAAAACTGTCAGGGTAGAGCAGTGTTACCAGAAGCATTTCTCAAAATTTTGCCCAAATCATTAAAAAAAATAGCAAAGTTTCAGTTGAAGTCGCCCAATATTTTATTAAAATATCCAATTTATTTTACTCTTAGATACACAAACACACAGTCTTGGAATATTTTCAAAAGATTCTTATAGCCGGTATCTCTGTATCATAATATTGGAATACTAACTAGTGTGAACTGCACTGATACAGATTCAGGAAAGAGTATGAAAATACGAGGCATTTGCACTGATAATCATATTGAAATATTACCTGAAGTATTTATTTTATTAATTACTTCCCTCAGTTGAGGGTTGCCTTATAGACATTTAGATTTATAACCATACAAACTTATTAACAGAACGATAAATGTTACATTTCAGGAGCTGATGTGTTGCTATGGGGACATGCTTTTTATTCGTATGGTTTTACTTCCTGCACTAATGCTTTTGATCATGATTAAATTTAATTGTTAAAAATATTGATATAACCAAACCAACAATTCTAATATAAAAGAAGTATAATGAAACATTAACTACCAGCACGGAAATTTCTTTTGCTTTCATTGCAAGTGTGAATGCCAACTTATGATCCATCCATAGCAAAATATTAAAGTATTGCAAATTAACTATATCACATGCAAAAAAAAAAAAAGTAATATTGGCAGGCTTAAAATAATGTATAAATAGTTTTACTCACATCAAAGAGAATTAAGTATTTGTATTTGTCTTTCGTCAATTTAGATTTTCCATACATGTTCATAGAGGTACAGTGAATTGCCCTCAGATGTATTTAAGCATATGTTTTCAATTTTCCAACACAAAAATTATATTTTTTGATTAAAAAGCACTTTCATAACTTTAAAAGTTTTTGGAGACACAGAAAAACTTATGGCAATTTCTAAAGGTAGATGTATTGCGAACCTAGGATTAAAATATTAGACAAAAATGTTAATTTTTGTCACAAGGGACTTTTTTTAGTGACGTAACAAAAACATAAAACAAATTTGACCATACTTTCCAAATCCTTAATGGTTGAAATTTTCACTGTCACTTTCTTATTTGCATTATATTACACCTGTGGTATAAATTTCACAAATTTCATAAGTTTGGAATTTCAAACTTTCAGTTATATATGTTCTTAACACTTTCCGGTCTATGCTTATATTTCCATGCTCACGATGCGCGATGGTCTATGCTCGCAGTGAAGTATAAAAATACATCGAAAATTTACAACGGCCCATGCTCGCATTTCGTTTGTTGTGCTATGTAGCTGGATGTTTTATTTACAAAAGAATCCACTAGATGGCAGATGAGACCAGAAAAACAAATGAAAATGTCTTATTTGAAAGTATGCACGCATACATGATTCAAAGATGGCTAGCTCAGGCAAGTGTAATCTTACCGAAGAAGAAATGCTCGACATTTGTTCCAATGATTCAGCATCTAGAGGAGACTTCAGTGAACTTTTTGAGAGTGTAAATAATGCTGAAGGAATTAAATTGTTTTTTATGGAATTTTCTACATTATAATTTATTGATAATGTGAGGATATCATATTACTATAAATTGTAGATGAAATACAAAAAAAAGCAGTGAATTATCTTGAACAGTTGATGAGTTATCGTTTTTTTAAAACACCCAGTTAGGAGGGCAGGACTGTCAAATTAAGGGCCAGGTCAGAATGTGTTAAACGAAATAGCAGAATGAAACCTTGACATTGAAGCCACTAGATATCAGGGTATTTTGACCCTCTGCCAAAATTGTGCAAAACCTACTAAATGAAGACTAGGGAACCAAGCTCCCAAGAAAATGTGCGACCACATCTAAAACTTTTTTTAAGGGTAGGCATAGGGTAAAAATGGCAAATTTTTCAATTTTTTTTTTTTTTTTTTTTCATTTCACTAATTAATTGCTAATACACTCAGCTTTATATTCCCAAAGTTTCAGAACCTAATTTGATTTCTTCGTGGCCCAAATAAATTAAAATGTTAGGACTTGTAATGCCACGCCCACTTTTTCTGCTTTGATCCCTTGTTTCTCTACATTTCTAATAGACAAACATAGTTATAAATATTTAGAAGGTAAGTTTCTTTAGCTTCTGACCAGGAAGAAGAACCTGACTACAGTTATGGTGAATTTTAGCCAGTATCTGAAGTATGTAGATCACTCCCTAAATAAAACAATCAAACAAAATTTTCTTTTCTCAGGTTTATAATTTTTCACACTTATGTACTTTTTTCTTGGAAACTATTTGAGATATTACAATGCAATTCTGTACACACATATTTCAGTCCACAATGAGTATTTTGGCACAGCTAGTTTTCTTTTGATTTAGAGTCTGTAGGTATTGTGCTATGAAATACATAATAATTTGAAACAAAAAAACTCACATACTTTAAAAATCATTGCAGGGAGATAGAGAAAAAACTTCTGTGCCAAAATATAGCATAATTCTAATACTGTATGTACACTTGTTTTCAAGCAACTTCACCAAAGGGATACTAAGAAAAAGGTACATAAGTTTTTTGATGTTTTGTAAATTCCAATGTAGTGTAATTTCTTTATTTGTTGACAAAATTACTTACAAAATAGCACAGTCATAGAACATTTCAAGACAATTAACTGAGCAAAATTTCATTGCTTTAGGACAAAAACTATGGCCATGGTGGAATTTTTGTTGTGCGGAGGTATTTCTGCTTCTGATAGTGCTACAATTTACTTATGTCTGTACATGTGCAAATAGTGTTTTGTCACCTTTTGACTTCCTCTTATTAGGGACACCATATATAATCAACGTATTTGGAAGCTATTGTGTTTTTCATTTATGCAATAACAAAATAGAATTAGGAACACATTCCTGTGCCTTGATTTGAAATGATAAACTGAAAAAGGTGCTTATCAAGTTATGTGAAGATTCCGACATCAGTATTGCAGGCAGTGATAGTGGTTTTTTTTGCTTTCTTTTTAAACAATGCTTCAAAAGAAGAAGAAGAGGAAAAAGTGTATCTTGTTTATGGCGACTACCTGATATCCCAAAGAAACAATGTTATTAAGTTTAAAAGACTTTAGTACTTCATTTAAGTTCTACATTAATCTTAAGGAAGAATTGAAGCGATCAAGAGATGTCGAATAGCTCGTGGCATACCTGAGTTCTGTTTACAAGGCTTGAAAGGGGCAAAACAGCCAGTTATATAACAGTTTTTGAATCAAGTATTTTTCTGTGGGTTATTACAGCTACTTTTAATTACGAATAGCTCAAATTTGATTAATGTTGCAGCAGAGGTCAATGTGTCATGGTGGTTATTGTGAAACGTCAGTAAAAATAAAACTTGCTAAAAATCTGGTACTGCATATGTCTTTTAAATGCAACTACATTGTTTCATCACTTCTGATGTTTATTGTTGAAAGAATTTTTCAGCATTAAACATGGATATCTTATGCATTGTATTGTATAAATATGCAGTGCTGAGCAAAAATTGGGACCTAGAAAGGCTTGCAGAGGAATGGCCCTCCAGAACTAACATTTCCTTTCTGTTTTGTGCTTTATGTCTATCATTATTCATTTGTTTACTGCTTTTCCGTGGTTACTCACTTGTATTGTTTCCTCTGGGTTCTTGCGCCTCTTTGCATTTATTTACTGCTGCTACATGCTTTTCTATTGCTGCATGTATGACATTTTGCAACTGCTGTTTCCTATAGCCATATGTGAGTGCTAAAATTTGCAAAAAACTGTTGAAATGATATACGCATGCAATACATCAGCAAACTTTCAAAACAACATGTCTGCATTATGTAATTTTGCAGAAGAATTTTTGTTTCATACTGAATAACAACTCACCTATCTGTTTTGTGTTTTATTTATTGTAGATAATCATCATCTGTGAAAGTAGGTAGCTATTTCTTTTCTTATCAAACATAGGAACCAGTTTTACAATGGTACAGCACACAAACACAGTTTACCACTATGTGGTGTGTGCACGTTTATGGAAGAATACATTCTGGTTTGTTTACATCACCGGTGAAGTAAGGATGAACAAACAATATCAACCTATCTGAACTAAACAAATAGGAGTAAAAACATAGATTACACTCAAACTTCACTCTTGAAATAAAGGAACTTACTTTGGCCTGTGGAGGTCTCGCTTCCGGATAGATGAATTTTGAGATGAGTCCATTTGTTTGTGGTATGTCAAAATTTATAACTTTGTTTTTGTTTTTTAAAATTAATAGATTTTCCCAAATTGTTAATCCAATTTTAATAACTTGGACTCAATGTGAAAATTAATGTTTTGAGTCCAAAAATGATGTGCTACAGCTGAATTATCTGTCTGTTTATATTTTAAATATCTCATGTGTTCTTTAAAACATTGGTCATAAATTTTGATATACCACAAACAAATGGACTCATCTCAAAATTCATCTAGCCGGCAGAAAGACCTCTACAGGCCACTACCACAAGTTCATCAGTGAATCTCCGTTGAAAATGGTGGCAACAGCCATCGAAACATGTCCAAAATAAGTTACTTTATTTCAAGAGTTAAGTTTGAATGTAATCTATGTTTTTACTCCTATTTGATTAGTTACTTCACTGTGCATTCCCATTAATGTTTTAATATCTCAATTGTTTGCAAACTTTGACACCCTGCAATGTTCCGATCATGTGTTTCCGGATAGAGTTCCTGCTTGAAAAATGTATGTCTTGTGTATATTTTTCTATGCATCATGTATAACCATCATCACAATATGGCTCCGAAATCATTGAGAACACAAAAACAGCAGTATTTATTCACACAGAGTTAATGTGTATGTTACTGCAGTATTAATATAAAATATTCTTTTTGTAGAAAGTCCCTTTTAAGCCCTTGTATACAGGTACTAAGCTGACAGAATATAACTTGTGCCAAATACTGAAGTAGTCAATATGAATATGTGGATCAAAGATAGCGAGCTAGACATAAAATCTGTCAAAAGCATAATTAAATTTAGTTGTGAGGGAATGTATCCTGTTGGTTATAATTAAAATGTTAAAACTATTATATCTGATTTAGGAATTACTGTTGTTATGTGCCATTGTTCACCTATTTAATAATTTAACGCTTTTAGTGCCAGACAAGTAGCAAAGTGCTGTTTGAAAAGTGCCAAGCAATTTTAGAGAAGAATGCAGGGTTTTAAATTATTAGTAATAAAATGAGTACCAAATAATATAGACAGCTGAATCTTTTTCCATGTTTAGTAAACTTTTTTTTATACCATATAATATGCATTTTAAAAAATTAAAAATAAAATAAAAAATCCAAAAATGATCGATAATTAGGCATACAAAACCTTACTACACAGAAAGTTCAGGCTAATTAAATGAAAGTACAGATATTTCTTTACTAAAACACCATCCTGCTTTGGCCTGGTGTTTTATTTTTTAAAATGCAAAAAATGAATTCACATAACTGAAGGCTGAAAAGTGAAAAAAAAAGAAAAACACATGCACACACATAAGCTTGATACCACTATGAATGAAAATGGCATAAAGCAATAGAATACAAATGTAACATAGATTACTGTAAATTGTTGATTTTGTATGATGTACATTGTAGTGTACACTGTGAACTGTACTAAATGGTGTACTGTACACTGTGAACTGTACTAAATGGTGAACTGTGTACTAATGGTGTACTGTACATTGTGAACTGTGTACTAAATGGTGTACTGTACATTGTGAACTGTGTACTAAATGGTGTACTGTACATTGTGAACTGTACTAAATGGTGTACTGTACACTGTGAACTGTACTAAATGGTGTACTGTACATTGTGAACTGTACTAAATGGTGTACTGTACATTGTGAACTGTACTAAATGGTGTACTGTACATTGTGAACTGTACTAAATGGTGTACTGTACATTGTGAACTGTACTAAATGGTGTACTGTACATTGTGAACTGTACTAAATGGTGTACTGTACATTGTGAACTGTACTAAATGGTGTACTGTACATTGTGAACTGTACTAAATGGTGTACTGTTCATTGTGAACTGTACTAAATGGTGTACTGTACATTGTGAACTGTACTAAATGGTGTACTGTTCATTGTGAACTGTACTAAATGGTGTACTGTACACTGTGAACTGTACTAAATGGTGTACTGTACACTGTGAACTGTACTAAATGGTGTACTGTACACTGTGAACTGTACTAAATGGTGTACTGTACATTGTGAACTGTACTAAATGGTGTACTGTACACTGTGAACTGTACTAAATGGTGTACTGTACATTGTGAACTGTACTAAATGGTGTACTGTACGCTGTGAACTGTACTAAATGGTGTACTGTTCATTGTGAACTGTACTAAATGGTGTACTGTACACTGTGAACTGTACTAAATGGTATACTGTACACTGTGAACTATACTAAATGGTGTACTGTATGTTGTGAACTGTACTAAATGGTGTACTGTACATTGTGAACTGTACTAATTGGTGTACTGTACGTTGTGAACTGTACTAAATGGTGTACTGTACATTGTGAATGGTTGCTTCACACAGTATTTGTCGTCTGGTTACACCTCCGTGAATGCAATTTCATCACCGAAGCTAGAATATATATCTTCCTCTCTTACGTCAATATCAGAAATGCTTCAAACAATGGTTAGAGAAATTAAATTTGGAGCCAATTTAGCACTTTGGAGATAAGGTCTTGAAATGTTTCTCTATGCCTATGATGGCATCAAGATTAAATCAGGATTGGCACTAAAAGGGTTAAGTGGCGATTACAAAGTCCGTGGAAATTAAAAAACTAAAATATTGCAAACAGTATTTTATAAATCCATAGCTTTGATCAATTTTCAGCAAAGCTAATGGCTTTGTGAAGCACTGCTGTAAAGTGAAAATATATTAAAACAGTTTATGACTATGTTTTCAATATTCTAAATTTTCTTCTCCTTTATGCCTTCTTCATATAAACAAAATTGTACTTTCATCTGTTACACTGTTGACATTGTTACTCGATGTATTTTTATTTTTAGTAAAGTTATTTTATAAATTAAAAATGTATTTATTTACTGTACTGAAACCTGTTTGCAGTACTAGTTTCATTGTAGGTAGAAGAGGAATACGGAGACAGAAGTGACAGTCAAATGTTTAAAAAGTGCTTCGAATTAATGCTTTTTGTATGCCACCACAAGGAACAAACAAATGGTACCATACTATATAAAAAAAATGTGATGTGATCCATTCACCTGAGTTTCTCTACATCTCTGCAACAAATTATTGTTAAAATGCCTTAGGCTTCTATTTACTTCATGCTAATCAAGAAAAAATTAGCAGACAAAAGTCTTATTACTTGCTTCCTTGTAAGTAGAAGCGAAATAAGGGAGTATCATAGGTTAAAGTGACAGTCAAAAGCTGGTTGCTATGTGACTGAAGTTCCTTTGTTTGTATGGACATGCGTTGACAAATTCCTGTACGAGAAAAGTATGTTTTTCAAGGCTGAAACCAAAAATAAGGAATATCTAAAAAATGATCAATTCCACGAAAAAAATATATATAACATAAATTGTGTGTTTTAATGTGCTCTACAATTTTTGTGTGGTAAGTTTTTGTCTATCTCTTACGGTTTACCAGTTATACACAATTCCATAAAATTCATCCAGAATAAAGTAGTCTTCAGAGGCTATTCCCAGAAAATACAAGATATACATATTGTTTGTCAGGTATATATCTTTAATATACAATATTTTAATCAAAATCGTTAAGAGCCATATTTTAGAAAATAACAATTTTCGAAAACTTTTCCATGTGAAGGGTAGTTTGGTGTGGGCGGATTTCCTTGAAAACCTTCATGTCGCATCCTTGGAAGATACTGAACTTAAATACCAAGTATGCTTTTTTTGTATTCAGGGTGTCTTAAAAGATGTATTTCTGGTGAAATCTTAGTATAGAATTTTTACATGGTACGTGTAGAGAAAGTCGCTACCTTAACAATTTTAAGTGTCATTGTGACTTGCCATACACAAGAGGAGTGTACAAATTTAATTAACCTGTTTTATTTCAATCACAGTCTTAATACATCTCTCACAAAATAAAACATGAATGCTACAAAACTGAACAGATAAATATTTTTCGAAAAAGATGAGAAGTACTTAAATGTAATGGAATATCCTGAGTGTAAGACACATCTTCTGCAAGTCACCTGTTGAATATTGTAACATCGTGAATGGGTGTTGATACTTTCTGTTGAATTATCTTGCCATAACCTCCACGTCCACCATCAAAGTCTGTTCGATATTCATCTCGAACCTGTAACAAGCAATATATACAAATATTTTTATATCAGTGTCTCCTTGATTGCACTTCCTGAAGAACCTATTATAGCTACAAGGGGTGTTCAGTAAGTCCTTAGAAACACATACAAAACAAATTATTTTTAGCACTTTTTACTTTCTCTATACTCACTATGTACATAGTGTATAGAGAAGGTCCAAAAAATTTGATACCGAGATTTCACCGGAAATATATGTTTTAGGGTCGACTGCATCAAAAAAAAAAAAGTATTTTCAGAAAAAGGTCCGTGTGTGTGTGTCAGTGAACACGATAACTCAAAAACGAAAAGTTGGTAAAATACCAAACTTGGTATTTAAGTTTAGTATCTTCCAGGGATGCGACACAATTTTGAGAAAAAATCCCCCCACCCTTTACATGGAACTTTTTTTGAAAATTTTGATTTTCTCAAAAATGGCTCTAACGATTTTGATTAAAATATTGTATATTAAAGTTATTTACCTGACAAATAAAATGTATATTTTGATTTTCTGGGAATAGCCTCTGAAGACTACTTTATTCTGGATGAATTTTTCATAACTACAAAACTGTAAGAGATGGACAAAAACTTAACCCACAAAAAATGTAGAGCCTTTAAAATACACAATTTATGTTATATAAATTTTTTTCGTGGAGTTGATCATTTTTGAGATATTCCTATTTCTTGGTTTCAGCTTTGAAAAACTTATACTTTTCTCACACAGGAATTTGTCAACTCCTGTCCATACAAACAAAGGAACATCAGTCACATAGCAACCAGCTTTTGGCTTTCACTTTAACCTAAGGTACACCCTTATTTCGCTTCTACTTACAATAAAGCAAGAAATAAGACTATTTCTGCTAATTTTTCTCAATTAGCATGAAATAAAAGATAAGCTTATTAACAATAATAATTTACAGAGATATAGAGAAAGTCATGTGAATGGAACACATCAGATTTTTTATTACTTTCCCTATATGCACTATGTACATAGTGTATAGAGAAGGTATTGTAATGCACCCAAAAATTTGATACCAGGATTTCACTGGAAATACATGTTTTGAGACTTCATTTTTAGAAAAATGTCCATGAGTGTGTCTGACTGTGTGTGTGTGGGCAGCATAGCTCAAAAACGAAAAGACCATTCAATAGCAAACTTGGTATTTAAGTTTGATATCTCCCAAGGATGCGACATGAAGATTTTCAAGAAAATCCCCACACCCCCAACTACCCTTCACATGGAACATTTTACGAAAATTTGGATTTTATTAAAAATGGCTCTAACGATTTTGATTACAACCCCGTATATTAAAGATATTTACCTGACCAATAAAATGTATATCTTGAATTTTCTGGGAATAGCTTCTGAAGACCTGTTTATTCTGGATGAATTTTGCTTAATTTAGCATAACTAGTAAACCGTAAGAGATAGACAAAAACTAACTATAGAAAAAATGTAGGTTTTTTTAAAATACACAAGTTATGTCATATACATTTTTCTCGTGGAGCTTACCGTTTTCGAGGTACTCATTGTTATTAGTTTCAGTTGTGATGTATTTATATTTTTCTCAGACGGGAGTGTCCGTTTTTCTTTTGTTCTACTCCTGGCCAAGAAAAGAAGCGATTCGTAATGACAATTGCCTAACAACAGCTTTTAAAACATTTGACTATTGGTTTAGTCTAGTGTATTCCCTTATTTTTTTCCTACTTCTATGGAACTAAGTAATAAGAACATTGTGCTAATGAGTACCTCGATTAGCAAGGTACGAAAGAAGAATAATCATATGTAAGAAGTTTGTAGAAGAGCTAGAGAAAGCTATGTGAGTGTAACATCAGATTTTTTTTCAACATAATCTCCTTTTAGCTAAATACACTTTTCCCAACATTTCTCCAACCGTTTTAAGCATTCCAAAAAGTAGGATTTCAGAAGGTCCTCAAAACAGGCATCTCTTTGGGAGATGACCTCTTTGTTAGGCATGAATTGTTTTCTGCTGAGTCACTTTTTCAAGTTTGGAAATAAAACAAAAAAAGGTCACTGGGGGTCAAACCTGGTGCATATGGTGGAATTTGAACCTTAATTCTATAATTTTCGCCATCGAAACTGCGTAGTCTTATGGAAGAGAATCTTTATCTTTGTCAGATGACAGTGTTTTTTTTCTTGATTTCTCCATTCAACTGGTGCAATAATACTCTCCATTTATCTTCTTCCTTTCTGCAAGTAGTCAATGTAGATGATCCTGCATGCATCCCAAAAAAAAAAAACGAGGCCATTACCTTGTCTGCAGATTTCACCACCTTTGCCTTTCGCCTTTAAAAACTTGCTGTTTTGACTGTACTTTTGTTTCTGGAGTGTAGTAGTGTATCCGTGTTTCATCTACAGTTATGTATCAACGCAGAAACTCATCAGGATTGCAACGGAAAAGTGCTAAATGAGCTTCTGAATTGATCATACGATTGCATTTATTCTCCATTGAGAGCAAAAGTGGCACCCATCTTGCTGAGAGACCTTTATCAGACCTAATTTTAGATGCAAAATTAGGAACACTGCACCATGTGATAGGCCTTTGGCCTCATTTATTTCGCAAACATTGATCTGTCGATCATTCAAATGCATATCCTAAATTTTATCAACCATTTCAGAGAAAGTCACCTCTACTGGACATCCGGATAAATGGTCATCATTTGTGGATGTATGGCAACGTTTAAATTCATTTATCCAATTGTAAATTGTTGCAAATGCAGGAGAAATTGTGCCATGAACTTTATCCAACTCAGATTTTACCTCTTTCGGTGTTAAGTCTTTTAAATAGAAGTGTTTAATCACTGCACGAAACCCATTTTTTTCCATCTTTCTAAATAAGCACAAGATTGTTGATTCAATTGCCTATGGCAATGAAACCATGTGATGGATATAATTGAAATTTTAACTCTGATCTAGTAAGAGATGACGGTTACTAAATACAAACTTTTTTTATGCTAGGAATGTAAGTGACTGAAGTTCCTTTGTTTGTATGGACAGCAGTTGACAAATTCCTGTATGAGAAAAGTATGTTTTTCAAGGCTGAAACCAAAAACAAGAAATATCTAAAAAATGATCAACTCCACGAAAACAATGTATAATAACATAAATTGTGTGTTTTAATGTGCTCTTATTTTTTGTTTAGTAAGTTTTCGTCCATCACTTACGGTTTAGCAGTTATGCAAAATTCCGCAAAATTCATCCAAAATAAAGTTGTCTTCAGAGGCTATTCCCAGAAAATTCAAGACATACATATTATTTGTCAGTCAAATATGTTTAATATGCAATATTTTAATAACAATGGTCAGAGCCATTTTTGAGAAAATCAACATTTTCGAAAAAAGTTCCATGTAAAGGGTAGTTGGGGTGGGGGGGATTTTTTTGAAAATCTTCGTGTTCCATCCTTGGAGGATACCAAACTTGAATACCTAGTTTGGTTTTTAACGGTCCTTTCGTTTTTGAGCTATGCTGCCCACAGACACGCACACAGACAGACAGACACACCCCAGACATTTTTCAAAAAATTGTTTTTTTGGATTCAGTGGGGGCTCAAAACATATATTTCCGGTGAAATCTCGGTATCAAATTTTTGGGTGCAATGCAATACCTTCTCTATTCACATCTATACATAGTACATATAGAGAAAGTAAAAATGTGCTGCAACTGCGTGCGTGCGTGTCTGGTAGACTCGTGGTGAGCCTGGGTGTTGTTGCTGTGTACCTACCCTGGTAAGGGTTTAACCACAGGAATGAGGTGATGGTTAAGGTTTTGTTTGAGGTTTCGAGTGTTGGTGTTAAGGAGGTAGCGCTGGTAGGCTCCTCGAGTGGTTGCATTTTCAGGAGCAGCAACTGCTGACTTGTTTGTATATTTATGTTGTAAATTGGTCCGGATACTGATATTTCTTTTGGTTTTTCCAATGTATACTTTATTGCAGTTTATCTGGTACATTCATGGTTTTTCTTTTTGGGGTAATGTGTCCTTTGGAGGTGCTTTTAATGAATTTCAAAGATTGAGGCGAGAACTAGGGACGTACCTGAAGTGCTGGTTTGCGTAGCGACGACTAGTCCTACCTCTGGGGTCGAGCTGGAGGTGATGATTCTGGGTGCTCCACAGCTATACTTACTCAGCAGCGAGCAATAGAGACTTATTGCTTATGTAATAAGCAGACAGAGATCTCGGAAGTGACACGGGAACTTATCTCACAATAACCATTGGCACATGCATTCAGTCAAAAGTTTTATTTTCTTTACATACGTTTGCATAGAAAGTTCCTGGTGCGATTCAACACAATTATTTCTCTCACTAGAGAGCATAAGCACGCACAAAAGAAACTTAAATTTACGCGGCGCAAATCACAATTACTAACATTCAGAACATTTTAACTCTTTTGCGCAGATTTCGTATTCTATGTGACGCAGGTTCCGCGTGATGTTACATTCTAACAGTGTGTAGATTTGAGCGAACACTCTACATTTATACTAAATTTTACTTATGCGCAAAACCCTAAACTTGCAATTTCATTGGCTCGTTTTGACGCCGAAAATGGCTTGGGGTGCGCTTTTGACATTACGTAATTATTTGCAATATGTCAATCTGCCTTACAATGAATTTTTGACCTCAATTTTTTTGTGGTTCCCCTCTGTATACGCCACATCAAGTTTCTCTTTGTGAGCTGTGACTGATACAAAAGCATTCTTTCCTCCCCAGCAATACACAAAAGTTGCTATTGGAAACATCTGAAATCGTCTCTTGAAAACCCTCTTGCTACGTCAGAAAACGCTTTCCAGGAACAGTCTTCACTGAACTTACAACATACATTATAACAAATAGTTATATAATATTTGAGAACATACGGAAAAACATAATATTATACTTAGAAATTAACTTATACAGTCTAATTAATTGAAATATATCCTATGGGCTCGTTCAGCTGGGCGACAATCCGCTTCAAGATTCAAAAACACAATAGCAGAAAGAAAATAAAGGAAGCCACACTCTAACACCGGTAGAAGAAGAAGAAACTACATTTAAGAAATTTTCATACCACCCATTTTTCCACAAAAAATTTCAGAGAGTATTTTCCAAAACTAACATCATTCTAGCACCTCAGAATAGATATAACCTTCAAAATTCATTAAGAGCACCTCCAAAGTATCCAATACCCCGAAAAAGAAAAACCAGAATAAACTGTAACAGCTGCAATAAAGTATACATTGGAAAAACCAAAAGAAATATCAGGATTCGGACCAAAGAGCATTTGTACAACATGCAGCAGAAAACAATCATTCTTCTTGCTCTGGATTTATGTAAAAGCAGATAATACAATTACCTGTCCACCTGTTTTGCCCCTTCCATACTGTCGTCCTTCTATGAATCCTGCATCCCAGTCCGTCCGGATGATGCGGTCATCTAATCTGGTACCATTAATGTACCTCATGGAATTCTCAGCATCTGCTCGGGAGTAGTATCTTATGGTTAAGTATTATATAAATGCCAGTGTAACTAGTGAACAACAACAGCTGATTCCAAATGTCTCTATCGTATGTAAAGACAAATATAAACAGTACAACAGTAAATGAATGCTGATGAATAATGAAACTAATTCATTATTATTGAGGTTAATTTAAAATAACAGTAATATATAACGTCTGTAGCATACATTACATATTTACCACAGTATTGAACAAAAATGCAATATAGTTTGTTACGATGAGAGAAAGGTATAACAAAGTGCTTTTCACCAGTTTAGAATTTTAAGTTTTCGTAGTCATCATTCTCGGAGGTATCATTGTCATCGTCACCAAGACATATCATTAGTGGTTCACATTCACTGATGATTCCGTCTAATTCCTGTGCTTTTCTTCTTCCATGAAGCTGCCACACCTTTCGCAAAAGTCTATCCACCTCTATAATCTGGAAAGTCTTATGTTCCTTCACGCACAAACACCAACAACAAATATAAACAACATTGCTGGCACAGAACAGCTCAGCGCACGTGTTAGGAGTTCACAAACTGAGCACATGGTTGGAAATAGCCAGATATTGCATCTGCGTGGCATCTAGATGTGCTTCCTTTGTATGACCGACCGGAATGCTGCTTTGTGATTGGTTCAGAAAGTCAAACGGGAAAAGCTTTTCATCTGTTTTCTGTGCATGTACCAACTTAACTCCTAACTGTCAAGTGCATGGATTCAGCGGCGGGGATATAGTAACTGCATAGTTTTGGCTTTTTTGAACACAAGGTTTCACACTTTGCAGAAAATAATCAATTACCATTTACGTATTATCTTCAGTTTAAAATGTTGTATTTTCTTATTATGTTAACACTATAATGTTATTAGTTACAACACATCCAGCGCTGGCCTAAAAGAGAGCTGAGGTCACCGTTAAGGGTGCCAAAATCTTAAAACATGAACGAGATATGAGAAAACTGGACTGAATTATAAGGGCTATTTTTTTTCAGCCTCCGATGGAGCCTAACAGAAAGACAAATATTAATCGCACAGTTATTTTATTACCAGAACTCGAGCACAAATAAGTGTGTGGTGTTAATTTGTTGAGTTGGTTTTTTAACACTGCGTCACTTACATTTTTATTATAAGGGACTAGTTTCAAAAGCCTATGCGTCCATTTTCAACCTCACGGGTCCAACTGTCGTTGCTGGTTGCATTTGCTTGTGTTCTCTTCTCTGGTGGTGAAATGATGAACTTCTTAACCAAGCTGTCTACTGGCGGGATTTCAAAGTTTATTAGATGATCTTTGTTTTTCCATATGAGGATGTTTTCCCAGGTTGTGAGTTCATTGTGACTTGACACGGTTTTTAGTAATTTTGGATTTGGATCTAGATTATAGTTTTCTTTCCAGAAGTGAAATGCTACTGCCGATTTATCTTCTTGTTTTAGTTTTAGGTTTCTAAAGCGTTCTTTGGATCTGATTTTTAAACTTCTTTTGGCTTGTCCTATGTAGAATTTTTCAGAATTTGTGCATTTAATTTTATATATTTCTGATCTATTTTCTGGTGGAATTTCATCTTTGATTTTTGAATTCGGTAACTTTATGACAGAAAATCTAGTTACTCCAGCACTGGGTCCTGTACTTCACTAAACATAAAATTTTTATTATTTCAACTTGTTTATCAAGGCTGCAAGACATTTTGAAATCACAATGTCACTGGTGATAGTTCTAGAATGAGAACAAGAACAATGTCAGTGATATATAAAAGGTAGTAACAATATTAGAAGTGAATCCTTACAGAGTCACTGTGTATAACACAGCCCAACTTTTCACGGAATGAAATCAAACAATCAGATCAGTCATATATGAGAACGTGCATATAAATTTCAACTGAGCATGTAGATATTGCAGCACCGATGACATGTCTCTGACAGTAATGTATTCTTATGCTATGATTGGTCAGCAACCTGACGAGCCCCTGCCAACACACACCCACAACCTATTTTCAATGTACTGTTACATACCACATTATGCGTGAGCCACTTAAGTGGTATTGAGCTCGTTTTATGGCATGGCCCAAGTCACATATACAGGGTGTTAATGAACTATACCAAATTTTTTTCAAAGAATATGTAGCTTACTGAAATAAGTAATTTGAGATAGGAGACTTATGGCCTGTTTATTGAAATTTCAAAGTAATGGTTATAAATTTCTGAAGTGCAAGTATACCACATATCGTGGCACTTTGTCTGGAATGAAAAAAATAGTAATAAAAAACATTTACTCTATGACAGGAATCGAACTCATGACCTTTGGGATAGCAGCTTCCTGCATTAAGCATTAAGCCACCAGAGCAGTTGAAAAAACACTCCAGAGTAGGCTGCATAACTCAAGAGCACAGTTAATGAATGCTCAGTGTCGCACTGTCAAGTGATTAGTTCGAAATTTTACAGATTTTTGCAACATTAAATCTTGAGAATGCTAGTAACGAGCTGCTAAAAATGATATTTTTATACTGGGGCAGCAGTTTTAAAGACATTCTAAGCCATTTTTTCAACCTGCTTTGCTTTAACACCAACATATCAGCACCTGATACCCACACGTTTAACGTTATGTTTATCCGGGGACCATGCATCGTCGATCTCAAATACTTATATCAGTCATGTGAACAATCTTGCAAATTATTTCAGTGTAGTTCATTAACATCCTGTGTGTGTGCTCTGCATGCTATCTGTTATACCTCTAAAACTTCCGTGTTACAAATTCATGAGGTCACAAGTAATAGTAACATGCACTCTTGAGCACCAACTTTGTTATAAGTGGTGTTGAAAGTTGCATCCATTTATTTTCAGATGTTGCTGACATTCCTTGCCATCATGGAAAAAAAAAAAAATCATTCGTATCATGATGCACATAGTCCAAGAAATTCCTGTAGAAACTCATTTCGGAAACTAAACATACTTGCCCTGCCCTTACAATATATTTACAAATTAGCCAAACACACTTATGAAATTTAAATGAATCGAGTCACCTTTTTTACTTTTTCTATATGTACATACTGTATAGAGAAGGTATTACATTCCACCCAAAAATTTGATACCGACATTTCACCAGAGATACACGATTTAGGATACCCTGTATCCAATAAAAGTATTTCTAGAAAAAACGTCCATGTTTGTGTGTGTCTGTGAACACAATAACTCTAAAACAAAAAGTTGGTAAAAGCTGTAACTAGTGAGAAATGGGGAAAAGTAGTTCAACATACAAAAAGGTGATAGAAAATGCATGGAAAGAAGAAGGCATTTTCGAGGAAGCAATGGAATGTATGCTGCTGCAGAGGGATAGCAAGTAAATATGGCAACAGTGTACCAAGACAGCCACGTGTCAGCAGAAATGTCAATCACAAGATAATTTCTCACCAATAATAACTGTTACTCATAAATGAAAAACAAGCGACATTCATTGATTCCCAGAGTTGCACAAGGAAAGTTTGCCGATATTCCCTGCAGATGCACTACCTAGCTAACAGATGACTAACAAATACTGTTAGTTTTGATGATCTTGAGCTGCAAAGTATATTAACCGAGGGATGTTTTTAACAGTAGAGGAGTGAAACATTTGACTATAAGCCGCAAAATTGCAGAGCATATCCAAAGGGTGGCTTGTCTAAGCCCTAATGACTACCTGTTCTTATCACTACCACTTGCACCATGTTTTCACACTTTCTATGGAACTATAGGTATTAAAGAAATGCAAAAACAAAAGCAGGCCCAAACATTTTGGTGAACTAGCTAAATAATATGGTCATTAAATCATCAGACTACCTCCACATCTTCACCTCATACAAGTAATTTGGGCACAAATAAAGGACTTGTCACAAGAAATAACAAAACATTACTTTGGCGGAAATGGAACATCTCACAAGTGTCTCAGAAAAGTTGTGAAGAGCGAATAGTGAGTATATGTTGGTGCAGTAGCAGTATTTATGCAGAACTTCAGCCGCTCTAGAAATCAAATAAAACTAAGTGTGATTAATTCTGTGTTTCTGATGGCAATTTCAAAGATTTTATTTGTCAGAAAAGCTTGTTTTTTTTTTTATTATAGACAAATTTGTGCACATGCTGAAATGGTTGTTATTTTGCATATATGACGGATATTTACCAAATAATTATACATAAATATTGTATTTCTAATGACAAAGCTTAGTTTTGTTGTCAGCGGAAGACTCTGCAAGAATGTCATGTCGCAGGATTACCGCATCGTGAGAACCTGTAGAAATAATTCACTGGTTAGTGTGACTATAATAGCTGGTAGAGGAGTATGTTTTATCTGTTTCTGTACGTGAAACCACTGGATCTGGTGGTTTTCAAATTTACCGCTAGGTTAGGTTCGAATCCGTTAAGGTTAGTGTATGTATATAAATTTATGTTTCTAATTTTCCATTGTAGTTGGTAGAGAAATATGTTTATGAACATTATAAAACCATTTATTATTTATATAATACTCGTTTATATATAATTATTTGGTAAATATGTGTCATATATGCGAAATACCAACTGTTCCAGCATAAGCATGAATTTGTCTATACTAAAAAAAAAAGCTGGTAATTATTTACAAGTTGGGCCGCTACATCTCTCCGCTGCGACTTATGCCAGTTTTGCACTCTAACGGGACCGGTGTGGTTAGAGAGGGATTATGGGTGGAGAGATGGTTTAAAAAACTAACGTTGTATCCATTGCGCTGTTAGGAGTTGTTGGAAATATCGATAATGAGGTACTACCACGATATAAAATTAGAAACATAAATTTATATACACACACTAACCTAAACGGATTGGAACCTAACCTCGCGCTAAATTTGAAATCCACAGGCTTTGAAATTGTCATCATAAATACAAAGTCAATCAATCGCACTTTTCATTCGATTTTAGAGTGGCCGAAGTTCTGTATAATAAAATTCACTGAACAGCTGTATCTTGTCATACATCAGCACAGCGTCTAGCAACATATGCCGGTGTTGCATTCCACAACACTGTTCGCCTGCCGCCGACAATGAAACTCAGGTTTTAAGCACTTTAGCATGTAGTATTATTGTATATTTACATTGCAAAAGTACTACAAGACTTCTTTATTTATGATCTACTCCTTCTAGGCATCATACTTCATAAATATTCACAAAAAAGGATCACTACGCGCACGTAATAAATTATCGTTTAACTTAATTACGGAGCTTTTCCGATAAAAAAAATTGGCGAAAACCTAACAAGTATAAACCAAACTTACAGTCAAACCACAATTAGTTTAATTTCTAGAGGGGCCCAAGTTCTCTATAATTACCAAAAAGCTTTTCCAACAAATAAAATCTTTGAAATCGTCATCACAAATACAAAGTCAATCAATCATACTTGGTTTTATTCAATTTTTAGAGTGGCCCAAGTTCTGCATAATTACCAAAAAAACAATACTGTATATACAGATCTGAACCTTCACTTTCCTTGGCACTCAATTTTATAAAACCTCCAACCCCCCTTAACACATACACAATTATTATCATCATTGTAGTCCTTCCTGATTTGTGAAACCTATCAACTGTAAAATTTGAACATGCATCTACAAGGTACATAAATGTTACAAAACGCACAGTCTTCAAAGATTAATGCACTACACACAAGTCAAGTGCTAAAAGGATACTCAACAAAGCAAAATCCACAAGGTGTTTTCTTGTATTTGTCTAGTCCCATTATAATCCTCTTCACATCCCCACATTTTGAAAACAATTCGTAAATCTGTTCCTCTGTTGTGTAGAAGGAAAGGTTCCCTACGTACAGTGTAGCTGATGTTCTTAAAAGTCTTTCTTGTTCTCCTCTGGATCCCTAGAAATATAATTCACAGCAGTTTTAACATAAAGAAAACAAGGGTAGTAAGTTTAAGTGCTATTCTATTGCTCATATGCTTAATGATTAATTTTTATCAGAAATACTAATTCAATGCATACCTTAAAGTGTTGATCTCTGTAAGAGCTCAATTCTATTGATGGAGAGGTTACAGTGGTCATTTTCCTCTCTTAAATAATTTGCTTTGGAATATAAGTGTTGGGTTATTTTTCGCAGAGCCACCAGTAGCAGCTAACTTACAGCAGTAAACACCGTTGCAAATATTAAACACTAACCTCAAATTAATACCACAACATAAAATGCTCTTAGCTTCATCTGGAATTTACCATTTGCCATGGTGCACTGCTCTTCTGTCACAATAAAAAAGCCAAATTCTACCAATTGTCAACATTGCCAACATCTACTATACGAATTAAAATTGAACTTGTCAATGGAAAAAACACAAATAATAAGGATTGAAAAGCAGCAAAGTGGAGTGAATTTTATATTTACTATTTTTATTTTCTTTATACGCGTTTACAGTGTAGATATCGTATAAAAAGAATGCATTTTTCGCATTACGTAGGATGCCGCAAACATCAGTAATACCAATCTGATTAGGGACACAGAAACCACATGGAAACCACTAAACCAGCAAGATGATCTGATCTGAACTTATGTTATCATAACATTTTCGATATGAATTAACAAAATTTTTTGTCACTTGAAGTTCAAAATGCACGCTTAAAAATGTCTTTTACAACAGTAGCATGGAGAAGTCTCGGACTTAATAGTCTTCGAATATTACTGTTTGCTTCAAAAGATAAAATACCATTACAACACAGACCGGTAATTATTTGAATATATTGCACCTTTTAAAATATATTTGTACTATTATTAAATGCTATCATTTTATGGTTTTTAACAATTTCACCCATCACATTTTAGAAATAAGTTAGTGTTAAGTTAAAGTCATAGAAAGAACCACCGATAATTTATATACTGCAAAAACCAAATGGAATTGGTGTGGATTAATCCCGTATTATTTGCTGCTAAAATATTTGGTAATTATTTACAAGTTGAGCGGCTAACTCTCTCCGCTGCGACTTATGCCAGTTTTGCACTCTAACGGGACCGGTGTGGTTACAGAGGGATTATGGGTGGGGAGATGGTTTAAAAAAACTAATGTATCCATTGCGCTGTTAGAAGTTGTTGGAAATATCAATAATGAGGTACTACCACGATATAAAATTAGAAACATAAATTTATATACACACACTAACCTAAACGGATTGGAACCTAACCTCGCGCTAAATTTGAAATCCGCAGGCTTTGAAATTGTCATCATAAATACAAAGTCAATCAATCGCACTTAGTTTCATTCTATTTTAGAGTGGCCGAAGTTCTGCACAATAAAATTCACTGAACAGCTGTATCTGCGTGAAACATACTTGTCATACATCAGCACAGCGTCTAGCAACATATGCCGGTGTTGCATTCCACAAAATTGTTCGCCTGCCGCCGACAATGAAACTCAGGTTTTAGGCACTTTAGTGTGTAGTATTATTATATATTTACATTGCAAAAGTACTACAAAACTTCTTTATATATATTCTACTCCTTCTAGGCATCATACTTCATAAATATTCACAAAAAAGGATCGCTACGCGCACGTAATAAATTAGCGTTCAACTTAATTACGGAGCTTTTCCGATAAAAAAAATTGGTGAAAACGTAACAAGTATAAACCAAACTTACAGCCAAACCACAATTTGTTTAATTTCTAGAGGGGCCCAAGTTCTCTATAATTACCAAATATTTGGCTAATCTTCCGTAAGAGGTGCCTGTTCGAAAGTTTTAAACAACCATAAGAATAGTCACCTACTTGTATGTTATAGCAGTAGATGTTAGCACACTGAGAGCCTTTAACACTCCCACCCTAGGTGGTGCATTTTCTTTTATAGGAAAAAATGACGTCGACACATAAGGGAACCGCGCTGTTACCGGTGATGGCACATGCCTTGTTTTACTGTCAACCTAATTGATTGACTATAAGATGTAAGACTGGCCTGGCAAAGAGAAAAACAAGGTTATGTGTGTTAGTGATAAGAAGTGCAATTGTCATATTGCTTTTGTAGTGTTTTCACGCAATCTTTGTTGGATGGGGGTTTTAAGTTCACAGGTCCCTGTGGTTTATTGGGGTTCGACTTCACAGATACTGTGGCTATGCTCTCGTTGCTCTGAGATCCAAGCCTCTCCTAAAAATATGCTATGCAGCTTAGGGCCTTCAACATTGGGCTACACTTTCCAGCTTAGAGCCTAACATACTCGCAGTGCCCCAGCATCATTGGTTTTTTATATGCTGGCAGCTCTACACAATTGGGCTACACTTTCCAGCTTAGAGCCTAACATATTCGCAGTGCCCCTGCGTCATTGGTTTTTTATATGCTGGCAGCTCTACACAATTGGATGACATCTACAGCGCAGCCAGCGATACCTAGTCTATGTGGTGCTTGTCTAAATGTGTTCCCCATATGGAACATTGGGCTACACTTTCCAGCTTAGAGCCTAACATACTCGCAGTGCCCCAGCATCATTGGTTTTTTATATGCTGGCAGCTCTACACAATTGGATGACATCTACAGCGCAGCCAGCGATACCTAGTCTATGTGGTGCTTGTCTAAATGTGTTCCCCATATGGAACATTGGGCTACACTTTCCAGCTTAGAGCCTAACATACTCGCAGTGCCCCAGCATCATTGGTTTTTTATATGCTGGCAGCTCTACACAATTGGATGACATCCAGCGATACCCAGTCTATGTGGTGCTTGTCTAAATGTGTTCCCCATATGGAACATTGTCTTATTAATTCGAACTGACATTAAGAAAGCCTCATATTTGCTATTAATATATTTTGTTTCAGCTCCTATTGTCGCAGCTAGCATTCATTGGAACAAAATTAAGGCCGATTGCAAAATTATCCTTCGCTTTCAGTTTTGTAAATTTTTCCAAGGATACACTATTGAATGTAAGTATTTCACTTTTTATTTCAGCCAAATTAATTTAGCAGTACCTGCATGAATATTTGACATGTAAATGTCAATAGAAAATGTTGTTAGTTTAAGATTATTCTTCGGTCAGAGTCTTTCTAGAGAGCAAAGGTAGGAAAGTGGTTGCCTGTGCCACTTCTATTATTGTGTCGGGACTTTGTGTTAGCTACCATGCAGCCACATGATATCCTTAACTCCTCTCTCCACTGATTCAAAAGAATCTGACCAAACAATATGAACATTTTTGGTATTATCTCATACTTAACTGTACTAATAAGTTTATGGTTAAACCAATAAAATTACATTTGAGTTTTATTTATGGATGCCTTTTAACTCTTACGCTTCTTAGCATCCCATTATATATTGAATGTGAAAGATCGAAATTTTGCTCAGAGGCCTCTTATCTGCTTGGGGTTCCTTTATGTGCCAGAAACCTATGACATCAGGTTTACCTTCCTTTCTAAGGAAGCCATGTTAAGGATTGCTTCACATGAAAAAATTTGGTAAAGCTATATGATGGTTCCACCACACATATGGACATGCATGCGGCACGCACATACACACAAATGGCCTCAAGACTTTTACTGGTGATTCATGCTTGAACGTGTTGAAAACATTACGTTTTTCAGATGTGAAAGTTGCCAGATTGCCGAAATTTTGACTTCTTCTTGGGATCATTGGGGTTTTAGCTTCACAGATCCCTCAGCTACGCTTTGCAGCTTAGGGCCCTAAGTATTTATAGCAGACCAGTAAGTAACTACAGTGCGGCTCTAATGACGAAATAACAAAAGTGCTCACATATAGAAGTAATGCCAAGTGGTGGAACCATCGTATACTAATAATAAAAATTCTTTGCCCTCTGCTGGGAACTAAAGGCTGACGAAGGTTCTGCCAATAGAGAGCATTTTGTGGATATGGAGTTTATCTGAAGAGCCACCAAAATTTGAATGAAAAAAAACTAATGTATTCCATTCATAGAACTTTCTCTATTTCTTCTGCAAACAAACTGTTCTTACAAAAGATTATTCTTCTATCTGCATAAAGTTCCAGAAATGTGTTACTTAGTTCCTTATAATCAGAGGGGAAATGACCATAATAGTTGGCTATACTATGAATGCTAGGACTTAAAGTACTTACAACATTGCAAGTTGCCATTGGGGTTGTCATCTCAAAATAATTTGAGATCACCTTGTGGTTTCCGGGAAACATGCGAGTCAGTTGAGAAATTCAATGCTATGCCGGCATGTTGCCATGGTAGCTCAGTGACAGAGCAACCAGCTAGAGATTGGGAGATCCGTGGTTCAAATCCCGGCAATGGCATTGACTCTGACTCTACCTATCCAATAAGAAAGAATATCTTGGGAACAGTTAGCTCTACAAAAAAATGTTCCATGTAAAGGGTATTTGGAGTTGGGGGATTTTGCTGAAAATCTTTGTAAATAACAAGTATGTTATTTGCTTTGTTAATGTAATTTTACTCTAAATGCTGGCATACTTATTTCCTGTGATTGGCTTGTTCCACCAACAGGTGCCTCCACCAGAAAAACTCTCACACGAGTACATGCTGACGCAGGCAAGTAACTCGGCAGCAGCTTCAAGTCAACAGTTAATCACGCTGACAGTAGCAGCAATAGTCGACATTGCAGAACAATACAGGTTTGCTTAATTAACTTGGACATAAGTTATATCATTTTGTCCTGTGTGGGACAGGAGTTGGGAAGCTAGAGTCTGACTGAAAAATTCAGTGTTCATTAATTTAAATTACAAAGTTCCTAGGTCTTATGATTGATCGTAACATGAATTGGAAACTTATCCAAACTGAGCTCTGCATGCTTTGCAATTCTATCTTTAATTTAGTTTATAAATAAGAGCATACTAAAAACAGCTTATTATGCATATTTTCATTCATTCATGACCTATGGAATAATATTTTGGGGAAATTCAGTAAATGCTAAAAAAGTGTTCATTATGAAAAAAAGGTAATAAGAATAATGGCAGGGGAAAGACGATCAACTCACTGCAAGCCACTTTTCAAAAAGCTTAGGAATTTTACCATTAGCCTGTGAATATATTCTAGCCATATTGTCATTTGTAATAAATAACCCAGAAAAGTTTACAAAAAAAACAGATTTTCATAACAAAGAGACCAGGCATAGGCAGGACTTTCATAGACCAACAAATAATTTGCAATTATTCTAAAAAGGGGTTTACTACAAAGGAATATTTTTGTTTAATTCACTTCCCTCTTCTCTAAAAGAATTGCAAATGAACAAAAACAAGTTTAGAACAGAATTAAAAAGATACCTTATTACTCACACCTTCTATACAGAGGAGGATTTCATTCAATCAAAAAACACTGGTAATAATGTAACATTGTAAATATAATAAAGATGAATATTCTAAGAATGCAAGTGTATGAGTAGGCTTTTGGAAGCAGACATGTAATTGAAAATTATGCAAAACTGGCACTTCTGAAAATTCATTGTCAGAGTTATTTTTTGTAAACAAATATATTAATAAGTATGAATAAATGTAATTGTTGACATGATCTACATCCTACAGTTTGGGCTTGAGTCTTAGCTCATAATATGATATACAGATTGCAATGTTATGTATGTATGGAAATTATAATCTTGCGCAACTCTAATATTAAATTAACTTTAAAATCAGAATATGTTTCATAATATATTTATTTAATAAATGCAAAGTTCTGTTACAAGTGGTAATGTGCCATATAACTTGAAGTAATTATTAAATTCTGCAATATTAAATTAATCTTAAAATCTGAATGATTCGTTTTGTTTTTGTTTTTTGTGTATATATAAGAAAAATTAACCTGGTTGGTCATATAGGACGATGGATGAATTTGTTGAAATGATGCTCAAATGATCTCGGGGTCCATGGAGCTTAAAGTTACTCGACATTCTTCTTCACAAGATTACCTTATCTGGGTAACTCACCCTAAGCAAGATTGAAACTCATGACTTGTTGAATGTGAGGAGGCAGATGTGCTGCCACCACGCTACTCAGGCAGGCATTTGTAATTTGTTTAAATAACAAGTAATACAAAGTTCTATGATAGAGTTAAAGGTGGCATTGTGTTTGACAAATGGAGCAGTTTCATAATCTGATATTAATGAAATTAAATGTTGCCAACTTCTGGGGATTAGAATGTGACTAAGTGCAGATGAATAGTAAGTAACACCTGCAACCAAGAGGAATTGAGGGGGTCAGCGCAACAGTGGTGCATCACACTAATAAACATTGTTAGGTATATCGTACTCAATGTCTGGAAAAGTGTCAGTGAACAATCAGTTCGATTAAAAGTAGGTTTTTGTTATTCTTAAAGAAACCAGGTGTGTTTAACTCAATTATGCTCCATTTTTTAAAAAGATGGGTTAGACCACTGTTGCACTGACCCCCTCAATTGTGAGTGAATATCCTATGCTTCATTTTCATTCGCTCATTAATCACAAGACTTCACTTTCTCACGTGGTTTTGGTTTAACTTCTGTTCCAGTTTGGAAATTACACTTCTGCAAAGGCAGCTCATGAATATTTGAAATCTCAGTATCCAAGTTTTGGGTGCAATAAAATACATTTTCTATACACCATGTACATAGTATGTGTAGGGAAAGTAAAAATTATTTGTAGGTGCTAGGTTAATATTCGGTTCTTTGAATATTTTTTTGAACTTGTTGAAAAATACAGGGGGGCATGTAAATTTCTTGAATGTGGAGTGGGTGCCGGTGTCTTTGATGCAATTGTTTGTTTTGTTATGAACTAGTTGTTCGCCAAAACCATTTGCTTCTGTTATTTGAATTATGCAATTCCATTCACTGGTGTACTGTTCCATGTTCATTGGTATGCTAATTACTGCATGTTGGTGAGATATGTGGTTGTAACTTTTGCTTTTGATGTAGTTGTTGGAGTGCGCAGGTTTTCTGTATATACCAAATTTTAACTTTGTGTTTTTTCATTATTTTTAAGTCTAAGAAGCCTAATTGTCCATTTGTTTCCTTTTCTATTGTGAAATTTATTGTTGTTTCCTGTAAGTTCAACATTTTGGTTGCAACTTTTACATGCTTCTCTGGAACTGTGGCAAAAATATCATCAACATATCTGTACCACACTTTCAATATCCAAAGAAAAATAAATGAAATAATTTTGCTTATGCACATCAGGGTTAACTTGATATATTCTTCTATTTCATTTGGGTCTTTATTTATGGATATAGTACGCAAAATCAGTAATTACCTTATTTTGTTGTGATTTTGGAGAATGACATTAACAGATGGTAATCTTGTTACAGAAAATGTATGGCCCAGCTGATGAGTCTGATGGACAGTACCCTAGAAATATCGGCAAACTGTCCGCAAGCAAGTATATGGGACGAAGTGGTTGCAATGAGAATCAAGGTTGAAGAAATGAAGAAAAGATTAAGGGTAATTAATATCTTATTACTGTAACTGCTCTGAAATTTAATTGTGTGTTATTTATGGACGCTCTTTAACTACTGTGGTTCCCAGCATCCCATTCTAAATTGGGTGTGAAAGACTGCTTAATTTTACTCAGAGGCCCCTCTATCAAGCTTGAGGTTCTCTTAAATCTATGACATGGGACCAACGGCTTTACTTCCCTTCCAAAGGAAGCCATGCTTTGAACCCCTTTCTCTCTGACTGTTCCACAAACAAACTTCTTACAAAAGATTATTCTTCTTTCTACACAATGCTAATTTAGATAAACATTAGCAGAATGTTCTTATTACTTAGTTCCTTATAAGTAGAAGGCAACTAAAGGAATGTGCTATGCTAAAGTGATAGTCAAATGTTTTAAAAGCTGTCGTTATGCGATTGTCATTAAAATTGGCTTCTTTGCTTGGCCAGAAGTAGAACAAAATAAAAATGAACACTTCCTGTTCTAAGAACAATATAAGTATTTTAAAATTGAAACAAATAACAAGGAATATCTTGAAAACAGTCAACTCTGCAACAAAAATGTATATGACATAAATTGTGTGTTTTAATGAGATCTTAATTTTTTGGTGTGGTAAGTTTTTGTCTATCTCTTATGGTTTAACTGTTATTCAAAATTCTGCAAAAATCAATCAGAATATCTAGAGGCTATTGTCAGAGAATTCAAAATATTCATTTTATTTGTGATATGAATATCTTACAATATTTTAAGCAAAATCGCCATTTTTGAGAAAAAGAAAATTTTCCATGTAGAGGGTAGTTGGGTTTGGGGGATTTTCTTGAAAATAATAATAATAATAATAATAATAATAATAATAATAATAATAATTTTATTCACCATTTAGATCATGATACATGATATGGGCTTCGTCAATAGAACAATAATTATATACAATTTGCACAGTACTTATACAAGGTTTATAATGTATATTAATTACAATTGAATTGTCATATATTCACTTACTGAATAAAAGGTATGTTGTAGTAGAAAGGATTTTACTTCTTTATTAAATTGTTTCATGTTTGCTATTTTTTTAATGTTTGCTGGTAGTTTATTATATAGTTTAATTCCTAAATTTGTGACATTATTTTTTAGAATGTTTGTTCTGCATATCTGAACATGAAGGTTATTTTTTATTCTTGTGTCATGAGGATGGATATCTGTATTTGTGCATAATTCACTTTGATTTTTCTTAATATGTTTTACAACTTCTGCTATAAATGTACATGCTAATGGTAAGATTTTATGTTTACTAAAGTATGGTCTACAGGATGTACTGTTGTCTATTCCACTTAATATTCTTACAGCTCTCTTCTGGATTATAAATATTCTCTCACATTTTTCTCCCCAAAATTTAATACCATATTTTAATCTGCTATGAAACTGCGCAAAATATACATTTTTCAGTCCTACTAAATTTAGTGTATCTTTTAGACATTTGAGCATATAGCATATGGAGCCAAGTTTAGTAGCTAATTGATGAGTGTGGCTATCCCATCTAAGGTTTTCATTCACGTATATACCCAAGAATTTTGTTTCTCCTTTGTAGTCAACATTATTTCCATCAAAGGAAATTTGAGGTTTGACGATGTTTTTACACTGCCATGCGCGAAAAGCCATTGCAATAGTTTTTTCTTTGTTTATAATTAGTTCATTTGCTTTAAACCAGTTGCTGAGGTTAGTCATTATGGTGTTTACTTTATTTTGGAGTATAGTTTCATTGTCTCCTTCAACAAGAATATTAGTGTCATCTGCAAAAAGGACTACATCAGCATGCTCAATGTTGCTCGGTAAATCATTTATGTATATTAGGAACAAAAGAGGCCCTAGTACTGAACCTTGGGGAACACCTCGTGTAGTTTCTTTTGTGGTAGATCGATAATTACTTGTTCCCGATTGTATACTGTGTTGTAGATCTACTACTTGCTTCCTATTGGTAAGATAGGATTCAACCCATGCATTCATGCTTCCTCTAATTCCATATTTATATAGCTTAGTTATTAAAATTTTGTGGTCTAAGACATCATATGCTTTTGTAAGATCTAAAAATATTCCCACCATTGGTATCTTTTTGTCCACTGCACGCTGGATTTTATCCAGTAATTTAGCTATGGCTGTTTCTGTGGACCTATTTTCTCTAAAGCCATACTGTGCTTCCGAAAGGATGTTATATTTCTTTAAGAAAGATATTAATCTATTATCTATTTAATTTTTCAAAAATTTTCGAGAATGATGACAATATACTTATTGGTCTGTAATTTTCTTTTTTTGTCTTTTCTCCTTTCTTGTGTATGGGGATAATTTTTGCCGTTTTAAGATTATCGGGGAAGCTCCCTGAGTCAAGTGAAGAGTTATATATATTAACCAAAGGGGCTTTTAAATATTCTATACACTGTTTAATGACACACTCTGGGACCTCATCTATTCCAAAGGAATATTTACCTTTCATTTCACAGACTATTTTATGTAATTCAGTTTCTGTGATAGGATGTATAAAGATAGATTCACTATAGTTTTTTATCTTTTTTACGGATTTACTTTGGCTCTGTTGGGCTTGGTTTAAGGTAATAAGGTTTTCTGCTATTTCGGAGAAGTACGTATTGAAACATTCTGCTATTTGTTGGGGACTTGTAAGTTTGTTTCCTTCATTAATTAATTCTGTTACAGAATGTTTTGAACTATTTTTCCCCATTTCTTGGTTTATTATTTCCCATAGCGCTTTGGATTTATTATTCGCATTTTGTATGATTCTTTCATTTTCTTGTCTTTTGGCTTCAAGAATTACTTTCCTGTATATGCTTTTATATTTCTTTATATACTCCCTAAAGTTATTATTTACATTACCCTGTTTTAATTGTCTGCACAAAAATTTTAACCTATGACTCGAAATTTTTATTCCTTTTGTAATCCATCCCTTTAGGTTTCGATTTTTTATTTTTAAACGTTTTTGTGGGAAAGCAATGTTAAACCAGTACAGGAATATATTTAAAAAGGTATTGAATTTTACATTGGTATCATTTTCTTGATAAACCTTGTCCCATTTTTCCCTTTTTAGCAAAAGTTTAAACATGTCTATGCTTTCTGGGCTGAAGGTTCTTTTCATACAAGTTCCTGTGTTCTCAGTTTGCCTAGGTACTTGTACATCAACTACTAATAATTGACCATAGTGATCAGATAGGGCCAAATCCTCAACGAATGATTGTTTATGGGGTTCAGATTTGTTAGTGATCATTACATCCAACAGTGATTTTTTATGTTCTGTTACCCTAGTTGGTACCTCTACAGTGTTGACCAAGTTATATACTGTGAACAAATCTTTTATTTTATTTACCGTATTACATTCCTCCAAAAAATCAATGTTCCAATCTCCACAAACTATAATTATCTTATACTTTCTAGTTAGGCGAGAAAGAACAGCTTCCAATTTAGTTAAAAAAACGTCTAATTTGGAGTTTGGTGCCCTATAAATGCATATGATAATTGCCTTTAGATTACTTATCTCAGTTAAAGATAACTCAAAGTTCTTATCTTCCTTGATGTCCTCAAATAGATCTATATTTTTAGTTTTTATGTCTGATCTAACATATATACACGATCCCCCATGTTTGTATGTTTTCCTACAGAACGAGTCTACTAGCTTGTATTGTGTGAAGTTAATTGCTGATAACTGCTCTAAATTTGACCAATGTTCAGTTATGCATATGACCTCTACATCCAGCAGGTCCGTGTTTAATAGTACTTCTAGTTGTGTTATTTTATTTGTTATACTTTGTAAGTTTTGATGAAATACACATAATTTGTTGGATATTGATTCCTTTCTACTACCACAAACCTTTGATTCTGATTTAGCTTCACAATTTTCTTTATCATCCACCCACCCTTCTACTAGTTTCCCTCTAGTTGTGATTGGATTACCTCGCACATCAACCTGCCAAATTTGTGAGATCCTCTACGGTTGAGATGCACCCCATCCCTCCCAAAATCGTTATTGTGGAGCCAAAAATTTCCGTCCACCATTAACCACTTTCTCACATTGCAGAGCCAATTAAGTTCACTGTTTATTCTTACAATCTTTCTTTCACTCACGTCCTGTCTTCTTAGCACTCCACTTATCACAATTTTCACATCTGGTGCCGCCTTTTTAATGGTGTCCGCCAGGTCCATTGTATCACCCATAATATCCTCGGCCATGGTCCCTCGGCTGATATCATTCGTCCCAGCATGAATCACTACCACTTTTGGCTTGCTATCCTTCATGTCTAGTTTCTCTATACTGTGTTTAAGCTCGTTTAGTTTTATTCCTGGCATGCAATGCACAGCATAACCTCTTTCTCGGCACAGATTTCCGGAGAACTTCAGCATGGAGTCACCGATCACCATTACTTTTTTATGTTTTCCTGCAGCACTGAAATCTTTGTGGTTAGACACGATCTCATTTACTTCGTATTGAAGTGGTTCAAATCTGTTGAGGTGAGTTGGATCAGACGGATTACTGTCTTGTGCACGTGGTGTGGATACCGAGTGCCTCTTCTTGCCAGATTTACTTTCCACTACGTTAACGAAACTTGCATCCTCATCTCGTGTTCTTAGCTTAGCCTTTAGGTCCTCATTTTCTGCCCTTAATGTTTGAATTTCTGACTGAGCACATTTCAAATCTTTGTTGAGCATTTCAATTATCATATGAAGGGACGCTATCATTTCCGCCTCGCGCGTCCTGCCGGTTACCGATTGTATTTCTTTCCTTTCTTCGTCTTCTGTAGTAGTTTTAAAGCTGCCTTCATTTCCACGCGTATACACGTCAGTATTAGGTAGTTCACTGTCATTCTTTTTCACTTTATTCACTGAGTTACTTTGGAATTTTCGTAAATTTTGAGCCATGTGCCGAGTCATGATGCCACTCACCGCCATGTTTTTAGCATCTTTGTGTTGCATCCTTAGAAGATAATAAACTTAAATACCAAATATGGTATTTAACAGTCTTTTAATTTTTGGGCTATGCTGTACACACATGCATGCACCCACCCCCACCCACACATGTACTCTCCTGAAACTTCAATGTCTCCACATCACCCCTACACTACCACCCCCATAACCCCAAACTCTCATACCCCCTCCCATACACCCCCACACTCTCATACCCCCACCCCTACACTACCACCCCCTACACTCTCATACCCCACCCCCTACACTCTCATACCCCACCCCCTATACACCTCACACTCTCATACCCCCACCCCTACCCTCATACACCCACCCCCACACATGTATGCTCCTGAAAAGTCAATGTCTCCACATCACCCCACCTGGCTTGAATGTCTAGAGCAAAATTCACTGAAGACTCAGCTATAAGAACAAGTCAAAGTAACTAAATTTAATTTGTATTTGATGTAATAGACAGAAAGCTAATGTTTTGTGTGCAGGATCTGAGCAGTTTTATGGAGCACGTTGATAAGCTGTCAGTTGGAGTGGCTGAAGTGACTTACTTTGCTGGCTCAGAACACACCAGCACTTCAATATGTGAATTGATCAACAGCGCACATGCAAAGGTAAGCGCATTTGTTTGAAAGGAAGGTCTCGTCTTTGTATTAAAGTGGGAGAGATCCATAGTGAGCTGTGACAGTTGTCTTACCTCGTGGCTGGCTGCTCTGTCACACTGTTGCCACTTTGTCCCAATCTCGGCTGCAACACCAAACCTCTCAATTCCTGGGCAGGGGCTAAAAACGGCAACATTTTCAATTTTTTTTTTTATTTCACTAATTAATTGCTAATATACTCAGCTTTATATTCCCAAAGTTTCAGAACCTAATTTGATTTCTTCGTGGCCCAAATAAATTAAAATGTTAGGACTTGTAATGCCACGCCCACTTTTTCTGCTTTGATCCCTTGTTTCTCTACATTTCTAATAGACAAACATAGTTATAAATATTTAGAAGGTAAGTTTCTTTAGCTTCTGACCAGGAAGAAGAACCTGACTACAGTTATGGTGAATTTTAGCCAGTATCTGAAGTATGTAGATCACTCCCTAAATAAAACAATCAAACAAAATTTTCTTTTCTCAGGTTTATAATTTTTCACACTTATGTACCTTTTTCTTGGAAACTATTTGAGGTATTACAATGACATTTTGCACACACATATTTCAGTCTACAATGCGTATTTTGGCACAGCTAGTTTTCTTTTGATTTAGATTCTATAGGTATTGTGCTATGAAATATATAATAATTTGAAACAAAAAAACTCACATACCTTGAAAAATACTTTAAAAATCATTGCAGGGAGATAGAGAAAAAACTTCTGCGCCAAAATATAGCATAATTCTAATACTGTATGTACACTTGTTTTCAAGCAACTTCACCAAAGGGATACTAAGAAAAAGGTACATAAGTTTTTTGATGTTTTGAAAATTCCAATGTGTTATTTCTTTATTTGTTGACAAAATTAGTTACAAAATAGCACAGTCATAGAACATTTCAAGACAATTAACTGAGCAAAATTTCATTGCTTTAGGACAAAAACTATGGTCATGGTAGAATTTTTGTTGTGTGGAGGTATTTCTGCCCCTTAAATCATCATCATTGCTTATACTTACAATTACATGTGTCAACTGAAACTACATTCAGGAATCTCTCAACAAGGATGACATCGTTTCTTACATAGCAGACACATCTCTTATCAGCTGGCTGTCAGGGATCACTATGGATCTCCCCAAGTTTACAACTAATAATAATTTATAAATAAATAATAATTAATAAATGAATAATGGAATTAATAATAATTAATAAATGAATAAATAACAACATAATAATAACATTCAGATAAATATGGTATACAGTTTTTATTTTAAATATATTGCTATAAATTAAGACTTTTTAAAACATCTCAGGTTCATCTACATGCCTTCAAAATGCTGGGCAACCTTTATTAACTCACAAATTAAAAGAATATAAAAGGTATCATTAAAGGTGCAGGTACCCATGGCCGCGCTCGCCAAAGCGTCTCGCTTTGGTGTTTTGCAGCGCAGGGGATCGTGGGTTCGAGTACCGCCTTGGGCATGGGTGTTATATGTTTGTGTATGTGTGTGTAAAAAGTAAAACAGAAATTCAGTAAACAAATTAGGTAAATAAAAAGTAGAGTATACAGCGCCGGAGTCCCGATTGGACTCCGGAACTGTATTTAAAAAAAGAAAAAAAAAAAAAAAAAAAAAAAAAGGTAAACCTCTGCATCAAATTTTTGGGTGGAATACAGTACCTTATCTGCCTACAATGTACCTTGTTCATATGTAAAAAAAAAGTATGATTTTTACACTATGTACATAGGGTATAGAGAAGGTATTGTATTGCACCCAAAAATTTGATACCGAGATTTCACCAGAATTACATGTTTTAGGGTTCCCTGTATTCTAGAAAAAGGTCTCTATGTGTTTGTGGCCATGAGCACAATAATTCAAAAACAAAAAATGTAGTTAAATACCAAATTTAGTATTTAGATTCAATATCTTCTGAGAAATCAACACAAAGACTTTCAGGAAAATCCCCCATCCCAAACTACTCTTTGTGGAAAAAATTTTGAAAATTTTGATTTTCTCAAAAATGGCTCTAAGGATTTTGATTAAAATTCTGTATATTTAAGATGTCAAATAAAATGTATATCTTAAATTTTCTGGGAATAGCCTCTGAAGACTTTTTTTCTGGAATCATTTTGTTGGATTTTGTATAACTACTAAGGGGGGTGGGGGTGTGTGTGTGTGTGAGAGAGAGAGAGAGAGAGAGAGAGAGAGAGAAAAAAAATGTTGATCTTGTTAAAACAGATAATTTAAGTATATATATATTTTTTTTTTCGTGGAGTTGACATCTTTTGAGATATTCCTTGTTATTGGTTTGAGTTTTAAAATACTTAAACCTTTCACAACTCCTGGCAATACAAAGAAATGGCAACCAACTTTTAAAAGATTTGACTATCACTTTAGCCTAGTGTACTCTTCTACTTACAAGAAAACAATTCTGCTAATGTTTATCTCAATTAGCATGAAGTAGATAGAAGAATAAGCTTTTTAGGATTATTTCCTCAAGTGTAAGACTTATACGTTGATTGTGGTTTGTTGGACAGATAAAGGACGAGTACGAGAAGACCAAGCTGCTTGAGAGGGAACTCCTGAGTGCTCAGAAAGAGTTCATAGGGAAAGCTTGCGAGGTTGAGAAGCACCTGAAACAGAGAGAGTGTGAAATAAGAGAGGAAACCAAGGCGTACTACCAGAGCCAGCTGCCAAAGCAGGATGAATGCAGGGGCTGAACAAATCAAATTAGCTGCACATACAGAATATCATAATTGTAATTTTGTAAATAAAGTTCAAGTTTATCAATATTTGTTGCTTTAATATTTATGTATTCCTTAAAGTGTGAGGGGCACCCAGAAATAATATACAATAGTAGTTTTTTGTACTTTATTTATTTATGAACATGATTGAATACAAGAAATTACTCTTGTAGCATCAAAAAAAGTAACTGCCGCATTTTTAGAAAAATGCAAAAAAATTACTTTCGTATGGTGATTAAACATTTCTATTTAAACACTGAAAGAGATAAAAGCCAAGTTGGATGAAGCTCATGGCACATCTGCTCCTGCATTTACAATTGGTTAAATGAATTTAAACATGGCCATACATCCATAAATGATGAACATCATTCCGAATTCCATTAGAAATGACTTGTTCTGAACTTGCTGACAAAATCCAGGATATGGTTTTGAGTGATCAATGAATCAAAGTTTGTGAAATTGTAGAGGCCACAGGCATATCACAAGGTACAGTGTCAAAAATATGAGTGCCGTGTAGACTTTCAATGGAGAATAAATGCAATCATGTAATTGATTTGGAAGCTGGTTTGGCACTTTTCTGTCGCAAACCTGACAAGTTTCTGCATTGATACGTAACTGTGGATGAAACATGAATACACTACTACACTCCAGAGACAGAAGTACAGTCGAAACAGTGGGTTTTTAAAGGCTCTGAATTTTAATTTTGTCTTCCTTGTGTATTTATGCTCAAAAACATCACAAGAAAGATAGAATTAAAAGTTTGGGAAAACATATTTAGAAAAACAAGAACGCTTTCAATTTTGAAATCCTGCCAGGTGACCTACTGATTCAGAGGTTCATCAAACCACCACCAGGGACAGAGACAACCACCACAGCAAGCAATGCGAGCAGTCGACCAAAGGAATTGACAATGGAAGCTCATGGCTTCTGAAACATGTTTTCCAAAATAAAAAGTAAGTGATGTAGTGTTACAAAATCACTTGACTAATTTTCATTTTATGTTGCTTGTTAATGTGTCAAACTGAGAACTCAACTGCTCTCCTCAAGTATGTGTGCTGAAGAACTCGCTGAGGAGGGAATAAACTGGATCTAATGAAAGTTACTGTGATCAGCCTTCACTTAATACCTCAGCAGCTGCTTCCACATGAAGGAGGGATTTTGGAGCTTTCTTCCTCCACCCCAATAAACATGTTGGACAGTTTGGCAATCTAAGACCCCCTTTCTCCAGCTAACTACATGCGAGCCGGCTTGCCTAAGGTAGGGAAAACAGCTAGACATATCCATTTCATTACACATACTTAGACTGATGCAATACATCCACCCAAAAATATACCAAGATTTCACTGCAAATACATATTTTGAAATACCATGAATCCAAAAAAGCATTTTTATGTTCTCTACATGTACTATGTAAATAATGTGTAGAGAAGGTATTGTATTCCACCCAAATATGATGTTGAGATTTTGCCATAAATGTTTTGAGGTCCCCTGAGTCTAAAAATGCATTTTTAGAAAAAGGTTCTCACTCTCTCTCTAGCATAGCTAAAAAATAAGAGACTTAAATACCAAACTTGTATTTCAGTTTGGTGCCTTCAAAGGATGCAACACAAAGATTTTCAAGAAAATCCCCCCCTCCCAAACTACCTTTATAAGAAAAAGTATTTGAAAATGTTGTTTTTCTCAAAAATGGCTCTTAACAATTTTTATTTACATCACTAACAAAATGTGTATCTTGAATTTTCTGGGAATAGCTTCTAAAGACTTTGGTTTTAATTTTAATTGGAGTCGCTTATACACACATGTGCTTCACAAAAACTTACTTGTGCAGAACTAGTTTTGCATGCATTGTCTACTGCTTTTGACTGTCGGATTCAACATGAGGATCCTTGATGTATGACTGTCTCACCTCTGGTGTTGGATTCATGAACTTCTTTAGCAGGTTTTCTTCAAAGGGGCGATCAAGATTCATGAGGTGCGTTTCATGTTTTTTCATTTGATGTAGATAGAAGAATGAATTTTTAACAATAATTTAAGAGAATGTTGAGAAAATCTCGTGAATGGAACACATCAGATTTTTGGTATTGCAGTGTTGTCTCCTGGGAAGGCTGTGACCTTGTCTTCATGTACGTGCACTAGTGAAATGCCTCTCCCTGGTGACAAGACAGAGCCTTCGGGGTCTCCTCCTCCTAGAGGTTTTTGTGTACATGTAGGACTTCAGTGTTGTCTCCTGGGAAGGCTGTGACCTTGTCTTCATGTACGTGCACTAGTGAAATGCCTCTCCCTGGTGACAAGACAGAGCCTTCGGGGTCTCCTCCTCCTAGAGGTTTTTGTGTACATGCTGATTTGTGTTAAGCTGAAACAAAATGTTGGAGAGGTGGTTTTTGGATAATAAGCATAAGATAATGATTGTTCTAATAAATAGTTTTATTGGCCCATTGTGTTACAAGTAACGCTCTCAGGCCTGGAGGAAAACAGCTGAGACATCATGGAATGAAACATGTTGAATCACACTCTGAACACTGCAACTACGTGTGAAACATTTGGGGGTGTACAAACTGCCACAACAACTGTCAAAATCTTACTCTCTTTTGTAATCATATAACATGTTTAAAACTCTAGGACTACTCTGAGATAGTTTATGAATAAAAGATGAGAAATGTGAAGTTCTGATATTTATGTAAGAGCTTCTAATCTAATATCAGTTTAATGCCGTTAGAAAGTGCCCGTAAGTGAGATTTAGATTCTAATACGGACACAGGTACTGCTTCTAATTAGCCTGCACATTTTGAGAGTTTTTGTGGCAAGTCTGTACTGCTAAAACGAGGATGAAATTCTTAATCACGACAGAGAATATCAAACACAATCGCCATGCTCTTGTTCGCAATTCCAGCATCCATCAACTTTTCTTCACTTACACAATTATTCTGTAGGCAGATGTTTGTGAAATGCGTACATGATTCACTTAAGGCTGAAAGCCACGTAGTAGGAAAATAATGCACTGAGTTTTGAAAAGTTACCAAAATACCGGCAGGACATGTTTTAAGAAACTAGTGTCCTTATTTTTGGTTAAGATGTCTTGATAATAATATGAGAAGTGGACAGTATGATTGCTCAACATAAATTAATTACTCGCTATTTGTAAGTTACAATTATTTTAAATCTATGACACAAACCTCCCCCAAGTAAATAAATGATAATTCCCTTTTATAAGAATTCTTGAACACCTGCTGCTTTCTGTCACATATATTGAAATGCTTCCTGGTACACAAAAAACAAAGAACATCACTTTCTATGATTGGTGACAAATTTCCTTGTGATACACTTATGGGGTGTGTCAGCTGCTGACCAGTCACTGTGTAAGAGTAAATTGCTGTCAGAGACATCGTCATTGACCTGTGGGCTCAGAGGAATGTTCTCATGCAAGGCTGAACTGATTATTTGATTTCATTCTGTGAAAAGTTTAATTGTGTTATACACAGTACTTCAGTAAGGATTTATATTTATAACCTTTTATATATCACAGACGTTGCTCTTGTTCTCATCCTATAACTACCACGAGTGACTGTCATTTGAAAATGTTTACAGCCGTGATATCGAGTTAAGGTTACGTTAGCTGAAATAATAAAACTTTTACGTTTAGTGAAGTACAGGACCCAATGTTGAAAGGAATAGATGAGGCAACTAGTGACAAATTGGGAAAAGTAGTTCAACGTACAAGAAGTGTGATAGAAAATGCATGGAAAGGAGGCATTTTCAAGGAAACAGTGGAATGTGTGTTGCTGCAAAAGGACATAGCAACAGTGTACAACACAGTCACGTGTCACCAGGAATGTCAATCACAAGGTTATTTCTCACCAATTATATGCTATACACAAATTTCTAATCCATATTTCACCTTGTCACACAACTGGGAAACTTATATGCTGCAGCCAGGAAATCTGAATAAGATTAACGATTACGGACAACATTGCTGAATGTTCATGCCCTTTGACTGCTGCAACTAAATTTTAAATCTGCATGCTATACATTTAGTTGCAGGCCAGTGAAAGAGGACCATGGTCATAGCGAAGAACAGAAATGCAAATAAGTGCTGGTCTATAATACAAGGGTGATTCAAATATAAATGGTAATTGTTGCATATCACGGAGGAAGCAGTTCAGAGTGGGGGGTTGAAGGTTGGTGTGATAGGGAGGGGAGCCACTTCGCTAGGTTCTGGCGTTAGTACAGCCATGAGTGAGCAACAAGTCCCTTCGTCTGTTGCACAACACATTATTATCAAGTTTTTAACCAAGGAAGGGGTTAAACCTTTGGAGATTTTAACTTGTTTAAGGGCTCACTAGACTGTCGCGGAATCGAGTGCTTACTTGGGCCAGACAACATAAGGGCGGCCGAGAATTTGTGGAAAACGAAGGTCAAGTCTCACAGATTTCGACTACAGAGGAGTTTTGGTGGTTGATTTTCTTCATAATACTGCAGCTTACTATTGCCAATTGTTAAGGTCTGTAAAAGCAAAAGATGTTGTATGCCCATCAGAGATGTCATCCTTCTCCAAGACAACGCTATGCCTCACACCACTAATTTGACAATGCGGACATGCACTGGGAAACCCTTGAACACCCTCCCTATAGTCCAGAGATGCCCCCCCCCAGACTATTTTTTGTTTGCACCCTTGAAATCGCTTGGAGGGAAACATTTCGAAAACGAGGACGTCAAGGAGCATGTGCGCAATTGGTTGGCGACACACCCTCAAACTTTTTTTGAAGAAGGAAGGTTCAAGCTTCCAAAACGTTGGCAAAAATGTGTAGAGTGTGAAGGAGTCTATGTTGAGAAATGCTGATGAAGTCACTTGTGTATATATTTAATCAATAAATATTTTTAACAAAATTACCATTTATATTTGACTCACCCTCGTAGCACTGTATACCAATTAGCATGGTACATTCAAGCTGTAATGCTAAGTTACAATATAATGTAATAGAATTTACTGCTTTGTCATGTCTATGGTGAAAATATTAACACCCTGAATCTGACAAAAAGCTGTAAAATTGTAGTAAGGTTTCCACTCTCAATATGTAACATGCAAATGTAAAAGTTGGCAAGTAATAACCAAGCAACCTCAAAAGTTACTTTGCAGTCAAGATCAAGTTCCGTATTTATCCAATACAAGAATGTTTTTTTCAAAATATTAATGTTCAGAACTGGGGGTTGTCTTGTATTCACAGTATGTTTTCCGAATATTATATGGGGAAAAACCAAGTTTCAAACTTCATGGGTAGGGCAATAGTGATATTTGGTGGAAATAGTATAGATTACTGCCAATGTTGCGTCGTATACAGCAGATGATGTGTGTTCTATTTCCTGCTAAAAATTAGCTTTAATGAGCATATTCACTGGGAAAAAGGTTACTCTCCGAGACTACAATGAAATTAGAGGACTTCTAAGTCTTAACAGAAAATAGCATCCATAATCGTTGTTACAGCTGCACTCCTGCCACAACCACAATGTTGTATAATCTCACTCCATATTCCCCTCTCAGTCTCTCCCACCCAAAGTGTGCCGTTCATATCTAGTTGTCATTACAGCTAAGCTGCCACCAAACACAGACATACCAGTACATTTCCGTTCACACATCTTCGTCACTCTCCACAAATTCAAATCAATGTACAACATGTTCTAGTAAGTGTGCTGTCTAAAAAGAAAATTATATCCATCATCATTATTACAGCTATGCTGCCGCTCTTGTCATGTTCTATCATCGCACACATACCGTACATTTATGTTCATCTCTCCCACTCACAACATAAATTTCTACGCAAATTCAAATTGGGTAAAAACATTAAATGTTGTCTAATTACAAAATCATATAAATCATCATTGTTACAATTACACCACTGCCGCTGTCGCGTCCCATCGCACCCATACCGTACATTTCCATACTTCCCTCTCCATCAACTGCCCAAAACATGAATTTCTGTGCAAATTCAGTAAAATAAATAAAAAAAATAACGGACTTAATCAGCTAAGTGTCCATTAGTTTGTTCAAAATACATGGCAAAACTTTAAACTTCATTTAAAAATTCTTTTTATACATGTAGATAAAATTCTAAATTCCAAAATTAAGTTCTTGTATTCACGTAAATATGGTATATCTATTGTATGGGACTTATGCTGATGTGCAGAGACAGCAGTTACTTATAGGGTTCATTTGTTTTGTGATCTGTTGCTTCTATTTTGGTCTGGATTGAGAAAAAAAAACTGCAGATATCATCAGTTTATTGTGCTGTATCTGAGATGCTTTTAGACGAGTGGTGCTGATACTCACTGAGCTTAAGAAACTCAACAAACATTTGAAGAGTGGAAATTTCGAACGTTTTCAACTTTTTGGGCTTTTTTCCACAAGAACATTCTATGTGCCCAGTTGCACATTCCTATTCATGTTTCAAGTATCAATTTGCGAATTAATAGTTCAATGACTAACATATAGCATTAGTCTTAGTTCCAAGTGCCAGCACGACAGTCAACTTTTTGACTGTTGTGTTGTGAGCTGGGTGCACGGTCATAGATTATTATTAGGTATTATTTTTACAGTAAATAATAACATTTCCAATGGAAGATTTAAAGAATATTGCTGATTCACTGATAACATTAAACAAGTGCACAATGTCATCCCTCTCAAATAGCTGTCAAAACATTAGAGCATGTTTTAAAGAAGGGAAAATCAACAGTTGATATAAAAGCAAATGCTACTTCAGCTGAAAGATCAACCGCATTTGTCGGTTGAGAAAAAGAACCATGTTGCCATTCCCGTCTGAAGTTTTATGAGACATTTATTTCAAAGCCAGAGTAAGAGGTGAACAAATCAACCAGTTATGAGGTAACAAAACATGCTATTGTAGGTTTTGTGAACAATATTACACTCTTGTACTTTTCTGCTTAATGGGTATACAGTGCTTAGGAAAGTGTTACATGCTACTACAAATAATTATTTTGTATTACAGTGGAACCTCACTTATACGTTTTTCAAGGGAGACAACTAAAATGCTGTATAAATGACAAAACGTGTAACTGATTTTCTCTTCTCATATGGACCTCATCCACAATTTTCGATTTTTCACCAAGAGTTAAGGATTTTCTTGTTTTCTTCCTTGCTGGTTGATATTCACATGTTTCTTCTCCTGTTTGTAACTCCACATAAAATAGACAAGTGACTGTTGTAACGATATGACAATGAAAACAGCACACTAGCAGTACTCGACTTAAAGCAGAGAAGTGACTGCTGGAACTAAGGATAATAGATTGTTGGAACAATAAGACAACAATGAAATGATAAGCGTCAATGAAAACCTCAAACCAGGCAATTCCAAGGTTGTACACAGCAAGCATACCACCACATGTTTTTTTAAAAGCGTATAAATGGGCACATTTGGTGTATGGGGATCAGAAAAAGTGACGCAATACTGAGAAAATGTATAATTGAGCAAAATTTTAATAGAGAACAATTTGTCCCTAAAATTTTAGTGTATATGTGCGAATAATGTTGAACTGAATAACATATAAGCGAGTTTCAACTGTATTTCTCTCAAAATGCTTAAATAAAATGTAACAACAGTTTGTTTGGCACTTGTAACCAATAGCATGTTCTTATCATCACTACCCTTTTTCTCCTTCACATTGTATTTTTGGAATAACATTTGTATACAAAACTGATCTCATACTGATTTTAGGCATAATATGTTATATACAGATTCATTTACTGATGCATATGACAGCAGTGGCAGAAAGCAGCAGAATTTTAGTGTGACATATTTCATACACAGAGGCATGTATGATTTACTACCTGGTCATTTTTTTGTTTAGTCAAGTCTTTGCAATATAGCATTTAAATTCATATTTTATTCATGAAATAGTCCAGATAAATATCATTCAATAGTCTGACCTACCCATATAAATTTTCTTGCTCTACTCTAAAATTTATTGGTTAGTTCAGACATCTTACGATATTGCTTGTGTTAATTTCATTGTTTCAAGAAGCAAACTTCTTTGCAGCAAAGAAGCAGATTTCAATTAGAACTTCTTTTGAGTTGGATCATAGCAACACTATAACATCACTATCAGGTAATTTTTACCTGGACACATTTCAAAGTGTGCGTGTAACTTTTCAGCAGACTCCATCTGACATGGTATTTCCTCTGGTGGTTTTTGAAGTCTTCAGCCATGACCTGATTGGTGCTCTTGTTATGTATTTCCACAGAACGCTGTATGGTGACAATTCAAAATTCATTAAGTTGTTTTGGTTCTTTATGGTGGATCTTCTCCCAAAATCATTCAACTCTGCCGCGTATCTTGCAGATTTTATGCGTTATGTTTTGGTTTATTTCATTGTTTAATAATCAAAAGTGGTGGGCAATGGCGATTTGTCTGTCTGTTACTTATTGTTCTAAGATACTCTTTTAGTCTTTTTTTGTTTGTTTTGCTTTTTGTAGCTGAACGTCCTTTAGCCTCATTGGTCATATTGGACAATAATGAAATTGGTGAAATGATGCTCAAATGATCTCAGGGTAGATGGAGTTTAAAGTTACTCAACATTCGTCTTCTCAAGATAAGGGAAAACCCTGAAAAAAAACCTTATCCGGGTAACTCACCATAAGAGAGATTCAAACTCGTGACCTGTTGAACGTGAGGCAGACATGCTACCACCACACTACCCAGGCGGGTTCTTTCAGTCTTGTTTCTAAAATTTTCTTCATTTTTCCTATGTATAGTTGCAATCTGAACATTTTATTTTGTAAATGCCAGATTTTTGGTGTTCTGGAATGGGGTCCTTCAGGTTGGTGCATAGTATTTCCTGCAGGTTGCAGTTGTTTTGGTGTGCTAATGTGATATTGCATTTTTTAGGAATGTATGATGTAGATGGTATGTGATTTTCTTGAAGATCGTTTCTTTCACTTGGCTTAGTTTTGTGATGTCTGTGATTCTTTTTCGTTGTTTGAAATGTCTTATTTTCTTGTCTATTAGTTGCAGACTGAAACCATTGTTACTTGCTGCAGTATTGTGTGTTTGCAACAAGCACACCAATCAGAGGAAATGCCGTATCAGTTGGAGTCTGCCAAGTGCGCACGAGCTTTGAAACATCTCCAGGCAAAATGATGTGTTAGTGATGTTACAGTGTTTCTATGACCAACTCAAAACAACTTCTAATTGAAATACATCACAGTTACTAACTTCTGCACACAAATTTTATTTTAGATTTCATTTAGATGTTTTGCAAAGAACCAGGACTTTCTGTAGTTTAATTGCTTGCTTTAAAAGAGTAAAGGTTATTATAGATACCACAACTAGACAAAACTTAAAAAGGAATAGATTACAGAAACCAAATTTCTCAATACAATTATAATGGGTCAACAGCAGAGAGTAGAACAGGTTACATAGCTCAAAGCTGGCCAGAAGTGCGAGGCTTCAGTTTGTGTTGTACTTTTGCAAACATGTCACAGCTCCACGAAATTTCGCTGACTACAAAATTAAACTCTCAAACACAAACTGAAATACAAAAAATTCACCTACCACCTTTTGGGCCTTTGGAAAATTTGAATAAATCTTCAACAAATCCAACATAAGACTTGCTCCACAAAACTTTAGCCTGAAGAACATTCTAAACAAACCTCTTACAAATAATATTCAGAGCACATTAAAATCCGGAATCTACCAGATTAGTTGTGAAGACTGGGAAATATTACACAGGCAAAACAAAGATAAACTTGGATTAAAGGAACAGTAGAGAAATATAAAACGTAAAGCAAATAGACAAATCTGCTGTCTCACACAGTTTTGGTCAGCAAACCACAACATTGGGCAAAATATAAAATTGTTAAAACTACTGGCGTCACCAATAGAATTGGACATCTGGAAGAAAATACACATAATAAAAAACAGCAATTACATAATAAATTTTGAAATCCTGCCACTGAATGAAGTGTTAAAACTTTACATCCCCAACACCAGATGGCAGCAGTCACCAAACTGCTGAAGACAAGGATGAATGTTCTTGGAAACGTTTCAATGTTTTTCAACAAATTACGTGGAGGTGAATGTGACTCAGCATAACTCCAAGACGATGAATACTTCACTAATAATAGTGCTTCTGTTTTTAATATTTAACAAATCTGTTAGTTGACACAATACAGTGCATATTAAATGAAATGTTTGTATTGTGTTTCTCCAAAATTATTCATTTATAATTCACATGTCTGTACTGGATTTACATGTCCTTGCATTCCTTTGATTAACCCCCTGCCCCATGTTCTCTCGAGCAGGGGCTAAAAGAGAAAGTCTACAAAACAAATCCACAAATTTGGAGAGGAACTAAAAATAGCATTCATCAAGAAATTGCTGCCATTTCTCAGAGGCAACTGCAGCAGATAATGGCCAGTTTCCTAACCAGGTGCCAGAAATGCTTCGACAACAAAAAGAGGCACTTCCAACGTCTCCTGGCTTGATACATATCACTACTTTTATTACTTTCTCTACACATACAATGTACATAGTATATGAACATGGTATTGTACCCAAAAATTTGATACCGAGATTTCACTGGAAATGCATGTTTTGGGACCCCCTGAAACCAAAAAAATAATTTTTAGAAAAATGTGTGTGTGTCTGTATGTGTGTGTGTGTGGGCAGCACAGCTCAGAAACAGAAAATCTGTTAAATACCAACATTGGTTTTTAAGTTCAGTACTTTCCAAGAATGCGATACAAAGATTTTCAAGAAAATCTGCCACACCCTTTACATGGCAACTTTTTGAAAATTTTGATTTTCTCAAAAAGAGCTCTAATAACTTTGATTAAAAAACTGTATATTAAAGTTATTCACAACACAAATAAAATGTATATTTTGAATTTTGCACAACTGGTAAACCACAAGGGATACACAAAAACCTAACAAAACTGTAGAGCTCTTTAAAACACACAATTTATTTCTGTACATTTTTTTCATGGAGTTGACCATTTGAGATATTCCTGGCAATATAAACAAAGAAATTTCAATCACATAGCAACCAGTTTTAAAACATTTGACTGTTGCTTTAGTCTATGGTACTCCCTTATTTCCCTACTACTTACACGGAAGCAAGTAAACACACAGTAATTAGCAGAATAAGCTTTTTAACAATAATTTGTTGTAGAGATGTAGAGAAAGCCATGTCAATGGATCACATCAGATTTTTTTTAAGTATTTACTTTTTGGTTCTTTGCTAGAACTTATGTGACAAACCTTATGCGGTCACATGCATAACAGCAACCCCAGCCAGCTAAGTACCAGAAAATTGTTCTGCTCCATGCTAATCACCCATTTCTTCAATTCAACTAACGCAGAAGGAGAGAACTGCCATAATTTTAAACCACGTTTATGTACAAATCAAAACAATGCTATTTGCTAAAAGCATATTCTTGATATACTGCACAGCTTTCATTACAAATTTATGTTTCTTTTTATTCTTGTTATCATTTCTGGTTTATTGTGGAAAACGTTTTAACAAAAACAAAACTCATTAAAACTTTCAAACATGTGTACACAAGCTGATGGATGCTGGAAACTAATTCTTGAGAGTTATTTCCAATACCTGGTCACACATAAACATACAGCAAAAATCCAAAACTTTTCTTACAGCCTTCACAAGCACACATACACAAAATGAGACAATAATAAGTTATTACACACCGAACAAAGAGAGAAAACAAATCCTTGAAATGCAAGGAGAAATGAATATAAAGTTGAGTAATTAAAATTTGCTGTATCCCAACTGTAAACTTAAATGCCTTGTACATTAATAACAAGTGTTAATTTTTATGTCTTTTTTCATTACTTTGGGAGTTTTAAAAGACCTGATGACTGAAGAGATACTTGAGTGCAGCGTAGCGTAGATAAAAGTAGCTTGTCTCCTGTTTGAGTGCAAATATTAATATTTCTATTGTGTATTAATATATACATTTATGTGAAAATTGAATCAAGCTACAGAACAACTGGCAATTTTATGCAATATGAATAATTGATAGTCGATTCTCAGCATTTCAGTTTATTTCATAATTCACATACTCGCTGCTGTTCTTTACTTTCTCAATAGAAGAAAGAATTCAAATTATGCACTCACATGTGAAAACAAGTTTGATTAAAGAAACCTACAACATTTTTGGGCACAAACTTCCAGGTAGAACACTATCAGGAAAGAGTACAACACAGAAATCAGTTAAAAATGATCTACTATAGAATCTTTGCAGAATGTAAAATGAGAAAAAACTCCTTTAATTCACACATCAAAAGTTATTGAGTTTTGCAAAAGACATACTCAAAACCGAAAGAAATGGACATGTAAATTGGCGTAACAGGCACATGTAAGTAGGAGGAGTTGCCGAAAATATTAAGTCATTCTCAGTGGTTTAGAGGTAACTTTGGTTTTCAAGGTTAGGGTTCAAAACTGCCAAAGGGCGACAACATTTTTCAGGCATAAAAATCCTTAGCATGACTTCCTTTGGAAGGGAAGTAAGTTGGTCCTGTGTCGCACATTTACAGCAGGTAAAAGAAGACCTCTGAGCAAAATTTAGCAATCTTTTATACTAATGGGACATTAAGAACTGCAGCAGCTTGCAACAGTATATTAGTACGCTTTATATTTTATTAGTTTAATTAATAATTTACATGGTTTAATTTAAGAAATATATCTGCCAAGACTGAACAGATTGCAAAACACAAAATCTTAGGGCGAGAAGTTGCCAAGGTAACTTTCTTTGTTAATACTGTAGCATAAAGGCCTTTGTAAGAGCAAGAATTTTAGTGCATTAGAGACATAAGTAACAGGGTATTTTTTAGAGAAAGGTATCTTCCCTAAAAGTTAGCAGCTTGGGACTTTTCCATTATAAAGAGCAGTCAGGTTAGTCTAACACAAAGAACTTACAAAATTAATCATGTGATAACGTTATGTTGAGAGTTGCTCATAGGATTAGTGCCCCAACAAGTAACAAAGGTGAATAAAAGCATTAATTCAGTGGAATCTAAAGTGAAGTACTTCTATTTGAGAGTCTACCTCATGCCACATACCCAGTCATTCTTTCTCCCCCTCAGTGAGAGTCAAACTTGTGTTCTACATGGAGGAGCAGAGCTGGTGCATCAAAGAACTTTCCAGAGGTACGTACACACCTGTTGTATTTCATTGGTGCTATTCCAGACTGAAGCCAAGGTAGACAAAAGAACAGTGACATATTGGCGCACAACGTGAAGTTAAAACTCAATTTATGCGGATATTAAAAGGTCTTGATTTTATGCCATATCATGTGCAAATTAAAACTGTTTTATTTATGCATGTGGTTCTCAATTTCCTGTTCTACCAAAGGAAGTCATGGCTGAGGAAATCTGTCACCTCTGGTGAACCTGCGACCTTGGGAACCAAACACAGAGGGTCCATTTCTGCAATCTGTTTGCATTTACTCTATACTTACATGGTCCACTTTTATCTGCGCCACCCTTAGATAGAAAATGCAGTCCTGATTTCTGATAACATGTGCAATATTTCTCTTCTAATCTTAACTAGAAATTAACAAAAACCCTCTGAGCAAAATTAAGCTGAATGTGCAGAAGCATTAAATCCTTGACCAAGATTGTTTATCCTGGTGATGATACACATTTTACTGCCAATACTGGGTGTTCACTGATTGGCAGAGACCAGAACAAGTTTTATGGTTCTTAGCAGTCCAATGTGAGTTCAACTTCTGCAAACATCAGTTGACACAATACAGCCAAATTGTACTATTGGGGCTCCAATATTCTGTTCCCTAAAAAGTATTACTTTATAATTCATACATCTGTACAGAATATATGAGTGGCCTCTGCAATCCCCTGATTTAATTCCATTATTTTTATCTCGGGGAAGGGGATTTAAAGAGCAAATTTATGAAGCAAATCCATACACTTTAGAGGAAATTTCTTAAGCAGATGCCAGAAATGCTTGTACAATGAAGACCTCCAACATTTCTTGGCTTCTTCAAGTTATGCTGAGTCATACTTATTTACGCTCATCTGACTGCTGAAGATGAGGACGAATGTTCTTGAAAACGTTTCAATGTTTTTCAACCATGTTAACCCTTTTAGATCTAATCGTGATTAAAAATCTGGCAAGAATTGCCAATCATGATCTTTTCATATATTTTAGCTCTTTCTAGCGGGAAAGTCTGTGTACTTTCTACGTCATAGCCATAGAGAAAGGTTTTTTGGTGCGTTTCAAGGCATTAGCTTATCACTCCAAACTTAATTTCTCTAGCTGGTGTTTATATTGATTGAAAAATGGCATTGTCTGGCAAAAGGTTATGAACTGAAGAGGAAATAAGAGCAGCAGTTTACGATATATTAGAAGGAAGCAAGTGATTTTGAATTTTCAGACCTTGACATTGACGTAAGAGACAAAAGGTGTATATTCTAGCTTCAGTGATGAAAGATCATCAGATAACAACCATCCTGGTACACACACAAATAATCAGAATGGACTTACAGAAGTGTAACCAGAACACAGACAATGTGAATCAACCATTTAGCTATGCAACAACACAGCTACTAAACTGTATGGTAATCTACGCTACATCTGTATCCTATTGCTTTACGTCATTTTCATTAATAGCCAATTATATACACCAATGGGTGTGTGCTTTTGGTGATTTTTTTCAGATGCAGGTTACATGAATTCATTTGTTGTATTATATAAAATAAAACACCATGCCAAAACATTGCTGTTTTAATACAGAAATATCTGCACTTTCATTTTATTAGCCTGAATTTTCTGTATAGTAAGGTTTTGTAAGCCTAATATTGATTATTTTGGGATTTTTTATTTTATTTTCAAAATTTTCTTATGTTTCTAATTTTTTAAAAATATTGAAGAGACTTCTCATCCTTATAATATGTATTATACAATAGACAAACGAGCTTACTAAAAATAAAAATTAAATCAGCTTCTCATGTCATTTGCTAGTCATTTTACTACTACTAATTTAAAATGGTACATTCTGCTTGGCACTTTTCAGACAGTGTTCTGTTTTTTGGGCTGATACTTAAAGGGTTAAGTGTAAATAAGTGTGACTCGCATAGCTCCGAGATGATCAATACCTCTCACTGTTAATAGTGCCTCACTTTTTTATATTTTTAACACATTGCAGCCCACGCCCGAGCATAGCTCAGGCAGGTATTTCTAATACAATTCCATGACCTTAACTCGGTTCTTGGGCTATGCGGCAAAGAACATACATCAGTTATCGTTTAGTTGTGTCTGATTTGTGCTGCCATCTGTTCTTGCTTTAGTCAACTATTAGAAATTTTAGGAGATTTAGTAATATTGGCTGCTCTCAGGTAATAGCGCCATTTTCTTTGAAGGTGATCTGTTTGTTACGTAAATCCTTGAATGCCATACTTTTAGATTGTCCCAATACTTTTCGGCAAATTTAATTGATGTACTATAAATAATAACTCAAAAGTAGGTGTAAAAACCCTGGGTTTCTTGGCACTTCAACTAAAGAAATACCTGGGCTTAAATGTGTTAATATTTATCTCTTGGCTTGATGTATTCAAGTACTTTTATTTTTAAGTGTTTATGTAACACACCATAGTTAGCAGCACCAGCAGCACCGCCGGTCGGTTAAAAGCAGTGAAATCTGTTCTGCTCTATAGTGATCACCCAGTACTTGAAGCTTGTTTGTGTACAGCAGTTATTTATGTTTTATATCCCCAAACTGCAAGCATGACTCTTCAGAACCAAAGTAAAATTGTTACCACATTGACTGACTAGAAGTTCTAAAAGTGAAGAAAAGAATCACAATTAAGTAACAGTAGTGTTCCCAGGTACTGGAATGTGCGAAAATCAATAACTACCATTTTCGTGCACCAAATTTCAAGTCTTCTGCTCTCTTCACAAAATAATCCCATTCTTTGTGAAATATGTTTTACTTCTCTTTTTAAAGCAGAAACCTTACCGCTCTCATTCACACACGCACACATACACACCCATGAGTTAACAAATGCTTTCTTTCACACGAAAGTGACATTTCTTCCGTAACAATTGTACAAACCACCTACAGCAACTCCTGTTATAGTTCTGTGTGCTTCGAATCGTCATCTGAACCTGCAACAAAAAGTTGTAAATGTTTAACAAAAACTGCTCCAAGATACAACCAATAAATTATACAGGAAAGATGGATCTTAGTTCTCCCCAAATTAATATGAAGGCTTTTCTTTTCATCCATGCAGTGCCACAAACTCAAGTAGAGCTACCAGATTATTGGTTTACAACAGGGGCATCATCTGAAAGACTGACAGCTTTTTTCCACTACATACAGGGTGATTCAAAAATACTTTTACAATGTTTGGGGATGGATTCCTTACATTGAAAAAAGAAAATACAGGGTTCTTCATTTAAAACCTAATGGAGCACATACAATTTTGACTCTCCCGAGACCTTGCTGGATTCCCCCACCATGGGCTGGCTTTGTGCGCGCGCCAGCATTGGCAGTATCGTACCAGCCACCAACATGAACACGTGATTGACTCCCAATGCAAACTTGTGTGTAAAATTTATTATATATGGGAATCACCAAGCTGTGTTCCCACAGAGTATATTCTGGTGAAGTGCAGATTTACAATTCACGAGATTGTGATGAAATTCAAAACCACTGTTTCTGTGGCAAACAAAGAACGTACAATTTTAAGTGAGGAAATGTTAGACGACATAACTACAAGTTTTGAATCCATCCCAAAATTAGCACAACAGGTGGGAATTTCAGTCTTCTGCACACAGAGCAACTACATTATTAAAACTAAAACTTATAAGTGTCCATTCTTTAAAACAAGTTGACCGAGTACCACAGATGATTTATTGTTATAGTTGCTTTCATCAGTGAATGACGGTTTAATTGATCCACAGCTTCTGGTCTTTTCCGATGAGGCATGGTTCCACCTAAATGGTCGTGTCACCACTCACCACATGGCACCGGGCCTCTGAAAATCCACCTCCATGTAAGCTGCATATCACGAAGAGGAATAATCTCAGAGACTCAGGTGGTGTTTGGACCATTGCAGTGGAAATGGGTTCTATGAGTGACGAGTCTAGATTCACATTATTTCAGTCTGATGGGTGTGGCGGCTTTTGCCAGAGTGCCTATAGAACATTTTCAGAAAAAGTTCCTTGTGTGTGTGTGTGTGTGTGTGTGTGTGTGTGTGTGTGTGTGTGTGTGTGTGTGTGTGTGTGTGTGTGTGTGTGTGAACATGATAACTCAAAAATGAGGTCGGTAAAATACCAAATTTGGTATTTAAGTATAGTATCTTCCAGGGATGTGACATGAAGATTTTGAGAAAAATTCCCCCATCCCAAACTACCCTTTACATGGAACTTTTTTTGAAAATTTTAATTTTCTCAAAAATGGCCCTAATGATTTTGATTAAAATATCATGTATTAAAGATATTTACCTAACAAATAAAATGTATATCTTCAATTTTCTGGGAATAGCCTCTGAAGAGTACTTTATTCTGGATGAATTTTATGGAATTTTGCATAACTGCTAAGAGATGGACAAAAACTTTAAGCACAAAAAATGTAGAGCACGTTAAAACACATAATTTATGTTATATACATTTTTTTTGTGGAGTTGATCGTTTTTGAGATATTCCTTTATATTGGCTTCAGCTTTGAAAAACATACTGAAGGAACTTCAGTTACATAGTAATCAGCTTTTGACTATCACTTTAACCAATGGTACTCCCTTATTTCGCTTCTATTTACAAGGAAGCAAGTAATACCACTATTTCTGCTAATTTTTTCTTGATTAGCATGAAGTATGTAGAAGGATAGGCTTTTTAAGAATAATTTGTTGCAGAGATATAGAGAAAGTCATGTGAATGGAACATATCAGATTTTGACAGTTGTTTAAGCCTAATGTATTCCTTTATTTACCTTCTACTTTCACAAAAGTAAAAAGATAATTTTGCTAACGTTTATCTCGATTAGCATGAAGATAGAAGAATAAGTGATATTAATTTGTTGAGTTGGTTTTTTAACACTTCGTCACTTACATTTTTATTATGACGGCTAGTTTCGGAAGCCTCTGCGTCCATTTTCAACCTCATGGGTCCAGCTGCCGTTGCTGGTTGCATTTGCTTGTGTTCTCTTCTCTGGTGGTGAAATGATGAACTTCTTAACCAAGCTGTCTACTGGCGGGATTTCAAAGTTTATTAGATGATCTTTGTTTTTCCATGTGAGGATGTTTTCCCAGGTTGTGAGTTCATTGTGACTTGACACGGTTTTTAGTAATTTTGGATTTGGATTTAGATTATGGTTTTCCTTCCAGAAGTGAAATGCTACTGCTGATTTGTCTTCTTGTTTTAGTTTTAGATTTCTAAAGTGCTCTTTGGATCTGATTTTTAAACTTCTTTTGGTTTGTCCTATGTAGAACTTTTCACAATTTGTGCATTTAATTTGATATATTCCTGATCTATTTTATGGTGGAATTTCATCTTTGATTTTTAAATTTAGTAATTTTATGACAGAAAATCTGTTTATTGGTGCCAGGGTGATGTTTTGTTCTTTGAAAATCTTTTTGAATTTTGTAAATGCTCAGGGGTGGTAAGTGAATTTTTTGAATGTGTTGATATTGTCTTTTCCTGCTGTTAGGGTAGTTATTTCTTTTATGGTTACAATAATTTGTTAGAGAAAACCGTGTGAATGAACACATGAGATTATGGCTGTGCCACTGCAAGTGAAAAGACAGGAAAGTAAAGTGCCAACCACCAAACCCCATAAGCAAAGAAACCAGCACCAAGTTTCCCTTTAAAAGAAGCAAAGCTACAAACCAAGGTCACACTGGTGTCAGGACGAACAGCAGGTGTATCACACAGACAATTAGTGCTGATGTGATCCAAGAGGGTTCGCTAGTGCTTAACAGGCAGTCATCTGCAACACGTGTGCCTGCTTATCTTCACAACATTATGTATACATTAAAAAGCATTTCAACTTCTTTAACCTTTTATATTTATTACTATCTAATTTCAGTCAAATATGGACATTATAGTTTCACTTACTTAGTTTTTCCCAGATGCATTTCAAAGAGTCAAACATCTGCCAACGATGAAGATGAACATCTTTGAAATGCATCTGGGAAAAGACTAAGTGAAACTATAGTGTCCATGTCTCAAATCAAAAGAAGTATTTTAGACAGTGGAGCACCATAATTAAATTTAAATGTAATGAGTCACATATTTTTTACACTTTTTGCTCCAACTTTGCCTTCGTTTGGTAAGACCAGTTTCAGGGTACTTTAACCCTATATTCAGTTGCGGGGAGGACTGACGCTACATACAACAGGTGGTTGTGTGCAGCCTGGTGTTGCGCTGCCCTCTACTCTATTTCTTTGAAAATCATAACATAAAGGAAGAAATAGAGTTAATTAAATGTGTAAAGAAACCTTTGGAACTACAAATTTGAGCAACTATCTTTATCATCAAAAAAGAAGACTCTCTTATGAATTTTGAGGTCCCTACCATTGATGACGTCATCCTATTGACAAGAGTAGAGGGCAGCACACAACCACCTGTTGCATGTAGGATCAGTCAGCCCCTGAACTGAAGATAGGGTTAAAGTACCCTGAAACTGGTCTTCCCAAACAAAGGCAAAGTTGGAGCAAAAAGTATTAAAAGGGACTCATTACATTTAAACATAGTGCCCATATTTGAGTCAAATTAGTTATGTAATAATTTAAAAGTTTCACCATATAAATCACTTCGTATCTAACTTGTTGATAGTCTAACCTTAATTTGCTAAATAAACTTATAAGTAGAGCCCCTAATTGTTTATCATTTTTGAATCGGAAGACATAATGAAAAGATTAACTATTATAGTCTAGAAGTGGTTGCAAATATATAATGTCATTAAATTAGGTTTAATTGCCTCAGAACTAGTTTCAAGGAATCACTTCCTCATCATCAGCTGTGATGGTTATGTTTGTCTCCTAGTCCCTCTGGCGATGGTTCTACAAATTTTGTGATCAGATTTTCTCCCATTCAAAGTTCTTTAATCTTGGACAAACTTGCCTGCCTAACAAGTGATGCTGTAACTTATAAAATAATACAGATTGAGTCGACCTGACACTCTATGGCTTCACTTTTCCCGACGCGTTTCACCTCCAATCGAAGGCATCATCAAGGTGTCGACTGACTGGAACTACGGTGCTCGTGTGGACCTTGCTTCTCTGGGGTGGAGGTTTTATGAGGCTTAGTAGCAAATTAACTTCTAGCAGGATGTCAAAGTTCATTAGAAAATCACTGTGTTTTTTTATATAAATCTTTTCCCAAATATTTAATTCTGATGTTAGACCGACCCATTTTAATAGATGAGTCTTTTTTCTATGTCATTTCAAAAGTGTACCGCCACTGCAGATTTGTTGCCGAAATGTTCCTTTTGGTCTTGCCGATGTATACTTTATTGCAGTCAGAACAGCTAATTTTATAAATGCTGGACTTCTTTTCCAGGGGAATTTTATCAGTTGCTGGTTCCCTCAGGAGATTCTTGACACAGAATCTATTGACAGGTGCTAAGATGATGAGTTTTTTGAAGACTTTTTGAAACTTATAGGTTGCCCAGGGGTGATATGTGAATTTCTCATCTATGGAATGTGATGTTTTTGTCTCTTGACCTTTCTCATTTTGTTGTCCACTAACTTTCTGCTGTAACTGTTTCTATTGTAGTGGAGTATTCCTGTTTACTAGTCTATGAGTTATGATTGTGTGGTGTGGGATTGAAACTGTCCGTGTGAGCGTCTTTTCTGAAGATCCCAAATTTTAATTTGCCATTATGTCTCACAGTTTTTAAATCTAAGAAGGGCAGTGCATTGTTTGATTCAGTTTCCATTGTGAATTTGAGCAGTTTAACAGCATCTGTGCCATGTTTTTTGTTGACTATAACAAATATGCCATCCACATATTTGTGCCAGGTTGTCAACTTAAAACTTATAACCAATAACTGGGAATATTTCAGAAATGGTCAACTCTACTTCAAGAAAAACGTATATAACAAATTATGTGTTTTAACGAGATCTACATTTTTTGTGAGTTGAGGTTTAGTCTTCCTTTTCTTTCTGTCTTTTTTTAACCTATACTCCACACAGAAATGTACATACATCCTATAGTACTCCCCTCTCCAGCAACTACTTAAAACATGAATTTCTGTGCAAATTCAAATTAAATACAATAAATAAATGAGGGACTTAATCAGCTTAGTGTTCATTAGTTATACAGCAAACCTTTAAATTTCATTTAAACATTTTTCTTTTTATGTACCTATGCCTTTTAAACATATCTTATGTGGATGATGTGCTAAATTCCAAAATTAAGTTCTGAAAAATGGAGGTCGTCTTGCATTCAAGGTTGTCGTCTATTCGGATATATACGGTAAATATAACTCATATTTTATTGCAGCTTAAAGACCAAAAATAGATCTGAGAAATTCTTAAAGGTTTGTAGTGTTGAGCACCAGTCAGCAAATAATAGTCAAGAGATTTTAAGTTCTTAAATGCCTCCAAAGAAACGTGCGGCTATTGGCCTAATGTGAGCTACCACTAAATATTGTAGGGATAAACTGTCAAATCATGGGCAATGCTGGGTATTTCTGGTAAAAAGATAGCAGTTTTATTTTATGTGGTTACTGCTAAATTGTTAGCAGTTTGTAGTGGTGTTGACTTTACGAGGTGGGTTCGCAAATTCCATTTTATTCAGTTAAACAAATGTGGCAGCAATCCTTTCCAACAATATAGCTTCTCCCTCCAACAATTTCTGGTGAAACTGCCTTGGCATGTCACAATATTTATTTTTTTAAGTTGTTATATTATTTAGCAAGAGACCTTTTTCAGGCTGTTAACATGATTTTAATATAATACATTTTATTATAAATGCAAAATTTTAACATCGGAAGTTACAACAAAGTAACATACACTTTTAGCATACTTGATGTTTGTAATTTAACTTCTTTTTTAAAGCAATCCTCTTCAATATTTTCTTTTTTTAAATATAAATTTAAAATAATTGTAATATTTGTTGTTGTTAAGATAGCAGCATATCACAAATCATGTTTGCCTTTTAGGTAAAGGCATTTCATAAGCTTCTTAATCAAGATGTTACAATGTCTGACATTTATATTACTTCTCTCACAACAAAAACTACATCAGAGTAATGCTTATAATTTTCAATTTCCCACACCTTTTCTTGTACTTCTTAGTTTTTGAGGATTGCAATGAAACAAAATTTAAAATGTCAACATTCATCCAACACAACATAAGAAAATAGTATTCTTATGGTGTTTACATTCTCTTTTAACATACATTTTTTAGGTTTTCTGATGGCTTTAGGACTTATTCCCATCATACGTCCATTTTGAACTTGAGCTATAGCTTTCTGTTCAGGTTATTGTAAACCAGTTTTAACGAGGCAGGTTTTAAGCAAACTCTGGCAGAAACCAAACTATACAAGCTTTGATCAAAGAGTAATCGACAATTTTTATTTTTCTTAAACAATCTTTATTTATTTATCAACATTGTTCCCTTCAGATATGCACTTGTGCCAGCACTTTTTCCAATCTGGAACTCACTTTTTGTGATGGTGTTCAGTTGCTTCAGCGATTCTGTTTTTATCTCATCAATGGTGGCAAAATGACAGTTCTCTTCAGCCTCGGGAATAGAAAGAAGTCGCAGAGGAACATGTCTGGCAAATACAGTGGCTGAGACAATAACAGTCTTATGTTTTGGCCAGAAAATCACGAAGCATTGAAGTGTGAGCAGGAGCATTATCATGATGCAATTTCCACAAGTGGTTTTGCCACAATTGTGGTCACCTTTTTCGGATTGCTTCATGCAAATGGCACATATCTTCCAGGTAGTATTCCTTATTGACCATAAGGCAGAAACTTTTGGTGTTCTATCCCACTGTAATCGAAGAAAACAGTAAGAACCTTCACATGTGATCAAAATGTCAAACTTTTTTCGGTCTTGGCTCTTCAGGCAGTTTCCATTGGGACAATTGGACCTTCGTTTTGATGTCCTACACATATACCCATGTTTCATCACCTGTTATAACCTTCTTTAGAAGTTCTGAGTCATTATGGACTTCAATCAGTAATTCCTGAGCAGTATCCTCGCAACATCGCTTTTGTTGAAATTCAACAATTTCAGAACAAACACGTTTCATGCCCAAAACAACCGAAAAAATTACTTGGCATGAGCCAAAGGATAAGCTGACATCATCAGCTGATGGTGATTTCGCAATTTTCCAGTACCATTTTCAGTAATTGATGTGCTAGGGCGTCTTCTCGAGCCTCTGTGAAACATCTGTACCAGTCGTAAACTCTTGTCTTACTCATAGTAAATTCCCCAAAAGCCACAGTCAACATTTTGAATGCGGTGCTGCAATTTATTTCATTTTGAAAGCAAAACTGAATGCAAATTCTTTGATCCATCTTTTTCGAAAGCAAAAATTTGCCGAACACTCAAAAACACTAACTTTTTTGATTGTCGACAATAAATTAAATATTCAAAACAGTTGAAAATTCAAACATGCATGAAGATAAAATATTTTTTTTTGAAAATCAGATGTATAAAGCCCATAAAATTTAAAAATTTCTGTTACTCTTTGATCGCACCTTGTATATCAATGTGGTAATTGTTGCAATTTTACCTCATTGAGAAAAGGGGGGGCTGGGGGCTCTACTTTATACAAATAGCATGGAATGGACAGAACTAAGAGAAAGTAGTAGTGAAAAGCAAAAGATTATTATACTCCAACCACCAACGAGTAATGTAAGAAGTGTGTCTTACCTTCTGCTTTGGGTTCAGTTTCTGGAGGTAGCGATGTGGACTCTGAAGTCTCCGGGAGCAACACATTCTCAGGCTCTTCCTCTGCCACACCAGCGTCCTCTCCTTCCGTCTCAACCTCTACAGGAACCTCCTCTGTGCTCCTAGTCTCATTCTTCTCTGATTCTGTTAGCACAACACAACAATATTGTTCTACGTTGCAACCTTTGTTATCAATCAAAATTTAATTTAATTGCTAGACAAGTACTACATAATTATAGAAATCATAATATCCAGGGTGTTAATGAACTACACTGAAATAATTTGCAAGATCGTGCACGTGACTGATACAAGTAATTTGAGATTGGCGATGCATGGTCCCCGGATAAACATAGCGTTAAATGTGTGGGTATCAGGTGCTGATAAGCCGGTGTTAAAGCAAAGCAGGTTGAAAAAATGTCTTTAAAACTGCTGCCCAAGTATAGAAATATCGATTTTTAGCAGCTCGTTACCAGCGTTCTCAAGATTTAATGTTGCAAAAATCTGTAAAATCTCGAACTAATAACTTGACAGTGCGACACTGAGCATTCATTAACTACGCTCTTGAGTTATGTAGCCCACTTTGGAGGCGTTTTTTCAACTGCTCTGGTGGCTTAATGCATAACATGGGAAGCGGCTATCCCAAAGGTCATGAGTTTGATTCCTGTCATAGAGTAAATGTTTTTTATTATTAATTTTTTCATTCCAGACAAAGTGCCATGATACATGAATGAAACCCGAACTCGGAAACTATCTTTCACTTGAAAGCCAGTATGATAACCAGTATGCTAGAGAGGTACGCTGTAATATGTCCCTTCGTTTTTAGTGTTATGCTTTCGAATGGTTGATAAATTAGCCAGTGGCGTACTGGCACTTCAGAAACTTATAGCCGTTACTTCAAAATTTCGATAAACAGGCCATAAGTCTCCTATCTCAAATTACTTATTTAAGTAATCTACATATTCTGTGGAAATATTTTGATATAGTTCATTAACACCCTGTATAAGGTCTGAGTGTGTGCATAGCTCAAAGACATTAAAACCAACTTTGTATTTATGTTTAGTATCTTCGAAGGACGTGACTTGAAGATTTTTAAGAAAATTCCTGCACACAATCTACCCTTTACAAGGAAAAATGTTTAAACATTTTGTTTTTCTCAAAAATGCTTGTAATGTTTTTGATTAAAATACCATATATTAAAGATATAACTAAACACATAAACCTTAAATTTTCTGGGAATAGCCTCTAAAGACCTCATTATTTTGGATGAATTTTAACTGGAACGAACCATAAGAGATAGACAAAATTTACTACACAAAAAACTCATTAAAATACATTATTTTTTCTTGTAGAGTTGGCCATTTTGAGATATTGCTTGTTATTGGTTTCAACTTTATCTTCTCAAACAGGAAGCCTCCTTTTGTCTCGTCTCTCTAGTTCTACTGCTGGCCATGCAACACAAAGCAAGTAATAACACTATTTCTGTTAATGTTTATTTCAATTAACATGAAGAGTATTTTGTATTGGAACACTTAGAGAAAATCATGTGAGTGGAACACATCAGATGTTTTGTTTTATTCTGCCTTTCACATTGCTTATTTTCACAAAAAATTGAATTTCACTATAATCCCTGTCAAGAACTTTTTTGAAATTTTGTTTAATTCTGGCCAATGCAAATTTTTACTTCTTCTACACGTACTATGTACATAGTGTATAGAGAAGGTATTGCATTCAACCCAAAAATTTGATACTGAGATTTCACCAGAAATACATATTTGGGTTCCCCTGAATCGAAAAAAAGTATTTTTGCAAAAATGTGTGTGTGTGTGTGTGTGTGTGTGTGTGTGTGTGTGTGTGTGTGTGCACGCGCGCGTCTGTGGACAGCATAGCTCAAAAACGAAAAGTCTGTTAAATACCAAATTTGGTATTTAAGTTCAGTGTCTTCCAAGGATGCGACACAAAGATTTTTAGGACCCCCAACTACCCTTTGCATGGAAGTTTTTTCGAAAATTTTGTTTTTCTCAAAAAAAACTAATGATTTTGATTAAAATATCATATGTTATAGACATTTGCCTGACAAATAAAATGTATATCTTGAATTTTCTGAGAGTAGCCTCTGAGGACTACTTTATTCTGGATGAATTTTACGGAATTATGCATAACTGTAAACCTTAAGAGATGGACAAAAACCCCACAAAAAATGTAGAGCACGTTAAAACACACAATTTAAGTTATATACATTTTTTTTGTTTTGAGATATCCCTTGTTTTTGGTGTCAGCTTTGAAAAACATACTTTGCTCACACAAAAATTTGTCAACTCTTGTCCATACAAACTAAGGAATTTCAATCACATAGCAACCAGCTTTTAACTACATCTTTAGCCTATGCTACGCTCTTATTTCGCTTCTACTTACAAGGAAGCTAGTAATAAGACTATTTCTGCTAATTTTTTCTCGTTTAGCATGAAATAAATAGAAGGATAAGCTTTTTAACAAAAATTTGTTGTAGAGATGTAGAGAAAGTCATGTGAATGGAACACATCAGATTTTTTAAAATATCCACAAAACACAATTAATACACACTGAGAGCAATGGCAGGTGTATTAGACACAGGTGCCGCATCTCACTTCGGAGGGGAAATGTTTATTCATACAAAATTAACGAGACACGTCTCAAGACTAGCTAGTGATGTCTCATAAGATATGTCTCACTTTTATTTATACCACCCACTGTGATGTCCATAGACATCAACTTTGGCTCTGCAGCACAATTTCTGTTGTAGAAGACTGTGTCTAACAACAGGAAGAGTTTGAAAAGCATGAAGACCAAATCCATTGGCAACTTCACAGGTATCACAGACACCAGCTTCCACAGTTTTCCAGTGGCAGTATTGGGGAAGGTCAAGATGCTTTATCCACATAGAACCAAACATTTGGGGCATCCTCATCATACAACTGGGGAATCTCTTCATAAAAAATCTGAAGTGTTCCATTCACGCAACTTTCTCTAGCTCTTACACAAACAACTTTCCTTACAAAAGATTATTTTTTTATCTACAATGTGCTTCCTTGCAAGTAGAAGGAAAATAAGGGAATGCGCTCGGTTAAAATCAATAGTCATCATATCTTTTAACACATTGGAGCCCAAGTGCGAGTATAGCTCGGGCTGTGCGAAATGTTCATGAGACCCACACCTGAGCATAGCTCGGGCAGGTATTTCTGTGGCAATCTGTTTGTTACGTTTATGCTCTTAAATGTTAAAATGCTGCATTTTCCTTGATTTCTGTCAACTGAAGCTGAAATTCAGGATACAAATAGAGGTGTGGAAAATTCTGATTCCGAGGGAGGGTTTTTCAAACTTTGAATAACTGGAGTGTAAGCAGCTTTATGCAGTTTTTTTTTCAAACTCGTATGATTCTTGTTGTAAGTTTAAAATAGAATATTAATATGGAAGTTATGACTATTTTCTTTCTTGAATGCCATACTTTTAAATTGACCCAATACTTTTTGGCAGATTTGATTGATGTACTGTAAATAATAACTCAAAGAAGGTGTAAAAACCCTGGGTTTCTTGGCACTTCAACTACTGAAACACCCGGGCTTCAATGTGTTAAAAGCGAGCCTTATATGAAACAATAGAAATTCAGTTAGCTTTGCACGTCCTGCTTTAAAACAAGAGAGATGAATGGAAACGTCAGTTCCTATTTGAAAAAAGTTAAGGTTGTTTAAAATTGAAACCAATAAATATCTCAGAAACAGTCAGCTCTACATAAAAACCATAAAGCACATATATGATGTGTTTTAACAAGATCTAAATTTTTTGTCTAGTAAGTTTTTGTCTATCTCCTATGGTTTAACCATTATTCAAAATTCATCCTAAGTAAAATAGTCTTCAGGACTATTCCCAGAAAATTCAAAATATACATTCTATTTGTGATGTAAATATCTTTAACACAATGTATTTTAATCAAAATCATTAGCCAGTTTTGAGAAAATCAGCATTTTAAAAAGTTTTTCCATGTAGATGTATAGTTTAGGGCACAGGAATTTTCTTAAAAATCATTGAGTCGCATCCTTGGAAGATACTATACCTAATGACCAAGTTTGTTATTTAACAGTCTATTTGTTTTTAAGCTATGCTGTCCACAGACACACATGGACCTTTTTCTAAAAATGCTTTTCTTGGACTCAGGGAACCCCAAAATCCATAACATTTCTTTGATACTGGGCTGAATTAATTTTCACGTTTCAATGTTTTTCAACAAATTAAGTGGAGGTGAATGTGACTCGGCATAATTCCAAGATGATGTATACTTCACTGTTAATAGTGCTTCTGTTTTTAATTTTTGGACAAATTAACCTCAAATGGCAAAAAGGTTTTGTGAAAGTGCCAACAAGAATTGATGTTTGGAGGAGTCACTACATCACTTACATTTTTATTGCGACGGACTAGTTTCGGAAGCCTATGTGTCCATTTTCAACCTGCTGCCATTGCTTGTGTCCTCTTCTCTGGTGGCAAAATGTTGAACTTCTTAACCAAGCTGTCTACTGGTGGGATTTAAGTTTATTAGATGATCTTTATGTTTTCCCAGGTTGTGAGTTCATTGTGGGTTGACATGGTTTTTAGCAATTTTGGATTTGGATCTAAATTATGTTTTTCCTTCCAGAAGTGACCTGCTACTGCTGATTTATCTTCTTGTTTTAGTTTTAGGTTTCTAAAATGCTCTTTGGATCTGATTTTTAACCTTCTTTTGGTTTGTCCTATGTAGAACTTTTCACAATTTGTGTATTTAATTTGACATATTCCTGATCTATTTTCTGGTGGAATTTTATCTTTGATTTTTGAATTTAGCTTGACTTTATGACAGAAAATCTATTTATTGGAGCCAGGGCGATGTTTTGTTCCTTGAAGATCTTTTTGAATTTTCTAAATGCTTGGGGGTGGTAAGTGAATTTTTTAATGAGTTATTGTCTTTTCCTGCTGTTAGGGTAGTTATTTCTTTCATGTTTTTTTCTGCTTTTCTTTGTCAAGTTTCTTGTATAACGGCCACTTACAAGTGATTGTGAGAAAGCAATTAAATTATTGCAATTGTCCATAATAGTTGGCTGTACTATGAATTCTGGGTCTGTAAGTACTTACGATATTGGGGTATGTTGTGTCAAGATAATTTGAGATCACCTTGTGGCTTACCGGGAAATATGCCAGTCAGTTGAGAAATTTAATACCATACTGGCAAGTTGCCATGTTAGCTCAGTGGTAGAGCAACCAGCTAGAGACCAGATCTGTGGTTCAAATCCTGGCTATGGCATTGAACTTTTCAGTCTGACTCCTGTCCTAAACACGGTTTCTGTGAGAAAACAATTAAATTATCACATAAAATTGTTTGTTTACGCAAAGGATTGTGTCTTACATTGCCTTTGTACGAACAGTGTTCACAGCTTCTTTTGTGCGTTATACACCTAGTACAGCCAGATCTGACGCAATCAACAGTTGCACCCATTTTTTAAATTGTGCTTTTGTCCAAAACACAAATTGTTCATTAATGCCAAGAGGTTTCAGCGTCAAAACATTTTCCTTTGCTCACTTTCCACAATGAAATAATGCCAACACAGAGATGCAATTTTCATACACTCCCCACTCCATCTTTCTCTCTTGCCTATTACTGGCCCACTGCAAGCTGGTTACTCGCAGAGTGGTAAAGGTGACCTTGTGGATGACAATATACAGCATTACCACGTTTCTTCACTCACAATTTCTGTACTACAGCTGTTTAAAATTCACTGACAGCACTTACGGCATTACTGTGTATGCAAGACTCTTCAAGTGACATTGAATGGTCTTCCTCCTGATATTGCGTATTGTTCCGAGACAACCGGCATTGGTTTGTGAAGGAAAACTTGGGGAAAGTTTTCATAGTTCACTGCAACAGTGAGTTGTTATAAACCACCATTGTCTCAACATCATTGGCGAATGATTTTTAAGTAAGTTTTTACAATGTAATAATATTGAAACAACATATTATTGCATTTTATGCATATTTTTCATTTTTTACTACATAAAAAATAAAATATTTTCAAGTTTTTAAGCATATAAAAATATATTCCCTAGTATTAATTTAAAATTATTAAAAAATCATAGCCCAGAAATGCTCACTAATCAAATTTATTTTTGGATGAATACAAAATCTTGAAATTATGATAATTAACAAGCTCTTACAGCAATACAAACTACGTAACGATCAGGATGCAAAACATAAGGAAGTAGCTGTCAGAATAAACAAATTTCATTTAAAATAAGTGCAGTTATAAAAACAATTGCGGTGGCATGCACCAACCTAGAGTAAGCTACACTTCCTTGGTAAACTACAGAAAGTCAATACTCAGCGACTTCTTGTCTTTATAAACATGGCATTCTAAAAACTTTCAGTTTCATCCTTTATACAGAAACCACACAAAACATAATTTAAGCATAGCAATAAACTAACAGACACAAGAAAGTAAATTAATATATTTTGGGTATGGGAATGGAAACTTCCGACCTTTTAGTGAAAAGACATTACTGAAAAACGTGTATAATTGAGTTGAACGGACAAAGTTTGGCATATATCTGTGAAAAATAACATGAGATGGTTCAACTATATACTGTGCAGGCATTTCTTGTGCAGCCCAGTGAACTTACCTTTATCCTTGTTTTCTGTTTTCGTCTTCTTAGGCTTCCAGATTTTGGCTTTGTTCACCAAATACTTAACCTGTACAAATAAAAGACTGCAATTAGTGAAATAAACAGGACAATCCTCTATATTTAAAAACTTGGCTTTTTAAGTTGACTTAATTTTTTTTTTATATACATAAAATTCTGATCTGTAATGTTTCTGCTGTTGAGTTATAAAAACACTGCATGCACCAACCTAGAGTAAGCTACACTTCCTTGGTAAACTACAAAAAGTCAATACTCAGCGACTTCTATACAAGAGTAAACTTCTGAATATTTTATTCCTCTCAGATGGTCCTGATATAAATTGCTACAGAAATGAATGCCACAGAGCATTGTCTGTCTATGTTGTATGTTACAGGGGGCATTCAAGTTATAACACCTCTGATTTCTAAGTAATCACACAAAAATTACGAAACTTGTGTCACTTCTCAACGTAATCTCCCTGCAGCCATACACATTTTTTGCAATGTCGGAAACAACCAAGAGTCAAATGAGTAGAGCATGAGGAACGACTTCCAAGTTGTTTGCACAAAGAAACTGCTGTGTCATTTGTCAGCATTCGTGGCACCACTTGGAGGACACTTTTCACATTTTCAAATCGTCACATAGGATTGTGCGCAACTGTGGAGGTTATCCATTCCACAGTCATTCGGCAATCCTCCAAAACATGTTTCTCCACGCGCTTGATCATGTCATCGGACTGGCTTGTCTGAGGCCAAGAATCTCTTGGTTTGTTGTCACATGACACATCACTTAACTGGCAATGAATTTCTATCGGTGTCACGCCACGCAAATGGAGAAATGAATGATTACACTCTGAAAATGTCACCATTTGAAGTATACAAACAATCCTCACTCTCGCCATTGCCAAGAGAGGTTCTGTGCGCCATACAGTGCTGCCATCTGTCACACATTAACAAAGACGTCCACATGTTTCTATCGGTGTGAGAGGTGTTATAACTTGAATGCATCTCGTACACTAGAGGTAAACAGAGCGCAAATGTAGGTTAGAATTTACTCTTGTGATTTGGTTGGAGTAACTCATCTGTTGACTGAACTATACCATATTGTATTTCTAGCAAGATATTTTCATGTGGTCATGGGTCACTTAGATTACTCTGATGATCTCGATGAAAGAAACAATGATAGTTATAGTCCAAGGGCACATAAACAGGCTATCTTCAATAGCCTAGCACACAAACTGGTAAACATTCCACTTCTAACAAATGAATACAACAAAATAATCAAAATTGCAAATAGAAATGCCTTCCCAAGATCCCTAGTAAATAACAAAATAAAACTAGCCAAAAAGAAGAAATTCCTAAAAGAAACAACCATTCTCTCAGCAATAGAACAAAAGACGAGCTTCAAGAAATTCACATACCACCCATGGGCACATGACAAGTTTAAAAAAATTGTCAAAAAATGCAACATTCAGTTAACAGCCAGTAAACCACCATAGCATAAAACATGAATTAGGCTCAAACATCAGGCAGATCATTCCAAAAAATCGGGCTGCAAGAATTGTAATCAGATTTATATAGGGAAAGCTAAAAGAAATTTAGAAACATCCAAAGAACACTTCAGTAACAGTAGGAAACATCAGCAGTTGCCACCCACTTTTGGACAAAAAAACACAAATAGCTGGCCACATCTTCATCTTAAACAATAGAACAATTTTGACATTCTGCAGAAGGATGTGTTGAGCCACCACCAGAGATGACAACAATACCAGCTTCACCACAAGGAATTAGTCAACGTTGGGTTGAAAATGAAGAAACATGTTCCGGCAAAATTCCCAAGTAAGTGTTATTTAATGTAATTAATTGACTCGTCAAATTAAATGATTATAACACTGTTTTCAAACTTCCAAGATAAGAAAAGTACATTACTTCTGTTTTTATGATTACATTTGTGTTTCTGTTCTGCCCTCTTCATTTGATCTCCACACATTATGTGAATTTTCAGACAAATTCAAATTAAATAAAATTCTTTACAAAGACATACATACGAGTATATTAGATATGTTGTCTACATAAAAAATTCTATCAAAGAATGTCATTGCAGCTCTGTTGCAACCGTCATCTGCCACTGCACACATTTCTGTTCTCCCCTCTCCCTCTCTCGTCCACCCATTATGTCAATTTGAATTAGGTAGAACATTTTACAATCATATGTTATCTTATGCTGACGTTGTCACTTCCCTCCACCTCACACACCAATACATTTCCATGCTCCCTGCTCCCCTATCACGTATTTAAGTTTGTTTAAAAATAAAGTTATCATGTTTTTATACAGCTGATAAGCTAAATTCGAAAACTGAATACTGAAAAATGAGTTTGACTGCATTAGAGGTTGCCTTGTATTCAGATATACTATATTTTTCACTTTTGTTATTCTGTTTACCATTTTTGGTTATTGTCAACCAAGTGACTTTCAAATGGGATGAGGTTTGTCCTTGAGTGCCACCAGGCTGGCAGCCAATCAGAGTGCTGCTGTGTTGACATACTGCATTCCCGCTTAACTGGGGAGTAACGCGCTAAGTGATTCCGTCTCTTATAAATACTACTTGTGCTAAGGTAAAATATTCAAATTTTGCAAAAAATAATTTGTGAGAAAGAGAGGGAGTAATGTTTGTAGCAGAACTGTAACTACACAGATTTTCAGCTCAAATAGTTTTCATAAATAAACATTGTCATCAGGCAGATATACATGCTGTGTGTGCAAGTGAGAGGGAAATATGAAAAGTGACCTGGCAACGCAGAACATGATAACACATCTCACTCACTGCACAGTAGAACTCTTCTTTTTTGAAAAACATTACAGCCTTAATCATTAAAGTGCTACTATTCTACCACATTCAGTCACAACAAAACTACATGAATATATAAATCTCCCAATTTTAACATTTTGAAATATTGTCTATGAACTGGACAGATGGAGAAACATTCTTTTTCTGTTTATAATAATATAGATTAGCTAGATGTTTGTAGACATACCTCCCTATCCAGCAGTGCCATCTTTTCAGTGATTAACTTCACAGTTAACTTGGGAGTTGCAGATAATGATAAACTCGCCTGTTCCTCCTCCATCTTTGTCTTCCACTCCTAGAAATATCACAGAATATATCACCTCTTATATACACGGTCTAGTGGTAAAAACCAAAATAACACATATTTACAAAAACATAACAATAACACTATAGCTGGATAGGTAGAGTCAGACTGAGAAATTCAATACCACAACTGGGATTTGAACCATGGATCTCCCGATCTCTAGCCAGTTGCTCTTCCACTGAGCTACCATGTCAACATGCCGGCTTCCTCAACTGACTCGCATGTTTCCCAGTAAACCACAAGGTGATCTCAAATTATTTTGAGATGACAACCCCAATGGCGACTTACAATGCTGTAAGTACTTAAGTCCCAGGATTCATAGTATGGTCATTTGGTATTGGATTTAATTGTTTTTCACACAAGCCATGTGTTGGATAGGTAGAGTCAGACTGAAAAATTCAACGCCATAGCCAGGATTTGAACCATGGATCTCCCGGTCTCTAGCCAGTTAATGACTATAATAGTTGTCTTTTTGTTTTTTAAAATTAATAGATTTTCCCGAACTGTTAAACCAATTGGATTCTGCACAAATGTTAATAAGCCCGAGTTATTAAAATTAGTACAGAATCCAATTGGATTAACAGTTTGGCAACAGGCCGCTACCACGAGTTCATCAGTGAATCTCTGTTGAAAATGGTGGCAACAGCCATCAAAACATGTCTGAAGTAAGTTACTTTATTTCAAGAGTGAAGTTTGAGTGTAATCTATGTTTTTACTTCTATTAGTTTAAAATAAATATTTATTGTATTTTAGAAATGTCATTAGTATTTTATTTTTATTTGTTTAAAGTTATATTTTTACGCTATATATTCTCTATATTTTTATTTTTTATACTTATAATTATGTTAGCTTAAATGTATCTGTAAATGTGAAGTTGAATAAATATTACAAATTTGGCATATTAGCCCTGCTGATTGCTACCAGGGTTATTAAATAGATTTTTGTTTTATTCATTTTTAGTACATAGAGAAAACAAAAATGATTAAGTGTAAGTTAGCTCTGTCATGTAAATTAATTTATCATACATTCACATTTTACTGCTACAGTAAGTTTTATGTATTTTGTAACAATTTCTCTTCATATTTCATTGGCATGAATCTTCAAATATGAACCAACAACTCTTATACAGACTCCAAAGTGGAATTCTTTGCTTCTGTTTAACACGTACAAGGAACAGTTTCAGTAGGTGTCCAAAAGAAGCAGCACTACTCTCTTCAACAATACTTAGAAAATTAAATTTCCATTAATATAACAAATGTTTACTTATCTTTTTGAAATCCAAGGACTAGTTTTGCAATAAAAGCATCTGTTGCATCATCAGCTCAATTTCCTTTTGCTCTTGTTTCTTTACATTGTTATGGTTACTACTACTAGGTCGATTGTGTACTAAGGCATTGCTAACTACTGGAATCTGCCACAGCTGATTTATCAAGCTGTTTGTATTTAATATTCCTAAAATGCTCTTCTACTCTGGTTTCTAAATGATGTTTAGTCTTACCAATTTGATAAATCAGCTGAGTCAGAACATTTTTGGAAATTTAATCATGAAATAAATTCAGATGTTAAATTATTAAAACACTTAAATGGACCCATAGATTTCATGGTTTGGGAGAAAATATTTAGATTAAAGTATAAAGATCATGCAATGAATTTTGATATACCACCAATTGACTCTCACCAAATTTGTTTTGATTCCAGTGATTAGCAATGCCTCAGTACACAATCCACCTAGTAGCAGTAACCATAAACAACAAGATCAAAAAGAAACCAATGCTCACCATGCAATACACCAATTCATTGCAAAACTAGTCCTTGGATTCCAAAAGATAAGTGAAAATCTATTACGATTATCAATTATTATATTAATATTTGTGTTACTTCACCGTTACTAGCTTCTTTTTACATTTATAAATGAAATTTCCATTGTTCATTTACTACGTTTCTATTGGCATTACAAAATTATTCAGCTGTGCTGGACAAGAGGAAGTTTTATAGGTTTGTTGGCAATGCCTGAACCATACCTTAGTCTCCTTAATGGCCTTCTCCAGAGTGTCCAACTCTACAGGCGTGAAGAGCCCATCAGTATTCTCTCCTGCGGTCATGTTTCTCGCACTTGCTAGGAAGTTGGAGCTGCCGTTGATCATGGAGTGCAGGGCAGCAAGTGCCTCTGGGCGTTCCTGGTGCTCTCTCACTCTCCTCAGCAGTGGACCAGTCAGCTCCTTCAACTCCTTCAGCTTTGCCTCGTACGTACTTGCTTTAACCTCACTTCGATCCTCGTCCAACCACTCCGAGATCTACAGCATGCCCAAAAATTAAATGTCAAATATTTTATCTAACATTGATATTGCAGATTGAGTGGAGATTTTTATAGCGAAAATAATTAAAAAACAAAACTACCACCCAGAGACACAGGGGGAGGAATCGCTCATTTTTATAAGTACCATAAGATGGGATAGTGTCAGATGGAATTGTAATATTCTTTAAGGTAGCTTCCTAAAGAAGCTTCAATTCACGCAACAGATAGTGTAAGATGTTTGAGATAATATTGAAGAATAAGCTGATCAAAGAACACAAACTCAAAATATGATATAAGTAAAAAAATAAATAAATAAAACTATTTTATTGTCATTAAGCTTCACAAAGCAATAGGCAACGTCAACAAATTGTACAGTTTGTATGCAATGGGATGTTGCAGCTTATCCAGATATTCATCATAAACAATAATAATATGATATACTTCACATACAATGTGGATGTCAAGGTGATAAGTTAAATACAATTACATAGTTGTAAATAAAAATGATACACTTCATGTAATGTGAATGTCAACAGTGATAAGTGGCTAAGTACAATTACAATAATTATTGTGAATAACAATAATATAAATACAATTTATAAAGATAAAATGGTGCAGTTCACATACCAAATGGTTATCAATAACTATAATACAAATACATTAGATATAAATAAAAATGGTATACTCTACATGCAATGTGTCATTCATATGTCAGCTATAACATAGAAGTTAAATACGACAATAATACAGATTAAAATGTGTATACAATACATACATATTACATGAAACAGTAGAGAAAACGGAAATGGCACCATTTGTTCTCCGTATTATCCTAACAAATGACGCTGATACATTTAGGTATTTTCTATCCTACTCCTAAATACTGAAGTAATAGGAATAACATAAGCTACCTTAGTTATTTTCAAAATATTCATCCTTGAATAGTAGAGGTTAGAAACTAACCATTCATGTAATTTGCATTTGAGTGCTTATCGGACAGTTCTATTAGCTCTAATGGCAGAGTATTATACAATTTTATACCCAAGACTTCAAAACCAAATCCTAACAAATAAAACTGTCTGATGTTATGCCTATTATGGGGTAATTTCGTACATACACTATATTTTTTAAAAAAAAATAAGCATGCGTAGAAATTCTTTTTACATGTTTAGAAAAACTTTGACACACATATTAAAAAAAATCTGGTGTGTTACAATCACATGACTTTCTCTACATCTGTGATAAATTAATGTTAAAAAGCTTATTCTTCTATATATTTCATGATAATCGAGATAAACATTAGCAGAAATTGTCTTAATTACTTGCTTCCTTGTAAGTAGAAGGAAAATAAGCGAATACACTAGGCTAAAATGATAGTCAAATCTTTTAAAAGGCGGTTTACATGTGGATGATATCCGTTTCTATACAGGGCCAGGAATTCACAACTTTCTGGAAGAAAAAAGTTTAATTATTTTAGATCCTAAACAAATAACATGGAATATCTCAGAAATGGTCAATTCTACGAAAAAAAAATGTATATGACATAAATTGTGTGTTTTAACGTGATCTACAATTGTTGTGTAGTAAGTTTTTGCCTACCTATTATGGTATACCAGTTAGACAAAATTAATTCAAATTCATTCAGAATAAAGTCTTTAGAGGCTATTCCCAGAAAATTAAAAATATACATTTTATTTACCATATAAATATCTTTCATCGCACGAGCGCACGCACACCCATGCACACAGACACCTTTTTCTGAAAATGCTTTTTTTTTGGATACAGCAGACCCTAAAGCAAATATTTCCGGTGAAATCACAGTATCAAATTTTTGGGTGGAGTACAATGCCTTCTCTATACACTATGTACATAGTGCGTGTACAGAAAGTAAAAATATTTTATTAATAATGACAATCTACTCAAATCTCCAACATGTTCTCAGTGAATAAAAGCTTCCCTTTTTCTTCTCTAGGGGTTGGCAACACTCTTACAATTTGGTATTTGTCTACAGCATCATCATCTCGCATCTCAGGAAAAATAACCACAGATTTGCTGCCTTGATATGGATGCAGAAATCTGACATCCACTTCTGTTAAGATTCCAACAAACTGCCTATTTATCTTTTTCCTTACAACCATGTGTGAATAATCAAAAAGTATAAAAGTCTGCATTTCCAGAATGGCTTCCTCTGTTCTGGCTGTTTCTTCGCCAATGGGTGATATACCATGACCATATATCGACCACAATACAAGAGCCTGCAGTAACACTCATAGGCTCACCAGGTGTCTTTAGTCTATATCACGTCAGGGTATCAATTTATACAACCATCTTCCAAACAGTGTTAAAGAGCTTAATCACAAGAACAGCCGTTAACAACCATCTCAAAAGTCATTTACCACTCACTATTAGCGAATACTTCAATCAGAAACCCCAACTCTAACTAAATAACTATAAATCATTATTATTTACTATATATTATTATTATTTACTATATATTATTATTATCATCATCTTTGCAACCATATTTTCTTGTGCAGATACTGCTGCTTTTTGTTTGTCATTACAGGTCCAAAGCCATAGAATCTGTATTTTTTTAGGCTGATAATAAAGCGATTCAGCATGATCTCTATTTCTCATATTGATGCCCAAAATGGGTTTTCCTGGAGAAACATCTAATTTTTGATTAAAACATTAATGGGAATGCACAGTGAAGTAACTAAACAAATAGGAGTAAAAACATAGATTACACTCAAACTTCACTCTTGAAATAAAGTAGCTTACTTCAGACATGTTTCGATGGCAGTTGCCACCATTTTAACAGAGATTCACTGATGAACTCGGGGTAGCGGCCTGTGGAGGTCTCTCTTCTGGATAGATGAATTTTGAGATGAGTCCATTTGTCTGTGGTATGTCAAAATTTATGACCTTTTTGTTTTTTAAAAGTAATAGATTTTCCCCAAACTATTAATCCAATTGGATTCTGCACTAATTTTAATAACTTGGGCTCACTGTGAAAATTATGGTATTGAGTCCAAAAATGATGTGCTACAGCTGAATTATCTGTCTGTTTATATTTTAAATATCTCATGTGTTCTTTAAAACATTGGTCCAATGTTTCGTTTTGTTTTCCCTATATATATATATATATATATACCTTTTGTCATTCCTTGCAGCTGATTTCATATATCCCTGATTGTTTCAATGGTGGGATTTTATCTTTTGTGTTTGGATGGGGGAGGTTTTTTAAACTGTGCTTATTAACTGGGGCTAAGTTGATTGAAAGTTAGTTGAGTCGATTTTGTAACACTACATCACTTACTTTTATAACACATCACTGTCACAAAGTCCACCATATAGCAGGCTAAGTTGATGTTCCATTTTTTGAAATTCTTTTGAAATTTTTGGTGTGCCAAAGGGTGGTAAGTGAATTTTTTGAGGCTGGTTTCTGCTTTTATTCCTTTTAGAGTGCTAATTTCTTTTACTTTCTTCTGTTTCATAAATGTATTAATCTTCTCCTTTACCAAATGTTCTGTGTAGCCATTCTTTTGTGCAATTTCTATGATCCTATAAGTTCTAATTTGTATTCCATCTGGCTTAATGGTAGGTTTACCAATCTGAATGTTGATCATGGCATGTTTGTGTAAAATTGGGCTACAGCTCTTATTAATTATGTAGTTTTCCATCTGTTTCTTTCCTATAGATTCTGATTTCTGTCCATCACCAACTCGCCTGATTTTTTGAAGCAATATAAACGTGTGATATCATTAGAGACAGGCTTCTGACACAGTAGGTCTCTTGTTTCTTGCAGTGTATTAATAATTAATGTATTTGTATTATAGTTATTGATAACATTTATTTGGTATGTGAACTGCGCCACTTCATCTTTATATATTATATTTATAATAACTTTATATTATTGTTATTCACAATAATTATTGTAATTGTACTTAGCCACTTATCACTGTTGACATTCACATTACATGAAGTGTATCATTTTTATCTACAACTATGTAATTGTATTTAACTTATCACCTTGACATCTACATTGTATGTGAAGTGTATCATATTATTATTATTGTTTATGATTAACTGGATAAGCTGCAACATCCCATTTCATGCACACTGTACAATTTGTTGATGTCTATTGCTTTGTGAAGCTTAAACACAATAAAATATTTTAGCCCACCTGGGTAGTGTGGTGGTAGCATGTCTGCTTCATATTCAAAAGGTCATGACTTCGAATCTCACTTAGGGTGAGTTACCTGGATAAGGTTTTTTTCCGGGGTTTTCCCTTATCCTTAAAAGACGAATGTTGAGCAACTTTAAGCTCCATGGACCCCAAGATCATTTGAGCATCATTTCACCAATTTCATTCAACTAGATTAAAGGACGTTAAGCTATGTAAAAAAAAATTATTTATTTATATTAGTAAATAAAATCCAAGCAGTCGACTCCCACCTGCCTGGGACAAATGTTTCTAACTTATAGAAAGTGGTATACATTCTGTTTCAGTTGTTTTGTAATGTTTCAACTATAACCCTATTAGTGCCAATCACAATTATGTAGAGAAAATAGTGAATAAGAAAGGAAAAACTTTGAGTGAAGTTAACACATTGAAGCCCAAGCCCGAGTATAGCTCGGGCCATGCAAAATGTTCATGAGGCCCATGCCTGAGCATAGCTCGGACAGGTATCTCTAACACTTTTAATGCAATTCCACGACCTTAACTCGGTCTTGAGTTAAGTGGCAAAGAACATACAGCAGTTGTCTGATTTGTGCTACCATCTGTCCTTGCTGTAGTCAACTATTAGGAAATTTAGGAGAGTTAGTAATATAGGTTGCTTGCAGGTAGTCCCGCCATTTTCCTTTATCTATTTGTTATGTTTTGTGCTCTTAAATGTTAAAATGCTACATTTTCCTCAACTTCTGTGAACTGAAGATTAAATTCAGGATACAAATGAAGCTCTGGAAAACTCCAATTCCGAGGGAGAGTTTTTCGAACTTTCAATAAATGGAGTCTAAGCTGCTTTACGCAGATTTTTTCAAACTCATAATTGATACTTGTTGTAAATTTAAAATAAAATATTAATACAGAGGTTATGACTATTTTCTTACTTGTTGAGAAATCCTTGAATACCATACTTTTAGACTGTCCCAATACTTTTTGGCAGATTTGATTGATGTACTGTAAATAATAAATCAAAGTAGGCGTAAAAACCCTGGGTTTCTTGGCACTTCAACTACTCAAATGTCCGGGCTTCAACGTGTTAAACAACTAACTTGAGATATGGATCATGACCGGCTGAGGAAACCTGGCGCATAAGGGAGAGGAAATGAAGACTGTTCTACAAGCATAACAAACCTCTGTGCAAGCTTTCCGTATCTTGTTTATTTCTTCATTAACAGCAGCAGCTTGATACTCGTCTTGCCACAACTTGCCCTGGATGTCAAACACAAAGCTCTCCAGAGCATTCAGAGCACTATCTCGTCTTTTTCTCTCACGATCAAGCTCGTTCAGCATGTCTAACCTGTAAACACACAACACTAGCATGTATTCCTCATCAAGGGCATTTATAGCTTGGGCCGTGCGAAATGTTAATGAGGCCCACGCCATTTCTAATGCTTCTAATGCAATCCCACGACCTTAACTCGGTCTTGGGCTATGCAGCATAGAACATACATCAGTTATCTTTTAGTTGTCTGATTTGTGCTGCCATCTGTCCTTGCTTTAGTCAACTATTAGGACTTTTAGGAGATTTAGTAATATTGGCTGCTCTTGGGTAGTAGCATCATTTTCTTTGAAGGTGGTGATCTGTTTGTTACGTTTGTTCTCTTAAATGCTAAAATGCTGCATTTTCCTTGATTTCTGTGAACTGGATACAAATGAAGCTGTGGAAAATTCTGATTCAGAGGGAGGCTTTTTCGAACTCTGAATAAATGGAGTGTAAGCAGCTTTATGCAGTTTTTTTTCAAATTCATATTTGATAGTTGTAAATTTAAAATAAAATATTAATACGGAAGTTATGACTATTTTCTTACTTGTAGAGAAATCCTTGAATGTCATACTTTTAGATTGTCCCAATGCTTTTTGGTAGATTTAATTGATGTACTGTAAATAATAACTCAAAGTAGGCGTAAAAACCCTGGGTTTCTTGGCCCTTCAACTAAAGAAATGCCCGGGCTTTAATGTGTTAAATATGTCCTAAAAGGCAGAGTTCACCTGCAAGAACTTGCATAGGATGCAACACCACATGTTTTATTAATATATGCCACGTTTCGACCACCATAAACAAACACCAGCCAGAGAAATTAAATTTGAAGATAATTAAGTGCTTTGGAGTAAAGATATGGTCCTGAAACACTCCATAAAACTGAAGAAGAAATACATTTTTTATTTGCCCAAGGGTGATAAATAAATTTTTTAAAAATTTAATTATCTTTTATTTTCTTAATGGGCAGATAAAACATTTACAAATATTTTCAAAGAGTATGGCATATTATTGGTTCATCAAAATAAATACAATATAAAAAATCTTATGTGTTAGACTCACATGACTTTCTCTACATCTCTGCAACAAATTATTCTTAAAAAGGTTATGCTTCTATTTACTTCATGCTAATTGAGAAAGAATTAGCAGAAATAGTTCATTTTACTTGCTTCCTTGTAAGTAGAAGCGATACAAGGGAGTTCCATAGGCTAAAGTGATAGTCAAAAGCTGATTGCTATGTGACTGAAGTTCCTTTGTATGGACAGGAGCTGACAAATTGCTGTATGAGAAAAGTATTGGTTTTTTAAAACAAACCAATTACAAGTAATATCTAAAAACAATTAACTTCACAAAAAAAATGTATATAACATAAACATTGTGTCTTAACGTGCTCTACATTTTTTGTGTGGTAAGTTTTGTCCATCTCTTATGGTTTAGCAGTTAAGCAAAATTCATCCAGAATAAATAGGTCCTTAGAAGCTCTTCCCAGAAAACTCAAGATATACGTTTTATTCAGAATATAAATATCTTTAATATACAGTATTTTAATCAAAATTGTTAGAGCCTTTTATGAGAAAATCAAAATTTTCGAAAAAAGATCCATGTAAAGGGTAGTTGGGGGTAAGGGGATTTTTTTGAAAATCTGCATGTCACATCCTTAGAAGATACCAAACTTAAATATCAAGTTTGGTATTTTTGAGCTATGCTGTCCACAGACACACACACAAACACGGACCTTTTTCTAAAGATGCTTTTTTTTTAGTTCAGGGAGACCCAAAGCATGTATTTCTGTTGATATCTTGGTATCACGTTTTTGGGTGGAATACAATACCTTTTCTATCCACTGTGTGCATACATTGTACATGTGGGGTAGAGAAAGTAAATTTTTTTAGGCTTTTCAAAAAAGGTGAGATTTCGAAAAATAAAAATCTGGCATTTATCAATTAAATTGTATAAATTGTGACTTTGTTTACATTGGTAAGACTAAATGTCATTTGGAAACCAGAGAAAAGAGCACTTTAGGAATATTATACACAAACAAATTCATAAATCAGCGGTGGCAGAACATTTTTGACAATTTAATCATGAAATTGTTATATTAATATTTGTGTATGTATCTTCACCGTTACTAGCTTCCTTTTGCATATTACAGTAATATGTTCTTTTCTTACTTTCTCTAGGTGTGTGCGCGTGCGTGCATGTGTGAGCATGTACGTGTGGACAGCATAGCTCAAAAACGAAAAGACGGTTAAATACCAAACTTGGTATTTAAGTTTGGTATCTTCCAAGGAATTGACACGAAGATTTTCAAGAAAATCCCCCCACCCCTAATTACCCTTTACATGAAAAACTTTTCGAAAATTTTGTTTTTCTTAAAAATGGCTCTAAAGATTTTGATTAAAATACCACATATTAAAGACATTTCTATCACAAATAAAACGCATATCTTGAACTTTCTGGGAATAGCTTCTAAAGACCTGTTTATTCTAGAAGAATTTTGCTTAATTTGGCATAACTAGTAAACTATAAGAGACAGACAAAAACTTACAATACAAAAACATGTAGATCTCATTAAAATACGCAAGTTATGTCATTTACATTTTTTTCATGGAGCTTACTGTTTTCGAGGTATTCCTTGTTATTAGTTTCAATTGTGAAGTACTTATACATTTCTCAGACAGGAGTGGCAGTTTCTCTTTTGTTCTACTCCTGTTCAAGCAAAGAAGTGATTTGCAATGATAATCGCATAACGACAGCTTTTAAAACATTTGACTATCACTTTAGCATAGTACATTTCCTTATTTCCAATCTATTTATAAGGAACTAAGTAATAAAATTCTGCTAATGTTTATCTCAATTAGCATGGTATTTAAAGAAGAATTATCTTTCATAAGAAGTTTTATTTGCAGAGTAGCTGGAGAAAGTCATGTGAGTGTAACACATGAGATTTATTTGTATAAAGAAAACTGGACTGCCCACTGAAAAAGTGGCCTGGCCAAATTCTAATGGGAAGTGTAAGATATGTATTTCTATAAACTTAAACAAAACATTGTTTTGTACTGAGGTAGATTATAAAGATTTAAAATAGTTGCTTACTTGGCCACGGCCTCATCGTACAGTTTGCCTTGCAGTGTTGGCACTCCCAGCTTTTCCTCGACTGACTGGATTGGCTCCTTCACTACCACAACCTTTGGCTTCGTCTCCCCAGCAGCTGCCGGTTTCGAGGCGTTCTTTGATTCCTCCCCACCTTCCGCCTTCCTTTTCTTTGCCTCATCAGTTTCACGAGCTTTCTCTGTATCTGTTGCTTCTTTTGATTCCTGCTCTTCTCTTCTCTCACCTTCTGGCTCCTCGTGCACAGGTTTTTCCTCTTTCTTCTTGTCATCAGAGCCTGTTTAAACATCATTATAACAATATAAGTGCTAAATGCATGGAGCAGCATTACAATTTATGTGCTGCATTCACATGGATTTCTCTGCACATTCTTCTACAAAAGTTTAATACTTTACCTACTTGTTAACATAGATACACTTTCATTGCTGAAAGAGAGGGAGGGAGGGTGGGGGAGGGAGCTGGGGGAGAGAGGAGGAGGAGAGAGAGAGAGAGAGAGAGAGAGAGAGAGAGAGAGAGAGAGAGAGAGAGAGAGAGAGAGAGAGAGAGAGAGAGAGAGAGAGGGTGTAACAAAAACAAAACGTCCGTTAAATATCAAACTTATTTAAGTTCTAAATTAAACTAAATTGAGTTTTATTTATGGACACTCTGTAACTGCTACACTTATCAGCATCACATTTTATATTGGGCATAAAAGACAACTTTAATTTGCTCAGAGGCCTCTTTATCAGGCTTGATAGCATCATAAGGATTACTGCTGTTAAGTTTAGACGAGTGAGCAGAAGATCAACATTTCTGTAATTTATCTTATCGCGCCTTTGCCGGCACCACTTTCCCACCAAATCTCAGATCTCTCATGCAGTGGAGAGAAGCCGCAACAGGGATTACCTTATTATTTAACAACCCTGTAGTTTCAAGGTCTTTGTTAATATGTAACATACCAGAGAACTTTTTTCCATTATCTCATGAAATTTTAATTGTATTATAACAATAATAATAATAATAATAACAACTTTGGTGAACAGATATGGATAGTAACATAAATAGTTAATATTTGTAGAAATTACCAATTTCAGTATTCAGCAGCCTAAGGGATGCCTATATTTAAAAAGTCTGATTCATAGCATTCATATGACCTCCTCTACCTTCTTATCAGCTATTAATGGGTATAAAAAACTTCTTATGCAAGCTGACTTTTTATCAAGGCAAAGTTTTGCATAAACACCTATACTGCACATTTGTTACAGATACAAAAGGAATAGTGACAGTCAAATGTTTAAGGACTCGAATGCTATATATGCCTTACATTCTGTGCTCTTCCCATGCAATCATGCAAATAACAGAATGTCTAAGGACTTTGAAGAATGACAAAGAATTGCACAATTTAAACCATTAATGAGGAATAGTTCAGAAATAGCTTACTCCATGAAAAATGTTATTTGAAATAAATTCTGTATTTTGAAGAGTTCTACATTTTTTATGTAGTGAAATGTTGTCTATTGTTTAATATTTACCACTTAGAGAAGATAAAACAAAATTATTTGCAAAAACAGAGGACTTCAACACTATTTTCAGAAAATTCAAGACATATGTTATTTCCCATGTTATATCTTTATAGTAATTTAATCAAAACTGTGAAGTCATTTTTGATGAAAATAGAATGTTTCAAAAAATGTTTCATGTAAAGGGGGAGGAAGTGGATTTTCCTAAAATTTGTATCACACCTTTGGAACATGCATCAAATTCAAGAACTTCCTCTACTTACTACATGTAGTAGAGAACGTTGTCCACCTTTACCTGTGAAAAGCTTACTAATGGTGCTGCCAAGTTTTGAGAGGGGGGACTCTTCCTGTGCTGCTAGTTCTTCTTCTGTTAAGGTCTTCTCCACCACAAATTCTACATTAGCCAGGTTGAGTAGCCCACTCTCGTCCATAGCGAAGTGAGCCTTGACGCCTTTAGACTCAACGTTGTCTCCTTGATGTTTGGCAATAGCGTCAGCAACACCAGTCAGCTCCACACTGCTCAGGCTCAGAGGTCCGAGAAACCTGCACAAACATCACACATTCACAACACTTATAACAAATTGTGTATTTTAATGAGCTCTACATTTTTTGTGCAGTAAGTTTTTATCTATCTCTTATGGTTTAGCAGTTAAGCAAAATTTGGCAAAATTCATCTAGAATAAAGAGGTCTTCAGAGGCTATTCCCAGAAAATTCAAGATATACATTTTATTGGGGATGTAAATATATTTAATATATGAGATTTTAATTAAAATCATTAGAGCCACTTTTGAGAAAATCAACATTTTTGAAATGGTGGAAGGATTTTCTTGAAAACCTTTGTGTCACATTCTTGGAAAATACTAAACATAAATACCAAGTTTGGTATTTATCAGTCTTTTGTTAAGAAAGAATGGGGTGAAAAGTTCTGGATGAACAAGAACGGAACAATGTTATTAAAAGTTCTATAAGTTGACAAAGATCTATGTCCACTATGTCACAATGTTGATATTACAGTGTATAATTGAGTGTGAGGAAACCAAAATGTGCAGAGAAAATATGGAATAAAAGCTGAGAAAGCTTGCTGCCAGAAATATTGTATACTTAAAATTTTTGGAAACAATAAAAGAATTTCTGGAACAACTAAGTAATTATACAGAGGAAAATTGCCAAAGAAAAAGAGCAACTTAATAATAAAACTGATCATGTAAGTTATAAAAGAGATAAACAGATTAAGCTGGTAGGGTATGAAAATGTACAAATGGAGGGAAAGATACATGTACATAAATAGCCACATTCAGCAACTCCAGGAAAGTAGCTATATAAATATGATAATATAACAATAGTTGCAACAAATCTTCACTTATCTTTTGGAACCCTTGCACGAGGATTTATTGCGAAACTAGTCCAAGGATTCCAAAAGATAAGTGAAGATTTGTTGCAACTATTAATTGTATTATTAATATTTGTGTTACTTCACTGTTACTAGCTTCTTTTTACATTTATTAAATATATGTATGATGTTTGTAACTTGAAAAGATGATATAATTATATATCTATCTAGCATATTCCTATTCTCTGCTAAGTACTAGCTAAAATAGCAAACATCTCTGTCTAGAAAATAGCTTGGTACCATGCCATCGATTCTAAGCCTATTTATTAATTAAACTTACTCAATCTCATGCTGTGGAAGGTAATCCAATTCTGCATAATTAACGTTGAACTCAAAGTCATTTTGATGTTTGTTGAATGTCAGTATCTTCTTCTGTGGAAATGGGTTCATTGGACCAAACAATGTCCTCTTCACATGCTTTGTTATTCCATCCACCTCGCGTTCAAACACAACCTAGAACAGCACACCAACCAACCTTATTTTATAAAAATCTCATGTGTTCCATTCACATGACTTTCTCTACATCTCTGCAACAAATTATTGTTAAAAAGCTTATGCTTCTATTTATTTCGTGTTAATCGACACAAAATTAGCAGAAAGTCTTATTACTTGCTTCCTTGTAATTGGAAGCAAAATAAGGGAGTACCATAGGTTAAAGTGATAGTCAAAAGCTGGGTTGCTATGTGACTGAAGTTCCTTTGTTTGTAAGTATGGATAGGAGTTGACAAATTCCTGTATGAGAAAAGTATACATTTTTCAAAGCTGAAACTAATGACAATGAATATCTCTAAAACTATCACCTCCACGAAAAAATGCATATGACATAAATTGTGTGTTGTATTGTGAACTACATTTTTTGTGTAGTAAGGTTTTGTCTATCTATTACAGTTTACCAGTTATGCAAAATTCAATAAAAATCTTCCAGAATAAATAGATCTTTAGAGGCTATTCCCAGAAAATTCAAGATATACATTTTATTGGGCACGTAAATATCTTGGTTGTAAAAGATTTTAATCAAAATCGTTAGAGCCATTTTTGAGAAAATCAGAATTTTCGAAATTTTTTCCATGTAAAGGGTACTTTGGGGTGGGGGAATTTTCTTGAAAACCTTTGTGTCCTATCCCTGGAAGTCTGGTATTTAACAGCCTTTTCGTTTTTGAGCTATGCTGTACATGCACCCACACCCTCGTGCACACGCTCATGCAGAGAAAGAGAAAATCTGATGCATTCCATTCCCATAATTTTCTCAAGGTGTTCTAATACAAACTATTCTAACAAAAGATTATTCTTCTATCTATGTCATGCTAATCAAGATAAACATTAGCAGCATTGGTATTATTATTGCGTCCTTATAAGTAGAATTTCAATTTATTGTCCACTGAGATTACATAAATCTATCATACATTGACAATTTGTTCCATATACAACAGAAGTATAACAAACAAGTCAATTAAACACAATAGTAATATAAGAATTACATAAGTTATAACAAATTCAATTGAATAGAATGTTCTTATTTACTAAATATTTACACAGTTCTTTATTGAATTTATTTACATTTGTTATTTACATAAGGAAGTTTATTTTACAATACACTTTGGACTCCATCAATACTGTTAACTTATGGTATATCACCCTATGTCTAGTGTTAAGGGAAATAAGTGATAGTCAAATCTTTTAAAAGGTGGTCGCTATATGAAACAATTGAGGTTTGCTTCGCTTTGCATTGTGCAGTTTGGGAAAATTTAGGTACTTTAAAACTGAAATCTATAACAAGGAATATCTAAAAAATCTGACGTGTTTCATTCGCATGACTTTCTCTACATCTCTGTAACAAACTATTGTTAAAAAGCTAATGCCTCTATTTGCTTCAGGCTAATCGAGAAAAAATTAGCAGAAATAGTCGTATCACTTGCTTCCTTGTAAGTAGAAGCGAAATAAGGGAGTACCATAGCTTAAAGTGATAGTCAAAAGCTGGTTGCTATGTGACTGAAGTTCCTTTGTTTGTATGGATGCGAGTTGACAAATTCCTGTATGAGAAAAGTATGTTTTTCAAAGCTGAAACCAAAAACAAGGAATATCTCAAAAACAATCAGCTACACGAAAAAAAATGTATACAACATAAATTGTGTGTTTTAATGTGCTCTACATTTTTTGTGTGGTAAGTTTTTGTTCATCTCTTACGGTTTAGCAGTTACACCGAATTCTGTAAAATTCACGCAGAATAAAGTAGTCTTCAGAGGCTATTCCCAGAAAATTCAAAATATACAATTTATTTGTCAGGTAAATATCTTTAATACACAATATTTTAATCAAAATCGTTAAGAGCCTTTTTTAGAAAATCAGAATTTTCTAAAAAAGTTTCATGTAAAGGGTAGTTTGAGGTGGGGAGATTTTTCTCAAAATCCTTGTGTCACATCCCTGGAAGATAATTAACTTAAATATCTAAATATCAAGTTTGGTATTTTAGCGAGTTTTCTTTTGAGTTATTGTGTTCACACTCACACACACACATACACAGACCTTTTTCTGAAAATACTTATTTTGGATGCAGGGGACTCTAAACATATATTTCCGGTGAAATCTCGGTATCAAATTTTTTGGTGGAGTGCAATACCTTCTCTATACACTATGTACATAGTACATGTAGAGAAAGTAAAAAAGGTTAACTGAGCAAGAAAAACCTATGGCATAAATTGTGTGTCTTAGCGAGATCTACATTTTTTGTGCATTAAGTTTTTGGCTACATCTTGTGCAAAACTCTTCCAGAATAAAGAGGTCTTCAGAGGCTATTCCTAGAAAATCAAAGTAAACATTTTATTTGCGACATATCTTCAATATCCAGTATTCTATTCAACATGGTTACACCCATTTTTGAAATAAAACAACATTTTCAAAAATGTTTCATGTAAAGGGTAGTTTGTGGTGGGGGTAAATTTTTTAAAATCTTTTGTTGCATCCTTAGAAGAAACAAAACATAAATACCAAGTTTGGTTTTTAATGGTCTTTTCATTTTACTTTCTCTGTACGTACTATGTACACAGTGTATAGAGAAGGTATTGCACTCCACCCAAAAATTCAATACGGAGATTTCGCCAGAAATATATGTTTTACGGAACCCTGTATCCAAAAAAAGTATTTTAAAAAAAACCTGTATGTGCACATGGGTGCGTGCACGCATGCGAGTGCGCGTGCATGTGTGTTTGGAACACACTAACTCAAAAACGAAAAGTCAGTAAAATACCAAACTTGGTATTTAAGTTTAGTATCTTCCAGGAATGCAACACGAAGATTTTGAGAAAATCCCCCCACCCTTAACTACCCTTTACATGGAACTGTTTTAGAAAATGTTGATTTTCTCAAAAATGGCTCTAACGATTTTAATTAAAACATTGTATATTAAAGATATTTACCTGACAAAATGTATATCTTGAATTTTCTGGGAATAGCCTATGAACACTACTTTATTCTGGATGAATTTTTTGCAATTTGGTACAACTGCTAAACCGTAAGATATGAACAAAAACTTACCACACAACAAATGTAGAGCACATTAAAACGCACAATTTATGTCATATACATTTTTGTTTGTGGAGTTGATCGTTTTTGAGATATTCCTTGTTTTTGGTTTCACCTTTAAAAAACATGAATTTGACAACTCCTGTCCATACAAACAAAGGAACTTCAGTCACAAAGCAACCAGCTTTTGACTATCATTTTAACCTATGCTACTCCGTTATTTCACTTCTACTTACAAGGAAGCAAGTAGTAAGAGTAATTCTGCTAATTTGTTCTCGATTAGCATGAAGTAAATAGAAGCATAAGCTTTCTTACAATAATTTGTTGCAGAGATGTAGAGAAAGTCATGTGAATGGAACACATCAGATTTTTCACTGTATCACTGCCTGGTAGAGTGGAAGAGAAGGCCAGAAAATAACAACATACCTGGATGGGAAACAACACAGCATCCCTGGTGAGGAACTTTTTCACCTTGAAGCCAGTACTCAAGTCGGCTGCCTTGTAAACTGCTCCCATGGCTGCAGCTTCATCTGTGTTAATGTTCTTCCCAAGCTCCATCCCCACCACCTCGGTCAGTCGCTCCTGCACCTTTGGTACGCGCGTACCAGCACCTACCAGGATAACCTGCAATACATACATTTGGTTAAAACAATAAATAAATAGCGATTTATTTATGGATGCTCTTTAACCACTGTGGTTCTCAGCATCCCATTCTAAATTGGGCGCGAAAGACTGCTTAATTTTGCTCAGAGGCCTCTCTATCAGGCACCTCACTTTTTTGTGCTGTAAATCTATGACACAGGACCAACAGCTTTATTTCCCTTCTGAAGGAAGCCATGCTAAGGATTTTTAACACGCAAAAAAATCCATTGTCCTCCGCCAGATTTGATCCCGCGACCTTGAGCATATGAAGTCAGCATGGCAACCATTATACCTCAGAGGGCGACTTGGGATATGAGGAATAACCATGGCACATAGTGGCAAAATTGCAAAAGATCAAGAAAACTCCAGTAGGTGTTATTATTACTATATGGATGTGTTCTATCCATTGAAATTCTCAACTCTCTCCGACAGGAAGTTGTTAAAACGGAGGGGTGAAATAATAATTTGTAACATCATCGTTATTCAGGCTCCCCCGAAATCAGTGACAGGGTGAATATCGCTTTTTATATGTGTATAAGGCCTATATTACACAGATATGACAAAACCTTTTTAGAGTGTACTGTAACACCTTTGATCACATCTAGCTGTGACGTACTTCTGTGATAAAAGTTATACCCACCATCACACTTTTGATCACATCTGTGATTAGAAAATAAAATGACAGACAGGTACACTTATGGCCATGTGCACCATTCTTGATCAAACTTTGATTGCGGTCATTTCGACATTTGACCACGTTCAAAGCAATTTTTCGGTGTATCAACAATGACCAAAATTAAATGAGGTAGTTAATTATGGTCAACTTTGACCGTGGGCGCTGGACTGGTCAATTCCGCTGATTAGTCAAGTTGCGAAAATGGCTGCTCGTTTCTATTTTCTTGAAACTTATTAATAACGAGATGATGTTCCTGGATTACTTAAATCGGAACCAATGTCAAAGCTGATCACTGCAGAAAGAGCCAAACTTTTTTGAGAATATGGGGACAGAATATCTGAAAACCATTCTGGGTACCTAATGTGGTGGCTAGTAAATGAAATGTCTGAGAGATAGGAGTTTCCTACGAATTGCATTCACCGAAAACGTTAACCGAGATCATATGCAACAGGGGTTTTTAATATTGCAAGGTTTGTTATTTCCAGCGTCCACCAAACGACAGTTTTGCAGTAATATGTCAAAATAATTGTTTCTATTTATCCAGCATTTTGCATGGTTTTTAGACAGAATTAAGTTCCGTGATACTCAGAGATCTGTAGCTCTTCATCTCGACAAAGTACACAATTTGCAATTGCAAGGATGTTTAGATGGACAGCCAAACAAACATGTAATCCAAACACAGCAACAACTTTTCATCTTGCAAATCTTTTAAATTACTGTTGCATTCTTCAACAAGGTTTTCCATTGGTTTAAACTGTCATATGTTTCTTGTTGGATGCTTTTCTGTATTGTTAGTTCTGATGAGTGAAACGATAATGACGGGCTTTTAGTTTGGTGGATCATTGTGTCTTTTTTCATTACCAAGAACTGCGCAGTGTGAGGGAATCCACTTGTGAAGAGCTTCTAAGTGTTTAATACTTTGGTACACTTCAGCACATACACTGGTACAAATGGCTTGTAATGCAGATATTGAATCACTAAAGATGACTGCTTTATTGAAGGCATTAATGTGGTAGAAAGCTGTTTCAATGCAGAATTGAGATTGGACCAAGTGATATGCAAGAGCAAAATAATTTGCTGAATATTCCAGCACCTGCTGTATCATATAAATATACATCAATTTTTTCATTCCATGCACTTCCAGGTGTCATGCAATTACAGATATTTATTATTTCATTAGTTTAACACCACTAAACTAGGCAGGTCATGTAGGACAATGAAGTAATGCTCAAACGAGCCTGGAATTGATAGAGCTTAAAGTTACCTGACATTCAACTAACTCTAACCAAGATTTGAATGTTGAGATGTAAATAATGCTCGACTTTTATGAACACTTCATGGAAATGGTACTTCAATATTTTTCATTTGTATTTACTTGTGAAGCATGTGCTCTAACCCCACACTGCAGAATTGGGCTCAAGAAAATTAAGATAATAAAAAGCTTAAATGTTACAGTTTTTAACATCAGTTTCCTTCAATAACAATACAGAGTATGAGATAATGAATTTTTCTTTATCATCAGAATGCAAATATAATGCAATTTGCAAAGCAAGTTATTTCAATTTCCAAAAATTTACACATCCAGCACGCTATTTTAACAACGAGTGATTTATTATTTATTTGGGTATTGGAACCTGCCTGATGTTGTGGTTAAATTCTTCCACGCCTCCTCCTTGTCCTTATAGTTTATTGAATTATCAGACTGCTAGGCCCAAGAGAATGTCTCATCTAAGGAAAATTTGTGAACTTCTTTTTATTTTCTATTTTCTTTTGGCACCAAAAATGTCCAGCTGTACGTTTCAAAACAAACAAAAACAAAGGATATAAACAAGGAGATTGTAATTGGACTTCAAATTCTTTGGCAATTGAGTTGCATGCTTTCCTTTGAGTAATTTTTTTAGAATCGTGAGCATACAGCATGGTCAGTTGAACAAGAATTAACAATGACAGTTGAACTGCAGTCAAAGTTTGATCATGTTTCAGTGATACTCGAACAGCAAGCATTTCATCAACAATGGTGCACATGGCCATTAGTCAAAGGCTACAACCAAACTGCTCTATTCCTATTATTAATCACACAAATTGTTATATGTTATATAATTTAAAAACAGAAACAAAAGACTGCAGATATATTAAAACATAGAGGAAACCATTAGTGAAATATATGAAGGATATATTGCAATGGTGTGGGAATAAATTAAATGGTCTGAGAAGCCAATATTTAGAAGAAGAAAATGAATGTTATTACTACAACCATTAATCACTATTTGGCTGCTGCATTTGGTATCATATACGGTTAACACCTGGTTATTTATGTATATGTACCTTTCCCTGTATTTGTACATTTTTATACACTAGCAACTTAGTCTGCTTGTCTCTTTTATAACTCATCAGGTTTATTATTAAGATCCTCTCTTTCTTTGGCAATTTTCTCTCTTACTTTTTCTGTATAATTTCTTAGTTGTTTGAGAAATTTTTATAGTTTCCAAAAAAAATTAAGTGCACCATCTTTGGTGGTAGCTTTTCCCAGTTTTTATTCCATATTTTTCTCCCCACATTTTAGTTTCTTCGCACTCAATTATTGTTATCGATATTACCACATAGTGGGCATAGATTTTTTTCAACTTTGGGATCTTTTAGTAACATTATTCTTGTTCTTGCCCATGCTAAACATTTTCCTTCCATTTTATCACAGACATCAATGCAGTTTTCTCTTCCCCGTTCTTTCTAAACATTCTTATAAAATAACAGCTTATGTGTTATATGAATTGTACAAGTCAAATTTACACTTAGCTAGTTTCACTAACCTTTGTTGCTTGTATCCTCAGTTAAATACTCTTTAAAAGATTCACTGCATATTACTCCCAGTTTTGATCCATATTATTTACTTCTCAAGCAGTAAACATTATGACGACAGCCCACCTGGGTGGTGTGGTGGTAGCGTGTCTGCCTCACACTCAAAAGGTCGTCAGTTTGAGTCTCGCTTAGGGTGAGTTACCCGGATAAGCTTTTTTTCAGGATTTCTCCCTTATCCTGAGAGATGAATGTCGAGTAACTTTAAGCTCCATTGACCCCGAGATCATTTGAGCATCATTTCACCATTTCATTCATTCATTGTCCGATATGACCAACCAGGTTAAAGGATGTTAAAAAAAAAAAAAAAAAAAAAAAATTGATGATGAATGGGGCTTAAGAGTGCTCAACTGCATGGTTATTAGTGCCCATAAAATGCATAGGAGCGACAGTAAAAACAATATAATAAGAAATCAGGTATACAATATGGCCAACATCACAAATAAAACCCCACAGTAAATAAAAGAATAGAGGGATCTAAACACCAGACATGAAAACTAAAAAGAACAGCCATCTAAAAGTAAACCTAAGGTGACAAAGAGATAAAATCATTAAGGATACAATCTTTAAAAAACTAAAACGTTTTCAAAAAAGGCACTTGGCGTAAAAAGCAAAAACCCTGTCCCGAGGGCCTTGGAAAGGGAGACTGGAAGCTGAAGAGTTGGTCGAAGGGCAGATAAGTACAGGTGCCCTGTTGAGTAGGTAGCTGTGTCACCAAAACTACTTCCTCACGACCAGAAGAAGACCAGTGTACCGGAAGATGCTCCACTAATCTTAGCTTGTTGCCGTGGAGAGCTACCACTCTGCATGCCAGCACGAAAGCACCTCTCTGCACAAGCTTAAAATCTTCAGCGGTCAAAAAACTAACCACAACAGTGAGCTCCACTGTTGCCAACTTTGCCGCCACATCCCCCAGTTCATTACCCGACAAGCCAGCATGTCCAGGAATCCACATGCAATCCACATTAATGCCACAGATGTGTAGAATGTGGAGAGCATCCAGAATGGGTTTATTTTAACGTAAAAGGACTTTATAAGCTATACAGTACATATTTAACAAAAACAATTTCAAATGGATGAACATATCAAGAACAACCTTTCTTCTTCGATTCAAACATCTTTGATAATGCTTCAAAAGTTAAGGATTTTGGCCTTTTAATTGGAAGACGAAGACCTTTTGCCCAGATTAGCCAAGACAGGTGAAATATAGCTCCTGAATGGGCATAGCAGGTATTATGCATGCCACTAGCTTTCAGCAAAGGCGGTGCAATGCCAGCTCCACTATCTTAACCATTTTATCATCCTTCATATGTCTATAAGATTGTGAATCTTGGATCAGCTACTTGCAACTTGCTTATGGCCATATCCTGGAACACCATTTGTACTGCACTATAGGATGGTAGCTGTACAGCTCACGAACGCTCTGAAGTGCACTAAGGGAATCACTAAGAATGAGGCAGTCACCCAAATTGCGATGGCTGGGTAAATAGCATATAGCTCTGCAGTATAAAAACACTATGATGATGACAGTGTTTAAGGGCGCTCTGCTACAAGGTCATCAGCACCCTTATCAAACAAATCATGGCAAAAGCCAGAGATAAAGCTAAATAAGAACGAAAGATAAATATAAAATTCAACATATAACAGTAATCATGGCAAAAGCCACAGATTGGTGTTTTCAGAAAAAAATATTTCAAAACATGCAAAAAACAAAGGTAAAAAACACTAAATCCATAATTTGAAGGTTATCTTTGACAAAAATTAAAAATCTTAGTTACTGCTTGATTATCGTCCGCCAGGACTTCTGCAAGACTGACTGGTAGTTGCAGTGATTCCCGAATATGTGCTAGATTAAAATAATCTAGCAACACTTGATGGACAGACATAGCAGACACACAGGAACAGATTCACTCTTAAGAAGGAAACTTGTGTAAAATTGCAGTGGCCAATATGCAAACGAACCAAAATCACTTCCTCCCGTCGAGATTGATAAGGAGGAAGTTACTCAGTTTGTTGGAAGGTCCCTCACTACTCTAAGCTTGCTAAAATAAAGATGTGACAACTCACCTGACTAATGACATCCATGGTGAGGCCTGAAGTCTTCAGAGCTTGTTCTATTGGGTTCTTCACCCGATCAAACAGGTCCATACAAATCTTCTCAAACTGTTCTCTAGTAACTTGCAGTTTGAAGTCTTTATGGTCCAGGAGATCTTCCACCTGTTCAAATATTCAAACATTCACTCAAAAACACAAATACATATATATTATCTGTCCATCTTACTTCAGCCACGATGTAAACAAATCAGAATGTTTTCTGTCGTACAATTGTAAAACAGTGTACCAGGAAAAGAAAGCTACCATTCACAGATAATGACTAACTCTATTAAATGCATAATAAATAAAACAAGTAAGCAAGTTGTTATATGTTCAGTGCAAAGTGTAAAACTCGCCTATAAAATTATAATATGCAGACATGCTTTGGAAGTTGGCATACGTACATCTCTCCAACACTTTTTTGTGTGCAAATTTTAGCATTCACATGTGCACAACCATACACTGCAATTTCTTTAATATAATGCAGGGAGGTAATCTGAAGATACGAGTCACTTGCTGTAGAGGCCATCGAACTGTCTGCATCATCACAGAGATTGAGGGCCAACGGCACTGTCCACCATCCCCTCCAAATCTCAATGTTTGCATCATCACAGAGATTGAGGGCCAACGGCACTGTCCACCATCCCCTCCAAATCTCACTGTTTGCATCATCACAGAGATTGAGGGCCAACGGCACTGTCCACCATCCCCTCCAAATCTCACTGTTTGCATCATCACAGAGATTGAGGGCCAACGGCACTGTCCACCATCCCCTCCAAATCTCACTGTTTGCATCATCACAGAGATTGAGGGCCAACGGCACTGTCCACCATCCCTCCAAATCTCACTGTTTGCATCATCACAGAGATTGAGGGCCAACGGCACTGTCCACCATCCCCTCCAAATCTCACTGTTTGCATCATCACAGAGATTGTGGACCAACGGCACTGTCCACCATCCCCTCCAAATCTCACTGTTTGCATCATCACAGAGATTGTGGACTAACGGCACTGTCCACCATCCCCTCCAAATCTCACTGTCTGCTCTGCGCAAACAATGCAAGAAACACACTCACTGTATTTTTGGCTTGCTGGTACAAGATGTCGCACTCAGCTAATTTAAAACTTTTGCACCCTTTATGCTGCTTTTGGAAACACCAGTAAATTCTACCATTAAGTTATGAACATTGTTTAATGAAAAAGTAAGTACTTCTTACAAAATGTATTATATATACACTAGAAATAATTCTTTCCTTGCTTATGTTTCAGTACAGTAGTATTACATGTTCCTTGCCATTACTTGCTGACCAGAAGCAACCATTAGAAATGAATTACATAATGGATACACATTCATAGACAAAGAAATAATGAATAAATGATCAGTAAATTTTGTTCCTTAATCATTCTACTATTTAATTTAAGCAATGTTGCATAGTGTAAAAAGATATTTGTGTACTCGTTCAGTAATTTAAGAGGAACTATTTTGTGAGGCAAACAATCAGCAACCAATCATAGCCATCACAACCTGTTGCTTTTGTTTACATTACCGGTGAAGTAAGGATGGACGTGGAATAGAGGATTCAATCAAGACTGTCTTGTGAACATGGAGAATCATGAATTTGTTTTTAGGAGGCAGAATTCCAGATTAATTGAACAGATGATTTAGCAATGAGCAGTTAAATCTTAACAACAGTTTTAATGAAAGGGTGTTTTGGAACAGTGATATGTATGAATACAATATTTCCGAGTTGGGTTTGTAACACTTAAGTATCACTTACGTATAGTTTTTCCAGACCAGTTTTTAAGACATGTCAGCTTCATTGTTGATGGTTTCCACATGGCTTCAAAACCGGTCTGGAAAAACTATATGCAAGTGATACTTAAGTGTTACAAACCCAACTCAGAAATATTCTAGTTAAATCTTATTTTCTCCTCTATGAGAGTCACTCTAAAAGTTTTGAGAATGGACAATAATGAATTTTGTTAGCTTCAGATAGCAATTTGTGTAAGTATAAGTGCACTTCACCAATGTGCACGTCAGCACCATGTACAGTATTTATCTGAATACAAGACAATCCCATTTTTCAGATCTTAATTTTCGAATAATTTAGCACATCATCTGCATATGTATAAAAAAAAAAAAAAAAGAAGATATGTTGAAGAATTTTTAAATGAAATTTAAAAGTTTGTCATGTATTTTGAATAAAACTCATGATTAAGTGCCTTATTTTTTTTACTGAATTTGAATTTTGAGTGGTTGGCAGAGAGGGGAGTGTGGTATGGGTGCGATGGGTGGCAGCATAGCTGTAACGACGATGATGGATATCATTTTCTATTTAGAAAACATACTTACCATAACATATTGTACATTTTTTTATCTAATTTGAATTAATGCAGAAATTACCAGAGAGAAGGAGAAGGGACATGTACCTGTATGTTTGTGTTTGGTGGTGACGGCAGCAGCTACGCTGTAATAACAATTAAGAACACAAAAGGTTTTTTTTAACCATTTCGAACTTGCGCATAAATTCAGACTGGACAGGATAGACGGAAAAAGTATTACGGAGATTACAGAATTTGTGTGATACAATGTGACTGTGGTAGGAGCATAGCTGTAATGATGATAATGGATGCTATTTTCTATTAAGACAACATTTGTACAAGTCCTCTAACTTCATTTATAAATGTAAAAAGAGGATAGTAACAGTGAAGTAACAGAAATATTATATAATAATTAATAATTGAAACAAATCTTCACTTATCTTTTGGAATCCAAGGACTAGTTTTGCAATAAATTGGTCTGTTGCATCCGCAGCTTAGTTGCTTTTTGGTCTCAGTTTTTTTTTGAAGATTTGTTACAATTATTAATTATTATATTAATACCTCTAATTTCATTTACTCTCAATCTTTTTTCCAATGAGAATGCTTATGGGCCTATTAACAGCTAATGTTTGGTGCAAAACGGAGTGCACAAACTTGTCGCATATGTTGCAACTTTGCCAGTAATCTTTACCATTTCTCCCAAGCTTTGCCCTGCTGTATCTGTGAAGCTTCAAACTTACTTTTTCCTCGTATGGTATTCGGAAAAAAAAAATATTGTGAATGCAAGAAGACCCCAAGTTCTGAACATTAATATTTTGGAAAAAAAAACATTGTTTTGTATTCTGATAAACACGTTATATTCAATATCTAAGGCTATATTGCCAGCTTTTACTCTAGAAATAGTGCAATGGTGATAGTAAGCAAGGATTGGCAGAACTATAATAGATGTAACTATTAATATAATAATTAATAGTTGTAACAAATCTTCACTTATCTTTTGGAATCCTTGGACTAGTTTCGCAATAAATGTATCTATTGCATCCTAAGCATTAATTTCCTTTTGGTCTGGTTTTTTATGTTTATTTACATTGTTCTAGTTACTGCTACTAGGTGGCATTTATCAATTAAATTGTTTAAATTGTGACCTTGTTTATATTGGTAAGACTAAATGTCAGTTGGAAACCAGAGTAAAAGAACACTTTAGGAATATTAAATACAAACAAGTTGATAAATCAGCTGTAGCAGAATGTTTTTGCAAATTTAATCATTAAATAAATCCAGATGTTAAATTATTAAAACACTTAAATGGACCCATAGATTTAATGGTTTGGGAGAAAATATTTATATTAAAATATAAAAATCATGCAATGAATTTTGATATACCACCAATTGACTCTCACCAAATTTGTTTTGATTCCAGTGGTTAGCAATGCCTTAGTACACAATCCACCTAGTAGCAGTAACCATAACAATGTAGATAAACAAGATCAAAAAGAAAAAGCTGAGGATGCAATAGACCAATTTATTGCGAAACTAGTTCTTGGATTCCAAAAGTTAAGTGAAAATTTGTTACAACTATTATTTGATTAATATTTGTGTTACTTCACTGTTATTAGCGTCTTTTTACATTTCTATGCAAGTATATTTTTCTTACCTGAGCATAGTGGTCAGCATTCGCACTCAGCACATTCTTTACCCTTCCAGCCTCCTTGAACAGCTTCGCCATCGATCTTGGGTTCTCAAATACATCATTTGGAGTTTTCTTTAATTCATTAAACTTCCTGGCCAAATAGTCTCTCAAACGAAGTTGCATCTCCAAGCCACCCAGAGTACGGTCATACCTAGAAACAGGAGTGAACATTTATTGTGCTTTCTTAGGTACACCAGACACTCAGTTGTCCTCCGTGGTATTTCTGGTTACCAAAGTCATTGCTTCATTTCAATGGGAAGTAAAGCCATGGGTCTTAGATTTGCAGTACTTACAAAAATCTGCATGTGTTCCATTCACATCACTTTCTCTACATCTCTGCAATAAATTATTGCTAAAAACCTAATGCTTTTTTTTTTTACTTAATGCTAATAGAGAAAAAATTAGCAGGAATAGTCTTATTACTCATTTCCTTGTAAGTAGAAGCGAAATAAGGGAGTACCATAGGTTAAAGTGGTAATCAAAAGTTGGTTGCTATGTGACAGAAGATCCTTTGTTTGTATAGGCAGGAGTTGTTGAATTCCTATATGAGGAAAGTATAGGTTTTTTTAAAGGTGAAACCAAAAACAAGGAATATCTCATCTTGTTCATCTCTTACAGTTTAGCAGTTATACCAAATTGTGTAAAACTCATCCAGAATAAAGTAGTCTTCAGAGGCAATTCCCAGAAAATTCAAGATATACATTTTATTTGTCAGGTAAATATCTTTAATATACAATATTTTAATCAGAATTGTTAGAGCCATTTATGAGAAAATTAAAATTTTCGAAAAAAGTTCGATGTAAAGGGTAGTTTGGTGTGGGGGGATTTTTATCAAAATCTTAGTGTTGCATCCCTGGAAGATACTAAACTTCAATACCAAGTTTTGGTATTTTACAGACTTTTCATTTTCGAGTTATCGTGTTCACAGACACACTGATGGATCTTCTTCTGAAAATGCTTTTTTTGGATAAAGGGGACCCTAAAACATATATTTCCAGAGAAATCTTGATATCAAATTTTTGGGTGGAGTGCAATACCTTCTCTATACACTATGTACATAGTATGTGCAGAGAAAGTAATAAAGAGAAGCCTGATAAAGAGGCCTCTGAGCAAAACCAACCAAATATATTTTAAATTAACAAGATAGCCTCTCTTCACTGCATGAGAGATCCATGAGTCGCTGGCAAAGGCACACTAAAATACATAACTCAAGATAAATTGTGGAAATGTTGAGCTTCCGCTCACATACGAGCAGCACTCGTCTAAGCTTAGGAGCAGGAATCCTGTGATGTTATCACCAAGTTTCTGTACATTTCTGAGAACATCTTTAGCTTGTTATACTGTCTGTTTGGGAGCAGATGGTCAGCATTTATTTACGGTAAGGACCCCAGAGCACCGTTGCCGGGGACTCTCGGATCTGTCATGCAGTTGAGAGAGGCTGTGAGAGGGGTTACATTATAACTTAATGACTCCAGAGAAGGGACACTAAAACTGCAGCATTTAAAGAGTAGCCATTAATAAAACTCAATTTAATTTAATCAGATATACAATATCAAACTTAACAGCTTTATCTGGTGTACATTCCATCCAAGAGACCCTTACAACTTAACACCCTCATTTCAACAATGAATTGGAAGAGATACACTGTGAAGCACAGTTAATAGAAATGCATTATGAATCATTTTACACAAAGTGTTACACAGCAGAAGCATATCGTAGGAGTTGCTGTCTAAGTAACACCTTATGTAAAATGACTTATTAGTGTATTACCCTTCCCCCTCACCTATATTTAAATCTGTTCCTTTAATTTAACTTTCACTTGTTTAATTTCTGTCTAGGCATCTTCCTTTTTCATAATTCATCTTTTTATTAACACTTTTTAGCCTTGCTTTTTCACATATTACATTTGCTCCACCTTATCCTCTCTTCTTCCTTACTGTTCACCTAACCTTGTCATTCTCTCTGTGAAATATCCCCTCTCTTTCTCATCTAGTTCTTCCTTGGCTTCTATCCACCAGTTATTTCACTAGACACAATCTTTATTGCTATTATCCCATGTCCTCATTTTTACTTTCTCTACACGTACCATGTACGTAGTGTATAGAAAAGTTACTGTAATGCACCCAAAAATTTGATACCATCACTTCACCAGAAATATGTTTGGGGAACCCTGAATCCAAAACAAGGATTTTTAGAAAAATATTCACGTGTATGTATATCTGTGAACAACATAGCTCAAAAAGTCAGTTAAATACCAAACTTGGTATTTAAGTTCAGTATCTTGCAAGGATACAACACAAAGATTTTCAAGAAATTCCCCCCATCACAAACTACTACCAAGCTTGGTATTTAACAGACTTCTTGTTTTAAGTTAAATTGTCCACGTATGCCCTGATCTTTCTAAACAAGGCTTTTTTCTTTAGATGCATGTGTTGCTGGTTAAATCTCAGTATCAAATTTTTGGGTGGAATACAATGTCTTCTCTATCTACAATGTATATTGTATATATACGCTAGAGAAAGTAAATTAGCCATTATATTATTTCTAAACATTTTGTTTTCTAAAACAACAGATTTCTGAATTATCGTTAAAAACAAAAACTTATCTCTGATAATACCATACACCATGATGGAATGAAAACAACTAGCCTTTCTAGTTGTAATTTTTGTTAGGCAGTGCATATTAAAACAAACACTAAGGATTTTTACTTTCTCTACACATACTATGTACATAGTGTATAGAAAAGGTATTGTATTGCACCCAAAAATTCAATACCAAGATTTCACCTGAAATAAGTTTTAGGTCCCCTGTATGCAAAAAAAAAAAAGCATTTTCAGAAAAAGGTCTCCGTGTGTGTGTCTGTGAATACGATAACTCGAAAACAAAAAGATGGTAAACTACCAAGCTTTGTATTTAAGTTTAGTATCTTCCAGGGATTTGATACAAAGATTTTGAGAAAAGTCCCCCACCCCAAACTACCCTTAAACATGGAACTTTTTTCGAAAATTTTGATTTTCTCTAAAATAGTTCTGATTTCAATTAAAATATTATATATTAAAGATATTTACCTAACAAATGAGATGTATATCTTGAATTTTCTGGGAATAGCCTCTGTAGACTACTTTATTCTGGATGAATTTTAAGGAATTTTGTATGACTGCTAACCAGTAAGAGATGGACAAAAACTTACCACACCAAAAATGTACAGCACGTTAAAACATACAATTTATACAATATACATTTTTTTCGTGGAGTTGATCATTTTTGAGATATTCCTTCTTTTTGATTTCAGCTTTGAAAAATTTATACTTTTCCCATACAGGAATTTGATAACTCCTGTCCATACAAACAAAGGAACTTCAGTCACATAGCAACCAGCTTTTGACTATCACTTTAACCTATGGTACTCCCTTATTTCGCTTCTACTTACAAGGAAACAAGTAATAAGACTATTTCTGCTAATTTTTTCTCAATTGGCATGAAGTAAATAGAAGCATAAGCTTTTTAACAATAGTTTGTTGCAGAGATGTAGAGAAAGTCATGTGAATGGAACACATCAGATTTTTTTTCCATTGACATAGGGTTTACTGTAGCGACATTTGCATAGGATCCAAAAACTGCAATTGCATGTTATGTGTGTGTGTGTATGTCTTTATTAACCTTAGGCACTCTTACGAGTTCACGGCTTTGTCATATTTGAATTACACAAAGGTTAGTAATGGTAACAATACAATATCTGACCAATAGTGTAAGTTATATAATTTCTATGCTTACAGTGTTCAAAAAATTCCTGTACACTGTAGAAGGATTGCTGAATTAAGAACTCCTTTACATGTTTTCCAAACTTAGCATTATTACAGCTGTATGCTTGTGCAATATTAAGTATGGACACAGATACCAATGGCAGGTGGAATATGCCAGTTCTTTTTCTTTTATAGAAATGTATCAAAAACTACCACAATGGACAAATAGAAGCTGTTTATATAACACTGCAAAATTTATTCCCCTGGCTGCATCAATGCAAAAATATGGTTATTCTTTCAGACCCACAGGCTGCTATACAAGCAATAGTAAAACTCCCTGAAATGGTAAAAATTAAAGAAATCCAAAAGATGATTCAACAAATTAATAAACTGGGGAAAAAAGTTGTATTATAATGGACCCCATTTCATTGCGGAGTGAATGGTAATGAAAAAGCAGATTTTTTGGCAAAGAAAGGAAACCAAGTTAAACAAAAACTATTATAAAATTTCCTTATGAATCAATTGAACCATTGTAAAAAGAAAAATAGATACAAATCATATAAATAAAATAACATAGGAAAATAAAAACTGCCTACAAATTGTGCAAAATGCTAATTTAATTCCAAAATTACCAAGGAAATCAGTTGTTACCAACTTTCGTCTCATAACTGACATGATTGTCTGAATAACCATCTCTTTCAACCTCGCCAAACTGCCTTGTATGTACCAAAGAAGAAATTATGAATATGGAACATCTAGAATCATGCCAATGTCCTCTTGGTGGAGGACGATGGAGTTTTCAGGCGTAAAAATACTTATTATGGCTTCCTTTGAAAGGGAAGTAAAGCCGTTGGTCCCGCGTCGTAGATTTACGGCATAAAAGAACCTCAAATCTGATAGAGAAGCAAAATAAAGCAGTCTTTTATGCCCAGTATAATAATAATAATAATAATAATAATAATAATAAAAAAAAACACACGCCTTGCCAATTTTGAAGATAAATCCTAGCACTGTTGCTAAATACTGGGAAGCTAAAAGGAGAATGACTTCATTTTCAATTCCTGTGCATTAATGTATTCTCTCTCGCTCTCCCCCCCCCCCCACCCACATACTGAGTTAATCTTTTTTGCTGTTTTAGTTGCCTGTATATGTATTTTATTACTGTTTCTTGTGGCATGGTCATGCATCAAATTATCGATACTAAATAGGTCAATGTTATTACTAATAAAGCATATATTTTGCCAGGGACACAAACTCCCGATGAAGTTCATGTCTCATTCACACTTCCATTGAACAGCACTTACCCAACACCTATCACAGAAAGCTGGGGATTCGTCTCCACAAAGCCCTTGTCCTTTGTTTTCACCAGCTGATAGCTGACCACGGCCGCAGTAGTGCTAGAGGCTCCCATGTCATAAAACATGATGTACTGCGCTGTTTCATTGAAGTCCTTTCGTCTGAAGATCCCATAGTTCAATGCCACTGAAACAGCATACAATAATCCACATACAATTTTCATAGTAGGTGCAGGAGGTATTATATTTGAACAGAAATCCACCCCATGATTTCACTGCAAATACTGTATTTATCTAAATATAAGATAATGTTATGTTTCCAAAATATTAACTTTTAGAACTAGGGGTCGCCTTGAATTCATGATGTATGTCTTCCGAATACCATACGGGGAAAGGGTAAGTTTCAAACTTTGCAGGTATAGAAGTGGCAAAGCCTGGGGGAAATGGTATAAATGACTGCCAAGGTCACGACGTATGCGACAGATTTTCAGCATTTACTTTCGCACCGAAAATTAGCTGTTAAGGAGCCTATAAGAAATCTCATTGGTAAAAAGATTCATCCCCGAGACTAAAATACAATTACAGGACTTCTTGTGGTTGCCTGTGCTGGACGTCAATGGTCAAGCAGAAAGGGAGAGCTCAGCTGCGCATTTCTCCTCCTCGGTCCACCAATATACTGCAATGTGAATTTACGTGCAAATTCAAACTAGGCAAAACGTTTCACGATATATTATGCTGTAAAATAGCATCCATAAAGACTCGTCATTACAGCTAGGCTGCCACCAGGTTTTATCATTGCATTTTGTTCTCCCTTCTCCAACTCTCCTGCTTGCAATGTGAATTTCTGCATACATTCAAATTAGGTAAAAACATGCAAGTACGTTGTCTAAATGCAAAATCCTTGCTGTTACGACACATTGTACCATCGCACTCATACTGCACATTTCCATACTCCCCTCTCTGGAAACTGCTCAAAACGTGAATTTCCGCACAAATTCAAGTTAAGAACAATAAATAAGGGACTTAATCAGCTTTGGTGTCCATTAGTTATTCAGCAAACCCTGCAATTTCATTTAAAAATTCTTTTATATACCTATTATCTTATAAACATGTTTTATGTAAATGATATGCTAAAGCCCAAAATTAAGTTCTGAAAAATGGGGGTTGCCTTGATTGATGTATTTGGAAAAATATATAGTACATGATGAAGAATCCCTGGAAAAGTATATATATACAGAGTGATTCATAACTACTTTTACAGGCTCCTTACATAGAAATAAGAAAAAAAGTTCATACAAACAAGTGTTCCAAAATCCTTTGTTTTCCATTTATTGATTCAAGCGTTATTTTCAGCTTGTTGGAAAGGTTCAACACAAACCCACTCATAGCAAATGCTTGAAGTGTCCTCTTCTTGCATCTAGACGCATGGCCTGTCAATGCTACCTGTCTGTGTCAATGGTTTCTAGACACGCAGATTGGGATGTCTGCTGCCTAAAGCAGACATTATTTAAGGTGCCCCTAAAGATAAAAATGCCAACGATTGAGGTTGGAGAAATGAGCAGGCCATGGACTGGTCCTCATCTACCTATCCATGGTCATGCATCTTGAATGAGACTAAAATGCACTCCATTATTCATCAACCACATGTTCCTTCAAGTAAGTCTGGAAGAGTCCCTGTAGATGGCACCTGTAAGGCGTGCTGGGAGATGTATTACTTAATTGACAAAAGCCACCAGGATCAAAGAGCATGAAGCAAACATCCGTCAGATGCAACCTGAAAAATCAGTTCTGGCGGAACACTGTTTCGAAAATGACCACTTTAATAACACCAAGGAGACTGGATATTGGCCATGTAGGGTAAAATAAGCAATGGGTATTATCACCTCAGAAAAACGCAATCGCAACAGAGATTCAGGATTACAATTGAGCAATGCTTGAAAACTGGCCTTAGACCTGCAAAAAAGCCAGCAGAGAAACACAAATCAGACCCTTAGAAGAGACTCCTGAATCGCGCATGTCCGTGCTCCATTTCACCTGACCAGCCACGCCTCAGTGCACTGATTGATCTGCACGGAACCCACAAACATTTCTATATTAATAAGACCACATCAGTTCAATTTATTAAGTAACCCTGAAGATGGGAACAATGTATGCTCCTGAAACCTTGGTGCCTCACCATATCATCTGGCTACTTCAAAGGTCTTTAATGATTTTTATTAAAATATGATATAATGTTTAACATATTATTATGCTAAATAGAATGTACAGCTTGAATTTTCTGTGAATAGGCCTGTAAGTCCTGTTTATTCTGGATGAATATTGCAAACTGGTAAGCTAATAAAAGAGATAGAAAAAAATCTTACTGCACAAAAAATGTATATCTCGTTAAAACACACAATTTATAGTTTATTTTTTGTGTGGAGGTAACCGTTTGAGACATTCCTAGATTTTGGTTTAAATTTTAAAGTACTTATATATTTTTCAAATGGAAAATCGTTCATTTTTCTTTCTCCTGGTGAAGCAAAGAGAATGAAATATCAAAGTCATCCCATAGTGACCAGCTATGGAAATATTTTACTTTTACTTTGGCCTGGTATACTTCCTTAATCCTGTGTATCTACAAGAAAGTATGTAAGAACAGTATTTCTGCAAATGCTTATTTCAGTCTACATGAAGTAGATAGAAGAATAAGCTTTTGTAAAATAGCTTAATTGCAATAACATTTAAAAGCTCATTATATACGAATCAAAATGAGACATCATTCAATTCCCTAACTTGTCGGATAACAGAAATAATGGTCCTCAAAGTTACAAAAATGACTTTTGGTTGCAATTCGGAGCTTGAGACTGAAATTCCACACTTATGTAATTCCTTTATAATAAACTATTCATCGATATTAATCATACTCACTAATTTGAGGGAAGAGAAGCTAGAAACTGTGATGCATAGTCATATAATAAGTGAGTTGGAAAATGGTAACGCTACATCATTGAAAAATCTGATGTGTTCCATTCACATGACTTTCTCTACATCTCTGCATCAAATTGTCAATAAGCTTATCCTTCTATTTACTTCACGCTAATCGAGAAAAAATTAGTAGAAATAGTCTTATTACTTGCTTACTTGTAAGTAGAACTGAAATAAGGGAGTACCATAAGTTAAAGTGATAGTCAAAAGCTTGTTGCTATGTGAGTGAAGCTATTTGTATGGACAGGAGTTGACAAATTCCTGTATGAGAAAAGTATAATTTTTATAAATTGTGTATTTTAAGGTGCTCTACATTTTTTGTGTTGTAAGTCTTTTTCCATCTCTTAAGGTTTAGCAGTTATTCAAAATTCTGTAAAACTCATCCAGAATAAAGTACTCTTCAGAGGCTATTCGCTAGAAATTCAAGATATACATTTTATTTGTCAGGTAAATAGCTTTAATATATGATATTTTAATCAAAATCGTTAGAGCCATTTTTAAGAAAATCAAAATTTTCGAAAAAAGTTCCACGTAAAGGATAGTTTGGGGAGGGGGGATTTTCATGAAAATCTTTGTGTCGCATCCTTGGAAGAAACAAAACTTAAATACCAAGTTTGGTATTCAATGGTCTTTTCATTTTTGAGCTATGCTGTCCACAGACAGAGACAGACACAGACAGACACACACACACACACACACACACACACACACAGACCCTTTCCCAAAAATGCTTTTTTTGGGTTCAGGGGGACCCGAAACATGTATTTCCAGTGAAATCTCGGTATTGAATTTTTGGGTGCATTACAATACCTTCTCTATACACTATCACATAGTATGTGTAGAGAAAGTAAGAATTAATATGCCTCAATGCTACTATTCAATGATGTGTTCCTTTTTTGATCTTAGCGCCTCAATTATGGCTATTACCAGACGATTTACGATTAGTGATGACATTAGTCTTAATTCAAAATCTTCTCGGGCTTCTAGCCAGGCAAAAACTTGGCTTGGCTTGGTGTCAAGCCAAGTTTTTACCTGGCTAGAAGCCCGAGAAGATTTTGAATTAATACGTCGCCAGGAAAGCTTCAGTTCTTATTTGACATTAGTCTTCTTTGGGAAGTTAGCACACATTTCTATGAAGATGGCAATAGATACAGGACATGCTCACTAAAATTTGTGAGGCAACACACAAAAGCTTTCATCTCCACACAGTAAAGAACCAAGATAATGCCAATAAACAGTACTAGTTGCCATATTTATCCCATACAATGTTTTTTTTTCCCAAATATAGTGCAATCCACATAAACCTGAACCATTTTAATACACCATAATTTCTCTTTGAAAGTTCGTAGAAATGTGAAATTTGTTTTAATGAACTCAATGGCTCAGGGAGGATCAGCAACAATCGATCAATGACATCTGTTGACTATATTAATGATTTTGATGGAAATTATGAGCATTTTCATGACATTGTAGGCAGTTTGCAGTCATTAGAGTAACATGCAGAACTCAGTTCGAGAGCATGTTTTCATTGTGAAGACAAATTTCTTGAAAACAATACAACGGGAATTTGGAAGAGAATTTAATGCACAGGATGCTCTGACAAAGGCTAGCGAGAAAGCTGGAGATACTCGTTAGTGAGAGTGGAAAACATAGACCACCATTGAGTGCAGACTCTTACAAATGTTTGAAGGAGGTCAGTGAACTCTCCAAACAAATTGTTGCGTTGATTGAGCCAGGCTATTCATATGGCACATGCAAAGAACTGCAACTGTCAGTTTTCAGCCTTCAGCTTACAAGAATTCATGTTTTGTATTTCAAAAAATAAACACCAGACCAAAACAGAATGCTGTTTTAATAAGAAATATATCTACTTTCATTTAATTAGCATGAACTTTCTGTGCAGTAAGGTTTTGTATGCCTAATTATTGATTTTGGGATTTTTAATTTTATTTTCAAATTCTTCTTTTGCTTCCAATTTTTTTAAAAATATTGCAGATTTCTCATCCATATAATGCATATTATACAGTATACAAAAAGGATTACTAAAAATGAAATTTTTTTTTAGCTCTATGTCATTTGGTACTCATTTATGTTCTCAATAATTTAAAACCCTGCATTTTTCTCTAAAATTGTTTGGCACTTTTCAGACAAGGTTTTGCTATTTGGGTTGGCACTAAAAGGGCAATAGTTTTTGGAGCTATCATATTGACTTTTAATTATGTGATTGCTTTGGACAATGTGCAATGTTATAAGTATAAGAAACCTCTATTAACACTTTTTTACTTACCAGCAGTATAATCATTCATGAGCTGCAAGACCTTGATGCCAGCTAGCTCAGCACACTTGAGCAAAGCTTGTCGCTCGGCCTGGTTGAAATATCCTGGCACGGTTAACACAGCCTCGTTAATAGACTGACCTGCAGAATCCTCAGCAATTTCCTTTGCTTTGTGCAGTATCATTGCCAGCAGCTCTTCAGGACTATGCCTAGTTTCACTGCGAACAGACACACTGTTAATCTACATTCACAATGAAATGCAAGCGCAGATGCAACGTGAGCACAGAGTTTGGACTCATATTATTTAATGCAAGCATTCACTTAGAAACATGCAAGATGCAACACAATGCAATAGTTTGCAAACTCCAAACTTTATCCTTGCGTTGCATGCAAAGAGGAGGCATTCTGTTTCTTTTCTCTATGCATTGTCTATGAATTCAATAACAAACGATTGCAGTGCAAGATTTAACATGGCCTGCTGTACATGCATGCTCTTCTATTTGGCCGAGCTGCGCCATCTCTAATTTCCCTCAAGGGGTTATGACGGTCTCCTTGCAAGTCCTTCTTTTATTTAATGGATGTAACTATCATCTAGATAGTTGTCAAGATTTCTTGGTCCTCATAAAGCGAAGACGCAGAGAGATAATTCTTAGTTCATTAAATGTGTAGCTTTATGACTTTCTGAAGACTATGCTTGTACTATTTTCAATAATTATGAATGAACTATTACTGCGATGTCACTGCAGCGAACGTCAGTTGTTAGTATGTAATTTTATGACATATTTATTTCTAAAGATTGAGTGAATTTTCTTATGTGGTATTGTTGGTTATTTTATTCAGTTTGTAACTTGTGGAGCGCTTGGAAGATATTTGCATGTAACTTACAGATCTAGAAACCCGTGCGTTGCACTTACGATTGCATTGTGAATGGTGTCTCCTTGCATCTGTGCTTATGCTACATTACGCATTGTGATGCGAGAAACATGACACTTTCTAGTCCAGTCAATTAATTACACTAAATAACACTTACTTGGTTCAAGGAACTTGCTAAACACAACCTTCTGCAGAATGTCAAAATTGAAAACTCTGTTTCCATTTTTATTTTTTAACTTTCTGCAGAAGGATGTGTTTAGCAAGTTCCTTGAACCACCACCAGAGGAGAGATTTGCCAGCTTCACCACAACGTCCGGTTGAAAATGAAGCAAACTAGTCTAGTCCTTCAAAACATGTTCTGACAAATTAAATGATTATAATACTAAGTGTTCCCAGGCTTGACATGTACATCATCGTCTTCAGGGTAAATTGACAACTTGAAAGTCCAGATTCGCATAGTGAAGCTAGCATCTGATTAGTTCACATATTATTTTGGCCATGAAGCAACTGACATTTAATATGACTGAGGCATGGGCACCGACCTCATAGAAAACTATAGTAGTGGTCCGCTGACAAGTCCCGGGCCACTCAATGAAAACAGCATTTAAAAAAATGTTTTTTGCTTTATTTCTCAACATAATCTCCAGAAATTGTCATATCAGTGTTCTAATTTAATTAAACCATTTCTGTAGTGCGATTTATCAAGGTCATCAAAATAGCTGTTTACCGCATCAATGACCTCCTCATTGCTGTGAAAACTTCGTCCTCCAAGAAATGTTTTGAGGTTTGGGAACAGGTGGTAGTCACTGGGTGCTAAATTTGGCAAATAAGGTGGATGTTCAAGCAATTCCAACTTTAATTTGCACATTTTTCCCATTGCAATGGGCCGGAGCATTGTCGTGATGAAATGAGACTTTTTTTTTTTTTCTTTTGTCAAATAAGGTCTTTTTCTTTTCATCTCATGACTCAAACGTTGCAGTAAGCTTGCATAGTAGTCACCAGTGATACTTTTACCCTTTTCCAAGCACTCAATAAAAATAATTCCCTGTGCACCCCAGAAAACACTTGCCATAACCTTGTTAGCTGACAAAACTGACCTTGCCTTTTTTGGAGTTGGTTCACCTGGCGCAATCCACTGTTTTGACTGTAATTTACTTGCTGGAGTGTAGTGATGTATCCAAGTTTCATCCATGGTAATAAGCCGTCTCAAAAATTCACTGGAAGTTTTACAGTAGAGCTCCACATTCTTAACAGGAACAGTTTTTCTTTGCAACTTTTGATCAAGTGTCAACAAACGCGGCACCCATTTTGCACAGGTCTTGTGAAAGCCCAAAACATTACTTAACATATTACCTGCACATTCTTTTGATATGTTTACAGCCTGTGCTATCTCAAACAACTTTAATCTGCGGTCTTCCAGTACTAAAAGATGAATTTTTTCAATGATCTCTGGAGTTATCACTTCTACAGGGCGTCCAGAGCGAGGCTCATCACTAGTGCTCGTACGTCCCATTTTAAACTCTGCAACCCACTTTTTAATCATTGAATATGAAGGGGCAGTCTTTCAATGTATGTCCATTTCCTCCTTGATTTCTTTAGGCATTTAGCCCTTCAGATGGAAGTATTTAATCACTACTGGTTTTTCCAAATCCTGTATTTTCATGAAACTCTAAAATTGTCTTGTTTAAAATGCTGTCGAAAACTAAACAAGCTATTGATCAGTAACTATGGATACAAGCTAGTCTAGAGTTAAACTATACGATGCTACCATCTAAATGGCCTAGTGGCGCCACATCTGTGCGAGGCCTGTGACTTATCAGCCGACCCCTGTATGTGACGGTTATATGTTTTGAACTTGAGCATGTATAACTGCTATTTATAGTTTTCTACGAGGTCAGGGCCTATGTCTCGGTTATATTAAATATCAGTTGCGTCACAGTCAAAAGTATTATGCGAACCATTCAGATGCTAGACCATTTTCATCCAGAAAATAGGTACTCATGTAAACAGAGATGTGTGTAAAAAGCGAACCAAGTTTACACGGCATCAGCCAATGTAGGTATTACAAGGTACATCGGTTACAAAATAGTTTGCCGAGTACTAATAAAAACTAATGGAGCTCCTCTATTACATAACAATGGTGTGCTTAGCGTGTGATTAGGTAGAGTTGCAGTAAAATAAATCTAAAGTAAACAATCAAATTGGACTTAATTAGAAAATGAGGAAACAAGATGTGCAAACTGCATTCTGCTGGCGAGCTTTGGATGTAGGAAGGTGAGACTGTTAGTATATAAACCATCATGACCAAACAAATGCAGTGGTAAGCCCTTTAACGAGTGGTGATAAACGTGTAATTTTGAATTGTTTCACAAACTGTGCAAGAAATATCCCACCCTACCATCAAGGAGTTGTTGACATGACAGCAGAGTTTACACGTGTGTATAAATTTTGTGTGCAACGAAAGTTTAAAACACACAAGTTAACCACACTTGGAAAATTAAGGAGACATAAAAAGCCAAAAGGCCAGTTCTAGAAGTTCAGTGTCTTTTGGACATCTCAACACATAAAACCAGACATTGAACTTATTAAACATGTAAAAAACACAAGTGAACTAGCAATTTGGGCAAGGATACACATAAGGAAAAATGTGCACAGAGTTATGAATTTTGAAATATCACCAGCAGACAACACCTAAATATTACCTGCAAGAAAACCAGATGGCAGCACAGAGGTAATTACGAATGTAATCTCCCCTTTTAAAGCCAGTCAAACACCTGCCGATGATGAAGATGAACATCTTTGAAATGCATCCGGGGAAAACTAAGTGAAACTATAGTGTCCACATTTGACCCAAATTAGTTACGTAATTAAACAAGTTTTTATAATAATGGTAATGCTCCTCTCTTATCTATACTGAAAGGTACAATCAGTAAATTAGAACCAGTTGAAAAATTCAATGCCACGGCCGGGATTTGAACACAGTTGGTTGAACCGGATAAGACGTATATAATCAGAAGATTGAATGCCATACTGGCAAGTTGTCACAGTAGCTCAAAGGTCAGAGGAACCATACGGAGAGTGGGAGAACCATGGTCAAATCCCGGCTGTGGCACTGAATTTTTCAACTGGTTCTAATAAACTTTTTATAAGTTGTTACTTGGCACTGATTTTGGAAATGGTAAGAATTTCATTGCTGACTGTGAAGATGTATCGTTAAATTCTTGTGTACAGACAGGAAGGGCAGAAACTGTATTTTCTCAACGACATTTGGGTGCAAGGCTACTTAACCTCCCAGGTACGGATAGACATCACCTTTAAAAGTAAATCACAGGCAGAAGATGATGAAGGGTGAGAGGAGGAGCACAACTCTGATATTTTTTTTTTTTTTTTTAGCTTAACGTCCTTTAACCTGGTTGGTCATACTGGACAATGAATGAAATTGGTGCCTCATCTGGGTAACTCACCCTAAGCAAGATTCGAACTTACGAACTTTTGAATGTGAAGCAGCCACACTGCCCAGGTGGGCTTTCTCCGACCTTGATGGAATACAACCTCTCTGATCCAGATTAGGTGTGCTTTTTGCATTTATTTTCATATAATGATTTTTGTATCTCTTATTTACATCTTTAGTTCGGAGTGCTATACAAAATTGTTATCTAATCAGGTAGGAGGGAAGTGATAAGGTTCCACACGGTTCTCTCTCTTGGCACCAATTAGAGCCACAAAGTGGAGGAGTACATTTTGTGCTTTGTTTACATGAGGATAAATTCAGCCAGTAAAAGGGTCTAGCTTCCCTCAGGCACTATAAATACGCGAATCTGAACTTTCAAGTTACCAGTTTACCTGAAGACAAAGATGATGCACAGCTTGGAAACGTTGAAGTTGATCATGAAATTACCGGGCTCGAAGCCTGAGAACATCATCAGGAAAGCTTCCGCTCTTACTGTTTTCAAACTTGCAAGATAACAAGAAGGGACTTACTAGTCGTGCTCAAAGAGAATAGTCGCTCTATTAGGTTCAGCAACTAATTTATAGTATGGGAAACGTTTCTCGTACAAATCCACTATGGGGTTATCTATTCTCTTTCCCAGGAGATCCAGCAGGTAGCCGTAACTATTCTTTGGGAAACGCACCCCAAGGGTTACTGCTTCATCACCAAAGGTTCTCTCACCACCACGGAATGCTATAGTAACTGGAGTCTTTCGTTTTGATTCTTTATTTAATGCTATTTCCATTGGGACGCCAGGCTAGAAAAGATAAACCACATTATTTACAACATAATGGAGTAGAATACTGATAACTTGACTCTCAATAACACAACATTCCATATAAATTAACTTTTTAAAAATCTGACATGTTCCATTCACATGACTTTCTCTACATCACTGTAACACATTATTCTTCTATATAATAGACAATAACATTAGCAGAAACTGTCTTAATTAATTGCTTCCTTGTAAGCAGAAGTAAAAATAAGGGAATACACTACGCTAAAGTGAGTCAAATCTTTTAAAAGCTGGTTTCTATGCATGGCCAGAACAAAAGTGTGAGAAAACATTTTAAATCTCAAACAAATAATTTTAATTATCTCAGAAATGGTCAATTCCATGAAAAAAATGTATGGCATAAATTGTGTGTTTACATGTGCTCTACATTTTTTTCTGAAGTAAGCTTTTGTCTATCTCTTACGGTTTACCAGTTATGCAAAATTCTTTCAGAATAAAGTGGTCTTTAGAGGCTATTCCCAGAAAATTCAATATATACATTTTATTTGCACATAAATATCTTTAATACACAGAATTTTAATGAAAATCGTTAGAGCCATTTTTGAGAAAATAATTTTTTTTTTAAATTTCTCCATGTAAAGGGTAGTTTGGGGTGGAGGGATATTTCTCAAAAGTTTTGTGTCACATCCCTGGAAGATACTAAACTTAAATACCAAGGTTTGGTATATTACCAACTTTTTTGTTTTCGAGTTATTGCATTCACAAAAACACGGACCTTTTTCAAAAAATGCTTTTATTGGATACCTTAAAATGTATATTTCCAGTGAAATCTCAGTGTGGAATTTTTTTTGCCTTCTCTATACACTATGTACATAGTACGTGTAGAGAAAGTAAAAATTTGTTATCTTTAGACTTGACTGTAGTAATTTCTAGAGTCAAAACTTGGCCACAGCCTGTGTGACCTTCACTACATTTCCCTACATGTGCATCAGTCGCACGTGAATAGCATGAGGAATGTTTAGTTTAGCTTGAAGTGCCTCAGTACCACAAAGAGTGTTTATGTATGATACATATGTGCTTACATCATCTTTGTTTTTTTAGTTTAATGTCCTTTAACCTGGTTGGTCATATTAGACGATGAATGAAATTGGTGAAATGATACTCAAATGATCTCGGGGTCCATGGAGATTAAAGTCACTCAAAATCTGTCTTCTCAGGATAAGGGAAAACCCCCCAAAAAAAAACAAAAAAAAACTTATACGGGCAACTCACCCTAAGCGAGATTCGAACTCATGACCTTTGGAATGTGAGGCAGACATGCTACCACCACACTACCCAGGCAAGCTACATCATCTTGTTGAGAAGCTGTAAGGCAATTTGAAACAATTTCCTGGTGTGCGTGCTCCAAGTACAGAGACCATTTGTTTGCTTGTATATAAATTCGGGGAGATGCATCAATTTTGATAGGAAAAGAAGACGTGTGCCTTAGGAGCAGAAATTAATGAAATCGGAGAAAGGTTCAACAGTCACCTTACACAAGTAACTGGCATTTTGAAAGCTTCAGCATGGAAAGCAACAACACTTTTAAAACTCAAACCATACAAGGTTACTGTTGTCCAGGAATTACTACCCTATGTTCTCCATGCAGTTTTTATTTATGGGGCAACTTGAAAAATAAAATCTGATGTGTTACATTCACATGACTTTCTCTACCTCTCTGCAACAAATTATTGTTAAAAATCTTATGCTTCCATTTACTTCATACTAATTGAGAAAAAATTAGCACAAATAGTCTTGTGGCTTGCTTCCTTGTAAGTAGAAGCGAAATAAGCGAGTAGCATAGGTTAAATAATAGTCAAAAGCTGGTTGCTATGTGAATGAAGTTCCTTTATTTCTGTGGACAGGAATTCACCAATTCCTGTATGAGAAAAGTATGTTTTTCAAAGCTGAAACCATAAACAAGGAATACCTAAAAAACTATCAACTCCACGAAAAAAATGTATATAACATAAATTGTGTGTTTTAATGTGCTCTACAATTTTTATGTGCTAAGTTTTCGTCCATCTCTTACGGTTTACCAGTTATGCAAAATTCTATAAAATTCACCCAGAATAAATTAGTCTTCAGAGGCTATTCCCAGAAAATTCAAGATATACATTTTATTTGTCAGGCAATTATCTTTAATATATGATATTTTAATCAAAATCATTAGCCATTTTTAGAATTTTTTTTTTTTCAAAAACAGTTCTTTGTGAAGGGTAGTTTGGGGTGGGTGATTTTATTGAAAAACTGTGTGTCACAGTTGGAAGATACCAAACTTTTAATATCAAGTTTGGTATTTAACGGTCTTTTCATTTTTGAGCTATTCTGCCCACAGACACACACACGGACATGTTTCTAAAAATGCTTTTTTGGATTCAGGGGAACCCAAAACATGTATTTCTGGTGAAAACTCGGTATTGAATTTTTGGGTGCAATACAATACCTTCTCTACACACTATGGACAAAGTGCATGTAGAGAAAGTAAAAATATAGAATACTAATCCTCACACATTAAGAGAAAACAAAATATCAGGAAGAAACTAATTTGTTAACTGCGAGTGACGCAAGGGTCGTTTGACTGGCAGTCAAGTGTACAGTACATGACCGAGAGCAAATGAAATGGAGTGTTATTTATGGACACACTTTAACTACTATGTTTCTCAGTGTCACATTCTAAATTGGGCGTGAAAGACGCTTAATTTTGCTCAGAGGCCTCTCTATCAGTCTTGAGGTTCTTTTACGTGCCGTAAATCTACGACACGGGACCAACAGCTTTACCTCCCTTCCGAAGGAAGCCATGCTAAGGATTTTTACATGCGAAAAAATTCATCGCCCTCCGCCAGGTTTGAACCTACGACCTTGGGTATATGAAGTAAGCATGGTAACCATTACCCACAGAGGGCGACTGACCGAGAGAAGGACCATGCTATATAGCATACTTACAGTATAATCCACTCTGGTATAAATAGTATGGATACATTTTAATTAGTGTTCATATTTATGCATATAAATGTCCATATGTTTTCCTGGTCTGAATTTGGCACATTTTGCAGATTTTGCAATTTATTTACGACACTAATTTGATGACAAGTTTTGTTATTTTTGTGAAAATACAATTTACCTCACTCTCCCTCTGCCCAAGGCCTTCAACATCTGAGTCAGAATATAACCAGCTAGCAGAAAGTTGTCATGAAATCAAAAGTTTGCTGCTAATATCTGTAGCTCAAATAACTTGTTTGGAAGCTTTCTTACTTTCTCTGGTGGATAGAGAAGGTATTGTATTCCACTCAAAAATTTGATTCTGAGATCTCACCAGATATATATGTTTTGGGGTCCTCTAAGTCTGAAAAAAAGGCACTTTACAAAAAGGTCCATGTGGTATGTGTATCTCTGTGGACAGCATAGCTCAAAAATGAAAACACTGTTAAATACCAAACTTGGTATTTAGGTTTGGTAACTTCCAAGATGTGATATACAGATTTTCAGCAAACCCCCTGCTACAAACTACCCTTTACATGGAAACATTTTCACAAATTTTGAATTTCTAAAAAATAGCTCTTATGATTTTGATTAAAATTATGTATATTTAAGATAAAACAACCCAAAAAAAAAGTATATCTTGAATTTTTTGGGAATAGCCTCTGGAGACCTCTTTATTCTGGATGAATTTTACAGAATTTTGCATAACCGACAAACCATAAGAGATAGGCAAAAACTTAGCACACAAAAAATGTAGAGCACATTAAAACACACAATTTATGTTATATACATTTTTTTCGTAGAGTGATCATTTTTGAGATATTCCTTGTTTTTGGTTTCAGCTTTAAAAAACTTATACTTGTCAACTTGTGTGCATACAAACAAAGGAACTTCAGTGACATAGTAACCAGCTTTTGACCATCACTTTAACCTATGGAACTCCCTTGTTTCGCTTCTACTTACAAGGAAGCAAGTAAAAAGACTGCTGCTAATTTGTTCTCGATTAGCATGCAGTAATTACAAGCATAAGCTTCTTAACAATAATTTGTTGCAGAGATGTAGAGAAAGTCATGTGAATGGAGCACATCAAATTTTTATAACTTTATGATATATTAAGTGATTTCTTTAAATATGCTTAAAGTTATTTGATTGATTTTAAATTAAAGATATATCATAGCTTTAAATAGCAAGTATTACAACTATAACATTAAGAATCAAATTAATTTTATCTATTTCAAATAAATCTACTGCAAAGAATGCATTTATAATAAATAGTTATGTGGTATAACGAATTACCACTCCAACTAAAAAAATCTGAATATCTCAAAAACGATCAACTCCACAAACAAAATGCATAACATAAATTCTGTGCTTCAAGAAGCTCTACATTTTCTATTCTGTACGTTTTTGTCTATCTCTTATGGTCTAACAGTTATGCAAAATTCCGCAAAAATCATCCGGAATAAAGAGATCTTCAGGCCATTCTCAGGAAAATTAAAGATATACAGATTATTAGTAATGTAAATATCTTTAATATATGACATTTTAATCAAAATCGTTAGCCATTTATTAGAAAATCAAAACCAGTGAAGACAGATCACGATCATGATCAAGGATAGCTACACAGATAAGCTCTGGTCAATCATAGTACTGTATACCATTTACTAGAGGTCACTAGTGGTACAGCCCAGTGAAGAGGGACCATGATAATGATGAAGGATAGACACACAGATAAGCTCTGGTCTATCATAGTACGTATACCATTTACTACAGGTCACTAGTGGTACAGCCCAGTGAAGAGGGACCATGATAATGATCAAGGATAGACAAACAGATAAGCTCTGGTCTATCATAGTACGTATACCATTTACTAGAGGTCACTAGTGGTACAGCCCAGTGAAGAGGGACCATGATAATGATGAAGGATAGACACACAGATAAGCTCTGGTCTATCATAGTACGTATACCATTTACTACAGTCACTAGTGGTACAGCCCAGTGAAGAGGGACCATGATCATGATCAAGGATAGACACACAGATAAGCTCTATCATAGTACTGTATACCATTTACTACAGGTCACTAGTGGTACAGCCCAGTGAAGAGGGACCATGATAATGATGAAGGATAGACACACAGATAAGCTCTGGTCTATCATAGTACTGTATACCGTTTACTAGAGGTCACTAGTGGTACAGCCCAGTGGAGAGGGACCATGATCAAGGATAGACACACAGATAAGCTCTGGTCTATTATAGTACTGTATACCATTTACTAGAGGTCACTAGTGGTACAGCCCAGTGAAGAGGGACCATGTTCATGATCAAGGATAGACACACAGATAAGCTCTGGTCTATCATAGTACTGTATACCATTTATTAGAGGTCACTAGTGGTAGAGCCCAGTGGAGAGGGACCATGTTCATGATCAAGGATAGACACACAGATAAGCTCTGGTCTATCATAGTACTGTATACCATTTACTAGAGGTCACTAGTGGTACAGCCCAGTGAAGAGGGACCATGTTCATGATAAAGGATAGACACACAGATAAGCTCTATCATAGTACTGTATACCATTTACTAGAGGTCACTAGTGGTACAGCCCAGTGAAGAGGGACCATGATCATGATAAAGGATAGACACACAGATAAGCTCTATCATAGTACTGTATACCATTTACTAGAGGTCACTAGTGGTACAGCCCAGTGGAGAGGGACCATGTTCATGATCAAGGATAGACACACAGATAAGCTCTGGTCTATCATAGTATTGTATACCATTTACTAGAGGTCACTAGTGGTACAGCCCAGTGAAGATGGACCATGATCATGATCAAGGATAGACACACAGATAAGCTCTGGTCTATCATAGTACTGTATACCATTTACTAGAGGTCACTAGTGGCACAGCCCAGTGGAGAGGGACCATGATCATGATCAAGGATAGACACACAGATAAGCTCTGCTCTATCATAGTACTGTATACCATTTACTAGAGGTCACTAGTGGTACAGCCCAGTGAAGAGGGACCATGTTCATGATAAAGGATACACACAGATAAGGTCTATCATAGTACTGTATACCATTTACTAGAGGTCACTAGTGGTACAGCCCAGTGAAGAGGGACCATGTTCATGATCAAGGATAGACACACAGATAAGCTCTGGTCTATCATAGTACTGTATACCATTTACTAGAGGTCACTAGTGGTACAGCCCAGTGAAGAGGGACCATGTTCATGATCAAGGATAGACACACAGATAAGCTCTGGTCTATCATAGTACTGTATACCATTTATTAGAGGTCACTAGTGGTACAGCCCAGTGAAGAGGGACCATGTTCATGATCAAGGATAGACACACAGATAAGCTCTGGTCTATCATAGTACTGTATACCATTTATTAGAGGTCACTAGTGGTAGAGCCCAGTGGAGAGGGACCATGTTCATGATCAAGGATAGACACACAGATAAGCTCTGGTCTATCATAGTACTGTATACCATTTACTAGAGGTCACTAGTGGTACAGCCCAGTGAAGAGGGACCATGTTCATGATAAAGGATAGACACACAGATAAGCTCTATCATAGTACTGTATACCATTTACTAGAGGTCACTAGTGGTACAGCCCAGTGAAGAGGGACCATGATCATGATAAAGGATAGACACACAGATAAGCTCTATCATAGTACTGTATACCATTTACTAGAGGTCACTAGTGGTACAGCCCAGTGGAGAGGGACCATGTTCATGATCAAGGATAGACACACAGATAAGCTCTGGTCTATCATAATATTGTATACCATTTACTAGAGGTCACTAGTGGTACAGCCCAGTGGAGAGGGACCATGATCAAGGATAGACACACAGATAAGCTCTGGTATATCATAGTACTGTATACCATTTACTAGAGGTCACTAGTGGTACAGCCCAGTGAAGAGGGACCATGATCATGATCAAGGATAGACACACAGATAAACTCTGGTCTATCATAGTCTGTATACCATTTACTAGAGGTCACTAGTGGTACAGCCCAGTGGAGAGGGACCATGTTCATGATCAAGGATAGACACACAGATAAACTCTGGTCTATCATAGTACTGTATACCATTTACTAGAGGTCACTAGTGGTACAGCCCAGTGAAGATGGACCATGATCATGATCAAGGATAGACACACAGATAAGCTCTGGTCTATCATAGTACTGTATACCATTTACTAGAGGTCACTAGTGGTACAGCCCAGTGAAGAGGGACCATGATCATGATCAAGGATAGACACACAGATAAACTCTGGTCTATCATAGTCTGTATACCATTTACTAGAGGTCACTAGTGGTACAGCCCAGTGGAGAGGGACCATGTTCATGATCAAGGATAGACACACAGATAAGCTCTGGTCTATCATAGTACTGTATACCATTTACTAGAGGTCACTAGTGGTACCGCCCAGTGAAGAGGGACCATGATCAAGGATAGACACACAGATAAGCTCTATCATAGTACTGTATACCATTTACTACAGGTCACTAGTGGTACAGCCCAGTGAAGAGGGACCATGATCAAGGATAGACACACAGATAAGCTCTGGTCTATTACAGTACTGTATACCATTTACTACAGGTCATTAGTGGTACAGCCCAGTGAAGAGGGACCATGATCAAGGATAGACACACAGATAAGCTCTGGTCTATTACAGTACTGTATACCATTTACTACAGGTCACTAGTGGTACAGCCCAGTGGAGAGGGACCATGATCATGATCAAGGATAGACACACAGATAAACTCTGGTCTATCATAGTCTGTATACCATTTACTAGAGGTCACTAGTGGTACAGCCCAGTGAAGAGGGACCATGATCATGATCAAGGATAGACACACAGATAAACTCTGGTCTATCATAGTCTGTATACCATTTACTAGAGGTCACTAGTGGTACAGCCCAGTGGAGAGGGATCATGATCATGATCAAGGATAGACACACAGATAAACTCTGGTCTATCATAGTACTGTATACCATTTACTAGAGGTCACTAGTGGTACAGCCCAGTGAAGATGGACCATGATCATGATCAAGGATAGACACACAGATAAGCTCTGGTCTATCATAGTACTGTATACCATTTACTAGAGGTCACTAGTGGTACAGCCCAGTGAAGAGGGACCATGATCATGATCAAGGATAGACACACAGATAAACTCTGGTCTATCATAGTCTGTATACCATTTACTAGAGGTCACTAGTGGTACAGCCCAGTGGAGAGGGACCATGTTCAAGATCAAGGATAGACACACAGATAAGCTCTGGTCTATCATAGTACTGTATACCATTTACTAGAGGTCACTAGTGGTACCGCCCAGTGAAGAGGGACCATGATCAAGGATAGACACACAGATAAGCTCTGGTCTATCATAGTACTGTATACCATTTACTAGAGGTCACTAGTGGTACAGCCCAGTGAAGAGGGACCATGTTCATGATCAAGGATAGACACACAGATAAGCTCTGGTCTATCATAGTACTGTATACCATTTACTAGAGGTCACTAGTGGTACAGCCCAGTGAAGAGGGACCATGTTCATGATAAAGGATAGACACACAGATAAGCTCTATCATAGTACTGTATACCATTTACTAGAGGTCACTAGTGGTACAGCCCAGTGGAGAGGGACCATAATCATGATCAAGGATAGACACACAGATAAGCTCTATCATAGTACTGTATACCATTTACTAGAGGTCACTAGTGGTACAGCCCAGTGGAGAGGGACCATGTTCATGATCAAGGATAGACACACAGATAAGCTCTGGACTATCATAGTACTGTATACCATTTACTAGAGGTCACTAGTGGTACAGCCCAGTGAAGAGGGACCATGTTCATGATAAAGGATAGACACACAGATAAGCTCTATCATAGTACTGTATACCATTTACTACAGGTCACTAGTGGTACAGCCCAGTGAAGAGGGACCATGATCAAGGATAGACACACAGATAAGCTCTGGTCTATTACAGTACTGTATACCATTTACTACAGGTCACTAGTGGTACAGCCCAGTGGAGAGGGACCATGTTCATGATAAAGGATAGACACACAGATAAGCTCTATCATAGTACTGTATACCATTTACTACAGGTCACTAGTGGTACAGCCCAGTGAAGAGGGACCATGATCAAGGATAGACACACAGATAAGCTCTGGTCTATTACAGTACTGTATACCATTTACTAGAGGTCACTAGTGGTACAGCCCAGTGAAGAGGGACCATGATCAAGGATAGACACACAGATAAGCTCTGGTCTATTACAGTACTGTATACCATTTACTACAGGTCACTAGTGGTACAGCCCAGTGAAGAGGGACCATGATCAAGGATAGACACACAGATAAGCTCTGGTCTATTACAGTACTGTATACCATTTACTAGAGGTCACTAGTGGTACAGCCCAGTGAAGAGGGACCATGATCAAGGATAGACACACAGATAAGCTCTGGTCTATTACAGTACTGTATACCATTTACTACAGGTCACTAGTGGTACAGCCCAGTGAAGAGGGACCATGATCAAGGATAGACACACAGATAAGCTCTGGTCTATTACAGTACTGTATACCATTTACTACAGGTCACTAGTGGTACAGCCCAGTGGAGAGGGACCATGTTCATGATCAAGGATAGACACACAGATAAGCTCTGGTCTATTACAGTACTGTATACCATTTACTACAGGTCACTAGTGGTACAGCCCAGTGGAGAGGGACCATGATCAAGGATAGACACACAGATAAGCTCTGGTCTATTACAGTACTGTATACCATTTACTACAGGTCACTAGTGGTACAGCCCAGTGGAGAGGGACCATGTTCATGATCAAGGATAGACACACAGATAAGCTCTGGTCTATTACAGTACTGTATACCATTTACTACAGGTCACTAGTGGTACAGCCCAGTGGAGAGGGACCATGATCAAGGATAGACACACAGATAAGCTCTGGTCTATTACAGTACTGTATACCATTTACTACAGGTCACTAGTGGTACAGCCCAGTGGAGAGGGACCATGTTCATGATCAAGGATAGACACACAGATAAGCTCTGGTCTATCATAGTACTGTATACCATTTACTAGAGGTCACTAGTGGTACAGCCCAGTGAAGAGGGACCATGATCATGATCAAGGATAGACACACAGATAAACTCTGGTCTATCATAGTCTGTATACCATTTACTAGAGGTCACTAGTGGTACAGCCCAGTGGAGAGGGACCATGTTCATGATCAAGGATAGACACACAGATAAGCTCTGGTCTATCATAGTACTGTATACCATTTACTAGAGGTCATTAGTGGTACAGCCCATGGAAGAGGGACCATGATCAAGGATAGACACACAGATAAGCTCTGGTCTATTACAGTACTGTATACCATTTACTAGAGGTCACTAGTGGTACAGCCCAGTGGAGAGGGATCATGATCATGATCAAGGATAGACACACAGATAAACTCTGGTCTATCATAGTACTGTATACCATTTACTAGAGGTCACTAGTGGTACAGCCCAGTGAAGATGGACCATGATCATGATCAAGGATAGACACACAGATAAGCTCTGGTCTATCATAGTACTGTATACCATTTACTAGAGGTCACTAGTGGTACAGCCCAGTGAAGAGGGACCATGATCATGATCAAGGATAGACACACAGATAAACTCTGGTCTATCATAGTCTGTATACCATTTACTAGAGGTCACTAGTGGTACAGCCCAGTGGAGAGGGACCATGTTCATGATCAAGGATAGACACACAGATAAGCTCTGGTCTATCATAGTACTGTATACCATTTACTAGAGGTCACTAGTGGTACCGCCCAGTGAAGAGGGACCATGATCAAGGATAGACACACAGATAAGCTCTATCATAGTACTGAATACCATTTACTACAGGTCACTAGTGGTACAGCCCAGTGAAGAGGGACCATGATCAAGGATAGACACACAGATAAGCTCTGGTCTATTACAGTACTGTATACCATTTACTACAGGTCATTAGTGGTACAGCCCAGTGAAGAGGGACCATGATCAAGGATAGACACACAGATAAGCTCTGGTCTATTACAGTACTGTATACCATTTACTACAGGTCACTAGTGGTACAGCCCAGTGGAGAGGGACCATGTTCATGATCAAGGATAGACACACAGATAAGCTCTGGTCTATCATAGTACTGTATACCATTTACTAGAGGTCACTAGTGGTACAGCCCAGTGAAGAGGGACCATGTTCATGATCAAGGATAGACACACAGATAAGCTCTGGTCTATCATAGTACTGTATACCATTTACTAGAGGTCACTAGTGGTACAGCCCAGTGGAGAGGGACCATGTTCATGATCAAGGATAGACACACAGATAAGCTCTGGTCTATCATAGTACTGTATACCATTTACTAGAGGTCACTAGTGGTACAGCCCAGTGAAGAGGGACCATGTTCATGATAAAGGATAGACACACAGATAAGCTCTATCATAGTACTGTATACCATTTACTAGAGGTCACTAGTGGTACAGCCCAGTGGAGAGGGACCATGATCATGATCAAGGATAGACACACAGATAAGCTCTATCATAGTACTGTATACCATTTACTAGAGGTCACTAGTGGTACAGCCCAGTGGAGAGGGACCATAATCATGATCAAGGATAGACACACAGATAAGCTCTATCATAGTACTGTATACCATTTACTAGAGGTCACTAGTGGTACAGCCCAGTGGAGAGGGACCATGTTCATGATCAAGGATAGACACACAGATAAGCTCTGGACTATCATAGTACTGTATACCATTTACTAGAGGTCACTAGTGGTACAGCCCAGTGAAGAGGGACCATGTTCATGATAAAGGATAGACACACAGATAAGCTCTATCATAGTACTGTATACCATTTACTACAGGTCACTAGTGGTACAGCCCAGTGAAGAGGGACCATGATCAAGGATAGACACACAGATAAGCTCTGGTCTATTACAGTACTGTATACCATTTACTACAGGTCACTAGTGGTACAGCCCAGTGGAGAGGGACCATGTTCATGATAAAGGATAGACACACAGATAAGCTCTATCATAGTACTGTATACCATTTACTACAGGTCACTAGTGGTACAGCCCAGTGAAGAGGGACCATGATCAAGGATAGACACACAGATAAGCTCTGGTCTATTACAGTACTGTATACCATTTACTAGAGGTCACTAGTGGTACAGCCCAGTGAAGAGGGACCATGATCAAGGATAGACACACAGATAAGCTCTGGTCTATTACAGTACTGTATACCATTTACTACAGGTCACTAGTGGTACAGCCCAGTGAAGAGGGACCATGATCAAGGATAGACACACAGATAAGCTCTGGTCTATTACAGTACTGTATACCATTTACTACAGGTCACTAGTGGTACAGCCCAGTGGAGAGGGACCATGTTCATGATCAAGGATAGACACACAGATAAGCTCTGGTCTATTACAGTACTGTATACCATTTACTACAGGTCACTAGTGGTACAGCCCAGTGGAGAGGGACCATGATCAAGGATAGACACACAGATAAGCTCTGGTCTATTACAGTACTGTATACCATTTACTACAGGTCACTAGTGGTACAGCCCAGTGGAGAGGGACCATGTTCATGATCAAGGATAGACACACAGATAAGCTCTGGTCTATTACAGTACTGTATACCATTTACTACAGGTCACTAGTGGTACAGCCCAGTGGAGAGGGACCATGATCAAGGATAGACACACAGATAAGCTCTGGTCTATTACAGTACTGTATACCATTTACTACAGGTCACTAGTGGTACAGCCCAGTGGAGAGGGACCATGTTCATGATCAAGGATAGACACACAGATAAGCTCTGGTCTATCATAGTACTGTATACCATTTACTAGAGGTCACTAGTGGTACAGCCCAGTGAAGAGGGACCATGATCATGATCAAGGATAGACACACAGATAAACTCTGGTCTATCATAGTCTGTATACCATTTACTAGAGGTCACTAGTGGTACAGCCCAGTGGAGAGGGACCATGTTCATGATCAAGGATAGACACACAGATAAGCTCTGGTCTATCATAGTACTGTATACCATTTACTAGAGGTCACTAGTGTTACCGCCCAGTGAAGAGGGACCATGATCAAGGATAGACACACAGATAAGCTCTATCATAGTACTGTATACCATTTACTACAGGTCACTAGTGGTACAGCCCAGTGAAGAGGGACCATGATCAAGGATAGACACACAGATAAGCTCTGGTCTATTACAGTACTGTATACCATTTACTACAGGTCATTAGTGGTACAGCCCATGGAAGAGGGACCATGATCAAGGATAGACACACAGATAAGCTCTGGTCTATTACAGTACTGTATACCATTTACTAGAGGTCACTAGTGGTACAGCCCAGTGGAGAGGGATCATGATCATGATCAAGGATAGACACACAGATAAACTCTGGTCTATCATAGTACTGTATACCATTTACTAGAGGTCACTAGTGGTACAGCCCAGTGAAGATGGACCATGATCATGATCAAGGATAGACACACAGATAAGCTCTGGTCTATCATAGTACTGTATACCATTTACTAGAGGTCACTAGTGGTACAGCCCAGTGAAGAGGGACCATGATCATGATCAAGGATAGACACACAGATAAACTCTGGTCTATCATAGTCTGTATACCATTTACTAGAGGTCACTAGTGGTACAGCCCAGTGGAGAGGGACCATGTTCATGATCAAGGATAGACACACAGATAAGCTCTGGTCTATCATAGTACTGTATACCATTTACTAGAGGTCACTAGTGGTACCGCCCAGTGAAGAGGGACCATGATCAAGGATAGACACACAGATAAGCTCTATCATAGTACTGAATACCATTTACTACAGGTCACTAGTGGTACAGCCCAGTGAAGAGGGACCATGATCAAGGATAGACACACAGATAAGCTCTGGTCTATTACAGTACTGTATACCATTTACTACAGGTCATTAGTGGTACAGCCCAGTGAAGAGGGACCATGATCAAGGATAGACACACAGATAAGCTCTGGTCTATTACAGTACTGTATACCATTTACTACAGGTCACTAGTGGTACAGCCCAGTGGAGAGGGACCATGTTCATGATCAAGGATAGACACACAGATAAGCTCTGGTCTATCATAGTACTGTATACCATTTACTAGAGGTCACTAGTGGTACAGCCCAGTGAAGAGGGACCATGTTCATGATCAAGGATAGACACACAGATAAGCTCTGGTCTATCATAGTACTGTATACCATTTACTAGAGGTCACTAGTGGTACAGCCCAGTGGAGAGGGACCATGTTCATGATCAAGGATAGACACACAGATAAGCTCTGGTCTATCATAGTACTGTATACCATTTACTAGAGGTCACTAGTGGTACAGCCCAGTGAAGAGGGACCATGTTCATGATAAAGGATAGACACACAGATAAGCTCTATCATAGTACTGTATACCATTTACTAGAGGTCACTAGTGGTACAGCCCAGTGGAGAGGGACCATGATCATGATCAAGGATAGACACACAGATAAGCTCTATCATAGTACTGTATACCATTTACTAGAGGTCACTAGTGGTACAGCCCAGTGGAGAGGGACCATGTTCATGATCAAGGATAGACACACAGATAAGCTCTGGACTATCATAGTACTGTATACCATTTACTAGAGGTCACTAGTGGTACAGCCCAGTGAAGAGGGACCATGTTCATGATAAAGGATAGACACACAGATAAGCTCTATCATAGTACTGTATACCATTTACTACAGGTCACTAGTGGTACAGCCCAGTGAAGAGGGACCATGATCAAGGATAGACACACAGATAAGCTCTGGTCTATTACAGTACTGTATACCATTTACTACAGGTCACTAGTGGTACAGCCCAGTGGAGAGGGACCATGTTCATGATAAAGGATAGACACACAGATAAGCTCTATCATAGTACTGTATACCATTTACTACAGGTCACTAGTGGTACAGCCCAGTGAAGAGGGACCATGATCAAGGATAGACACACAGATAAGCTCTGGTCTATTACAGTACTGTATACCATTTACTAGAGGTCACTAGTGGTACAGCCCAGTGAAGAGGGACCATGATCAAGGATAGACACACAGATAAGCTCTGGTCTATTACAGTACTGTATACCATTTACTACAGGTCACTAGTGGTACAGCCCAGTGAAGAGGGACCATGATCAAGGATAGACACACAGATAAGCTCTGGTCTATTACAGTACTGTATACCATTTACTACAGGTCACTAGTGGTACAGCCCAGTGGTGAGGGACCATGTTCATGATCAAGGATAGACACACAGATAAGCTCTGGTCTATTACAGTACTGTATACCATTTACTACAGGTCACTAGTGGTACAGCCCAGTGGAGAGGGACCATGTTCATGATCAAGGATAGACACACAGATAAGCTCTGGTCTATTACAGTACTGTATACCATTTACTACAGGTCACTAGTGGTACAGCCCAGTGGAGAGGGACCATGTTCATGATCAAGGATAGACACACAGATAAGCTCTGGTCTATTACAGTACTGTATACCATTTACTACAGGTCACTAGTGGTACAGCCCAGTGGAGAGGGACCATGATCAAGGATAGACACACAGATAAGCTCTGGTCTATTACAGTACTGTATACCATTTACTACAGGTCACTAGTGGTACAGCCCAGTGGAGAGGGACCATGTTCATGATCAAGGATAGACACACAGATAAGCTCTGGTCTATCATAGTACTGTATACCATTTACTAGAGCTCACTAGTGGTACAGCCCAGTGAAGAGGGACCATGATCATGATCAAGGATAGACACACAGATAAACTCTGGTCTATCATAGTCTGTATACCATTTACTAGAGGTCACTAGTGGTACAGCCCAGTGGAGAGGGACCATGTTCATGATCAAGGATAGACACACAGATAAGCTCTGGTCTATCATAGTACTGTATACCATTTACTAGAGGTCACTAGTGGTACCGCCCAGTGAAGAGGGACCATGATCAAGGATAGACACACAGATAAGCTCTATCATAGTACTGTATACCATTTACTACAGGTCACTAGTGGTACAGCCCAGTGAAGAGGGACCATGATCAAGGATAGACACACAGATAAGCTCTGGTCTATTACAGTACTGTATACCATTTACTACAGGTCATTAGTGGTACAGCCCAGTGAAGAGGGACCATGATCAAGGATAGACACACAGATAAGCTCTGGTCTATTACAGTACTGTATACCATTTACTACAGGTCACTAGTGGTACAGCCCAGTGGAGAGGGACCATGATCATGATCAAGGATAGACACACAGATAAACTCTGGTCTATCATAGTCTGTATACCATTTACTAGAGGTCACTAGTGGTACAGCCCAGTGAAGAGGGACCATGATCATGATCAAGGATAGACACACAGATAAACTCTGGTCTATCATAGTCTGTATACCATTTACTAGAGGTCACTAGTGGTACAGCCCAGTGGAGAGGGATCATGATCATGATCAAGGATAGTCACACAGATAAACTCTGGTCTATCATAGTACTGTATACCATTTACTAGAGGTCACTAGTGGTACAGCCCAGTGAAGATGGACCATGATCATGATCAAGGATAGACACACAGATAAGCTCTGGTCTATCATAGTACTGTATACCATTTACTAGAGGTCACTAGTGGTACAGCCCAGTGAAGAGGGACCATGTTCATGATAAAGGATAGACACACAGATAAGCTCTATCATAGTACTGTATACCATTTACTACAGGTCACTAGTGGTACAGCCCAGTGAAGAGGGACCATGATCAAGGATAGACACACAGATAAGCTCTGGTCTATTACAGTACTGTATACCATTTACTAGAGGTCACTAGTGGTACCGCCCAGTGAAGAGGGACCATGATCAAGGATAGACACACAGATAAGCTCTATCATAGTACTGAATACCATTTACTACAGGTCACTAGTGGTACAGCCCAGTGAAGAGGGACCATGATCAAGGATAGACACACAGATAAGCTCTGGTCTATTACAGTACTGTATACCATTTACTACAGGTCATTAGTGGTACAGCCCAGTGAAGAGGGACCATGATCAAGGATAGACACACAGATAAGCTCTGGTCTATTACAGTACTGTATACCATTTACTACAGGTCACTAGTGGTACAGCCCAGTGGAGAGCGACCATGTTCATGATCAAGGATAGACACACAGATAAGCTCTGGTCTATCATAGTACTGTATACCATTTACTAGAGGTCACTAGTGGTACAGCCCAGTGAAGAGGGACCATGTTCATGATCAAGGATAGACACACAGATAAGCTCTGGTCTATCATAGTACTGTATACCATTTACTAGAGGTCACTAGTGGTACAGCCCAGTGGAGAGGGACCATGTTCATGATCAAGGATAGACACACAGATAAGCTCTGGTCTATCATAGTACTGTATACCATTTACTAGAGGTCACTAGTGGTACAGCCCAGTGAAGAGGGACCATGTTCATGATAAAGGATAGACACACAGATAAGCTCTATCATAGTACTGTATACCATTTACTAGAGGTCACTAGTGGTACAGCCCAGTGGAGAGGGACCATGATCATGATCAAGGATAGACACACAGATAAGCTCTATCATAGTACTGTATACCATTTACTAGAGGTCACTAGTGGTACAGCCCAGTGGAGAGGGACCATGTTCATGATCAAGGATAGACACACAGATAAGCTCTGGACTATCATAGTACTGTATACCATTTACTAGAGGTCACTAGTGGTACAGCCCAGTGAAGAGGGACCATGTTCATGATAAAGGATAGACACACAGATAAGCTCTATCATAGTACTGTATACCATTTACTACAGGTCACTAGTGGTACAGCCCAGTGAAGAGGGACCATGATCAAGGATAGACACACAGATAAGCTCTGGTCTATTACAGTACTGTATACCATTTACTACAGGTCACTAGTGGTACAGCCCAGTGGAGAGGGACCATGTTCATGATAAAGGATAGACACACAGATAAGCTCTATCATAGTACTGTATACCATTTACTACAGGTCACTAGTGGTACAGCCCAGTGAAGAGGGACCATGATCAAGGATAGACACACAGATAAGCTCTGGTCTATCATAGTACTGTATACCATTTATTAGAGGTCACTAGTGGTAGAGCCCAGTGGAGAGGGACCATGTTCATGATCAAGGATAGACACACAGATAAGCTCTGGTCTACCATAGTACTGTATACCATTTACTAGAGGTCACTAGTGGTACAGCCCAGTGAAGAGGGACCATGTTCATGATAAAGGATAGACACACAGATAAGCTCTATCATAGTACTGTATACCATTTACTAGAGGTCACTAGTGGTACAGCCCAGTGAAGAGGGACCATGATCATGATAAAGGATAGACACACAGATAAGCTCTATCATAGTACTGTATACCATTTACTAGAGGTCACTAGTGGTACAGCCCAGTGGAGAGGGACCATGTTCATGATCAAGGATAGACACACAGATAAGCTCTGGTCTATCATAATATTGTATACCATTTACGAGAGGTCACTAGTGGTACAGCCCAGTGGAGAGGGACCATGATCAAGGATAGACACACAGATAAGCTCTGGTATATCATAGTACTGTATACCATTTACTAGAGGTCACTAGTGGTACAGCCCAGTGAAGAGGGACCATGATCATGATCAAGGATAGACACACAGATAAAGTCTGGTCTATCATAGTCTGTATACCATTTACTAGAGGTCACTAGTGGTACAGCCCAGTGGAGAGGGACCATGTTCATGATCAAGGATAGACACACAGATAAACTCTGGTCTATCATAGTACTGTATACCATTTACTAGAGGTCACTAGTGGTACAGCCCAGTGAAGATGGACCATGATCATGATCAAGGATAGACACACAGATAAGCTCTGGTCTATCATAGTACTGTATACCATTTACTAGAGGTCACTAGTGGTACAGCCCAGTGAAGAGGGACCATGATCATGATCAAGGATAGACACACAGATAAACTCTGGTCTATCATAGTCTGTATACCATTTACTAGAGGTCACTAGTGGTACAGCCCAGTGGAGAGGGACCATGTTCATGATCAAGGATAGACACACAGATAAGCTCTGGTCTATCATAGTACTGTATACCATTTACTAGAGGTCACTAGTGGTACCGCCCAGTGAAGAGGGACCATGATCAAGGATAGACACACAGATAAGCTCTATCATAGTACTGTATACCATTTACTACAGGTCACTAGTGGTACAGCCCAGTGAAGAGGGACCATGATCAAGGATAGACACACAGATAAGCTCTGGTCTATTACAGTACTGTATACCATTTACTACAGGTCATTAGTGGTACAGCCCAGTGAAGAGGGACCATGATCAAGGATAGACACACAGATAAGCTCTGGTCTATTACAGTACTGTATACCATTTACTACAGGTCACTAGTGGTACAGCCCAGTGGAGAGGGACCATGATCATGATCAAGGATAGACACACAGATAAACTCTGGTCTATCATAGTCTGTATACCATTTACTAGAGGTCACTAGTGGTACAGCCCAGTGAAGAGGGACCATGATCATGATCAAGGATAGACACACAGATAAACTCTGGTCTATCATAGTCTGTATACCATTTACTAGAGGTCACTAGTGGTACAGCCCAGTGGAGAGGGATCATGATCATGATCAAGGATAGACACACAGATAAACTCTGGTCTATCATAGTACTGTATACCATTTACTAGAGGTCACTAGTGGTACAGCCCAGTGAAGATGGACCATGATCATGATCAAGGATAGACACACAGATAAGCTCTGGTCTATCATAGTACTGTATACCATTTACTAGAGGTCACTAGTGGTACAGCCCAGTGAAGAGGGACCATGATCATGATCAAGGATAGACACACAGATAAACTCTGGTCTATCATAGTCTGTATACCATTTACTAGAGGTCACTAGTGGTACAGCCCAGTGGAGAGGGACCATGTTCAAGATCAAGGATAGACACACAGATAAGCTCTGGTCTATCATAGTACTGTATACCATTTACTAGAGGTCACTAGTGGTACCGCCCAGTGAAGAGGGACCATGATCAAGGATAGACACACAGATAAGCTCTGGTCTATCATAGTACTGTATACCATTTACTAGAGGTCACTAGTGGTACAGCCCAGTGAAGAGGGACCACGTTCATGATCAAGGATAGACACACAGATAAGCTCTGGTCTATCATAGTACTGTATACCATTTACTAGAGGTCACTAGTGGTACAGCCCAGTGAAGAGGGACCATGTTCATGATAAAGGATAGACACACAGATAAGCTCTATCATAGTACTGTATACCATTTACTAGAGGTCACTAGTGGTACAGCCCAGTGGAGAGGGACCATGATCATGATCAAGGATAGACACACAGATAAGCTCTATCATAGTACTGTATACCATTTACTAGAGGTCACTAGTGGTACAGCCCAGTGGAGAGGGACCATGTTCATGATCAAGGATAGACACACAGATAAGCTCTGGACTATCATAGTACTGTATACCATTTACTAGAGGTCACTAGTGGTACAGCCCAGTGAAGAGGGACCATGTTCATGATAAAGGATAGACACACAGATAAGCTCTATCATAGTACTGTATACCATTTACTACAGGTCACTAGTGGTACAGCCCAGTGAAGAGGGACCATGATCAAGGATAGACACACAGATAAGCTCTGGTCTATTACAGTACTGTATACCATTTACTACAGGTCACTAGTGGTACAGCCCAGTGGAGAGGGACCATGTTCATGATAAAGGATAGACACACAGATAAGCTCTATCATAGTACTGTATACCATTTACTACAGGTCACTAGTGGTACAGCCCAGTGAAGAGGGACCATGATCAAGGATAGACACACAGATAAGCTCTGGTCTATTACAGTACTGTATACCATTTACTAGAGGTCACTAGTGGTACAGCCCAGTGAAGAGGGACCATGATCAAGGATAGACACACAGATAAGCTCTGGTCTATTACAGTACTGTATACCATTTACTACAGGTCACTAGTGGTACAGCCCAGTGAAGAGGGACCATGATCAAGGATAGACACACAGATAAGCTCTGGTCTATTACAGTACTGTATACCATTTACTACAGGTCACTAGTGGTACAGCCCAGTGGAGAGGGACCATGTTCATGATCAAGGATAGACACACAGATAAGCTCTGGTCTATTACAGTACTGTATACCATTTACTACAGGTCACTAGTGGTACAGCCCAGTGGAGAGGGACCATGATCAAGGATAGACACACAGATAAGCTCTGGTCTATTACAGTACTGTATACCATTTACTACAGGTCACTAGTGGTACAGCCCAGTGGAGAGGGACCATGTTCATGATCAAGGATAGACACACAGATAAGCTCTGGTCTATTACAGTACTGTATACCATTTACTACAGGTCACTAGTGGTACAGCCCAGTGGAGAGGGACCATGATCAAGGATAGACACACAGATAAGCTCTGGTCTATTACAGTACTGTATACCATTTACTACAGGTCACTAGTGGTACAGCCCAGTGGAGAGGGACCATGTTCATGATCAAGGATAGACACACAGATAAGCTCTGGTCTATCATAGTACTGTATACCATTTACTAGAGGTCACTAGTGGTACAGCCCAGTGAAGAGGGACCATGATCATGATCAAGGATAGACACACAGATAAACTCTGGTCTATCATAGTCTGTATACCATTTACTAGAGGTCACTAGTGGTACAGCCCAGTGGAGAGGGACCATGTTCATGATCAAGGATAGACACACAGATAAGCTCTGGTCTATCATAGTACTGTATACCATTTACTAGAGGTCACTAGTGGTACAGCCCAGTGGAGAGGGACCATGTTCATGATCAAGGATAGACACACAGATAAGCTCTGGTCTATCATAGTACTGTATACCATTTACTAGAGGTCACTAGTGGTACCGCCCAGTGAAGAGGGACCATGATCAAGGATAGACACACAGATAAGCTCTATCATAGTACTGTATACCATTTACTACAGGTCACTAGTGGTACAGCCCAGTGAAGAGGGACCATGATCAAGGATAGACACACAGATAAGCTCTGGTCTATTACAGTACTGTATACCATTTACTGCAGGTCACTAGTGGTACAGCCCAGTGGAGAGGGACCATGATCATGATCAAGGATAGACACACAGATAAACTCTGGTCTATCATAGTCTGTATACCATTTACTAGAGGTCACTAGTGGTACAGCCCAGTGAAGAGGGACCATGATCATGATCAAGGATAGACACACAGATAAACTCTGGTCTATCATAGTCTGTATACCATTTACTAGAGGTCACTAGTGGTACAGCCCAGTGGAGAGGGATCATGATCATGATCAAGGATAGACACACAGATAAACTCTGGTCTATCATAGTACTGTATACCATTTACTAGAGGTCACTAGTGGTACAGCCCAGTGAAGATGGACCATGATCATGATCAAGGATAGACACACAGATAAGCTCTGGTCTATCATAGTACTGTATACCATTTACTAGAGGTCACTAGTGGTACAGCCCAGTGAAGAGGGACCATGATCATGATCAAGGATAGACACACAGATAAACTCTGGTCTATCATAGTCTGTATACCATTTACTAGAGGTCACTAGTGGTACAGCCCAGTGGAGAGGGACCATGTTCATGATCAAGGATAGACACACAGATAAGCTCTGGTCTATCATAGTACTGTATACCATTTACTAGAGGTCACTAGTGGTACCGCCCAGTGAAGAGGGACCATGATCAAGGATAGACACACAGATAAGCTCTATCATAGTACTGAATACCATTTACTACAGGTCACTAGTGGTACAGCCCAGTGAAGAGGGACCATGATCAAGGATAGACACACAGATAAGCTCTGGTCTATTACAGTACTGTATACCATTTACTACAGGTCATTAGTGGTACAGCCCAGTGAAGAGGGACCATGATCAAGGATAGACACACAGATAAGCTCTGGTCTATTATAGTACTGTATACCATTTACTACAGGTCACTAGTGGTACAGCCCAGTGGAGAGGGACCATGTTCATGATCAAGGATAGACACACAGATAAGCTCTGGTCTATCATAGTACTGTATACCATTTACTAGAGGTCACTAGTGGTACAGCCCAGTGAAGAGGGACCATGTTCATGATCAAGGATAGACACACAGATAAGCTCTGGTCTATCATAGTACTGTATACCATTTACTAGAGGTCACTAGTGGTACAGCCCAGTGGAGAGGGACCATGTTCATGATCAAGGATAGACACACAGATAAGCTCTGGTCTATCATAGTACTGTATACCATTTACTAGAGGTCACTAGTGGTACAGCCCAGTGAAGAGGGACCATGTTCATGATAAAGGATAGACACACAGATAAGCTCTATCATAGTACTGTATACCATTTACTAGAGGTCACTAGTGGTACAGCCCAGTGGAGAGGGACCATGATCATGATCAAGGATAGACACACAGATAAGCTCTATCATAGTACTGTATACCATTTACTAGAGGTCACTAGTGGTACAGCCCAGTGGAGAGGGACCATGTTCATGATCAAGGATAGACACACAGATAAGCTCTGGACTATCATAGTACTGTATACCATTTACTAGAGGTCACTAGTGGTACAGCCCAGTGAAGAGGGACCATGTTCATGATAAAGGATAGACACACAGATAAGCTCTATCATAGTACTGTATACCATTTACTACAGGTCACTAGTGGTACAGCCCAGTGAAGAGGGACCATGATCAAGGATAGACACACAGATAAGCTCTGGTCTATTACAGTACTGTATACCATTTACTACAGGTCACTAGTGGTACAGCCCAGTGGAGAGGGACCATGTTCATGATAAAGGATAGACACACAGATAAGCTCTATCATAGTACTGTATACCATTTACTACAGGTCACTAGTGGTACAGCCCAGTGAAGAGGGACCATGATCAAGGATAGACACACAGATAAGCTCTGGTCTATTACAGTACTGTATACCATTTACTAGAGGTCACTAGTGGTACAGCCCAGTGAAGAGGGACCATGATCAAGGATAGACACACAGATAAGCTCTGGTCTATTACAGTACTGTATACCATTTACTACAGGTCACTAGTGGTACAGCCCAGTGAAGAGGGACCATGATCAAGGATAGACACACAGATAAGCTCTGGTCTATTACAGTACTGTATACCATTTACTACAGGTCACTAGTGGTACAGCCCAGTGGTGAGGGACCATGTTCATGATCAAGGATAGACACACAGATAAGCTCTGGTCTATTACAGTACTGTATACCATTTACTACAGGTCACTAGTGGTACAGCCCAGTGGAGAGGGACCATGTTCATGATCAAGGATAGACACACAGATAAACTCTGGTCTATCATAGTACTGTATACCATTTACTAGAGGTCACTAGTGGTACAGCCCAGTGAAGATGGACCATGATCATGATCAAGGATAGACACACAGATAAGCTCTGGTCTATCATAGTACTGTATACCATTTACTAGAGGTCACTAGTGGTACAGCCCAGTGAAGAGGGACCATGATCATGATCAAGGATAGACACACAGATAAACTCTGGTCTATCATAGTCTGTATACCATTTACTAGAGGTCACTAGTGGTACAGCCCAGTGGAGAGGGACCATGTTCATGATCAAGGATAGACACACAGATAAGCTCTGGTCTATCATAGTACTGTATACCATTTACTAGAGGTCACTAGTGGTACCGCCCAGTGAAGAGGGACCATGATCAAGGATAGACACACAGATAAGCTCTATCATAGTACTGTATACCATTTACTACAGGTCACTAGTGGTACAGCCCAGTGAAGAGGGACCATGATCAAGGATAGACACACAGATAAGCTCTGGTCTATCATAGTACTGTATACCATTTACTAGAGGTCACTAGTGGTACAGCCCAGTGAAGAGGGACCATGTTCATGATAAAGGATAGACACACAGATAAGCTCTATCATAGTACTGTATACCATTTACTAGAGGTCACTAGTGGTACAGCCCAGTGGAGAGGGACCATGATCATGATCAAGGATAGACACACAGATAAGCTCTATCATAGTACTGTATACCATTTACTAGAGGTCACTAGTGGTACAGCCCAGTGGAGAGGGACCATGTTCATGATCAAGGATAGACACACAGATAAGCTCTGGACTATCATAGTACTGTATACCATTTACTAGAGGTCACTAGTGGTACAGCCCAGTGAAGAGGGACCATGTTCATGATAAAGGATAGACACACAGATAAGCTCTATCATAGTACTGTATACCATTTACTACAGGTCACTAGTGGTACAGCCCAGTGAAGAGGGACCATGATCAAGGATAGACACACAGATAAGCTCTGGTCTATTACAGTACTGTATACCATTTACTACAGGTCACTAGTGGTACAGCCCAGTGGAGAGGGACCATGTTCATGATAAAGGATAGACACACAGATAAGCTCTATCATAGTACTGTATACCATTTACTACAGGTCACTAGTGGTACAGCCCAGTGAAGAGGGACCATGATCAAGGATAGACACACAGATAAGCTCTGGTCTATCATAGTACTGTATACCATTTATTAGAGGTCACTAGTGGTAGAGCCCAGTGGAGAGGGACCATGTTCATGATCAAGGATAGACACACAGATAAGCTCTGGTCTATCATAGTACTGTATACCATTTACTAGAGGTCACTAGTGGTACAGCCCAGTGAAGAGGGACCATGTTCATGATAAAGGATAGACACACAGATAAGCTCTATCATAGTACTGTATACCATTTACTAGAGGTCACTAGTGGTACAGCCCAGTGAAGAGGGACCATGATCATGATAAAGGATAGACACACAGATAAGCTCTATCATAGTACTGTATACCATTTACTAGAGGTCACTAGTGGTACAGCCCAGTGGAGAGGGACCATGTTCATGATCAAGGATAGACACACAGATAAGGTCTGGTCTATCATAATATTGTATACCATTTACTAGAGGTCACTAGTGGTACAGCCCAGTGGAGAGGGACCATGATCAAGGATAGACACACAGATAAGCTCTGGTATATCATAGTACTGTATACCATTTACTAGAGGTCACTAGTGGTACAGCCCAGTGAAGAGGGACCATGATCATGATCAAGGATAGACACACAGATAAAGTCTGGTCTATCATAGTCTGTATACCATTTACTAGAGGTCACTAGTGGTACAGCCCAGTGGAGAGGGACCATGTTCATGATCAAGGATAGACACACAGATAAACTCTGGTCTATCATAGTACTGTATACCATTTACTAGAGGTCACTAGTGGTACAGCCCAGTGAAGATGGACCATGATCATGATCAAGGATAGACACACAGATAAGCTCTGGTCTATCATAGTACTGTATACCATTTACTAGAGGTCACTAGTGGTACAGCCCAGTGAAGAGGGACCATGATCATGATCAAGGATAGACACACAGATAAACTCTGGTCTATCATAGTCTGTATACCATTTACTAGAGGTCACTAGTGGTACAGCCCAGTGGAGAGGGACCATGTTCATGATCAAGGATAGACACACAGATAAGCTCTGGTCTATCATAGTACTGTATACCATTTACTAGAGGTCACTAGTGGTACCGCCCAGTGAAGAGGGACCATGATCAAGGATAGACACACAGATAAGCTCTATCATAGTACTGTATACCATTTACTACAGGTCACTAGTGGTACAGCCCAGTGAAGAGGGACCATGATCAAGGATAGACACACAGATAAGCTCTGGTCTATTACAGTACTGTATACCATTTACTACAGGTCATTAGTGGTACAGCCCAGTGAAGAGGGACCATGATCAAGGATAGACACACAGATAAGCTCTGGTCTATTACAGTACTGTATACCATTTACTACAGGTCACTAGTGGTACAGCCCAGTGGAGAGGGACCATGATCATGATCAAGGATAGACACACAGATAAACTCTGGTCTATCATAGTCTGTATACCATTTACTAGAGGTCACTAGTGGTACAGCCCAGTGAAGAGGGACCATGATCATGATCAAGGATAGACACACAGATAAACTCTGGTCTATCATAGTCTGTATACCATTTACTAGAGGTCACTAGTGGTACAGCCCAGTGGAGAGGGATCATGATCATGATCAAGGATAGACACACAGATAAACTCTGGTCTATCATAGTACTGTATACCATTTACTAGAGGTCACTAGTGGTACAGCCCAGTGAAGATGGACCATGATCATGATCAAGGATAGACACACAGATAAGCTCTGGTCTATCATAGTACTGTATACCATTTACTAGAGGTCACTAGTGGTACAGCCCAGTGAAGAGGGACCATGATCATGATCAAGGATAGACACACAGATAAACTCTGGTCTATCATAGTCTGTATACCATTTACTAGAGGTCACTAGTGGTACAGCCCAGTGGAGAGGGACCATGTTCAAGATCAAGGATAGACACACAGATAAGCTCTGGTCTATCATAGTACTGTATACCATTTACTAGAGGTCACTAGTGGTACCGCCCAGTGAAGAGGGACCATGATCAAGGATAGACACACAGATAAGCTCTGGTCTATCATAGTACTGTATACCATTTACTAGAGGTCACTAGTGGTACAGCCCAGTGAAGAGGGACCACGTTCATGATCAAGGATAGACACACAGATAAGCTCTGGTCTATCATAGTACTGTATACCATTTACTAGAGGTCACTAGTGGTACAGCCCAGTGAAGAGGGACCATGTTCATGATAAAGGATAGACACACAGATAAGCTCTATCATAGTACTGTATACCATTTACTAGAGGTCACTAGTGGTACAGCCCAGTGGAGAGGGACCATGATCATGATCAAGGATAGACACACAGATAAGCTCTATCATAGTACTGTATACCATTTACTAGAGGTCACTAGTGGTACAGCCCAGTGGAGAGGGACCATGTTCATGATCAAGGATAGACACACAGATAAGCTCTGGACTATCATAGTACTGTATACCATTTACTAGAGGTCACTAGTGGTACAGCCCAGTGAAGAGGGACCATGTTCATGATAAAGGATAGACACACAGATAAGCTCTATCATAGTACTGTATACCATTTACTACAGGTCACTAGTGGTACAGCCCAGTGAAGAGGGACCATGATCAAGGATAGACACACAGATAAGCTCTGGTCTATTACAGTACTGTATACCATTTACTACAGGTCACTAGTGGTACAGCCCAGTGGAGAGGGACCATGTTCATGATAAAGGATAGACACACAGATAAGCTCTATCATAGTACTGTATACCATTTACTACAGGTCACTAGTGGTACAGCCCAGTGAAGAGGGACCATGATCAAGGATAGACACACAGATAAGCTCTGGTCTATTACAGTACTGTATACCATTTACTAGAGGTCACTAGTGGTACAGCCCAGTGAAGAGGGACCATGATCAAGGATAGACACACAGATAAGCTCTGGTCTATTACAGTACTGTATACCATTTACTACAGGTCACTAGTGGTACAGCCCAGTGAAGAGGGACCATGATCAAGGATAGACACACAGATAAGCTCTGGTCTATTACAGTACTGTATACCATTTACTACAGGTCACTAGTGGTACAGCCCAGTGGAGAGGGACCATGTTCATGATCAAGGATAGACACACAGATAAGCTCTGGTCTATTACAGTACTGTATACCATTTACTACAGGTCACTAGTGGTACAGCCCAGTGGAGAGGGACCATGATCAAGGATAGACACACAGATAAGCTCTGGTCTATTACAGTACTGTATACCATTTACTACAGGTCACTAGTGGTACAGCCCAGTGGAGAGGGACCATGTTCATGATCAAGGATAGACACACAGATAAGCTCTGGTCTATTACAGTACTGTATACCATTTACTACAGGTCACTAGTGGTACAGCCCAGTGGAGAGGGACCATGATCAAGGATAGACACACAGATAAGCTCTGGTCTATTACAGTACTGTATACCATTTACTACAGGTCACTAGTGGTACAGCCCAGTGGAGAGGGACCATGTTCATGATCAAGGATAGACACACAGATAAGCTCTGGTCTATCATAGTACTGTATACCATTTACTAGAGGTCACTAGTGGTACAGCCCAGTGAAGAGGGACCATGATCATGATCAAGGATAGACACACAGATAAACTCTGGTCTATCATAGTCTGTATACCATTTACTAGAGGTCACTAGTGGTACAGCCCAGTGGAGAGGGACCATGTTCATGATCAAGGATAGACACACAGATAAGCTCTGGTCTATCATAGTACTGTATACCATTTACTAGAGGTCACTAGTGGTACAGCCCAGTGGAGAGGGACCATGTTCATGATCAAGGATAGACACACAGATAAGCTCTGGTCTATCATAGTACTGTATACCATTTACTAGAGGTCACTAGTGGTACCGCCCAGTGAAGAGGGACCATGATCAAGGATAGACACACAGATAAGCTCTATCATAGTACTGTATACCATTTACTACAGGTCACTAGTGGTACAGCCCAGTGAAGAGGGACCATGATCAAGGATAGACACACAGATAAGCTCTGGTCTATTACAGTACTGTATACCATTTACTGCAGGTCACTAGTGGTACAGCCCAGTGGAGAGGGACCATGATCATGATCAAGGATAGACACACAGATAAACTCTGGTCTATCATAGTCTGTATACCATTTACTAGAGGTCACTAGTGGTACAGCCCAGTGGAGAGGGATCATGATCATGATCAAGGATAGACACACAGATAAACTCTGGTCTATCATAGTACTGTATACCATTTACTAGAGGTCACTAGTGGTACAGCCCAGTGAAGATGGACCATGATCATGATCAAGGATAGACACACAGATAAGCTCTGGTCTATCATAGTACTGTATACCATTTACTAGAGGTCACTAGTGGTACAGCCCAGTGAAGAGGGACCATGATCATGATCAAGGATAGACACACAGATAAACTCTGGTCTATCATAGTCTGTATACCATTTACTAGAGGTCACTAGTGGTACAGCCCAGTGGAGAGGGACCATGTTCATGATCAAGGATAGACACACAGATAAGCTCTGGTCTATCATAGTACTGTATACCATTTACTAGAGGTCACTAGTGGTACCGCCCAGTGAAGAGGGACCATGATCAAGGATAGACACACAGATAAGCTCTATCATAGTACTGAATACCATTTACTACAGGTCACTAGTGGTACAGCCCAGTGAAGAGGGACCATGATCAAGGATAGACACACAGATAAGCTCTGGTCTATTACAGTACTGTATACCATTTACTACAGGTCATTAGTGGTACAGCCCAGTGAAGAGGGACCATGATCAAGGATAGACACACAGATAAGCTCTGGTCTATTACAGTACTGTATACCATTTACTACAGGTCACTAGTGGTACAGCCCAGTGGAGAGGGACCATGTTCATGATCAAGGATAGACACACAGATAAGCTCTGGTCTATCATAGTACTGTATACCATTTACTAGAGGTCACTAGTGGTACAGCCCAGTGAAGAGGGACCATGTTCATGATCAAGGATAGACACACAGATAAGCTCTGGTCTATCATAGTACTGTATACCATTTACTAGAGGTCACTAGTGGTACAGCCCAGTGGAGAGGGACCATGTTCATGATCAAGGATAGACACACAGATAAGCTCTGGTCTATCATAGTACTGTATACCATTTACTAGAGGTCACTAGTGGTACAGCCCAGTGAAGAGGGACCATGTTCATGATAAAGGATAGACACACAGATAAGCTCTATCATAGTACTGTATACCATTTACTAGAGGTCACTAGTGGTACAGCCCAGTGGAGAGGGACCATGATCATGATCAAGGATAGACACACAGATAAGCTCTATCATAGTACTGTATACCATTTACTAGAGGTCACTAGTGGTACAGCCCAGTGGAGAGGGACCATGTTCATGATCAAGGATAGACACACAGATAAGCTCTGGACTATCATAGTACTGTATACCATTTACTAGAGGTCACTAGTGGTACAGCCCAGTGAAGAGGGACCATGTTCATGATAAAGGATAGACACACAGATAAGCTCTATCATAGTACTGTATACCATTTACTACAGGTCACTAGTGGTACAGCCCAGTGAAGAGGGACCATGATCAAGGATAGACACACAGATAAGCTCTGGTCTATTACAGTACTGTATACCATTTACTACAGGTCACTAGTGGTACAGCCCAGTGGAGAGGGACCATGTTCATGATAAAGGATAGACACACAGATAAGCTCTATCATAGTACTGTATACCATTTACTACAGGTCACTAGTGGTACAGCCCAGTGAAGAGGGACCATGATCAAGGATAGACACACAGATAAGCTCTGGTCTATTACAGTACTGTATACCATTTACTAGAGGTCACTAGTGGTACAGCCCAGTGAAGAGGGACCATGATCAAGGATAGACACACAGATAAGCTCTGGTCTATTACAGTACTGTATACCATTTACTACAGGTCACTAGTGGTACAGCCCAGTGAAGAGGGACCATGATCAAGGATAGACACACAGATAAGCTCTGGTCTATTACAGTACTGTATACCATTTACTACAGGTCACTAGTGGTACAGCCCAGTGGTGAGGGACCATGTTCATGATCAAGGATAGACACACAGATAAGCTCTGGTCTATTACAGTACTGTATACCATTTACTACAGGTCACTAGTGGTACAGCCCAGTGGAGAGGGACCATGTTCATGATCAAGGATAGACACACAGATAAGCTCTGGTCTATTACAGTACTGTATACCATTTACTACAGGTCACTAGTGGTACAGCCCAGTGGAGAGGGACCATGTTCATGATCAAGGATAGACACACAGATAAGCTCTGGTCTATTACAGTACTGTATACCATTTACTACAGGTCACTAGTGGTACAGCCCAGTGGAGAGGGACCATGATCAAGGATAGACACTCAGATAAGCTCTGGTCTATTACAGTACTGTATACCATTTACTACAGGTCACTAGTGGTACAGCCAAGTGGAGAGGGACCATGTTCATGATCAAGGATAGACACACAGATAAGCTCTGGTCTATCATAGTACTGTATACCATTTACTAGAGGTCACTAGTGGTACAGCCCAGTGAAGAGGGACCATGATCATGATCAAGGATAGACACACAGATAAACTCTGGTCTATCATAGTCTGTATACCATTTACTAGAGGTCACTAGTGGTACAGCCCAGTGGAGAGGGACCATGTTCATGATCAAGGATAGACACACAGATAAGCTCTGGTCTATCATAGTACTGTATACCATTTACTAGAGGTCACTAGTGGTACCGCCCAGTGAAGAGGGACCATGATCAAGGATAGACACACAGATAAGCTCTATCATAGTACTGTATACCATTTACTACAGGTCACTAGTGGTACAGCCCAGTGAAGAGGGACCACGATCAAGGATAGACACACAGATAAGCTCTGGTCTATTACAGTACTGTATACCATTTACTACAGGTCATTAGTGGTACAGCCCAGTGAAGAGGGACCATGATCAAGGATAGACACACAGATAAGCTCTGGTCTATTACAGTACTGTATACCATTTACTACAGGTCACTAGTGGTACAGCCCAGTGGAGAGGGACCATGATCATGATCAAGGATAGACACACAGATAAACTCTGGTCTATCATAGTCTGTATACCATTTACTAGAGGTCACTAGTGGTACAGCCCAGTGAAGAGGGACCATGATCATGATCAAGGATAGACACACAGATAAACTCTGGTCTATCATAGTCTGTATACCATTTACTAGAGGTCACTAGTGGTACAGCCCAGTGGAGAGGGATCATGATCATGATCAAGGATAGTCACACAGATAAACTCTGGTCTATCATAGTACTGTATACCATTTACTAGAGGTCACTAGTGGTACAGCCCAGTGAAGATGGACCATGATCATGATCAAGGATAGACACACAGATAAGCTCTGGTCTATCATAGTACTGTATACCATTTACTAGAGGTCACTAGTGGTACAGCCCAGTGAAGAGGGACCATGTTCATGATAAAGGATAGACACACAGATAAGCTCTATCATAGTACTGTATACCATTTACTACAGGTCACTAGTGGTACAGCCCAGTGAAGAGGGACCATGATCAAGGATAGACACACAGATAAGCTCTGGTCTATTACAGTACTGTATACCATTTACTAGAGGTCACTAGTGGTACCGCCCAGTGAAGAGGGACCATGATCAAGGATAGACACACAGATAAGCTCTATCATAGTACTGAATACCATTTACTACAGGTCACTAGTGGTACAGCCCAGTGAAGAGGGACCATGATCAAGGATAGACACACAGATAAGCTCTGGTCTATTACAGTACTGTATACCATTTACTACAGGTCATTAGTGGTACAGCCCAGTGAAGAGGGACCATGATCAAGGATAGACACACAGATAAGCTCTGGTCTATTACAGTACTGTATACCATTTACTACAGGTCACTAGTGGTACAGCCCAGTGGAGAGGGACCATGTTCATGATCAAGGATAGACACACAGATAAGCTCTGGTCTATCATAGTACTGTATACCATTTACTAGAGGTCACTAGTGGTACAGCCCAGTGAAGAGGGACCATGTTCATGATCAAGGATAGACACACAGATAAGCTCTGGTCTATCATAGTACTGTATACCATTTACTAGAGGTCACTAGTGGTACAGCCCAGTGGAGAGGGACCATGTTCATGATCAAGGATAGACACACAGATAAGCTCTGGTCTATCATAGTACTGTATACCATTTACTAGAGGTCACTAGTGGTACAGCCCAGTGAAGAGGGACCATGTTCATGATAAAGGATAGACACACAGATAAGCTCTATCATAGTACTGTATACCATTTACTAGAGGTCACTAGTGGTACAGCCCAGTGGAGAGGGACCATGATCATGATCAAGGATAGACACACAGATAAGCTCTATCATAGTACTGTATACCATTTACTAGAGGTCACTAGTGGTACAGCCCAGTGGAGAGGGACCATGTTCATGATCAAGGATAGACACACAGATAAGCTCTGGACTATCATAGTACTGTATACCATTTACTAGAGGTCACTAGTGGTACAGCCCAGTGAAGAGGGACCATGTTCATGATAAAGGATAGACACACAGATAAGCTCTATCATAGTACTGTATACCATTTACTACAGGTCACTAGTGGTACAGCCCAGTGAAGAGGGACCATGATCAAGGATAGACACACAGATAAGCTCTGGTCTATTACAGTACTGTATACCATTTACTACAGGTCACTAGTGGTACAGCCCAGTGGAGAGGGACCATGTTCATGATAAAGGATAGACACACAGATAAGCTCTATCATAGTACTGTATACCATTTACTACAGGTCACTAGTGGTACAGCCCAGTGAAGAGGGACCATGATCAAGGATAGACACACAGATAAGCTCTGGTCTATTACAGTACTGTATACCATTTACTAGAGGTCACTAGTGGTACAGCCCAGTGAAGAGGGACCATGATCAAGGATAGACACACAGATAAGCTCTGGTCTATTACAGTACTGTATACCATTTACTACAGGTCACTAGTGGTACAGCCCAGTGAAGAGGGACCATGATCAAGGATAGACACACAGATAAGCTCTGGTCTATTACAGTACTGTATACCATTTACTACAGGTCACTAGTGGTACAGCCCAGTGGAGAGGGACCATGTTCATGATCAAGGATAGACACACAGATAAGCTCTGGTCTATTACAGTACTGTATACCATTTACTACAGGTCACTAGTGGTACAGCCCAGTGGAGAGGGACCATGATCAAGGATAGACACACAGATAAGCTCTGGTCTATTACAGTACTGTATACCATTTACTACAGGTCACTAGTGGTACAGCCCAGTGGAGAGGGACCATGTTCATGATCAAGGATAGACACACAGATAAGCTCTGGTCTATTACAGTACTGTATACCATTTACTACAGGTCACTAGTGGTACAGCCCAGTGGAGAGGGACCATGATCAAGGATAGACACACAGATAAGCTCTGGTCTATTACAGTACTGTATACCATTTACTACAGGTCACTAGTGGTACAGCCCAGTGGAGAGGGACCATGTTCATGATCAAGGATAGACACACAGATAAGCTCTGGTCTATTACAGTACTGTATACCATTTACTACAGGTCACTAGTGGTACAGCCCAGTGGAGAGGGACCATGTTCATGATCAAGGATAGACACACAGATAAGCTCTGGTCTATTACAGTACTGTATACCATTTACTACAGGTCACTAGTGGTACAGCCCAGTGGAGAGGGACCATGATCAAGGATAGACACACAGATAAGCTCTGGTCTATTACAGTACTGTATACCATTTACTAGAGGTCACTAGTGGTACAGCCCAGTGAAGAGGGACCATGATCAAGGATAGACACACAGATAAGCTCTGGTCTATTACAGTACTGTATACCATTTACTACAGCCAGTGAAGAGGGACCATGATCAAGGATAGACACACAGATAAGCTCTGGTCTATTACAGTACTGTATACCATTTACTACAGGTCACTAGTGGTACAGCCCAGTGGAGAGGGACCATGTTCATGATCAAGAATAGACACACAGATAAGCTCTGGTCTATTACAGTACTGTATACCATTTACTACAGGTCACTAGTGGTACAGCCCAGTGGAGAGGGACCATTATCAAGGATAGACACACAGATAAGCTCTGGTCTATTACAGTACTGTATACCATTTACTAGAGGTCACTAGTGGTACAGCCCAGTGAAGAGGGACCATGATCAAGGATAGACACACAGATAAGCTCTGGTCTATTACAGTACTGTATACCATTTACTACAGGTCACTAGTGGTACAGCCCAGTGAAGAGGGACCATGATCAAGGATAGACACACAGATAAGCTCTGGTCTATTACAGTACTGTATACCATTTACTACAGGTCACTAGTGGTACAGCCCAGTGGAGAGGGACCATGTTCATGATCAAGGATAGACACACAGATCAGCTCTGGTCTATTACAGTACTGTATACCATTTACTACAGGTCACTAGTGGTACAGCCCAGTGGAGAGGGACCATGATCAAGGATAGACACACAGATAAGCTCTGGTCTATTACAGTACTGTATACCATTTACTACAGGTCACTAGTGGTACAGCCCAGTGGAGAGGGACCATGTTCATGATCAAGGATAGACACACAGATAAGCTCTGGTCTATTACAGTACTGTATACCATTTACTACAGGTCACTAGTGGTACAGCCCAGTGGAGAGGGACCATGTTCATGATCAAGGATAGACACACAGATAAGCTCTATCATAGTACTGTATACCATTTACTAGAGGTCACTAGTGGTACAGCCCAGTGAAGAGGGACCATGTTCATGATCAAGGATAGACACACAGATAAGCTCTATCATAGTACTGTATACCATTTACTAGAGGTCACTAGTGGTACAGCCCAGTGAAGAGGGACCATGTTCATGATCAAGGATACATACATTTTGTTAACACCTAGTGAAAAGGCACCCCAATTATGATAAGTGAATCACACCATAGATCTGAATTTTTTCTGAGATGTTTTGTGATGTAATGCAAAATTCAGAAAAACTCATCTAGAATAAAGAGGTCTTCAAGTTATACATCTCATTTCTCCTGTAAATATCTTAAATATACAATATGTCAATCACAGTCATTAGAGCCTTTTTGAGAAAATGAAAATGTTCGTATTGTTTTTCATGTAAAGGGTAGTTTTTCTTAATGCACATCCTTGGAAGATACTCAGCTTGAATATCAAGTTTCGTATGTAATAGACATTTGGTTTTTGTTACCCACATACACACACACACACACACACACACTTTTTTTAATAATGCTGTTTTTGGATTCAGTGTCTACCAAAACATGTATTTCAATTGAAATCTCAGTATCAAATCTTTGGGTGCAATACAATACCTTCTCTATACACTATGTACGTAGTAGATTTAGAGAAAGTAAAAATAGTTAGGTTGCAGGTTAGTTTTGGAGAGTGTGACGAGAAACCTCTCTGATCTGTACAGCCACACCCATATATATAGATACAACACAAACAGAAAATTTTCAGTGTTTTTCAGTCCTTCTAAGACTGAGTTGCATATGCTCCCTAACACAGATTAATGCTCATTTATTCCTGCTGTTCTATGTCCATGATAATCAAGGAAATGATAGTACCAACCCTACAAGCTCTCTAGCACAGATCACTGTGCACTTCAGCACTTTTTTGATGCAAAGGTTGCCTGCCTGACATTTTCACAGCAAACAGGTAACAGGTAACATTACCAAGCTCACCTGTTCTTTATCCATTACCATTAGCCTACTGATGATAATAAACACATATGGCATAACAACTGAGCAAATATGTACAATAAAGTAGAAGTGGTTGATGAAATTCAGGAATAAACTAGACAGGAATGATATAGGAAATTAATAGAGATCGTAAATTAATTCAAGTGTTAATCTATTGGAGACACGTGCCAAATGAAGATATATATAGGGTCATTATATCATATGGGAACCCATTTATGGCCTTCTCTCCTTTGCTACTCCTGCACCATGTGCTGGGACTTTGAACTGCCAATCCCCACTTAAAAATGCATCGTTGCCATTTCTGTGTTGCAGAGTCAGGTGCAGTCATTGTCAGTTAGGTGTTTCTGTTGCTACAGTAAACATGTGCATCACTTAACTGTGGAAGAACGCAAGTTTATTTACAAAGTTAACTTTAAGCACGAATCTGGTCACCATGTGTGCAGGGAGTTTGCTGAGAAGTTAATAAACTCTGTACCACCTGCAACTATACATGCAGTCGTCAATAAACTTGGGTTCAGTGTTGGACAAGAACCATCTAGGAGAAGGTCAGTGTTAACAGAAAATAAACTGCCACTTTGGAGCGTTCACCTCGAAATTTAGTGCAGCAAACAGTGTATCTCCTCCATCTTCTGCTAGAAATGCTACATGTCTGTTGAAACTAAAACATTATCACTAGACACAAGTGCAAGCATTAACAGCAAATGGGTTTTTATTGACCCACAGCTTTTCTTTTTCTCTTATCACTTAAATGGGCACGTGAATACTCATAACAGTTGATACTAGGCTTCAGAAAAACTTGTGCTAATGGATGAAAAGCCTCTCTCATCATTAAGTTGGAGTTTGGTGTGCAATAAGTGCTAGAAGAATAAGAGGCCCCATTTTCTTTGATGAAAGTATAAATACAGAGAGATATCAGAGGCTAATTATCGGGTTCTTTAAGACAAAGTGCAATCCTCGCCACTAGAGGAACTTATGATCACAACAAATCATGTTGCCCAGCTCCAGCAAGTGAGTGACAAAATGTTTAAGAGCAGGTCAACATTTCCAGTATTTACTACAAGGTAAGGATTTTAGTCCACCTCTGCCTCCCAGCTCTTTTTCACATTGTTAGAGTGCACCAGTGGGTTATCATATAAAATAATGATCCTCCATATAAACAATCAGGCATCTCTAATCTCAAGTAACTCCTCTAGAAGAATTGACTAATTAATATAAATAAGTTGTAAATTCTGATGAGAGATTGCAAATGGCACTGAAAGAATGTTTATTGGCCATTGACCAGAGCTACCTCTGTCTCATAATGAATAGCTCATACACTTCCAACTGTCTTGTAATTATAAACAGTATCATAAAAATAAATGAAGTGCATTATTTTGAGAATGTTCACTTATAAGAAAGCAAACTAACTTCTACAGAAATGTTTACTTTCTCTACTATGCACCTAAAATTACATACAGCAATTTCACTGGAAATACATGCTTTGAGGTCCTATAAAACAACAAAGGTCTATGTATGTGTCTGAACAGCATAACCCAAAAACGAAAAGTAAGATAATACCAACTTGATATATATTTAGTTCAGCATCTTCCAAGGATGTGATACAAAGATTTTCGGTGATCAAATCAACCCCCAAGATGAATTTTGCCCCCACTCCAAGTGTGCAATTTTCATTTAAAAATGGTGACTTGATTGATCTAAGCACAGAGAAAATAAAACATGCTGCAATTTATATAGGAACATTAGCAAGGTATCCTCAATTAACAGCATTATGATGCATGCAAGCAGTGTCATCTTGGTGAATTTAACAAGTGCACATCAGAGAATGCTAACAGGAGTCAAAATTATATTCACTTCAATATCTGCTGCCATCAGTGCAATGAAAGAAAAAGTGAATACAGATGTAAGAAATCTGTATCATGACTCAACATTATAAATTTCTATACATATTTTACCAACTACGTGCAAAAAATACAACAGCAGTTGATTTAAAATATTATTAGGTACCATACGGTTACTGAATTTTGACTTGAAGCAACCTTTGGGAGACGATTTTATGATTTTTGACACCTTAAAAACCCAACAAAATGTTTATGCAATTATCATAAAAACAGAAAAAGTACTTTAAGACTAAGTAATGATGATCATGAGTACTTACCGACACAATCGCAATTTTCATCCATTCACTTCCCAAATCTACACTCATCACAGCAATCGCTTGAATACACGCTGGTAAGAGTAAAACCAATGCAACCAAAAGTTGCATCCACTTTATTTTATTCATACCTAAAACAGCAGTTTTGCAGAACTTTAATTTAATGTAACTTTTCATGCATTTACAACGCTTAAGTACCTACACTGCAACCATTTCCTGGAGAAAATAGGTTATGTCAGTTGCTACACTAAAAACAAAAGGTATTACGAGAAAAATCTTTATAATCATAACATTAGGACTCCTCCACTCAAAGCAAACGTTGAAGACAGATATTTAATTATTTGCATCTCTAATGTCAGTATTTTGTATCACCTTGTTCTGACACGCTATCGGCATATGTGATATACTACAAAGCTAGTATATAAGTACTTCTAAGGTATATCTAACCTCTAATTGTTAAAGTAGAACCCATTGTATCAATATCTTCGTGGACAGGTCGATATATAAATTTATTTCACGCCGGAACCACACTTCAGCAACACATGTGTAGACACACTAACGTTTCAGACACTGCTAAAATTTTCATTGTCAATAGCCTTGTTGCATTTTTGCGCTTGTGTGGCGAAACGTTATTGGTAGCTGAACACACTACAGGAAATATGATTGGTCGCTGCACAGAGCTCCAAAGAGATCTTAACACCTCTATGCACAACCCTCCTACCAATTTAGCAGAAGAGAATTTTTGTGTATTTGAAAATTTCTATCGATTTCTAAACGTCAACTGCCAGAGCATTAGTTTAACGCACGCAGAAATTATTTTGACGTGTAATACAAAAATGATCCTTATTCTTTTTCCACTAACATTTCTATAACGTAACATTCCAGTTTTATCTGTTGACATTCGGTACCATTGGATGAGCTGTGTGAATTATCTCGAAATAGATAACATGACAGAACTGTTAAATAGGTGATAGATGGCATTGGTTAAACCGTCCAAAATACCTTCTGTATACACTTTGTACATAGTACGTGTAGTGAAAGTAAAAACCACGTTTACTTTATCCAGACCTGCATGTATATAGTATGTAGAGAAGATATTGTATTGCACCCAAAATTTCAATACCAGAATTTCACCGGAAATACATGTTTTGAGACCCCTGAATAAAAAAAAATTTAGAACAATGTCCGTATGTGTATGATTGTGGAGAGCATAGCTCAAAAACGAAAACATGAAGATTTTCAAGAAAATCCCCCCACCCCAAACCACCCTTTACATGAAAAAATTTAGAACGTTTTGATTTTCTTAAAAATGGCTCTAACGATTTGGAATTAAATATCGTATAGGTATTTAAGATATTTACAGGTCAAATAAAATGAATATTTAGAATTTTCTGGGAAAAACCTCAAATTATCTTTATTCTGGATGATTTTTTCGGAATGTTGCATAACTGCTAAACCGTAAGAGATAGACAAAAGTACACCTAATAGAAAATGTAGAGTTCGTTAAAACACGCAATTTATGTTACATGCATTTTTTCGTGGAGTTGCTCATTTTTAGATATTCCATGTTATTGGTTTCAGCTTTAAAATACTTTTACTTTTCTCATACAGGAATTTGTAAACTCCTGTCCATACAAGCAAAGGAACTTCAGTCACTAGCAACCAGCTTTTGACTATCACTTTAACTTATGATACTCCCTTATTTCGCTCCTACTTACAAGGAAGCAAGTAATAAGACTATTTCTGCTAATATTTATCTCGATTGACATGAAATAGAAGAATAAGCTTTTTAGCAATAATGTGTTACAGAGATGTAGAGAAAGTCATGTGAATGGAACACGTCAGATTTTTAACTCGCATGGCCACCCACGAAAGTTGAAATCTGCTGTAACACGTCATACAGCGCCCTACTTTATCCGGTAGTGACGCTGATATTATACTCGCATGACTTTCTCAATTCACTCTTCAATATTATATTATTATATACGTGGCACGGTAGCTTTTAAACTGGAATGGCGAACTAATTTAATTCATGTCCTCCCGATCTTTTTACTTTCTCTAGCAAGTAGGTAGACAAGGTAATATATTCTACCCAAAAATTATATACCGAGATTTCACCGAAACACATGTTTTGTGGTCCTTAGAATTCAAAAAGAGCATTTTTATTCTCTCTACACGTGTTATGTGCATAGTGTATAGAGTAGGTATTGTACATTGCACCCAAATATTCGATAACAAGATTTCACCGGAAATACATGTTTTGGGACACCCTGAATCCTAAAAATGCTCAGAGATGATCATTTTTACTTTCTCTACTATATACATAGTGTATAGAGAAGGTATTGTATTGCACCCAAAAATTCGATACCGAGATTTTACCGGAAATACATGTTTTGGGTCCCCCTGAATAAAAAAAACATTTTTGGAAAAGGTGTGTGTGTGTGTGTGTGTTCGTGTCTGTGAGCACCATAACTCAAAAACGAAAAGTCGGTAAAATACCTAACTTGGCATTTAAGTTTAGTATCTTCCAGAGATGCGACACGAAGATTTTGAGAAAAATCCCTACATCCCAAACTAACCTTTACATGAAACTTTTTTCGAAAATTTTGGTTTTCTTGAAAATGGCTCTAACGATTTTGATTAAAATATCGTATATTAAAGATAATTTGCCTGACAAATAAAATGTATAGCTTGAATTTTCTGGGAATACCTTCTAAAGACCTGTTTATTCTGGATGAATTTTGCTTAATTTGGCATAACTATTAAACCGTAAGAGATAGACAAAAACTCACTATACAAAAATGCAGGTATTGTTAAAATACACAGGTTATGTCATACACATGTTTTTCGTGGAGCTTACCGTTTTCGAAGTATTCATTGTTATTAGTTTCAGTTGTGAAGTATTTATACTTTTCTCAGAAAGGAGTGTCCGTTTTTCTTTTGTTCTATTCCTGGCCAAGAAAAGAAGCGATTTGTAATGACAATCGCATAACTACAGCTTTTAAAACATTTGACTATCGGTTTAGCCTAGTGTATTCCCTTATTTTCTTCCTACGTATAAAGAACTAAGTAATAAGAACATTGTGCTAATGAGTACCTCGATTAGCAAGGTGCAGAAAGAAGGATAATCTTATGTAAGAAGTTTGTAGAACAGCTAGAGAAAGTCATGTGAGTGTAACACATATTTTTTTTCCTTCTACTCATAAAGAATCAAGCAATAAGGACAATTTCTGCTAATGTTTATCTCGATTAGCATGAAGTAGATAGAAGAATAAGGTCGCGGGTTCAAACCCGGCGGAGGACGATGGATTTTTTCGGGTGTAAAAATTCTTAGCATGGCTTCCTTCGGGAGGGAAGTAAAGCCGATGGTCCCGTGACTTAGATTTACGGCACGTAAAAGAACCTCAAGCCTGATAGAGAAGCCTCTGAGCAAAATTAAGCGGTGTCTCACACCCAATTTAGAATGGGACGCTGAGAACCACAGTAGTTAAAGAGCGTCCATAAATAACACGCCATTTACATTTTAGAATAAGCTTTTTAACAATAATTTGTTGCAGAGATGTAGAGAACGTCATGTGAATGGAACACATGGGATTTTTTCAAGTCCACGAGTGTACAGAATGTGTGGCACTCAGGGTCATTCTTCTCTCCCAGCCTCACATCAACATTAACATACACACACAAGGCTGGATGTTCAGTCAGTGTCTGGAAGAGGTAGCAGACACGCACCGCAGTTCCAGCTGCCTGAGCAAAGTCTAAACAGGTAACCTGTGCATGCAATTGAGCACGTGAACTCATGCCCATTAGCGTAAACAAATTAAATAAAGTACGTGCTACACATTAAGTAAGTATTCTTTGAAAATTCGGACGGAAACGGAAGTAGGATAAACAGATACCGTCGCGCCTACAACGATAAAAATAGAATGTCTGTCAGAGTCGTCTAGCATTTGTCATTCTTGATCGCGTATCTGTCCGTTAACAAAAACTTTTATATCAGAAGATGTATTATATTCCGACAACCGAACTATGTTAAAACGAATATCCCCCCCCCCCGATATATTATATTTACTTTCTCTACACGTACTATATTTATAGTGTATAGAGAAGGTGTTGTATTTTACCCAAAAATTCGATACCGAGATTGCACTGGAAATATAAGACCACCTGAATAAAAAAACATTTGATGTGTTCCATTCATGTGATTTACTCTACATCTCTGCAACAAATTATTGTTAAAAGGCTTATGCTTCTATTTAGTTCATGCTAATTGAGAGAAAAAATAGTAGAAATAGTTTTATTACTTGCTTCCTTGTATGTAGAAGCGAAATATGGGAGTACCATATGTTAAAAGGTTGGTCAAAAGCTGGTTGCTATGTGACTGAAGTTCCTTTGTATGGACACGAGTTCACAAAGTCCTGTACGAGAAAAGTATAAGATTTTCAAAGCTGAAACCAAAAACAAGGAATATCTGATCCACGAAAAAACTGTATGTTACAAAAATTGTGTGTTTTAACGTGCTCTACATTTTTGTATGGTAAGTTTATTCCCAGAAAATTCAAGATATACATTTTATTTGTCAGGTAAATATTTTAATATACGATATTTTAATCAAATTTGTTAGAGCCATTTTTTAGAAGATGAAAATGTTCAAAAAATGTTCGATGTAAAGGGTAGTTGGGGGTGGGGGGATTTTCTTGAAAATCGTCGTGTCGCATCCTTGGAAGACACCAAACTTAAATACCAAAAAAAAAAAAAAAAAAAAAAAAAAAAAAAAAAAAAAAAAAAAAAAAAAAAAATTGTTTAAAATACTTACTTTGTGGTTAAGATATTTTTATGACAAACGAAAGGTATATCTTAAATTTTCTGGGAATAGCCTCTAAAGACCTCTTTATTTTGGATTTTTTTTTTTTTTAATTTTGCATAACTAGTAAACCGTAAGAGCTAGACAAAATCTTACCGAATAAAAAATGTAGGCACAACTCTTTAAAACACGAAATTTGTGTCATATGCATTTTTTCCTGGAGTTGGCCGTTTTCAAGACATTCCTTGTTTCTCTAGCTCGTATGCAAAATGTACACAGTAGATAGAGAAGATATTGTATTCCACCCAAAAATTCGATACCGAGATTTCACCGGAAATATATGTTCTGAGGTCCTCCAAGTCAGAAAAAACAATTTTAGAAAAAGATCCGCAAGTGTCTGTGGACAGCATAGCTCAAAAACAACGCAGTTAAATACCAAACTTGGTATTTAAGTTCAGTATCTTCCAAGGATGCGACACGAATATTTTCAAGAAAATCCTTCACCCCATCCATCCTTTGCATGGAATATTTTTCGAAAATATTTATTTTCTTAAAAATGGCTCTAACGATTTTGTTTAAAAATGCCTTACATTAAAGATATTCACATCACAAATAAAATGCATATTTTGAATTTTCTAGGAATAGCCACTAAAGCACTCTTTATTCTGGTTGAGTTTTGCAAAATTTTGCATAACGGTTAAACCGTAAGAGATAGACAAAAACTTACTGCACAAAAAACATAGATCTCGTTTAAGCACATAGATTATGCCATATTCGTTTTTTCCTGTAAAGTTGACCGTTTTCGAGATATTCCTTGTTGTTAGTTTCAATTTTAAGCTACCTTTTCTCAAACGGGAACGCGAACCGAACCTCAATTGTTTCACATAGCGACCAGCTTTTAAAAGGCTTGACTATCGCTTTAGTCTAATGATGCCCCCCTTTTCCCCTTCTACTTACAAGGAAGTAAGAAATACAGCAAATTCTGCTAATGTTTGTTTAGATTAGCATGACGTAGATAAAAGAATAAGTTTTTGTGAGAACATTTTGTTTGTGGAGAAAGTTATGTGAATGGAACACATTTTCTTCTTTGTTTTTAATTTACTTTTTATGTTTAATTTAAAGATCGACCACCTTCAATCGAGCGGGATTGAGGTTCGCATTCGGGAGGTACCGAGTTCGATTCCTGGCGACCGCCCTCTCTGATCATGATGTTTTTAGTGGTTTTCCTCAGGTTGCCAAGGCGAATTATGGATGGTCTATTGTCTAATTTGATTTTCCTTTCCCTCCTTTCATCTTTCGGGTTGACTAAAGGGCTGCTGTTCTGTCGGTGGCGGACAGATGGCGCAGATGCTTCCGGTTTGTAACCTCTCGGCGCTGTTAGAGGGAAGCCTGTTGAACCTTAACAGCACGGTCCCACTAGAGGACATCATAGAGCGAGGTGTGTGTATGTCTGTGAGCAACAGAGCTCAAAAATGAAAAGTCCGTTAAATACCTAAACTTATATTTAAGTTGTGTATCTTCCAGCGATGCAACATGAAACTTTGGAAGAAAATCCCTCCACCCCCAACTACCCTTTACATGGAAAACATTTAGAAAATTTGTATTTTCTCGAAAATGGCTCTAATGATTTTGATTAAAATACAGTATATTTAATATACTTACATGACAAATAAAATGTACACCTTGAATTTTCTGAGAATAATCTCTGAAGACCTCTTTATTCTGGATGATATTTTCTGAATTTTGCATAACTAGTAAACCATAAGATAGACCAAAGATTACTACATGAAAATGTAGATCTGGTTAAAACACACAATTTATGTCATATACATTTTTTTATTGTGGAGTTGAACATTTTTTAGATATTCCTTGTTTTTGGTTTCAGCTATGAAAAGCATAATTTTTCCATACAGGAATTTGTTAACTCGTGTCCATACAAACAAAGCAACTTCAGTCACATAGCAACCAGCTTTTGACTATCACTGTAACCTATGGTACTCCTTTATTTTGCTTCTACTTACAAGGAAGCAAATAATAAGACTATTTTTGATAATTTTTTCTCGATTAGCATGCAGTAAATAGAAGGATAAACTTTTTAACAATAGTTTGTTGCAGAGATGTAGAGAAAGTCATGTGAATGAAACACATGAGATTTTTTAATATTTGGTTCTAACCATTTGGTTCATACTCTATCTTTTCTTTCTGTTTCAGGTACAATGATGCGATCATTACATAAGAAGCGAATGATCTGCGTGTGTGTGTTTTCTGTGGTATTGTATCTCCTGTTCCGAACCAAAAAGCAGTATGTGTCATTTGAGACAACAATACATAACTCAAAACCAATTGACATTTGGGAATATGTGGCTGACTTCAGCAACATGAAGTCACTCAATCCCACTATGTAAGTATGCATTTGAGGTTAGAAAGTTTATTGTTGAACTAGCACTCCTACAGGGATGAACTCTGCAGTAATTGTTGAGAATAAGGTAGCTCCTCTCTTGGCAATGCAAGAGATACGAGAATCACCAAAATCCTCACCTTATAGTAAATAAGGTTGAATGTGCCTTCAAACAATCACCATATCTTGTAATGTGTTCCATTCATTTGACTTTCTTTACATTGCTGTAAGAAATTATTATTAAAAAGTAATTCTACTACCTACTTTATGATAAACATTAGCAGAAATAGCCTTAATTATTTGCTTCCTTGTAAGTAGGAGGTAAATAAGGGAATACACTAGGCTAAAATGATAGTCAAATCTTTTAAAAGCTGGTTGGCATGTAGTTGAAAACCATTTCTATGCAGGGCATAGAACTTTCTGCCTGAGAAAAGTTTTAAGTATTTTAAATCTGAAACAAATAACAAGCAATATCTCAGAAATGGTGAATTATACAAAACAAAATGTATATGACATGAATTGTGTATTTTAACATGATCTACATTCATTTAGAATAAGGTCTTTAGTGGATATTCCCAGAAAGTTCAAGATAGACATTTTATTTGCAATGTAAATATCTCTGATATGCAGTTTTTTTAATTAAAATTGTTAGGAACCATTTTTGAAAAAATCAACATTTTCGAATTTTTACTTTCTATACACATACTATGTACATAGTGTATAGAGAAGTTATTGTATTGCATCTAAAAATTTGATGCCGAGATTTCACCGGAAATACATGTTTCGGTGCCCCTGAATCCAAAAATAGTATTTTTGGAAAAAGGTCTGTGCGCGTGTGTGTGTGTGTCTGTGTGTGCTTGTGTGTGTCTTTGGACAGCATAGCTCAAAAACGAAAAGACCGTTAAATACCAAACTTTGTATGTAAGTTTGGTATCTTCCAAGGATGCGACACAAAGATTTTCAAGAAAATCCCCCCACCCCTAACTACCCTTTACATGGAAACATTTTCAAAAAGTTTGATTTTCTTAAAAATGGCTCCAACGATTTTGATATATTGTGCATTAAAGATATTTACCTGACAAAATTTACCCTCTCAAGACATGTTTTTCTCTGGATGAATTTTGCAGAATGTTGCATAGCTGGCAAACTGTAAGAGATAGACAGAAACTTACTACACAAAAATGTAGAGCTTGTTAAAACACACAATTTATGTTATAATCATTTTTTTCGTGGAGTTGAGAGATACTTCTTGTTATTAGTTTCAGCTATAAATACTTAATACTTTTCTCATACGGAAAATGGTCAACTCCTGTCCAAACAAAGGAACTTCTATCACATGGCAACCAGCTTTTAAAAGATTTGACTATCAATTTAACGTATGGTGCTCCTTTATTTCCCTTTTACTTTTCTATTTCTTTATTACCTCCATTTGTAATACATAATTTACAAGGATCGTCAGATTGATTACAAAACTGAACAGATAGTATAAATAATATCATGAGTATATACACTGTACAAAAGAATACAGGGGATTCCGTTATACAGCATAACATATTTAACTTTTCTATTTCACATTTTATACTCCTCTATTGAGTAAAATACATTTTCTGGGAGATACTTTTTAATTGCTTTAGGTTTACAGTTTTTCTCAGTTATCTGTTTTAATTCATTAGGCAAATGATTGTACAAATCTTTGGTTTTACTTACAAGGAAGCAAGTAATAAGACCCTTCCTGCCAATTTTTTCTCAATTAGTAATAAGTAAGTAGATGAATAAGTTTTTTAACAATAATTTGTAACAGAGATGTAGAGAAAGTCATATGAATGGAATATGTCAGATTTTTTGTTCATTAATAAATGTTTACAAATATAGTGTTGTTTTGTTTTTCAGTTTGGACTTTGATATAAAGTCAGAGAGTGGGAACTATGACCACTGGCGCTATTCTGTGGAGTACACAGAGTTCCTATCCCACTTGCCATACATCCACAACAGAGCGCAGGCAGAGTTTAACGTGAAGCCTGGTGTCAAGGGTTCATACCTCATACAGTCCACTCACAGCACCTGCTTCATGTCTAAACTTGCTTGCCGTAAGTAGCTACACTTCTTTCAAATAGAAATTTACTCTTCAGCTTCTGTATGTCCCATTCACAATGAAAATAAACTGTAAAGTTAGATGCTATGTATTGTAGATAGATAGATTTATTATCAACCTGAAGAAATACACATTCTATGGCATCGTCAAAATACAATGAAATTTTGTTACATTTGAGTTTAAATATATACAGAATTTGCAAAAAGAAGAATCCAAAATAGTTTTGTACCAGTGCTAGGCTCCTTCCTACTGCTGCAGATTGGGACCTGTATTGACAAACAAAAAGCAGCAGTATCTACACAAGAAAAATATGGTGCAAAGATGATAATGATAATAACTACAACAATAATCACAATAATAATAATAATAATAATAATAATAATAATAATAATAACAATAACAACAACAATATTAATAATAATAACAATAATAATAATAACAATAATAATAATAACAATATCAACAATAATAACAATAATCATATCATCATCAATAATAATAATAATAATAATAACAATAATATCAACAATAATCCCCTGATCACAGACTACCCTTTACATGGAAAAAATGTCGAAAATTTTGTTTTTCTTTTAAGTGGCTCTAACGATTTTGATTAAAATCCTGTATATTAAAGCTATTTATGTCGGAAATAAAATGTATATCCCAAATTTTTTGGGAATAGACTCTGAAAACCTCTTCATTCTGGATGAATTTTGCCGAATTTTGCTTAACTACTAAACCAGAAGAGATAGAAAAAAACTCACAACACAAAAAATGTACCTCATGACAAAACACACAATTTATGTCCTTTACATTTTTGTTGTGGAGGTAACTGCTTCCGAGATATTCCTTGCTATTGGTTTCAATTGTGAAGTACTTAAAACTTTTCTCACACAGGAAGTGTCCGTTTTTCTGTCCTCTCCTGACCAAGCAAAGAAGTGATTTGCAATGACAATCGCATAACGATAGCTTTTAAAACATTTGACAATTACTTTAGCATAGTACATTCCCTTATTCTCTTCTGTTTATAAGGAACTAAGTAATAACATTCTGCTAACATTTATCTCGATTAGCATTGTGTACAAAGAAGGATAATCTTTTGTAGGAGTTTTGCAGAGCAGCTAGAGAAAGTCATGTGAGTGTAACACATAAGATTTTTTTTAGATACAAAAACATATATTTCTGGTGAAATCTTAAGGTATACAATTTTTGGGTGGAATGTAATACCTTCTCTATACACTATGTATATAGTATGTATAGAGAAAGTAAAAAAGATAATACAACAGACCTATTTTTTTAACTTATTTTGTGTGAAACTGGGTTTTTTTATGTGAACATTTTTTATTAGAACAAAGAATTTAGATAGTAAAAATGTATTATTTTAAATAACCATGAAAGTTAGAATTTTAATACATGGCAAAAATATCACTATTGCTGTGTATGATAATGGTCACATTAAAAATGTGGTGTTAATTAAATATGTTAGTCATTTTTTAGAAAAACAAAATAAAGCATATTTTTTTAATTTCTCTACATGTACTATGTACATAATGTATAGAGAAGGTATTGCACTCCACCTAAAAATTTGATACTGAGATTTCACTGGAAATATATGTTTTAGGGTCCCCTGTACCCAAAAAAAAAAGCATTTTCAGAAAAAGGTCCATGTGTGTGTGTGTCTGTCTGTCTGTGTCCATGTACACAATAACTCAAAAACGAAAAGTCGGTAAAATACCAAACTTGGTATTTAAGTTTAGTATCTTCCAGGGATACGACACAAAGGTTTTGAGAAAAATCCCTCCACCCCAAACTACTCTTTACATGGAAAATGTTTTTGAAATTTTTGATTTTCTCAAAAATGGCTCTTAACGACTTTGATTAAAATACTGTATATTAAAGATATTTACCTGAAAAATAAAACGTTTATCTTGAATTTTCTGGGAATAGCCTCTGAAGACATCTTTATTCTGGATGAATTTTACGAAATTTTGCATAACTGCTAAACCACAAGAGATAGACAAAAATTTACCAGACAAAAAATGTAAAGCACCTTAAAATACACATTTAATGCTACATACCTTTTTTTCATGGAGTTGATTGTTTTTTAGATATTCCTTGTTTTTGGTTTCAGCATTAAAAAACATACTTTTCTCATACAGGAATTACTGAACTGTCCATAGAAACAAAGGAACTTCAGTCACATAGCAACCAGCTTTTGACTATCACTTTAACTACTCCCTTATTTCGCTTCTATTTACAAGGAAGCAAGCAATAAGACAATCCTGCTAATTTTTACTCTATTAGCATGAAGTAAGCTTTTTAACAATGATTTGTTGCAGAGATGTAGAGAAAGTGATGTGAATGGAACACGTCAGGTTTTTATATGAAATATACAATTGAGAGTGACATTTCGGCTGTCTGGGTAATGAATACAAGCAGAGCTCCATTAATAGTAAATAACGCTAGTATACCACATCATCAGTCTTCGTAAACATTATGCTTGCAAGTTCAGACAAAGTCACTGCCGTATAAGAGAACTGAATAATTCATCAGTAAACAAATTTGTCGTGCTTAATCATACATTCACTGAAGAAACAGTAACATTCACTTATCCTAGAGAAAATGTGAAATCTATGGCAAATAGAACAGCCCTAGGTTAGTTTTATTTACTTGTAAAAGCTTCCTGTTGGATGCCATTAATTTCATAACTGCATGTTCCTTTCTCCTCCTTATAATTAATTCACTTCTAGTTTACAGCACTAAAACTATCTACACATGTATGCTTCATATGCTTCTACTCACCATAACATATCACAAAAGTTTGAATGCTTTACCACATCAAAAAATCTGATGTGTTCCATTCACATGACTTTCTCTACTTCTGTGTAACAAATTATTGTTAATAAGCTTATTCTTCCATCTACTTCATGCTAATTGAGAAAAAATGAGCAGAAATAGTCTTATTACTTGCTTCCTTGTAGGTAGAAGCGATATATGGGAGTATCATAGATTAAAGTGAAGTCAAAAGCTGGTTACTAGGTGACTGAAGCTCCTTTGTTTTTATAGATCCAAGTTGACAAATTCCTGTATAAAAAAAGTACAAGTTTTTAAATCTGAAACCAAAAACAAGGAATATCTCAAAAATGGTCAACTCCTCAAAAAAAAATTATATAACATAAATTGTGTGTTTTAATGTGCTCTACATTTTTTGTGTGGTAAGTTTTTGTTTATTTCTTACAGTTTAGCAGTTATGCAAAATTTCGTAAAATTCATCCAGAATAAAGTAGTCTTCAGAGGCTATTCCCAGAAAATCCAAGATAGTCATGTAAATATCTTTAATATACATTATTTTAATCAAAATCATTAGAGCTATTTTTGAGAAAATCAAAAACCTTTGTAATTTGTTTCTCTTTTCCTCCAAATGTCAGGTAAACTTGGTCACTGGGAAGGCGTGGAAAGTATTGCACTTCGTAATGAGAATTTTAAAACACAGCAATGGAAAGTCGGGAAATTTAGCATACACATCTTTAGTTCGACGAATATTAGAATATAGTGCTGCGCACTGCGTACCTTATTGGATTGGGCAAAACCTGGCACTCGATAGAGTTCATAAAAGAGCAGCTAAATTTGTAGACAGAGGAAAACTATAGAGCCTTTAAGGGGGAATCTCCATGGGAAGATATATCCAAGCCATTATACTGTGGGAGAAATGATCACTCGAAAAAAATAAGAAATAGGAAACAGAAAACTGACAAAGGTAAATTTTCCTTCACAAATAGAACAATTAACGAATGGAACAAAATACCTGCAGAGTTACTGGAGACTTTGCCTCAAAGTGTAAATAGTTTAAAGAAGAGATTAAAGAAGAGTGATTTATGGTCGGGACAGTAAATATAAATATTGCCTTATCAGTAGTATTGTATTATTACTGTAGGTATTATTGTTTATTATTATTATTGGGTAGTATACTTTAATGTATTGTCATTTGACAAGTTATTATATTACTCATATTATTTACTTATTTTAATTATATTGTACAGTGCTGTCATTGGCCCATGCCCTAAACAGTGAAATTAAGTATCTATCCAAACCATCATTTTCTAAGTTAGAGAAAGTAATAAAGATAAACACTATACATATAAAATATTTGTTTGTGTTTTTCAGTGACTTCATATTCAGAGTTTTGGTTCGAGCCCCTGGAGAATGGAACAAAGTGTACGGAGCAAGTCACCTATGAGTGCCCATTTGCTTTCACGCCTTTCTGCCATAAGGAAGTGATGTACCAACGAAACGCCATCATGGCAAACTTGAAGAAGCAGTTCAGTTCCATCTTTATCCCCAGAAATCGCCTGCCCGTGTCTCAGAAATGACTTAAAGTGTGTCGCTGTGGCATAATAAACATTTTGTGTAACTTAACAACAATGTACAGTTAGTGATGGGATCTATAATGTTTATCAAATGGTAAGAGTTTTATGCTGCAGCAAATGAGGTGTGTTATCGTGCTCTGCGTTGCCAGGTCGCTACCCCCACTCTTTTCATGCTTCTCTCTCACTCGCACACTCATCATGCAAATCTGCCTGGCAAATAATGGTTGATGTAAGGAAACCCTAACTGATTTTTCTAAACTTCTATAATTTGCAGTTTTTAAATTTAAAAGTTGAGCATACATATTATGTACACATTTTCCTAAATGCTATATTATTATAGTTTATGAATTACGTGCTCTTTTAATCCAATGGGCTGCCAGTGGCTCCTCTGTATCGCTATCATCAGTTATGTCAAGAGACAAATATTTTTTAAAAAACGTGTACACCTTAAAATAATACTTTGAGCCTGGATATGCAATACCTGCCTCTTAGATTCACCACTAAAAGCCATTGCACTTGCTCTAATGTTGCCTAAACAGCAATTGAACTCTATAGAGACTAGGGTTAAATAAACGCGAGCTCTGGTTTCAAGACATAAACATGTGATAGCTGATGCAGCATTCTACAGCTAACAAGAGTGTGTTCACTCGACTTTAAAAGCTAGTACCATCATGTCAATAGTTTACATGCCGTTTCTGTGTAATCACACATGTATGTACATACAAATAATAATGGTCACCATGTGATTCTCATCATGATATGCTACCCGAGTATGTTAATTCATGTGTATTATGAAAACTATTTGAGCTAAAAATATGTGGTTTTTACAGTTCTGCTACAAACATTACTTCCTATCTTCCTTGTGAATTATTTTTTGCAAAATTTGAATATTTTGTGTTGGTGCAAGTTGTATTTATGAGAGACGGAATCACTTAGCACGTTACTCTCCAGCAATATGTGAACACAGCAGCACTCCAGTGGGCTGCCGGCCTGCTGGCACTCGAGGACAAACCTCATCGTGTTTGAAAGTCAATGTAAATATCTTTGATGCTCTTATAATTTTTATAATTGTAATTTATAATTGCATTTATTGTCAATAGACTACATACACAGTTTCTGACATTGTTTTCATACAGTAATTAGGTGCCATTCACAATGAAAATTAAGTATTAACATAACAGTGTATTCACATTGAAACATGAACACAAAACTTCTGAGTGGATTAATAAATTATTTTCATCAACATGAGCATGTACACTGTCCCAGACACTAATGGCGTGTTTGTGTTAACAGAATTCATGAGGGGGGAAAAAAATAAAAAAAATAAAACACTGTTGTCCTGCATAGACATGGAAAAAAGGAAAATGGAATCATTTGATGGGAAATTAATTTGTTTGAAAATCATCATCTTATGACAAATGCATAAATCTTACAACAGTAATTTGTTAAAATAAATCAGGAAACATATTGCAAATGAAATGATATATGAAAGTATATTTTAATTATTATTATTATTATGATAGTGTCTCTAATTATCATCTGAAACTTTCTAGGTTATAAACTATTCTGTTTTCTTTCATGTATGCTAAAATATAATAATGGGTATTTAAATTATATTTGAACCCACTGGCGGCCTATCTCTACTGTGTGAGATGGCCGGCAGTCGCCAGGGAAATTACGCTGTCAGAGACGCCTAAAATCCTTTACCTTATAATAGATGCAGGAAATGTTGACCTTCTGCTCTCATGCAAATATCTCCTCACTCCCTGAAGCTCAGGAGCAGGAATTCCTGTGATTTCTTGCACAACGTTTTCTCTAAGTTCCTGTAGATTGCAATGATTGGAACAATACACTTTGCTTTTAAAGAACTCCATCAATAAAATTCACAAGCCGTTAGGTCAGGAGAACGAGGAGGCCACAAATCAACATTAATTATTCTTATAGAAAACAAAACTGGGCTTGGTGGCCATGTCCACTGGACTTCACCCGTTGTTCCCCAGATGTTTCGCCTGCCTCTGGGGAACAAGAGGTGAAGCCCAGTGGACCACAGCCAACAAGTCTGGTTTTGTTTTCTATAAGTGATTCAAACACTGGCCGTGAAAGCCTTCGAATTTTAATACTAATTATTCTGTCATCAAACACCTCTGTTACTGCATTTAATGATTCGGCAGCCATAAGTGCAGTTGCAGAACTTGTTGGAACCAACCATACGATTTCTCTTCTTCTATCAAACGATTGAAAAATGGCCTCAGAATTAACCTCTGATATCACTCTGCATTTATTGTTTCATCAAAGAATATTGTAGCATTTATCACACACCACACTCCAATTTTCTAGTCTTAATGAGGCGTCTCATCCAGTAGCACAGGTTTCTCTGAAACCCAGTATCGACTGTTCTGAATATTCACATGTCCAACGCAGTGGGTCAATGAAATCCCTTTCGGAGAATATTTACACAAGATATACGGCTTGTTGAGAGCACAAGGTCAACATTTCCAGTGTCTGTTGTAAGGTAAGGATTTTAGTCTGTCTCTGGTGGCGTAATTTCCTCAGCGACTGCTGACCATCTGGCGCAGTACGTTTGAATATAATTTAATACCCTTCATATAGTACAATTAAATTTATGAGTCAAAATGTAGACACTTAATGCTTCACTTTACTGTGTTTTTAAACAGGACATATTTAAAAAAAACATCAGCTGTAGTTTCTCAATTGGCATGGATGGCATTGTCTTCTCCGTGTCTATGGCATAATGTACTTCTCGAATACATCTGCTGATGGAATTTCAAAACTCATGACCCAGTGCAAGTTCTTTTTGATAAATATTTTCCCCAAACATATAAGTCTATGCCATTTGCTGATCTAACTCCAAAAAAATGTGTATGACATAAAATGTGTTTTAAAAAAGTCTGTATTTTTTGTGTAGTAAGTTTTTGTCTATCTCTTACGGTTTGCCTACAAAATTCAACAAAAATCATCCAGAATAAAGAATTCTTTACCGGCTATTCCCAGAAAATCCAAGACATAAATTTTATTTGCCATGTAAATATCTTAAATATACGAGATTTTAATCAAAATCGTTAGAGCCATTTTTGAGAAAATCAAAATTTTTGAAATTTTTTCCATGTAAAGGATAGTTTGGAGTGGGGAGATTTTCTTGAAACTCTTTGTATCGCATCCTTGGAAGATACCAAACTCAAATACCAAGTTTGGTATTTAAGGGTCTTTTCTTTTTGGAGCTATGCTGTCTACAGACAGACATATGCGCTATGGATAACAATTTTTGGGTGCAGTACAATACCTTCTCTATGCACTGTGTACATAGTACATGTAGAGAAAGTAAAAATCTAATGCGTTCCATTCACATGATGTCCTCTAGCTGTTCTGCAAACAAACCTTTTATTCAAAACAAGAATCTGTTATCTACATCATGCTAATGAGCAGAATTAGTCTTATTGCTGGCTCCTTGTAAACCAAAGAGTGACAGTCTCGTCCTTTAAAAGCCATTTGCTATGTGAAACAATTGAAATTTCAATCTCTCTGTTTTCCAGGAGTAAAACAACGAGATACAGGAAGAAAGATGTCTTCCCATTTGAGAAAAGTTTCATTGTAACCAATAATGCAGAATATCTCGAAAACAGTTAACTCAACAAAACAAATGTATGTAAGATAAATTTACATTTTTTGTGCGGTAAATTTTGTATATCTCTTACGGTTTGCCAGTTATATAAAAGTCATCCAGAATGAAGAGGTCTTCAGAGGCTATTCCCAGAAAATCCAAGATACACATTTCATTTGTCATAGAAATATCTTAAACATAAGGTGTTTTAGTCAAAATTGTTAGACATTTTTGAGAAAATCAAAATGTTTGGTATTTAATGGTCTTTTCATTTATCAGCTATGCTGACCACACACACACACGCACACACAAATATTTTTCTAATTTTTTTTTGTATTCAGGGAGTCTCAAAACATGTATTTCCAGTGAAATCTCGGTATGGAATTTTTGGGTGCAATACAATACCATCTCTATATACTATGTACATAGTATGTATAGAGAAAGTAAAAATATTGTGCATAGATTCTTTTATATTGGTAATACTCCTTACAGTGGGCAATGATTGTCTTTTCTTATTCGAACCAGCTGCAAAATTCAATAGCACAAGTGGGATTCTCTCGCTCTGTGTGCAGTTGCTGTAACCATTGAGCTACTGTGACAAAATGCCGGTATGACATTCAATCCTGCAACTGTTTCATGTTGCAGAGAGCTCCTTATGGTGACTTACGTTCACAAGTACTCTCCTAGTTATTGCCAACTATTTCGTTATATTGGCAATGGGTAACGTTTTTACTTTCTCTAGCCTGCATGTACAAAGTTCATTAGTGCATAGAGAAGGTATTGTATTCCACCTAAAATTTGATACCAAGATTTCACCAGAAATATATGTTTTGAGATTCCCTGAGTCTGAAAAACAAAAAGTTGGTTAAATACCAAACTTGGTATTATTTTGTCACAAATGGCTCAGCAATTGTTTTCTGCTGCACAGCGTATATTTATTTATGATTCGTGCGTGTTGACACATTTTCTGAGTGGACTCTCAATAGCGAAATTGACCCACATGTAATACTTTTCACGGATGAGGCTTGGTTCCAGCTTCGTGGATAATTGTTATTGGACAAACCTGATATTGTTCATGACGAAAACATTGGTCTAAGGTGTGCCATTAGCAGAGAAAGAGTTATAGGCCCAATTGTTTTCGAGTCAACAGTTGATATACGTAAATACAATTTTGTCCCTATTTTTATTTTTCTTAGAGAAAGAAGAGACAGGTTGTGTGACTTTGCCTTTTGTCAACAAGACTCTGCCACAGCTCATACAGCCAATCTGTCGATGAGAACAGCTGAAAGTGTGTTCAGGACAGAATTATTAGTAGAGATTTGTGGCCCCCTCGGTCCCCTGACCTAACCCCTCTGGGGTAACATAAAGCATAAAGTATACGAGACAAACCCACACACCCTGGAAGAATTAAAACAAAATATCTGCAGGAAATTGCCAGTATTTCTCAATGTGAACTACGGCGAGTGATGATAGTTTCCTAAAGAGGTACCAAAAATGTCTGTGGCCATCTCCTTTAATAACATGGGTAAGTAAAGACTTTAAAAGTAGTTTTAAAAATGTTGCATGGTTTCATCCACGCCTTCCTATGCAGCAGAGCAACATGCACTGAGGGCACAGACCTGGATCACCAGGTACCCTACGTATGCAAGTCATCATTAAAGTGTTACTCTACAGGGAGACACACCAGTCGGTTGGCCAAGTGAAACTACATGCATCACCAGGTGCAAGTCATCATTAAAGTGTTACTCTACAGGGAGACATACCAGTCGGTTGGCCAGGTGAAACTACATGCATCACCAGGTACCCTACGTATGCAAGTCATCATTAAAGTGTTACTCTACAGGGAGACACACCAGTCGGTTGGCCAGGTGAAACTACATGCATCACCAGGTACCCTACGTATGCAAGTCATCATTAAAGTGTTACTCTACAGGGAGACACACCAGTCGGTTGGCCAGGTGAAACTACATGCATCACCAGGTACAAGTCATCATTAAAGTGTTACTCTACAGGGAGACACACCAGTCAGTTGGCCAGGTGAAACTACATGCATCACCAGGTACCCTACGTATGCAAGTCATCATTAAAGTGTTACTCTACAGGGAGACACACCAGTCGGTTGGCCAGGTGAAACTACATGCATCACCAGGTACAAGTCATCATTAAAGTGTTACTCTACAGGGAGACATACCAGTCGGTTGGCCAAGTGAAACTACATGCATCACCAGGTACCCTACGTATGCAAGTCATCATTAAAGTGTTACTCTACAGGGAGACACACCAGTCGGTTGGCCAGGTGAAACTACATGCATCACCAGGTGCAAGTCATCATTAAAGTGTTACTCTACAGGGAGACATACCAGTCGGTTGGCCAAGTGAAACTACATGCATCACCAGGTGCAAGTCATCATTAAAGTGTTACTCTACAGGGAGACACACCAGTCGGTTGGCCAGGTGAAACTACATGCATCACCAGGTACCCTACGTATGCAAGTCATCATTAAAGTGTTACTCTACAGGGAGACACACCAGTCGGTTGGCCAAGTGAAACTACATGCATCACCAGGTACCCTACGTATGCAAGTCATCATTAAAGTGTTACTCTACAGGGAGACACACCAGTCGGTTGGCCAAGTGAAACTACATGCATCACCAGGTACAAGTCATCATTAAAGTGTTACTCTACAGGGAGACACACCAGTCGGTTGGCCAGGTGAAACTACATGCATCACCAGGTGCAAGTCATCATTAAAGTGTTACTCTACAGGGAGACATACCAGTCGGTTGGCCAGGTGAAACTACATGCATCACCAGGTACCCTACGTATGCAAGTCATCATTAAAGTGTTACTCTACAGGGAGACACACCAGTCGGTTGGCCAGGTGAAACTACATGCATCACCAGGTACAAGTCATCATTAAAGTGTTACTCTACAGGGAGACACACCAGTCAGTTGGCCAGGTGAAACTACATGCATCACCAGGTACCCTACGTATGCAAGTCATCATTAAAGTGTTACTCTACAGGGAGACACACCAGTCGGTTGGCCAGGTGAAACTACATGCATCACCAGGTACAAGTCATCATTAAAGTGTTACTCTACAGGGAGACATACCAGTCGGTTGGCCAAGTGAAACTACATGCATCACCAGGTACAAGTCATCATTAAAGTGTTACTCTACAGGGAGACACACCAGTCGGTTGGCCAAGTGAAACTACATGCATCATTAAAGTGTTACTCTACAGGGAGACACACCAGTCGGTTGGCCAAGTGAAACTACATGCATCACCAGGTACAAGTCATCATTAAAGTGTTACTCTACGGGGAGACATACCAGTCGGTTGGCCAGGTGAAACTACATGCATCACCAGGTACCCTACGTATGCAAGTCATCATTAAAGTGTTACTCTACAGGGAGACACACCAGTCGGTTGGCCAAGTGAAACTACATGCATCACCAGGTACAAGTCATCATTAAAGTGTTACTCTACAGGGAGACACACCAGTCGGTTGGCCAAGTGAAACTACATGCATCACCAGGTACCCTACGTATGCAAGTCATCATTAAAGTGTTACTCTACAGGGAGACACACCAGTCGGTTGGCCAGGTGAAACTACATGCATCACCAGGTACCCTACGTATGCAAGTCATCATTAAAGTGTTACTCTACAGGGAGACACACCAGTCGGTTGGCCAAGTGAAACTACATGCATCACCAGGTGCAAGCCATCATTAAAGTGTTACTCTACAGGGAGACACGCCAGTCGGTTGGCCAAGTGAAACTACATGCATCAGTTTTAGCATTGAATGTCATACCGGCATGCCGTCAATAGTTAGATCAACCACTTGGAGAACATGTTCAAATCCTGGTTGTGCATTCAATTTTTCAGTTCATTCTAATAATAGATTTTTTAAGGTTCTCTGTTATTATCCTTCAGTTAACTCCTATCTTACTGGGTGTTTGGGAAAACTCAGGAATGTATTCCAAATCCAAAAGTCAGAATTACGACTGTCACTAGCAAGGAGATCTGTAGTAATGGTGATAGTTTTAGTGTCACAAATTAATTTACAGGTGACTCACACTTAAAACTAAAATGCTTAAAACAGCTCACATATTATATACATCATATTTACAAAATATTCTTTCAGAAATTTGTTTCACACGACATACGAGGTGTGATAAAAAAATAACAGGATTTTTTTAATTTCACGGGCTTCATACATCCAATTATCAAAACTCTTTCTTTATCTAGTAGGTACATATGTTCCCATTGTATGTTAGTATTTTCAGCTGTTTTAAACACTCAGTTTATTGTGGACAGTTAAAAAGGTTATGTGTATTTGTTATATGGTTATACAGTCAATAAGGAATATGCCTGGAAGTTACGCATGTTTGTCTAAAGAAACCCGAACAAAATGTCAGAATTATGGAAAAGCCCTCCTGCTCACAACTCAACGCTTGTTTGTGATTTTTTTTGGGCAAAAACCAGAAGTGTTATGTTGCAGCAGTTGTTTTATTTGCTGGACGTGGCTCCCTGTAATTTTTTATTATTCTCGAGAACATGAAAGGATGCCATTTAACCTCTATTGGTGAGCTAAAACCAAAATCGTTGAAGTAGCTAAACACCATAAGGAAAAGAGAATTTCAGAGGTGCTTCCAAGCTGGCACAAGTGTATTACATATTAGCTTTGAAGCTAACAAAGTTGATTTAGTTAAATAAATACAAATTAAGAAAAACAAAAATTCCCATTACTTTTATCACACCTTGTAATTATTCCTGTAAAAATGTATCTATTGTGTAGAACTGGTGATTCAACTGACAGGTATGCCAGTAATATGCGGTTTACTTTCTCTACACAAACTATGAACAGTGTATAGAAAAAGTATATTGCACCCAAAAATCCAATACCAAAATTTCAATACATATTTTGAGACCTCCTGAAACCAAAAAAGAAACTTCAACAAAAATGTCTGGGTGAGTATTAGCGGAGTTAAAAACTGAGAATATCACTCCAGCGACTCGAGCAAAGGTGAACACAGCTGCATCTGAAAACATGGCTATATATACGCTTATCGTAAGCGTAAACAGAGTAGACAGAACAATACAGCCTATCAGTCAAGCATATCATAACGGAATGTGCTCACAGAAACAGCCATCAAATTCCTCCAGGTCAGACAGCACTCGACAAACCAACCAAATTATCATTGTTTAAATATGCAAGAGATTGTAAATTTACTACTGCACTGTTAAATATTGTATACTTTTAATACACTGTTGTATAATGCTCTACATATGTGAGTATTAATAATTGTTGAAATTCCAATACTTACATTACAAATTAGCAATAACTATTACTTAATGAAGATGTCAGTTCAATACCTGGTAAGTTCAATTACTGGAAGTATAATGATTACATTATATACCTTGCGAGGTAGATAAGACTACATTTGTAGTCAAATCCCGCCTCAAAAATTCCGAAAAGTTGTAAACTCCTGGCGCTGCTTTCAAATTTAGTGTGTTACACCAAGTATTTATATTTCAAACGTATACTTTAGGATATCAATGGTGACTATTTTGCGCCCTATTTATCAAACTCAAGTACATAATATGTTTAAGAGTATACAGGTTGGATATATTTTAAAAACTTTAGTTACAAAAATATGTAATACTGCTTAAATTCTGCACCTATTTTCAATAATTTGGTTTCTTTTTTCAGTGACATATAAATATACACATGGCTCGATCTATTGAGGATATAGGCTCACTTAGTTCTGTCCAGTTTTCCAGATGGCTGGATGTGTCCAATGTGCTCGTGAAGCTAGATGGCAGCAGATCGACATGAGTTGCCCTCTAGGGAAACATTGCAGAACTATCTTTTCCTTATGTGGTGATGGCATGTAGCATATAATGATAAAAATGTTTGATAGAAAGTGCACATAAACTGTATCAGCTGGATTGTTAAAGTATACAAATATGAAGCATAACTACTGATTTGATTGATATTCTCGAGTTCACAGTTTCAGCAATACTCGTATTTTTTTTCTTTCGGGTTTTGACCGTCCGCGTCCAATCGAATTAAAGCCGGTGTCCCAGTTCCAATTTTTTGACCAAACTTTTCGTATCCAACGTAACTGTAAACATTGTATAATCTTGTGGAGAACCGTGTAGATGTGTCACTACTAGTAATAATTCAATGATTTGAAACATTATTGTTTATTCTTTTTTTTTAGCTTAACATCCTTTAACCTGGCTTATCATATCGGACCATGAATGAAATTGGTGAAATGATGTTCAAATGATCTCGGAATCCATGGAGCTTAAAATTACTGGACATAAGTCTTCTCAGGATAAGAGAAAACCCTGAAAAGAAACCCTAAACAAGACCTGTTGAATGTGGGACGGTCGAGCTACCACCATACCACACTACCCAGGCGGGCATCATTATTATTATTATTATTATTATTATTATTATTATTATTATTATTATTATTATTATTATTATTATTATTATTATTATTATTACTATTATTATTATTATTATTATTATCAATGTTATTATTATTAATATTATTATTATTACTACAACTACTACTGCTATTAATTTGTTTAGCCCCTTAACATAAGTCATATCGGAGGCTCTGAAACCTCTCATAAATGAATATTGCCATTAGGTTAAAAAGTAGTAAATTAGTTAAATAGTTTATATAACGTATTCACACGCACACATATGCATACCTCCACATTTGTGGGGATAAGGAATAATTCTGGTTAAGAAACATTTTGGTTTGTCAAATTGATCCCATTATTTTGGTAAATTTAAATCCACAGTTGAAATTGAAGCATTTGCACAAGTTTTAAGCAGAATTCTTTTCATTTATTTCTACACATATCTACTTAGATTTGAATTTTAAATATAACTGTTTAATGTATCATACTCGACTCGTGTAATGCCAACTGTGTGCAACAGGTCCCACCAAACTGCTCGAGTCGCAGGTTCATATCCCTCTCAGTGAAACTGGGACCTTTGGGGAAGTCCCAAGCCTGCCAGTCACGTTATAAAAACAAGTGAAACTCTCATCTTCTGGCAGAAGTTGCTGCCGACTTAGAAGTTTTATTATTAACTGAAGTGATAAAGTATTGTTTACAATATATGATTGTGTAAAATAAAGAGCTTAACTTTTCTGGGTCAAGGGCCTGTATTCGTTTTATTCACTTCCGTCTAAGTAATAAAGATTTCATAAAACTAAATTTGATCCAAAGCTGAATATTATTGATTGTTGTATCGTGGACACGCACCACCAATGTTCGTCCAACTGCAGAGATGTGATTAGTTAACAAAAATAAAGCACTATAACTCAGATACAATCGCAACATTTTGTTTGGTTTATTTGGTGGACTTTGTGGAAACATTTCCAAAAATGGCATTTTTCAAGGAGATTGTCATTATTTTGTACCGGTTTGAAATTGTCTGAGCAAGTATTTTAAAGATTTCATCTCAGTACTTCCCCAGGGAACTAAACGGCCCCGCCATGGCCGAGTGGTTCGACCATTCGCCTCTCACCTCGACGGCCCGAGTTCCATCCCAAGCGACCGCATCTGAGATTTGTGGCGGGTTTTCTCCTGGTTCTCCGGTTTCCCCCGCCATCATATTCCATGTATCATCAGTGTCATCGCCTGGGCGTTAAACACTACAAAAAATAGAAGGGAATTAAGCAGTAATACCTGAGGTACTTATAGTAAGGATTTCAACTAAATTTGAAATGTATCGGTAAATGTTCTTTAAATATCTAATTTAAAAAATCTTAACTTTAATTTTATATTGGTTGATGTGTTGTTTTATAGGTACAAATGGAAACAAATACATTGTGCAGTAGCATTTGCATCTATTTTTGTCCTGAACAATTTTAAAAGTTTATAACATGAAAATTTGCTTTCCTTTTCAGATATATCATGTTGTATCACAACTTGCATTCATGAGAATTGTCCAAAGAGGAGTGAAATGAGAAGCAGGGAAGTTGTGAATGTACAAAATAATAGAAGCTGCTACATCTCGCACTTCTAGCAGATGACTGCATCTATCCTACACCATTACCACTATATTCCCCATCCATACATAACCTTTCTTAAAACAGAGATATAAGTTATAAGTACTCAAGGAGTATTACCAACACGTATAGACTTAAAAAGTTGAAGTTTTATTAACAATTGGCACATGGTCTCATTTTTATAGATACGTATAATCATTAACAAAATCTGATGTGTTTCATTCACATGACTTTCTCTACATCTCTGCAACAAATTATTGTTCAAAAACTTATGCTTCTATTTACTTCATGCTAGTCGAGAAAAAACAAACAGAAATAGTCTTATTACTTGCTTCCTTGTAAGTAGAAGCGAAATAAGGGCGTACCAAAGGTTAAAGTGAAAGTCAAAAGCTGGTTGCTATGTGACTGAAGTTCCTTTGTTTGTATGGATAGGAGTTGACAAATTCCTGTATGAGAAAAGTTAGTTTTTTAAAGCTGAATCCAAAAACAAGTAATATCTAAAAAAAGACCAACTCCATGAAAAATGTATATAACATAAAGTGTCTGTTTTAACCTGCTCTACATTTTTTTATCCTTACGGTTTATTTATCTCTTACGGCTTATCAGTTATACAAAATTCCGTAAATTTCAACCTGAATAAAGTAAGCTTCAGAGACTATTCCCAGAAATTGCAGATATATATTTTATTTGTCAAGTAAATATTTTTAATATACGATATTTACGTTAGAGCTATTTTTGAGAAAATCAAAATTTTCGAAAAAAGTTATACTACCCATGTATAGGGTAGTTTGGGGTGGGGGGGACTTTTCTCAAACATCTTCGTGTCGCATCCCTGGAATATACTAAACTTAAATGGCAAATTTGGTATTTTGCCGACTTTTTGAGTTATCGTGTTCACAGACACACGGACACACACACACACACATACACACACACACACACTCGGATATTTTTGTAAAAATGTTTTTTTTTTGATTCAGGAGGACCTAAAGCATGCATTTCCGGTGAAATCTCGGTATCGAATTTTTGGGTGGAATGCAATACCTTCTCTATACACTATGAACATAGCACGTGTCGAGAAAGTAAAAAGGAAAAATGTGATGTGTTACACTCACATGACATTCTCTAGCTACTCTACAAACAAGCGTCTTACAAAAGATAATTCTTCTTTCAACACCACACTAGTCGAGATAAACATTAGCAGAATTTTGTTACTTGGTTCCTTATAAGTAGCCTGGAACTAAGGGAATCCACTAGGCTAAAGTGATAGTCAAATGTTTTAAAAGCTGTCGTTATGCAATTGTCATTGCAAATCGCCTCTTTGCTTGGCCAGGTGTAGAACAAAAGAAAAACGAACACTCCCGTCTGAGAAAAGTATAAGTACCTCACAATTGAAACAAATAACAAGGAATATCTCTAAAACGGTAAGCTCCATAATGTATATGACATAACTCGTGTATTTTAACGAGATCTACATTTTTCGTACAGTAAGTTTTTTTTCTATCTCCTACGGTTTACTAGAAAATTCAAGATATACATTTTATTTGAGATAGGAATGGCTTTAATATGTGATATTTTAATCAAAATCGTTAGAGCCATTTTTAAGAAAAAAAAAATGTTTTCGAAAATTTTTCCATGTAAAGGGTAGTTAGCGGTGGGGGGATTTTCTTGAAAATCTTCGTGTCGCATCCTTGAAAGATACCAAACTTAAATACCAAGTTTGGTATTTAACCGTCTTTACGTTTTTCAGCTATGCTGTCCACAGATATACAGACAGACACACACACACACACACACACACACACACACACACACACACGCGCGCGCGCGCGCGCGCGCGGATCTGTTTCTGAAAATGCTTTTTTTGGACTCGGGGGCCCTAAAACATGTATTTCCGGTGAAATCTCGACATGACATTTTGGGTGGAATACAATACTTCTCTATCCCTATGTACGGGGCTAGAGAAAGTAGCAAGCAGTCGCTGAATAGCAAGCAACTATACAGTTTGGAAGCTCAACTAACTAATATAAGCTCACCAGCTAATGAACTGGTAACTAAATGGTTAAATCACATCGTTCACTCACAAACACTTCAAAATTATCACGAATTGCGGAGCAGAATAACTCACAATCACTGAATCACTCATGAAGTGTACTTTGACTTGCACGAATGTGTCAAATGAATTTTTTAGTATTTAGCAATGACACAAGGTCTGTAAACCTGTCGCTTTGATATTTTACACTCTAGTCCATAATTGTAAATTTTTGCATCATATCCCTCATCAACCCGGCTACAATAACCATACTGTTCTGACCATTACCGAGATGAAACCCCTTCCTGCTATTCTTCATCAACTGGATGACACACCCTTATTAACCCGGCTACAATATCCATACTGTTCTGGCCATTACCGACATGAAACCCCTTCCTGCTATTCTTCATCAACTGGATGACACATGCTTATCAACTCGGCTACAATAACTATACTGTTCTGGCCATTACTGACATGAAACCCCTTCCTGCTATTCTTCATCAACTGGATGACACATGCTTATCAACTCGGCTACAATAACCATACTGTACTGACCATTACCGACATGAAACACCTTCCTGTTCTTCATCAACTGGATGACACATGCTTATCAACTCGGCTACAATAACCATACTGTTCTGGCCATTACCGACATGAAACCCTTTCCTGCTATTCTTCTTCAACTAGATGACACATGCTTATCAACTCGGCTACAATAACCATACTGTTCTGACCATTACCGACGTGAAACCCCTTCCTGTTCTTCATCAACTGGATGACACACCCTTATTAACCCGGCTACAATAACCATACTGTTCTGGCCATTACCGACATGAAACCCTTTCCTGCTATTCTTCTTCAACTAGATGACACATGCTTATCAACTCGGCTACAATAACCATACTGTTCTGACCATTACCGACGTGAAACCCCTTCCTGTTCTTCATCAACTGGATGACACACCCTTATTAACCCGGCTACAATAACCATACTGTTCTGGCCATTACTGACATGAAACCCCTTCCTGCTATTCTTCATCAACTGGATGACACACTCTTATCAACTCGGCTACAATAACCATACTGTTCTGACCATTACCGACATGAAACCCCTTCCTGCTATTCTTCATCAACTGGATGACACATGCTTATCAACTCGGCTACAATAACTATACTGTTCTGGCCATTACCGACATGAAACCCGTTCCTGCTATTGTTCATCAACTGGATGACACATGCTTATCAACACGGCTACAATAACCATACTGTTCTGGCCATTACCGACATGAAACCCCTTCCTGCTATTCTTCATCAACTGGATGACACATGCTTATCAACTCGGCTACAATAACCATACTGTACTGACCATTACCGACATGAAACACCTTCCTGTTCTTCATCAACTGGATGACACACCCTTATTAACCCGGCTACAATAACCATACTGTTCTGGCCATTACTGACATGAAACCCCTTCCTGCTATTCTTCATCAACTGGATGACACATGCTTATCAACTCGGCTACAATAACCATACTGTTCTGGCCATTACCGGCATGAAACCCCTTCCTGCTATTCTTCATCAACTGGATGGCACATGCTTATCAACTCGGCTACAATAACCATACTGTTCTGGCCATTACCGACATGAAACCCCTTCCTGCTATTCTTCATCAACTGGATGACACATGCTTATCAACTCGGCTACAATAACCATACTGTTCTGGCCATTACCGATAAGAAACCCGTTCCTGCTATTGTTCATCAACTGGATGACACATGCTTATCAACTCGGCTACAATAACCATACTGTTCTGGCCATTACCGATAAGAAACCCGTTCCTGCTATTGTTCATCAACTGGATGACACATGCTTATCAACTCGGCTACAATAACCATACTGTTCTGGCCATTACCGACATGAAACCCCTTCCTGCTATTCTTCATCAACTGGATATCCAATGGATAAAACGCTTGGCTCGCATTTCTGACAAAACTCATCTTAGTTTTCGAATCAGTCAGCCGAAGCGGCGACGTCAGTGCTTTTAAACAACCCTACACTTTTTCATTATCAGTTTTCTTATTCGGTGATTCATCTGTGACATTGTTCATGTTTGTTAGATCACTCATAGTTCCATGTAAAGGTCCGTAAGGGACCTGGAAATGAATGACTTTCATCCTGCTGTCTTTGTGTCCTCGTCGATCACAGGGCGGTAATGAAACACGTTTTGTGTCCAGCTGCCATTTTGTGGGACTAAATTCTACGTAACACCTGTTAAATTAATTGTTATTCCAAGTTTTTGAAGTAATTGACAATTACAAACTCAATCGAAGGGGAGGGATCTCTATTTGAAGGCATATTTAATACAATCACATTCTTCGGCCTGTCTGGAGTTATTATTACAACATTGTTATTATTGCAGTAAACATTGTTATTGCAGGAGGGCAAAATATCAAATTTTTACCAAACGTTATTCTCTGTCTGTCATGCCTATAGCTATTAATTCCACTACAAGGACTTATTAAGTTAGTCTACTATAATGCCTCTTTTAAGCGCACTAAATAAACGATGCTGAACATTTGTATAAGACAGTCCTATATGGGATACGTAAACACACACTCAAACTTGGAAAATACTTGGATCATTTTTAAGTGCAGTCTTAAAGGGTGACCAGCATCACAGATTATCTCAAAGATTATAGGGACTTTCACAGTAGATTGCAGGCATTGCATTCCGAGTGCGAGGAACACGCCCCTTATTCTCGTGGTTCTGGTATCATAAGCATATAATTTGATAGTAATTATTTCTCGCGATAGCTGCTAAATAGGCGAATTAGCCAGAAATGTCTTGTAAACCGGAGTAGGTTGACAATTTTGGCCGCTTCTCAACGGTCTTGATGAGTTGGAAATCTAAAAAATCTGATGTGTACCATTCACTTGATTTTCTCTACATCTCTGCATATTCTTAAAAAGTTTATACTTCTATTTACTTCATGCTAATCAGAAAACATTAGTAGAAATAGCCTAATTACTTGCTTCCTTATTTAGAAGCAAAATAAGGGAGTAGAAGATTATTGAACAGCTATAGAATAAAGGAAAAAGAGGATTCTGCGCATCTTTGAGAAAAAGGGAATAAAAGTGCAAAAAAAGGTGAAAACGATGTAACAAAAATACCTCCTTTCTCAATTAGACAGATAATTTGACACTGTGTATCTTTCCGAAGTTTTTAATTTACCCCAAGAGAAAAGACAAGAAAAGGTGCCACCTAAAATTCCTAACCTTGGCGAAAACACAGCAGGTGATCATTTGTTTTTTTTTTCTCCCTATGTTTAATGTTATTAAAATTTGTGGAATATAGGATTTATGACTTTGGTATTCATTATCTTTGAAAAAGCAAATATTCCCATGAAACTTTAACTTCAAAATTCTGGTAAATGTTAAACACATAGGGAAATGTCTTTGTTTATATTGTTGTTGCCTAAACTGCAAATTTGTCGGCAATTTTCAGTCAATTGTTTTGTTCCGAATTCATGTTGTTACAGGTTTTCAGGATAGCTGCTTTCGCGCTGAAAATGGCGATAAGTTTGAACAGAGTCACCACAAAAATGTTAAAAAATTTGACATTGGAGAATGTTATGTGTCCTGTATGTAGAGGTATTTTTATAGAACCTGTTACAATGCCATGTCAGCATGGTTTGTGTCTTCAGTGTTTTGAACGTTCAGTAGAAGAAACGAGTTTCACTTGTCCTATGTGTAGAAAACGAATTGGCAGCTGGTTAAGAACTAAGAAAAAAGAGCAGAACCTGGTAAATTTAGAATTGTGGGCTTTTATTCAGAAGCGATTCCCTCAGCAAGTACAAGCGAAACTAAATGGTGACGACGATGGTGTGGAACGTACGTATTTCTTGTTGATCTTTACACTGTGGGATTCTAACCTCACTCTGTCAAAGTTATGTGGTTAAAATTGTTTAGAGCCACCGTTCATCGTGTTTGTTTCAGAAATCGTATGTCGATTGGAAACTCCGCGTATTAGTTCTTCTGGAGAAATTGGAGAAGAGTTCCATCTACATCTTCAGAAGTTTGAAGATGAAGTGAAGAAGAAGCAGGAGGAAGAAGAAAAAGCTAGCGAAGAACTCATTAGAAAAATTCAGGTATTTATAAATGGGAATGTAATAGGGTTTTAAAGCATTTGCGGTTCTTTTTCCTCCATAATTAATATAAACGTAAATAAATAATAGGGTTTGGAGTATAAAATAATCATACATCTTTTTAATGTTATGGGCTTAACTGTAACCTTGAAGTACCAAATTACAATCAAGGCACTGTTTGTATGAGAAATGAGGTTACAGTATACATTTAGATTGATATTCAAAAAGTAAACAATATGTACTTGAATAGAAATAGTTAAATAGTGTAATAGTTAGATTTTGATATCATTTGCTAAGTCTAAAGTTTAGTAGGGTAATATTCTGTATGAATCATAGAAACTGTTAGTAACTGTGCCAATGAGGAAATAAGATCAAGTTTTTGTGTGTTTGATAATTAAAATATATGATGTGATCCATTCATATGACTCACTGTTCATCTCTGCAACAAATTATTGTTAAAAAGCTTATTCTTCTACTTACTTCATGCTAATCGAAGAAACATTAGCTGAAATGGCCTTATTATTTTCTTCCTTGTAAATAGAAGGGAAATAGGGAATACACTAGGCTAAACTGATAGTAAAAATCTGCTTGTTATGTGATTGATGTTCCTTTGTTTGTATGGACAGGGGTTGACAAATTCCCTTAAGTATTTTAAAGCTGAGACCAATAACAAGGAATATCCCTAAAACGTTCAACTCAATGAACAAAGTTTATATAATATAAATCATGTGTTTTAACAAGCTCTACATTTTCTATATAGTAAATTTTTGTCTATCTCTTATTGTTTTCCAATTACGCAAAATTCCACAAAATTCATCCAGAATGAAGTAGTCTTCAGATGCTATTCCCAGAAAATTAAAGATATACATTTTATTTGTCATGTAAATGTCTTTAATATACAATATTTTAATCAAAATCTCTAGAGCCATTTTTTAGAAAATCAAACTTTTCTAAGATTTTACCATATTAAGGGTAGTTGGAGGTGGGGGAATTTTCTTGTAAATCTTCGTGTTACATCCTTGGAAGATACTGAAATTAAATACCAAGTTTGGTATTTAAAGAACCTTTCATTTTTGAGCTATGCTGCCCACAGATGCACATTTTACTAAAAATGCCTTTTTTTTTTTTTTGATTCAGCGGGTCCCAAAACGTGTGTCTCTGGTGAAATCTCGGTATTGAATTTTTGGGTGCATTACAAAACTTTCTCTATACACTATGTACATAGTCCGTGTAGAGAAAGTAGAAATATGTTGCATATTTGACAGGAAATACAGATTCTCATTTAGTGTGTTTAGTTTGCAAGTCTTGCCCAGTTAGTGTGTCAAGCACTCTTAGGGAAGCATGTTAGTTCTGTTGTTATAATTATCATGGCCTTGATGTACAAAAATAGATGTATAATGAAATTCTATTAAATATTGTGGCTCCAAATTTTTACTTTCTCTACACGTACTATGTACATAGTGTAAAGAGAAAGTATTGCATTCCACCCAAAAATTTGATACCAAGATTTCACCAGAAATACATGTTTTGGGTTCCCCTGAGTCCAAAAAAAAGCATTCTCAGAAAAAGGTGTGTGTGTGTTTGTAGACAGCATAGCTCAAAAACTAAAAGTCCGTTAAAAACCAAACTTGGTATTTAGGTTTGGTAACTTCCAAGAATGAGACACAAAGATTTTCAAGAAAATAATCCCCCCATTCACAACTATCCTTTACGTGGAACTTTTTTCGAAAATTTTGATTTTCTCAAAAATGGCTCTAACAATTTTGATTAAATATCTTGTATTAAAGATATTTACATGACAAATAAAATGTATATCTTGAATTTTATGCGAGTAGCCTCTAAAGACCCCTTTTTGTGGATGATTTTTATTGAATTTTTCATAACTGGTAAACCGTAAGAGATAGACACACCACACAAAAAATGTAGATCACGATTAAACACACAATTTATGTCATATACATTTTTTCCGTGGAGTTCATCATTTTTGAGATATTCCTTGTTATTAATTTCAGTTTTGAAAAACTTATACTTTTCTCATATAGGAATTTGTCAACTCCTGTCTGTACAAACAAAGGAACTTCAGTCACATAGCAACCAGCTTTTGGCTATCACTTTAAGCTATGGTGCTGCTTGTAAAAGGATAGTTTAGAATGGGGGGGGGGTTCCCTGAAAATCTGTGTGTCACATTCTGGGAAGATATTTAACTTAAAATAGTAAATGTGGTATTTAATAGCATTTTTGTTTTTGATTTGTGTTGCACACATACACATAGACCTAGTTTTAAAAATTCTTTTTTTGGGGTTCATGGAACAGTAAAACATACTTCTGGGGAAATCAACACATTGAATTTTTGAGTAGAATGTAATACTTTCTCCACCTACTACCCACACAAGATGTGCAGAGAAAGCAATAAGAATCACTGAAGAACTTTATATATGCCACATGACAGCTCAACCCCTAGGTAAATTAAATAACAATTCTTACTTCAAAACCGTTAATTCTACAAAAAATATATTTTATATAAACTGTATGTTACAATGAGCAGCTATCAAAACGTATAAACTTCATTCCTAATATAGCGGTCATGACAAGAAATCGAATGTACATTTTTTTAATCCTAAAAATATCTTAAAAGCCTTGTTACTTAAATAAAAATCTGATGTGTTCCATTCACATTACTTTCTCTACATCTCTGTAACAAATTATTGTTAAAAAGCTTATCCTTCAATTTACTTCATGCTAAGCTAGAATAAAATTATCAGAGATGGTCTTATTACCTTTTCCTTGTGCATAGAAGAGAAATAAGGGAGTACTATAGGTTAAAGTGATACTCAAAAGCTGGTTGCTATGTGACTGAAGTTCCTTTTTACTTTCTCCATACGCACTATGGACATAGTGTATAGAGAAAGTATTGCACTCCACCAAAAAATTTGATACCGAGATTTCACCGGAAATATATGTTTTAGGGTCCCCAATATCCAAAAAAAGCATTTTCACAAAAAGATCCGTGTGTGTGTGTGTGTCCGTGTGTCTGTGAACAAGATAACTCAAAAACGAAAGGTCGGTAAAATACCAAACTTGGTATTTAAGTTTAGTATCTTCCAGGGATGTGACACGAAGATTTTGAGAAGATTCCCCTACCCGCAACTACCCTTTACATGGAACTTTTTTCGAAAATTTTGATTTTCTCAAAAATGGCTCTAACGATTTTGATTAAAATTTCGTATATTAAGCATATTTACCTGACAAATAAAATGTATATCTTGAATTTTCTGGGAATAGTCTCTGAAGAGTAGTTTATTCTGAATGAATTTTACTAAATTTTGAATAACTGCTAAACCGTAAGAGATGGACAAAAACTTACTGCACAAAAAATGTAGAGCACATTAAAACACACAATTTATGTTATATGCATTTTTTTCGTGTAGTTCGTCGTTTTTGTGACATTCCTTATTTTTGGTTTCCGCTATGAAAAACTTATAGATTTCTCATACAGGAATTTGTCAACTGCTGTCCATACAAACAAAGGAACTTTAGTGACATAGTAACCAGCTTTTGATTATCACTTTAACCTATGGTACTCCCTTATTTCACCTCTACTTACAAGGAAGCAAGTAATATAGCTATTTCTGCTAATGTTTTACTAATTAGCATGAAGTTAATAGAAGTATAAGCTTTTTAAGAATAATTTGGTGCAGGGATGTAGAGAAAGTCATGTGAATGGTACACATCAGATTTTTAAATATTGGCTTAATTAATCTTAGCTTAGGAATTTCAAGACATATTCTATTTTGAATAGAAGTGTTAGTTAGGGGAGTAATGGTTTTATAACTGGTTGATATCTAATGTTAGCAGTTGGTAGTGAAATCATTTGCTCTCTTTGTTCTTATAATATTTTAGAATGATCGGACTAATGCTGTGCCGTCTGCTGCTAGCTTTATTCAGCAGCACACTTATTATCTCGGATATTTTATCTTCTCTTGGTTGCAGGGATATAGACGACAAAGCATAGGAACTGGTTGTTTTAATAATTATTTGTAGGAAGTGTTTGTGAAGCTATATGTATTTTAATTCAATATTTTTGTGTGTGTTTTTACTCTTCCTAGGTTTGTTAATTAATTTCCATGCTATTCTGCTAATATTCTCTGAGTAGTTAATTTGCTCTCTGCAGTTTGACGTCTGTGCGTTCTGAAGACTTTCTTATTCATGTTTTACGCTTATATACTTATTACTTTCTCTAGCCCTGTATGTACAATGTACAGTGGATAGAAAAGGTATTGTATTCCACCCCAAAAATTTGATGTCGAGATGTCACAAGAAATATATGTTTTGGGGTCCCCTGAGTCCGAAAAAACATTTTTAGAAAAAGGTCCACATGTGTATGTGTGCCTGTGGACAGCATAACTCAAAACCAAAATAAATATTTAAAACCAAACTTGGTATTTAGGATTAGCATCTTCCAAGGATGTGACATGAAAATTTTCAACAAAATCCCCCTACCACAAACTACCCTTTTACATTTTGAAAGGATTGCTTTTCTCAAAAATGGCTCTAACGATTTTAATTAAAATGCTGTATATTAAAGATGATTACTTGACAATAAAAATCTGATGTCTTCCATTCACATGACTTTCTCTGCATCTCTGCAACAAATTATTGCTAAAAAGCTTATGCCTCTATTTACTTTTGCTAATCGAGAAAAAAATAGCAGAAATAATCTTATTGCTTGCTTCCTTGTAAGTAGAAACAAAATAAGAGTGTACCATAGGTTAAAGTGATAGTGAAAAGCTGGTTGCTATGTCACTGAAGTTCCTTTGTTTGAATGGACAGGAGTTGACAAATTCCTGTATGAGAAAAGTAGGTTTTTTATAGCTGAAACCAAAAACAAGGAATATCTAAAAAAACAATCAACTCCACGAAAAAAATGTATATAACATACATGTTGTGTTTTAACGTGCTCTACGTTTTTTGTGCAGTAAGTTTTTATCTAAGTCTTACGGTTTACAGTCCACAAGTTTGATCCAGAATAAAGTAGTCTCAGAGGCTATTCCTAGAAAATTGAAGGTATGCGTTTTATTTGTCAGGTATTGTAATCAAAATCGTTAGAGCCATTTTTTAGAAAATCCAAATTTTCGAAAAAAGTTCCATGTAAAGGGTAGTTTGCGGTGGAGAGAGTTTTCTCAAAATCTTTGTGTTGCATCCCTAGAAGATGCTTAATTTAAATACCAAGTTTGAAGTTAGGTATTTTACTGACTTTTTGTTTTTGAGTTATCGTGTTCACTCACACGCGCACACACACACACACACACTCACACATAGACCTTTTTCTGAAAATGCTTTTTTTTTGGATACAGGGGATAATAAAACATATATTTGTGGTGAAATCTTGTTATCAAATGTTTTTGGGTGGAGTGCAATACCTTCTCTAAAAACTATCTAAATTTTGATTTTTCTGGGAATAACCAGATGAGATGAGTTTTGCAGAATTTTGATTAATGTTTCAACTATAAGAGGTAGACAAAACTTGCTTTACAAAAAATGTAGATCTCAATAAAACACATAATTTATGCCACAGGTATATGTTTTTCTTGTAAAATTGACCCATTTTGAGATATTCTTTGTTGTTGGTTTCAATTTTAAACTCCTAACTTTTCTTTAAAGGCACCAAGCTAAGCGAACCAAACCTCAATAGTTTCATGTAGCATCCAGCTTTAAAAATGTTTGACTGTCGCTTTAGCCTGTTGCATTCCCTTATTTCCCTTCTGCTAACAAGGAATTTCTGGTAATGTTTATCTCAATTGGCACGATGCAGCAGGAATAGTTGGTATATGGAACAGCTAGAGAAAGTTATGTGAATGCAGCACATCAGATTTTTCTTTTTAGTATTATTTATTAGAATCTTTTTTAAGGGACTGGCAGCTTCAAAATGTGTTCTAAATTTATTATCCAATTCATTCCATTTTTTCATTTATTGTGTTATTTTGAAATACCATTTTCAGTTGATAAAAAAGTAACTCAATTTTCTAAAGTTCTCTTACTGTAGTTTCTTTATTGCAACATATTGAAGTACACCAACTGAGCATAGTGATCAGAAATGTGCTGTTTGTCACTTGGGATGAGATTGCTTGTATGTTACAAGGGTAAGTGAATAAGTAATGCCTCCTATTTTTACTTTGTCTACACATATTATGTATATAGTGTATAGAGAAGGTATTGATTTGCATCCAAAAATTCGACACTGATATTTCACCAGAAATACATGTTTTGGGTCCCCCTGAATACCAAAAGAAAAGTACTTTTAGAAAAATGTCCATGTGTGTTTGTGTGAAAAACGAGTTTGATATCTTTGGAGGATGGGACACAACGATTTTCAAGAAAATCCCCCACCAGCAAACTACCCTGTACATGGAGCATTTTTTGAAAATTTTGATTTTCTCAAAAATGGCTATAACAATTTTGATCAAAAGCTGTATTATCTGTTATTGGTTTTCCTTTTAAAGTATCTAACATTTCTCAAATGGGAAGTTACCTTCTGGCAAACTGAACCGAACTTCAAGCTGTTCACATAGGCTCAGCATTTAAAAGATTTGACTATTGCTTTAGTCTAGTGTATTTCCTTATTACAAGGAAACAAGTAATAAGACTGTTTCTGGTAATGTTTATCTTGATTCTCATAATGTAGATAAATTAAAATAATCTTTTGTAAGAATAGTTTGTATGCAGAATAGAGAAAGTCATGTGAATGGAACATAGATTTTTTTCAAGTTAAAGTGCGAGAAAGTAATAATGTTGTTTTTACTTTCTGTACACTTACTATGTATATAGTGTATAGAGAAGGTATTGCACTCCACCCAAAAATTCAATATTGAGATTTCATCGGAAATACATGCTTTGGTTCCCCCTGAATCCAAATGAAGATTTTCAGAAAAAGGTCCATGTGCGTGTGTGTGTTTGTGGACAGCATAGCTCAAAAACGAAAAGACCGTTAAGTACCAAACTTGGTATTTAAGTTTGGTATCTTCCAAGGATACGACATGAAGATTTGCAAGAAAATCCCCCCACCACAAACTGCCCTTTACATGAAACACTTTTCGAATATTTTGATTTTCTCAAACATGGCTAACGATTTTGATCAAAATACCTTATGTTTTAAGATACTTTATGACAAATGAAATGTTGGGAATAGCCGCTTCAGTGTGAATGACTTTTGGCAACTCTTGAGAGACAGGCAAATGCTTACTGCACATTATCGTGTTACATAGAGCTAACTGTTCTCGAGATTTCCACACTAAATTTGCTTATGTTAATGGGATTAGACAAAACATTACTGCTTTAATAAAAGGTTTGTTTGCGGAACAGCTAGAAAAAGTCATGTAATTGGAACCCAGATTTTTGTACTTTCTCTACGCATACTATGTGCATTAGTGTTATAGAGAAGGTATTGTAATGCACCCAAAAATTCAATACCCAGATTTCACCGAAAATATATGTTTTAGGACCCCCTCAATCCAAAAAAAGCAGTTTTAGAAACATGTCCGTGTGTCTGTCTGTCTGTCTGTGTGTATGGGCAGCAGAGCTAAAAAACGACAAGTCTGTTAAATACCAAACTTAATATTTAGGTTTAGTATCTCTCAAGGATGTGACACGAAGATTTTCAAGAAAATCCCCCAACCACAAACTAACTTTTTCGTAAATTTTGATTTTCTCAAAAATGTCTCTAACGATTTTGATTAAAATCCTGTATATTAAAGATATTTACATGACAAATAAAATGTATTTCTTGAATTTTCTGGGAATAGCTTCAAAAGACCTCTTTATTCTGAATACATTTTACATAACTGCTAAACTGTAAGAGATGGACAAAAACTTACCACAGAAAGAATGTTGGGCACATTAAAACACACGATTTATGTCATATAAATTTTTTCGTGGAGTTGATCATTTTTGAGATATCCCTTGTTTTGTTTTTAGCTTTGAAAAACTTATACTTTTCTCATACCGGAATTTGTCAACTTCTGTCCATACAAACAAAAGAATTTCAATCACATAGTAACCAGCTTTTGACTATCACTTTAACCTATGGTATTCCTTTATTTCTCTTCTATTTACAAGGAAGCAAGTAATAAGACTATTTCTGCTAATTCTTTCTCGATTAGCATGAAGTGAATAGAAGCATAAGCTTTTTAATACTATTGTTTTGCAGGGATGTAGAGAAAGTCATGTGAATGGAACACATTACATTTTTTGTAGTGTTAACCGTTTCCGAGATATATAATGTTGTTGTGTGTGTGTCTTTTTTTAAACCTGGTTGGTCATATCGGACGATGAATGAAATTGGTGAAATGATGCTCAAATGATCTCAGGGCCCATGGAGCTTAAAGTAACTCAACATTCATTATTTCAGGATAAGGAAAACCCCGAAAAAAAAACTTACCCAGGTAACTCACCCTAAGCGAGATTTGAACTCACAACACTTTGAATGTGAGGCAGACACGCTACCACCACACTTCCTTGGCGGGCTCCTGATTATTGGTAACAATATTAAGGCACATCTTTGTTGTTTGTTTACGCTTGGCAAGAAAAGATAATGGAATTTCAATTGTTTCACAAAACGACCGGCTTTTTAAGGACTTGACTATTGCATTTTCTTATTTCCCTTCTACTTACATTTTGTTTATGTTTATGTTGATTAGCATGATTTACACAAAACATTAATGTTTTGAATAAAAGTTTGTTTTGCAGAACAGCTAGAAAAATTCATGTAAATGGAACACAGATTTTTTTGAAGTGTGAGAAGTTTGAAGTTAAGGTGTTTTTGTTTTTGTGTTGTCAGGAGGAGGAAGAGAAGGAGCTGCAGTCAATGAGAGAACAACTGTTAAACCAGTCAGTTGAGGATGAGAAGATAGCAAAAGAATTGCAGGATAATGAGGTAGATATTCATCTCATGGAAAATAGTAGAGGTGTGCTGGGCTTTTTAAAGTTAATGTACACCATTATTTCAATTATAATTTTGAAACACAAGTACCAGATATAGGTTGCATACCACAGGGCAGAAATGCCAAGCGTTTTGCTTGAAGCACGTTTTGTGACCAGCAGTCCTACACACTATACGCAACATCGGCCAAATTAATTCTTTTTTCAAGTTTTTGAAGTAAAGGACAATGAAAGGGGAGAGATTTCTAGTTGAAGAAATATTTAATGCAATCTCATTTTTCAGTCTGTCAGAAGTTAATAATTGTTCTAATTTCTTGGTCTAAAACTGAAGTAGGGCAAAATATCAGATTTTGACCGAACCTTATTGTTTGTCTGTCATGTCTATAGCCATTAATTCCACTACAAGAACTTATAAATAAATGCACACAAAAATAGGGTGATAAGTATCAGAGTTTATCTCAAACACTACAATAACTTTCACTGTGGACTGTATGTATTGCAATCCGAGTCGGAGGAACACTCCCCCCATTCTCACGGTTCTGGTATCATCAGTACAGAATTTGATAGTAATTATTTCTCGCGATGGCTGCTAAATGGGTGAATTAGCAATAGGTTTGTTATAAACCGGAGTAGGTTGCCAGTTTTTGCTGCTTCTCAATGGTCTCTCCAAGTTGCAAATCTAAAATCTAACTAACAATATAGAATCGCTCTGTTGATAATGTACAACATATTTCACTAATTGATTAGAGCTTCTCGGGTTACTAGCCGTGTGATATTGATAAAATCGCTCAAGCTTTCGGCCATGATGACTCTATGGTCTCCTTCAGGAAGTAATGAGATGTCCCAGACCAGCAGTATATTAATGTTCTCTCCAAGTGGAGGGCAGGGCTAAATGATGCGGGCCAATGAGAATGTAGTGCCCTATGATTGGTCCGGCAGATGCTGACTATGGTGTAAAACTGTGACCTCGTAACCTATATTATGACAGAGTTAAAAAAGAGGCGATTGAAATCAAGCTGGAGCAAAATAATTTTAACAAGACAATGGCCCTTGGCTGATCTCAGCATGGACAAAGACACTAAAAAACAACAGACATTCTAGCAGTATGCCTCCGCCGGACCAATCATAGGGCATTGTGTTCTCATTGGCCCACATCATTTAGCATAGTATATATACCACCTGGTCTGGGACATCTCTTTACTTCCTGAAGAAGGCCATAGTTATCATGGCTGAAAGCTCGAGCAATCTTATCAATATCACACGGCTAGTAACCCGAGAAGCTCTAATGAATAATCATCGCTGTGAAAGCGTTAAAATCTTACATATTTCACTAAGTATACCACCGAAAAATCACCTTTCCTTGTTTTTGCTTCTGCTATTTGAAAAACTATAACCAAACACAATAGACATATTGACCATTATACTGGTTTAAAACTTACACTATAAATTTACTGCTTAGTTTAACACAAAATCACTTAAATAGGTAACCCATGCATTAAAACACATTTCCCTTTCCTTGTTTTTGCTTCTGCTATTTGAGAAACTACAACCAAACACCACACACACATTGACCGTTATACTAGTTTAAAACTTAGTCTAATTTTACTGCTTAATTAACATTTAATGCCACAAAATCTTATTTTTGGATGCACATTTAACCCATAAAAGCTGTATTCAACTCAAAAGTTTAGAATCAAAATATGGCGGCTTGACAAAAACATGCTTCACCAACCACGGTGCATGAGGATGGGGCATTTCCTATGTATTCTCTATATGTCTGTGGGGCATACACTGGCCTCAAGAAAACTCTTATTTCCTTAGTAAGCCAGTGATTTTTAAATGAGAGTAAACTACCACCACATTATTTGACTCCTGAAGCAGTACTGTGTACAAGTAGAGAAAGTATAATTGAAATGTGTGACTCAGGTGATTTTGAACAAATACTGTATGTATCCAAATACAAGACAAATGGAATTTAGCATATCATTTATTCAAAAAGAAGATATGCTAGCTTAATTTTTACTTTCTCTACATGTACTATATACATAGTGTATAGAGAAGGTATTGCACTCCACCCAAAAACTCGATACTGAGATTTCATCGGAAATATATGTTTTAGGGTCCCCTGTATCCAAAAAAAGCATTTTCACAAAAAGGTCCATGTGTGTGTGTGTGTGTGTGTCCATGTGCCTGTGAACACTATAACTCAAAAGCAAAAAGTCAGTAAAACATCAAACTTGGTATTTAAGTTTAGTATCTTCCAGGGATGCAACACAAAGATTTTGAGTATAATCCCCTCACCCCCAGCTACTCTTTACATGGAACTTTTTTAAAAAATTTTCTAAAGAAGTGGCTCTAACGATTTTGATTAAAATATCATATATTAAGGATATTTACCTGAATAATAAAATATATATCTTGAATTTTCTGGGAATAGCCTCTGAAGACTACTAAATTCTGGACAAATTTTACGGAATTTTGCATAACTGCTAAACTGTAAGAGATGGAAAAAGACTTACCACACAAAAAATGTGGAGCACTTTAAAACACACAATTTATGTTAATATGCATTTTTTTCATGGAGTTGATCGTTTTTCAGATATTTCTTGTTTTTGGTTTCATCTTTAAAAACTTATACTTTTCTCCCACAGGACTTAATCAACTCGTGTCCATACAAACAAAGGAACTCCAGTCACATAGCAACCAGCTTTTGACTATCACTTTAACCTATGGTACTCCCTTATTTCGCTTCTACTTACAAGGAAGCAAGTAATAAGACTATTTCTGCTATTTTTTTCTCGATTGCATGAAGTAAATACAAGCATAACCTTTTTAACAATATTTTGTTGTAGAGATTTAGAGAAAGTCATGTGAATGGAACATATCAGAATTTTTAGATACTCCTTGTTTTTGGTTTCACTTTTCTCATACGGGAGTTGGCCAACTTGGTCATGCAAGGAAATGGATTTCAGCCACGTGGCAACCAGCTTTAAAAAGATTTGACTATCACTTTAGCCCAGTATACTCCCTTATTTCGCTTCTATTTACAAGGAAGCAAGTAATAAGACAATTTCTGCTAATGTTTATCTTGAGAAAGTGTAGAGAAAGTCATGTGAATGGAACATCAGATTTTTTTATTAATTCACAACATTATGATAATCACTAATTACATTACTGGTATTAATTGCAGAGCTTATTTTAAAATTAACTTTCAAATGTGAATATTGCATTCCTCTCTCATTCAGAAACATTGCACAGAGCAGCTCAATATTTGAAGAAAACTATTAACTTTGGAATTATGATAATCAACACCCTGAATGTCACAATCTTAGCTCCCTGTAACATGAGAGTGATAATTCATCATATTGGATACAGTATAAAATAAAAAATGTGATATGTTACATTCACATGATTTTCTCTAACTGTTATACAAACAAACTTCATTCAAAAGATTATTCTTCTTTCTACACAATGCTAATTGAGATAAACATTAGCAGAATGTTCTTATTACTTAGTTCCTTATAAGTAGAAGGCAACTAAAGGAATGTGCTATGTTAAAGTGATAGTCAAATGTTTTAAAAGCTGTCGTTATGCAATTGTCATTGAAATTGGTTTCTTTGCTTGGCCAGGAGTAGAACAAAAGAAAATCGGGCACTCCTGTCTGAGAAAAGTACAAGTATTTAAAAATTGAAACCAATAACAAGAGATATCATGGAAATGGTCAACTCTACAACAAAAATGTATATGGCATAAATTGTGTGTATTAATGAGATCTACATTTTTTGTATGGTAAGTTTTTGTCTATCTCTTATGGTTCAACAGTTATGCAAAATTCTTCAAATAGCAATCAGAATATAGTGCTCTTCAGAGGCTATTTATAGAACATTCAAAATATACATTTTATTTGTGTTGTGAATAACTTTATTATGCAGTATTTTAATCACAATTGTTAAAGCCATTTTTGAAAAAAATAAAATTTTCAAAAAGTTTTCCATGTAAAGGGTGGTTTGGGATGGTTAAATACCAAGTTCAGTATCTTTTAGTTTTTGGGTTATGTTGTCCACAGACACACACAACACACATGTGCTGGTCTTTTTTAAAAATGCTTTTTTTTTGGATTCAGAGGGTCTGAAAACATATATTTCCGATGAAATCTCGGTATTGAATTTTTGAGTGCAATACAATACCTTCTCTATATACTATGTACATAGTATGTATAGTAAAAGTAAAAAGAATAGCTCCCAAATATACTCTCCATTTTATTATATTTTATTAAATAAAACATTGTGCATAATGAGTTGGTATTAATATGATACATGTAGCTAATAAGCCTAAAGGCTGAAGTGTGTCCGGAATTGGAAAACTAAATGGAAACAGAGGAGGTAAGACATCTGGATATCAGCGTGAACATTGTCTGTTTCTGTGTTTACAGGAAGTTCGTGGCGAGCCAAGCTTCCTGCACTGCAGTCAGAACAAGCAGAGTCATGTTACAGCGGTGAAGGGTCCTATGGATGCATTTGTGTTGAGTCAGGAGAAGAAAACCTTCATCTGTCAGCAGAGCACCAGTACAAAAGGTATCTCCAAGCATTTTGGGTTATCATAGCGGGACAGAATCAAAGTCAGCGCAACATGGTATATAGTTGTGATGTGTTGACAATTTAGTGTGTACTAGTAGAAGGAAAATGGGGCAGTGATGTTTTCACTAGCAGTGGAAGGCAATTGAGGTTGGGTAAACTAAATACCACTGATTTATGGGAAGTAACAATTTTAATATTTACATACATTCAATTGCTGTTGTGCAACAAGTCTCAGCAACAATATCCATTTCATTTTTTTTTCAAGATACATAGATTAGATGCACAACATATTTTCGTAACATCTGAAATGTGAATCGTCTCCAATTGGCACATAAACATGCTTTATATTATTGAAAATCTTTGCTCCACATCACAAAATGTGTGATTTTTGGAGCAAAACTGAAATACGACATCAACAACTATTGGGTAAGATACTCCATCAGCAATTATTTCCATAGCAACACCTCGCAACGCATTTTGTGTTTCATGCATTATTGAAAATCCAACATTTTTACTAAACACTGTCTTCACTTTGGTCATCTCCTTACCAAGCGGGAGACCTGGGTTCGATCCCCAGTACCAGCATGGGGATTTTTCCACCACTGGGAGACCTAACCCGGGGTACACTCAGCCTCGTAAGGTCCCTGGGGGGCCAGTTGAGGAGCTACTTGATGGAGAAGTAGCGGCTCCAGGTCGTGAGGACCGCATTAACTGGCCAGGGGAGGTTTGAGGCCCTGACTACGTCTCACCCTCCCATCCTTGATGTCTGTAATGGACCGAGATGGGGAGCGAAGGTTCCCCGTGAGCTGTCGTGCCATGGAGTTATTGTTACTGTCTTCACTTTCTTTTACACACGGTCTAAAACACGTGTCACGCGTCGCTGATTAATTGCTTGACAGCTTTCAGGGCTCGAGATATTTCAATGTTCAATGTTTCCGAGTCTATTATCAAAGGCATTCATTACCTGTAAAACAGTATTGTAATATGTAGCATAGTATACTGCTGTGTCGAGCCACGTTGCCCCAATGTAGTGCTACAGGTTATTTACATGCGGCGCGTGCAGGTCGTGGGTATACAACTGTATCCGGCTATTGGTCCCCAAGAAGCTATCCCTAGTATCATGTTGTGCTGGGGGATGGTAAGCTGTGATATATAAATGTAGGGTCGTTATTATAATAGTAACGCATTACCATTCACATGACTTTCTCTATATCCCTGCAACAAATTATTCTTAAAAAGCTTATGCTTCTATTTACTTCATGCTAATCTAGAAAAATCTGATGAGTTCCATTCACATGACTTGCTCTATATCTCTGTAAATGATTATTGTTAATAAGCTTATCTGTTATTTTTTTCATGCTAATCTAGAAAAATTAGCAGAAATAGTCTTATTTCTTGCTTTATTGTAAGTAGAAGCGAAATAAGGGAGTACCATAGGTTAAAGTAAAAGTCAAATGCTGGTTACTTTGCGACTGATGTTCCTTTGTTTGTATGGACAGAAGTTGACAAATTCCTGTATGAGAAAAGTATAAGTTTTTCAAAACTGAAACCAAGAAAAAGGAATATTTCAAAAACGATGAACTCCATGAAAAAAATTTATATAACATAAATTGTGTGTTTTAATGTGCTCTACATTTTTTGTGGGTTAAGTTTTTGTCTATCTCTTACGGTTTAGTAGTTAAGAAAACTTCATCCTGAGTAAAGTAGTCTTCAGAGGCTATTCCCAGAAAATTCAAAATATACATTTTATTTGTCAGGAAAATGACTTTGATATACAATATTTTAATCAAAATCGTTAGAGCCATTTTTTAGAAAATCAAAATTTTCGAAAAAAGTTCTATGTAAAGGCTAATTTGGGGTGGGGGGATTTTTCTCAAAATCTTTGTGTCGCATCCCTGGAAGATACTAAACGTAAATACCAAGTTTGGTATTTTACCGACTTTTCGTTTTTGAGTTATCGTGTTCACAGACACACGGACACACACACACACACACACGGACCTTTTTCTGAAAATACTTTTTTTGGACACAGGGGACCCTAAAACATATATTTCCGGTGAAATCATGGTATCAAATTTTTTGGTGGAGTGCAATACATTCTCTATACACTATTTACATAGTGAGTATAGAGAAAGTAATAATAAAACTAGCCTGTATGTTGGTTTGAACATAATGAATATTACCCAGATACGAAGCACTTAAGGTAGTTCTCTGAAGCGAGACATACTGGTTGCTTGAACCGGGTAAAACACATATAATCAATTGGAAGATTGAATGCCATACCAGCAAGTTGTTACAATAGCTCAATGGTCAGAGTAACCCCACGGAGAGCAGGAGAACCATGCCGTGGCGTTGAATTTTTAAACTGGTTCTAATAATAATAGGATCATTACATTATATGGTAACCTATTGACGGCCTTTCTCTCCTTTGCCACTCCCGCGCCATATGCTGGGACTTGAAAATACATTATCGCCATTTCTGTGTTGCTGAGTCAGGTGCAGTCATTGTCTGTTAGGTGTTTCTGTCACTGCAGTAAACTTGGTGTGTCACTTAACTGTGTTTATTTGCGAAGTTTAATTTAAGCATGAACCTGGTTACCATATGCGCAGGGAGTTTGCAAACTCTGTACCACCTGCAATACATGGAGGCATCAATACATTTGTTAAATTTAAATATAACGAGTCACCTTTTAACACTTTTTGCTCCAAGTTCGCCTTTGTTTGGGAAGACCGGTTTCAGGGTACTTTAACCCTATCTTTAGTTCAGGGGCTGACTCACGCTACATGCAACAGGTGGTTGTGTGCTACCCTCTACTCTAGTCAACAGCTGCAAAATTCATTCTTCTTTGGTAATAAAGATATTTTCCCAAATTTATAGTTCCAAAGGTTTCTTTACACATTTAATTAACTCTTATTTCTTCCTTTATTTTATAATTTTCAGACCAAAAATGATGTACTACTGCAGATTTGTCGACTTGCTTCTCAAGTGTTCTTTCATCCTAGTTTCCAGTTAAAAGGTGATTCATTACATTTAAATTTACTAGTGTCTAAAATACTTCTTTTTGCTTTCTCCACACGAACTATGTACGTAGTGTATAGAGGAAGTATTGTATTTCACCCAAAAATTTGATACTGAGATTTCACTGGAAATACATGTTTTGGGTGCCCCTGAATCCAAAAAAAAGCATTTTTACAAAAAGGTAGGTGCTTCTGCGTGCGTGTCGAAAAGTCCGTTAAAAACCAAAAAAATTCCTCCACCCCCAACTATCCTTTACTTGGAACTTTTATGGAACATTTTGGTTTTCTCAAAAATGGCTCTAACAATTTTGATTAAAATATTTTACATTAAATATATTTACCTAACAAATAAAATCTATATCTTGAATTTTCTGAGAATAGCCTCTGAAGACTACTTTATTCTAGATGAATTTTATGGAATTTTGCATAACTGCTAAACCGTAAGAGATGGACAAAAAACTTACCACACAAAAAATGTAGAGCACTTTAAAACACACACTTTATTTTACATGCATTTTTTTCGTGGAGTTGATCGTTTTTGAGATATTCCTTGTTTTTTGGTTTCAGCTTTAAAAAACTTATATTTTTCTCACTCAACTTCTGTCCATACCCACAAAGGAACTTCAGTCACATAGCAACCAGCTTTTGACTATCACTTTAACCTATGGTACTCCCTTATTTCACTTCTACTTACAAGGAAGCAAGTAATAAGACTATTTCTGCTAATTTTTTCTCGATTAGCATGAAGTAAATAGAAGAATAGGTTTTATAACAATAATTTACTGTAGAGATGTAAAGAAAGTCATATGAATGGAACACATCAGATTTTTCTTTTTACAGTGCTTTGATTGATGCATAAGGACTTTGTATAATATCTATTGTTTAATTTGGGTTCCTTTCTTTGACAAAATATCTGCTTTTTCATTATCGTCCACTCCAAATTGAGATGGAATCTATTGTAATACACCTTTTCCCCCAGTTCATTAATTTTATGAATCATCTTTTGGATTGCTTTAATTTTTGCCATTTCAGGGAGTCTTACTATTTCTTGTATAGCCTGTGAGTCTGAAAGAATAACTATATTTTTACATTGATGCAGCCAGGGGAATACATTTTGCAATATGTGTTGATTTGAGTTAGATGTTCCTTCAATCCAGTTCCTTTGTTGTTTTTTTTTGTCTCTCATATGTATCTTTCTTCACAATCTTCACTGTTGATTCTGTTAATGCCTGATTCCTTGGATGTAGATATCTTTTCTGACTTACTGCTTTGTATGCTGCTCCTGATGTGTTTGTTTTACCAGGCACAAGATTATTTTATGTGCTGGGAAGATCTTTTGAAATTTCCTGTAGGCTCAAGTTGGTATGTAAATTTTCCTGAAAATATTCTCAGTTTTTTCTACTGTATGGGTAATTGTAGCCGCTATTTTTACTTTCTCTACATATACTATGTACACACCCACACAAACCCACAAAATCTCAGTTTTGAATTTTTGGGTGCATTACAATCATTCTCTATAGACTATGTACACAGTACATGTAGAGAAAGTAAAAAATAATTATTTGCAAGAACAATTTGTTAGTGGTACAGCTAGAGAAAGTTATGTGAATGTAAGACATCAGAGTTTTTTGAATAATCCATTTATTTATTTGTAAAATATTGAATGATGAATATGGCATTGTTGGTTATGTTATTAAATCTGAAACTTTCAGTGCGCTTGGAAGACATGTGCATGTAATTTATGAATCAAGAAAGCCATGTGAATGTTGTTCCCTTGCACTTGCGTCTCATTATGAATGTAGCTTTAGGGGCATTGTAAACAAAATTCATGAGGTATGAACAGAAGGGTTGTACTTGCTAACCATGCTCACCAGCTCATTCTTTACTCATTGAAGATGTTCGGAGCACAAGTGTTGGCAGCACTGGGAGTCACGACAGCATTAAACCAGAGATGCATCACTTCAAGCCAATCAGAAGTGTTCCTCGGACACCGCCAAAGAAACTACCAGGTAACTTTCATTACTTAATAAATCTCCAATCAGTTCCTTTCTCTACACATACTCTGTACATAGCGTATAGAGAAGGTATTGCATTCCACCCAAGAATTTGATACCGAGATTTCACCGGAAATACATGTTTTGGGTCCCCCTGAATCCAAAAAAAACATTTTTGGAAAAAGGTCCATGTATGTGTGTTTGTGGACAGCATAGCTCAAAAACGAAAAGACCGTTAAATACAAAACTTTGCAATTAGGTTTGGTATCTTCCAAGGATGCGACACGAAGATTTTCAAGAAAATCCCCCCACCCCAAACTACTCTTTACATGGAACTTTTTTTCAAAAATGGCTCTAATGATTTTGATTAAAATATTGTATATTAAAGATATTTACCCGACAAATAAAATGTATATCTTGAATTCTCTGGGAATAGCCTCTGAAGACTACTTTATTCTGGATTAATTTTACAGAATTTTACATAACTGCTAAACCATAAGAGATAGACAAACACTTACCATTCAAAAAATGTAGAGCACATTAAAACACACAATTTATGTTATATAAATTTTTTCATGGAGTTGATCGTTTTTGAGATATTCCTTGTTTTTGGTTTCAGCTTTAAAAAACGTATACTTTTCTCATACGGGAATTTGTCAACTCGTGTCCATACAAACCAAGGAACTTCAGTCACATAGCAACCAGCTTTTGACTATCACTTTAACCTATGATACCCCCTTATTTGCTTCTACTTACAAGGAAGCAAGTAATAAGACTATTTTTGCTAATTTATCTTGATTAGCAGGAAGTAAAGAGAAGCATTAGCTTTTTAACAATAATTTGCTGCAGATATTTAGAGAAAGTCATGTGAATGGAACACATCATTGTACTTTAATTGCTAGAGAATCTGTTAGATACATTGCAGTTTGTCTAGTTAAAAGCTAAATGCTTTCTTGTATACTATCAATGGATTTGAACTATCTACATGTATAGAGAAGGCATTGTATTTAACTCAAAAATTTGATGGCTAGATTTCACCAGAAATATATGTTTTTGGACCCCCTGAATCCAAAATGAGCATTTTTAGAGAAATGTGTCTATGGGCAACATAGCTCAAAATGAAAAGTCTGGTAAGTACCAAACTTGATATTTAAGTTCAAGGAGGTGACATGAAGATTTACAACAAAATCCCCCCACCTCAACTACCCTTTACATGGAAAAATTTTCAAAAATTTTGATTTTTTCAAAAATGGCTCTAACGATTTTCATTAAATATTGTACATTAAAGATATTTACTGACAAATAAAATATATATCTTGATTTTTTTGGGAATAGTCTCTGAAGACATCTTTATTCTGAATGTATTTTGCAAAATTTTCCATAAGTGGTAAACCGTAAGAGACAGACATAAACTTGCATAACAAATACTGTAGAACTCATTAAAATACACAATTTATGTAATATTTATTTTTTTTGTGGAGTTGACCATTTTAAAGATATTTCTTGTTATTGCTTTCAATTTTAAAATACTTATACTTTTCTCATACGGGAATTTGTAAACTCCTGGCCACCAAAGAATACATTTCAATCACATTTTAAAACATTTGACTGTCAGTTTAGTCTAATGTAATCCCTTATTTCCCTTCTACTTATAAGGAACTAAGTAATAAGACAGTTTCTCCTAATGTTTATCTCAATTAGCTTGAAGTAGATAGACGAATAAGCTTATTAAAAATTATTTGTTACAGAGAGTTAAGAGAAAGTCATGTGAATTGAGCACATCAGATTTTTAATATTGTTTCCAAAATACCAGAATTGAAACATATCGGAAATGTGGTACATGAATGATATGTTTATATTTTCAGATGGCAGACTGCTTGTTCCAAAGGTAGTGAGACCAAAGACGCTGAACCTGAGCCCTGTGTATGAAAAATGTTCCAGACCAAGCAATCCTATGGGGTCGTTCAGGTAATTGTTCAGTTCTCTGTTATAGTGAATGTCTTAGGGCGATGTGCACCATGAAGGAATATATTACTTCAGAAGTACCATGTTTATCCGAATACAGACGACCTTGAATGCAACACAACTTTTTTCAGAACTTAAATTGTGGAATTTAGCATATCATCTTCATATATAAAAAGAAGGCACGATAAAGTAATTACTTTCTCCACACGTACTATGTACATAGTGTATAGAGAAGGTTTTACATTCCACCCAAAAATTTGATACAGAGATTTCACCGGAAATATATGTTTTAGGGTCCCCTGTATCCAAAAAAAATCATTTTCACAAAAAGGTGTGTATGTGCATGAGTGATAAACGAAAAGTCGGTAAATTAACAAATTTAGAGGGAGAGGAGAGAGAGGGGGAGGTGAGAGGAGCAGCAGGAGGGAGAGGGGGAGGGAGAGGAGAGAGAGAGAGCTAGATAGGGAGGGAGAGAGCGGGGGAAAAAGAGAGAGGGGGGAATTGCACTGCAGAATTGATGTGAAAGCAACGGAATAAAAATGTTTGTAATTAGTTTTAAGTATCAAAGCAATTATTCTTACAATAAAATTTTTCGTGATTGTACTAGTGCGTTTGCACACAAGTGTGGTCAGGACTGTGAGCAGCTATTAAATACTTCAACATGTTATCTATTGCACTATTCTTGCGCAAATATGTCAGTCTGGGTGGCCCAGTTGGTTAGAGGCTCACAAATGTTGTGCAATAAGAAAAGCGCAGGACTAGAGTAGATAAATACACAGCAATGTCGTAGTATGATGGTTTCCGCCGCAGTCTGCTTCAGAGAACTTGTCTCCAGTTTAACAAAGAAATTTAATAGTTCTCAGCTATAAATCGGTTCCATCGTGTAACAGTTCTGAAAACTGTGCTCTTCACAGCCAAGCCAGAGAAGTGTGTACAAATACTTCCAGGGAAGAAGTAGGGAGCACTCTAAACAGTGTTCCTGATTGTTGCAGGAAAATGCTGATGCCCACCATAGAAGGGACTGTAAGTGAAGCAAAAGCTTGTGTTAATGCAGAAGAAAGTATTAATTTTAATTCTCCTGGAAAAGTGCATACAAGGAACAAACCAGTGACTGACCTTGATGGATGTGTTGTGACCGAGTGCTTAGACCACTCCCTCTCACCTAGACGACCTGGGTTTGACAGCATGTGAGATTTGTGGTGGACAAAGCAACACGGGCAGGATTTCTCTGGAAAAAAAAAATATCAAAGTCTTGTTATTTATGGACGCTCTTTAACTACTGTGGTTCTCAGCATCCCATTCTAAATTGGGTGTGAAAAACCACTTAATTTTGTTCAGAGGTCTCTCTATCAGGCTTGAGGTTCTTTTATGTGCCGTAAATCTACGATATGGGACCAACGGCTTTACTTCCCTTCCAAAGAAAGCTATGCTAGCGATTTTTACACCCGAAAAAAATCCATCGTCCTCCGCCGGGTTTGAACCCACGACCTTGGGTGTATGAAGTTAGCATGGTAACCATTACACCACGGAGGGCGACAAGTTTTCTCCAGTTTCCCATACCACTGCATTCCACCTGTGCTCCATCTTCATTTCATATATCACCAGGGTCATTGGCCGCGTTACCATGATAGTAAAAGTGGGTGTTAAACACTATCCAAAAAAAAGACCTTGAAGATTTCAACAAGAATTTGTTGTGTCGAAAAATGTTTTTCTCTGTGTGAGAATGGAAAGTTTCATACAGCAAAAAAGGTTGTGGTGATATAAAACAAGACACAGGCTTTGAGGGAAGAGAATCTTTCATTCGCTGCATTTTAAGGAAATCGGAATTTTGTTACACGAAATGCTGAGACGGAAGAAAATTAATAATGGAACGTAAGAAGAGTTGTGTGTCTGAGAACAATGCATTCCTTAGATAGCATGAAGGCCTACTAGTAAAATGACATAGAGTAGGAGTACCAGATTTTTAACAGGACGGCAATTTCTAGCCTGCATAGATGCCTTCAAATCAACTAACAAAGAATCGCCACAGGATCAGTTCTCGCACCACCACTGTTTAATATATTCACTCACGATATAGCTGATTTACGACCAGCTTCCATCGCCATGTACGCAGACGACACTCCTTTTTTATTCACATTCCAAACTGATTACATCAACTAGTCACTTTCACTATTAGCTGAATGGCTTACAGTATGGCGCATTTCACTTTACATCGACAAGACAGAAACAAAAATATTTTCTCTAAGACCTTGTCAAAACCTTGATTATTTACATTTACATAATAAACAGCAAACCTGAGTTAAATATCTTGGCGTTGTACTGGACACAAAAATGACATGGAATGATCACATCACAACAATTGCCAACTCAAGGCTCATCAAACTTTACCCATTAATTAATAAACGCTCCAGGATTGGCCTGGACTGCTCCATTCTGCTTTCAAATCTTTAATTCGACCTCTTCTCTCTTATGCAGCTCCTATTTGGTACACAACAAATAAAACTAATATTCATAAACTGCAAGTTGTACAAAATAAGTTTCTCCGCAGAGCTACAAATGCAGCAGGCTTGTAAGAAATACGCAGCTTCAACACCAACTTCCAATAGAACACTATGTTATGAAACACCTCTCCAAGACATTCTTCGACAAATTAAACAACGTTACTGGTGCTCAAGCATTTAACCTGCATATCAAAACTCCACACAAAAGACTGAAAAGAAAACTACCACAACATTTCTTAACCAGTGACACAGAGGACTCCTGCCACTAATTGTTAAAAAAAATTTCATAATCATGTAGTTTAATTTTTTCTTATTTATTATTGTTGTTTTTTGTAATTTATATATGTTATTATTTTTACTTTCATTCAATTGTAACATTTATTTATAAAGTTATATTTCTGTGCTAATAATCTATTTTTACTTTCTATATACGAACTCTACACATAGTGGATAGAGAAGATATTGCACTCCACCCAAAAATTTGTTACCAAGATTTCACCGGAAATATACGTTTTAGGGTCCCCTATATCCAAAAATAAAATATTTTCAGAAAAAGGTCCGTGTGTCTGTGAACACCATAACTCAAAAACGAAAAGTCTGTTGAATACCAAACTTGGTGTTTAAGGTTAGTATCTTCCAGGGAGGCGACACAAAGACTTTAAGAAAAATCTCTCCCATCCGAAACTATCCTTTACATAGAACTTTTTTCAAAAATGTTGATTTTCTAAAAAAATGCTCTAACGATTTTGATTAAAATATTGTATATTAAAGATATTTACCTAACAAATAAGATGTATATCTTGAATTTTCTAGGAATAGCCTCTGAAGACTTTTATTCTGGATGAATTTTACGGAATTTTGAATAACTGCTAAACCGTAAGAGATGGACAAAAACTTACAACACAAAAAATGTAGAGCATGTTAAAACACACAATTTATGTTTTATACATTTTTTTCGTGGAGTTGATCGTTTTTTAGATATTTCTTATTTTTGTTTTCAGCTTTGAAAAACTTAACTTTTTTCATACAGGAATTTGTCAACTCCTGTCCATACAAACAAAGGAACTTCACATAGCAACCACCTTTTGACTATCACTTTAACCTATGGTACTCCCTTATTTCTCTTCTACTTACAAGGAAGCAAGTAATAATTAGCAATATTTCTGCTAATTGTTTGTCGATTAGCATGAAGTAAATAGAAGCATAAGCTTTTTAACAATAATTTGTTACAGAGAAGTAGAGAAAGTCATGTGAATGGAACACATCAGATTTTTGTTTGTTAGAGGAGTGAACATGGTCAACCTGAAATGTTAATGTGTTTAATTTTTTTGTTACCTATGGCCTGTATAGCATAAATGCTGATCTGCCAAAAAAAAAAAAACAACAACAACAAAATAGCAGGATTACACTAAAATTTACTACCTGGATAAAACCTTGGTAAAATAAAATCATACCAGATCATTTTGCTGGCAGATGAGTGACGGGAGTAGAGGTATAAAAGTTTCTATTGGTAAAGGAGGCCACGCTGGTTCCACTGATTCAGGTTTCATCTCAGAGAGCAAATTAATTTTTCCCTCTAAGTCCCCATCATGCAGAAATGAATGGTGATGTGTTTAAAAACTGGTTCATAGTGAAACAGGGACAAAGAATAAGGTAAGATAATATGTATTTCTATAGTTCTGTGGTGCTTAACAACTAAGGAATACATAGCTTCAGTTCGCACCAACTGCCATATGTTTTCAAAAATTTCCCTCCTTTCTCCGTCTCTAGAAAAATGTTGCAGTGCAGCACTACTTGTGTGCATAATTTGAATTACTGCCTTAATTTCTGACAGTGACTATAGTAAAAATCTGATGTGCTCCATTCACATGACTTTCTCTACATCTCTGCAACAAATTATTGTTAAAAAGCTTATGCTTCTATTTACTTCGTGCTAATCAAGAAAAAATTAGCAGAAATAGTCTTATTACTTGCCTCCTTGTAAGTAGAAGTGAAATAAGGGAGTAACATACGTTAAAGTGATAGTTAAAAGCTGGTTGCTTTGTGATTGAAGTTTCTTTGTTTGTATGGACAGGAATTGACTAATTACCATATGAGAAAAGTAAGTTTTTCAAAGCTGAAACCAATAACGAGAATATCTCAAAAACAATCAACTCCATGAAAAAAAATGTGTATAACATAAATTGTGTGTTTTAATGAGCTCTACATTTTTTGTGTGGTAAGTTTTTGTCCATCTCTTAACGGTTTAGCAGTTATGCAAAATTCCGTAAAATTCATCCAGAATAAAGTAGTCTTCAGAGGCTATTCCCAGAAAATTCAAGATATACATTTTATTTGTCAGCTAAATATCTTTAGTATTCAATATTTTAATCAAAATCGTTCAAGCCATTTTTGAAAAAATCAAAATTTTCGAAAAAAGTTCCATGTAAAGGGTAGTTTGGTGGGCTTTTTCTCAAATTCTTTGTGTCGCATCCTTGGAAGATACCGAACTTAAATACCAAGTTTGGTATTATACCGACTTTTCGTTTTTGAGTTATCGTGTTCACCGACCACAGACACACACTCACACACACACAGACCTTTTTCTGAAAATACTTTTTTTGGGTACAGGTGACCCTAAAACATATATTTCCAGTGAAATCTTGGTATAACATTTTTGGGTGGAGTGCAATACCTTCTCTATACACTTTGTACACAGTATGTATAGAGAAAGTAAAAAGGTCATTTCAGATGGGCACCTTGTTTGCACGTGTGGATTGGTGATGCTTGGGACTTAGAACAATTTCTTGAGTTGCATGTTTCTGGTACATGAGATGAATGTTGGTTAATGCAATCTTGAAGTTGTTCATCTTTCCCAATTCAATTATAGGAGCAGGAATGTGTTATTTAAACCAAAATGTTTATATGTTAGCAGAGGAAGCAGTGCTCTGAGAATGCAGCTGGCAAGAATTCAGGCGGACAGAATTAGAAGCCGTTCCAGAACATCCGACATTGTTTCAGCATTTAAAGGTACCTTCACTTTTGCATACATATCTAACTTTTAATTGCTTCATTTATACACGATTTTAGGGTATGAGCATGCAGGGAGATCTAAATATGAGGAATAATAAAGTCCAATAACAATTCCATCTATCTTGAAAAGTAATGGGGATAATTGAACATTATTGAATACATTATCTCCATTGTGGCAACAGTGTACACCACTGCCACTGAATCTTTGCACTTGACAGTTACGAGTTAAGTTGGTACATCCACAGAAAACAGATGAAAAGTTTTACCCGTTTGACTTTCTGAACCAATCACAAAGAACATTCCAGTTGGTCGGTTGGTCAGACAGTGGAAATTGATCTAGATGCTGCACTGTTGCAATATCTGGCTGTTTCCAACAACGTGCTCAGTTTGTGAACTCCTAACACGTGCGTTGAGCTGTTCTGTGCAAAATGCGTATTATTCGTTGTTATATTTATTTGTTGTTATTGTTTGTGTTTGTACATGAGGGAACATAACAAGACTTTCACAATTATAGACGTGGATAGACTTTTGCGGGAAAGTTTGGCGAGAGTGGAAGAAGAAAGTGAATCATGTGCACAAAATAATACGAAAAGTACAAGAATTAGATGGAATCATCAGTGACTGTGAACCACTAATGATATGTCTTGGTGATGACAATGACGATGTTGATGATGATAATGACGATGATCTTTCCAGAATGACGACGGAGACTTGGATGGAATTGAGCCATTAAAATTTTAAACCGGTAAAATCACTTTTTTATACCTTTCTCTTATTGTAATGAGCTATTTTGCACTAATCTGTTCTATATTGCCATAAATACCTAATGTATGCTACATGCGTTACAGTATCACTGTTATTTTCAATTAACATCAATATAACAAATTAGTTTCATTATTCATCAGCATTGATTTACTATGTACACTATTTACACATGATAGGGATATTTGTAATCAGCTGTTGTTGTTTACTAGTTATTCTGGCAAAGGCAGAACCACCCGAACTGTCAAGTGCAAGGATTCAGAGGCAGGGTATAGGACTTAAGAGCCGGATGTTTTCTTTTGGTTTGTATTCAGGCCAATGTTTTTTAAGGTTTGTGCTTGAAATCCAATTTACCACAAGCTGTGCATTTATTATCAGCTACTGCCACTAACAAGGGGTGGTGTGGTTTTCTTTCATGCTGTCCGATTGTATTTACTAGACCTGAAGTAAAAGCTGCATGAGAGGCTAAGCATAAGATTTTGGCTGATGGTCAAAGATTAAGCAAATTCAAATGTGCATTATCGAAATACATCATTCAGGTGTATCGTGGAATAATTAAAACAAAGCTGCATCTTTGTTAAACAGGAAATTTATTAATGGTCAATAGCTGCAACATCAACAATATATGTTCATTTATAGTATAAGTTCAAAATGTGCTTTGTTAGAATCTATGCAGTCATCACATCTTGTTAGCCAATTTTTCCCTATCCTCTATAGAGCTTCTGCATTCTGCGCAATCTCTAGGGTTGCTTCAAACACACATGTGCGAAGATCATCAATGGTGGCAATCTCATTATGATACACTTTACTATTCAAATCTCCTCAGAAATAATAATCTATAGGATTGAACTTTGCCATAAGCAAGAAACATATCTAGATACTTTTGATTTGTAAAGACTACAATAGTTCTGAATGCGTTTAACACATCTGAAGCACTAACAGAACCAGATGTCGAGACATATTACTGTCAACATTCCTGACTCTCTGCTGTATTTTGAAAATTTTGATTTTCTTAAAAATGGCTCTAATGATTTTGATTAAAATCTCTTATATTTAAGATGTTTACATTACAAATAGAATGTACATATATCTAAAATTTTCTGGGAATAGCCTCCAAAGACATGTTTATACAGGATAATTTTTATTGAATTTTGCATAACTGATAAACTGTAAGAATTAGACAAAAACTTACTAAGTAAAATATCTATATGTCGATAAAACACACAATTTATGTCATATACATTTTTTTCGCGCAGATAGCTATTTTCAAGATATTCCTTGTTATTGATTTCAGTTTTAAAACACTTAAACTTTTCTCATACGGAATTTGTGAACACTTGGTGACGCAAAGAAACAGATTGCAATCCCATAGCAACCACATTTTAGAACATTTGACTGTCGGTTTATCCTAGTGTATTCCCTTATTTCCCTTCTACTTATAAGGAACTAAGTAATAAGACTATTTCTGCTAGTGTTTTAGCGTGAAATAGGCAGAAGAATAAGCTTACAAACAATATTTTGTTACAGAGATGTACAGAAAGTCATGTGAATGGAGCACATCAGATTTTTACATGTTGTAGTTCTGGTAGAGATTAAGTGAAAATCCTTTTTATTTCTGGTAAAATGTGTATGAATGTTTAATAATCCTGAGTTGTCGTCAGTTGACTAGGGGTATCCTGGCTTAAAATTCTGAAGGCATATATCTGTGGTGTTTGGACAAAACATGATAACTCCAAAACTGGCCTTTTTGTACTAAGAAAAGAAAAAAAAAAGAAAAGAAATAATAATTCTTTATAAAAGAAATAATCCTCTTTATCATTTGGTGAAGCCCTGGAGATATGAGGACTTCACCAAGCAATAGAGGATTGTTCCTGGAGATATGAGGACTTCACCAAATGATAGAGGATTGCTCCTGGAGATATGAGGACTTCACCAAACAATAGAGGATTGTTCCTGGAGATATGAGGACTTCACCAAATGATAGAGGATTGCTCCTGGAGATATGAGGACTTCACCAAGCAATAGAGGATTGTTCCTGGAGATATGGGGACTTCACCAAATGATAGAGGATTGCTCCTGGAGATATGAGGACTTCACCAAGCAATAGAGGATTGTTCCTGGAGATATGAGGACTTCACCAAACAATAGAGGATTGTTCCTGGAGATATCAGGGCTTCACCAAATGATAGAGGATTGCTCCTGGAGATATGAGGACTTCACCAAACAATAGAGGATTGTTCCTGGAGATATCAGGGCTTCACCAAATGATAGAGGATTGCTCCTGGAGATATGAGGACTTCACCAAGCAATAGAGGATTGTTCCTGGAGATATGAGGACTTCACCAAACGATAGAGGATTGTTCCTGGAGATATGAGGACTTCACCAAGCAATAGAGGATTGCTCCTGGAGATATGAGGACTTCACCAAACGATAAAGGATTGCTCCTGGAGATATGAGGACTTCACCAAATGTTAGAGGATTGCTCCTGGAGATATGAGGACTTCACCAAGCAATAGAGGATTGTTCCTGGAGATATGAGGACTTCACCAAGCAATAGAGGATTGTTCCTGGAGATATGAGGACTTCACCAAGCAATAGAGGATTGTTCCTGGAGATATGAGGACTTCACCAAACAATAGAGGATTGCTCCTGGAGATATGAGGACTTCACCAAACAATAGAGGATTGTTCCTGGCGATATGACGACTTCACCAAACAATAGAGGATTGTTCCTGGAGATATGAGGACTTCACCAAACAATAGAGGATTGTTCCTGGAGATATGAGGACTTCACCAAACAATAGAGCATTGTTCCTGGAGATATGAGGACTTCACCAAACAATAGAGGATTGTTCCTGGAGATATGAGGACTTCACCAAACAATAGAGGATTGCTCCTGGAGATATGAGGACTTCACCAAACAATAGAGGATTGTTCCTGGAGATATGAGGACTTCACCAAATGATAGAGGATTGTTGCTGGAGATATCAGGACTTCGCCAAATGGTAGAATATTATTTGAAGGGCTTATTTCCAAAGTGACGTATCTGCAATTTTAAAAGAATTGCACCTGAGCATACCAGAACATCAAGAATACCTTCTGCAAAGGTGTATGTTGTATTAAATGTTCAAAACGTAAATGCCAGCATCAGGAGCCTTTGAAAGTTGATATTATTTCCAATGTGAGGCTTCTCCCATCTGTGTTTATTTCCAAAACGTCTCATTTCCTCATAGCCAATAGGAATGCTTCAAGTTACTTATAAAAAAACTAAGTATCACTGACGATCATCCTGCAATGTCATTTTATAAGCAGCTATTTTCTTGCAGTCATGTGGAAGTCAGTGGTGGTAACAGTAATGCTTAGGCCCATAATATTATTTCTAGTGATAGTAAAATGATTGACATTGTCTGTTATATTAATTTTGTTTGTTTTTAACATTTATAAACTGAAAACTTGAATAATTTAAGTACACAAAGTCAAGTTACACTTAATTATTAGCTAGTAATATTATTTGCAGTTGGAAAAAGAAGAATGGTATTGGCTATCTTTATAGTATGTGAAGTTTAAATATTTAATCAATTATCTCATCTGGTATGGTATTAAACTAACACTTTGAAGGTTTTTGGTTTACCATTTAGATGTTATGGTGTTTGAATGATAATAAACATAAGACTGACAGCTATAATACTTTTATTTTATCAATAATACATATCAACTTCTTCATATTGTAGTGGACATCTAAATAAAGCTTTAGTTTACTGCCTAATTGACTTAACTCCCTGTTATGTGACCCCAGTTCCACCATCCGTACGACTTTGTGATTTTTTTCACATATATTGATTCATTTGCAAGTATTGCAGAATTGTAGTTGCCAAAAAGTAAGGCTTCTACCTTAATTCGACAAGGAATTATTTGAAATTTGTCTTTTGTGAAAAATGTGATTTCATGGAGAAATGTGACTTTGAAAAGAAGCCCTTCATTTCTGGAGAAATGGACGCTTATATGACTAATGTCCTAGCACAAAAAGGCCAGTTTTGGAGTTAGCATGTTCTGTCCAAACGCAACAGATAAAGGGTGTCCCAGACTTGAGGCACACACGTTGCAAGGATTGAGATAGGGAAGCTGTTTTACCAAACGTTTTCTGGATCGCACATCAGTGCTATTTTCATTCCGATTGCTCCACCTGTAGTTGAAGGAATGCAGTATTGGTGCACAATCAATAAAATATTTAAAACTATTGCCTGTGCTCTGAGGGTGTGCACGTTACTGGTAACCATTTGGCTGATGTCAGATCATACGTCCTATATAACATACTGGTGGGTGAGTCATCAAATTATTCCACAATAGTAAGATCGCACTGCTGTCTGAAGTTTCCATTGTTTAGTTTTTTAATTATATTCTTTTTCTCAAAGAGGTGCACAATTTGACCAACACTAATATGCCTAGTTTACATTTTTCCAATGAGTATGTTCATAGGCATGTCACGACCTTGGCAGTAAGCTATACCATTTACCCCAGGCCATACTCGTGAAGTTTGAAACTTACTTTTTTCTCTGTTTGGTTTTTGAAAACATATATCGCGAATGCAAGATGACTCCAAAGGCTGCACATTAATATTTTGTTAAAAAGCATTGGTTTGTATTTGGATAAATACATTTGATATAGCTAACCAAGCACATTGAAGGGGCTTTTCACAGAAAATGTGGTAAGACTCATCTTTTTCTTTCAATGCCAAGAGCGCTGTTACTACATCTAGGTAATTTGTTATCAGAACCACCAGAAATCAGCTGTTCAAGAATGTCATAAAATTCTTTGTAACAAAAAAGCAAATCAGAATTGTTACAAGTTGCCCTTTGTGATGTAATAATTACCATGCTAACTTCATATACCCAAGGTCACGGGTTCAAACCCAACGGAGGACGATGGATATTTTGGGTGTAAAAATCCTTAACATGGCTTCCTTCAGAAGGGAAGTAAAGCCGTGAGTCCCGTGTCCTAGATTTACAGTACGTAAAAGAACCTCAAGCCTGATAGAGAGGCCTCTGAGCAAAATTAAGTGGTCTTTCATGCCCAGTATAGAATGGGATGCTGAGAACCACAGCAGTTAAAGAGCATCCATTAATAAAATGCCATTTCATTTTTTTCAGAATTACTACTAGTTACTTTCTCTATATGTACATAGTATATAGAGAAGGTATTGTATTGCATCCAAAAATTTGATGCCAAGATTTCACCGGAAATAGATGTTTTAGAGTCCTTTGTAACCAAAAACAGCATTTTGAAAAAGGTCCGACACGCGCATGTGTGTCGATAAAATACCAAACTTGATATATAACTTTAGTATCTTCCAAGGATGTGACATGAAGATTTTGAGCAAAATTACCCCACCTCAATTTACCCTTTACATGAAAAAATTTTTGAAAATGTTGTATTTCTCAAAAAATGGCTGTAATGATTTTAATTAAAATATTGTATATTAATTATATTTACACGAGAAATAAAATATATTGAATTTTCTGAGAACAGTCTCTGAAGACATCTTTATTCTGGATGAATCTTGCGGAAATTTCCATTATTGGTAAACCATAAAAAATAGACAAAAAGTTACATAATAGAAAATGTAGAGCTCGTTAAAACACACAATTTATGTTCGATGCATTTGTTTTGTGGAGTTGATCATTTTTTAGATATTCCTTGTTTTTGGTTTCAGCTTCGAAAAACATACTTTTCTCATACAGGAATTTGTCAACTCCTGTCCATAGAAATAAAGGAACTTCAGTCACATAGCAACCTGCTTTTGACTATCACTTTAACCTATGGTACTCCTTTATGTTGCTTCTACTTACAAGGAAGCAAGTAATAAGACTATTTCTGCTAATTTTTTCTCGATTATATGAAGTAAATAGAATAATTTGTATCAGAGATATAGAGAAAGTCATGTGAATGGAACACATCAGATTTTTAATACTGTATTGCATCCATTCTCAAAATGTTTGGAGTGACCCTTGTATGTATTGATGGTACATATCAAACGTACTGGTAGGTCCAGAAGAGCATGTAAGGTACGAGCTGCTAGCTTAAGTTTTACTTTCTCTACACAAACTTGTACTTGGGGGGTAGAGAAGCTGTTGTACTGCTTACTCCTGGCAAGAAAAGGGAATGGTATTTCAATTGCTTCTCATTGCAACCGGCTTTTAAAGGACTTTACTATAGCTTTAGCCTGTGCATTCCCTTATTTCTCTTCCATGCACAAGGAAACAAGTAGTAAAACTAATTTGCTTACGTTTATCTTGATTATGTAGCATGATGTAACTAAAAGATTAATCTTTTGAACAACAGGTTTGTTTGCAGAACAGCTAGAGAAAATCATGTGAATGGAAGACATCAGATTTTTTCCAATACACCTCTGGCACAATCAAATAGGTTTACAGAGGCACCTTTGCGTGTATTGTTGAGTTGCTGTAGGTAGCAATATTTATATCCTAACTTTACTTTACTTCACAAGCCTCTTCTGCTTTGTTATTCAATTATTTGTACAGCATTATGACAAGATATCCTATTGTTTATAGATGACAATCCAATAATACTGTTTTTATTCAAATACAAGATAATGTTTTTTTCCAAAATATTAATGTTCATAACTGAGGGTCAACTTGCATTACTGATATGTTTGCCGAATACCATATGGGGAAAAGTAAATTTCAAACTTCGCAGAAAATGAAACAGCGTTTTATTTATGGACACTCTTTAACTGCTGTGGTTCTCAGCGTCCCATTGTATACTGGGCGTGAAAGACCGCTTAATTTTGCTCAGAGGCCTCTCTATTGGGCTTGAGGTTCTTTTACATGCTGTAAATCTATGATACGGGACCCACAGCTTTACTTTCCTTCTGAAGGAAGCCATGCTAAGGATTTTATGGCTGAAAAAATCCATTGTCCTCTGGCAGGTTTGAACCCGCGACCTTGAGTATATGAAGTTAGCATGGTAACTCTAACTTTGCGGATATGGTAGTGGCAAAGCCTGGGGGAAATGGTATAAATTACTGCCAAGGTCGCAATGTATGTGGCAAAATTTTGAGCGTTTCGTTTTGTCCGAAAATTAGCTGTTAAGGAGCCTATGAGCATTTTCATTTCTCTGACACTAAAATAATTAGAGGATTTGCTTTCACATCAGTAATCTATATGTAATGTTGTATGGACTCCGTAAGTCTGACGCCTCAACTAGCCATTGCCATTGAGAAGCCCAACTTTAAGCAATAATGCTTTACTTCAAGAATTACTTTTAATTTGGACCTTTTTTTAAATGAGCTGATTATAGTAGTGTAGTGTAAATAGACATTTTCAGGTAAGTTTTAGAGATTTCCACTGGTTTCGTTAGGTGTAGGTTAGTGTGTGTAAATAGATATTTGTAATTTGTTAAAAAAACCATGCTCGCTTCGCTCGCATGCGCTGGTACTTCTAGGTTAATATATGTGTAAATAAATTGATTTTCATGTAATTTGATTTTAGGAATTTCCCTTTTCATCAAAGCATGCGCTCGGTTAGCTCTAGGTTAGTGTTTGTGTGTGTGTGTGTAAATAAATTGGTTTTCGGGTACCTTGCTTTTATTAATTTCTACTGATTCCAAGAAAGCATGCGAGCGAAGCGAGCGTACGCTCGGCTAGCTCTAGGCTAGTTGTGTGTATAAATAAATTAATTTTCATATAATTTGGTAATTTCCTTTGCCTTGATCAAAGCATGCTCGCATACGCTTGTGTGTGTGTGTGTGTGTGTGTAAATAAACTGGTTTTCGTGAATTTACTTTTAGTAGCTTCCCTGCCTTCACTATAGTATGCGAACGAAAGCAGCATTCTCTGTATTACGTTAGGTTTAGGTTAATGTATAAATCAGTTTATTATTTTTTGTACCTAGTTAATTTTTAGGTATTTACAGTGGCTTCGCCAAAGCATACGAGCAGCATATGCTTAACAGAACCGAAGACTCGCGGATTTCGCGAAAGGAATAGGTTGGCAGTATAGTTCTTCGTTCATTGAAATTACAAAATGGAGTCAATTGATTACATTTTGCGACGAGTTTTCTATATAAGAAAATATTTTAATTAGGGCGAGTGTGTTGGTCACGCAGCTGAAAGTAATCACATTTATTCCATGCGAATTTTTAGTACCCAGACTAGTATTTTCAGCATTTTCAACCTGGACGTGTTGCGCAACCTTTTCTGATACATTTAAACATGTTCATACGAAAATCATTTACCGTCCAGAAACTGGTTTCACCGCATAGGGATTTAGGTAATGCTGCTTCGGAGGTTCTAGTCACCTCCGTGGTGCAATGGTTACCATATACTCAAGGTCGCGGGTTCAAACCCAATGGAGGACGATGGATTTTTTTCGGGTGTAAAAATCCTTAGCATGGCTTCCTTCGGAATAGAAGTAAGGCCGTGGGTCCCGTGTCGTAGATTTATGGCACGTAAAAGAACAAGTCTGATAGGCCTCTGAGCAAAATTAAGCGGTTTTTCACGCCCAGTATAGAATGAGACGCTGAGAACCACAGCAGTTAAAGAGGAGGTTATCCCAAATGTATGCAAATGTGAGGTTAGTTCGCTATGATGTTTGTTTTTTTGTTAAGTTTATGGGTAGTAAAATATTTATATAGACATTACTCATTTCATTTGTAGGATTAAACATACAAGTTGTGTATAATTATTCTTAACTCGGCTTTTGTAAATCACCATTTTATATCGCAACGTAATGTCCGTTAAGAGCGGCTATATTTACCACTGTAATTCCTATTAATGCTATAACTAAACATTTTAACAATAACCGATATATAAACATAAGTGCAACTATATCCCTAGCAATTTTACTTATCTACAAATGATAAATAATTAATCTAGACTTTTCAAAATAATCTCGCAAAGCAATTCATGAATATTCAGAACAAACTCCCTCGCAACCAGTTTTGAAAACTCTAGCAACGGCTGACGTCATCACTTAAGTCAACGGTCAAGCTGGAAGAGAAAAATTATTTATAGTTGCACATATACCATAATATGAATTTACGCGCAATTGCTAACCAGGTAAAACGTTTTACAATATGTTATATTAAGTATGTTGTGTTAACAGAAAACTGTCGCCACCGCCGTCGTCGCATGTACCATACATTTCGTTTTCCCTTCTGCTCGCAAACTCAAATAGGTAAAAACATTTGCGATGCGTTATATTAAGTATGTTGTCTAAATACAAAATAATATCCTTCATCGTTGCAGTACGCTACCGCCGTCGTCACTTCTATCATCGTATAGGTATACCGTACATTTCGCTCTCCTGCTCGCAATGTGAATTTCTGCGCAAATTCAAATTAGGTAAAAACGTTTAAACACAAAATCATATCCATAATCGTCATTACAGTTATGCTACCGCCACCGCCGCCGTACCGTACATTTCCGTTACTCCCCTCTCCAGTAACCGCTCAAAACGTGAATTTCCGCGCAAATCCAAATTAAGTACAATAAATAAGTGGTAAAGCTATACGATTGTTGCCGCACACACGCGCATAACTGTCTTAAGAAGTATTTAAGTGACTTCTGAAAGTGTTGAAACATTAGGTTGTTCAGAATGCCAAAGTTTTAACTTCTTCTTAGGATCATTGGGGTTTTAGTTTCACATATCCCTCGGCGACATCCTGTCGTCGTTCCGCAGACTATTACATACTCCTCTATGTATAAAAGTATCCCTCGGCTACGTTTTGCATCTTAAGGCCTATGCTTTGCGACTTAGGGCCCTAGAGAAGGTATTGCACTCCACCTACAAATTCGATACCGAGATTTCACCGGAAATATATATGTTTTAGGGTCCCCTTTATCTAAAAAAAGCATTTTCGGGAAAAGGCCCGTGTGTGTCCGTGAACACGATAACTCAAAAACGAAAGGTAGGTAAAATACCAAACTTGGTATTTAAGTTTAGTATCTTCCAGGGATGTGACACAAAGATTTTGAGAAAAATCCCCCCACCCCAACTACCCTTTACATGGAACTTTTTTCGAAAACTTTGATTTTCTCAAAAATGGCTCTAACGATTTTGATAAAAAATTCATATATTAAAGATATTTACCTGACAAATAAAATGTATATTTTGAATTTTCTGGGAATAGCCTCTGAAGAGTAGTTTATTCTGGATGAATTTTACTGAATTTTGAATAACTGCTAAACCGTAAGAGATGGACTAAAACTTACTACACAAAAAATGTACAGCACGTTAAAACACACAATTTATGTTATAAACATTTTTATCGTGGAGTTTGTCGTTTTGGAGACATTCCTTATTTTTGGTTTCTACTATGAAAAACTTACTCTTTTCTCATACTGGAATTTGACAACTGCTGTCCATACAAACAAAGGAACTTCAGTGACATAGCCACCAGCTTTTGATTATCACTTTAACCTATGATACTCCCTTATTTCGCTTCTACTTACGAGGAAGTAAGTAATAAAACTATTTCTGCTAATTTTTTACTGATTAGCATGAAGTAAATAGAAGTATAAGCTTTTTAAGAATAATTTATTGCAGAGATATAGAGAAAGTCATGTGAATGTAACACATCAGATTTTTTTGTTTTGATGTCAGGAAGCCATCTCCAAATATTGTAAAAATATTTTTGAATCATCCTGTATACATTGAGGGCAATGGTAAAATATGCAGCTTTCTAAATATTGGTCTACAGCTACTTGTTTTTGGCTTCCCTGCAATAAGTCTGAGTACATGTTTTTACAGCTTGCAGATTTTGTTGCTCTTTGTCAAGTTACCCCAAAACATGGTCCCATATGTTAGAAATGTGTGAAAATGAGAATTATATAGTACCTTTAGATACTCAATACTTAGTTTTTCTCTACTGTATTGATAGCAAAGCAGCTTTTGCTCAGTTTTTGCATTAAGTAGTCAGTGTGTGGATGCCATTTTAAATGCTCATCTACATGGAATTCCTAGAAATTTTGCTGAGTGTGAGCAGATAATAGATTTGTTCCCGAGTGTACGTATTATCTAAATTCTTATTATTGGAATGGTGAAACATTATCACTACTGTTTAGTCTTCATTTATTATAAGCTTATCATTTTCAAACCACCATAAGAGATGGTTAAATAACTTAGTAATATTGTTATGCAGCCTATTTGCATTTTTAACTTTAATAAACAGACTTGCTTCATCAGCATATATTAATGTACTGGCATTATTTAATTCATTTGCTAAATCTTTGATATATACTAAGAACAGAATTGGTCCCAGGATAGAACCTTGTGGCACCCCCAATTTTACATTCTTTTCTTTAGAATACTTACATGTATCAACCTGGTTTCATAATCTTTACATGTTATTTGCACTATCTGTCTCCAAATACTTAGATGTGATTCAATCCAATTTAATGCTACCCACCTTATTCCCTTTGTTTGTAATTTTAGTATCAGGATATTGTGGTCCACCAAATCAAATGCTTTAGACAGATCCATGAAAAACTCCATTGTCATTTCCTTAATTTTGACTGCTTCATAAATCTCCTTAAGAAAGTCTTTGATTGCCTTTATGGGTTAAATCCATGTTGCTTAGCTGACATGAGTAGGTACATATTTTGTAAAAAAAAAAATTGTACAATCTTTGATGCATGATATTTTCAATGATTTTGGAAAACTCAGAAAGTAGTGACACAGGTCTGCAATTTTTTATTTTCTCTAAACGTATTATGTACATAATGTATAGAGAAGGTATTGTAATGCACCCAAAAATTTGATACCACGATTTCACCGGAAATATATGTTTTGAGACCCCCTGAATCCAAAAAAGCATTTTTAGAAAAATGTTCATTTGTGTGTCTGTCTACCTGTCTGTCTGTGTGTGTGTATGTCTGTCTGTGAGCGGCACAGCTCAAAAACTAAAAGTCTGTCAAAAACCAAACTTAGTATTTAGATTTGGTATATTCCAAGGACGTGACACGAAGATTTTCAAGAAAATCCCCCACCTCCAACTACTCTTTACATGGAACTTTTTTCGAAAATTTTTATTTTCTCAAAAATGGCTCTAACGATTTTGATTAAAATTTTGTATAACAAAGATATTTACCTGACAAATAAAATGTATATCTTGAATTTTCTGGGAATAGTCCCTGAAGATTACTTTATTCTGGATGAATTTTACGGAATTTTGCTTAACTGCTAAACCGTGAGAGATGGAAAAACTTACACACAAAAATGTAGAGCACATTAAAACTCACAATTTATGTTATATACATTTTTTTTGTGGTGTTGATCGTTTTTGAGATATTCCTTGTTATTGGTTTCAGCTTTGAACAACATATAATTTTAAATGTAAAAAGAAGCTAGTAACAGTGAAGAATAACAAATATTAATATAAAAATAATAGTTGCAACAAATCTTCACTTATCTTTTGGAATCCTTGCTTGGACTAGTTTTGCAATGTTGATAATGCAATGAAATCATTGCGAAACTAGTCCAAGCAAGGATTCCAAAAGATAAGTGAAGATTTGTTGCAACTATTATTTTTATATCAACATATACGTTTCTCATACAGGGGGGGGGGGAAATAGTGTGTTATTTATGGATGCACTTTAGCTGCTGTGGTTCTCAGCGTCCTATTCTATACTATCGTCCTCCGCCGGGTTTGAACCTGCAACCTTGGGTACATGAAGTTAGCATGGTAACCATTACACCATGCAGGGCGACTCTCATACAAGAACTTTTCAACTCCTGTCCATACAAACAAAGGAACTTCAGTCACATAGCAGCCAGCTTTTCACTATCACTTTAACCTTTGGTACTCCCTTATTTCACTTCTACTTACAAGGAAGCAAGTAATAAGACTATTTCTGCTAAGTTTTTCTCGATTAGCATGAAGTAAATAGAAGCATAAGCTTTTTAATAGTATTTTTTTGCAGGGATGTAGAGAAAGTCATGTGAATGGAACACATGAGATTTTTTACTTGTTATTTTAACCCTTTTGTGAATATTCGTTTGACTGTTAAAATTTGAGCTGATTGGGAAATTCTCCTGTACTAAAAGATAAATTAATTGCATAGCGTAATGGCTGCAAGAGAGGTTTACTTTCAACAGCATATCCTGCCGAACATTTATTCTTTAGTTTCTTAATATTGGTGTGGGCATGGCATTTTAACATGGAATGAGTTCAGCTATTTAAATCCAGACATTCAAAAGTCTTAATAATAAGTTAACAAACATATGTATACATAACAAAATGCTCAGGAAACTATGTTCTGCTAGATGTTCAGCAGATAAAATGATTTTCCATTTTTTGACAATGATGATGATTAAATCCCCTTAAATTATGCAAAAGAAAATGATGAAAGTTTAAGCCAAAGCAGTGATTTACTCATAATACCAGAAATAGCAAAATTGTGCAGTGTACCCAGCTTTAAATTGTCCAAAACAGTAAATAAATTTCCCATCAAAGCACTAAAGATCAGGAACAAAATTCCATCCTACTTGTATGAATTAGGCAAGAAGGCTTTTAACGCCTGGTTATTTGACAATCCTTTTAATGATATTGATGAATTTAATAATAATAATAATGCACTTTTAAATTTTTAAAAAGTTCTATAATTTTAATTAGCAGCATGTCTTAAACCTTGTGACTATGTGTATTTAAAAGTGTTTCCAGACTATATATTGTACAATATAGACAGATATCGAGAGCATGCATAAAGGTAAATTCTCAAAATCCTTGAAAGTTGTACTTAAGGCCCTTATGTCTCAATCATTGTTATTTTGTGTGTAATGTACAAATACTGGTGAAGCAACTGTGGCCTGAATTTGACCCCTAATACTTAAACAGCTTCTAAATAAATTAATTTTACATGTACTGTTTTAATTATTATATTATTTTTCAGGTCGCTTAAACCGCGTTGCACTGCAGCCCATGTTTGTTTTCGGAAGTCAGGTTGGCGACAGGGAGTCTTTCAGTGAAGATATAGAATCGCCGAGAAAGAAGCCAAGGAAGGAGTTTATGACTGAAGAGGAAGAAGAATCGTGTGCCATACCAAGTTCGAGCTCAAGCAGCGAGCAGTACTGCCGCGACGAGAAAGTGGTGGTTCTTGTTCACAATCCCGAGGAAGGCAGCGAGTCCCAGAGTCAGGATATGAGCAGCAGTAGCAGGAAAGGTGACCACAGCAGCATCAGCACAGACGGAGATGACACAGACGTTGAGGCTCCGGAAGTGGCACAGGAAATTGGCGTGGAGGCAGAAAGTTCCAACAGCGACGTTCTCATGGCAAGTGTTTCCGATCATTGCAAACAAACGGCTACATCTTCTGCATCGTCAGGCTTCAACCTCAAGATGGATCAACTGACGCTCAACAACAGGGTGAATGACTCGCCTAAAAACAATCACTTCCACACGTTGGGGACCAACATGAAACAAAAAGGCAATAACAACAACAATAACAACATGATCACATGTAAATCTTCCAGTAAGAGCAGAATCCTAGAAGATCCTGATGCGATTGCAATGGAAGAGCAATCGGACCCTCTGGCGTGCTTGACGGAGGAGCAAGCGAGGATAGAGCAGATGATATTGCAAGAACAGGCAGACCTGGCGCTGGCGTTGAGACTCCAAGAGCAATGGGATCTCGAAGCTAGAACTGTAGATCGCAGCAAGGGATCTCTGCGTGCCTACGAACTGCGCAACAGCAAACCGTCCACCCGAACGTCTGCTTCTAGGAAAAAACTAACAGCGCCCATCGGGATAGGTAGAAGTAGGCAGAGCACCCTAGAAGAATCCTTCTGTCTTCAGCGCACCACAAGGCGCTAATCTTCCACATATTATGTATATATTATATATATGTATATATTCTAGTGAAAGTGGAACAGTAAGCCTTTTTCCTATTGCAGTTTATAATGAAAGAAAACTCAAAGTGAGATTGAACAATTTAATATATGTTGTGATAATAGGGGAAAATGTGTATAGTTATGTCTATATTTTAAAGTTATAGTGTGTTAACTGCGATACTAAATTCACATTGAATTGTTTTAATAACTTGTATGTGCAAATTATCCCTGCCGTCATACAACTGAAGCATGTTTCAACTTTGCTTTGGTAAATTTCATGCAGAAACATTTCTATTACATATTCCAATTAAACCCAAAAGGTGCGATTTTGAATCACAATCCAAATTAATATGTTAGTACACAAAAAATACGTAGTTAATACTTTTAAATTAATTGTGGTGACCTTTTCCATATTGAACTTTTGAGTTAACTTATTCTAAAGGACCAGGGACCTGAGGTTTTAGTCAAAAATAAAAAATGTATGTGTTTTACTTTCTCTATTACATATAATGTGCATAGTGGGTAGAGATGATATTTACGTAAAGCCTTAAGTTGGTGCTTGCCACAACAAAACGCGACCAGTGCACTGTTATAATGTAGCCTTCTGCAAATGTTATCCTTTTCATGACCACGTAACAGTGATCTTATTACAACCACTTATAAGGTGATTAAAATAATCTGTTAGGTATAATGGTGATAACAAAATAAATGGCTAAACATTCAATAATTAACTCTAAAAAACACAAGCAAACAATAAATAACATGTATGCGATAACTTACATTTATTCACTTTCTGGAAGTGGCTTGATTCCCTCCAGACCAGAATCGTCTAGGTTATCAACAATGGTGTCGCTTAATCTCCCAAAACAATTCTTCTTTTGTTACATGTATTACTTTATCAACTGTTGGGCTCATTTTTAAAAAAGAAATTGTGCATGTTGCACAAATTGCATTCTTCACAAAATTGCCATACTCTTGCATTGCATATTTCACATGTTTTCTTTTTTTCCTGGGTGTAACCACTTCTACCACTTAACATTTTTCTTTGCCAATAATGTTTATATTTGTAGCCTAAAAACCGGTGAACTCTAATGTTAATTTCACTGCTTATTTCATAGGGAAGTGTTAAATATTTCCCACAAAACTTACAATATACATTGAACATTATAATATATAAACTTAGGCTTTCACAGCCGGCATCTAGACTAATAGAATTACTTTCATTTGTCGAGCTTGTAGGCCGTAGTCTAGGAGGCATCGAAGATACCAATATTTTGCAAAGTACTGCGTTTGGCATCCTTAGTGTTGAGATGATTCCACATCTCAACGGATCCACATGTTGGTTGCAGTCAGGCATCCTTGATATGACACAATTCCAGGTCACCATGGTCCCACATGTTGGTTGCAGTCAGGCATCCTTGATATGACACAATTCCAGGTCACCATGGTCCCACATGTTGGTTGCAGTCAGGCGTCCTTGATATGACACAATTCCAGGTCACCATGGTCCCACATGTTGGTTGCAGTCAGGCATCCTTGATATCAGACAATTCCAGGTCACCATGGTCCCAATGTTGGTTGCAGTCAGGCGTCCTTGATATGACACAATTCCAGGTTACCATGGTCCCACATGCTGGTTGCAGTCAGGCATCCTTGATATGAGACAATTCCAGGTCACCATGGTCCCATATGTTGGTTGCTGGCAGGCGTCCTTGATATGAGACAATTCCAGGTCTCCATGGTCCCACATGTTGGTTGTAGGCAGGCATCCTTGATATGAGATAATTCCAGGTCACCATGGTCCCACATGTTGGTTGCTGGCAGGCATCCTTGATATGAGACAATTCCAGGTCACCATGGTCCCACATGTTGGTTGCAGTCAGGCATCCTTGATATCAGACAATTCCAGGTCACCATGGTCCCACATGTTGGTTGCAGTCAGGCGTCCTTGATATGAGACAATTCCAGGTCTCCATGGTCCCACATGTCAGTTGCTGGCAGGTGTCCTTGATATGAGACAATTCCAGGTCACCATGGTCCCACATGTTGGTTGCTGGCAGGTGTCCTTGATATGAGACAATTCCAGGTCTCCATGGTCCCACATGTTGGTTGCTGGCAAGCATCCTTGATATGAGACAATTCCAGGTCACCATGGTCCCACATGTTGGTTGTAGGCAGGCATCCTTGATATGAGACAATTCCAGGTCACCATGGTCCCATATGTTGGTTGCTGGTAGGCGTCCTTGATATGAGATAATTCCACGTCTCCCTGGTCCCATATGTCAGTTGCTGGCAGGCGTCCTTGATACAAGACAATTCCAGGTCTCCATGGTCCCACATGTTGGTTGCTGGCAGGTGTCCTTGATATGAGACAATTCCAGGTCTCCATGGTCCCACATGTCAGTTGCTGGCAGGCGTCCTTGATATGAGACAAAACCACGTTTCCATGGTCCCATATGTTGGTTGCTGGCAGGCATCCTTGATATGAGACAATTCCATGTCTCCATGGTCCCACATGTTTTTTGCAGGGAGGCGTGCTAGATATGAGACAATTCCACGTCTCCATGGTGTTACATGTTGGTTGCTGGCAGGCATCCTTGATATGAGACAATTCCACGTCTCCCTGGTCCCATATGTCAGTTGCAGGCAGGCGTCCTTGATATGAGATAATTCCACGTCTCCATGGTCCCACATGTTGCTTGCAGGCAGGTGTCCTTGATATGAGACAATTCCAGGTCTCCATGTTCCCACATGTTGGTTGCAGGCAGGCATCCTTTATATGAGACAATTCCATGTCTCCCTGGTCCCATATGTTGGTTGCAGGCAGGTGTTGTCTTGCCAACTCTGGCTAGTTTGTAATGGAATGGAGTTTGGGTTACATGGGTTTTTCTTTTGGGTCTCAGGGTGAGGATGGAAGGCAGTAGTTCCGGCAGTAACATAGCTTGGCAGTTAATTTCTAATAAAGAAAACACAAAGTACTTTATACGTGAATGATTTACTTTTACTTTCGCGTATTAAACCTGTTTATAAATGAGCACATGTGTGGTGGTTGAGATGTCCAACTTCCCTACATTTTTACACTCAAGCACCGATTAACAGCACATGCATAACTAAAAGGCATGCAACGTTAAAGTGCATCTTCTAATACCGACATACGTGATATCCGTCTGCCCCCTACGGCAGTAATTTTCAGAGTGTCCTCAAAGCGACGCTAACCCCTTCCAACATTCCTTCACTGAAGTGGTTGCCATGGATCCATTGGCCAGCACGTAAATACGTCACACACACGTGACCTTATCTCAACATGTGGTTGGTGCTCCATGACGACATAGCTGTCATGGCTGCTACCTTTCATTAAATTGGAACTATGGCTTGGACTCTGGACGTACAACTTCCAAACACATGCTTTTACCCTTATTATATACACAAATGCATCATACAAATAAATGAAATATGCACAATAAATGGGAATAACAAAATATGTGTATTCATGAATTTCAAATCAAGCATGACTGAGGTAAATACATATACACATTAGCGATAACAGCCTTAGTGTTGAATGTTTATTGTAAGTTTTGTGAGAAATATCCAACACTTCCCATGAAAGAAATGGTGAAGTTAACTTCTGAGTTTACCAGTGTTTTGGCTACAAATATAAACAGTGCTGACAAAGAAAATTCTAAATGTTAAAAGTGGTTACACCTGGGAAAAAAAGAAAATGTGTGAAATATATGATGCAAGAAATGACTATTTTGTTAAGAATGCAATTCGCGTAATAGTGCACAATTTCTTTTTTAAAAATGAGACGCCAACAGTTGATAAAGTGATACATGTAACAAACGGTATCTTCAATGCCTTCTAGATCACGGCCTATAAGTCTGGCAAATGAAAGTAGCTATATTAGTCTATTCAACACTAGCTTTTCCACCACTATCCAATGGTTTACCAGCCTTATGCTTTATGTAACTCGATGAAAATGCAAGAGGAAACTCATGGCAACCGTCCTCCATGATTCTAAACAGCAACAACCAGCAACCATTACTATGTAAACAATATTGTGGAAGTCGGGTGACGAATACGAATAGCAGGTTAGGACTGGTAGCTCTGTTTAACAATACAAGTCGGCGTCAATTTAAATCTTAGGTATTTGTATACAATATAAGAATAAAATCATTCTGTAATTTAAATTGTTGACATGGGATTACATTCTTGCACGCACTACTACTGTGCTGTACCGCAGTACACAGGCCATGTGGATCTGCTTTGGCACGGATTAACCTAAGAGAAAATAGAAAATAGGCAGGCTTTATTTTACACGGAAGCAGGGTCTGGGAAGCAGAAAACTTGCCCGTCTGTCCACAGTGTGGTGAACCAAGGAAAGATTCCTCCTTGTGATGAATATGTTTACTAATTTACCATGAACTAGCTGATTTTTTTTAGTAGCTTAACGTCCTTTAACCTGGTTGGTTATATCGGACGATGAATGAAATTGGTGAAATGATGCTCAAATGATCTCGGAGTCCACAGGGCTTAAAATTACTCAACATTTGTCTTCTCAAGATAGGGGAAACCCCCGAAAAAAAACATTATCCGGGTAACTCACCCTAAGCGAGATTTGAACCCACGACCTGTTGAATGTGAGGCAGACACGCTACCACCACACAACCTGGGCAGGCTCTAGCTGAATTAATAAACAAAATATGCATGTGTGTCAATTCTGGGATCTACAGACAATGAAACCCTGGCATAAAAGCACTAGATATCTGGGGAATGTTATTGCTCTGCTCTGCTTCTGAAATTGTGCAAATCTTACCAAATGATGACTAGAGAGCCGAGGGCCCAAGAAAAGGTGCATACATTGTACATTTTGAGGTGCCCTGAGTAAGAAAAAATATTTTTAGACAAGGGTCTGTGTGTCTGTCTGTATATCTGTGAACGAGTAGTTACGCACAAACTTGGTATTTCAGTTGAGCATTTTCAAGGATACAATATGGGTTTTAAAAAAATCTCACCACCTCAAACTATCCTTTACATGGAACATTTTTCAAAATCGTTGATTTTCTCAAAAAGGGTTGTAACGATTTTGATTAAAATATTATATAATAAAAATATTTGCATGATAAATAAAATGTATATCTTGAATTTTCTGGAGAGTATATTGAAAATAAAATAATACCTTTGTGTTAGCTTTCTGTCCAATATGCCCAAGTTTGACAAATTTACAAATTATACTGATCTATTTAATAATATATAATTCCTTATATATATATTGGTGTTTAAAAAGCTTGAAATGGACAGCTAATAAATGAGAAAGATATTTTTGTCTCTTGAGTTTTTTTCTATGAGCCAGTCATAATTGGTGAAAAAAATAAACATGTCTATGGCTGACATTGTGTTTGCTACATTATCTTGAATGTGATCTTACAGGCAAAGTTCATTATCAGCGCCAGGCAGCTGGACCTCAAGTCTGCTGTTATAACTTAAAACTACAAACTCTCGATTATCCGGGTAATGTAGGAGAAGAATAATCAAGAAACCCTTAATTTAATGCTTTTAAGGTACAACATAAGTAAATAGGAAATTATGTTTTAAAGCTTTTTACTTTGTCTACACGTACTATGTATATAGTGTATAGAGAAGGTATTGCATTGCACCCAAAAATTTGTTGCCAGATTTCACCGGAAACATATGTTTTAGGGTCCCCTGTATCCAAAAAAAAACATTTTCAGAAAAAGTTCTGTGTGTATGTGTGTCCGTGTGTTTGTGAACACAATAACTCAAAAACGAAAAGTAGATAAAATACCAAACTTGATATTTAAATTTAGCATCTTCCAGAGATGCGACATGATTTTGAGAAAAATCCCCCCACCCCCAATTACCCTTTACATTTGAACTTATGAATACTACGTGAGCCCAGTGGTCCCCATGTGCATTTATGCATTCTTGAAGACGGCGTGGAAATGCCTTGATGGCAAATCGCACCATCTCCTGTGGAATGGCTGATGGTATGTTTCAACTCCTAATGGTTTGCAAATGGTGTGGGAATACTTTTTCTTTCAATTATCCCTACAGAAATTACTCTGGAACTGTTAAATCTGGAGATTGGGATGGCCAAGTTAAATCCCCAAAGAGGGAAATCAGTTGATTGGGGAACACTCTTTGAAGAAAAACCATGCTTTGAAGTGACATAGCACCATGCTGCTAAAACCAAAAGTTCTACTGTCATTCTTGGAGTTCTGGCAGGACAAAATTTTGTAAATTTCAACATGACGGTCTGTGTTTACAGTTAGTGCGTGACCAGCACAATCCTGTGAAAAATATGGACCAATAATCCCACACATTCCAACACCACAATATAAACTATGCAAGGATTTTGGTTTTGTTTGTTCTCAAACTCTGTGAAGAAGAAACTCGCTTATCTGACTTGAACAGTTGGTTAAGCAGCCATCTGTGCCAGTGTTGATACATTTCAGTTAGGGAACACTTCTGCAGCTGCAATCCTTGTCATGGCGTACCAATTGCGAACATTGTAGCCGTATAATCATATCTCATTCATGCGCACCTCAAGCTGAACAGCAATACCAAGCAAAATTGGTAGATACATTGCATGTAACTCTGTATAAGATGCTCAATGAATGTTCAGTCACCCTCCGTGGTGTAGTGGTTACCATGCTACCATTTAAAACCCAAGATTGCAGGTTCAAATCTGGCAGAGGATGATGGATTTTTTTCAGACACAAAAATCCTTAGCATGGCTTCCTTTGGTAGGGAAGTAAAGCCGATGGTCCCATGTAATGCTAATTTGCACATAAAAGAACCTCATTCCTTGAATGTTCCGAGGCAAAATTTTCCACCATTTCGCATATACAAGTCACGATTTTGTCCTATAGTGTCATCTGTGGTGATATGGTGCATAGTGGCAAACTCATGAACTATAAATTCAAATGCGATCATTGTAACAATGCCCTTTGCTCTACTTGGGAAATACTACTACTGCTCTAATATGAATGTTGAATGTGGGAAAGGTTACCTATATAACAGTAAATATTTAAAAAGTGGTTAGAGCTATAAAAATTATTTGAACAACTTTTGTATTTTTTTGTGTACTATTTGTTTATATTTTATGAGGTTGGTGAAATCGAGTTGGCCTTTTAGTGTATATATGTAGCATTTAAAATTAGAAAATACTGAAATACTTCTATTAATATGTTCAATATTAAATTAACATTTTATAACTTTAAAATGTTACCATCAAAATATAACATATCTAAAAAGAATATTTGTTTAGAGTAAAATAAATTTCACGCATCTTTGGGAATATGTAAAATAATGGAATAACAGCTTATTTGTAAAAAGATTCATTATTTAAGAATGTTTTTATATTTCAGACCTTGTATATTGCCGTGGATTAGACAGTTGCAGAAGAAGCTTGTTTTCTTTGGTGATGACAATCAGTGACATGATAATGTACAGTGCCAGAACTTGAATTTAATATGTAGGGACTATTTGCATATTCAGGATAAATACTGTCTCTGAAGACCAGGATTTAACAGATGCATGTCCAATGTGTAACTGGCGCAACAGATCTGGATATGTGAAAATCTTAATGAGAGCTAGGAAGCGAGATGTACAGTTCACCAGTCGATTCATGTCAAATATCTGTCACTGATAAACATGTCTTATATTCATATCTATACAAATGGCCTACTATATAAACAATGTCAATCGTCTGCCTCCAATTGTTCCACACCTGACAGTCCTTCGTCTTCGCTCACGTCATTGTCATCATCAACGTTATCGCTACTTTCTGCAACATTATTCTGGATTAGAATTCTTTCTAATGGTTTTTCAATGTTCTCAACATGTCGACATACATTTTCCCACTCTGGCCTGCCAATTTCTGCAATTCGCTGGCGACACAACTGTTCCACATCTTTTAATTTAAAAGTGATATATATATATTAAGTTTTATTTTTCTTTCTTATCTTTGAGAACCCTGGAAAAGGAACTCAGTGAAACATCAGTTGCCTTGGCTACTTTTTCATTCACTTTCATCAGGCTTTTGAAGAACTCGGGGAACATACATTTTCTTCCTTCATCTCTGCCTCTTGTTTCTTGAAGTCAAGGACATTTACAATTATTTCTCTGCTCTAAGTAATACCTTGTCACTTAACTTTGAAAACGTAGGAGTCATGGTTAAAAAAAAATAAAATAAATAAAATGAACACTATTTACTGCCCACTTTGAATACAAACATATGCAGAACACTTTTGATACAGATTCTACAAAGATGCTCGCTGTGACTTTAAGTAAGCAAAGTGTCATATCACAAACTCTGATAAGCTAGGCTCGGTAGCTGAGTTGGCGGTCAGGGTCACGATTGCAGAAGCTTTGTGCTGGCAATAACAAATAGCATAGGAATCAGTCATGTTCTTGCAAATGTCAAATGATACACTTGTGGGTAATATTTCAGTATTTAGCTTGTTGGATGTGCTTCCAAACACCACATACAAGGTCAGTCACCTAAAATTCCACCACAAATAAATCTGAAACAAAAATATGAATTGAGAAACACTTTTCATAGGCATGGAGATACGGGAAAGGCCCATAAAAATGGATGTTATTTAAAAATGTAAGCAACTATAACTTCCAACAAAAACTTATGTTTCTTTTTTACTTTCTCTACACTTACTATGTACATAGTTTATAGAGATGGTATTGCATTCCACCCAAAAATTCAATACGGAGATTTCACCGGAAATATATGTTTTAGGGTCCTCTGCATCCCTATATCCAAAAAAGGCATTTTCAGAAAAAGGTCTGTGTGTGTGTGTCTGTGAACAAGATAGCTCAAAAATGAAAAGTCTATAAAATACGAAACTTGGTATTTAAGTTTAGTATCTTCCAGGAATGCGACATGAAGATTTTCAAGAAAATCCCCCCACCCCAAACTACCCTTTATATGGAACTTTTTTCAAAAATTTTGATTTTCTAAAAATTGGCTCTTAACGATTTTGAATAAAATCCTGTATATTAAAGATACCAAAATAAAATGTATAACTTGAGTTTTCTAGGAATAGCCTCTGAACTCTATTCTGGATGAATTTTAGAGTTTTGCATAACCATTAAACCGTTAGAGATGGACAAAATCTTACCACACAAAAAATGTAGAGCACTTTAAAACACACAATTTTTTTTGAGTTATTCTTGGTTTCAGCTTTGAAAAATTTATACTTTTCTCATACAGGAATTTATCAACTCGTGTCCATACAAACAAAGGAACTTCAGTCACTATCACTTTAACCTATGCTACTCCCTTATTTCAAGTAATAAGACTATTTCTGCTAATTTTTTCTCGATTAGCATGAAGTAAATAGAAGCATAAGCTTTTTAACAATACTTTCTTGCAGAGATGTAGAGAAAGTCATGTGAATGGAACATATCAGATTTTTGTGTATATTATTACAAATATGTCATCAACACATCTTTACCAGATTTTGCATATTTGTAGGAAGGTTATACAGGTTTCTAAGTTACTCATGTAAATGTCTGTAAGAATTGCGGATAAGGGATTTCCCCATGGCTAAACCATTGTTTAGTGTACAAAGTTTGCCACTGAAATTAAAGTAAGTCTGGCGATGAATGGAGGCAATAGCCTTCAAAACATTTTCAAAGTGAGTCTTTTTATTTCTCTACCATGTACATAGTAAGAGACAAATGATTGATTCCAGCCAAAAATTCAGTACTGAAATTTCACTTTATATTCCTCAAATATTCCTTCATTCTTGTGTCCATGCATCTCTTTGTTCTATTGCTATAATATTGTCATGTTCAGAAATGTGTGAATTCAAAAAGTGGCAATTTTATTGTTAACTGTTCTCTTTGCTTTAAGGCACTATGCACTTTACTAGCAAGATGCTAGAATTTGCGTGAATGTATTCACTAGGGGACTGTGACACAAGATTAAATTAAAAATAATTAAATTTAAACCTTTATATATTGTATTAAAGCATTTCAATGTATTGCATGTTTAGTTGGCCTATACCCCTGCCACTGAATCCTTGCACTTGACAGTTCAGGTGGTTTCACGTTAGGTTGGCTATACTGCCTTTGCAGTGTTGCCCGAGCAACAGCTGACTACAAATATGGGTATCGTGTGTAACGACCAATATAAACAGTGAACACAGTAAATGAATGCTGACGAATAATGAAACTAATTCGTTATTATTGATGTTAACTGAAAATAACAGTGATACTGTAACACATGTGGCATACATTAGGTATTTACAACAGTATAGAACAGATTAATGTAAAATAGTTTGTTACAATGAGAGAAAGGTATAACAAAATGATTTTCACCGGTTTAGAATTTTAATGGCTCAATTGCATCCAAGTCTCCATCATCATCATTCTGGAAAGGATCATCAACATCGTCGTCACCAAGACATATATTATTAGTGGTTCACATTCACTGATGATTCCGTCTAATTCCTGTGCTTTTTGTATTATTTTGTGAACATGATTCACTTTCTTAAAAAAGAAATAATGACATCAGGGAAAAATTAAAAGTGGGAAACATAGTGGATGACATTAAAAATTATCAACAAAATTGGATGCAACATGTCGACAGGATGGTGGATCACAGATTACCTAAAATGGCCAGGGACTACAACCCATGAGGGAGAAGAGATAGCGGACGTCCACAAAGGTGATGGCGGGAGCAGTATCACCTATTCTGAGTTTCCGAGTACAGGATTTTCTAAATCCTAAATCTCTCAATGTTCATGATGATGATGATGATGATGATGATTCACTTTCTTCTTACATGAAGCCCCGTCCACTCTCGCCACAAAAGTCTATCCACCTCTATAAATGTGAAAGTCTTGTTATGTTCCCTCACGTACAAACAAACACTATCAACAAATAATACGTAGCTGGCACAGAACAGCTCAACGCACATGTTAGGAGTTTACAAACTGAGCACGTGGTTGGAAATAGCCAGATATTGCAACAGTATGGCATCTAAATGCGTTTCCGTTGTCTGACCGACCAGAATGCTTGTTTGTGATTGGTTCAGAAAGTCAAACGGGTAAAGCTTTCATCTGTTTTCTGTGGATGCAGCAGCAACTTAACTCCTAACTGCCAAGTGCAAGGATTGAGTGGCGTGGTTACAGCCCACCCAGTGAAATGGGCGCCAGCCTGGAGCCTCCTCGCTAAGCTGTTACATGCTCAATTTCCCTCCTGCCTAACACTCCCAACTTGCTAGAATATTCACTCTCACACACATAGAAACTGAAACCTCACCTGGTGCACTAACTGAACACAATGATTCCTCCCATATTTAAAGATAAAGTCCAGAATGCCACAGTATATATGTGTGTGTGTCTAATACTCAGGAGTTAGTAATGAAATCATTCTCCTTCTTGCTTACCAATATTTTGAAGATGGAGTTTTGAAAGCTGTCATTTTTTTGGAGCACAAGAAACAATTTGGATATGCCACTATTCCAATTTTGAAAATATGTTTATTCAATCATGTCCTATGATCAGTTGAAATGCAGCAACAAAGGATTTTCTTGATAAATCAGGAACTATTGGTGGATCATCCAAAATTTTCTTCTATTTTGACTGTTCATTCCGAAATGTTATCTGTTGATTATAATTTGAAGTTATTTTCCATTTAACAATTCTTTTAATTGATTCACAAGAGAATTTTTTTTTACCACTAAATTGATTTTAGATCCTTTCTTTGTTAAATTATCAGCCATTTCATTTTGAAAACCACCACAGTGTGCAGGAATCCACTGTAAGACTATATTTTTATGTGGGCTCAACATGCCACAATGTACAGTCTATTCCCAACTATTACTTGGGGTGATGTTTTTCAAAAAAATGTTTTAAGTAGCTTTTTAAACAGTGTCTATTTTGAGGAACCAACTTGAACTCTTAGCTATATTGAATTTGTTGCCCTTCGTGGTGTAGTGGTTACCATGTTAGCGTGTAAAACCCAAGATTGTAGGTTCAAACCTGTACTCAAAAATCCTTAATCATGGCTTCCTTCAGAAGGGAAGTAAAGCTGGTGGTACCGTGTAATATAAAAGAACCCCTTACTTTGAGAGAAGAAGGTTCCTATTATCTGTTCATTTCAAACAAAACGCAGGCGACCACTGCACCATTATAATGCAGCCTTCCAACATTCGTACCAGAAATGCTGTCTTACTTTCACTACCACATGGCATATTGTAATATAAAATAAACAGACAACTTAAAGTGTGACTAAAATATTATGTTAGGTATAATGGTGATAATATTGATAGTCATGACAAAATAAATGGGATGTAATAATCAACTTAAAAGCACGAGCGAAAAAAATTACATGTATGCAATAGCTTATATTTATTCGCTCTCTGGAAGTGGCTCGATTCCCTCCAAATCAGAATCATTGTCTGAGCTGTTTGTGCTGCTGCTTTCCACTCCAAAGTTGTTATCAACACAATGTCACTTAAACTATCCTTTCCCAAAACAACGCTTCTTCTTTCGTTACATGTATCATTTTATCAACTGATAGTGGCTCATTTTTAAAAAATATTATGTGTTACACTCACATTACTTTCTCTAGCTGTTCTACAAAACTTCTTACATAAGATTGTTCTTCTTTCTGCATCTTGCTAATCGAGGTCCTCATTAGCACAATGTTCTTATTACTTAGTTCCTTATAAGTAGGAAAAAATAAGGGAATACACTAGGCTAAACCGATAGTCAAATGTTTTAAAAGCTGTTGTTATGCGATTGTCATTACAAATCGCTTCTTTTCTTGGCCAGGAGTAGAACAAAGAAAACTGCATACTCCTGTCTGAGAAAAGTATAAGTACTTCACAACTGAAACTAATAACAATACCTCGAAAACTGTAAGCTCCACGAGAAAAATGTATATGACATAACTTGTGTATATTAACAAGACCTACATTTTTGTATAGTAAGTTTTTGTCTATCTCTTACGGTTTACTAATTATGCCAAGTTAAGCAAAAATCATCCAGAATAAACAGGTCTTCAGAAGCTATTCCCAGAAAATTCAAGATGTACATATTATTTGTCAGCTAAATATCTTTAATATACAATATTTTAATCAATGGCTCGTTAGAGTCATTTTTAAGAAAATACACATTTTCGAAAAAAGTTCCATGTAAAGGGTAGTTTGGGGTGGGGGGATTTTTCTCAAAATCTTTGTGTCGCATCCCTGGAAGATAATAAAATTAAATACCAAGTTTGGTGCTTTACTGATTTTTCGTTTTTGAGTTATCGTGTTCACAGACACACACACACACACACACACCTTTTTGTGAAAATGCTTTTTTTGGATACCGGGGACCCTAAAACATATATTTCCGGTGAAATCTCGGTATCGAATTTTTGGGTGGAATACAATAGTTCTCTATCCCTATGTACATTGTACATACGGGGCTAGAGAAAGTAAAAAGAAATTGTGCACTATTACATGAATTGCATTCTTCACAAAATTGTCATATTCTTACATCGCATATTTCTTCCTTCCCCAGGTGTAACCACATTTTGTTTCAGATTTTTCTTTTCAAGCTTGTACTTAAAACACTGGAAAACTCAGATGTTAATTTCATCACTTCTTTTATGGGAAGTGTTGGATATTTCTCACAAAACTTACAATAAACAGTCAATGATATACCTGCCTTATGCTTTATGTAACTCGATGAAGATGCAACAGGAAATTAATGGCGACCATCCTCCAAGATTCTAAACGGCAACAACCAACAACAGTACTTTGTAAACAATAATGTGGAAATCAGGTGACTCATACGAATAGCATGTAGCTCTGTTTAACAGCACAAATCAACGTTAATTTAACTCTTGGGTATTTGTATCGAATACTATAATGTTTAAGAATAAATTCATTCTGTAATTTAGATTGTTAGCATGGGATTACATTGTTACGTGCACTGCTTCTGTGTTGTACCGCAGTGCACTGGTCATGTGGATCCGTTTCGATGTGGAACAACCTAAGAGTGAATAGAAAATAGGCAAAATTCCGCCATTTCATGTACACAAGTCTTAATTTCGTCCTGCAGTACTATCTGTTGTTCTATGCTTCACTTAGGAATACTATACTACTACTATAATATTGAATTGCATGGTTACAATGCCACATCCTGGTCTTCAAAGATGGTTTTCAGTATTCACAGTCTTTAGATGTTTTAAATTTTGAAACTGTTTTTATGATCAGCAAAATAATGATCTCCTAGGTACTAGTTTGATACCCACCGAAATGTATTTCTAGTGGTGTTGAAGTGATATGGAATAATTAAAATTGTCTAAACTTAGCTTAGCAGTTATCCAAATGGACAGGAGTACTCAATAGAATATGTTACTTAGAAAATACTTTTGATCTGCATAGTGTTTGTTATGAACCCTGTGTACAAAGTAATTTCTTAACAATGATACCTCTCTGTAAATGTCTTTTTTTTTTTTTTTTTTTTTTGAAACTATAAAAGGACACCAAGTTTGTTACCAAATTTTGATTGTTTTTTTCAAGACACTTACAGTTGTAAGAAAAGCTTTACTAGTTAGTTTCATTCAATGACAGAATGTTGTAAGGCCTGGTTGTATAAAGCAGTTGATCTCGGATAAAAATCCAGTTCCAAGTCTGTATAGGAATTTTCATTATATAAACACTAATCTAAGAGATTCGTGCTTGAACTAGGTCTAGTTTTGATTCTAGAGTTGGCTTCAATAAGCAAGTTGCAAATATAAATTTATTGTAGCCAACTGTGCAATTTCAATTTTAATAATCATTGTTGCATGCCTCTCACTACCAATTTCTGTTTATAGTATACCCCTGGTTATTTGTGTGGGAATTATCCGTGCCTCTGCCACCCCACCCCCAATGTCAACTCACATTTTTTCGCTTCTCCGCTATGTCTTTTATAAACTTCTTTTAACTCACTCGTTGATGCTTACACATGATTAGCATCTGAAACACTGAACTTGTTTTTAATTTACATGGAACAGGAAGGCCAATAACAATGGAAATGGTACTCTGTTGTCATTCTTTATTGCTGTTTCCTAAAGAAAAACAATATCTGTGCAGAAAAGTAGAACAAACATGCTGCAAAAAAGTAACTTCCTATTTACTTATGTATGTTGTACCTTAAAAGCATTAAATTACGGGTTTCTTGATTATTCATGTTTTTCGATTACTCGTGCTTCTTCTACCCACATTACCCCAGATAATCGAGAGTGTACTGTATCTTTAAATCTTTTCAACAAAAGGTAATTAATTTTTTTTTTCTTCACACAAGCTGTGTATAGGACAACAGTTGGAAAGGTAGAGTTAAACTGAAAATTTCAATATCTTAGCTGAGATTTGAACCATGGATGTCCTGGTCTTCTTCCATTGCTGTTACTGACTGAGCTACCATGGCAACATGCTGGCAAGGCATTAAAACTCATTTTTCCCAGTAAACTTCAAGATCTCAAGTTATTATACAAAGAAACTTTGATGTGGTTAATGTTAATTTAAAGAATTTGAGTCAGTGTTTGTAACACAAACATTGGAAATCAGATTAAAGGAACATAGAAACATATAATAGAAACAAATAGAAAAATCAGCAGTTCCCCATCATTTTTGGTCGTCAGGACATGAAATCACACCGAATATAAAACTTAAAAACCAGCTTTTAAACACAGAAATAGATGCCCGGGAGATGATCTGTATCATGAAGAAAAGGAACCATGTCATGAATTTTGATTTACTGCCATACAGCAACCTCTGGAAGTTCATACACCCAGTAGCAGATGCCTCCACAAGTTATGTACCACTACCCTCACCATTGACCCCAATGAAGCAAGATTTAGTTGAAAAATGGGAAGAAGTGTTTCCTAAATCAGTCCCAGTAAGTAAATACTAAGTGATCTTTTGCAATAAAAATCAATTCAAACCCTTTAAATTAATATTATTTTGTTTGTTAACAATGCTTAATCGCAATCAGTGCTGCTGGTGTGGCGAATTTTGTGGCACAGGAGTTGTTTAACATGCTAATAAATCTACTGACATGGGGCTGTTGCTTTTAAGCACACTTAAAAACCATTGGTGTGTGCCAGGTTTGAACCTGTGACCTTGAGTTCAGAAGGCAGCACATAGCCAACTGAGCTACCCAGACTGGTCTGTCTACTTCATATCAATTAAGATAAATGTATATCGAAAAACATGCTTGTCAACTGTCGTAGGTCCTTGTAAAGTTTATGAAGTGGACTTTTTTTACAACTTTACAGTAATGGATGCCTTTTTTATGGTTTTTGGGCTGATTGAAAGTGTTGTAGAGTTTTAGCATGGACACGACATACATATTTTTATTGTGTTATAATTGTTTTTATGATAGTAATGTAAAAATGTTGCTAATTTAAAATTATAGCTCAAATGTACCACACTATTGTCCTTTCATGGACTGGCCAGCCCAATAACAGTGCAGTGTTGCAAGTTCTACCAATTGTACAGGAGAGCAAATCTAAGCACCATGTTCTGAGCGGCAGCTATTAACGAAGTAATTGATAATTAGAGATAGCATCTTGGGGACCGAAAGCGGGACAGAATCGAAGTTAGCGCAGCATGGTATATAGTTGTGATGTGTTGAGAAGGTAGTGTGTACTAGTAGAAGGAAAATGGGACAGTGGTGGACTGTGATGTTTTCACTAGCAGTGGAAGGCGATTGAGGCTGGGTAAACATAAATACCCCTTATTTACGGGAACTAACAATTTTAATATTTACATACATTCAGGTGTTGTGCAACAAGTCATCAATATCATTTTCTGTTTCACTTTCTCTCAAGATACAATGCACAACAACATATATTCGTAACGTCTCAAATGTGAATTGTCTCCGATTGGCTTGTAAACAGGCTTTATATTGTGAAAAATTTAGCTGCACATCATCCACTGTTGGGTAGGATACTCCATCACCAATCCGACACTGTTTCACATTCTTTTTCACACAGTCTAGAACAGGTCTCTGATTAATTGCTTGCAAAAGTTCATCGACAGCTTTCAATGTCTGATGTTTCCAAATATGTGTTATTGTTGTAGATATATCTGCAAAGTTCTTCTGTATGAATCACTTACAGAAAACAAAACTGGGCTTGTTGGCTGTGGTCCACTGGGCCTCTCCCCTTGTTCTCCAGACGTTTTGTCTGTGTCTGCGGCAAGTATCTTCAATGGCGTATACATCTCCATGGCCTCTCAGTAGTGACTGGTACGTTGTCTGGAGCGACTGGCTTATATACTGTGGGAGGTACCGCCCTCGCATGACCTGATTGGTCCGGATTGCGGTCCCCTGCGTCCGTGTTGGCCTGATTGGTGCATGTGTTTTCTTGTTCTGTAAGGCTTGGTGCCATGTTTTGTTTAATCTGAATGTTTCTTCGTTTCTATTGAAATTGTTGGTATGTTTATAGATCTGGATCGCTACAAACGTGTATAGTAATGAGTAGCGGAGGAGATGATGTCAGTTTCATCGTAACGGATCACATGTTCCCCCTCTGCTTCTAGAGCATGCAGTGCTACTGCCGGTTGACCCAGACGGCAATGTCTACGATGTTCTGTAAGTCTGGTATTGATGCTCTGTTGGGTGGTACCCACATATACTGCACCACATGAACAGGGGATCCGATACACGCCTGCCAATGCAAATGGGTCTCTGGGATCTTTGGCTGAGCAAAGGAAACTGCATATTTGTTTGGTCGGTTTGAAAATTGTGTCTATATTGTGGGTCTTGAGCACCTTGGAAATTCAGTATGTGATGCATTTAAGAAAAGGGAGATAAACAACTCCCTTGTTTTTGGGATTTTGTTGCTGTATTTGTGTTTTAGGCTGTATTTTTGGACATAAGGCTCTTCTTAATTCGTTTTTCGAGTACCCATTAGCATGAAGGACCTATTCTAAGAGCTGTAGTTCCTGGCGAAGATGCTGTGGTTCACATACTCTGGTTGCTCTGTCCACTAATGTTTTTATCATGGCTGCCTTTTGTCTCGGATGATGACCCAAGGCAAACAAGGGGAGAAGCCCAGTGGACCACGGCCAACAAGCCCAGTTTTGTTTTCTATAAGCGATTCTAACACCGGCTGTGAAAGCCTTTGAATTTTAATTCTTCTATATGAATTGCAAATTTTCATGGAATCCATTTGAAGCAAGAGATTTTACAATCGTGATTGAAGAGCGTGTACTATCATCAAAGACATTAATTATCTATGAAACAGTATTGTAATAGACAGCCTAGTATACTGCTGCATCGAGCGACGCGTTACTACAGGTTGATTACATGCAGGTCAGTCTCTACTCGGTAGGTATGCAACTGGTGTCTCGCTATTGGTCCCCAAGATGTTATTCCTACTAATAACTAATACATGCGAGTTCATAAGAAGTTGTCAAGAGACAGTGCTGAATAATAACTAATAAAGAAAACAAGAACTCCATTTTGTTATAATACTTTAACATACTTTAGACCAAGTAGAGTGTTACCACAGGAATCATATTCATAGTTGCCATCATCAGTCTAAGAACTGAAAACACAGTGAATCTTTAATGACGACAAATCACTCGGAAATAACTTTTCAAGTTTTTAGTTATTAGAATCTTTACAATGTATACTTAGCAAAGATGCACATGCACAAAGACCCGCTCAGGTTCAATATTTACTGTTACAGATAGTGACTTTAGTAAAATGCAAGGGTATCATAGTTATTTAACAAGGTTGTGGTAGCTCTACCTTCTTTCCCCCTCTTTACCCCTTCCCAGTGCCTAAGTGGTATTCATGCCACTTGCTGCGATACTAGATAGATAGATCATTTATTTCATACATGTATAGTCACTTTTCTGGAGTTGCTGAATTTGGTATCATATACAGTTAACACCGGGTTATTTATGTATATGTACCTTTCCCTCTATTTCTACATTTTTATACACTACCAACGTAATCTGTTTGTCTCTTTTATAAGTTACAACTTCATCAGTTCTATTATTATCTTTGGCGATTTTACTCTCCATTTCTCTCTTATTTTACTTTTATAATTATCTAGTTGTTTCAGAAATTCTTTCCTATTGTTTCCAAAAAGTTTTAAGTACAATATATCTGGCAGCAACTTTTCCCAGTTTTTATACAACGTTCAACAACCAATCAGAACTGTTGCTTTTATTTACATTACCGATAAACTAAGGCTGGACAGATAATAGTTTCAAGGAATCACGTGATCAGCTGATTGCAATGGGTTGGCTCTTCTCTGATGGTTATTATTACTTTCTCTACACGTACTATGTACGTAGTATATAGAGAAGGTAATGTAATGCACCCAAATTCCATACCGAGATTTCACCGGAAATACATGTTTTGGGTCCCCTTGAATCCAAAAAAATCATTTTTGGAAAAAGTCTGTGTGTGCGTGTGTGGACAGCATAGCTCAAAAACGAAAAGACTGTTAAATACCAAACTTGGTAGTTTAGCATGGTATCTTTCAAGGATGCGACACAGAGATTTTCAAGGAAATCCCATCCCAAACTACCCTTTACATGGAAAAAATTTTGGAAAATTTTATTTTCTCAAAAATGGCTCTAATGATTTTGATTAAAATCTCTTATATTTAAGATATTTACAAGCCAAATAAAATGTATATTTTGAATTTTCTGGGAATAGCCTCTAAAGACCTCTTTATTCTGAATGAATTTTATTGAATTTTACATAACTTGTAAACCGTAAGAGATAGACAACAATTTAAAACACAAAAATATAGATCATGATAAAACCCACAATTTATTTCATATACATTTTTTTGTGGAGTTGATCGTTTTTGAGATATTCCTTGTTTTTGGTTTCAGCTTTAAAAAACTTATACTTTTCTCATACAAACAAAGGAGCTTCAATGACATATCAACCAGCTTTTGACTATCACTTTAACCTATGGTACTCCCTTATTTTGCTTCTACTTACAAGGAAGCAAGTAATAAGACTACTTCTGCTAATTTTTTACTCGATTAGCATGAAGTAAATAGAAGTATAAGCTTTTTAACAATAATTTGTTGCAGAGATGTAGAGAAAGTCATGTGAATGTAACACATATGTTTTTTTTTTACTATTTGTGACACCACAGGCAATGACACTGGTGATATATGGAACACCGGTGGAATGCAATGGTGGGGCAAACTGCAGAAAACCTGTCCCAGTCCCACTTTGTTCACCACAAATCTCACATGCGGTCGCTTGGGATCGAATGCAGGCCGTCTAAGTGAGAGGCGAGAGGTCTAACCACTTGGCTACAGCACGGTCCTCTGATAGATAGCTTGTCTCTGCAGTGATTCTAGAAATTTAGTGATCAGATTTTTATCCATTGGGATCTTGAAGTTCATTAAACTATAATAGTTAATCTTTTCATTATGTCTTCCAATTCAGAAATGATGCTTGTTCTTTATTTGATTATAGTCACTACTTCTTCCAACTTGTACCACAGTATTCAATACAAATCACTGCTTGTGAATAATAAAATCGAAGTATTTATGCAATGTCAGCAACTTAGACCTGAAATGAAACATTTTAGCAGGACTCCAGTCTGATGTCTGGTCAATACTGTTTATACAAGTGGGCCAAAATGTACATAGTAGAGTAATAAATGCTGTATATTCTCACTTTGGGTTTTCCGAATGAAAACATCTTATCCTCTGTTGGAACCAATATTACAAAACATAAAAGATATCTTTATATAGTCTGTTAGTATAAGAATTTATAATGTAAACGAAAATCATTTTATTAATATGGTAATTGATGGAGTGAAAATTGACTGAAAGTGGCTTAATATGAAAATTGTGTTATATACTGCAAGACTGTGATAAGTGGGTTTATTGTTTATAAGTTGTCACATTTGCACACCTGTGTATGTTGCCAGAGTTGGTAGAAACAATCAACACATTACATTTTGTTTTGTATGCATTGAGAGAATGAGATAACAAATGTATGACTAATGTTAAAATTCAGATGAAAAATCAAAATATCTCTTGTGATACAAGCAAACCCTTCTCTTTCCAACATAAACCCACGTAAGTAAACTCTGTTTATTCTTGTTTAATTTGTATTTCCACTAAAAGTCGTAATGGAATTCAGAGCAGTGGCCAAACTTCTGTTAATATATGCATTTGTGTGGGTGAAATTATACCAGGTGGAAGAGAACAATTAAACCAGTGATAGAGCTCGGTATTTGGAACACATTTTGTATCTTACGTTTTTGTTTCTGACCATTTCCTATGGAAATAGTTTTTTGAAAATAAGAGATAGACAAGCTCACAACGCTACAGGTTGTGTGGGTGTCACTTGCACTAGGCCAGTACATAAACAAGGATGCTGGTATTACAGCAGTGTAGGCCAATGAGAATGCCAGTTGCACTCGATATCCCCCACTCTGCGTCGTGTTTGCAAGTGACCTTCATGGTATAATGGTTATGTTAACTTCATATACCCAAGGTTGCAAGTTTGAACCCAGTGGAGGAAGATATATCCTTAACATGGCTTCCTTCAGAAGGGAAGTAAAGCTGTTGGTCCCATGTCATAGATTCAGGAACCTGACCAACCTCAACACAATGCTGGCGAGTTATTTCAGGTCTAAAGAAACTGCTCAGAATAATCTTTTAATTCTTTTAAGTGATTAATTCTTTCATAACTCTGTGTAATTTCCCATAATTCCTACTGAAATAAATATCAGAAATATGTTACTCTACACATCTTACAAGTAACAAACTATTATCTTTGTACATTCTTGTGGAATTGCCAACCAATTTGAAACAAAAACCATTTATTTTTTCGATCTCAGCGGATCAAAGAACAAAATGCTATTAGACTTTTTTGTATGAAGCACATATTAGAAGGAATGTAATAAGTTTGCTTCCATCTGGTGTATGTATAAAAATTCTGGTGAGAGTTACTGTGTGATGTAATGGTGAGAGATCTCATTTTGGTTTCTCGCCAGCTGTTAACACTTCAATCTACATTATTAAGACTGAAAAGGCTTAGCCCTTAATTGCATGATTTATTTTGCTACATATGCTGTTAATTCTCTGGATTTGATATCCCTTACAAATGTCACGACAACTAAAGCAACCTGAATAGCCGTGGTCGCTAGTGCAATGCTAAATAGACTGGCCATCCATTCATGAGTCTCAGTGAGTGCAGTAAAAAGAATGGGGAGGGCCCAAGTTAAATAACCGGTGTGATGGCACGTTTGAATGCTGACAGGGTTACACTTGACTGCAGTTGCATGGATATAGCTCTTTTGTACTAAAAAAAAAAAAAAACACCACAGTTTTATTACAAAAATATTAATAATTTTACAATATAAAACAGCTATAACTAGCCTAATTTTATTGCTGAAGGTTAGTGTAGTGCAACATTAGAAAAAAGTCCACTATAAATACTAAAAGCTTTGATTCATCATTGTTATATATGAGCAACACCTGCAATTTGGGGTTAAGTGTGTTTTTAATTATCCGTAACTTGGTTTAAAGACACAGCTACTCTTTTTACTTTCTCTAGCATGTGTGTGCATAGTAGCTAGAGAAGATATTGCATTTCACCCAAAAATATGATACCGAGAATCCACCAGAAATATATTAGGCTCCCCTGAATCCATAAATAACATTTTAAAAAAAAAGGTTCTTGTATGTCTATGGACATCATAACTCAAAATTGAAACGTTAGTTAACCCCTTCAGCGATATGGTTGTGCTATAACATCCTGTGCATGACTGTTAAATAACCCATTTTACCAACAAATAATAATGGATAATTATTAAATAATACAAACCTTGACATCTGGATTTTTGCCAAGCAGTCTTAAGGCATATTAGGAGTAGCTAACCAAGGATAGTAGGCAAATTGTATGTTCTGCATTCAAGAGAAACTGTGAGAAAGGATGGGGAGAGCACAACTAAAGCAATCGGTGTGATGGCATGGTTGGATGCTGATTGAATGCAGATGCATGCATTTTACAATATTTTATTTATTTATTACTTTCTCTACACATACTGTGTGCATAGTGTATAGAGAAGGTATTGTAATGCACCCGAAAATTAAATTCAGAGATCTCACTGGAAATATATGTTTTGGGTCCTTCTGAATCCAAAAAAAGTGTTGTGTGTGTGTGTGTGTGTGCGTCTGTGGGCAGCATAGCTCAAAAACGGAGAAACTGAAATACCAAAGTTCGTATTTAAGTTTGGTATCTTTCAAGGATGTGACACAACGATTTTCAAGAAAATCCCCCCACCCCAAACTACCCTTTATATGGAACTTTTTTTTGAAAATTTTGATTTTTCTCAAAAATAGCTCTAACGATTTTCATTAAAATATCATATATTAATGATATTTACCTGACAAATAAAATGTATATCCTGAATTTTCTGGGAATAGTCTTTAAAGACTACTTTATTCTGGATGAATTTTAAAGAATTTTGAATAACTACTAAACCATAAGAGATGGACAAAAATTTACCATGTAAAAAATGTAGGGCACATTAAAACACAATTTATGTTATATACAGTTTTTTCGTGGAGTTGATCGTTTTTGAGATATTCCTTGTTTTTGGTTTCAGCTTTGAAAAACATACTTTCCTCATACAGGAAATTGTCAACTCCTGTCTATACAAACAAAGGAACTTCAGTCACATAGCAACCAGCTTTTGACTATCACTTTAACGTATGCTACTCCCTTATTTTGCTTCTACTTACAAGGAAGCAAGTAATAAGACTATTTCTGCTAATTTTTTCTCGATTAGCGTGAAGTAAATAGAAGTGCAAGCTTTTTAACAATAATTTGTTGCAGAGATGTAGAGAAAGTCATGTGAGTGTAGCACATCAGATTTTTTGTGAGTGGGATGTTTAGTACATGAGTGCATAAGCGGGAGTCCTCTAATTTCTCATGAGCAAATAATAATGTAATAAGCCATCTGTAATATAGAACGTTTTATGCTACCCTAATATTAACTGAAATAAGCTTATATTGATTAATATTAATATTATTAGTCTTCATTATGAGGAATTGAATTTTAGTCGTGACATAGGTAGTGCTTTGTTCGTTGCTGCGTAACCCAGCCGGAATGAACAGTTTCAATGTTGATTATTTAAGCTACACCAAATAAATCAATAAATGAATGATAATGGATATTGCTGAATAAGTTTTAGATTATGTTAAAAAAACTGTACTTAGTTTGTTACCTGGAAAGTCGAAGGACTTATATGACAAGGGATTTTCATTATTTAAAGAGTGGGGAGCTGCCAAAGGAGTTAAAATAATTTACAATGAAATAAATACTTGCATTATTTCATGATGAAATAAAGACCAATTTTTGTTGTTTCCTAGGATACAATTTTGTTTTGTTTTTGAAATGTATATATGAAGCCTATAGGATAGGATAACATATTTTAACAGCAAAAGGAGATCGAATAATGAACATATTAAATAATCATGATCTTATGAAATCTTGCATAATTTTTTTTTTTTTTTTTTTGAGTGTTTAATGTCCGCTTTAACTACTAATGGCACAGCAGGCGGTGACACTGATGATACATGAATGATGATGGGAGTACCGGTGGAATGCGATGGCGGGGGAAACCGGAGTACCCGGAGAAAACCCGCCCCAGCGCTTTTTTGTCAACCACAAATCTCACATGCGGTCGCTTGGGATCGAACCCCGGCCGTCTAATCTTGCATAACTTTTTGGATAAGAAAGAAATTAGAGAGCTTGCATTGACCACTTGGGAGGACCATGTCCTACCCTCCAGTACTGCACCCCAATGTTGAAGCCTGTGGAGGGGAGTAGGTCGTGGTCCGACTTTGGGCTGTTATGTCACACAGGAGAAGGAAATTACCCTTTGTCAGGTAATGTGACAGACTGACAGGCAGTCATTTTATTCGTCCTGTACATCATACATACGTACATGGTTACCATGATATAGGATAAGTCAACACTATATAAAAGTTATATCTACAATTATTTACAAAATTCTTGTAGTCTTGATTACTTACAATACTGCATTTTTAATAATTTACAAAAGTTATTGTGCAGCTTAAAATATAAAAATGACAAAAAAACTAAAATATGGTATAGGCTCTACATAAAGGTAAACATTAGCAATAAAAAACAAAGTAATGAAAATAGTTTGTATAATCAATGTGGGTCATGTCAAAATGGAATAGATATAATATTTACAAGATTACAAATGTGGGAAGCCTAATACAATATAACATTTTATAAGAAACAGGAATAGGAATGTGGATGCAGCCATTGCTGATTACGTAGCAAGCGGCATTGAGTGGTATTTATTATGACGTACTTGACTTGGTTGCTGTTATTCCTTTGTGGAATATAGGCCATCAATAAAGGTCATGCATCTTCCTCTATGACTAGCTAGCGGCTTCACCTCCCTCCAGCTCTTGCCACTCTTCTTAATCTCCTCCTCTATGATTCTCCTTGTCATTCTGGGTCTTTTCCTTGCTCCATCACATCCTTTTCAACAGCACCTCTGCTTTCCTGAGTGCATGGCCTGTCCAGTTCTATTTTCTCCTTTTTATTTGCACCTTTATTTCAGCTTGATTTGTTCATGCCCATAGTACTTAATTTGTTATAATATCTAGCCAACATATCCCCAGAATTTTCCTCAAGCAATTATTTACGAAAGCGTGTAATTTGTTGTTTATTTGTTCCATTACTTTCCATATTTCAGAGTCATAAAGAGTGCTGATTTCAATTTATATTGAAGAGACGTAGTTTTGTTTTCCCTGTTATATTTGCATTTTCCCATATGGAGTAGAATTGCCCAAAGGCTCCATTTGCCACTGTTTATTATAAGAGTATATAAACTGAGAACTATAAACGCTAATGTTGGGAGCTTCAACACCTAAGCTCTCCACTGGTAATTCCTTTGTTTACAATGTTGCCACTTGCAAAACTGAGAGCTTGTTCTCATCCTATATTCAGCCATGCACACGCATATTGTAACAATGATATAGCGGTGATGGCAAACTCTCTCCCCATCGTTAATTGTTTTTTTACACAAGCCATGTACAGGACACAAATAAGATAGGTAGAGAAGAAAATTCAATGCCATAGCTGGTATGTTGCCATGGCAGCTCAGAGGTTAGAGCAATGGCTAGAGACCAGGAGATGCATAGTTCAAATCCTAGCCATGGCATTGAATTTTGCAGTCTGACTATGCATATCTCCTTCCATCTCCATGTTGCCCTCCGTGGTGTAATGGTTACCATGCTAACTTCATACACCCAAGGTCGTGGGTTCAAGCCCAGCGGAGGATGATGGATTTTTTCGGGTGTAAAAATCCTTAGCATGGCTTCCTTCGGAAGGGAAGTAAAGCCGTTGGTCCTGTGTCGTAGATTCACGGTATGTAAAAGAACCTCAAGCCTGATAGAGAGGCCTCTGAGCAAAATTAAGCAGTCTTTCATGCCCAGTATAGAATGGGACGCTGAGAACCATAGCAGTTAAAGAGCGTCCATAAATGACACGCCATTTCCATTTTCATCCCCACCTTTCCTACCATCTCCAAACAGCAGCCGGCTAATGTGGGAAGAGAGGAAGCAGTTGAAGGTGTGAGCTGCATGGACCAAAATAGGGTAATATTTTTAATTACCTTGACAAGCTAGAGAAGTTGTTTTAGTGCACAGTTCAGATTTCAAGGTCATACCAACAATCGGTTGAATTCTCTACGGAAAAAAAGGCAATAGTCATTGTTTGGGATCCTAAGGACATAGCCAAAATGAAGTTCACACATTGAATATTGAAAGATGTGGAAAGTGGTAATTGTATTATATATGCACAAAAATGTATGTGTAATACTCTTGCGAGCTAACGACCTTCAAAACAATCTCCCTTAGGTTTCCACACATTTTTGCCAATGATGAGGAAGGTGCTGAAAAATCATCAATCTTAGTGACCTCCATCTTGGAACAGTCTCTAGAAAAGTGTCTACTAGTACCTACCAATGCACTCAGATGTCATCTGGTGGTGGCATCCTGAACTATGTACATGTTTTCAAATGTATATATTGCAATAACTGCATATTTGGAATATCTAAAACAGTTGCCATGACTTTGGAAATGACCCTTGAATCTTGCTGCTTCTTCTTGTGAGCCAAATAACTCAAAACTAAGAAGAACTGTAACTCAAGTTGAATGCAATTTCACTTTCTGTCAATGTTTATTTTAATACACTTTTCTAATCACACTCAGAAAGTTACAGTCCCATAAATGTGGGTGAAGCCCTCTAAAATGTGTTCAACTCATTACAAATGGCATCCTTACACCCTGCTGAGATCTGAAGATGATTGTGCAAATCATAAGATAAATCCAGCCAAAACTGCTCAATTGGTAATTAAAATTTCCTTGACAACAATTTAAGTATGAAGGGTTAAGATCCTTTAAATATGAGGACCATCCAGAAAATAACAAACAATTTGCCATAACTAAATGATAATGTAAGATATGAACATAAAGCTTTAATTACAAAGTTACAGTAAATTACTCTATTTCTCAATGGAATCTCCATTCTGGCAAGATATTTATTATGATTAAAAGAATCAAAATACTGGAAGTGGTACACAGTGAAGCATAATTACACATTGGTTATAAAATGAGTCCAATTTACACTTGAATTGCTTCACTAAGTAATAAATCACCTGAACATGTTTCGCAGGCGTATGTTGTCTACATCATCAATAGATTTCAACTGGCCGGCCTGTTGTTGGTATTTTCTGTGGAGTCCTCTCCTTTCTCTGGTGGCTGACAAATGAACTTGTAGAGTGGGAATTCCAAAATTCATAAGGTTAGGTTTCTGCTTTAAAATAAAGATCTTCTCCCATATGTTTAATTCTAGTGGTCGCTGTAGCAAGTGGACATTATCTTGGATTCTGTGGCTACTGTCCCACGCATGTGAGGCTACTGCTGATTTCTCCATTTGGTTGTTTCTTAAGTGTCCCAGATGTTCCTATGTTTCTTCTGGCTTGTCCCATGTGTCTTTTATCACAGTTTTTACAGTTGATTGTGTAAATTCCTGATTTCTTGGATGCAGGTGTTTTGTCCAACTGTTCTTTAGTGTTTTATGCTGTGTTTGTTTTGTGGGGCTAAGAAGATGTTTTGTTCTTTGAAGACCTTTTTAAATTTGTTGAAGCCCTGAAGGTGGAATGTGAATTTTTTGAAAATATTCTGGGTTTTTATTTATTGTCTTGTGGTATCAGATTTTCCATGCTGATGTTATATTTTTCTACCGCCAAAGAACTTATTCATTTTTTTGAATGCACAAAATGTTCAGTCAATCGAGTTAAATAAAGCAAGCGTATGCTCTTAATGCAATAAATGACTCTTCAGTGAGGAAATGGCGCATAATTTATGAGTAATCAAGGAAGAACCAGAGTGGGGGTTCATCAATCGCTATGAGGAAGAGAAAGCAAATGTTGATAAAAGAATTCAGAAAAACCGGTGTTTCACTTTGGACACCGTACATGGCAAGATTTCCCAACCATGAAAAGCTAAAAGTGACAGTGACATCTTGGCTCAGATGTTTAGCAGAAGAAGAGTATAACATCTGTGCCACGTGGCAATAAATACCTTGGTAGCAATGACGATCACGTTGAGAAATAGAGTAAGGTAGTGTAAATAAAGTTTTGTGTTGATAGCTTATATCAAATCATCTATTGTTCTGGATGGTCCTCGTATATACTTACAAATAAAACAGGCATTTTCTTGAACAGTCTTGTTAGAATTCACAAACATTGAAGAGTGAGAATGGGTTTAACAAATTAGATTAGAGAAGAGCATAACAGTTGAATTGTGCCATATGATTGTTTCTGCCAAACTCTTATTAGAATGTTGGAGCAGCTGCTAGCAACTACCTCAAGTCAAGGGGAGAGAACACAAAACAATCTGTACTTGGAAAAACCAAAGCTTGTTAAGGAATGCTGGCTTGGATATTCATCCTTCATTTTTTTTTTTTTAATTTTTGCTTGAATGCACAAATGAATAGAATAAATTTTATGATTACTTTCAATACTGAGTTTTATTAATGATTCCTTAACCTATTTCTCCTTGGTGCTTTCTCAAACTTGGACTTGAACCCAGGCTTCATCAATGAATAGTTCTAGGGAACAGGGTTCACCTGATCTGCTCCTGTTCGCAACTGCCACAAGGAAAGCTGAGCAACACCCCAGGGCTAGGGTTGGAAAAAGAGCCCCTGCAGAGTGCTAAAAATCCAGGATTTACAGGATAAAAACATTTTATTGCAGTGCCCAACCTTCTTTGTACTTTAACCTGGTTGGTCATATCGGACGATGAATGAAATTGGTGAAATGATGCTCAAATGATCTTGGGGTTCACAGAGTTTAAAGTTACTCGACATTCGTCTTCTCAGGATAAAGGAAAACCCCGAAAAAATCCTTATCCGGGTAACTCGCCCTGAGCGAGATTTGACCTATTGAATATGAGGCAGACACGCTACCACCACACTACCCAAGCAGGCTGCCCAACCTTTAGTCAACATGATAACATCAAAATACTGGAATGCAAGAGAGTGAATGGCTTCATTGCCAACTGTTCAACATTAGATACCAACCAACATTTTATATTGAATAAATGATTATTTATTTGTACTTCTTTTACATAGCTTTTATATTTTTACTTTCTCTACACGTACTATGTGTATAGAGAAGGTATTGCACTCCACCCAAAAATTCGATACCAAGATTTAACCGGAAATATATGTTTTAGGGCCCCCTGTATCCAAAATAAGCACTTTCACAAAAACATCCGTATGTCTGTGAACACGATAACTCAAAAACGAAAAGTTGGTAAAATACCAAACTTGGTATTTAAGTTTAGTATCTTCCACGGATGGGACACGTAGATTTTTGAGAAAAAGCTCCTCACCCCCAACTACCCTTTACATGGAACTTTTTTCGAAAATTTTGATTTTCTAAAAAATGGCTCAACGATTTTGATTAAACTATCGTATATTAAAGCTATTTACCTGACAAATAAAATGTATATCTTGAAGACTACTTTATTCTGGATGAATTTTACGGAATTTTACATAACTGCTAAACCGAAAGAGATGGACAAAAACTTACTACACGAAAAATGTAGAGCACCTTAAAACACACAATTTATTATTATTATTATTATTATTATATATATATATATATATATATATATATATATATATATATATATATATATATATATTTTCGTGGGGTTCGTCGATTTTGAGATACTCCTTGTTTTTGGTTTCAGCTTTAAAATACTTATACTTTTCTCATGCAGAAATTTAACAATTCCTGTCTATGCAAACAAAGGAACTTCAGTCACATAGCAACGAACTTTTGACTGTCACTTTAACCTATGTTACCCCCTTATTTCGCTTCTACTTACAAGGAAGCAAGTAATAAGACTATTTCTGCTATTTTTTTCTCGATTAGCATGAAGTAAATAGAAGCATAATCTTTTTAACAATAATTTGTTGCGGAGATGTGGAGAAAGTCATGTGAATGGAACACATCAGATTTTTCTTAGTGTTAGTATATTAAATGTGTGTCTATCCATGTCGATCATACAAGTAGCTATATCGATCATAGTCTTGTATGTCGATTGTCTAATGGTTGATCATGGTCCCTCTTGACTCGGCTGCAACAAAATGCATATCACGCGGATTTAAATATTGATTGCACTACAGTGACTTTCAGTAAATGTGCGCGACCATTCAATAGTCAACTCCCTCAAGTAAATTGTTTGTGGTTGTGGGATATATACGTTTCCCACTTTTGACAATTTTTGTTTACAGTTGATGCTATGAACTGTAAACAAATGAGTGCATAGTTCTAGGAAGTGCTTTAATAAGTGTTTAATAGTGATTCGAGGAAGAAATTCAGCATGTGTGGCAAAGAAGCAGTTATACCAGGTGTTCAACGGAATTGCCATTTATTTGACATGTAATCTTTGTCAGTTTACTGTACGGAACATTTTACGCATCGTAAATTTGTCACGGAACAGTATATGATACCATGGGCAGAAAATGGACAAAAAATACTATCATCGATCAATCTTGCGCTTTACCGAAAGAGGTAAAGTTTCGAGGGTTCAAATTTCAGAAGGTTGGCAAATATGAATGCATGTTTGTCATGTAACATGTGAACTGTCAGCTTACATTGTAGATAACTTCTGCCGTTCCTAACAAGTATATAATTTACAGCTTGTTAAACTGGGTCGTGTTCGAAAAAAAACCTGATGTGTTCTATTCAGATGACTTTCTCTAGCTGTTCCAATGACTTTCCTTACAAAATATTCTGGTAAAGCTATACGATGGTTGCAGCACGCACACACACACACACACACACACACACACACACACACACACATCCGCGCGCGTGCGGACGAATGGACACACATGAACCATATTTAAATTATTGAAAACATTAAGTTGGTCAGATGTGAAAGTCGCAGAATACCGAAGTTTTGACTTCTTCTTGGGATTATTGGGGTTTGAGCTTCACAGATCCCTCGGCTATTCCCTGTCGTTCCGCAGTAGCGGCCCTTGGCTACGCTTTGCGGCTTAGGGCCCTCCACCTTTGGGCTACGCTTTGCGGCTTAGAGCCCTAAAGTTCATAACAGACCAGTATGTAACTACAAAGCGGCTCTAATGACAGAATAAAAAAAATGTCTGCCATTCACATGACTTTCTCTGCATCTCTACAATAAATTATTGTTAAAAAGCTTATTCTTCTATTTACTTAATACTACTAATCGAGAAAAAAATTAGCAGAAATAGTCTTATTACTTGCTTCCTTGTAAGTAGAGCGAAATAAGGGAGTACCATAGGTTAAAGTGATAGTCAAAAGCTGGTTGCTATGTGACTGAAGTTCCTTTGTTTGTATGGATAGGAGTTGACAAACTCCTGTATGAGAAAAGTATACGCTTTTTAAAGCAGAAACAAATAACAAGGAATATCTCAAAACGATCAGCTCAAAAAAAAAAAAAAAAATGTATATAACATAAATCGAGTGTTTTAACGAGATTTCCACTTTATCTTAAGTAAATTGTTGCATATCTCTTACGGTTTATGAGTTATTCCGCAAAATTCATCGAGAATAAACAGCTCTCCAGAGGCTATTCCCAGAAAATTGAAGATATACATTTTATTTGTCATTAAAAATCTCTTAAATATAATCATTAGAGCCATCTTTTAGAAAATCAAAATTTTCGAAAATTTTTCCATGTAAAATGTGATTGGGGTGGGGGGATTTTCTTGAAAATCTTCGTGTCGCATCCTTGGAAGGTACCGAACTTAAATACCACGTTTGGTATCTAATGGTCTTTTCGTTTTTGAGCTATGCTGCACTCACACACACACACACACACACACAGACCTGTTTCTGAAATTGCTTTTTTTGGACTCAGGGACTCCCAAAATATGTATTTCCGGTGAAATCTCGGCATCGAATTTTTGGGTGGAATACAGTACTTCTCTATGCCTATGTACATTATATACGGGGCTAGAGAAAGTAAAAAGTTAGACAAAGAATTCAAAATCTTCTCGGGCTTCTAGCCAGGTAAAAACTTGGCTAGAAGCCCGAGAAGATTTTGAATTAACACGTCGCCAGGAAAGCTTTAGTTCTTATTTTAGACAAAGAAGTCCAAGAAATGGCATAACCACACGTCTGAGGACAGAACAATACTCGCTGTGAAGTAGTGAAGGGACAAAAATAACAAACAGCTGTTTGAAACAGTTTCATAAATCACTTCTGGAAAATGTGTTGTTCCTTCATGTATCGCTTCCCCGCAACAGACCCATGCAACAATAACATTAACTCTGAATAGTTGTTTCACTTATTGCAACAGTTGTGTTCCATAACGTAAATATTTTGTCATTGCTTCCAAGGTTTACCACAAGGTGCGCCTTTGTACCTTGTAGCGCGCGAAATTCGAATGTACTAAACAAACTCATTCCCTCACGTTAACGCCACAGCAGTTTAGGGAAACTGTTTCTTGGTTGCAACAGAAACAGATTAAACTGTTTCGCAAAAAGAACAACTTTTCCCACCACTACTGTGAAGTCTGATTATTATGAGTGCTTATAGAAGAAGATAAAGTTTATATAAGACATTTCAATACGTTCGACCAATTAGAAGCCAATCTACGGCGTGTGTGCGTTTTCCAATATCGATGTCAGCTGTACAGCTCAACAATCAAGAATGTGAGACACCAGTCCGAGCATCTTTTATAACGAAAGGTAAGTGTAACACATTCCCATATTGTTAACATTATCTAGAAAACAAACGGCCGCTACAATTCTGGACCAAACTACGGCCTTTGGTAGTTTGTTATTCGGCCATTAGGAGCGCTTTTGTGCTTGTTTACAAAGTTTTCCTTGTTTCGGTTACTGGCAATGACTACCAATATTGATACAAATAATAGATGACTTTGAGACTATCGTACACTTTAAGCGTGATTGTATTGCAATTCTGTGGCTTGCGAGTGTGCGCTGTAAGTAATTATGCTTTACTTCACAGTTAATTATTTATTAACGACGCTGTCAATTACCAGAATTTCATCCCGCGGGAGTTGATTTACATACTGTCACTTTTAAGCATACTTAAAGACCACCAGTCTCCGCGACGAACGAACCGAGCCACCCAAATCGACACTTTGTTTGATGAATTAGTTATAGAAGTTCTCTGGAGTTTGTTTTCTTTCTTTTTTACTTTCTCTACACGTACTATGTTCATAGTGTATAGAGAAGGTATTGCACACCACCCAAAATTCGATACCGAGATCTCACCGGAAATACATGTTTTGGATCCCCTGTATCCAAAAAAAGCATTTTCACAAAAAGGTCCGTGTGTCCGTGTGTCTGTGAACACAATAACTCAAAAACGAAAAGGATGCAACACGAAGATTTTCAAGAAAATCCTCCTACATCTAACTACCCTTTACATTGCAAATTTTTCGAAAATGTTGTTTTTCTTAAAAATGCCTCTAACGATTTTGATTAAAATACCGTATATTAAATATATTTACCTGACAAATGAAATGTATATCTTGAATTTTCTTGGAATAGTCTCTAAAGACTACTTTATTCTGGATGAATTTTACGGAATTTCTCATAACTGCTAAACCGTAAGAGATGGACAAAAAATGTAGAGCACCTTAAAACACACAGTTTATGTTATATACACTTTTTTCGTGCAGTTGATCGTTTTTTAGATATTCCTTGTTTTTTATTTCAGCTTTAAAAAACTTATACTTTTTCCATACAGGAATTTGTCAACTGCTTTTCGTACAAACAAAGGAACTTCAGTGACATAGCAACCAGCTTTTGACTACCACTTTAACCTATGCTACTCCCTTATTTCGCTTCTACTTACAAGGAAGCAAGTAAAACTATTTTTGCCAATTTTCTCTCGATTAGCATGAAGTACTAATTTGTTGCAGAGATGAAGAGAAAGTTATGTGAGTGGAACGCATCAGATTTGTTGTTGTTGTAATTTTCAGCGATTTCCCTGAAGATTGCGGGCGCAGCGATCATGCTCTCTGTTAGGTCTAGATTAGTGTGTGTGTGTGTGTAAATAAACTTATTTTTGTGCAATTTGATTTTAGTCATTTGCATAGTTTTTCCTCAAAGCAGCGCGCTGTACGTTAGTATGTATTGAAATAAATGATTTTCGTGTAATTTGCTGTTACCCAGTAATGTTTAGTGGTTTTACAGAAACATGCGAGCGAAAGAAACATACGCCTAGATTTGTAATAGGTTAAGTCTAGGCTAGTGTTTAAATAAACTGATTTTTTTTGTAGTTAGTTTTTAGTAATTTCCCTGTTTTACCAAAGCATGCGAGCGAAGCGAGCTGCGCGTGTAAACAAATTATTTTCGTGTTATTTGTTTTTAGTGATTTCCAACATTCCATCAAAGCATGCGATTGAAGCATTTTCTTTTAATGTGCTTTGATTCTCTTTCGGTCCTTGGAATATAGAAATTCTCTCTGGTTTGTTGTCAAACGCAACTCTCGCGGATTTCGTGAAAAACTACGGGTTGGGTATAGTTCTGTGTGCATAGAAGTTACAAAATGGAGTATCTTGTTGATATTTTGCGGCGAATTATGTCTTAATTAGGCGCGGTGGTCCCATCATGGCAACTAGAGTAATCACATACACTTCAAGACAGCTTTCATTGCTCAGGTTTGTATTTGTAATCCAGAAGGTCTATGAAAGCTTTACTAGTTATTACTTTCTCTACATGTAATATGTACATATTTTATTGATAAGGTATTTTATTGCACCCTAAAATTCGATACCGAGATTTCACCAGAATTCAGAAAAAATAGAAAAAGGTCCGTGTAAAGGGTAGTAGTGGGGTGTCGTATCCTTGGAGCGTACTGAACTTAAATATAAACTTTGGTAGTTAACGGGCTTCTGATTTTGAGCTATGCTGCCTACAGACACACGCACACACATGGATAGTTTTCTAAAAATCCTTTTATGGATTCAGGGGTCTCAAAACATGCATTTACAACTAAATTTGGAATCGAATGTTTGTTTGGAATACAAAACCTACTCTATATACAATGGATATTGTGTATATATATGTGCTAGAGAAAGAAAAATGTGATTTGTTCCATTCACATGACTTTCTCTACATCCCTGCAACAAATTATTGTTAAAAAGCTTATGCTTCTGTTTACTTCATGCTAATCGAGAAAAATTAGCAGAAATAGTCTTATTACTTGCTTCCTTGTAAGTAGAAGCGAAATAAGGGAGTAGCATAGGTTAAAGTGAAAGCCAAAAGCTGGTTGCTATGTGACTGATGTTCCTTTGTTTGTATGGACACGAGTTGACATATTCCTGTATAAGAAAAGAGTACGTTTTTTAAAGGTGAAAACAAAAGCAAGGAACAGCTCAAAAACGATCAACTCAACGAGAAAAATGTATATAACATAAATTGTGTGTTTTAAAGTGCTCTACATTTCTTGTGTGGTAAGTTTTTGTTCATCTCTTACGGTTTAGCAGTTATACAACATTCCGTAAAATTCATCCAGAATAAAGTAGTCCTCAGAGGCTATTCAAGATATACGTTTTATATGCCACGTAAATATCTGTAATATACGATATTTTAATCAAAATCGTTAGAGCTATTTTTGAAAAAATCAACATTTTCGAAAAAAAGTTCCATGTAAAGGGTAGTTTGGCATGGGGGATTTTTCTCAAAATTTTCGTGTTGCATCCCTGGAAGATACTAAACTTAAATACCAAGTTTGGTATTTAACCGACTTTTCGTTTTTGAGTTATCGTGTTCACAGACACACGGACACACACACGCACAAACACGGACCTTTTTCCGAAAATGCTTTTTTTGGATACAGGGGACCCTAAAACATATATTTTCGGTGAAACGTTCTCTATACACTATGTATATAGTGGGTATAGAGGAATAAAAATGCAATTCTCATTTAAACACAGTTTATGTCCAATATATTTTTGTGAAGTTAACCATTTCCGAGATATTCGTGTTTTTTATGCTCCTGAGTATGCCAAGAGAACGGAATATGACTTTTATTAGCAGGGAGAGGCGTTTCCTGACCTGCTTCTTCAAGTCTAGTGCTCCACGACATAGTCTGCACCATGAAGAGAAAGGCCACGGAAATGACTTGTCATGAACTACATACATTACGTGAAAGCGCGTGTACGTATTCACAAACACGAGGCTTTGGAAAACACTAACAGTTCTGCTTGCAGCTGGTAATTAGTTTAATGTAATTTAATATAATGTGCTGTTGGGTTAGTTAGGGGCGGCCGCCGCTTTTCATTTTGATTACTTTCAATTATTTAATGGTCTGTGAACGCCTGCGTTGTTATCCAAGCGTCGCGTAATCACATCACTTTAGTAATTTTCATGTTGTTTTGGTATCCCTGAGATGCACGTAGTCATTTTGTTCGTGTTAGTAACAATTAACAAAAACAAAAACTGTTTATGTGAATTTTAACCTATGGTTATATCTACGTCGCAGTAATTTTAGTGAGCGGTTTTTGTTCTCCACATCTTACGGTTAATGCTTTCATGCACGTCTCCAAGCTATTGATAGACATTCAAATGATTATTATCGATTGCCAATTTTTACTTTCTCTAGTCCACGTACATAGTGAATAGAGAAGGATTAGTTTTCCACACAAAATTCGATGTCGAGATTTCATCAGAAATATATATTTTGGGGTCCTTTGAGTCCGAAAAAATTATTTTTTTTAAAAAGAAAAGTCCGTGTGTGTCTATAGACAGCATAACTCAAAAACGAAAAGGCCGTTAAATACCAAATGGTATATAGACAGCCCTATTTGCTACTTAATGACACCGTTGCACCGTTCCTTTTGATGGAGCACATGGGAAAGTTGGACAGCACTGGTCTGAAATTTCAATGGTTAGAGAAAGTCATGTGATGTTAGTGACTTGCATGGTCACCCCTGTTAGAGCACAGGACTCCGGCATGTAGCACTATTGTGGCTAAGCCTGAGGATGTTAGCGATTTGCGTGGTCACCCCTATTCGAACACAGGACTCTGGCATGCAGCTCTATTTTGGCTAACGCTGTGGATGTTAGTGATTGCACACCCCTGTTCGAACACAGGGCTCCGGCATGTAGCTCAATTTTGGCTAAGCCTGAGGATGTTAGCGATTTGCGTGGTCACCCCTGTTCGAACACAGGACCCCGGCATTTAGCCCTATTTTGGCTAAGCCTGAGGATGTTAGCGATTTGCGTGGTCACCCCTGTTCGAACACAGGACCCCGGCATGTAGCCCTATTTTGGCTAAGCCTGAGGATGTTAGCGATTTGCGTGGTCACCCCTGTTCGAACACAGGATCCGGCATGTAGCCCTATTTTGGCTAACCCTGAGGATGTTAGCGACTGGACAGCCCTGTTCGAACACAGGACTCCGGCATGTAGCCCTATTTTGGCTAACCCTGAGGATGTTAGCGATTTGCGTGGTCACCCCTGTTCGAACACAGGACCCCGGCATATAGCCCTATTTTGGCTAACCCTGAGGATGTTAGCGACTGGACAGCCCTGTTCGAACACAGGACTCCGGCATGTAGCCCTATTTTGGCTAACCCTGAGGATGTTAGCGATTTGCGTGGTCACCCCTGTTCGAACACAGGACCCCGGCATGTAGCCCTATTTTGGCTAACCCTGAGGATGTTAGCGACTGGACAGCCCTGTTCGAATACAGGACCCCGGCATTTAGCCCTATTTTGGCTAAGCCTGAGGATGTTAGCGATTTGCGTGGTCACCCCTGTTCGAACACAGGACCCCGGCACTATTTGCTACTTAATGACACGGTTGGACCCTTCCTTTTGATCGACACAGAGAGCCTCATTTATGATTGCTGAGGGTGGTGGCTATTGTCTGATCAAAGCGGCCCAGACCTCTCCCTGCTGCTGCATATTATATTCTTCAGACTTGTTTCAGACATCTCATGCATAGCATTACCTCGCGCGATAAATCCTAACATGCCAGCCAGCGTGTTCTGGAATAAAGGAGCCCATATTTATTGCTATCACTATCCAATATACTTACACTCTAAACTATCACCTTCTGTTTCATACTTTATCTAACAGAAAGCTTTGTATACAAGTCGAGATTTCACCCAAAATATACGTTTTAAGGTCCTTGAATAAAAAAGTCTGAGGAGTTCCAATCACATGACTCTTTACATTTTTGCTATAAATTACTGTTAAAAAGCGCATCCTTCTTTTCACTTAATGCTAATCGAGAAAAAATAACAGAAATAGTCTTATTACTTGCTTCCTTGTAAGTAAAAGGGGAATAAGGGAGTACCATAGGTTAAAGTGATAGTGAAAAGCTGGTTGCTATGTTACTGAAGTTCCTTTGTTTGTATGCACAGGAGCTGAGAAAAGTATGAGTATTTTAAAGTTGAAACTAATAAGAAAGAATATCTCAAAAACGGCCAACTCCTCGAAAAAATATGCTTATAATATCAATTGTGTGTTTTAACATGATCTACATTATTTGTTAAGTAATTTTTGTTTTTCTCTTATGGTTTACCAGTTCTGCAAAATTCGTGGAGAATAAACATGTCCTCAGAAGCTATTCCCAGAAACTTTGACTTGCTTAACAACATCTATATGTCTTTTCTAAAGGTAGAAATACTACTGCGGCAATACAAAGTTTGGTCGATATAATACATTCCTCATTTGAAAGTGGTGAATATGTATTAGCTAATTTTTGTGACTTGAGTAAGGCTTTTGATTTCATTGATCATAATATTTTATTAAAAAAGCTTTCCTATTATGGCATACAAAATACTCGATTGAATCTCATTAAATCTTATTTATTTGGTAGAAAACAATTGGTTTATGTAAATAGTGAATGTTCATCTATGTCCCACATAGCAAGTGGTGTCCCGCAGGGTTCTGTTTTGTGCCCTTTGCTATTTTTAATTGCAGTTAATGACTTACCAAGTAATATAACTACAGATAACATAATGTTTGCAGACGATACTACTTTTATATCAAATGGAAATGACCCAAATGAATTGAATAATCACTATAAAGCCATAATGGCTAAAGGTTCAGAATGGTTTGAAGCTAATAGTTTATTTTTAAATAAATCCAAGACTATCTCTGTTTTATTCACTTTAAAAAGGATATCAGATGACTTAGCATTACAGTATCAGACAAGTACTAAATTCTTAGGTGTATATATTGATAACCAATTATCGTGGACCACCCATATTGAATCTTTAAAAAAGAGACTGTCTAGCATTATATTTTTGATTCACTATTTGAGAGATTCTATCCCAATTGAATACGTGAGAAGTATGTATTTTGCTTTCTTTGAATCTGTAATAAGATATGACCTGATTCTTTAGAGGGGTGCTAACAAAGTAAATGACAGTTTTTGTCTTCAAAAGAAAATTATTATGATAATTAATAAAATTGCCTAAATAGGCCCATGTAGATGCTTATTTATTGAGCTAGGCATTTTACTATTTATAATCTTTATATTTTAGGTAATTTAGTATTTACACATGCCTCTCGCTATACACATATTTTGAGGATGGATATTCATAGTTATAGTACCAGATTCAGGTCCAATGTAAACATTCCTTATTATTGATTAAAAATCTCAGAATAATTATATGTACTTAGGTATTAAATTGAATAACAACTTACCTTACAGTCTTAAAATATAAATACGCAGAATTTTAAGTCAAACATGGTAGTCAAACATCCTTTTTATTTTAAAAATGAATATTTTAATCATAAATTTAGTGATCTTGCTTAGTAATTTATTATGACAAGGTTACTGTACTGCTTTCAACAGAAGTTGTATAGTGAAGCTTCTAGACAAAATAAAAATGAAATGAAAAAATTAAATGAAATGAAAGTAATGCCTGGTTATAATCTAGTATAGGCTGGTTATAGACTAGAATAGGCTGGTTATAGACCAGTATAGGCTATAGGCTAGTATAGGCTGGATATAGACTAGTGTAGCCTGTTTATAGGCTAATATAGGCTGTTTATAGGCTAGTATAGGCTGGTTATTGACCAGTATAGGCTATATGCTAGTATAGGCTGGTTATAGGCTAATAGAGGCTGGTTATATGCTAATATAGGCTGTTTATAGACTAGTATAGGCTGATTATAGACTAGTACAGGCTGGTTATAGACTAGTATCGGCTGGTTATAGACTAGTATAGGCTGGTTATAGGCTAGCATAGGCTGGTTATAGACTAGCATAGGCTGTTTATAGGCTAATATAGGCTGGTTAAATGGTCAATTCCACGAAGAAAAAAAAAACAACTATATGACATAAGTTTTGTGTAGTAATTTTTTGTCACTCTCTTATGGTTTACCAGTTACGCAAATTTCAGAAAAATTAATTCAGGATAAAGTGGTCTTAGGGGTTTTTACCAGAAAATTCAAGATATGCATTTTATTTTCCTTATGAATATCTTTAATATGCAGTATTTTAATCAATATCGTTAGTACCATTTGTGAGTAAACCAAAATTTTCGAAATTTTTTCCATGTAAAGGGTAGTTTGTGGTGCGGAGATTTTCTTGAAGTTAGGTATTAACGATCTTTTCGTTTTTACTTTCTCTATAGGCACTATGTACCTAGTGTATAGGGAATGTATTGCACTCCACCAAAAAATTCGATACCGAGATTTCACCGGAAATATATGTTTTAGGGTCCCCTTTATCTAAAAAATGCATTTTCGGAAAAAGGTCCGTGTGTGTGTGTGTCCGTGTCTCTGTGGACACGATAACTCAAAAACGAAAAGTAGGTAAAATACCTAACTTGGTATTTAAGTTTAATATCTTCCAGGGATGCGACACGAAGATTTTGAGAAAAATCCCCCCACCCCAACTACCCTTTACATGGAACTTTTTTCGAGAATTTTGATTTTCTAAAAAATGGCTCTAACGATTTTGATTAAAATTTCGTATATTAAAGATATTTACGTGACAAATAAAATGTATATCTTGAATTTTCTGGGAATAGCCTCTGAAGTGTAGTTTATTCTGGATGAATTTTACTAAATTTTGAATAACTGCTAAACCGTAAGAGGTGGATAAAAACTTAATGCACAAAAAATGTAGAGCACGTTAAAACACACAATTTATGTTATATACATTTTTTTCGTGGAGTTCGTCGTTTTTGTGACATTCCTTATTTTTGTTTCTGCTATGAAAAACATACTTTTCTCATACAGGAATTTGTCAACTGCTGTCCATACAAACAAAGAACTTCAGTGACATAGCAACCAGCTTTTGATTATTACTTTAACCTATGGTACTCCCTTATTTCTTTTCTACTTACAAGGAAGCAAGTAATATGGCTATTGCTGCTAATGTTCTACTGATTAGCATGAAGTTAATAGAAGTATAAGCTTTTTAAGAATAATTTGTTACAGGGATATAGAGAAAGTCATGTGAATGGTACACATCAGATTTTTGAGCTATGCTGTCCACAGACAAACATACGCACGCGTGCGCTCGCGGCACTTTTTCTAAAGATGTTTTTTTCGGACTCAGGAGGGTCCCAAAACATGTATTTCCAGTGAAATCACGACATCGAATTTTTGGGTGGAATACAATATCTTCTTTAGCTACTATGTATGTACATACGTGCTAGAAAAAGTAATACCTTTTGCGGACTTTTAAACACAGATAATAGCAGTGTGATATTTGCAAGAAGGAAGATTACTTGATGCTTGTCAGCAGCTGTGACGATATCTCAGGGTATTATTTACCGATCTCGGAGAAGCTTTGTGACTTACCAACATGAGTGCAACGTATCCCAAGCTGCCCAACCTAACGGCGTCAAATTAACCTCTATGCCTTTGATGCATATCGCCTGGATACGTTGTCTGAAGCCGCAAGTATCAAAGGAAAACGATCTGTCCGCTCACTAGACGCCATGTTGGCAAACTTAAAGCCACGTTTCTGTTCATTTAACTCGTGTACAGATGCACTGCCATGTGTGCTCTCGAATAGGTTTCTCAAAGAAGTGATCGCGGTCCCCCATTGGTCCGCGACCCATATTACTAAACTCAAAGCCACGTTATTCAGGTTTCTGTTCATTTAACTCGTGTACAGCTGCACTGCCATGTGTGCTCTCGAATAGGTTTCTCAAAGAATAATCTGTAATACTTATAGCAGACAGTCATGCAAAGAACTATTTAAAAAATTGGGCATCCTCACCTTACCTTGTGTTTATATATTATCCATTTTAAAATTCTATGCAGTTAATCGACATAGTTTTATAACAAACATAGAAATTCATAACATTAATACTAGACAAAAGGGATTGATTCATCGTCCCAATGCCAATCTTCGTTGCTTTCAGAAAGGTGTATATTATGAAACAATCAAGATATTTAATGCTCTCCCCAGTAATCTCAAAGAAAATGTTGGGAATTTCAGGGCTTTTAAGGCCTTCTTAAGGAGTACCTTTGCAATAAATCATTTTACTCTGTAGATGAATATTTAAGTGACAAATCTGTCTGGCAATACTGTAATAATCATTGTATTTATAATTATTATAATGTATTGCATTTTGTGTATATTAGTGTGTGTGTGTTTTATATTAAAATTAAACTGATTTATACTTTGACTTGCACGAATGTGTCAAATGAATTTTTTTAGTATTTAGCAATGACACAAGGTCTGTAAAACCTGATGTTTTGATATTTTACACTCTAGTACATAATTGTAATTTGTTGACATTTATGAAGAGTACATAATACAATAATCATGTTTTAGTTTATATAATTACTACTAGTAACTATTATATCGATAATTTGAAAACTATCATCTGACATAACATTACTTTTACATATAATGAAAATATATTTATTTATTTATACATGTTAACACTATATTTTGATACTCTTTGTTTTTATATGCATGCAAAAAAAAAGTATTCTGTTGTTTTTGTAACCTATGCTTTTAGCACTAGAGCTTTATACATTTTTTTTCATAGTATATAGTATATAAACATATGTATACATGTATATGCCTTGACAAGTTCTATGTTCAGTGGCTTTCTGGCATAAACGAACCTACAGAATGCTTTCTAATCTAATCTAAGAAATGATCGCGGTCCTCCATCGGTCCGCGACCCATATATAAATTATTGTTAAATTGCTAATCAAGAACATCTAGCAGAATTGGTCTTATTACTTGCTTCCTTGTAAGTAGAAGCGAAATAAGGGAGTACCATAGGTTAAAGTGATAGTTAAAAGCTGGTTGCTATGTGACGGAAGTTCCTTTGTTTGTATGGACAGGAGTTGACAAATTCCTGTATAAGTATTTAAAAATCTGATGTGTACCATTCACATGACTTTCTCCATATCCCTGCAACAAATAATTCTTAAAAAGCTTATACTTCTATTTACTTTATGCTAATGAGAAAAAATTAGCAGAAATAGTCTTATTACTCGCATCCTTGTAAGTAGGAGCGAAATAAGGGACAACCGTAGGTTAAAGTGATAGTCAAAGCTGGTTGCTATGTCAACGAAGTTCCTTTGTTTATATGGATAGGAGTTGACAACTTCCAGTATGAGAAAAGTATACGTTTTTCATAGCAGAAACCAAAAATAAGGAATGTCACAAAAACGACGAACTCCACGAAAAAAATGTATATAACATAAATTGTGTGTTTTAATGTGCTCTACACTTTTTGTGTAGTAAGTTTTTGTCCATCTCTTACGGTTTAGCAGTTATTCAAAATTTAGTAAAATTCATCCAGAATAAACTACTCTTCAGAGGCTATTCCCAGAAAATTCAAGATATACATTTCACTTGTCAGGTAAATATGTTTAATATCCGAAATTTTAATCAAAATCGTTAGAGCCATTTTTGAGAAAATCAAAATTTTCGAAAAAAGTTTCATGTAAAGGGTAGTTGGGGGTGGGGGATTTTTCTCAAAATCTTCGTGTCGCATCCCTGGAAGATACTAAACTTAAATACCAAGTTTGGTATTTAACCGACTTTTCGTTTTTGAGTTATCGTGTTCACAGACACACAGACACACGGACACACACACACACACACGGATCTTTTTGTGAAAATGCATTTTTTGGATATTGGGGACCCTAAAACATATATTTCCGGTGAAATCTCGGTATCGAATTTTTTGGTGGAGTGCAATACTTTCTCTATACACTATGTACATAGTACGTGTAGAGAAAGTAAATTGTGTGTTTTAAGGATCTCTTGTGTGGTAAGTTTTTGACTATCTCTTACGTTTTACCAGTTATGCAAAATTCATTTAGAATAAAAATATCTTCAGAGGCTACTCCCAGAAAATTCCAGATATACATTTTATTTATGTAAATATTTTGAATATACGAGATTTTAATCAAAATAGTTAGAGCCATTTTTGAGAAAATCTGAACATTTTCTGAATTGTTTCCATGTAAAGGGTAGTTTGTGGTGGGGAAATTTTCTAGAAAATCTTCGTATCGTATCCTTGGAAGATACCAAACTTAAATACCGTTTGGTATTTAACGGTCTTTTCGTTTTTGAGCTATGCTGTCCACAGACACACACACACACACACGGACCTTTTTCCAAAACTGTTTTTTTTTATTCAGGGGGATCCAAAGTATGTATTTTCGGTGAAATCTCGGTATCGAATTTTTGGGTTGAATACAATACATTCTCTATGCACTATGTACATAGTACGTGTAGAGAAAGTAAAAAAAAAAAGGCTTTTCCACATTTTAATGTCGATCTGCAGAATTTATGAGTCACGATTTTAATTTTTTGCGAGGTTACTGCTAAAACCTAGAGCTCCCGCTTCTTTGGAACACGAAAAATAATAAATTCACTTTAGATATGTCTTTAATATGACGTATGTAAAATCACATTAAAGTGAATATCCGAGGACAAACATACGCTGCAGTTTCACGCCTGACAGTTGGCAGAACCTCTCTCATATAAATGCAGTCGCACAAAACCCCATACGGACTACAGAAGCCCGGAAGCTCCGGAAATGAATAACTGAATACCGGAAAATTCTCCAAAACCGTATCTATCTCGGCGCTTCAACTTTTATAACTTTCCAAATTTGGCAACATTGTTCGCATTAAATCATTAAAAAGCGAAATACGTCCAGCCATTAACAGTTGAAAGATATAAGGCCGTGACCATGAGCGCCATCTGCAGGCGACGACCCGAGTTTTCCAATTTCCGGCGGCGAGGCAAAGCTCGTCTTTCACACTTCCGGCGGTGAGAGGGGGGGGGGGGCGTCTGCAAGATAAACACATCAAGACAAAGCTGCACTTCTCTCGATGGAGGATGGATAATTCCATCATCTATAGTAATCCCGTCTATCTTATGTTTCAAGAATCGTGGCCTTCATTAATCTTAATATGCATCTGATACTGCAACCCATCACCTGTTTTTACTGCCTCAACACGTACTATGTACATAGTGTGTAGAGAAGGTATTGCATTTCAAGCAAAAAAATCAATACCGAGATTTCACTGGAAATATATGTTTTAGGGTCCCATGTATCCAAAGAAAGCATTTTTACAGAAAAAGGTCCGTGTATGTCCGTGAACAGGATAACCCAAAAACGAAAAGTGGTTAAAATATCAAACTTGGTATTTAAGTTTAGTATTTTCCAGGGATGCGGCACAAAGATTTTGAGAAAAATCCTCCCACTCCAAAATATCTTTTATGGAACTTTTTTCGAAAATTTTGATTTCCTCAAAAATGGCTCTAACGATTTTTTAGAAAATCAAAATATTCGAAAAATGTTCCATGTAAAGGGTAGTTGGAGTGGAGGAATTTTCTCGGAAATCTTCTGTCACATTCTTGGAAGATACTGAATTTAAATATCAAATCTGGTATTCAACGATCTTTTCGTTTTTGAGCTCTACTACGCATAGACATACACACACATGGACATTTTTCTAAAAATGCTTCTTTTTTTAATTAATTCAGGTGGTCCCAAAATATGTATATCTAGTGAAATCTCGGTATTGTATTTTGGGTGCAATACAATACCTTCTTTATACACTGTGTACATAGTACATGTAGAGAAAGTAAAAATCATTTGTAAGAACGTTTGTTTGCAGAAGCGGTGAAGAAAATCATGGTGAATGGAACACATAAGATTTTGTAAGTTATGTTGAAACGCAAATATGTTGAAGGAATTACATATTAGTGATCATAATTTGTAAATAACTATTTTTATTGCAAAGAACGCCTAAGGACGGGTATATTTATTTTCGATATACTTTCACTAAAAGAAAAATCCCAGGTTGGTCTGTAACATGCATGTGAAAATGGCCGCTTGTAAATTTAGGCGTGTCGACACCAGCCCACTCTATCAGCAGCTACCGGAAACGCTCGAGTCTTCTCTGTTCTGTTTTAATGTTGGTAGCAAACATTAACGCTGTTCATATGTTTGTCGCAATGACGTGCCAGTTTTGTTAAAAATCAAATTTAAGCAGCGTTCACACGAATACACAGGCAAGTAATAACCACAAATTAGTTTTTAAGTGCAGCCGACTGAAATGCATAATTACCAAAGCCAGTAGAACCAAACAAAGCAACAAAATCATTGGAAGACTGCGCAGTAAACAGTCATCATTCTAAAATTATCAGCTAAATTAACGTGCGCGAGGAAAAATATCAACAGATAGCGGTACTCACCAAGATAAAAGGGAAAATGTTTAATATATCATACAAGATATTCCGTTACAATTATCCAACCTTGGGAAATTTAAACATTTTATATTTATATACAGCTTTCAATGTATACATTATAAAAATGTGACGTGTATGAATGTATAAGTGTATTTACTGACATAACAATCTCATACATTGAAATTCAACAATCCAACGGGTCCACAGATCGTACGAGCTTTTGTAATACACACTAAAAAGCAATATTAAATATTAAATCAAAGAATTAAAAGAGTAAACACAAAAATAAAAATACAAAGATATTCAAATACAGCAATTTAAATTTACAACACAGAGTACACCTTCATAAATGTACTCTCTTATAATAGATAAATACACTTAAAAGAAATATATACATATAATATATACACAACATATAAAACCCTAACATAACAATGAGCTAAGTATGACATAAAATATATGTATGTAAAACATTGTAGTCACTTTTGTTTGGTTCTTATCCCTCCACCCTTCTCTATTGGCAGCCTTCTCAGATTTCAGCTGTCTTGCCTTAAGTATAAATTTACCTAGCCCGGCTCGTCTTCCGTACCTGCCAGTAGCCTCCAACATGCTTCTAGCACTACATTCGCGGTGGTAAAGAATCGCGGTAAATATTTTCCCCTCCATTCCTCCGTACCCCCCTACATCTTGCCAAGATGTGGGTCCACGACTCTTCTTCCTCGCAAATGGGACAGATTCTCGTACCATTCTCGTCAGTGCTCCTCCATGCTCCTAGTCTAATCCACGCGAGCCCCTCTCTAGAGTTTGGTACCTGTTTTAATATATTGCTCCATACCTCACTATTTTTACATAGATTATTCTTTTATCTAAACGACATATTAAATCAGATAAACAATATCAGAATTGGTTTTATTACTTGCTTCCTTGTAAGTAGAAGAGAAGTAAGGGAATATGTCGCTATGTGAAACAATTGAAATTCTGCTCTCTTTGCTTGCCAGGAGTAAACAAAAGAGAGACGAAAAGAAGATGAACTTTATTCGCGTTTGTGAAAAGTTTAAGTAGCTTAAAATTGAAAAACCAATAGCCCGAACATTTCAAGAAGGTTAACTCTAAACAAAAAAAAAAAAAAAAAAACCAACAACAAAAAACCGAACAAAAACAAAGAAAAAAAAACATGTGTATGGCATAAGTCATGTGTTTGAGCGAGATCTACATTTTTATGTAGTAAGTTTTTGATTATTACTATTACTATATTATTCGGTTCCACCGCTTAAACTACCACTAAAACTATTTAGGTATTAGTTTTTTCACTTCTACACACCGTAATACCGTATTACAAAGTTTTAGAAATACATCTTGTCTATTTTTGGCCTTTAAGTTTCAACAAAATACGCGATTTACATTAAAACATACCAAAAGTATTCGTTTGCTTAAGTTTTTTACAATAATTTCTATTGTTTAACTAGCTATCAGACAGGTGGTATCTAAATCGTTCATAGTCGACGACCATGTTGCAAAATTCAGAACTACCAATATTTGAAAACTGTTTATCACTAGCCATTAAAAGGTTGTGGAACCATCATTGGTGGTTTGCTATTAGGTCACTAGGGTCGCTTTATAATTGATTTTAAGGCATGTGTTGCCTTTTTTACGTCATGACGACGATTTCCAACTTGATACAAAAAATACCGCGATATGCCACGCTGCCGATTCTAAAAGTGATCTGTGTTTTTAGAGTTCTGAATCCATTATTGTTGTGTAAATACGCGATTTTCGTGTAATTTGTTTTCAGTACTTTTCAGTGGTTTCGCCAAAGCACGCGAGTGAAGCACGCATGCGCTGTAATAGGTTTAGGTTAGATTGTAAAGAAACTGATTTTCATTACTTTGGTTTTGATAATTGCCACTAGTGTCACCAAAGCATGTGAGCGAAGCGAGCATACGCTGTTTTAGGTTTAGGCCAGTGCATTAAATAAACTAGATTGCGTCTACTTTGGTTTTCAATTGTTTCCACCAAAGCATGTGAGCGAAGCGAGCATACGCTGTTTTAGGTTTAGGCCAGTGCATTAAATAAACTAGATTGCGTCTACTTTGGTTTTCAATTGTTTCCACCAAAGCATGTGAGCGAAGCGAGCACACGCTGTTTTAGGTTTAGGCCAGTGCATTAAATAAACTAGTTTTCGTCTACTTTGGTTTTCAATTGTTTCCACCAAAGCATGTGAGCGAAGCGAGCATACGCTGTTTTAGGTTTAGGCCAGTGCATTAAATAAACTAGTTTTCGTCTACTTTGGTTTTCAATTGTTTCCACCAAAGCATGCGAGCGAAGCGAGCATAAGCTGTTTTAGGTTTAGGCCAGTGCATTAAATAAACTAGTTTTCGTCTACTTTGGTTTTCAATTGTTTCCACCAAAGCATGTGAGCGAAGCAAGCATACGCTGTTTTAGGTTTAGGCCAGTGCATTAAATAAACTAGATTTCGTCTACTTTGGTTTTCAATTGTTTCCACCAAAGCATGTGAGCGAAGCGAGCATACGCTGTTTTAGGTTTAGGCCAGTGCATTAAATAAACTAGATTTCGTCTACTTCGGGTTTCAATTGTTTCCACCAAAGCATGCGAGCGAAGCGACCAATAGGTGTGCTAGGTTTAGGCCAGTGCATTAAATAAACTAGATTTCGTCTACTTTGGTTTTCAATTGTTTCCGCCAAAGCATGCGAGCGAAGCGACCCATAGGTGTGCTAGGTTTAGGTTAGCGTGTGTGCCAATAAACTGACTTTCCCGTTTTTAGGTTTAACTTCCACCAACTGTATTGTTCCAGCTACAGCCCTAGCACTCCATTGTTAATGTGTGAATGTTGGTGACTTTTGAGCATCAATTTTTACTTTCTCTACACGTACTATGTACATAGTGTATAGAGAAGGTATTGTAATGCACCCAAAAATTCGATACCGAGATTTCACCGGAAATACCTGTTTTCAGACCCCCTGAAACAAAAAAAAAGCATTTCTAGAAACATGTCCATGTGTGTGTGTGTGTGTGTGTGTGTGTGTGTGTGTGTGTGTGTCTGTGGGCAGCATACCTCAAAAATGAAAAGACGTTAAAAACCAAACTTGGTATTTAGGTTTGGTATCTTCCAAGGATGCTACACGAAGATTTTGAGGAAAATTCCCCCATCCCTAACTACCCTTTATATGGAACTTTTTTCGAAAATTTTGATTTTCTAAAAAATATCGTTAACGATTTTAATTAAAATGTCAAATATTAAAGATATTTACCTGACAAATAAAATGTATATCTTGAATTTTCTGGGAATAGTCTCTGAAGACTACTTTATTCTGGATGAATTTTACGGAATTTTGCATAACTGCTAAACCATAAGAGATGGACAAAAACTTACAACACAAACAATTTAGAGCCCCTTAAAACACACAATTTATCTTATATACATTTTTTTCGTGGAGTTGATCGTTTTTTAGATATTTCTTGTTTTTGGTTTCAGCTTTGAAAAACTTACTTTTCTCATACAGGAATTTGTCAACTCCTGTTCATACAAGGAAAAGAACTTCAGTCACATAGCAACCAACTTTTGACTATCACTTTAAGCTAAGGTACTCCCTTATTTTCCTTCTACTTACAAGGAAGCAAGTAATAAGACTATTTCTGCTATTTTTTTCTTGATTAAAATGAAATAAGTAGAAGCATAAGCTTTTTAACAATAATTTGTTGCAGAGATATAGAGAAAGTTGTGTGAATGGAACACATCAGTTTTTTTATTTATTTCTTTCTTGTTTGGTGACTTTATCTACGTTGGTAGCATACACATGTCATTGTTTCTAGACCTTAAACACTTACTTCCGCTTAGCAACAGCTGTTAAATCTTCCCCCACCATGAAAATGTTCGTCAATTTTGTTATTTAAGAAAGTGTATTTACAGGGAGGGATATTCCAATTCTGGATGAAAACGTATTAGCTCCTTGATGCTCTCAAGTGGGTTATAAGGTTACTTTCAATTCTTAAAGATATATGCTGGTAGTATTGTATAGCTTTACCGCTCCATATCAGCAACTTCCTCATGTTCATACCTGGCTGCGAGCCGACAGGTTCTGCATTCTGTGGTTTCGTGCCATTGGCTTGTAAACGCTACAATTACAGTGAGAGTAAGTGTTTGCCAGTTGTACAAAATGTTAGAATATGCCTCGTGTTTGTCATGAATGTCTTAATTAAAAGCGCGTGAAAAATGTTGCAGGATAAGGGTAGTTGGGGGTGAGGGATTTTGCTGAAAATCTTCGTGTATTTCTGGTGAAGCCTCGGTATCGAACTTTTGGGTGCAATGCAATACCTTCTCTATACACTATATACATAGTACATGTAGAGAAAGTAAAAACGTATATGTCATACATTATGTGCTTTTAAGTGATCTACCCTTTTTGTGTAGTAAATTTTTGTCTATCCCTTACGGTTTACCAGTTAAGCAAAATTCAGCAAAGTTCTCCCAGAATAAACATGTCTTCGGAGTTTATTCCCAGATAATTCAACATATGCCTTTTGATATAATTATGTTTAATATAGGATATTTTAATAAAAATCGTTAGTCATTTTGAGAAAATCGAAATTTTCAAAAATTTTTCCATGTAAAGGGTAGTTTGAGGTGGGGGGATTTTCCTCAAAATCTTCGCGTCGCGTCTTTGGAAGACACTAAAGTAAAATACAAAGTTTTTGAGTTATCGTGGTCACGTACACACACACATACACGGATCTCTTTCTAAAATTCTTTTTTTTTTTGATACAGGGGACACTAAAACGTGTATCTCGGGTGAAATCTCGACATCAAAGTTTTGGATGGAATATTGCTTGTAAATTATGCGTCATTTGCTTACTGAAGTCTCGTTCATTGCATTATCACTATACACTTGCGTTATTTGCTTATAAAATTCGATTGACGGAATATTTTGTACATTCATAAAAGCGAATAACTTCTTTGTCGATAGAAAAGTATAACATGGCATTGAAAACCTGGTACCACGTGACAATAAATATCTTGACAGAGTGGAGATTACGTTGAGAAATAGTAAGGTATATCCTGTCTGAAGAATGAATGCAGACGACCACGAGTGGAAGCTTACATAAACACAAACAGATAAGCGGTATTACGTCATCACTCCCGGTGCATGCTCTGTACAGTTCGACAATACGGGAATGAAGTTGTTGAGTTACTTACAGTGGGCGGGTTCGAATCAAGTCAAACGCTCACAAAGTAGAAAATTAATATTCATTAGTGATGAAGAAAACAGCAAGTTTAACCTGTTGTGGGTCGTTTAGTTTATTCTTGTTTACGTACGCTGTGCTGATGTTTTGATGGTCAGACTGCACTGCATTATATTCCAATCTTCTCTGACCGCTCTAAACCATGCTACACTAGCGACCTCCCTAAACAACTGCATTCTTTCGTCAGACAGCTAGTACTGCACTATATTCCAGACTTCTCTGACCGCTCTAAACCGTGCCATGTTACACCAGTGACCTCTCCTGAGAACTGCATTCTTTCGTCAGACAGTAAGTACTGTACTGTATTATATTCCAGCATTCTCTGACCACTCTAAACCATGCTACACTAGCGACCTCCCTAAACAACTGCATTCTTTCGTCAGACAGTTAGTAAAAATGGAAATGGCGTGTTATTTATGGACGCTCTTTAACTGCTTTGGTTCTCAGCGTCCCATTCTATATTGGGCGTGAAAGATCGCTTAATTTTGCTCAGAGGCCTCTCTTATCAGGCTTGAGGTTCTTTTACGTGCCGTAAATCTACGACACGGGACCCACGGCTTTACTTCCCTTCCGAAGGAAGCCATGCTAAGGATTTTAACGCCCGAAAAAATCCGTCGTCCTCCACCGGGTTTGAACCCGCGACCTTGGGTATATGAAGTCAGCATGGTAACCATTACACCACGGAGGGCGACTAGACAGTACTGCACTATATTCCAGACTTCTCTGACCGCTCTAAACAGGGCCATGCTGCACCAGCGACCTCCCCTAACAACTGCATTCTTTCGTCAGACAAGTAGTAAGCTATGCTAATGTTTTGATGGTCAGACTGTACTGCACTATATTCCAGCCTTCTCTGATCGCTCTATACCGTGCAATGCTACACCAACAACCTCCCTAATTAACTGCATTCTTTCGTCAGGCAAGTACAGTGACTTTGAAATGGGATGAGGCCTGTCCTTGCGCGCCATCAGGCCGGCAGCCAACCGGAGTGCTGCTGTGTTGACATATTGCATTCCCTTTTAACTGGGGAGTAACGCGCTAAGTAAAAATGTTCAAATTTTGCAAAAAAAAATCACGAGGAAAAGAGGGAGTAATGTTCGTAACAGAACCGCAAAAACCACAGATTTTTAGCTCAAATAGTTATCATAATACACACGAATAAACATTATATCAGCAGGCGGATTTGCATGCTCAGTGTGCGAGTGAGAGGGAAATATGAAAAGTGACCTGGCAACGCAGAGCACGATAACACATCTCATTCGCTGCACAGTAGAACTCTTTCCATTCAAAAACAGTAAGGTAGTGTAAGTTTGTAAATAAAGTTTTGTGTTGATATATTTCGTGATTGTTTAGTTATGTCAAATGGTCTGTCACTTTCTGGATGACCCTCGAACATAGTACGTGTAGAGAAAGTAAAAAAGCGTGTTGTCAGCTGTTTAGACTAAGGTAACACGAAAACAAATGAAGTGTATTTAAAAGTACGTTACAGGCGCGAGTTGTTGAAGGGGGCCTTGCAAGTCTCTAAGAGATGATAGATTTTCATGTCTAAGGATGATTAACGATGTCTCATTATCAGCAGGCACTCTCAGCGCTTTTCTTATTTTTTATCTTCTCTTTGGAGAGACGTCACACAGCGTCGAGCCTAATGCACGCCCGCCGATATAAACTCCAATAATGGTGAGAATGTTAACATGTGTGGACGAGATTAACCACGCTACCGATTTGCATTGTTATTTCAGCACTGAAAACCACATTCTTCCCGCCGGACTTCAGTTCCAACACACTTAACCCTTTGTTGCCTGTCGCTACCTATACAAAAAGGTTTGTACTCTAGGATTAATTTCATGTTATACTATCCTTCAACCATAAATGACAAGAAATCAACGCTGTTTTATATTGCAAAAATATATACAATTTTGCCCTAAAATTGCAGTGATTTTTTAAATAAATAAAAGAGAAAACCGAAATGTAACCCCATTACTACAGCCCATTGTAACCCCATTAGCTTCCAAGCATCACACCGGTTATTTTACGTGGGCTCTCCCCGTCCGTTACCACAATTACTGGCATTTGAGCTTGCAACATTTGGCTTTAAATGGATGGCCAGTCCTTTACCTATCACCTAACACTCATGGCCATTTGTACTACTTTTTACTTTCTCTACACGTACTATGTACATAGTGTATAGAGAAGGTATTGCACTCCACCAAAAAATTAATATGGAGATTTCACCGGAAATATATGCTTTAGGGTCTCCTGTATCCAAAAAAAGTATTTTCAGAAAATGGTCCGTGTGTGTGTCCGTGTGTCTGTGAACACGATAACTCAAAAACGAAAAGTCGGTAAAATAGCAAACTTGGTATTTAAGTTTAGTATCTTCCAGGGATGCGACACGAAGATTTTGAGAAAAATCCCCCACCCTAAACTACCCTTTACATGGAACTTTTTTCGAACATTTTGATTTTCTCAAAAATGGCTCTAACGATTTTGATTAAAATATCGTATATTAAAGATATTTACCTGACAAATGTGTATATCTTGAATTTTCTGGGAATAGCTTCTGAAGACTACTTTATTCTGGATGATTTTTACGGAATTTTGAATAACAGCTAAACCGTAAGAGATGGTCATAAATTTACTACACGAAAAATATAGAACACGTTAAAACACACAATTTATGTTATATACATTTTTTTGAGTCATTCCTTGTTTTTGGTTTCTGCTTTGAAAAACTTATAGTTTTCTGATACAGGAATTTGTCAACTCCTATCCATACAAAGGAACATCCGTCACATAGCAACCACCTTTTGATTATCACTTTTTACCTATTACACTCCCTTATTTCACTTCTACTTACAAGGAAGCAAGTAATAAGACTATTTCTGCTATTTTTTTTCTCGATTAGCACGAAGTAAATAGAAGCATAAGCTTTTTAACAATAATTTGTTGTACATGTGTAGAGAAAGTCATGTGAATGGAACACATCAGATTTTTTTTTTTACTAGTTAGTTTCTACGTACTTTAGCGTTGGTTATATGATTGAAATTCCAGGGAACTATATCGCTAGAAATGTGGCGCGCGGATGGGAAGGAAGGTTAACAAATGCTCTGTAACGCTGAGTGCAGCATTGTTTGAAAACCGCGATCTGGGCCTCTTTATGGTTCCGGTTTTACCTCTGCTCGTGCTATCACGCTATCACAGTTTCTAGGAAACCTTGTTTTAAAATTAGACTTCCTCACCACACAACAGATGGTTAACAAATATTTCAACTGTATATATATATATATATATATATATATATATATCACTCAAATATATTATATATTTTTTTTACTTTCTCTACATGTACTATGTAGAATTCGATACCGCAAATATAAGTTTTATGGACCATTAAAAACAACATTTTTAGAAAAAGGTCCGTGTGTCTGTGAACACAATATCTCAAAAATGAAAAGTCATTAAAATACCAAACTTGGTATTTAAGTTTAGGATTTTTGAGAAAAATCCGTCCGCCGAAAACTCCCATTTACATGGAAAAATTTTCGAAAATTTTGATTTTCTCACACAAGGCTCTAACGATTTGGATTAAAACGCCGTGTTTAAATATATTTATATGCAAATAAAATGTATATCTTGAATTTTCTGGGAATTGCCTCTGAGGACCTCTTTATTTTAAATGAATTTTACAGAGTTTTGTGCAACTGGTAAACCGTAAGAGATAGACAAAAACTTATTACAAAAAACGTAGATCACGCAAAAACATACAATTTATGTCATATGCGTTTTTTTTGGTGGAATTCAGGATTTTTTTTTAGATATTCCTTGTTATTTGTTTCAGATTGAAAATACCTATCTCACAAGGAAACTTGTAAACTACTGGCCATGCATAGAAACAGATGACAACCGCATGGGAACTGGCTTTAGCCTAGAGTATTCCCTACTACTTACAATTAACAGAATTTCTGCTAACGTTTATCTCGATTACCATAAAGTAGGCAAATGTATATGCTTTTTATATTTTCTCTATACGCACTATGTACATCGTGTATAGAGGAAGTGTTGTATTCCACGATACCGAGATTTCACCGGAAATACATGTTATAGGACCCCCTGAATCCAAAAAAAGCATTTCAGAAAAAGGTCCGTGTTTATGTGTGTGTCTGTGGACAGCATACCTCAAAAATGAAAAGACAGTTAAATACCAAACTTGGTATTTAGGTTTGGTATCTTCCAAGGATGCGACACGAAGATTTTCAAGAAAATCCCCCCACTCCCAACTACCCTTTACATGGAACATTTTTCGAAAATTTTGATTTTCTTAAAAATGGCTCTAACGATTTTGATTAAAATATCGTATATTAAACATATTTACCTGACAACAAATATGTATATCTTCATTTTCTGGGAATAGCCTCTGAACACTATTCTGGAGGAATATTACGACATTTTGCATAACTGCTAAACTGTAAGAAATGGACAAAAACTTACCATACAAAAAATGTAGAGCACATTAAAACACACAGTTTATGTTATATCAATTCTTTTCGAGGAGTTGATCGTTTTTGAGATATTCCTTGTTTTTGGTGTCAGCTTTGAAAAACTTGTACTTTTCTAATAAAGGAATTTGTCAACTCCTGTCCATACAAACAAAGGAACATCAGTCACATATCAACCAGCTTTTGGCTATAACTTTAACCTATGGTACTCCCTTATTTCGCTTCTACTGACAAGGAAGCAAGTAATAAGACTATTTCTGCTATTTTGTCTCGATTGGCATGAAGTAAATAGCTTATTAACAATAATTTGTTACACAGAAGTCATGTGAATGCAACACTCAGATAATGTTACTACATACGGTGACACCTTCTGTTACTCAACTCCGCCTGTACGGTTGCACCGATTTTGTGTTTAGATAATGCATTTTAGTGACTAATGTATTTTTCTTTGTTGTTAATTTTTGGATGATTTACATTGGATCGGCCAGGTAGCGCTGGGATCGCATCCAACTATTTGAAGATACTTTGTTTTAATTTCAGTTTGACCCAGTAGTTGGTGCTGCGTTCGAATTCAAGAACATTTCCTGAAAGTTACTTTTTCGCACATTCGCTACTTGCGTCGTAGCTTAGTGTTGTTATCACATTGAAATAAATTCTGCGGTAATTGAAAACATTAAATTAAAATGTAATTAATATATGAAGCGTTTGCAGTGTAATTAAAAAAAATCTGATGTGCACCATTCACATGACTTTCTCTATATCCCTGCAACAAATTATTCTTAAAAAGCTTATACTTCTATTTACTTTATGCTAATCAGAAAAAAATAGCAGAAATAGTCTTATTACTTGCTTCCTTGTAAGTAGAAGCGAAATAAGGGAGTACCATAGGTTAAAGTGATAGTCAAAAGCTGGTTGCTATGTCAATGAAGCTAGGAGTCGACAAGTTCCTGTATGTTTTTCATAGCAGAAACCAAAAATAAGGAATGTCTCAAAAACAACGAATTCCACGAAAAAATGTATTTAACATAAATTGTGTGTTTTAACGTGCTCTACATTTTTAGTGCAGTAAGTTTTTGTCCATCTCTTACGGTTTAGCAGTTATTCAAAATTCAGTAAAATTCATCCAGAATAAACTACTCTTCAGAGGCTATTCCCAGAAAATTCAAGATATTCATTTTATTTGTCAGGTAAATATCTTTAATATACAACATTTTAATCAAAATAGTTAGAGCCATTTTTGAGAAATCAAAATGTTCCAAAAAATGTCCATGTAAAGGGTAGTTGGGGGTGGGGGATTTTTCTCAAAATCTTCGTGTCGCATCCCTGGAAGATACTAAACTTAAATACCAAGTTTGGTATTTTACCGACTTTTCGTTTTTGAGTTATCGTGTTCACAGACACACGGACACACGGACACACTGACACACGGACACACACACACACACACGACACACACGGACACACACACACACGGACCATGTAAAGAGTAGCTGGGGGTGGGGGGATTTTCTTGAAAATCTTCGTGTCGCATTCTTGGATGATGCCAAACCTAAATACCAAGTTTTATTTTTAACGGGTTTCCCTATGCTGCCCCCCATACACACACATCCACACAGACAGATACACACTCGGACATTATCCTAAACATGTTTTTTTATTCAGGTGGTCTCAAAACATGAATTTCCGGTGAAATCTCGGTATTGAATTTTTGGGAGCATTACAATACTTACTCTATGCACAATGTATATAGTACGTGTAGAGAAAGTAAAAATGCTGAAAACATCAATAGCGAGAAAAGAAGTAGAGATTTGAATGTATGGCTCACACTAAAATCCATCAGTTGGTAGGTTGGACCCTCAGCTTTCCTTCCATTGATACTTTTCTCCTGCATATCTTGGTGTTTTACTTTGCAGGATGCGAATGAGATCTCGTCGAGCTGAAGTTTTTCTTACCGAGTCCAGTAGTTCCACTTCTAATGCTTTGCTGTAGCTCGAGCTAAGACATTTAAAAAGGGCGCCTGCTGGCTAATTATTACTTTCTCTACACATACTATGTACATAATGTATAGAGAAGATATTGTATTCCAACCAAAAATTCAATACCGAGATTTCATAGGAAATATATGTTTTGAGACCCCCTGAATCCAAAAAAAAAAAGAATTTTTAGAAACATGTCCGTGTGTGTCTGTCTGTTTGTGTGTATGTGTGTGTCTGTGGGCAGCATAGCTCAAAAAAGAAAAGACCGTTAAAAACCAAACTTGGTATTTAAATTTAGTATCTTCCAAGGTTTCGACACGAAGATTTTCAAGAAAATCTCCCACCCCAAACTTCCCTTTACATGGAACTTTTGTCGAAAATTTTGATTTTCTAAAAAATGGCTCTAACGATTTTGATTAAAATCCCGTTTATTAGAGATATTTACATATCTTGAATTTTCTGGGAATAGCCACTGAAGACCTCTTTATTCTGGATGAATTTTGTTTAACTGGTAAGAGAAAGACAAAAGGTTACTGCACAGAAAATGTAGAGCACGTTGAAAAACACAATTTATGGTATATCATTTTTTTCGTGGAGTTGATCGTTTTTGAGTTATTCATTGTTTCCGATTTCACCTTTCAAAAACTTATATTTTCTCAAACTCCTGTCCATGCAAACAAAGCAACTTCAGTCACATAGCAACCAGCTTTTGACTATCACTTTAACGTATAGTGCTCCCTTATTTCGTTTCTACTTACAAGGAAGCAAGTAATAAGACCGTTTCTGCAAATTTTGTCTCGATTAGCAGGAAGTAAAAAGAAGCATAAGCTTTTTAACAATTATTTTTGCAGAAACGTAGAGAAAGTCAGGTGAATGGAACACATCAGATTTTATTTTTCTTATATTCAGGAACGTTTAAATTATTTTATGTAATTAAACTAAAGTCAATATTTTTTATTTTTCATGAAATTTCGGTCATACATACCTTTAAAACATGAATTCCGTTGGAATCTTTGCATCGCGTTTTTGGTTGGAATACAACACCTTCTCTATCTAATGTGTAAGCACGTAGTACTTGGTAGAGAAAGTAACATAATGTTTCTATCATTTGACTTTAGTTCTAAACTGTAAACAAAGAAATGAGTACTAACCAGCACTGCACTTTGTTTCTTCTGTACCTATGAGGTGTTGGCTGACTTCGCAGCTTCTGGGCTGTGAATTTAGCACATTTAATATTTACGGGATAGGATTTTCAGTCTCCCAAGTGTGAGCTCAAAGCAAATAGGTATTTTGTATAAAGTACTTATTCTGCTTTATTCGGAGATATGGCGCTTGTGTTTTGTCTGTCAGTAAACGGCATGGTGGAACCTAGTACACGGATTTAGAATTCACTGCTAATTCGCTGTTAAGAAACAATCGTTTTTAATTGCGCGCGTCTCCACAAAAGTAGACGCGGGCTAGGTATACTTGGATCATCCATCATGTTTCCTTGAGGGGGTTATTACGAAGTTAATTTTAAATTTAATTAGGCGTCAACCTTGGAGGCGCAGGGTGCACTGACGCACTGACGCCATGTATGGCTAATTAGATTTAGGTAAGAGAAGATGGATTGCAGTTTTTATTTGGCCATCTCGCGCGCGTGAAAGGAACTAAAACAGGTGGCCGTGGAATTTTCACTGTGCCGGCGCTTGACGTCAGGTTTAATAACCTCTCGCAGATACGGGATTGAATTACTTCCTCTCACACACTTGAGAAGTAAACTATTTTACCGCCAGAAACTTGCTTTCGCTAGGGAGTGGAGTAAAAACTGCCACTTAAAGATCTTCATTTGTGAAACGTCGGAAGAGGTTCATACAAAAGATATAGTCTGTGGTCGGGGGTTCTACAAGTCTCTACGTCCCAGGTTCGATTATCAATTCAAGAGTGGGAATTTTTCTTCAGCCAGGATTATTCCCTATCTTTCGAAGAGTCTGGAGGAATGAAATGTATGTATGAAACTTTAATGCTCTTAAAAATAAAACAAAATATTTTTTTTCGTAATCGGCTTAGCCTCCCCTTACTTAGGACTGACACATCCCTAGGACTTACAAGCAAATGCCCAGGGGTCAGAAGCCTGTCTAGGAGCCAACGGCACCAAACCACAGAAAGGAGAAACTGGAACGAGTGGTCGGCCCGTAGAAAGTCATTAGCGTGAGGAAGTGGATGATATGAAATGCAAGTGAAATGGATAATAGGAAAGGTGATGATGGAGCAACTGGTGGAATGAGTGGCGGGGGAAACTGGTGGATCCCACCCAGGCGACGCTTCGTCCACTATAAATCCTAAATGCGTGCGCTTGAGGTCGATCCCGGTCCGCTTAGATGGGAGGTACATTTAAAAACGTTCATTTCTGAAACGTTGTGAAGAGTTTCGTATAAAAGACATAGTCTGTGGTCGGCTATTCTCCAAATCTCTAGGTCCCAGGTTCGATTTTGAATTGAAGGTTGGGAAATTTTCTTAAGTCAGGGTCATTCCCTATCTTCCTAAAGTCTGGAAGAATGAAATGTATATATGAAACTTAAATATTTTTAAAAATAAAACAAAACAATCTGATGTGTTCCAATTACATGACTTTTTCTATATCTCTACAACAAATTATATTTAAAACGTTTATTCTTCTATTTATTTTATGCTTATCGAGAAAAAATTAGCAGAAATAGTCTTATTACTTGCTTCCTTGTAAGTAGAAAGGAAATAAGGGACTACCATAGGTTAAAGTGATAGTCAAAAGCTGGTTGCTATGTGACTGAAGTTCCTTTGTATGGACAGGAGTTGACAAATTCCTGTATGAGAAAAGTATAAGCTTTTCAAAGGTGAAACCAATAACAAGGAATATCTCAAAAACGACCAACTCCATGAAAAAATGTATATGACATAAATTGTGTGTATTAACGTGCTCTATATTTTTTTGTGTTGTTCATCTCCTACGATTTAGCAGTTATGCAAAATTCCGCAAAATTCTTAAAGAATAAAGTAGTTTTCAGAGGCTATTCCCAGAAAATTCAAGATATACATTTTATTTGTCGGGTAAATATCTTTAATATATCATATTTTAATCAAAATTGTTAGAGCCATTTTTGGGAAAATAAAAAATTTCCAGGGTAGTTTGGGGTGGGGGATTTTTTATAAAATGTTCGTGTCGCAACCTTGGAAGATACCAAACTTAAATACAAAGTTTGGTATTCAACGGTCTTTTCGTTTTTGAGCTATGCTGTCCACAGACACACACAGGCACACACACATACATACACACCGACTCTTTTGTAAAAATGCCTTCTTTTTTTTATCCCGGGGGACCCAAAACATGTATTTCCGGTGAAATCTCGGTATCGAATTTTTGGGTGGAGTGCAATACTTCTCTATACACTACGTACCTAGTACGTGTAGAGAAAGGCAAAATTGGATTTCAATCACTGGAAACTAACTTTTAAAAGATTTGACTATCACTTTAGCCTAGTGTATTCCGTTGTTTCCTTTTACTTATAAGGAAGTAAGCAATAAGAGCGTTTCTGCTAAGATTTATCTCGATTACCATGAAGTATAAGCTTATTTACAAAAAGTCATGTGAATGAAACACATCGTATCTTGAATGCAATGCTAGGTAACAGGTAAAATGCTTTCTGTTTGGATTAGAGGTCTTGAGAACGCACATTGTGTTTTGTGAGGTGGTAATTATGCAAGAGAGTCCCAAAGCTGGGGCGAGGACTTGGACGTGAACGTGACCGGCGAAGGTGACAGTCGTTTTCCCTTGCAGGCTGTTAATCAAAGTTACGTAGCTCCGGAATAGCAATTACACCAAGTTCTCAAGAGCGTTTGCGCAGCTCAAAAACCGGTCACCGGTAATTGAGCATTTCAACTTCACAGGGATCTCCACCGAGATTTCATCGCAAATACGTATTTGGAGCAATCCTGAACAAAAAGAAAACTCAGCACATGCTTCATGCTAATCGAGAAAAAGTTAGAAGAAAATGTCCTATTACTTGCTGGTTATGTGACTGAAGTTCCTTTGTTTGCATGGACAGGAGTTGAAGTATAAGTTTTTTAGAGCGGAAACCATAAAAAAGGAATATCTCAAAAACGATCAACTCCACGAAAAAAATGTATATAACATAAATTGTGTGTTTTATCGTGATCTACGTTTCATGTGTAGTAAGTTTTCGTCCATCTCTTACAGTTTAGCAGTTGTGCAAAATTCATCCAGAATAAAGTAGTCTTCAGAAGCCTTTCCCAGAAAATTCAAGATATACATTTTATTTGTCAAGCAAATATCTTAAATATACGATGGTTTAATAAAAATCTTTAGGGCCATTTTTGAGAAAATCAACATTTTCGAAAAAAGTTCCATGTAAAACATGGTTGGGGGATGGGGGATTTTCTTGAAAATCTTCGTGTCGCATCCTTAGAAGATACCGCTTATATACCAAGTTTGGTATTTAACGGTTTTTTCGTTTTTGAGCTATGCTGCCCACAGATACAAAGACGCACGCATACACAAGGACATTTTTCTAATTTTTTTTTTTTTTGATTCAGGGGGACCCAAAACATATATTTGCGGTGAAATCTCGGTATCGAAATTTTGGGTGCATTACAATACCTTTTCTATACACTATGTAAATAGTACGTGTAGAGAAAGTAATAAGTTGGTTAATGAGCTCCATAGCACAAGCTCATAGAGAGCCTTGGCCTACCGCCCGGCCGACGACAGACGTCACCAGTTAATGTGGTCTTCACGACCTGGAGCCGCTACTTCATCAAGCAGCGGCTGAGTACACCCCGGTCCAGGTCTCGAACCCAGGACTCGCGCTTGGCAAAGTTGGTTAACACAGCTCCTGTGTTCCATATTTCGGTTCATCTACTCATTAAACTAACAATTAGTTTTGAACGCGTAGAATTTCTAATAAAGATAATTGGATAGAAAATCATTGACTCGTTGCTATTAATACATATCTTACAATCTTACTCACAATATTTTGTCATGCAATCCATCAAATTGGAAAAGTGTCCGCGCTTTTAAATTTTTGCTTTCTCTACACGTACTATGCACATAGTGTATATGCACCCAAAAATTCAATACCGAGGTTTCAACGGAAATACATGTTTTGAGACTCCCTAAGTCCAAAAAGAGCATTTTTAGAAAAATGTCCGTGTGTGTCTGTGGGCAGCATAGCTGCAAAACGAAATGACGGTTGAATACCAATCTTGGTATTTAAGTTTGGTATCTTCCAAGGATGCGACATGAAGATTTTCAAGAAAATCCTCCCACCCCTAACTATCCTTTATATGGAAAAAAATTCGAAAATGTTGTTTTTCTTAAAAATTGCTCTAACGATTTTGATTAAAATGCCACATTTTAAAGCCATTTCTATCACAAATAAAATGTATACCTTGAATTTTCTGGGAATAGCTTCTAAAGACCTGTTTATTCTGGATGAATTTTGGTTAATTTGGCATAGCTAGTAAACGGTAAGAGATAGACAAAAACTTACTATACACAAAGTGTAGGGCTAGTTAAAATACACAAGTTATGTCATATACATTTTTGTCGTGGAGCGTACTGTTTTCGAGGTATTCCTTGTTATTAGTTTCAATTGTGAAGTACTTATACTGTTCTCAGATGGGAGTATCCGTTTCTCTTCTGTTATACTGCTGGCCAAGCAAAGAAGCGATTTGCAATGACAATCGCAAAAAACATTTGACTGTCACTTTGGCCTTGTGCATTCCCTTAGTTCCAGTCTACATATAAGGAACTAAGTAACACAATTCTGCTAATGTTTATCTCGACTGGCATGGTGTTGAAAGAAGAATTATCTTTTGTAGAGAAAGTCATGTGAGTGTAGCACATCAGAATTTTACTTTATTTTCTATAGCACATTGGTGTTTTGATTTACTTTTTGCTGAAGTAAGTAATAGCATAAATTATGAAGTAGGCTGATTTGTAATATTCAATCCAGGAGTATATAAATCTGATGCCAAGATGAAAGTGTCGCTCTTGCACGCAGTCAGCATAAAATCTGATGTGTTCCATTCACATGACTTTCTCTTCATCTCTTCTGTTACAAATTATTGTTATAAAGCATGTTATTCTATATACTTCATGATAATTAACATAAGCATTAGCAGAAATGATCTAATTAGTTGCACATAATATTTCTTGCGTATCATAAGCACATCATTTGATACTCGTGATAGTAGCTAATTGGGAGAATTACTTAGAAAGCGGAGTAGGTTGCCAATTTCCCTTTGCTTGATTTTGCTTCTGCTATTCGAAAAACTATAAGGAAACACCACAGTATTCACTGCTATACTGGTTTAAAAGTTACTGCTTAATTGAACATTTAACACTTAATCACTTAAATAAGTACCCTAACCTATGTATTGAGACACATTTCCCTTTCCTTGTTTTTGTTTCTGCTATTCGAGAAACTACAACCAAACACAACTATTGACCCTTACAGTAGTTTAAAACGTACAGTCTAAATTTACTGCTTAATTGAACATTTAACACCCCAAAATCACTTAAATAAGTACCATAACCTATGTACTAAGACATATTTCCCTTTCCTTGTTTTTGTCTCTGCTATTCGAGAAACTTCAATCAAACACTACACACGTATTCACTATCATACTGGTTTAAAGCTCACGCTCTAAATTTACTGCTTAATTGAATATTTAATACCACAAAACCACTTAAATGAGTACGTTATCCTATGTATTAAAACTTGTCATTTTCCCTTGTGTTTTTATTCTGCTATTTGAGAAACTACAACCAAACACCACACACGTGTTGACCATTATAGTGGTTTAAAACTTATATTCTAAATTTACTGCTTAATTGAAAATTTATCACCACAAAATCACTTAAATAAGTACCCAAATCTATGTTTTGAGACACACTTCCCTTTCCTTGTCTTTGCTTCTGCTGCTCGAGAAATTACAACCAAACACTTGACACGTATTGACTATTATAGTGGTTTAAAACTTGCAGTCTAAATTTACTGCTTAATTGAACATTTAACACCATAAAATCACTTAAACGAGTAAACTAACCTATGTATTGGAACATATCATTTTTTTTTTTTTTTTAGTTTTTCTTGTGTTATACGAGAAACTACAACCAAGGACCACACACATATTGGTCACTATACTGATTTAAAACGTACAGTCTAATTTACTGCTTAATTGAACATTTAACACCACAAAATCTCTTAAATGAGTACGCTAGCCTATGTATTGATACATTTCGTTTTCCTTGCTTTTTTCTTCTGCTATACGAGAAACTTCAACCAAACACCACACATGTATTGATCATTATACTGTTTTTAAACGTACAGTCCTAATTTACTGCTTAATTGAACATTTATCACCACAAAATCACTTAAATAAGCAACCTAACCTATGTATTGAAACACATTTCTCTTTCCTTTTTCTGCTTTTGCTATTCGAGAAACTACAACCAAACACCACAGACGTATTATAGGGTTTAAAACTTGTAGTCTAAATTTATTACTTAATTGAATATTTAACACCACAAAATCACTTAAATAAGTAGCCTAATCTATGTACTGAAACACATTTCACAAAATCTTATTTTAGTTGTACATTTAACCCACACAAGGTCAAACGTGTAGTGGCTAACTATGGCGACTTGGCAAAAACGTGCTTCACCAAACACATGCTGCATAAGGATATTTCACGCTTGTTGCTAAGCAGTGTACATGCCCTCCACCCTTAAAATGTAGAATGAGAACTGTTGGGTTGCAGCACCTGATGTTCAGGTGACGATACTTCCGTCCTGTATCCCTGCTTTATTTGTTTTGTTTTTGTTTTTTTGCGTAGACTCGCATTGCATTCTTGATGCAAGCGTCCGTTATTCATTTGTTGCGAGGACAGCCGGTGTCCCGCTCTGGCGGGGTTGCTGACCAAATTAAATATCCCCACGGCAATCGATGTCCATGCAAATATATGCTCGCAATGTTGCCAACACAATCAGTTTGCATTGAAATGTAACCGCTGTTTGCAAAGTGCCGCCGAGTCTGTCTCTGCTGTAGTAAATAGTGAAGGAGTGCTCCTTCAGGGCGACTCTGAGCCTCCATGTGGCTTTGCTAATGAAAACATGCCGTGTTTAATGGGCTATTAAACGAACTGAATAACGCGATTTAAGAATTAATACTCGATTATAGCCAGTTATATATCTGTAGCAAAACGTTATTGCTGCTTTTTACTACACGTACTATGCACATAGTGTACAGAGAAAGTATTGCATTCCACCCAAAAATGTAGTACCGAGATTTCATCGGAAATACATGATTTGGGAACCGTGATTAAAAAAAAAAAAATTGTTTACAAAATTATCCGCGCGCACGTGCGCGCGTGTGTATATACATGTGTGTGTGTGTGTGTGTGTGTGTGTGTGTGTGCCTGTGGACAGCATAGCTCGAAAGCGAAAAGGCCGTTTAATACCAAACTTGGTATTTAAGTTTAGTATCATCCGAGGATGCGACATGAAGATTTTCAAGAAAATCGCTTCACCCCAACTACTCTTTACATAGAAAAAAATTCGAAAATTTTGATTTCCTCAGAAACGATTTTGATTAAAATATCGTATATTGAAGATATTTATCTGACAAATAAAATGTATATCTTGAATTTTCTGGCAATAGCCTCTGAAGACTACTTTATTCTGGGTGAATTTTACGGAATTTTGCATAACTGCTTAACCGTAAGAGATGGACAAAAACTTACCACATAAAACATTTATAACACGTTAAAACACACACATTATGTTATATACATTTTTTCGTGGAGTTGATCGTTTTTGAGATATGCCTTGTTTTTGGTTTCAGCTTTAAAAAGCATACTTTTTTCATACAGGAATTTGTCAACTCCAGTCCATATAAAAAAGGAACTTCAATCACATAGCAACCAGCTTTTAAAACATTTGACTGTCGGTTTAACGTAGAGTACCCCTTATTTCGTTTATACTTCCAAGGAAGCAGGTAACAAGAACCTTTTTGCCAATTTTTTTCTCGATTAGCTTTAAGTAAATAGAAGAATAACCTTTTTAACAATAATTTATTGCAGAGATGTAGAGAAAGTCACGTGAATGGAAAATATCAGATTTTTTTTTATCCGGAAACACACTTGTTAAGAAATTTGAGAAATGCCAACTAAAGTGGTAAGCTGAAAATGGTACGTGTTGGTATTTGTGAATTACTGCGCGTGATGGAATACATTTGCAGTAAAATGACACGGTTTACAGGTGGCCATGAAGAATGCAGAAGGTACGTACATATGCATATCAACGATAAGATAATTGAATATCTGTCCGCTATGCGCGCTGTAATTAATTAATGGCGGGGGAAGGCTACGTGATGCCAGTCTCTTGTGCGTGTCGCATGCGACTCGCAGGAGGCTTTGCGCGCCTCTGGACATATTTACGTGATTTCCATAGAGTTAGCGATGCTTTCATTTCTACGTCTTTTTGTAAACTGATGCTGAATTTAATTGAAAACGGGTCATTATAGAAATGAACAGTGCACTTTTAATATGTGTGCCAGCGCCATCTCTCGGGTAATGATCAGCTGTGCCTCTTTTGTTAGTTTGCTGAGTGTAGACATCAGAGCTGACCAAAATATTACTAATAAATTTGTTAATTACTTTATCATTTAATATCTTCCATGTGCTTTGAACAACGTTTATTGCTAGGATGTGGGGACCCGTTATTAGACATTTTTACTTTCTCTACACGTACTATGTACATAGTGTATAGAGAAGGTATTGCATTCAACTCAAAAATTCGATACCGAGATTTCACTGGAAATAGACGTTTTAGGTTCAACTGTATCTAAAATAAGCATTTTTAGAAAAAGGTCCGTGTGTGTCCTTGTATCTGTGAACTCGATAAAATGCAAAACACGATATATAAGTTTCGTGTCTTCCAAGGATGTGACACGAAGATTTTAAACAAAATCCCCCACCCCAAACTACCATTTGTATGGAAACAGTTTCGAAAATTTTCATTTGGTCAAAAATGGCTCTAACGATTTTGATTAAAATGTCGTATATTAAAGATATTTACATGAAAAATAAAATATATGTTAAATTTTCTGGGAATAGGTTCTGGATAAGTGGTAAACCGTAAGAGACAGACAAAAATGTAGAGCTCATTAAAACACAATTTATGTTATGACTGTTTTAGTTCAGTTTTAAAACACATACGTTTCTCTTACGGTAACTTGTCAACACTTGGCCACGCAAAGAATGGGATTTCTGTAACATAGCAACCACATTTACCTGTCGGTTTATCCGTCCTACTTATAAGGAACTAGGTAATTAGCATCTTGTGTCAGTTTGTAGAGCAGCTAGAGAAAGTCATATGAGTGTAACACACGTTACAAGTATTATGTACATAGTGTTTAGAGCACTCCACCCAAAAATTCGATACCGAGATTTCACCGGAAATACATGTTTTGGGTCCCCTGAATCCAAAAAAAAGCATTTTTGGAAAAAGGTCCATGTATATGTGTGTGGGTCTGTGGACAACATAGCTCAAAAACGAAACGACCGTTAAATACCAAACTAGGTATTTAAATTTGATATCTTCTAAGGACACGAAGATTTTCAAGAAAATCCCCCCACCCCCAACTAACCTTTACATGGAGCTTTTTTTTTTTTTTTTAAATTTTGATTTTCTCAAAAATGACTAACGATTTTGATTAAAATGTCATATAGTAAAGACATTTGCACGTAAAATAAAATCTATATTTTGAATTTTCTGGGAATAGCCTCTGAAGACTATTTTATTCTGGTTGAATTTTACGGAATTTTGTATAACTGCTAAACCGTAAGAGATGGAAAGAAACGTACCACACAGAAAATGTAGAGCACATTAAAACACACAATTTATGTTAAATACATTTTTTCGTGGAGTTTATCCTTTTTAAGATATACCTTATTTTTAGTTTCAGCTTTGAAAAACATACTTTTCTCCTACAGGAATTTGTTAACTCGTGTCCATACAAACAAACTTCAGTCACATAGGGAAGCTTTTTAACATTAATTTGTTGTAGAGAAAGTAAGGTGCGTGGAACACATCAGATTATTTTAACTTGAGAAGCGATACTTTGCCTGTAGGTTCCTAAGGTTTATTTAATCATTTTAATATGAATGCGTCCCAGATGCTGGAAACAGAAAATTAAATAAAAATACCCCTGTTCCATATTGCCTGGGGACCTTTGGCTTTTCCAGGAAGTTGACCTTTCAGGAAACATTCTTTTCTTTCCATCATAAGAACTTGTTGCCACAAACATATTTGTTATGCTTTTGTAAATCTATTGCTGTGGAAAAACGAAATGACGAAGAACAATAAGTTTTATATGAATACCTTCCTCTTTAATTTTAAACAATTCCTAGATATAAACATCTGATACACATGATTATCTCTACATTTCTGCAACCAGTTATTGTTAAAAAGCTTAGGCTGCCATTTACCTCATGCTAATTGGTTAAAGTGATAGTCAAGAGCTGGTTGCTATGTGACTGAAGTTCTTTTGTTGGCAAATTCCTGTATGAGAAAAGTATAAGTTTTTCAAAGCTGAAACCAATAACAAGGAATATCTCAAAAAACGATCAATTTCACGAAAAATATGTGTGTTTTATAGTGCTCTACATTTTCTGTATGTAAGTTTTTGTCCATCACTTACAGTTCACTAGCTATCCAAAATTTAAAAAAGATCATCCAGAATAGAGAGGTCTTTAGAGGCTATTCCCAGGAAATGCAATATACATTTTATTTGGCAGGTAAATATCTTAAATATAACGGATTTTAATAAAATGATTAAAGCCATTTTTAAGAAAATCAAAAATTTTGAAATTTTTTCATGTAAAGGGTAGTTTGGGGAGGGTTTTTTTTTTTTTTGAAAGTCATCGTGTCGCATCCTTTGAAGATAAACTTATATACTAAGTTAGGTTTTTAACGGTCTTTTCAGTTTTGAGCTATGCTACATACATACACACACGGACATTTTTCTAAAAATGCGTTTTTGGATACAGGGGACCCTAAAACATGTATTTCTGGTGAAATCTCGGTATCGATTTTTTTGGGTGGAGTGCAATACCTTCCCTATACACTATGTATATAGTACGCGCGTAGAGAAAATAAAAATTTGATGTGCTCCATTCACATGACTTCCTCTGCATTTCTGTAACAAATTATTGTTAGTAAGCTTATACTTCTATCTACTTCATGATAATCGAAAGAAGCACCACCACATTGTGATTTGTGTATAAGTCCTCTTACAGCTAAGCACATTATATTTCAGTGTCCAGTCATGTCAGAAAACTTTGCATTAACACTTACAGACACAAAACGTTTAGTCAATCTATATAACTGTATAGAATTACTAACATGTTATACCTAATCCAATTGTCACTGTTTTTGTCATATAACTTTAATATTGTTTTCATATGCCAATAAGCATTAGAGGTATATTTTAATGATTTACTTCAAAATCTTCATTGTTTAATGGATGTAGAACTGTAAATAAGATTTTTAATGTGGTCGCTATAAGACCTTGTAGTTCTGCGACCTAAAATAAAGAATAAAAAAAAAAAAAAGAAAATAAGGGAATACACTAGGATAAACCGACAGTCAAATGTTTTAGAACGTGGTTGCTATGGGATTGAAAGGTTCCCGTATGATAAAAGTTGTCTATCTCTTACGGTTTACTAGTTATCCAAGGTAGACAGGTCTTTAGAGGCTATTCCCACAAAATTCAAGATACACATTTTATTTGTCATGTACATATTTTAAATGTAAGAGATTTTAATCAAAGTTGTTAGAGCCATTTTTGATAAAATAAAAATGTTCCAACATTTTTCCATGTAAATAATGGTTGGGTGAGTTAACTTTGTTGATAATCTTCGTGTCGCATCCTTGGAAGATAAAAGTGGAAATAGCGTGTTATTTATGGACGCTCTTTAACTGCTGTGGTTCTCAGCGTCCCATTCTAAATTGGGCGTGAAACACCACTTAATTTTGCTCAGAGGCCTCGCTATCAGGCTTGAGGTTCTTTTACGTGCCGTGAATCTGCGACACGGGACTCACGGCTTTACTTCCCTTCCGAAGGAATCCATGCTAAGGAGTTTTACACCAGAAAAAATCCATCGTCTTCCGCCGGGTTTGAACTCGCGACCTTGGGTACAAGAAGTCAGTATGGTAACCATTGCACCACGATTGGAAGATACTAAACTTAAAGTTAAATGCAAAGTTTGGTGTTTTACAGACTTTTCGTTTTTGAGTTATCGTGTTCACAAACACACACAAACACACGGACACACGGACCTTTTTGTGAAAATGCTATTTTTTGGATTAAGGGGACGCTAAAACATATATTTCCGGTGAAATTTCGGTATCGAATTTTTGGGTGCACACAATACCTTCTCTATACACTATGTACATAGTACGCGTAGAGAAAGTGAAAAGAGTATTTCTGTTACTTTGTGTTAATTTTCACATCTGTGCCATTAAACACACACGTGAAGATCCGTTTGGATGAATGTTTGATAGCCATCTTGTAACATTAATAAAAGCAGTAGGCTAAGCGAGTGCTGCGGTGGGCCGCGCCCTCTATTTCCGCTTCCGTAAACCCTTGAATCATTCATGAGACGCGAAGATGATATGGCAGGAAGAAACGCTATCTAGTATGGCCAACTTTTATTTTCTAACCTCAAACGCTGACTTGAGGAATTCCCTGTCGCGTTAGTCGCGCCAGCCTCGCTGCTTTTCGTCTCGTGTCGTAACTGCCACAAGATTCACTGTCTTACTACACAAACCAGTCAACACACTATATATTTTTACTTTCTCCACATGGGGAGGTCCGAAGCTACAGGACAATCTGGCTAGGATGGTCACAATCCAGAAACATCTACACACTTTCCAATCTGCTACTTTCTCCACATGCACTAGGCACATAGTTTTCATCGGAAATACGACATTTTAGCTCTAGCAGCTTTATAAACCTCCTACAAAAGATTATTCTTTTTTCTACACAATGCTAATTGAGATAAACATTGGCAGAATGTTCTTATTACTTAGTTCCTTAAAAGTAGAAGGGAACTAAAGGAATGCGCTATGCTAAAGTGATTGTCAAATGTTTTAAAAGCTATCGTTATGCGATTGTCATTGCAAATCACTTCTTTGCTTGGCCAGGAGTAGAACAAAAGAAAAACGGCCACTTCCTGTCTGAGAAAAGTTTAAGTACTTCACAATTGAAACCAATAACAAGGAATATCTCGGAAACGGTTACCTCCACAACAAAAACGTAAAGGACATAAATTGTGTGCTTTGTCGTGATGTACATTTTTTGTGGAGTGAGTTTTTTTCTATCTCTTACGGTTTAGCAGTTAAGCAAAATTCGGCAAAATTCACCCTGAATAAAGAGGCCTTCAGAGGCTATTCCCAACAAATTCGAGATATACATTTTATTGCGGACACAAATAGTTTTCATATACGGGATTTTAATCAAAATCGTTAAAGTCATTTTTAAGAAAATCAAAATTTTCGAATTTTTTCCATGTAAACGGTAGTTTATGGTGGGGGGATTTTTTTTTTGAAAATCTTCTTGACGCATCCTTGGAAGATATTAAACCTAAATACCAAGTTTGGTGTTTAACGGTCTTTTCGTTTTGGGGCAATGCTGTCCACAGACACACACACATGCACGGACCTTTTTCCAAAAGTGTTTTTTTTTGGATACAGGGGACACTTAAACATATATTTCCGGTGAAATTTCGGTATTGAATTTTTAGGTGAAATACAATACCTTCTCTATAAAAATAGCCATCTTGAGGAATACTTTGTAGTAGAACAAGTAGAGAAAATAATGCGAATGTAACACAGGTTTTATTTAGGCGGTCTACATAAGAGAATGGTGTACTAGTACAGTTTCGAACTCAGGAGCCTGGCAGATTCGACGAGCGCCACTAAATAGCACACAAAGCGCCTCTGGGTCTGTGCACCGCTCTGAAAGTTCATCCACACGTAAAAATGATTCGCTGACCGTGTTCCATTTCAATCTGCGAGCCTTTGTCGCAGTCAACTTTTCTTTCCCCGATGTTCTTATGTTTTCCCGTTTACATGGTAACAAACATCAAATGTGCTTTTTATACAGCTTGGGCTAAAAGGTTGTAGAGAAACGTGGTAAACGAACTTTCATCACTAGTGAAGCTAATACATTTTTCATATCCTGTAATGGACTTTTGCCTTGGAAGTATTAAACACCTAATGTGCTCCATTCACATGGCTTTCTCTACATCTCTATAGCAAATTATTGTTAAAAAGCCTTTTCTTCATGATAATCGAGATAAACATTAACAGAAACGGTCTTATTACTTAGTTCCTTATGAGTAGAAGAGAAATAAATAGTTAAATCTTTTAGACGCTGGTTGGCATGTGGTTGAAATCCGTTTTTTGCATTGCCAGGAGTTGACAAATTCCTGTTTGAGAAAACTTTTAAACAAATAACAAGGAATATCTTGTGTTTCATTCACATGCCTTTCTCTACCTCTCCGTTATAAATTATTGTTAAAAACTAATTGAGATAAACATTACTTGGTTCCTTGTAAGTAGAAGGGAAAAAGTCTAGTGTTGTTCCATTCTCATGATGTCCTCTAGCTTTCGGTAAACAAACCTTTCATTCAAAACATTAATCTGTTTTCTATATCATTCTAATGGAAATAAACATAAGCAGAATCAGTCTTATTACTAGCTTCTTGTAAGTAGAAGGGAAATAAGAAAATGCACAGGCTAAAGCGATAGTCGCATCCTTTAAAAACCGGTCGCTATTTGAAACAATTGAATTCCAATATTTGCTTTCAGGAGTAAACAAACGAGAAACAATAAGAAAGATGTCTTCCCATTCGAGACGTTTTTAAGTGACTTAATAATCCAGAATTTGTCGAAAACGGTTAATTCTACAATATCTATGGCATAAATTGTGTGTTTCTTACGGTTTGCCAGTTATACAAACGTCATGCAGATTGAAGAGGTCTTCAGAGACTATTCTCAGAAAATTCAAGATATACATTTTGTTTACCACGTAAATATCTTTAATAAACTGAATTTTAATCAAAATGATTAGAACCATTTGGAGAAAACATTTTTCCACGTAAAGGATAGTCTGTGGGGGGGGGGGAATTTCTTCAAAACCTTCGTGTCGCTTCCTTGGAAGATACTAAGCACAAATTCCAGGTTTGGTATTTAACGGTCTTTTCATTTTTGAGCTGTGCTGTCCACAGATACACACATGCGGCCGGGCCTTTTTCTGAAAATGTTCTTTTCAGACGCAGGGACCTCGAAACATTTATTTCCGGTGAAATCTCGACATCTAATACTTGGGTGGAATACATACATTATACGAGGGCCGTTTTTTTTCACCCTCCAATAAAAGACAAGTTCATAGAAAACAATTATTTTATTACTAAAAGTTTTGTACACTTATGGTTACTTTTCAACATAATCACCGAAAAGATTGAGACATTTATCGTATCTGTGCACAAACTTTGCAATACCCGCTTCAAAAATGTTGCCGCCAATGATTTCAAATGAGCATTGACGTTGTTTTGAAGATCTTCATTGGTTTGAAAGTGCTGCCCTCCTAGCCACGTCTTCAGTTCAGGAAAAAGGTGAATGTCGCTGGGTACCAGGTCTGGACTGTACGGCGGATGATCGAAACTGTCCCATTGAAACTGTTGAAGGAGCCGATGGGTTGTGTGGACGAGCGTTGTAATGGATCAACACAATTCCTGAAGTCAGCATTCCTCTTCGTTTGTTTTGAATGGCTCTCCGCAAACGTCGTAAAGTACGAAGATCTTCAAAACACCGTCAATGCTCATTTGAAATCATTGGCGGCAACATTTTTTGAAGCGGGTATTGCAAAGCTTGTGCACAGGTACGATAAATGTCTCAATCTTTTCGGTGATTATGTTGAAAAGTAACCAAAAGTGTACAAAACTTTTAGTAATAAAATAATTGTTTTCTATGAACTTGTATTTTATTTATAGCCTATTGGAGGTTGACAAAAAGCCCTCGTATTTACATTAAATTCTAATTGTAATTTCTAGGGATGTAATAAAACTAAAAATGAAATGTTCGCAAGTGAAGCCGTTACGCAAACCTTACGTAATAATTGTTGAGATACGCTTATGATTAAACACGCCAGGCATTTCTTCTTCTTGTTCCGTGGACCGCATTACGAAAGCGATAACGTCGGACAAACAACTGACTGTATGGGGGACGCATGAAAACGCTCGTATTTTTTCCGCGGCTGTCATAAACGAAACAAAACACTACTACAGTTTTAATAAATCGTGAAATAACGCCGACATTAATTACAACCACTTAGCCATAGCAATTTGTCAGGCCGGAAAGTGATGGATGGGTCGGTATTGCAGCGCACTGCTGCAACCAACTTCTCTGCAATATTTCGTATTCTAAACCAATATTTATTTTGTGAAAGCCACGTTTTTCTACCCTTTTAGATACTTAACGCTTCATTGTGTTTTTGTCCGTTCAATTCGATCTAAAAGAGAATAAAATTGAGAGCTACATGCATTTTCCAAATACTACCACCTTATGGAAGCAAAAAAATGACACATTTGCAATAAATGGCTCTAGAGTTATTATTTTTCGATGGACCGACTGCCTCCACACAAAAAAATATCTGCATAAAGTGGGCCATGACGAACAATTCAACTTGAAATCCTGTGTGTCGACAGTGTCTTGTTTTTTTTTACACGGCGCACTTCAGTTGTCAGTTCGTTTACTGTGAAATACATAATGTGCGTAAACTATTCTGTCTGCATGTTCCTAGCATTCAAATATCATCCTATACATCAACCTTTTATAATTTGGTGGTAATAACAAGCAATTATTTTAAAATACTGGCTTCAATAGGAAAATTCCATACAATGCATTTTATTTAAATAGGAAATGACGTAATTGGAGACATTTTTAGTTAGTGCTAACTTTTTCCGCACCAACTGGAAGCTTTTCGACTTATTACGATGAAAATACTCGTACATTTGTAAGATACAGCAAAAACCTGTGTTGTTTCTGTGATAATCAGTTGAGAATTACTACACACTTTTAAATCTGGTTACTATAGAAACAGTACATGATGCTGTATTCCTAATGTACAGGAAAGAACTGCACTATATTAACTGTTTCCATGGTAACCAAGTTGAGAATTATTGCACACTTTTCCACCTGGTTACTATGGAAACAGTACATGTTATTATATTCCTAATGTACAGGAAAGAACTGCACTATATTAACTGTTTCCATGGTAACCAGGTTGAGAATTACTGCACACTTTTTGACCTGGTTACTATGGAAACAGTACATGTTGTTATATTCCTAATGTACAGGAAAGAGCTGCACTATATTAACTGTTTCCATGGTAACCAAGTTGAGAATTACTACACACTTTTCGACCTGGTTACTATGGAAACAGTACATGTTGTTATATTCCTAATGTACAGGAAAGAACTGCACTATATTAACTGTTTCCATGGTAACCAAGTTGAAAATTACTGCACACTTTTTCACCTGGTTGCTATGGAAACAGTACATGTTGTTATATTCCTAATGTACAGGAAAGAGCTGAACTATATTAACTGTTTCCATGGTAACCAGGTTGAGAATTACTACACACTTTTCGACCTGGTTACTTTGGAAACGGTACATGTTATATTGTTAATGTAAGGAAGGTACGTTTCGCAGTAAGGAACTAATCCAAAGATAAGAAAAGGGCACGTCAGCCGCAAGTGTCTATCTGTTTTAAGTCTTTAATTAAACGGTAACGAGGCGAGCTGTAAACAACATCTTGAAAGGAATCCGTTTCTCAAGAGGCATCATTTAATAAGGCAGAAAATCACAGGTAAGGAGCTGTAAATGAATGCAAATATTATTTGAAAATAAATTGAAGACATAACTTGCGTTCTTTATCTCTGCTTTCAAGGGGCGAAATAATTGCGTCCGAATAAAATCATTAGCGTTTTAACAGGAAAACAATTTAATTAAGGAAAGAAAAAGAAGAAGGAGTGAGGTCCACGTCGATGATATTTATCTCCAAGGAAATAAAGCGAGGGGAATTTCTCTGAAGGTGGAGCATAAAAAGGTTCAACAAGCCGTTAACGTGAACCTCCCCACTGGGTGTTTGGGGTTTTAACAAAACACCATCGCAACGCATGTACGAGCCCACACTTCGGTTATTGTAGAACTGTTGTACAGCTGGCGGGTAATGCATCCACCAATTTTTACTTTCTCTACACGCACTATGTACCTAGCATATAGAGAAGGTGTTGCACTCCACCCAAAAATTCGATACCGACATTTCACCGGAAATACACGTTTTGGGTCCCCAGGAATCCAAAAAAAAAAAAAAAAAAAAAAAGCATTTTCCAAGGATACGGCACTAAGATTTTCAAGAAAATCTCCTCCCCCAACTACCCTTTAAATGAAAATTTTGCTTTTCTTAAAAATGGCTCTAACTATTTTGATTAAAATATTATATATTAAAGATATTTACCTGACAAATAAAATGTATATCTTGAATTTTCTGGGAATAGCCTCTGAAGAGAACTTTATTCTGGATGAATTTTACGGAATTTTGCATAACTGCTAAACCGTAAGAGATGGGCAAAAACTTACCACACAAAAAATGTAGAGCACTTTAAAACACGCAATTTATGTTATATATACTTTTTTTTTCGTGGAGTTAATCTTTTTTGAGGCATTCCTTGTTTTTGGTTTCACCTTTAAAAATCTAATACTTTTCCCATACATGAATTTGTCAACTCCTGTGCATACAAACAAAGGAACTTCAGTCACATAGCAACCAGCTTTTGACTATCACTTTAACCTATGCTACTCCATTATTTCGCTTCTACTTACAAGGAAACAAGTAATAAGACTATCTCTGCTAATTTTTTCTGGATTAGCATGAAGTAAATAGAAGCATAAGCTTTTTAACAATAATTTGTTGCAGATATGTAGAGAAAGTCATGTGAATGGAACACATTCGATTTTTCTTGGTATTTCTGTTCAACTTGAGGTGCGCATAAATCATATATGATTATACGGCTACAATGTGAGACAGTACGTGCCATGTCACAGGGTTAAGCTTTTCTAAAAGAGATTATATCCAATATAATATAACTCATACTAAGAAGGGACAAATGTACATTGGAAATGGTCAGGGAAGGAATATTGTAAAATATTCAATGCTATGCCGGCATGTTGCCATGGTAGCTCAGTGGCAGAGCACCCGTTTGTCATGTTAATCATCTGGTTTTGACATTTTTTTGGCGCGCATGTGCACTATACACTGGAAATACATGTTTTAGGGTCCCAAGAGCTAAAAAATCGTTTTTATTTTCCCTACATTGTACCTAGGTACAGAAGATTGCAGTCTACCAATAAGTCGATCCGAGGTTTCACCAAAAATACACCTTTTAGGCTCCCCTGTATCCAAAAAACTGTTTAAAAAAAAGAAAACCCGTGGGTGTCAGTGTGTCTGTATGCTTCTGTTTACTTCATGCTAATCGAGAAAAAATTAGCAGAACTAGTCTTATTACTTGCTTTCATGTAAGTAGAATCGAAATAAGGGAGTACCATAGAATAAAGGGATAGTCAAAATCTGGTTGCTATGTAACTGAAGCTCCTTTGTTTGTATGGACAGGAGTTGACAAATTCCTGTATAAGAAAGTATGTTTTTCAAAGCTGAAACCAAAAACAAGGAATATCTAAAAAAAAAAAAAAAAAAAAAAAAAAAAAAAAAAAAAAAAAAAAAAAAAAGATCAACTCCAAGAAAAAATGTATATAACATAAATTGTATGTTTTAACGTTCTCTACATTTTTTGTGTGGTAAGTTTTTTCCATCTCTTACGGTTTAGCAGTTATGTAAAATTCCGTAAATTCATCCAGAATAAAGTAGTCTTCAGAGGCTATTCCCAGAAAATTCAATATACACATTTTATTTGTCAGGCAAGTGTCTTTAATATACGATAGTTTAATCAAAGTTGTTATAGTCATTTATGAAAAAATCAAAATTTTCGAAAAAATGTTACACATAAAGAGTAGTTTGAGGTGGGGAGATTTTTCTAAAATTTTTCTTGTCGCATCCCTGGAAGATACTTAACTTAAATACCAAGTTTGGTATTTTACCGTCTTTTTGTTTTTGAGTTATCGTGTTCGCAGATACACGGACAAATACCCCCCCCCCAACACACACACGGACCTTTTTCTGAAAATGTTTTTTTTATACAGGGGATTCTAAAACATATATTTCCGTGAAATCTGGATATTGAATTTTTGGGTGGAGTGCAATGCCTTCTCTATACACTGTGCACATAGTACGTGTAGAGAAAGTAAAAATGAAGAGTCCATAAAATACCAAACTTCGTATTTAAGTTTAGCATCTACCAAGGCTGCGACACGAAGCTGACGAGAATTCCCACACAACTATCCTTTACATGGACAAATTTGATAAAATTTGATTTTATCAAAAATGGCTCTAATGATTTTGATTGAAATACCGTATATTAAAGATATGTTTATGACAGTAAAATTATTATTTTGCACTTTCTGGGAATGGCCTCTGAAGGGATCGCCCTTCTGGATGAATTTTGTTGAATTTTGCATAAACCGTAAGAGATAGACAAAGACTTACTGCATAGAAATGTAGATCTCGATACAACACAACATTCGTGTCGTGGAGTTGATACTCCTTGTTATTGGTTTCTCATGCGAGAATGTGGCAGCTCCTGGCCATGCAAACAAATATCTGGCTATCGCGATCAAGTTCGGCTCGCGTTGTATTCACAGTAAAACAAAAGAGAGACGAAAAGAAAGGTGAGAAAGTCAATATCAAGGAATATCTCGGATACAGTCAACTCTGCAACAACAATTTAAATGATATAACTTGTGTGTTTTAGTACGTTCCACATTTTTAAGTAGTGAGTTTATGTCTATTTTTTATGCTTTACATGTTATATAATTTCATAAAAATTCATTCAGAATGAGCAGGTCTTCAGAAGCTATCCCCAGGAAATTCAATACATATGTTTTATTTGTCATGTAAATACCTTTAATATACGACATTTTAATCAAAATGATTGGAGCCATTTTTGAGAAAGTCAAAATTTTCGAAATTGTTACCATGTAAAGGATGGCTTAGGCTGGGGGAATTTTCTTTGGAATCTTCGTATCGTATCCTTTGAAGGTACTCAGCTTAGATACCAAGTTTGGTATTTAACAGACTTTTCGTTTTGAGTTATGCTTCCACACACACCGATCTTTTTCTAAAGATGCGTTTTTTTGGCATTTAAGGGGTCTCAAAACATATACTATAGGTTAAATTTCGGTATCGAATACAATACCGTTTCTACCTTCTATGTGCCTAACTCATATGCACTAGAGGAATTAAAATGTTTAATAAAGTTAATCGATGCTATGATGAATTCATCTGAGCGGAGCGATTTCGGAGCAAACACGAAAGGCATCGAGATTTACTTACAAAAGATATCCATGAAAACCAATTTTTATTGCAAAGACTTTTTGGGGTAGAAATAACAAAATTGTCTTTTTGAAAACATAACAATGGAAGCAGGTGTATTGGTTTCGCTAATTGTTTCCGCCGGTCGCTTTTCTGCCTGGTTCAATGTTTTCTGTTATGAGGTCTGTTTATTGGCCAACTCTGAATTATTTACATAGAAGTACATTTCTTCCACAGAGTTACGCTGTTAACATCAAATTAAGCCAATTTCCAAAAAAGCACAACCACGAACACGAAATAAAAAAACCACTTCGCTTTGAGCACGTTCCAAATCAGGTAATTGAATGAGTGGCCTGCATCGGTTAGTTAGGAGCGATTATGGATTTTATTTCCTACACAACTTTTAATGAGGTGGTGTGTTTGGGCTGAACCCTTCTAGCCTACCTTACCGGGGCTGAGATGCCCCAACCTTCACTTTGTCACAATCCACCGTTGTTTCCAGCTAACGGTCAGGAAAATATTGCATCGAGTTGCTGTTCATAGTTCTTCCTTAGAATTACCAGATACACATTAAATTAACTGTTTCCATGGGAACCAAGTTGAGAATTACTACACACCTTTCGACCTGTTACTATGGAAACAGTACATGTTGTTATATTCCTAATGTACAGGAATGAACTGTACTATATTAACTGTTTCCATGGTAACCAAGTTGAGAATTATTACACACTTTTCGACCTGGTTACTATGGAAACTGTAGATGTTATATTCCTAATGTACAGGAATGAACTGTACTATATTAACTGTTTCCATGGTAACCAAGTTGAGAATTATTACACACTTTTCGACCTGGTTACTATGGAAACTGTAGATGTTATATTCCTAATGTACAGGAATGAACTGTACTATATTAACTGTTTCCATGGGAACCAAGTTGAGAATTACTACACACCTTTCGACCTGGTTACTATGGAAACAGTACATGTTGTTATATTCCTAATGTACAGGAATGAACTGTACTATATTAACTGTTTCCATGGGAACCAAGTTGAGAATTACTACACACTTTTCGACCTGGTTACTATGGAAACAGTACATGTTGTTATATTCCTAATGTACAGGAATGAACTGTACTATATTAACTGTTTCCATGGGAACCAAGTTGAGAATTACCACACACTTTTCGACCTGGTTACTATGGAAACAGTACATGTTGTTATATTCCTAATGTACAGGAATGAACTGTACTATATTAACTGTTTCCATGGGAACCAAGTTGAGAATTACTACACACTTTTCGACCTGGTTACTATGGAAACAGTACATGTTGTTATATTCCTAATGTACAGGAATGAACTGTACTATATTAACTGTTTCCATGGGAACCAAGTTGAGAATTACTACACACCTTTCGACCTGGTTACTATGGAAACAGTACATGTTGTTATATTCCTAATGTACAGGAATGAACTGTACTATATTAACTGTTTCCATGGTAACCAAGTTGAGAATTATTACACACTTTTCGACCTGGTTACTATGGAAACTGTAGATGTTATATTCCTAATGTACAGGAATGAACTGTACTATATTAACTGTTTCCATGGTAACCAAGTTGAGAATTACTACCCACTCTTCAACCTGGTTACTACGGAAACAGTACATGTTATATTCCTAATGTACTGGAAAGAACTCACTATGTTGACTGTTTTCATGGTAAGCAAGTTGAGAATCACGGCACACCTGGTTACTATGGAAACAGTACATGTTATATTCCTAATGTACAGGAAAGAACACTATGTTGACTGTTTTCATGGTAAGCAAGTTGAGAATCACGGCACACCTGGTTACTATGGAAACAGTACATGTTATATTCCTAATGTACAGGAAAGAACACTATGTTGACTGTTTTCATGGTAAGCAAGTTGAGAATCACGGCACACCTGGTTACTATGGAAACAGTACATGTTATATTCCTAATGTACAGGAAAGAACTCACTATGTTGACTGTTTTCATGGTAAGCAAGTTGAGAATCACGGCACACCTGGTTACTATGGAAACAGCACGCTCTTGTAAAATGTCAGCGATTATGACACCCGGAGCTGCTACAGTATGACGTGGAGTTGTGTCTGTTTTGAGGTGACAAGGGGGAGCGGTCTCTCCCTAGGGTAGACGCCGTCGGAAACCTTAGCCATGAAAATCGGCGAGGCGTGTAACCGTCATGCAGCCCCTTCCTTACATTTTGATGTTCCCGGTTAAACATTCATTGTAAACAGCTCCATAAAAACCTGGGAGCAGTGGCTCCTTCTTAATTAATTCCGCAACACACGTTCTCTGACAGCGGCGAACGGATTTTTCCATTACAACACCTACTCCCTAGTGAAAGTAATTCAACAGTCATGAAGCTCCATATACATGTATGCTTTTTACTTTCTCAAAACGTATTATGTACATAGTCTATAGAAAATGTATTGCACTCTACCCAAAATTTGATATCGAGAATTCACCGGAAATACGTATTTTGAGATCCCCTGAATCCAAAAAAAAGTATTTTTGGAAACATTTCCGCGTGTGTGTGTCTGTGGGCAGCATAGCTCAACAACAAAAATACCGTTAAAAACTACACTTGATATTTAGGTTTGGTTTCTTCCAAGGGTGCGACTCGAAGATTTTCAAGAAAATCCCCCTACCCCCAGCTACCCTTTACATGTAACTTTTTTCAAAAATGACCTGGGAATGACCTTTGAAGACTACTTTATTCCGGATGAATTTTACGAAATTTTGTATAACTGCTAAACCGTAAGAGATAGACAAAAAGTTACAACACAAAACATTTACAGCACCTTAAAACACACAATTTATGTTGTATACATTTTTTCGTTGGGTTGATCGTTTTTGAAATACTCCTTGTTTTTGGTTTCAGCTTGAAAAAATCTTATACTTTTGTCATACAGGAATTTGTGAACTCCTGTCCATACAAACAAAGGAACTTCAGTCACATTGCAACCAGCTTTTGACTATCACTTTAACGTATACTACTCCCTTATTTCGCTTCTACTTACAAGGAAGCAATAAGACTATTTCTGCTCGATTAGCATGAAGTAAATAGAAGTATTAACTCAAAATCTTCTCGGGCTTCTAGCCAGGTAAAAACTTGGCTTGACACCAACGTTTCGAAGAAGTACATCTTCCTCGTCTTCAGGGTGAACTGATCAGTTTTTACCTGGCTAGAAGCCCGAGAAGATTTTGAATTAACACGTCGCCAGGAAAGCTTTAGTTCTTATTTTAGAAGTATTAACTTTTTAACAATAATTTGTTGCAGAGATGTGAATGTGAACACATCAGATTTTTTAAGGAAGTATATAATACAGACTTCCTTTTATTTATTATTAAATTACTTTTGGTACATGTAATATTTATATCATAAGCTTAGTGCATATTTAAATACGTGTGTACAACGCTTGGGGATGCGGTATACCAGAAAGAACAACTTCCTTTTTCATGCACCTAACAATGTAATTATCATTGTTGATTTTTTTTAAATAATTAGTTTTGATCATAAATGAAATTATACTTAAAATAAACATAAAATTCACAGAACACTTACAAGCTAATGACTTTCAGTAAATAATTTTTCCTTTACACATAATCAACAAATCAATATGGCATCAATTTCCTGCCATTAACAAAAATAAACATTTGATATTTGGTTCTCTATGCATGGCTAGGAGAAAAGAAAAAGAATGGCTATATAATATCTGAAATGGTTAATTCCACAATTAAATTTGTGTATTTTAAAATGATTTACATACATAAAATAATTACATTTGCCATGAAAATATCTTAAAATATGGTATTTAAACAAAATATTAGATCCATTTTTGAGAAAATCAAAATTTTTAAAAGATACTCGATGTGAAAGGTAGTTTTGAGGTGGGGGGATTTTTGTTGTTGAAAAATTGCGTTTCGTATTTTTGAAAAATTCTGAACTTGAATATGAAGTATGGTATTTAAGAGAATTTTCATTTTTACTTTCTCTACACGTACTATGTACATAGTGTATAGAGAAGGTGTTGTACTCCATCCAAAATTTAATACCCAGATTTCACCGGAAATATGTGTTTTAGGGTCCCGTGTATAAAAAAAAAGGCATTTGTAGAAAAATGTCCGTGTGCCTGTGAACACATAACTCAAAAACGAAATGTCGGTAAAATACCACACTTGGCATTTAAGTTTATTATCTTTCACGAGGACTTTGAAAAAAATCCCCCCACCTTAAACTACCCTTTACATGGAAAAATTTTCGAAAATTTTGATTTTCTAAAAAATAGCTCTAATGATTTTGATTAAAATGCCGTATATTAAATATATTTATATGACAAATAAAATATATAACTTGAATTTTCTCAATGAATTTTGCTGAATTTTGCGAAACTGGTAAACCGTGAGAGATAGACAAGAACTTACTATACAAAAATGTAGATCACGTTAAAACATACAATTTATGTGATAAAGTTTTTTTCGTGGAATTGACCATTTGTGAGATATTCTTTGTTAATTTGTTCAGATGTAAAATATGTAAACCCCTAATAATATACAAAGAAACGTATTTCATGACAACCAGCTTTTAAAACATTTGACTATCGCTTTAGCCTAGTGTATTCCTTCCACTTACAAGAAAACATTTCGATTAGCATGAAGTACACAGAATCATAAGCTTATCAACAATAATTTGTCACAAAGATGTAGAGAAAGTCATGTGAATGGAGCGCATCAGCTTTTTATTTTTTATTTTTCACAGGCTCATACATAAACAGGTATACAGACACATACATATGATGTTTATGATTTTTGGGGGAGACTTAGGGTTCTCATAACATGCATTTCCGGTGAAATCAAGTTATCAAATTTTTATGTGGAATGCACTATGTTCTGTGCTGCTATGTACGCGGTAGAGAAACTAATAAACAACTTTCTCCCATGTTTAATCATTATAAAAAAAATAATTTAATATTTTAACGAAGTATAATCAAATAACGCCACAAACACGAGAAATAATTATTATTTTCATAATGACTTTTGTTCTAACCGTTAACAATGGGATAGACTCCTAAATTATGCCAATAATAACTGGGCCATTAAAATTTATACATGATTAATTATAAATTAGCAAATATTTCAGGGAAGTCTTTCCAACACCAAAACAGTATTTTAAACAAATCTAATGTTTCATGGCTTTTTACTTTCTCTACACTTACTGTGTACATATAGAGAAGGCATTGCACTCCACCCAAAATTTTGATACCGAGATTTCACCGAAAATATATATTTTAGGGTTCCCTGTATCAAAAAAAGAAAAGCATTTTCAGAAAAAGGCCCGTGTGTGCGTCCGTGTACCTGTTAACACGATAATTCAAAAACGAAAAGTCGGTAAAGTACCAAACTTGGTGTCTAAGTTTAGTATCTTCCAGACATGCGACACAATGATTTTAGAGAAAATCCCCTTACCCCAAACTACTCTTTACATGGAACTTTTTTCGAAAATTTTGATTTTCTCAAAAGTGGCTCTAACGGTTTTGATTAAAATATCATATGTTAAAGATATTTACCTTACAAATGAAATGTATATCTTGAAATTTCTGGGAATAGCCTCTGAAGACTATTCTAGATGAATTTTACGGAATTTTGCATAACTACTAAACCGTAAGAGATGGACAAAAATTTACCACACAGAAAATGTAGAGCACTTTAAAACCCACAGTTTATGCTATATCATTTTTTTTCGTGGAGTTGATCTTTTTTGAAATATTCCTTGTTTTCACCTTTAAAAGCCTTATACTTTTCCCATACATGAATTTGTCAACTCCTGTGCATACAAACAAAGGAACATCAGTCACATAGCAACCAGCTTTTGGCTTTGACTTTAACCTATAGTACTCCTTATTTCGCTTCTACTTACAAGGAAGCAAATAATAAGACTATTTCTACTAATTTTTTTCTCAATTAGCATTAAGTAAATGGAAGCATAAGCTTTTTCACAATAATTTGTTGCAGAGATGTAGAGAAACTCATATGAATGGAACACATGTGCCGCTTTGTCCACCAGAAATCTCACATGCGGTCGCTTGGGATCGAACCCGGGCCGTCTCGGTGAGAGAGTGGTCTGACGAAGAAGTAGTACACATTTTCCAATCTGGTTACTATGGAAATAGTACAACACTTGTTATAAATTTAATGTACACCAGGTATATTAACTGGTAACCAAGTTGAGAGCAATTTTACATGGTTACTATGGCAACAGTACATGTTATCTTTCCAAAGTACAGTAAAATATACTTGCATTAAAACTCAGTTTCATGTTGGGATAACTCAGTTAAGTTGCAGTCTGAGCGACATATTTATCACAACAATGTGAACGCCAAAGCCCATTGTTGATGGTAATGAAAGGCAGTCTAAGACATCTGCCAGCTTTGAACAAACAAGTGGGTAATTAATGAAGTACCGCAGTGCGCTAGCACCAGAAATCAGTGCTTATCTTAATTACGGAACCTTTACGGCCTGTTACGGATCATTTTAACTGCGCTCGTTACGTTACGGACAAAGCTCTATAAATTTTTAAAACGCTCTCTACCTACATAGCAATTTGCTCTCTCAGTTCTTGTGTTGATTCTTTGTCTTTGGCTCCTTTGTTCCGTCGAAAATGCAAATTTAGAGCTCTTTTTTTTTATTTCTTAAAACGTACGCATTCCTTCAAGTGAAATCTGATTCTAGCGCTTCATGCTGTGTTTTTAATGATGTAACAATTGCAGGCATAAGACCAAAACCTTCGTTTGCAAACCGAGAAATCAGATATATTCCATTCACATGTCTTTCTCTACACGTACTATGTATATAGTGTATAGAGAATGTTTTGTATTGTACCCAAAAATTCGATACCGAGATTTAATTGGAAATATATATGAATCCATAAGAAGCATTTTTACTTTCTCTACACGTACTATGTGCATAGTGTATAGAGAAGGTATTACACCCAAAATTTTAAACCGAGATTTCACCGGAAATAAATGTTTTGGGTCCCCCTGAATCCAAAAAAAGCATTTTTACAAAAAGGTCCGTGTGTGTGCGTGTGTGTGTCTGTGGACAGCTTAGCTCAGAAACGAAAAAACCGTTAAATAATAAACTTGGTATTTAAGTTTGGTATCTTCCAAGGATGCGACACGAAGATTTTCAAGAAAATCCCCCCTACCCTTTACATGGAACTTTTTTTCGAAAATTTTGGTTTTCTTAAAAATGGCTCTAACTTTTTTGATTAAAATGTCGTATATTAAAGATATTTACCTGGCAAGTAATATGTATTTCTTGAATTTTCTGGGAATAGCCTCTGAAGACTACTTTATTCTGGACGAATTTTACGGAATTTTGCATAACTGGTAAACCGTAAGAGATGGACAAAAACTCAGCATACAAAAAATGTAGAACACACCAAAACACACAATTTATGTTATGTACATTTTTTTCGTAGAGCTGATAGTTTTTTTATATATTCCTTGTTTTTGGTTTCAGCTTTGAAAAACTTATACTTTTGTTCTACTTTTATCACTTTAACCTATGGTACACCCTTGACTCGCTTCTACTTACAAGGAAGCAACTAATAAGACCAGTTGTGCTAAGTTTTTCTCGATTAAAATGAAGTAAATAGAGACATAAGTTTTTTAACAATAGTTTGTTGCAGAGAGGTAGAGAAAGTCATGTGAATGGAACACATCAGATTTTTTGTAATGCTCCTATGAAGCACATATTATCGGGAATGCAATAATTTCCCTTCCAGCAGGTATATTTATTACTGTGCCGCAATATCACGCAGCAGTACCAACTATTGTAAAGTTAATATATACATTTCATTAAAAGTTAAAGCCCTCAAGTTGCAATAAATTTACATCAGCGCAGTAACTGTTTTCCAAAGCCGCCGCTTTCGTCTAATGTGGTTGTTCATGTGTTTCAGGCTCACACTTGGGGCATGTCCAACACTCGCGGGGGGGGGGGGGGAGAAACCCTTATTTAATCACGGCAATGCCTGATGTTTATTCTAAAAGCTGTAATTACGGACTTTTAACATGCGCAATGCAACACTTCGTCCAGAATGTTAAACAAAAGAAAGGAGATGTGTACACTTGTGTACAGAAGTTAGTATTCTGATGTGCTCCATTCTCATGACGTCAGTCAAATCTTTTAATCCAGAACCAGGAGTTTACAGCTTTCGTGTGAAAAAAGCTTAAGTATTTTAAATTTGAAGAAGCAATACCTCAGAAATTGTTAAAAGCTTATGCTTCTATTTACTTCATGCTAATCGAGAAAAAAAATTAGCAGAAATAATCTTATTACTTGCTTCCTTGTAAGCAGAAGGGAAATAAGGGAGTAGCATAGGTTAAAGTGAAAGTCAAAAGCTGGTTGCTATGTGACTGGAGTTCCTTTGTTTGTATGCACAGGAGTTGACAAATTCATGTATGGGAAAAGTATAAGATTTTTAAAGGTGAAACCAAAAACAAGGAATGTCTCAAAAAAGATCAACTCCACGAAAAAAATGATATAGCATAAACTGTGTGTTTTAAAGTGCTCTACATTTTCTGTGTGGTAAATTTTTGTCCATCTCTTACGGTTTCGCAGTTATGCAAAATTCCGTAAAATTCATCTAGAATAAAGTAGTCTTCAGAGGCTATTCCCAGAAATTTCAAGATATACATTTCATTTGTCAGGTAAATATCTTTAATATATAATATCTTAATCAAAATCGTTAGAGCACTTTTGAGAAAATAAAAATTTTCGAAAATTTTTCCATGTAAAGAGTAGTTTGTGGTCTTTTTTTTTTTTTAAATCTTCCTGTCACATCCTTGGAAGATCCTAAGATACTGAACCTAAATACCAAGTTTTTTATTTAACGTTATTTTGGTTTCGGGGCTTAGCTATCCTCACACACACACACACACACACACACACGGATCTTTTTGTTAAACATGCTTATTTCGGTCTCAGGGCACCCCAAAACATAATATATTTCCGATGAGATCTCGGTATCGAATTTTTGGGTGCAGTACAATACCTTCTCTATCCCTATGTACATTGTACATATAGGGCTAGAGAAAGTAAATAATTACTACACAAAATATATGGATCTCCTTAAAATACACAAGCTATGTCATAAAGCTTTTTTCCTGGAGTTGACCGTTTTCGAGATATTCCTTGCTATTATTTCCAGTTATAATTTCTCATGTGGAAACTTGTCAACTCTTGGCCATGCAGAGGGATGGATTTTAATCACATTTTAAAACATTTGACATTCGGTTTATTCTCTTCTACTAAGTAATAAGACCGTTTCTGCTAACTTTTATTTCGATTAGCACGGAGTAGATAGAATAATATTCTTATTAAGAAGAATTTGTGACTGAGGTATAGACAATGGAACACATCAGCGTTTTCTAAAATTGTCTTTTTGCGGGCACTGGAGGCCCCAAAATATACATTTGCAGTGAAATATCGGTATCGAATTTTTAGGTGGAATACAATACACTATAGAAAATAACAATAATAAAAAGGCCACACACTCACGGACTTGGCCTCCTTACATATAGAGGCTGGTTGCTATGGAGACTTGTCCAATGTTTGTGGCGCATATTCATGGATGTGCCTACCCAAGAGTTTTTGCATTGCCGCTAGCATAAAAAAGCTCGCCATAACGCTGATTGGAGTTGAACCAGAGGCTCTTGAGGGCTGCCTCATGGATATTCATGTGGCCGCGCAGCCTCAGGAGGGAAGAACCTCGCAAAGCGTACAAATTGTTTGGCACCCCGGGGCCTGCATGTATTCCAAAACAAAATAACCGGATGGCCGCTGCAAATTCTTTGTGCGATAAATGCGTTAATTGAGAGGTGTTTGTGGTCCATGTTTCACTATCCTAAATGAAAAAGTTCGCTCTATGCGTTCTTTGCGTGCAGTGTCGACATCTGAACGTCGCAGTGGAGCTGTCGTTATATACAGGAATCAACTGTACTATATCAGTAACCAAGTTCCATCTGGTTACTATGGAAACAGTACATGTTGTTATATTCCTAATGTACAGGAAAGAACTGCACTATATTAACTGTTTCCATGGTAACCAAGTTGAGAATTACTACACACTTTTCCACCTGGTTACTATGGAAACAGTACATGTTGTTATATTCCTAATGTACAGGAAGGAACTGTACTATATTAACTGTTTCCATGGTAACCAAGTTGAGAATTACTACACTTTTTTCCACCTGGTTACTATGGAAACAGTATATGTTGTTATATTCCTAATGTACAGGAAAGAACTGCACTATATTAACTGTCTCCATGGTAACCAAGTTGAGAATTACTACATACTTTTCGGTCTGGTTACAATGGAAACAGTACATGTTGTTATATTCCTAATGTACAGGAAAGAACTGCACTATATTAAGTGTCTCCATGGTAACCAGGTTGAGAATTACTTAAACATTTATACTTTTCACAGACAGGAAGCGTCCGTTTTTATTTTGTTCTACTCCTGGCCAAGCAAAGAACCGATTTGCTATGACAAACGCATTGCGCTATCACTTTAGCATGGCACATTCCTTTAGTTCCCTTCTACTTGTTAGGAACTAAGTAATAAGAGCCTTCTGCTAATGTTATTTTGATTAGCACTGGGTAGAAACAAAGAATAATCTTTTGTAGGAAGCTTGTAGAGCAGCTAGAGAAAGTCATGTGAGTGTAACAATAATATTTTTACTTTGTGTACACGTACTATGTACATAGTATATAGAGAAGGTATTGCATTCCACCGAGATTACGCCGGATATACATGTTTTGGGTCCCCCTGAATCCAAAAAAAGCATTTTTGGAAATGGTCCGTGTGTGTGTCTGTGGACAGCTTAGCTCAAAAATGAAAAGACCTTTGAATAGCAAACTTGGTAATTAAGTTTGGTATCTTCCAAGGATGCGACACGAAGATTTTCAAGAAAATCCCCTCCCCCCAACTACCCTTTACATGGACATTTTTTCGAACATTTTGATTTTCTTAAAAATGGCTCTAACGATTTTGATTAAAATATCGTATATTAAAGATATTTACCTGACAAGTAAAATGAATATCCTGAATTTTCTGGGAATAGCCTCTGAAGACTACTTTATTCTTATCAATTTTATGGAATTTTGCATAACTGCTAAACCGTAAGAGATGGATAAAAAATTACCTCACAAAACTTGTAAAGCACTTTAAAACACACAATTTATGCTGTATACATTTTTTTCGTGGAGTTGATAGTTTTTTAGATATTCCTTGTTTTTGGTTTCAGCTTCGAAAAACTTATACTTTTCTCATACAGGGATTTGTAAACTCTTGTTCATACAAAAAAAGGAACTTCAGTAACATAGCAACCAGCTTTTTTGTCGACTAGCATGGAATAAATAGAAGCATAAGCTTTTTAACAATAATTTGTTGCAGAGATGCAGAGAAATTCATGCGAATGAAACACATTAGATTTTTGAAGTTATATTTTATTCAGTGTTGAAGGAGTTTATTGACAGAAAATAATTTTCTTTTCTTTATTAGTGTTTAACGCTGGTTGTCGTTGAAATATTCCAGGCCGAAGTTGGTCTGCCCTGCCTGGGGTGTGGACCGAGGAAACAGAAATCTCAGTAAGGGACGAAGGTCCAGGGTGGATTTTAACCGCAGACCTCTCTGACGTTCATGACTCTATGTCTTAATGATCATTCCTGTCCGGTTCGGTAGAAGAGATGTTATACACTCTCGTCGGAAACAGGAACATGAGAACCGGGAGTTTGGTTAAAGTACATCGAAAATAAATGTGTTCCTTTCACATGACTTTCTCTACATCTCTCTTTTTAAAAACTTTATTCTTTTATATACTTCAAGCTAATCGTGAAAAATTAGCAGAAACAGTCTATGTGACTGAAGTTCCTTTGTTTGTATGGACACGAGAAAAGCATAATTTTTCAAACCCGAAACCAATAACAAGGAATATCTCAAACCGATAAAATGCATATAACTTAAATTGTGTGTTTTAACGTGCTCTACATTTTTTGTGTTTTAAGCTTTTGTCCAACTCTTACGGTTTAGCAGTTATGCAAAATTCCGTAAAATTCACCCAGTATAAAGTAGTCTTCAGAGGCTATTCCCAGAAAATTCAACATATACATTTTATTTGTTAGGTAAATAGCTTTAATGTACGATATTTTAATCAAAATCGTTATAGACAATTTTAAGAACATCAACATTTTCGAAAAAAAGGTCCATGTAAAGGGTAGTTTGGGGTGGGGGAATTTTTCTCAAAATCTTCATGTTGCATCCCTGGAAGATACTAAACCTAAATACCAAGTTTAGTATTTTAACGACTTTTCGTTTTTGAGTTATCGTGTTCACAGACACACGAAAACACACACATACGGACCTTTTTCTGAAAATGCTTTTTTTTTTGGATACAGGGGACCCTAAAACATATATTTCCGGTGAAATCTCGGTATCGAATTTTTTGCTGCAGTAGAATACCTTCTCTATACACTATGTACATAACACGTGTAGAGAAGATAAAAAGTCTGATGTGTTCCATTAAGGTATCTTTCTCTAGCTGTTCAGTACATAAACCGTTCTCATAAAATATTATTTTATTTACTTCATGCTAATCCAGTAAAAATTAGCAGAAATAATCTTATTGCTTGCTTCTTTGTAAGTAGGAGCAAAATAAGGGAATACGCCAGGCGAAAATAAAATTTTTCGAACATTTGTTAAATTTTATTTTCTCTACACGTACTATGTACATTGTATATAGAGAAGGTATTGTAATCCATCCAAAAATTCCATACCGAGATTTCACCGGAAATATATGTTTTGGGTCTCCCTGAATGAAAAAAAAAATTCTGGAAAAACGTCCGTGGTGTGTGTGTGTCTATTGGCAGCATAACTCAAAAACGAAAAGACCGTTGAATACCAAACTTAGTATTTAAGTTCAGTATCTTCCAAGGATGCGACACGAAGATCTTCAAGAAAATCCCACTCAACTACTCTTTACACGGAAAAAAATTCGAAAATTTTGATTTTCTAAAATATGGCTCTCTTATTTCGATTAAAATATCGTATATTAAATATATACAAATAATATGTATATTTTGAATTTTCTGGGAATAGCCTCTGAAGACTACTTTATTCTGGACGAATTTTACGGAATTTTGCTTAACTGTCAAACCGTAAGAGATAGAGAAAAACTTACTTAACAAAAATGTACAGCATATTAATACACACAATTTATGTTATGTACATTTTTTTCGTGCAAGGAATCGTTTTTGAGATATTCCTTGTTTTACTCGATTATTTTAATAATAATTTATTGCAGAGATGTAGAGAAAGTGATGTGAATGGAACACATCAGATTTCTCTTTCAGCCTGGTGTTGTAGCAGTTTCTATTCCCTATGCATCTACGAATATGTATAATGTTTATCTCGATTAGCTTGAAGTAAACGGAAGATTAGGTGCTACTGCAAGAATAAAATGCTGCACAACTGCCGGCAGAAAAAGTGATGTGAATAGAGAGCTACTGTCATTTGTCAGGTATCCCTGATGAACGACGCTGTTACTATGGAGACGAAACAAGTTTTCTCTAAGAGCATGTTGTTTATGATGGCACCAGACACTGAGAGCCCTGCACTTGGGCCCCGCAGTATCGTAATTTCGCTGCCCCTGCCTTTTTAGAAGCCTCTTCCTCCCAAGAACAAATCTTGTTGCCGCAAATTCCTCACAAGATGTCTCTGAGGTAGAGTAGGTCAGGGAAATTCCCACAATGTCACCGACATACGTCAACAGCTTGTTTCTTATTGCTTGAAATTATATATGTTTCCCTTGATCTACATTTGGGGGAGGGGGAGCCGGATGCAAAAATAAACTCTGGCATTAATAACACATTTAGTACAACTGAAAGATATCATAGAATTATTGCGTTGCCAGAAAATTGAGCAAACTGTTGATTAATTTGAAACCTCAAGAAAAATAGGCTAAAAATGGGCCCATTATCACCTTAATGTCACATTATAAGCTGCAATTTTTACTTTCTTTATCCAGTACATAGTGGGTAGAGAAGTTATTGTATTCTAATATAAAACTTCCATCTCAAGACTTCACCGGAAATATATTTTGAGGTCCCCTGAGTCCGAAGAAAATTAGAAAAAGGTCCATGGACAGCATTTCTCAAAAACTAAAACTACTTGGTATTTAAGTTCAGTACCGTCCAAGGATGCGATATGATTTTAAAAATAAATCTTATGTGTTCCATTCACATGACTTTTTCTACATCTCTGCAATAAATTATTGTTAAAAAGCTTCTATTTACTTCATGTTAATAGAGAAAAAATTAGCAGAAATAGTCTTATTACTTGCTTCCTTGTAAGTAGAAGGGAGTACAATAGGTTAAAGTGATAGTCGAAAGCTGGTTGCTATGTGACTGAAGTTCGTTTGTTTGTATGGACAGCAGTTGACAAATTCCTGTATGAGAACAGTATAAGTTTTTCAAAGCTGAAACCAATAACAAGGTATATCTCAAAAATAACCAACTCCACGAAAAAAATGTATATAACATAAATTGTGTGTTTTAACGTGCTCTATATTTTTTAAATTAAGGTTTTGTCTATCTCTTGTGGTTTACCTTATATGCAAAATTCATCAAAAAAAAAAACATCTGTTCAAAAGCTATTCCTAGAAAATTCAAGATATACATTTTAATATTCATGTAAACATCTTTAATATTCGATACTTAAATCAAAATCGTTAGAGACATTTTTGAGAAAATTAAAATTTTCGAAAATGTTTGCATGTAAAGGGTATTTGGGGGAGGGGGGATTTACTTCAAAATCTTCCTGTCGCATCTTTGGAAGATACTGAACTTAAATACCAAGTTTGGTATTTAATGGAGTCTTAGTTTTTGAGCTTTGCTGTCCAAAGACAGACAGACAGACACACACACACACACAACCAGACAGACTGACAGTCAAACACACTTACGAAACAAAACCAATAAAGGTATTTACATCACAAATAAAACATGTATTTTGAATTTTCTGCGAATAGCCGCTGAAGAGCTGTTTGATCTGGTTGAATTTTGCATAACCTTTAAACCGTTAGAGATGGACAAAATCTCACTAATAAAAAGTGTATATCTTGTTAAAACACATACTTTATGTCGTATACCTTTTCTTGTAGATTTGGTTATCATCGAGGTATTCGTTGTTATTCGTTTGAATTTTAAACAATTACTTTTTCTCAAACAGTACCATGTAAACCGAACATAACCTCAATTGCTTTACATAGCGACTATCGTTTTAGCCTAGTGCATTCTCTTACTAACAACCAAGCAAGTAATAATGTTTAGCATAAAGTAGATAGAAGAATAAACTTTTGTAAGAAAAAATTGTTTGTGGAACAACTAGAGAAAGTTATGCCAATGGAACACATCACATTTTTACTTTCTCTTCACGCACTATGTACATAGTGTATGGAGAAGGTATTGTAATGCACCCAAAACTTCGATACCGAAATTTCATGTTTTAGGACCCCCTTAATCCAAAAAAAGGTTTTCAGAAACAGGTCCTTGTGTGTGTGGACAGCATAGCTCAAAAACAATAAGACTGTTAAATACCAAACTTCGTATTTAAGTTTGGTATCTTCCAAGGATGCAACATGAAGATTTTGAGGAAAATCCCCACACCCCTAACTACCCTTTACATGGGAAAAAATCGACAGTTTTGTTTTTCTCTAACAATTTTGGTTAAAATACCACATATTAAAGCCATATCTATCACAAATAAATGCGTATCTTGAATTTTTTGGGAATAGCTTCTAAAGCATGTTAATTCTGGATGAATTTTGCTTAATTTGGTGAAACTAGTACACCTTAAGAGATAAGACAAAAACTTACTATACAAAAAGTAAATCTTAGACATAGAAGCTATGTCATATACATTTTTTTTTTTCGTGGAGCTTAGCGTTTTCGAGGTATTCCTTGTTATTAGTTTCAGTTGTGAAATACTTATACTTTTGCAGACGGAAATGTCTGTTTTTCTTTTGGCCAAGCAAAGAAGCGATTTGCAATGACAATTGTATAATGGCAGCTTTTAAAACATTTGACTATCACTTTAGCCTAGTGCATTCCCTTAGTTTCATTCTACTTATAAGGAACTAAGTAATAACATTCTGCTAATGTTTATCTCGATTATCATTGTGTGGAAAGAAAAAAATATATTTTGAAAGAAGTTTACTTGTAGAGTAGCTAGAGAAAGTCATGTGAGAGTAACGTATCAGATTTTTACTTTCTATACATATACTATGTACATAGTGTATAGAGAAGGTATTGCACTCCACCCAAAATCGATACCGAAATTTCACTGGAAATATGTTTTAGGGACACTGTATCCAAAAAAAGCATTTTCAGAAAAAGCTCCGTGAGTGTGAGTGTTTGTGGGCAGCAAACTTGGTATTTAAGTTTGGTATCTTCCAAGGATGCGACACGAAGCTTTTCAAGAAACCCCCCCACCCCAACTGCCCTTTACATAGAACTTGGTATTTAAGTTTGGTATCTTCCAAGGATGCGACACGAAGATTTTCAAGAAACCCCCAACTGCCCTTTACATGGAATTTTTTTAGAACATTTTGATTTTCTTAAAAATCTCTCTAACGATTTTGATTAAAATATCATATAATAAAGATATGTACCTGACAAATCTTGAATTTTCTGGGAATGGTCTCTGAAGACTACTTTATTCTGGATTAATTTTGCAGAAGTTTGCATAACTGCTAAACCGTAAGAGATTGACGAAAACTTAGCACATAAAAATGTAGAGCATGTTAAAAAACACAAGTTAGGTTATATACATTTTTTCGTGTAGTTGATGGTTTTTGGTATTCCTTGTTATTAGTTTCAGCTTTGAAAAACTTATACTTTTGTCAACTCGTGTCCATACAAAGGAACTTCAGTCACATAGCAACCAGCTTTTGACTAGCACTTTAACCTATGGTACTCCCTTATTTCGCTTCTACTTACAAGGAAGCAAGTAATAAGACTATTTCTGCTATTTTTTTCTGATTAGCATGAAGTAAATAGAAGCATAAGCTTTTTAACAATATGTGTTTTTGCAGAGATGTGGAGAACGTCATGTGAATGGAATATATCAGATAATATATTCAGAAACAATCTTGTATTTATAAGAAAATTGCACTGTCTCAGATCCAAATGTTTTTGAGCTACTAGAACTGATGTTCTACTAGGCTGTCAAGGAAAAAGGTAGCATATTAATTTAGCAAGGTTCAGAGAATTACCTTTTTTTACGCACTCCTTCATTTGTTTGTTGTCAGTCTGTCTCACCCTTCATTTAAATATTATTCCTGGAAATATTTTGTAGTCTTTGAAGGAAAGATTTTAATTAGTTTCTCTGGAGTTTTTCCTCACTAGTGTTTTTATTTTGTTTACCTCATTTAGTATTTGCCTGTTATAAAGGGTGTTTCAAAAATACGGGGCATAATTTCAGGTATGTATTTCCCACATGTAGACAATCAAATTAGTCCATTATAACATGTGTCCGGAAATGCTTCATTTCTGAGTTATGGCCTTCACAACATTGAAATTCACTGGAACGTTTTTCTTTCCGCAGGTTGTTGTCATTAACAGAAGATGTTCAAAATGTCCACCTCCTGCTTGAATACAGACCTCACATCGTTGTCTCATTGACCTGCGAACACGATCCCAAACTCTAGGAGTATTGCGTATGTCCTCACAACTTGCCACAATTCGATTCCGAAGGGATTCCAAATCCGGCACTGGAAACGAATAAACCAATGATTTTAAATGGCCCCACAAGTAGAAATCGAGAGGGTTCAGATCAGGTGAGCGTGGAGGCCAAGCAATTGGGCCACCTCTACCTGTCCATCGATCAGGAAACCTTCGATCCAAGTACCGGCGAGCCGTAAGTCTGAAGTGTGCAGGAGCGCCATCATGCAAGAAGGGAATGTGTTGATGATTGATCAGCGGAGTGTCTTCGAAAACGTCAGGTATGGTGTTTTCCAGGAAGTTTGTGTACGCCTGCTCCGTAAGTCTGTTTACAAATACATGGGGTCCAACTAATCGATCACCAACCGGTCCACATGTTGAGGGAGAACCGCACCTGGTGATGAGATACAACAGTTGCACGTGGGTTTTCATGCGACCATACATGCTGATTGTGGAAATTTGTTATGCCATCTCTTGTGAACTGTGCTTCATCTGTAAATAATACGACGGCAGAAAAGTTCGGATTTACACCACACTGCTGCAAGAACCACTGGCAGAACCTAACTCGTGCAGGGTAATCTGCTGGTGACAGGGCCTCTACACGTTGCAAATGATAAGGATACAATTGATACTCGTTCAACAGTCTCCAGACAGTCGTATGAGGAACATTGACTTGCAACGCTAACCGTCGTGTGCTGATAGAAGGAGTCCTGTCCACAGCCTCCAGAATCTCCTCCTGCACTTCTGGAGTTGTAGATCTTGGTCGTCCCCTTCCCAAACCAGGAGAGGTGAATGTTCCATACTCGCACAGACGGGAATGGAGACGTACAAATGCCTTCCGATCTGGACATTGTCGCTATGGGTACCTCTCCTGGTACAAACGACGAGCCAGCGCAGCATTGCCGTCCGCCTTACCGTACATGAAGTGTATCTCTGCCAGCTCTTGATTTGAATACATGTCGCACAGTCTTAACGCCTAAAGAACACTGAATGTAACCTTCCTCAGAATGAACTATCAGAGCGCCCTCCTAATGTCTCCTTTGACGGCAAAGACCTGCGGAAAGAAAAACATTTCAGTGAATTCCAATGTTGTGAAGGCCATAACTCGGAAATGAAGCATTTCCGGACACATGTTATAATGAACTATTTTGATTGTCTTCATGTGGAAAATGCATACCTGAAATTATGCCCCGTATTTTTGAAACATTCTGTATAGTTAGTATCCCTTTGTCTTTGCTCTGCTCATCTTTTGTTTCTCGCTACCTAATTTTTTGTTGCTTCATAGCTTTGACCATTTATATTCCTTTTTAATGTACTCACATTTTATTTAAGCACAGCACAAATTAATTAACCTTAGTTTCTTTCCCGTCAATTTCTAAGCTGTCTGTTTTTACGTTCTCTACACGTACATACTATCTAAGTATATGGTATTGTATTCAACCGAGATTTCACCGGAAATATTATGTTTTGGAACACCCTGAATCCAAAAAATCTGATATGTTCCATTGACATGAATTTCTCTACATCTCTGCAACAAGATTTATGTTTCTATTTACTTCTTGCAAATCGAGAAAAAATAACTGCTTGCTTGTAAGTAGAAGCGAAGTAAGGGCGAAACATAGATTAAAGTGATGGTTGCTATGTGAATGAAGTTCCTTTGTTTGCTTGGACAGCATTTGACAAATTGTTTTAAAGGCTGAAACCAAAAACAAGGAATATCTCAACTCCACGAAACAAGTATATAAATAAATTGTGTGTCTTAACATGCTTTACCTTTTTTGTGTGGTAAGTTTTTGTCCATCTCTTACGGTTTAGCAGTTATGCAAAATTCCGTAAAATTCATCCAGAATAAACTAGTTTTTAGAGGCTATTTCCAGGAAATTCAAGGTATTCATTTTATTTGGCATGTAAATATTTTAAATATGAGAAATTTAAATCAAAATCGTTAGATCCATTTTTGAGAAAATAAAAATATTCGAACATTTTTCCATGTAAAGGGTAGTTGGGGGTGGGGAGATTTTCTTGAAAATCTTCGTGTCGCATTCTTCGAAGACACCAAACTTAAAAACTAAGTTTGGTATTCAATAGTCTTTTCATTTTTGAGCTAATTTGTCCACACACACACACGGACCTTTTTGTAAAAATACTTTTTTGGATTCAGGAGGCCCCAAAGTATAATATTTCCGGTGAAATCTAGATATCAAATTTTGGGTGCAGTACAATACCTTCTCTATTCCCTATGTACATAGTACGTGTAGAGAAAGTAAAAAGCATTTTTAGACGAATATCCGCGTGTGTGTGTCTACGAACAGCATAGCTCAATAGCGAAAAGTCCGTTAAATACCAAACTTGATATTTAAGTTCAGTTTTTAAGAAAATGCACTCACTCCCAACTACCTTTTACATGGAAAATATTTCAGAAATTTTGATTTTCTCAAAAACAGTTCTAAAAATTTCGATTTATATGTCCTATATTTAACGTATTTACATGACAAATAAAATTTATATCTTCAATTTTCTGGGAATAGCCTCTGAAGACATGTTGATTCGGAATGAATGTTGCGGAATTTTGAATACTAAAAGTTACCACACAGAAAATGCACACTTCGTCAAAACACACAACTTATATTATATACAGTTTTTCGTGGAGTACTGTCCATTTTCTCCTTGATTTCTTTAGGCGTTAAGCCTTTCAAATGGAAGTATTTAATCACTGCTCGTTTTTCTAAATGCTCCATTTTCGTGAAAACTGTAAAGTTGTCTTGTTTAAAATGCTGTCATTGGAAAACTAAACAAGCTATTGACCTGCAACTATGGACACAAGCTACTCTAGAGTTAAACTATACGATGCTACCGTCTAACTGGCCTAGTGGCGCCATATCTGTGTGAGGCCCGGGACTTATCAACCTATTTCTCGGTATCGAAATTTTGGGTGGAATACAATAATATTTTGTATCCACGATGTACATACGGGCTAAAGAAAGTAAGAGCGTGATGCACACTATTGGTTTGTAATAACTGATCATATAACCTATAACGGCGTGCGGGGTAAAAGTTCCCACGTCAGGTTATTATAAAACGATGACTTAATCGTGGTTTTAAACCCAGTCTAACTTTGCCCTCGCTTTTATCACCACCTCTTCCCTCTATCATGCTTCCATTCAAAGCCTAAGCCTCCTGAACTTGTCAGAAAGGAAACGTATTTAACAGTTGACAGTCTCTCTAAGCCTACTGCGACGAATACAACAATTAAATATGGAAGCTACGTAACAGAGGACAGTTCTGTTTACCAGGAATGAGATAGGTGACGATGAGGTAATATTTATTTCTTTCTTTTCACGTCCTATTTACACAGTGTATACAGAAGATATTGTATTACATTAAACATCTGATGTGTTCAATTCAAATCACTTTCTCTACATCTCTGAAACAAATTATTGTTAAAAAGCTTATGCTTCTATTTACTTCATGCTAATCGAGAAAAAATAAAGTAAATAGAAGCATGAGCTTTTTAAAACTAATTTGTTGCAGAGTTGTAGAGAAAGTCATGTGAATGAAACACGTCAGATTTTTTAAAGCTGAAACCATAAACAAGGAATATCTAAAAAAATGATGGACTTCACGAACAAAATATTTATAACATAAATTGTGTGCTTTAACGTGCTCTACATTTTTTGTGTGGTAATTTTTTGTCCATCTCTTACGGTTTAGCAGTTTTGCAAAATTCCGTAAATTTCATCCAGAATAAAGTAGTCTTCAGAGGTTATTCCTAGAAAATTCAAGATATACATTTTATTTGTCAAGTAAATATCTTTAATATACGATATTTTAATGAAAATCGTTAAATCCATTTTTAAGAAAAACAACATTTTTGAAAATTTTTCCATGTAAAGGGTAGTTTGGGTGGGGGGATGTTCTTGAAAATCTTCGTGTAGCATCTCTGGAAGATACTAAACTAAAATACCAAGTTTAAGTTTGGTATTTTACCGACTTTTCGTTTTTGAGTTATCGTTCACAGATACACGGACACACACACATACACACGCGGACCTTTTTCTGAAAATACCTTTTTTGGATACTGGGGAAGCTAAAAAGTATATTTCCGGTGAAATCTCGGCATCGAATTTTTGGGTGCAGTGCAATACCTTCTCTATACACTATGTACATAGTACGTGTAGAGAAAGTAATAAAAAGCTGGTGTTCCATTCACATGACTTTCTCTACATATCTGCTAAGTTTATGCTTCTATTTACTTCATGCTAATTATATATTTTTGTGGAAAAAAACAATTAAACCAATACCAATTGATCATAATTTTGATTTTCGTAAGAATGACTAACTATTTTGATTAAAATATATATTAAAGATATTACAAATAAAATTTATATTTTGAATTTTCTGGGAATAGCCTCTGAAGACTACTTTATTCTGGATCAATTTTACGGTATTTTGCATAACTACTAAACCGTAAGACCTAGATAAAAACGTACTACACAAGAAATGTAGAGCACCTTAAAACACACATTTTTTCGTGGAGTTGATCGTTTCTGAGATATTCCCTGTCTTTGGTTTCAGCTATGAAAAACTTACTTTACTCATACAGAATTTTGTCAACTGGTGTCCATACAAACAAAGGAACTTCAGTCACATAGCAACCAGCTTTTGACTATCACTTTAACCTAAGGTACTCCCTTATTTTGCTTCTACTTACAAGGAAGCAAGTAATAAGACTATTTGTGCTAATTTTTTCTCGATTAGCATGAAGTAAATAGAGACATAAGTTTTTTAACTATAATTGGTTGCAGAGATGTAGAGAAAGTCATGTGAATGGAACACATCAGATTTTTTCTAAATGCTGTTTTCATTGAGAGTTCACGGACTTATCAGCCGACCCTCGAGGTTTGGACTGCAGTCTGATTTCTTGAGCTGATACTGCAAGTCTGAAAGTAGGCTACTAGAGTTCTATTAGCAGGGCTTAGGTGAACATGACAAGTATGGACTCCACATGGCGAGCATGATTCCTTGAGCAAGTGTGAAAGTAGGCTTCTAGAGCTCCATTTACCAGACTTAGGTTAACCTGACAAGGTATGGTCTCCACATGGCGAGCATGATTCCTTGAGCAAGTCTGAAAGTAGGCTACTAGAGCTCTATTTACCAGGACTTAGGTGAACATGGCCAGCTATGGTCTCCACATGGCGAGCATGATTCGTTGAGCAAGTGTGAAAGTAGGCTTTTAGAGCTCTATTTACCCGGGCTTAGGTGAACCTGACAAGGTATGGTCTCCACATGGCGAGCATGATTCCTTGAGCAAGTGTGAAAGTAGGCTACTAGAGCTCTATTTACCAGGCTTAGGTGAACATGGCAAGCTATGGTCTCCACATGGCGAACTTGATTCCTTGAGGAAGTGTGAAAGTGGGCTACTAGAGTTCTATTAGCAGGGCTTAATTGAACATGACAAGTATGGACTCCACATGGCGAACTTGATTCCTTGAGCAAGTGTGAAAGTGGGCTACTAGAGCTCTATTAGCAGGGCTTAATTGAACATGACAAGTATGGACTCCACATGGCGAGCATGATTCCTTGAGCAAGTGTGAAAGTGGGCTACTAGAGTTCTATTTACCAGGCTTAGTTGAACATGACAAGTACGGACTCCACATGGCGAGCATGATTCCTTGAGCAAGTGTGAAAGTGGGCTACTAGAGCTCTATTTACCAGGCTTAGTTGAACATGACAAGTACGGACTCCACATGGCGAGCATGATTCCTTGAGCAAGTGTGAAAGTGGGCTACTAGAGTTCTATTAGCAGGGCTTAATTGAACATGAGAAGTACGGACTCCACATGGCGAGCATGATTCCTTGAGCAAGTGTGAAAGTGGGCTACTAGAGTTCTATTAGCAGGGCTTAATTGAACATGACAAGTATGGACTCCACATGGCGAGCATGATTCCTTGAGCAAGTGTGAAAGTAGGCTACTAGAGCTCTATTTACCAGGCTTAGGTGAACATGGCAAGCTATGGTCTCCACATGGCGAACTTGATTCCTTGAGCAAGTGAGAAAGTAGGCTACTAGAGCTCTATTTACCAGGCTTAGGTGAACATGGCAAGCTATGGTCTCCACATGGCGAGCTTGATTCCTTGAGGAAGTGTGAAAGTGGGCTACTAGAGTTCTATTAGCAGGGCTTAATTGAACATGACAAGTATGGACTCCACATGGCGAGCTTGATTCCTTGAGCAAGTCTGAAAGTAGGCTACTAGAGCTCTATTTACCAGGCTTAGGTGAACATGGCAAGCTATGGTCTCCACATGGCGAGCTTGATTCCTTGAGCTGTTACAGTCCGTGTGAAGTTTATTTTTACAGCACACTTATTTCTCCTTGTGCACGTTATTTTTACTTACATATTCTCCAGAACTCGAGCATCGATTTCCATTAACGTAATTAATTAGGAAAAGTTAGAGCAGAGAGCTTATAACAAAGTATAGCCTTAATGCGAGTCTTCACATCACACGATTCCTTTTATGTTTCCACTGCTTTTCTTCTTTTATCGCTTTCCGCATCTCTCTTACTTTGCTTCCTATTCTCTGCTCCACTTTTTTCAGTGTAAAAGTTTTCTGCTTATTTCTTTCTATTGTTAGTTTCCTTTAAGATAATATGTTGTCTGTTTCTCTCTTCCCCATCACTTTATCGTTCTTATTAATAGTATTAAATTATCCTTTTTTTATTTTATTGTCGGAAGATCAGAATGTATGCTATACAGACTATAGATAACAAAAAAGATAACAAAAACATTAAATACATTAATATTTGAGGTTGCCATGTTGGCTCCTCTAACATAAACAAAAATCTGATATGTTACACTCACATGACTTTCTCTACATCTCTGCGACAAATTATAGTTAAAAAGCTTATTTTTCTATTTACTTCATGCTAATCGAGAAAAACATTAGCACAAATAGTCTTATTACTTGCTTCCTTGTAAGCAGAAGGGAAATAAGGGAGTACTATAGGTTAAAGTGATAGTCAAAAGCTGGTTGCTATGTGGCTGTAGTTCCTTTGTTTGTATGGACAGGAGTTGACAAATTCCTGTATGAGAAAAAGTATAAGTTTTTCATAGCTGAGACCAAAAACAAGGAATACGCCAAAAACGATCAACTACACGAAAAAAAATGTATATAACATAAATTGGGTGTTTTAATATGCTCTACATTTTGTGTGTGTTGAGCTTTTGCCCATCTCTTACGGTTTAGCAGTTATCCAAGATTTCGTGAAATTCATGCAGAATAAAGTAGTCTTAAGAGGCTATTCCCATAAAATTCAAGATGTACATTTTATTTTTCAGGTAAATACCTTTAATATACGATATTTTAATCAAAATCGTTAGAGCCATTTTTAAGAAAATCAGAATTTTCGAAAAAAGTTCCAAGTAAAGGGTAGTTGAGGTGGGGGTTTTTCTTGAAAATCTTCGTGTCGCATCCTTGAAAGAATCCAAACTTAAATACCAAGTTTGATATTCAACGGTCTTTTCGTTTTTGAGCTATGCTGTCCACAGGCACACACACGGACCTTTTTCTAAAAATGTTTTTTTTTAATTCAGGGGGACCCAAAACATGTATTTCCGGTGAAATCTCGGTATGTAATTTTTGGGTGCAATACAATACCTTCTCTATACACTAGGTACATAGCACGTGTAGAGAAAGTAAAAATGAAACTACATGACTATGAATAATTATTAACATGAGTCCTCTGTGTCACTGGTAAAGAAATGTGGTAATTTTCTTTTCATTCTTTTGGATATGCAGGTTAAATGCTTGAGCACCAGTAACGTTGTTTAATTTGTCGAAGAATGTCTTGGAGAGGTGTTTCATAACATAGTGTTCTATTGGAAGTTGGTGTTGAAGCTGCGTATTTCTTACAAGCCTGCTGCATTTGTAGCTCTGCGGAGAAACTTATTTTGTACAACTTGCAGTTTATGAATATTAGTTTTATTTGTTGTGGACCATATAGGAGCTGCATAAGAGAGAAGAGGTCGAATTAAAGATTTGAAAGCAGAATGGAGCAGTCCAGGCCAATCCTGGAGCGTTTATTAATTAATGGGTAAAGTTTGATGAGCCTTGAGTTAAATATTGAATGGTCGAGCACCAGTCCCGGTTAACAGACCAAGTGGTATACTATATTTCTACTCAAGAGCACAGAAAAGAAATAAATAGAAATTAACTAAATGAGGTCGATCCCAGTTTGGTCCCTCAGTGACGTAATAGCAGTGTCTATAGTCCAAACAAGTTAAACTTCCATGTTGCCAAGAGACAAAGGTAGATCTTGTGGCAGAAGACTGAGGATTCGTGAGTTGGGTGACAAGAAAGTGGTGTAAACTGCCGGTAGCTTGAAAAAGAATGTCTACGCCTTGTGGCAGATGAACTGTTCAATACTAAGCAGACCAATTTCCTTGTGAAGTTGCGCACGAAACAAACAACACTCAACACGATACTCAAGGCCTTCTTTTGGAGCGACTGAAGTCTCTTGAACACTCTGGAAGTAGCTTAATCTTGGCCCAGCTTGCTGTATTATAACAGTGGTCGTATCAGGGCAATGTGGAGCGACTATGATATCGCTTCTGGTGGACGACGTTCAAGTCTCTTGAACAGTCTGGACGTAGCTCAATCCTGGTCCGGCTAGTTGTATTTTAACAGTGGTCTTATCAAGGCAGTGTGGAGTGACTGTGATATCGCTTCTGATGGATGACGTTGAAGTCTCTTGAACACTCTGGAAATAGCTCAATCGCGGTCCGGCTAGCTCCATTTTAACAGTGGTCTATCAAGTATTACTTCTGATGGATGACGTCGAAGTCTCTTGAACACTCTGGACGTAGCTCAATCTTGGCCCAGCTTGCTGCATTATATCAGTGGTGGTATCAAGGCAATGTGGAGCGACTATGATATCGCTTCTGATGAACTCTCTTGAACAGTCCTGAGATCTATGTTCTCGCAATTCTTGCAGTATTCATCAAAGTCCGAGGTTTCTGCACACTGATGACAAGTTGTGCAGCGTCGGTTATACCATTGCTCTCATGTGAGACAACTGATAAGTCGGATAAACTGACCGATTGACTGGCAGCTGCAGCAGTATTGTTTTACCATTTGACCTTCACAGAAGGATCGTAACTCACTGTAACAACACTAGCCCGAGTGTTTACATCTTCCTTGTTCATTTTACGCTTCAGATCTGCAACAACACACGCGCGTCCGTGTATTTATCATAACCGTGAGTGTGATATAGCGAGTAATGCCGTTGCAAATTATGTTTAGAAGTTTGTAACAATGTTACTGCGTCATTTTCTTCCATAAAGAGAAAGTTTTCTTCCCATTCTGCTCGAAACCGCCATCGCAAGCAGGACACCACAGTACTGTTATCGGCGAGAAATTTCCCTGTGATTGACACTTGTGGGGTGAGTCAGGGGCTCGTCAGGTTGCTCACCAATCACAGTGTAAGAATACATAACCGTCATCGGCGTGGCTCAGTGGAAATTTACGCGCGCGTTCTCATGCATGACTGATCGATTGTTTGATTGCATTCTGTGAAAAGTTTGGTTGTGTTGCACACAGTGATCGTAAGGATTTATATCTATAATCGTTGCTACCTTTTATATATCACAGACATTGCTCTTGTTCTCATCCTAGAAATACCACGAGTGACATTGTGATTTGAAGGTATGGACAGGAGTTCACAAAGTCCCGTATGAAAAAAGTATAAGTTTTTTATAGCTGAAACCAAAAACAAGGAATATCTAAAAAACAATCAACTCCACGAACAAAATGTATATAACATAAATTCTGCGTTTTAAAGTGCTCTACATTTGTTGTGTGGTAAGTTTTTGTCCATCTCTTACAGTTTAGCAGTTATACAAAATTCCGTAAAATTGACCCAGAATAAAGTAGTCTTCAGAGGCTATTCCCAGAAAATTTAAGATATAAATTTTATTTGTCCGGTAAATATCTTTAATATACGATAATTTAATCAAAATCGTTAGAGCCACTTTTGAGAAAATAAAATTTTTCGAAAAAAGTTCTATATAAGGGGTAGTTTGGGGTGGGGGGATTTTTCTCAAAATCTTCGTGTCGCATCTCTGGAAGATGCTAACCTTAAATAACAAGTTTGGTATTTTACCGACTTTTCGTTTTGAGTTATCGTGTTCACAGACACACGGACACACACAACGGACCTTTTTCTGAAAATATTTTTTTTGGATACTGTGGACCCTAACACATATATTTCCGGTGAAATCACGGTATCGAATTTTTTGGTGGAGCGCAATACCTTCTCTATACACTATGTATATAGTACGTGTAGAGAAAGTAAAAATGTGCGGTGTGAGACGTGAAGTCTCCCCTCGTGACGTAAGATGTTACGTAACAATGGCATCTTGTTAAAACAATAGAGGGACTCGTTTGTTTAAAGTTAGAAGGGTCGGAGGGTTCTTGACGGATGTGGTGGCGTTTAATTGGGTTTTGTGTTGTTGACGAGCAGTCGGCACGTGTCGCCACTCATTTGTTCGGCTGCAGCAAGCTTAAATATTCATTCAATACAGCTATTTATTACTGAGGAATATATAACTAGGATGTGCTCCATTCACTTGACTTTCTTTATCAGTCTCTCTCTAACAAATTGTTGTTAAAACGCTTTTGCTTCTATTTACTTCATGCTAATCGAGAAAAAAATTACCAGAAATAGTCTTATTACTTGCTTCCTTGTAAGTAGACGCGAAATAAGGGAGCACCATAGGTCAAAAGCTGGTTGCTATGTGACTGAAGTTCCTTTGTTTCTATGGACACGAGCTGACAAATTCCCGTACGACAAAAATATGTTTTTTAAAGCAAAAACGAGCAACAAGGAATATCTCAAAAAAGATCTACTTCACGTGCTCTACATTTTTTGTGGCAAGATTTTGTCCATACTTTACGGTTTAGCAGTTATGCAAAAATACGTAAATTTGATACAGAATAAAGTAGTCTTCAGAGGCTATTCCAGAAAATTCAAGATATACATTTTATTTGTCAGGTAAATATCTTAATATATGACATTTTAATCAAAATCTTTAGAGCCATTTTAGACAAAATCAAGCATTTCAGAAATTGTTTCATGTAAAGGGTAGTTGGAGTGGGGGATTTTCTTGAAAATCTTCGTGTCGCATCCTTGCAAGATACTGAACTTAAATACCAGGTTTGGTATTTAACCGTATTTTTGTTTTTTAGCTATGCTGTTCACAGACACACACACACACGCGCCCGCGCGCGCGCATACACACGCGAACTTTTTCCAAAATTGATTTTTTTTTTTGTATTTAGGGGGACCCAAAAATGTATTTCCGGTGAAATCTCGGCATCAAATTTTTGGGTGTATTACAATACCTTCTCTATACATGATGTATATAGTACGTGTACAGAAAGTAAAAAAGCCTATTCTATCTACTTCATGCTAATCGAGATAATCACAAGCAGAAATAATCTTATTACTTGCTTCCTTGTAAGTAGAAGCAAATAAGGGCGTACCATAGGTTAAAGTGATAGTCAAAAGCTGGTTGCTATGTGACTGAAGTTCTTTTGTTTGTATGGACACGAATTGACAAATTCCTGTATGAGAAAGTTACTTTTTCAAAGCTGAAACCAAAAACAAGGCATATCTAAAAAACGATCAACTCCACGAAAAAATGTATAAACATAAATTGTGTGTTTTAATGTAATCTACATTTTTTGAGTGGTAAGTTTTTGTTCATCTCTTACCATTTAGCAGTTATGCAAAATTCGGTAAAATACACCCAGAATAAAGTAGTCTTCAGAGACTATTTCCTGAAAATTCAAGATATACATTTTATTTATCGGGTAAATATCTTTAATAGACGATATTTTAATCAAAATCGTTAGAGCCAATTGTGAGAAAATCAAGATTTTCGAAAAAAAGTTCCATGTAAAGATTAGTTTGGGATGGGGGGATTTTTCTCAAAATCTTCGTGTCGCATCCTTGTAAGATACTAAACTTAAGTATCAAGTTTGGTATTGAGTGGTCTTTTCGGGTTTGAGAAATCCTGTCCCGACACACAGAACCTTTTTCTAAAATATCTTTTTGGACTCAGGGGATTTCAAACATATTTCTTGTAAAATATTGACATCAATTTTTGAGTAAAATACAATAGCTTCTCTATCCACAATGGATATTGCATATACGGGCTAGAGAAAGCAAAAACGCGAGTTTTGAGATATTTAACTGAATGAGCGGTTTATTTCAAAGACTAAATTCACCAGCAAGAGATTAGAAGTAGTTTTTATGAAAGGAAACGAAGTTGAAGCCACTCTCAGTGCTGGAGTGAAGATGTGCCTGGTAAGTCGCTTACAGAATTCTGCACTCAAATCAGATGAATGTCTGCTTGGATCTTTCCTGTCACCATTTTAAAATATGGCCCAGTACACTACCTAGCAAAAGTTTCAGCTCCTCAAATCACACATCATTTAAAATAATGTATTTCAAACGCTATCTAATTTACAGTTTTAAAGTTTTCGTGTTTCTTACAAAGCGTGTGACTAAAAAAATCTGATTGTTCCATTCATAAGACATTCTCTGTATAGATGTAATAAATTATCGTTACAAAGAATACTTTTCTATCTACTTTATAATAATCGGGATAATCATTAGCAGAAATTGCCTTAATTACTTCTTCCTTGTAAGTAGAAGGTAAATAAGGGAATAAACTAGGCTAAAGTGATTGTCAATTCTTTTAAAAGCTGGTTGCCATGTGGTTGAAATCCAATTCTATTACAACTTTCCTTGTGAGAAAATTTTAAACCTGAAACAAAAAATAACAAGGGATATCTAAGAAATTGTCAATTCCACGAAAAAAAAAACAACAAAAAAATAACGCGATCTACATTTTTTGAGTAGTAATGTTTGTCTATCTCTTACGGTTTACCAGTTGCGCAAAATTCTTTCGCAATAAACAGGTCTTTAGACAGAATTCCCAGAAAATTCAAGATATACATTTTATTTGCCATATTAATATCTTTAATATACGACATTTTAATCAAAATCGTTAGGGCTAGTTTGAGAAAATCAAAATTTTCGATTTTTTTCATGTAAAGGGTAGTTTACGGTAGGGGGATTTTTCTCAAAATCTTCGTGTCGCATCCCTAGAAAATACTAAACTTAAATGCTAAGTTTGATATTCTACCAACTTTTCGTTTTTGAGTTATCGTGTTCACAGGAACACACATACACGCAGACGGATCTATTTCTGAAAATGCATTTTTTGGGTATCATGGACCCTAAAACGTGTATTTCGGAAAAATCTGATCGAATTTTTGGGTGCAATACAATACGTTCTCTATACGCTATGTACTAGTGCGTGTAGAGAAAGTAAAAATCCCAACTAAGGTGTTGAGATTTTAGTTCCTTGAACTTTGACACGCCTTTTGTGCAGCAACAATTAACTGTCCAAGAATATTCTGTCGTCAGGGAAAATGAAAAATCTATTGTGTTCCATTTACATGACTTTTTACTTTCTCTACACGTACTATGTACATAGTGTACAGAGAAGGTATTGTATTGCACCAAAAAATTCGATCCCGAGATTTCACCGGAAATATACGTTTTAGGGTCCCCTGTATCCAAAAAAAATATCTTCAGAAAAAGGCCCAAGTATGTGTGTGTGTGTGTGTGTGTGTGTGTGTGTCTGTGAACACTTTGACTCAAAAACGAAAAGTCGGTAAAATATTAAACTTAGTATTTAAGTTTAGTATCTTCTAATGATGCGACACGAAGATTTTGAGAAAAATCCCCCCTACCCTAAACTACCCTTTACATAGAAAATTTTCGAAAATGTTGATTTTCTCAAAAATGGCTCTAACGATAATAATTAGAATACCGTATATTAAAGATATTGATATGGCAAATAAAATGTATATCTTGAATTTTCTGGGGAGAGCCTCGTAAGATCTCTTTATTCTGAACGAATTTTGCCAAATTTTGCATAACTTGTAACCTTTAAGAGATAGACAAAAACTTATTCTACAAAAAATATAGATCACATTAAAACACACAATTTATGTCATATACGTTTTTTTATGGAATTGAGCATTTCTGAGATATTCCTTGTTATTGTTTTCAGATGTTTTTCTCACAGGGAAAGTTGTAAACTCTTAGCCCTGCATAGAAACAGATTTCAACCACATGGAACCACATTTTAAAACATTTGACTATCGTTTTATCCTAGTGTATTCCCTTCTACTTACAAGAAAGCAAGTAATTAAGACAATTTCTGTTAATGTTTATCTCGATTATCATGAATTAAATAGAAACATAAGCTTTTTAACAATAATTTGTTAGAGATGTAGACAAAGTCATGTGAATGCAACAAATCATATTTTTATAATTTTGATATAGATAACAATATTTTCTCCTCCAACTTTCCACACGTGCCTTGCTTGTTTTTAGTTCACTTTTTCTCCACTTTGTTGGCGCGTTACTTAAAAGAAGAAGGCACCGTTAATTTTTAAAGTGTATGTATGCACTTTGCGGTTTAATGGCATTAGTCGTGTTTCCTTTTAACACCACTAGAGAGCTCTAGTGTCCGAATTTACGCAGCGAGTTATTGAAACAAAAGAAGGGGAATAAAAAGACAGTCGCTTTATGTTGTCTCTCTCAGTGTTACCATGGCGACAGCACTTACGAGCCTCTCTAAATATATTCAGTACAGACTAACTGGTACAATAAAGTTGTGGACGCTACCACCCTGCCCTCTAGCGGCCGTCGCTCCAACCTCGACTGTGGTTATTCCTTTTTTTCGGTTTTGTGGTCTTTGGCTTTCATATTGGACAAGCAACAATAGATTTAGGGCCAAAAAATCTACCTTTCGTAAATCATAATACTATTATAAACAGAGACGATTTATATGTGTGTCTTAAATTCAGTTATAAAACCGTATTTTACTTTCTATACACGTACCACGTACATAGTGTAGAGAAAGTATTACATTCTACCCAAAAATTCGATACCGAGATTTCATCGGAAATAGACGTTTTAGGGTCCCCTATGTGCAGAAAAACTTTTTACTTTCTCTATACGCACCATGTACACAGTGTATAGAGAAGGTATTGCACTCCACCAAAAAATTCGATACCGAGATTTCACCGGAAATACATGTTTTAGGGTCCCCAATATCCAAAAAAAGCATTTTCACAAAAAGGTCCGTGTGTGTGTGTCCGTGTGTCAGTGTGTCCGTGTGTCTGTGAACACGATAACTCAAGAACGAAAAGTCGGTAAAATACCAAACTTGGTATTTAAGTTTAGTATGTTCCAGGGATGCGACACGAAGATTTTGAGATAAATCCCCCCATCCCCAACTACCCTTTACATGGACATTTTTCGAAAATTTTGATTTACTCAAAAATGGCTCTAACGACTTTGATTAAAATTTCGTATATTAAAGATATTTACCTGACAAATAAAATGTATATCTTGAATTTTCTGGGAATATCCTCTGAAGACCACTTTATTCTGGATGAATTTTTTATAACTACTAAACCGTAAGAGATGGACAAAAACTTAACACACAAAAAATGTAGAGCACGTTAAAACACACAATTTATGTTATATACATTTTTTTCGTGGAGTTGATCGTTTTTGAGATATTCCTTTTTCTTGGTTTCAGCTTTGAAAACTTATACTTTTCTCATACAGGAATTTGTCAACTCCTGTCCATACAAACAAAGGAACATCAGTCACATAGCAACCAGCTTTTGGCTTTCACTTTAACCTATGGTACTCCCTTATTTCGCTTCTACTTACAATAAAACAAGAAATAAGACTATTTCTGCTAATTTTTCTCGATTAGCATGAAATAAATAAAAGATAAGCTTATTAACAATAATAATTTACAGAGATATAGAGAAAGTCATGTGAATGGAACACATCAGATTTTTAGAAAAAGGTTCCTATGTGTGTGCGTGTGCCTGTGAATACAATAACTCAAAAAGGAAATATATTTAAGTTTATTATCTTCAAAGGAAGCGGCACGAAGATTTTAAAGAAAAAAACCTTCCTTACCAGACTAAACTTTTAATGGAACAAATTTTGACAATTTTTTTTATCAAAAATGGCTTTAAGAATTTTGATTAAAGTGTCGTATTATTAAAGATATCTACCTGACAAATAAAATGTATATCTTGACTTTTCTGGAAATAACCTCTGAAGACTACTTTATGCTGGATGAATTTTACGGAATTTTGCATAACTGCTAAACCGTAAGAGATAAACAAAAACTTACTGCACAAAAAATGTACATCTCTTTGAAATACACAATTTATGTCATATACATCTTTTTGACATTTTTGAGACATTCATTGTCACAGCTTTGTGTTTTAAAATACTTAAACTTTTCTCACACGGATACTTGTGAACTCCCGGCTGTGGGTTCGTGTACCGGTGCGGGTTTTGACCAGCGGGAATGGTTTAGGTTTGAGTTGGCTTTGCTCAGGGTTTTTATTAGTATAGAGACTCTTTCAGGGTGTGGTGAGACACAAGTGCTTTATTAACCGAGTCCGGTCTTTTTCCTTCAAAATCTTCGTGTCGCATCCTTGGAAGATACTCAACTTATATACCAAGTTTGGTATTTTACCGACTTTTGGTTTTTCATAAGCCCACGGATGCACTAGAGAAAGTGAAAATCCGGAAGCCGCCACTGGACTCATCACTATTGCTGCGGTGCAAAGAACGCAGAGAGTCGACCGAGTATGTTGCATGTGACTGAGTCTGAATGAGTCTTATCAAATTGTCTTGCGAGATCTCTGTAAAAATAGTACAGAATCGATACTATCACGTGACCTTTCGTGGGATGGGTCCCGGTAAACCTTGTTCCGTTGCACTCACATTACCTTCTACCTGCTATCCACTTTCCTACAACTATTCTTACGAAATATTATAAACTTCTCTACCACCTGCATTATACATAGCTTATAGAGAAGGAATTGCACTCCAACCAAGATACCGATATTTCACCGGAAATATATGTTTAGGGTCCCCTGTATCCACAAAAAACACTTTCAGAAAAAGGTCCGGTGTCTGTGAACCCGATAACTCAAAAACGAAAAGTCGGTAAAATACCAAACTTGGTATTTAAGTTTAGTATCTTCCAGGGATGTGACACGAAGATTTTGAGAAAAATCCCCACCCCAAACTACCCTTTACATGGAAACAATTTCGAAAATTTTGATTTTCTTAAAAATAGCTCTAACGATTTTGATTAAAATATCCTATATTAAAGCTATTTACCTGAACAATAAAATGTATATCTTGAATTTTCTGGGAATAACCTCTGAAGACTACTTTATTCTTAATGAATTTTACGGAATTTTGCGTAACTGCTAAACGGTAAGAAATGGACAAAAACTTACCACACAAAAAATTTAGAGCACGTTAAAACACACAATTTATGTTATATACATTTTTTCGCGGAGTTGATCGTTTTTTAGATATTGCTTGTTTTTGATTTCAGCTTTGAAAAACTTATACTTTTCTCTTACAGGAATTTGTTAACTCCTATTCATACAAACAAAGGAACTTCAGTCACATAGCAAACAGCTTTTGACTATCACTTTAACCTATGGTGCTCCCTTAATTCACTTCTACTTACTAGGAAGCAAGTAATAAGACTATTTCTGCTAATTTTTTTGTCGATTAGTATCAAGTAAATAAAAACATAAGCTTTTAAAGAATAATTTCTTGCGGAGGTGTACAGAAATTCATGTGAATGGAACACATGAGATTTTCATTGATTTAGATATTTAGAGTGTGAAATTAGAAGGTGTCTTATAGCCGCGTCGGTCTAGAGGAACAGTGCTGTACATTCTCATCCATAAGAGCTGAAGGAATTGTTTGATTTGGCTTGAGAATGGTTCGGTCAACGGCAAACCAATGAGGCGTACACTTTTCCTTAATAAATAACACGTGGGAGCTCAATAAAAGTCTAGGGGGGCCTTGCTTCGGCATTTTATTAGAGTTGCCCATGATTTAGAACCACTAGCTTTGTCCGCTTCAATGGAGAAAATCCAACCGGCGGAAAATTCAATTAGGAAAACTATCCCGGAAGTTTTCTCTTTTCCGGGAGAACAAAAGAACTGCCTCCTCCTCTGTTAAAATGAAGACAGTCTTTTGTTAGCGGAGTGATTCCTTTTTGTTTCGAATTGGGGCGCAAGTATAGTGTTTTATCCCTTTAAATAGATCTTTAATTTTTGTGCTTTCGTTTTTCACACCGCATTCAATCAGTGAAACGATAAAGTCCGCAGTAGGACTACATATATGCTATATTAGCGGGTTGCCCGACGTGTCTGGGTATTTTATGGACGATTTTATTAATTTGTGTTGATATTTAGTAGAGAACAGTACGCGTAACAGAAAAGCGTATCTCAATTCTTCGCATTTCAGGGTATAATGTGTTTTAAACGGTTCTGAGATATGTCTCCACTGTGTTTACATAAATCACTTCAGCAAAAGGCATAGGAAACAGGTGGGTCAACGGTGTGACCTGTTACGTATACAACCGTGCTTATGAGATAGGGAAATAGTCCTAAAACATCGTGAACATAATTTTAGAAAATAGCGAAGAAAGTGTATAATCATCCTCAAACGCTAATAGAAATGTTTGCACTTATTCACCTCCCATTCTGTGTGTATGTTACATATAGACAGTTAATGAATTACACCGAAATAATTTGCGAGACGTGACTGATATAAGATCGGCGATGCATGGTCCCCGGATAAACATAACGTTAAACGTGTGGGTATCAGGTGCTGATAAGTCGGTGTTAAAGCAAAGCAGGTTGAACAAATCTGATGTGTTACACTCACATGACTTTCTCTAGCTGTTCTACAAACTTCATACATAAGATTCTTCTTCTCTCTGTACCTTGCTAATCGTGGTACTCATTAGCACAATGTTCTTGTTACTCAGTTCCGTATAAGTAGGAAGAAAATAAGGGAATACACTAGACTAAACCAATAGTCAACTGTTTTAAAAGCTGTCGTTATGCGATTGTCATTACAAACCGCTTCTTTTCTTGGCCAGGAGTAGAACAAAAGAAAAACGGACACTCCTGTCTGAGAAGAGTATAAGTACTTCACAACAGAAGCTAATAACAATGAATACCTCGAAAACGGTAAGCTCCACGAGAAAACTGTATATGACATAACTTGTGTATTTTAACAAGACCTAAGTTTTTGTCTATCTCTTACGGTTTACTAGTTATGCCAAATTAAGCAAAATTCATCCAGAATAAACAGGTCTTCAGAAGCTATTCCCAGAAAGTTCAAGATATACATTTTAATTGTTAGATAAATATCTTTAATATAAGATATTTTAATCAAAATCGTTAGATCTATTTTTAAGAAAATAAAAAATTTCGAAAAAAGTTCCATGTAAAGGGTAGTTTGGGGTGGGGGGGATTTTCTCAAAATCTTCATGTCGCATCCCTGGAAGATACTAAACTTAAATACCAAGTTTGGTATTTTAGCTAGTTTTCGTTTTTGAGTTATCGTGTTCACAGACACACGGACACACACACACACGGACCTTTTTCTGAAAATACTTTTTTTGGATACAGGGGGTCCTAAAACATGTATTTCCGGTGAAATCTCGGTATCGAAATTTTGGGTGGAATACAATACTTCTCTATCCCTATGTACATTGTACACATGGGACTTGAGAAAATAAAAATGGTTTAGAATGTCTTTAAAACTGCTGCCCGAGTAAAGAAATATAGATTTTTAGCAGCTCGTTAGTAGCGTTCTCAAGATTTAATGTCGCAAAAAAAAAAAAAAAATGTAAAATCTTGAACTAATCACTAGACAGTGCGACACTGAGCATTCTTGAGTTATATAGCCTAATGTGGAGCCGTTGTAGCTAATTATTTAAAGGCATTACTTCAAGTGGTGCAATTAAAAGTCAGCCGATAGATGTGTTATTGAGTCATGGCATGCTGCCACAAGGACATTCCTTATTTGCTTTTTCCTGTATGTAGGCGGTCTAGTCAACACATAAGCTCCGTGTGGAGCTACTTTACTTACGACCAGAGACCTGCCTCCTACTGGCTTTATTTAATTGCTTTTTACTTTCTCTACATAGTGTATAGAGAAGGTATTGCATTCCACCCAAAAATTCGATACTGAGATTTCCCCAGAAATACATATTTAGAGACCCCCTGAATCCAAAAATGTATTTTTAGAAAGATGTCCGTGTGTGTGTCTGTGGGCAGCATATCTCAAAAACGAAAAGTCCATTAAAAACCAACCGTTTGGTATTTAGATTTGGTATCTTACAAGGATGCGGTTGAAGATTTTCAAGAAAATCCTTCCACCCCCGACTACCTTTTACATGGAAGTTTTTTTCAAAAATTTTGAGTTTCTCAAAAATAGTTCTAACGATTTTGATTAAAACTTCTGAAGTTAAAGATATTTACCTGACAAATAAAATGTATATTTTGAACTTTTTTGGAACTGCCTCTGAAGACTACTTTATTCTGAAAAAAATTACGGAATCTTGCATAACAGCTAAACCGTAAGACATGGACAAAAACGTAACACAGAAAAATGTAGAGCACGTTAAAAGACACGATTTATGTAATATACATTTTTTTCGTGGCGTTGACGTTTTTGAGATATTCATTGTTATTGGTTTCAGGCTTTGGAAAACATACTTTTCTCATACAGGAATCTGTGAACTCCTGTCCATGCAAACAAAGGAACTTGAGTCACACAGCAACCACCTCTTGAGTGTCATTTTAACCCATGGTACTCCCTTATTTCGCTTCTACTTACAAGAAAGCAAGTTATAAGACTATTTCTGCTATTTTTTTTTCTCGATTAGCATGAAGTAAATAGAAGCATAAGCTTTTAACGATAATTTGAAGCAGAAATGTAGAGAAATTCATGTGAATGGAACACTTTTAGATGCTTAATTTATTGCAAGTGGCTCTCCTGTGTCCTACACCCCTACTGATGCCTTAATCACCCCCCAAATCTATAGACGTCATATATATGCTACCCGTCCCATATGATGTTACTGGTGGTGAACGCTCCCACAAACTGTTTCGCTATACACTAGACAGGTACTGTGGAAAATCAGTGTGCATTACACGAGTGTTCGAGTAAAGAGGTGCTTTAAAGGAACGTGTTTACTCATCTTGTACGATGTGACATTAGGGGAATTATAATAAATCCCATTAATATTATATATTGTCTGGTGTTATTATGTGATGGACTGTGCCATGCGCTCGATCAGCGCAACTCCCCGCTTACCCTCGTAGTCAACATATATATGGGTAATTTCAGAAGTCATGACAACTATTTCCTACCAGTCAATAAATCAGCAGAAAACAAAACTCAGGATGTACAATTGAAAGTCGCTGGACTTTCCTTCGCAATGCTGGTACGTAATTGGGATTCGGGTACAAGGAAAGATGCGTAACTAGATCATTGTTTTATTCGTGTTACATATGCACAAAACGCGTAACGAGCAAATGACCTTAAAAATAATCCCCCCAAGGCTTCCACACATCTTTCCTAACGATGAGGAAGCGCTAAATACCATCAACATCCATCTTGGAACACAGCCTCTAGTCTACTGGCACCTAGCAATGCACTCATCTAGTGCTGCCGTCTCTTACTATTTACGAGTTATACAAAAGTTACCCAGAATGAAAAGGTCTTCAGAAGCTATTCCCGTAACCTTTTTATTTACCATGTAAATATCTTTAATATGTGGGTAATTTAATAATAGTAATAGCTATTTTTGAGAAAATCAACATTTTCGAAAACTGTTCCATGTAAAGTGTAGTTTGAGGTGGAGGAGTGTTTCTCAAAAGCTTCGTGTTGTAATCTTGGAACACGTTAAACTTAAATACCAAGTTTGGTGTTTTACCAACTCTTCTTTTTTGAGATCTTCGGTTCGTAGACACACGGACACCTTTTATAAAATTTGATGTGTCCCATTCGCATGACTTTCTATACATCTCTGCAAAAACATATTAAAAAGCTTTTTCTTCTATTTACTTCATGGTAATTGAGAAAAAAAATAGCAGAAATAGTCTTATTATTTGCTTCCTTATAAGTAGAAGCGAAATAAGGGAGTACCATAGGTTAAAGTGATAGTCAAAAGCTGGTTGCTATGTGACTGAAGTTCCTTTGTTCGTATGGACAGGAGTTGACAAATTCCTGTATGAGAAAAGTAAGTTTTTCAAAGCTGAAACCAATAACAAGAAATATCTCAAAAATGATCAACTCCACGAATAAAATGTATATTACATAAATTGTTTGCTTTAACGTGCTCTACATTTTTTGTGTGATACATTTTTGTCCATCTTTTACGGTTTAGTAGTTGTGCAAACTTCCGTAAAATTCACTCAGAAAAAGTAGCCTTCAGAGGCTATTCACAGACAGTTAAAAATATAAATTTTATTTGTTAGATAAATATTTTTAATATACGATATTTTAATCAAAATCGTTGGATCCATTTTTGAGAAAATCAAAATTTTCGAAAAGAGGTCCATGTAACGGGTAGTTTGGGGTTGGGGGATTTTTCTCAAAATCTTCGTGTCGCATCCCTGGAAGATACTAAACTTAAATACCAAGTTTGGTATTTTACCGACTTTTCGTTTTTGAGTTATCGTGTTCACAGACGCACGGACACACGGACACACGAACCTTTTTCTGAAAATACTTTTTTTTTGGATACAGGGGACGCTAAAACATATATTTCCGGTGAAATCTCGGTATTGAATTTTTGGGTGAAGTGCAATACCTTCTCTATACACTATGCACATAGTGCGTGTAGAGAAAGTAAAAATATCTGACGTGCTCCATTCACATGCCTTTCTCTGCATCCCTGTAGCAAATTATTATTATTTTTTTTCTTTTGAGGTTTAATGTCTTTTAACCTGGTTGGTCATATCGGACGATGAATGAAATTGGTGAAATGATGCTCAAATGATCTCGGGGTCTATGAAGCTTAAAATTACTTGACATTCGTCTTCTCAGGATAAGGGGAAACCCCGAAAAAAACCTTATTCGGGCAACTCACCTTAAGCGAGATTCGAACTCACAACCTTTTGAATGTAAGGTAGACACGCTACCACCACACTACCCAGGCGGGCCAATAAATTATTGTTACTAAGCTTATTCTTGTAGCTCCTTTATGCTAATGAGATAAACATTAGCAGAAACGGTCTAATTACTTAGTTCCTTATAAGTAGAAGGAAATAAGTGAATACACTAGACTAAACCGACAGTCAAATGTTTTAAAATGTGGCTGCTTCGTGTCTTTGGAGTTGAACGCTCTTTCACTACTGTAGTTCTCAGCGTCCCATTCTATACTGGGCGTGAAAGATTACTTAATTTTGCTGAGAGGCTTGAGGTTCTTTCACGTGCCGTAAATCTACGACACGGGACCAACGGCTTTACTTCCCTTCCGAAGGAAGCCATGCTAAGTATTTTTACACCTGAAAAAATCCATCGTCCTCCGCCGGGTTTGTACCCGTGACCTTGGGTATATGAAGTCAGTTCCCTTATGAGAAAAGTATAAGTATTTTAAAACTGAAACCAGTAACAAGGAATATCTAAAAAATGATAACTCCAGGAAAAAAATATATAACATAAATTATGTGTTTTAACTCGTTCTACATTTTTTGTGGAGTAAGTTTTTGTCTATATCATATGGTTTACCACATATTAAAAATTCCATTCAATCAGAATAGAGAGTTATTCAGGGGATATTCCATGAAAATTCAAGACATCCATTATTTGCTATGTAAATATATTCAATATACGATATTTTAATCAAAATCGTTAGAGCTCTTTTTGAGATAATAAACATTTTACAAACATTTTCATGTAAAGCGCAGTTGGGGGTGGGAGGATTTTCTTGAAAAACCTTGAGTCATATCCTTTAATGATGCTGAATTTAAATACCAAGCTTGGTATTCAACGGTCTTTTCGTTTTTGAGCTATGCTGCCCACAGACAGACAGACAGACACATACACACTCACACACACACACATCCACACTGACAGACAGACAGATAAACACATATACGGACTTTTTTCTAAAAGTGCTTTTTTTTTATTCAGGGGGTCTATAAACATACAAGGGCCGTTTTTTTTCAACCTCCCGTAGGCTATAAATTAAAGACAAGTTCATAGAAAACAATTATTTTATTACTAAAAGTTTTGTACACTTATGGCTACTTTTCAACATAATCACCGAAAAGATTGAGACATTTATCGTACCTGTGCACAAGATTTGCAATACCCGCTTCCAAAAATGATTTCAAATGAGCATTGACGTTGTTTTGAAGATCTTCGTACTTTTCGACGTTTGCGGAGAGCCATTCAAAACAAACGAAGAGAAATGCTGACTTGAGGAATTGTGTTGATCCATGACAACGCTCGTCCACACACTGCTGGCACAACCTATCGGCTCCTTGAACAATTTCAGTGGGACATTTTCGATCATACGCCGTACAGTCCTGACTGGCACCCAGTGACTTTCTCCTTTTCCCTGAACTGAAGACGTGGCTAGGAGGGCAGCACTTTCAAACCAACGATCTTCAAAACAACGTCAATGCTCATTAGAAATCATTGACGGCAACATTTTTTGAAGCGGGTATTGCAAAGCTTGTGCACAGGTACGATAAATGTCTCAATCTTTTCGGTGATTATGTTGAAAAGTAACCATAAGTGTGCAAAACTTTTAGTAATAAAATAATTGTTTTCTATGAACTTGTCTTTTATTTATAGCCTATCGGAGGGTGAAAAAAAAGGCCTTCGTACATTTCCGGTGAAATCTCGGTATCGAATTTTTGAGTGCATTGCAATACCTTCTCTATACACTATATACGTAGTTCCTGAAGAGAAAATAATAGAATCGAAGATTCAAACTACATTGAAATAAAAAGATGTGTAACTGGTTTAAAATAACGCTTCCCAATGTTTACTGTATATAAGCCTGAAGTGGAGTGACATAGAAGCTCTGGCCTACAGGACCAGGATTAAGAGAATGTCTGCTGTTACAACAGTTAAGTGTGACAATTAGTGCGTGGATCAATAGAGTACCTTCAGCCTTGGCACACCATGTTGCTTAGCAACCCACATTCATTTGTTTCTTGGGACCCATCTCACACTATATACTTTCATTCGAATGGCAAGTCGGAAAAAATCTGATGTGTTCCATTCACATAACTTTCTCTACATCTCTGCAACAAATTATTGTTCAAAAGCTTATGCTTCTATTTACTTCATACTAATCGAGAAAACATTAGCAGAAATGGTCTTATTACTTGCTTCCTTGTAAGTAGAAGCGAAATAAGAGAGTAGTATAGGATAAAGTGATAGCGAAAAGCTGGTTGCTATGTGAGTGCAGTTCCTCTGTTTGTATGGACAGCAGTTGACAAATTAATGAGAAAGGTATAGCTTTCTTAAAGCTGAAACCGAAAACAAGGAATATCTAAAAAATTATTAACTCCAAGAAAAAAAAATATATATAACATAATTTGCGTGTTTTAATGAGGTCTACATTTTCGTTAAGTTAGCTTTTCTCTATATCTTCCGGTTTAACAGTTACGTAAAATTCCTTAAAATTCATCCAGAATAAAGCAGTCTTCAAAGGCTATTTTCAGAAAATTCAAGATATACATTTTATTTGTTAGGTAAATATCTTTAATTTAGATATTTTAATAAATTGTTAGAGCCATTTTTGAGAAAATAAAAAATTTCAAAAAAGTTCCATGTAAAAGGTGGGGGGATTTTCTTGAAATTCGTCGTGTCGCATCCTTGTTGTTTTTGGTTTCAGCTTTGAAAAACTTGTACTTTTCTCATACAGGAATTTGCCAACTCGTGACCATACAAACAAACGAACTTCAGTCTTAGAACTTCTGATTAGCATGAGGTAAATAGAAGCATAAGCTTTTTAACAATAATTTGTTGCAGAGATGTAGAGAAAGTCATGCGAGAGGAACACATCAGATTTTTTATACTTTCTCTACACGTACCATGTACAAAGTTTATAGAGAAGGTATTGCATTCCTCCCAAAATATGATACCGCGATTTCACCGGAAATACACGTTTTAGGGTCCCCTGTATAAAAAAATCTGATGTATAGCATTCACATGACTTTCTCTATATCCCTGCAACACATTGTTCTTAAAAAGCTTATACTTCTATTTATTTCATGCTAATCAGTAAAACATTAGCAGAAATAGCCGTATTACTTGCTTCCTTGTAAGTAGAGGTGAAATAAGGGAGTAGCATAGCTTAAAATGATAATCAAAAGCAAATTGCTATGTCACTGAAGTTCCTTTGTTTGTATGGACAGCAGTTGACAAATTCCTGTAGGAGAAATGTATAAGTTATTCATAGCAGAAACAAAAAAAATAAGGAATGTCTCTAAAACGACGAACTCCACGAAAAAAATGTATATAACATAAATTGTGTGTTTTAACGTGCTCTACATTTTTTGTGTAGTAAGCTTTTGTCCATCTCTTACGGTTTAGCAGTTATTCAAAATTCAGTAAAATTCATCCAGAATAAACTACTCTTCAGAGGCTATTCCCGGAAAATTCAAGATATACATTTTATTTGACAGGTAAATGTCTTTAATATACGAAATTTTAATCAAACTCGTTAAAACCATTTTTGAGAAAATCAAAATTTTCGAAAAAGTTCCATGTAAAGGGTAGTTGGTGGTGGGGGGATTTTTCTCAAAATCTTCGTGTCGCATCCCTGGAAGATACTAAACTTAAATACCAAGTTTGGTATTTTACCTGCTTTTCGTTTTTGAGTTATCGTGTTCACGGACACACGGATACACGGACCTTTTTTCCAAAAATGCTTTTTTTAGATAAAGGGGACCCTAAAATATACATTTCCGGTGAAATCTCGGTATCGAATTTTTGGGTGGAGTGCAATACATTCTCTATACACTATGTAGATAGTGCATATAGAGAAAGTAAAAAAGGCCTTTTTGAAAAATATCCGTGTGTGTCCTTGTGTCCATGTGTCTGTGAACACGATAATTCAAAAACGAAAAGTCGCTAAAATCATTCTGGGATGCGATACGAAGATAACTGCCTTTTACATGGAAAAAAATTCGAAAATTTTTGATTTCCTCCAAAATGGCTCGAACGATTTTGATTAAAATGCCATACATTAAAGATATTTATATGAAAAATATAATATATATCTTGAATTTTCTGGGAATAGCCTCTAAAGACCGCTTTATGCTGAAAGATTTTTATTGAGTTTTTCATAACTAGTTGAAGCATTAAATATGAAGCTTCTATAAGCGCTCGTCCAATGTTGGATTACAAGTATATTCGCGCTTATGTTTGACTTTGTGTAGCGTTTGACTCTTCTCAGGGCGCTTTTTATTGGGCTTGTTGGGCTTCACATACCCAGACTACCTGTCGGCTTCTTAAATAATAAGTTGCCAGGAATTTTGTAGAATCGCAGTTTATTTTTATATAATTCCAAAGACAAACTGTAATCGCTCGATGCAATTCTTTACTTTGTTGAACGCTGTGAATCCATGAGCGCGTATAATTCAACACGAATGCATTTTTACGCGTTATCTCTAAACGACTTTTCCATTACGCGTGAAGAAGCCTCCTTCTTCTTGATAACTTGGTGTCACCAGCCAGAAAATCAACACGTAACTATAGGTACTGTTGAAAAACAAAATCGCATCGAGAAAATCAACACACTATTATGCGACGAAAGCACAAGGAATAATACAAATTTGCACCCAGCGATTTCAACTTCGGAAGCAAAGGAATAAAAACAATTGAACATCAAATATTATAAACATGACATAAAATGTCGGTAGATTTTGCGAATAATATACAAATATGGCCTCATAGTAGACCTTAAGAGATAGAGAAAAACTTACTAGACAAAAATTAATTTTTGTTAAAACGCACAATTTAGGTCATATACTATTTCTCGTGGAATTGACTCTTTTTGAGGTTCTAACTTTTCTCGAACTGGACCGTGCAAAGCAAACCGAAAATCAATTGTTTCATATAACGACTAGCCTTTAAAAGATTTGACTATCGTGTAGCAAGTAATAATACCAATTTTGGTAGTGTTTATCTTGGTTAGCATGACGTAGATAGAAGAATAGTCTTTTATAAGAGGTATTTGTTTGCAGAAATGCTGGAAAATTTTAGACGAATGGAGCACATCAAATTTTTTTCTTCAGAGGGCCTGAAAACATGTATTTCCTTCTCGATATTGAATTTTAGGGTGGAATCTACCACCTTGTCTATGTACTATTTACATGGTAGAGAAAGCAATAAAAGAAACGCTAGGAATTAGACAATTGAAAGGAAAAAAGAAAAAAAAGACGAACATTAGAGAAGAGACACACATAAGAAATACATGAAAGAAATAAAGGAAACCATATCACTAAAGGAAAAGTTAATAAATAAACAGAAAAGTACAATAGGAAGACGGCAGAAGGAGAGAGCAAATAAAAAGGAAATACAAGAAGTAAAGTGGATATGTAATGCTCGTAAGCGTAAGCAAAAGAGAAAGAAAAGGAAGAGGACGGAGTGAAAGAAGAGGAAAAGGACAGGTGAAGAACGAGCAGAATCTTTTACACGCGGCGCTCGTTTCTTACCAGCGTGCTGCTTCTTTCCACATTTGTTCCCTTTTTGTTAATTAAATTTCCTTCCCCGCCTCTGAGAGAGCGAGGGAGGAAGATTGCAGCAGCGAAATTAGCACGAGAGGGATGCTGGTGGTGGTTGACGCTTGGCGAAAAAGATTGTTTGAAATGGAATTTTTATTATATATGTCCGTGCGCGAGAACACGCATTGTTGAACAGCTGGCGGGGAACCCCCAACATATCATCACCGACAGCATCTGCAAGGTAGTTTCTTTCCAACACGAAGAATATGTTTTCCAACGCAATTATACATGCTCCTAATCTACAGGAATGAACTGCACTATATCAACTGTTTCTATTGTAACAAATTTGAGAATTACTGCACACTTTTCGACCTGGTTACTATGGAAACAGTACATGTTGTTATATTCCTAATGTTCAGGAAAGAACTGCACTATATTAACTGTTTCCATGGTAACCAAGTTGAGAATTACAACACACTTTTCGACCTGGTTACTATGGAAACAACACTGTAGAGTACATTAAAACACACAATTTATGTGATATAAAATTTTTTCGAGGAGTTGATTGTTTTTAAGATATTCCTTGTTTTTATTTTCAGCTTTGAAAAACAAACTTTTCTCATACAGGAATTTGTCAACTCCTGTCCATACAAACAAACGAAAGTCAGTCACATAGCAACCAACTTTTGACTATCACTTTAACCTATGCTACTACCTTATTTCCCTTCTACTTACAAGGAAGCAAGTAATAAGACTATTTCTGCTAATAATTTCTCAATTAGCATGAAGTAAAAGAAGCATAAGCTTTTAAACAACAATTTTTGCAGAGATGTAGAGAAAGTGATGTGAATGGAACACATCAGATTTTTAAATGATAGCTTAGATACGAGTTAGCTATTCATCTTACTGCAGCATTGGTTCACTGAAGCAGGAACGGCAGTCAGATGTTGTGTGCGTTATTCTCATGTTTCTGAGCAGTGTAAATATCCAGTCACATGAATTCACTCTCAAGCCCGGTAACTGCTTATACTACACTTTACAACTAATTGTCTTGCATTTCTTCTATTCCCAACATTTCTCTCTCATCCTTTTCATCTTCTTAATTGTTGTCGTTTTCATTAATAATCAAGCATCCGGATAGGTGGAGTCAATGCCATAGCCAGGACTTGAACCACGGATCTCGCGATCTCTAGCCGGTTGCTCTACCACTGAGCTACCATGGCAACATGCCGGCATAGCATTGAATTTCTCATCTGACTCGCATGTTTCCCGTAAACCACAAGGTTATGTCAAATTATTTTGAGATGACAACTCCAATGGTGACTTACAATATTGTAAGTACTTTAAGTTCCAGGGTTCATAGTATAGCCAACTATTGTGGTCAATTGGTGTTGATGAATTGCGTGAATCCTGGGACTTAAAGTACTTACAACATTGTAAGTCGCCATTGGGGTTGTCATCTCAAAATAATTTAAGATCACCTTGTGGTTTACTGTGGGAGTTCAGAAATTTCATGCTATGCCGGCATGTTGCGATGGTAGCTGAGTGGTAGAGCAACCGGCAAGAGATCGGGAAATCCATGGTTCAAATCCCGGCTGTGGCATTGACTAAACTTCTCTCGTCAAAACACTGCAAATGGTGTAAACCCGTAACGCACAACACTTTCCAGTCAGCTGTACACTGTGTATTCCCGTAACGTAATCATAAGGAAGCAGAGCTGTTTGTTATTGTAACATAAACTGTTTATCAAGGACAGACTAGCTCACTGTATCTTCACTAAAGGTCTAGAAGGAACGAGCAGCCTATAACCTGTGTATTCTCGTAACGTAACCATAAGAAGCAGAGCTGTTTGTTATTGTAACATAAACTGTTTGTCAAGGACAGACTAGCTCACTGTATCTTCACTAAAGGTCTAGAAGGAACGAGCAGCCTATAACCTGTGTATTCTCGTAACGTAACCATAAGGAAGCAGAGCTGTTTGTTATTGTAACATAAACTGTTTGTCAAGACTAGACTAGCTCACTGTATCTTCACTAAAGGTCTAGAAGGAACGAGCAGCCTATAACCTGTGTATTCCCGTAACGTAATCATAAGGAAGCAGAGCTGTTTGTTATTGTAACATAAACTGTTTGTCAAGGACAGACTAGCTCACTGTATCTTCACTAAAGGTCTAGAAGGAACGAGCAGCCTATAACCTGTGTATTCTCGTAACGTAACCATAAGGAAGCAGAGCTGTTTGTTATTGTAACATAAACTGTTTATCAAGGGCAGACTAGCTCAGTGTATCTTCACTAAAGGTCTACAAGGAACGAGCAGCCTATAACCTGTGTATTCTCGTAACGTAACCATAAGGAAGCAGAGCTGTTTGTTATTGTAACATAAACTGTTTGTCAAGGACAGACTAGCTCACTGTATCTTCACTAAAGGTCTAGAAGGAACGAGCAGCATATAACCTGTGTATTCTCGTAACGTAATCATAAGGAAGCAGAGCTGTTTGTTATTGTAGCATAAACTGTTTATCAAGACTAGACTAGCTCACTGTATCTTCACTAAAGGTCTAGAAGGAACGAGCAGCCTATAACCTGTGTATTCTCGTAACGTAATCATAAGGAAGCAGAGCTGTTTGTTATTGTAACATAAACTGTTTATCAAGACTAGACTAGCTCACTGTATCTTCACTAAAGGTCTAGAAGGAACGAGCAGCCTATAACCTGTGTATTCTCGTAACGTAACCATAAGGAAGCAGAGCTGTTTGTTATTGTAACATAAACTGTTTGTCAAGGACAGACTAGCTCACTGTATCTTCACTAAAGGTCTAGAAGGAACGAGCAGCCTATAACCTGTGTATTCTCGTAACGTAACCATAAGGAAGCAGAGCTGTTTGTTATTGTAACATAAACTGTTTATCAAGGGTAGACTAGCTCCTGTATCTTCACTAAAGGTCTAGAAGGAACGAGCAGCCTATAACCTGTGTATTCTCGTAACGTAACCATAAGGAAGCAGAGCTGTTTGTTATTGTAACATAAACTGTTTATCAAGGGTAGACTAGCTCCTGTATCTTCACTAAAGGTCTAGAAGGAACGAGCAGCCTATAACCTGTGTATTCTCGTAACGTAACCATAAGGAAGCAGAGCTGTTTGTTATTGTAACATAAACTGTTTGTCAAGGACAGACTAGCTCACTGTATCTTCACTAAAGGTCTAGAAGGAACGAGCAGCCTATAACCTGTGTATTCTCGTAACGTAATCATAAGGAAGCAGAGCTGTTTGTTATTGTAACATAAACTGTTTGTCAAGGACAGACTAGCTCACTGTATCTTCACTAAAGGTCTAGAAGGAACGAGCAGCCTATAACCTGTTATTCTCGTAACGTAACCATAAGGAAGCAGAGCTGTTTGTTATTGTAACATAAACTGTTTATCAAGGGTAGACTAGCTCCTGTATCTTCACTAAAGGTCTAGAAGGAACGAGCAGCCTATAACCTGTGTATTCTCGTAACGTAACCATAAGGAAGCAGAGCTGTTTGTTATTGTAACATAAACTGTTTATCAAGGGTAGACTAGCTCACTGTATCTTCACTAAAGGTCTAGAAGGAACGAGCAGCCTATAACCAGTGTATTCTCGTAACGTAATCATAAGGAAGCAGAGCTGTTTGTTATTGTAACATAAACTGTTTGTCAAGGACAGACTAGCTCAGTGTATCTTCACTAAAGGTCTAGAAGGAACGAGCAGCCTATAACCTGTGTATTCTCGTAACGTAATCATAAGGAAGCAGAGCTGTTTGTTATTGTAACATAAACTGTTTATCAAGGATAGACTAGCTCACTGTATCTTCACTAAAGGTCTAGAAGGAACGAGCAGCCTATAACCTGTGTATTCTCGTAACGTAACCATAAGGAAGCAGAGCTGTTTGTTATTGTAACATAAACTGTTTATCAAGGGTAGACTAGCTCACTGTATCTTCACTAAAGGTCTAGAAGGAACGAGCAGCCTATAACCTGTGTATTCTCGTAACGTAACCATAAGGAAGCAGAGCTGTTTGTTATTGTAACATAAACTGTTTATCAAGGGTAGACTAGCTCAGTGTATCTTCACTAAAGGTCTAGAAGGAACGAGCAGCCTATAACCTGTGTATTCTCGTAACGTAATCATAAGGAAGCAGAGCTGTTTGTTATTGTAACATAAACTGTTTATCAAGGGTAGACTAGCTCAGTGTATCTTCACTAAAGGTCTAGAAGGAACGAGCAGCCTATAACCTGTGTATTCTCGTAACGTAACCATAAGGAAGCAGAGCTGTTTGTTATTGTAACATAAACTGTTTATCAAGGGTAGACTAGCTCAGTGTATCTTCACTAAAGGTCTAGAAGGAACGAGCAGCCTATAACCAGTGTATTCTCGTAACGTAACCATAAGGAAGCAGAGCTGTTTGTTATTGTAACATAAACTGTTTATCAAGGGTAGACTAGCTCACTGTATCTTCACTAAAGGTCTAGAAGGAACGAGCAGCCTATAACCTGTGTATTCTCGTAACGTAACCATAAGGAAGCAGAGCTGTTTGTTATTGTAACATAAACTGTTTATCAAGGGTAGACTAGCTCAGTGTATCTTCACTAAAGGTCTAGAAGGAACGAGCAGCCTATAACCAGTGTATTCCCGTAACGTAACCATAAGGAAGCAGAGCTGTTTGTTATTGTAACATAAACTGTTTATCAAGACTAGACTAGCTCACTGTATCTTCACTAAAGGTCTAGAAGGAACGAGCAGCCTATAACCTGTGTATTCTCGTAACGTAACCATAAGGAAGCAGAGCTGTTTGTTATTGTAACATAAACTGTTTGTCAAGACTAGACTAGCTCACTGTATCTTCACTAAAGGTCTAGAAGGAACGAGCAGCCTATAACCTGTGTATTCTCGTAACGTAATCATAAGGAAGCAGAGCTGTTTGTTATTGTAACATAAACTGTTTGTCAAGGACAGACTAGCTCAGTGTATCTTCACTAAAGGTCTAGAAGGAACGAGCAGCCTATAACCTGTGTATTCTCGTAACGTAACCATAAGGAAGCAGAGCTGTTTGTTATTGTAACATAAACTGTTTATCAAGGGTAGACTAGCTCAGTGTATCTTCACTAAAGGTCTAGAAGGAACGAGCAGCCTATAACCTGTGTATTCTCGTAACGTAACCATAAGGAAGCAGAGCTGTTTGTTATTGTAACATAAACTGTTTATCAAGGGCAGACTAGCTCACTGTATCTTCACTAAAGGTCTAGAAGGAACGAGCAGCCTATAACCTGTGTATTCTCGTAACGTAACCATAAGGAAGCAGAGCTGTTTGTTATTGTAACATAAACTGTTTGTCAAGGACAGACTAGCTCAGTGTATCTTCACTAAAGGTCTAGAAGGAACGAGCAGCCTATAACCTGTGTATTCTCGTAACGTAATCATAAGGAAGCAGAGCTGTTTGTTATTGTAACATAAACTGTTTATCAAGGGTAGACTAGCTCACTGTATCTTCACTAAAGGTCTAGAAGGAACGAGCAGCCTATAACCTGTGTATTCTCGTAACGTAATCATAAGGAAGCAGAGCTGTTTGTTATTGTAACTTAAACTGTTTATCAAGGGCAGACTAGCTCACTGTATCTTCACTAAAGGTCTAGAAGGAACGAGCAGCCTATAACCTGTGTATTCTCGTAACGTAACCATAAGAAGCAGAGCTGTTTGTTATTGTAACATAAACTGTTTATCAAGGGCAGACTAGCTCACTGTATCTTCACTAAAGGTCTAGAAGGAACGAGCAGCCTATAACCTGTGTATTCTCGTAACGTAACCATAAGGAAGCAGAGTTGTTTGTTATTGTAACATAAACTGTTTATCAAGGGCAGACTAGCTCACTGTATCTTCACTAAAGGTCTAGAAGGAACGAGCAGCCTATAACCTGTGTATTCTCGTAACGTAATCATAAGGAAGCAGAGCTGTTTGTTATTGTAACATAAACTGTTTGTCAAGGACAGACTAGCTCACTGTATCTTCACTAAAGGTCTAGAAGGAACGAGCAGCCTATAACCTGTGTATTCTCGTAACGTAACCATAAGGAAGCAGAGCTGTTTGTTATTGTAACATAAACTGTTTGTCAAGGACAGACTAGCTCACTGTATCTTCACTAAAGGTCTAGAAGGAACGAGCAGCCTATAACCTGTGTATTCTCGTAACGTAATCATAAGGAAGCAGAGCTGTTTGTTATTGTAACATAAACTGTTTGTCAAGGACAGACTAGCTCACTGTATCTTCACTAAAGGTCTAGAAGGAACGAGCAGCCTATAACCTGTTATTCTCGTAACGTAACCATAAGAAGCAGAGCTGTTTGTTATTGTAACATAAACTGTTTATCAAGGGTAGACTAGCTCACTGTATCTTCACTAAAGGTCTAGTAGGAACGAGCAGCCTATAACCAGTGTATTCTCGTAACGTAACCATAAGGAAGCAGAGCTGTTTGTTATTGTAACATAAACTGTTTATCAAGGGTAGACTAGCTCACTGTATCTTCACTAAAGGTCTAGAAGGAACGAGCAGCCTATAACCAGTGTATTCTCGTAACGTAATCATAAGGAAGCAGAGCTGTTTGTTATTGTAACATAAACTGTTTGTCAAGGACAGACTAGCTCAGTGTATCTTCACTAAAGGTCTAGAAGGAACGAGCAGCCTATAACCTGTGTATTCTCGTAACGTAATCATAAGGAAGCAGAGCTGTTTGTTATTGTAACATAAACTGTTTATCAAGGATAGACTAGCTCACTGTATCTTCACTAAAGGTCTAGAAGGAACGAGCAGCCTATAACCTGTGTATTCTCGTAACGTAACCATAAGGAAGCAGAGCTGTTTGTTATTGTAACATAAACTGTTTATCAAGGGTAGACTAGCTCACTGTATCTTCACTAAAGGTCTAGAAGGAACGAGCAGCCTATAACCTGTGTATTCTCGTAACGTAACCATAAGGAAGCAGAGCTGTTTGTTATTGTAACATAAACTGTTTATCAAGGGTAGACTAGCTCAGTGTATCTTCACTAAAGGTCTAGAAGGAACGAGCAGCCTATAACCTGTGTATTCTCGTAACGTAATCATAAGGAAGCAGAGCTGTTTGTTATTGTAACATAAACTGTTTATCAAGGGTAGACTAGCTCAGTGTATCTTCACTAAAGGTCTAGAAGGAACGAGCAGCCTATAACCTGTGTATTCTCGTAACGTAACCATAAGGAAGCAGAGCTGTTTGTTATTGTAACATAAACTGTTTATCAAGGGTAGACTAGCTCAGTGTATCTTCACTAAAGGTCTAGAAGGAACGAGCAGCCTATAACCAGTGTATTCTCGTAACGTAACCATAAGGAAGCAGAGCTGTTTGTTATTGTAACATAAACTGTTTATCAAGGGTAGACTAGCTCACTGTATCTTCACTAAAGGTCTAGAAGGAACGAGCAGCCTATAACCTGTGTATTCTCGTAACGTAACCATAAGGAAGCAGAGCTGTTTGTTATTGTAACATAAACTGTTTATCAAGGGTAGACTAGCTCAGTGTATCTTCACTAAAGGTCTAGAAGGAACGAGCAGCCTATAACCAGTGTATTCCCGTAACGTAACCATAAGGAAGCAGAGCTGTTTGTTATTGTAACATAAACTGTTTATCAAGACTAGACTAGCTCACTGTATCTTCACTAAAGGTCTAGAAGGAACGAGCAGCCTATAACCTGTGTATTCTCGTAACGTAACCATAAGGAAGCAGAGCTGTTTGTTATTGTAACATAAACTGTTTGTCAAGACTAGACTAGCTCACTGTATCTTCACTAAAGGTCTAGAAGGAACGAGCAGCCTATAACCTGTGTATTCTCGTAACGTAATCATAAGGAAGCAGAGCTGTTTGTTATTGTAACATAAACTGTTTGTCAAGGACAGACTAGCTCAGTGTATCTTCACTAAAGGTCTAGAAGGAACGAGCAGCCTATAACCTGTGTATTCTCGTAACGTAACCATAAGGAAGCAGAGCTGTTTGTTATTGTAACATAAACTGTTTATCAAGGGTAGACTAGCTCAGTGTATCTTCACTAAAGGTCTAGAAGGAACGAGCAGCCTATAACCTGTGTATTCTCGTAACGTAACCATAAGGAAGCAGAGCTGTTTGTTATTGTAACATAAACTGTTTATCAAGGGCAGACTAGCTCACTGTATCTTCACTAAAGGTCTAGAAGGAACGAGCAGCCTATAACCTGTGTATTCTCGTAACGTAACCATAAGGAAGCAGAGCTGTTTGTTATTGTAACATAAACTGTTTGTCAAGGACAGACTAGCTCAGTGTATCTTCACTAAAGGTCTAGAAGGAACGAGCAGCCTATAACCTGTGTATTCTCGTAACGTAATCATAAGGAAGCAGAGCTGTTTGTTATTGTAACATAAACTGTTTATCAAGGGTAGACTAGCTCACTGTATCTTCACTAAAGGTCTAGAAGGAACGAGCAGCCTATAACCTGTGTATTCTCGTAACGTAATCATAAGGAAGCAGAGCTGTTTGTTATTGTAACATAAACTGTTTATCAAGGGCAGACTAGCTCACTGTATCTTCACTAAAGGTCTAGAAGGAACGAGCAGCCTATAACCTGTGTATTCTCGTAACGTAACCATAAGAAGCAGAGCTGTTTGTTATTGTAACATAAACTGTTTATCAAGGGCAGACTAGCTCACTGTATCTTCACTAAAGGTCTAGAAGGAACGAGCAGCCTATAACCTGTGTATTCTCGTAACGTAACCATAAGGAAGCAGAGCTGTTTGTTATTGTAACATAAACTGTTTATCAAGGGCAGACTAGCTCACTGTATCTTCACTAAAGGTCTAGAAGGAACGAGCAGCCTATAACCTGTGTATTCTCGTAACGTAATCATAAGGAAGCAGAGCTGTTTGTTATTGTAACATAAACTGTTTGTCAAGGACAGACTAGCTCACTGTATCTTCACTAAAGGTCTAGAAGGAACGAGCAGCCTATAACCTGTGTATTCTCGTAACGTAACCATAAGGAAGCAGAGCTGTTTGTTATTGTAACATAAACTGTTTGTCAAGGACAGACTAGCTCACTGTATCTTCACTAAAGGTCTAGAAGGAACGAGCAGCCTATAACCTGTGTATTCTCGTAACGTAATCATAAGGAAGCAGAGCTGTTTGTTATTGTAACATAAACTGTTTATCAAGGGCAGACTAGCTCAGTGTATCTTCACTAAAGGTCTAGAAGGAACGAGCAGCCTATAACCTGTGTATTCTCGTAACGTAACCATAAGGAAGCAGAGCTGTTTGTTATTGTAACATAAACTGTTTGTCAAGGACAGACTAGCTCACTGTATCTTCACTAAAGGTCTAGAAGGAACGAGCAGCCTATAACCTGTGTATTCTCGTAACGTAACCATAAGGAAGCAGAGCTGTTTGTTATTGTAACATAAACTGTTTATCAAGGGTAGACTAGCTCACTGTATCTTCACTAAAGGTCTAGAAGGAACGAGCAGCCTATAACCTGTGTATTCTCGTAACGTAACCATAAGGAAGCAGAGCTGTTTGTTATTGTAACATAAACTGTTTGTCAAGGACAGACTAGCTCAGTGTATCTTCACTAAAGGTCTAGAAGGAACGAGCAGCCTATAACCTGTGTATTCTCGTAACGTAATCATAAGGAAGCAGAGCTGTTTGTTATTGTAACATAAACTGTTTATCAAGGGTAGACTAGCTCAGTGTATCTTCACTAAAGGTCTAGAAGGAACGAGCAGCCTATAACCTGTGTATTCTCGTAACGTAACCATAAGGAAGCAGAGCTGTTTGTTATTGTAACATAAACTGTTTATCAAGGGTAGACTAGCTCACTGTATCTTCACTAAAGGTCTAGAAGGAACGAGCAGCCTATAACCTGTGTATTCTCGTAACGTAACCATAAGGAAGCAGAGCTGTTTGTTATTGTAACATAAACTGTTTATCAAGGGTAGACTAGCTCACTGTATCTTCACTAAAGGTCTAGAAGGAACGAGCAGCCTATAACCTGTGTATTCTCGTAACGTAACCACAAGGAAGCAGAGCTGTTTGATATTGTAACTCAAGCCTGATGAATGAATGCAGACGGCCACGAGTGGAAGCTTGCAGATAAGCTATATTACGTCATCACTCCCGGTACATTTCCTGTACACTTCGGCAATAGTGGAATGCAGCAGTTGAGGCTCAGTGGATGTGTTCGAATTATATCAATATGCAAACACTGCCGCGCAGAAAACAATTGTTAATTCCTGTAAATCAGTGATATTTATGTTTACCTCAATCGCCTTCCAGTGCTAATGAAAACATCAAAGTCCACCACTGCCCTATTTTCCTTCTATTAGAACATTGTCAACGCATCACAACTATATACCATGCTGCGCTAACTTCGATCGTGTCCCGCTATCGGTCCCCAGGATGCTATCCCTAGTTATCAGAGTCCATTCTTGTTTCAGGCTCTTTGCAGTTGACACATTCAGTTCCATTTGGTACATTCCTATTCTGCTCCCAAGCAGTCATGTCAATCTGTTGCCACCGCTTCTTTCCTTGGTTTTGTCCCACAAGTCATTGAGTTTTTCCGTTTTGCTTCCTCTTTCCATGATTGGCATACTCCATCACATTCCATTTATGATGAGTAGGGAAAGCATCCTGCGAACCGATAGCGGGACAGAATCGATGCTAACGCAGTATGGTATATAGTTGTGATGTGTTGTGTGTACTAATTGAAGGCAGTGATACACTGTGATGTTTTCACTAACAGTGAAAGGTAAATATAAATATCACTGATTTACAAGAACTAACAATTTTAATATTTATTATTAAATATTAATATTTAATTATCATTATCCGTTTCATTTTCTCTCAAGATACATAGACTGCAATGCACAACATAACGTTCTTAAATGTGAATCGTCTCCGATTGGCACGTAAACAGGCTCCACACCATAAGATGTTATTGGAGCAAAACGGAAATAGTACACATCACCGACAATTCGCTAAGATAGTCCATCAGCAATTATTTCACGTATTATTGAACATCTGACATTTCTTTTCCAAACGCTCTCATCACTTTCTCTCTCACACAGGTCTCTGATTAATTACTTGCACATGTTCATCGGCAGTTCAATGCTTGATGTTACCAAATATGTGTTATGTCGTAGATATATCTGTAAAGTTCTTCTGCAAGTCTTCATTTGAAGCATTGCCTTTTACAATCCTGACTGAAGAACATGCACCATCATGAAAGACATTACTTACCTGTAAAATAGTATTGTAATATAGTATACTGCTGCGTCGAGCCACGTTCCCCAACGCGTTACTACAGGTTGTTTACATGCGGTGCGTGCAGTCGGTCTCTACTCGGTAGGTATGTAACAGGTATCGTCAAGTGTCCCGCTATCGCCCCCAAGATGCTATCCCTAGTTATTATATTTATAATATTGTTGTATTTGTATTATATTTGTACATTTCAATTCATTTTGTCATGAGATGTCAGTAACCTAATGGATTAAAATCCAGTAAAGGCATACGTAATAAGAACAACAACAATTGTGCTGAACTTTTGTATGGTTTGCTGTTTGTGGTGGAAGTGCTCGCTCGACCAGAAGGCACTTCCCAAGTCTACGATAAGGCAGATGGATCAATGTGCAGTGCCCCACGGCTACACGGCAAATTAGTGCTTTAGGTGGCTGTGCTTTGTCGTTATTCATTTCTTTCAAGTTGTAAAGAGCGATATGGCGGCCGTTGCCATGGTTACCGCTGCATTTATTGTATTTAATCAATCAATAACAAGCAATTCTGTACCTTATTAAACGATCAAGTGGCAAAACTCTTTGATGTGTTACAGTCACACGACTTTCTTTATCTATTAGCAAATTATTACTATTCTATTGAATATTCACAAAGAAAGGTTTATACACGTCTTTCATTTTAATCTCTCGCAATCTAAACAAATGAATAAATATTTTGAATTTAATATAAGACGAGGCGGCCAATCGTATCCCACCTAGCCGGTCCGGGTTCGACCCCAAGCGCCCGCATGTGGGATTTGTAGTGGACGAAACGTCCTTGGGGCGGGTTTTTTCCGGGTCCTCCGGTTTCCCCCGCCACTCATTCTATCAATTGCTCCATCATCGTCTTTCCTATCATCCATTTCGCTTGTATTTCATATCATCCACTTCCTCACGTTCTTACTACGGGCTGACCACTCCTTCCAGGTTCTCCATTCTGTGGCTTCATGCCGTTGGCTCCCGGACTGGCATCCGCTTGCAAGTTCTACGGGGAGGGGGGGCAGTCCTACAAATACGGGGAAGGTAAACCGACTGCGAAACGAAACAAATCTGACGTGTTGCATTCACATGACTTTCTCTACATTCTGCAACAAATTATTCTTAATAAGCTAATTCATACGAAATTGTCTCATTACTTGCTTTCATGTAAGTAGAAGGGAGTACTATAGACTAAAACGGTAGTCAAATGTTTTAAAAGCTGGTTGCTATGTGATTAAAATTCCTGCATTTGTATGGACACGAGTTGACAAATTTCCGTATGAGAAAAGTATGTACATTTTATAACTGAAACCAATGAAAAGGAATATCTCGGAAACGGTCAACTTATGAAAAAACTGTATATAACATAAATTGTATGTTTTAAGCAGTTCTACATTTTTTTGTGAAATAAGTTTTTCTCTATTTCTTAAGATGTACCAGTTATGCAAAATTCCGAATAAAGTTGTATCCAAAGGCTACTCCCAGAAAATTCGATATATATATTATATTTTCATGCAAATATCTTTAATATATGGTCTTTTAATCAAAATCGATACAGCTATTTTTGAGAAACTCAGAATTTTCGAACATTTTTTCTATATAAGGGGTAGTTGGGGGTGGGGGAATTCTGTTGAAAATGTTTGTGTCATATCCTTGGAAGATACTGAACTTAAATACCAAGTTTGGTATTTAACGGTCTTTTAGTTTTTGAGCTAGGCTCTCCACAGACACACGCGGATCTTTTTCTAAAAACGTTTTTTTTTGGATACAGGGGACACTAAAACATAAATTTCCGGTGAAATCTCGGTATCGAATTGTTGGGTACATTGCAATACCTTCTCTATACACTATTTACATAGTACGTGTAGAGAAAGTAAAATGTAAAGTGATGTGAATTCTAAAGTTTAACAAAAACATCTTTTTCCTTCTCTTGGCTACTAATTAACTGAAGATATAAATGGGAGGCGCATACTTGTAAATTGACACTCTCAACTTTCTCGTAAACTTTTATCTAACTCTTTTCCATATTCGAAATGTTCTACACGACACAATTTTTCAGTACTTTTTACTTTCTCTACACGTACTATGTACATAGTGTATAGAGAAGGTATTGTAATGCACTCAAAAATTCTATACCGAGATTTCACCGGAAATATATGTTATACGGTCCCCTTATAAAAAAACATTTTTAGAAAAACGTCCGTGTGTGTCTGTGTCCATGTTTCTGTGAACACGATAAGTCAAAAACGAAAAGTCGGTAAAATACCAAACTTGGTATTTGTATGTATGTATGTATTTATTTCTCTGCAAGTGGGTATCACCCGGTGGCAGAGTTATATATGTATACAAGATATATGAACAATAAATCACAGCTGCCAGTTTATGGCTTTGTAAGCTAGATATAATAGTTATTTACAACAAATATGAAAACATTAATTTTTCTCTCAATTCAGATTAATTAATTTCATAATTAGAATCACCAACCAATTTAACATTTGTATTTACAACAATATGAAATCACAAGCATTTCATTTAAGGAATATTTACAAAAATTATCCAACATTAATATCAAGATTTTTCCTAAATTTCTTCAGAGACAGGGGACAACCCCGAAAGGCTGCTCCAGGCAATTCATTCCAGTCTTTTATGGTTCTATTTACAAAGGAGAACTTTCCCACGTCAGTTCTGTATCTTCTACCCTTAATTTTGAACGGGTGATCGTTTCGTGCATAGTAAGTTGGCTTTTCCAGTTTGTCAGTAACGTCCTCCCATGCGTTTAAGCCAGCGTAAGCTTTAAATAAAGCACACAACCTCTGTTTCTCACGCCTAACTTTCAACGGCTCCCATTTTATCTCTTCAGCGTTTGTAGGCCCAAAATATTTACCCCTTTTTATGAATTTTATAGCCCTTTTCTGGATCTTTTCTAACGAATCAATTTGATTTACTCTATACGGGTGCCAACAAGTTACTCCAAATTCCATGACCGGCCGCACTAAGGACTTGTACGCGATTTCCCTGGACTTTGCACTCCCCTTTTTTAAAATCCTCATTAAGAAGTGCAGTGTTTTCCACGCTTTCTTAGATACCGAATTTACCTGCTCGTCCCATCCAGCATTACTCGCCAACTAAACTCCCAATTATTTTTCAGCTGTCCACCTGTGGAATTTTTTCCCCACCCATGTGATAGTTTTGCAGAATTTTTTCCCTAGATCTATTAAATACAATTGACTTACTTTTGCCAGCGTTAACTTTCATTTTATTTGCAGCAGCCCAATCACTAATTTCATTTAAATCTCCCTGAAGAGCAGCCTCATCTTCAACATTTCTAATGTTATTGTACATAATACAATCGTCTGCAAACAACCTTATCTGGCATTTTATATTGACAGTTATGTCGTTTACAAAAATAAGAAAAAGTAACGGCCCCAGTACTGAGCCTTGGGGTACGCCCGAGCTTACCATACCCCTTTCAGGTAGCTCCTTGCCTACTTTTACCCTTTGCGATCTTCCTTCCAAAATGTTTTTAACCCATAGAACTACGCGTTTATCAATTCCTGTAGCAGTTAGCTTCTGGATAAGTAAATTATATGATACAACATCAATAGCTTTGGAAAAATCTATCACCACTGCATCTGTTCTTCCCCCTGCATCCACCTCCTCTGCTAAATCTTGAAATAATGACGTTATCTGGCTTTCACACGAGTATCCAGGTCTAAACCCATGTTGCGCTTTATTGAACCACTTTTTGTTTTCTAATTCCTCCCGTATGTATTCCACAATTAAATGTTCCATCAATTTGCACACTACTGAAGTTAGGCTGACTGGTCGGTAATTATTTAGTTCTGTTTTATTTCCGCCTTTATGAACTGGAACTACAATCGCGGTTTTCCAGTCCTCCGGTAAGGCACAGTTATTTATTGACATATTAAAAAAAGCATTAGATACGGAATCATGGATTCCCCTCCAATTTTTAGTATTTCGGTCGGTATATTATCAGGCCACCTCGACTTTCGATTTTGCAATATTCTGATCCTTCTGCGCAATTTGGATGCCATTATTTGAAAAACGGAATTTCCACTATCCTCAATTCCCAATTTATAATTATAATCCGTTTTGTTAAAAACAGACACAAAATGTGAATTTAATGCGTTCGCTTTTTCCTTATCGTTCAATATGGCAATTCCATTTTCCTCGAGTTCTGGTATGCCAAGTTTATTTCCCCTGCGTCTACTTACATAATTGTAAAAAGATTTCCAACTATTATTGGTCCCGCTAAGAATTTGTTCTAAGAACCGCTCCTGGGCTTGCAACGTTTCGTCTTTCAATTGTTTAGCTAATTCTTTATATCTGTTAAAATGCCAATCTGACTTCTTCCGTTTATGAAACGCGCGTCTAGACTTTCGTTTAAGTATTCTGATGGATCTTGTATAATATTCTGGATCATTATTTTGTTTGATAACTTTGTATGGAACGTATTTCTTTATTGATTCTGAAATAAGTATTTTGAAACTATCCCATGCTGCATCTACATTTGTTGCAGATTTTACAAACAGGCAAAATTGCTTTTTCAGAAAAGTCTGAATTCCATCTACGTCTGCTGTGCAGAAGTTAAAACTAATAATTTCCTCTCGTTCAAACCGGTTTCGCACCTTCCAGTTTATGTCTAATTGTCACTTATACCTGGCAAAACCTCACATGCGCTAAACAATGACTCAGGTCTGCATAGAAACACGTCCAATACAGCCGATTTCCGGGTATCTGTTTTGACTACCTGCGAAAACCCATGATCCCAAACCAGAAGGTTAACAGCACATTGAGCTTCGCCTTCTAATAACTGCCCATCCCAGTTTACATTTGGCAAATTTAGATCTGCTGCTAAAATAACATTTTTTCCCGTTTCCGAAGAAATTTTTTCACTAGTTTATGAAGAGTTTTAAAGTTAGTTTCGCCAGGTGGTCTGTAACACGCTATTAATGTAATGTTATTTGCTTCGTTTTCGTGATCGATAATTTCAATGGCCATCATTTCTACGTCTTCTTCCACCCACAATATCTTACTGCTTAACTCTAACTTTGTACAAATAAAAATTCCCCCTCCCCTTCCTTCCCTGTCCCTCCTAAACACCCTGTAATCTGATCTAAATATCTCCGCGTCATTAATATCAACACTGAGCCATGACTCCGTACCTATAATCACACTTGGGTTACTTATTTCCATTAAATTCCAAAATTCTAATGTTTTGTTTATGATGCTTCGGCAATTTACCTGTAACAGCCTTAAGGAATGTGCCCCAACCTGAGAATCGTCGCTTCCCCGAAGCCGTTGTCAGTGCTGCCCGGTGACACCGCTCCACTCGGATACCCTCGCGAACAATGCTGCCAACTTTGAAGTTCCTCTTCTGTTTAGGTGAACACCATCCCGTCCATAGTCCCAGTCGTCAATCCACAAACTGCACATCCAGTCGTTCAGCCACCCACGAAAACGCGTCGTTTACCTGTTTCTCAAAACTCCACTGATGACAATGTTTGCTGAGGGAAACAGTGCCTTTGTCTTCTTAACTAAATCATACATGTCTCCCATCACATAGTCAGAACTCCTTCGTAGGTCATTACTTCCAACGTGTAATACGATGGTCCGGTAGTTGCTTTCTTCCTCCTCTCGCTTCTTCTCAATTTCCCTCAGAAGGCCGTCAGTCTTTATGCCAGGGTAACAAGCTACCTTTGCATTTGTAGTTCCCGCGTGTCTAACGATAGAGTCGCCGATGATCAAACATGGTTTCTCCTCTTTCTTTAGATCATCTTCCCGTGTCTCCGCCAGTCTTTATGCCAGGGTAACAAGCTACCTTTGCATTTGTAGTTCCCGCGTGTCTAACGATAGAGTCGCCGATGATCAAACATGGTTTCTCCTCTTTCTTTAGGTCATCTTCCCGTGTCTCCGCCAGTCTTTATGCCAGGGTAACAAGCTACCTTTGCATTTGTAGTTCCCGCGTGTCTAACGATAGAGTCGCCGATGATCAAACATGGTTTCTCCTCTTTCTTTAGGTCATCTTCGCTTGTCTCCCTCAGCAGGCCGTCAGTCTTTATGCCAGGGTAACAAGCTACCTTTGCATTTGTAGTTCCCGCGTGTCTAACGATAGAGTCGCCGATGATCAAACATGGTTTCTCGTCTTTCTTTAGGTCATCTTCCCGTGTCTCCCTCAGTAAGCGGTTTTCTTCTTTAAGCTTCCCAATAATATCTTCCGCTGGTTTCAGCTTGTCGCATAAGCCTTGTAGTTCCTCCTGCAGCTGCTCCAATTTTTTATCATTTGCGGTGACGGTCACATCTCTCCTGCAATCCTTACATGACCAGTTTTCTTCTATGTTCTGTTCTCTCTTAATTTTTTGACAGCCAAAATGGTACCATCTCGCGCATGAAATACCCGTCCTCAGTGCTTTGTTGCAGCTTCCACATCTTTCATCTCCTACAGGTCCTGGATTTATTTCAACTCCTCCTATCACAAGCAGGGCTAGTAATACAAAAGCCATAAAATAATAATTCTTTGTAGTTTCCGTAGCTCCAGTCGCCTCTCTACCTGCTTTCCGCGGTCGCCTGCCCGACCACATTCCTACCCTCGCCCGGTAAACAACCAGATCCACACCCATTGTTCTGCTGCTACCTGCCTCCCACTGGTGCGTCCGCACTGCTCGAGATCCCAAACCAGAGTTTAGTATCTTCTAGGGATGCGACATGAAGATTTTGAGGAAAATACTCCCACCCCAAACTACCGTTTACATGGACTTTTTTCGAAAATTTTTATTTTCTCAAAAATGGCTCTCACGATTTTGATTAAAATATTGTATACCAAAGATATTTACCTGACAAACAAACTGTATATCTTGAATCTTCTGGGAATAGCCTCTAAAGACTACTTTATTCTGGATGATTTTTACGGAATTTTGCATAACGGCTAAACCGTAAGAGATGGACAAAAACTTAACACAGAGAAAATGTAGAGCACGTTAAAACACACAATTTATGTTATATACACATTTTACGTGGAGTTGATCGTTTTTAAGATATCCCTTGTTTTCTGGTTTCAGCTTTGAAAAACATACTTTTGTCATACAGGGATTTGTCAGCTTCTGTCCATACAAACTAAAACTTCAGTCACATAACAACCAGCTTTTGACTATCACTTTAATCTATGGCACTCCGTAATTTCGCTTCTAGTTACAAGGAAGGAAGTAATAAGACTATTTCTGCTAAGGTTTTCTCGATTTTTATTTTACCGTCGTCTGGTTCTCAATGATGAAATTATGCGAGTCGCAACGTTATTTTCATCTTGCTCGGCTTATTGACAGTAAAATTTAGAAAAAGTGTTATGTTTGCTGGCATTTCCTTACAGGAAAGTGGACTACATTATATCGCGCTGCTGAAAGAATTATTCGTGCCAGAAAAGGAAGACTGCAGAGTAATAACTGCAAGAAAATGCAAATACCAACACGCAAGTTCAAGTCCTAAAAATGTGTCGAATAATAGAGTTATTTGTATGATGAGACCAATTTACATGTAAACTGCTCTGATTGGCTTCAAATTCAATTTATTTTACGTCACTTTTAGGTACACCGGCTTTTGTAGCCCACTTTCACAGGAGGGGCACCTGTGATGTGCTCCATTCACATGGCTTTCTCTACATCTCTGCAACAAATTAGTGATAAAAAGCTTAGGCTTCTATTTACTTCATGCTCGAGAAAAAATTAGAACTTGCTTCCTTGTAAGTAGAAGCGAAATAAATGTGTACGATAGGTTGAAATGACAGTCAAAAGTTGGTTGATATGTGACTGAAGTTCCTTTGTTTATATGGACACGAGTTGTCAAATTCCTGTATGAGAAAAATATAAGTTTCTTAAAGCTGAAACCAAAAACAAGGAATATGTTAAAAACGATCAACTCCAATGTATATAACATAAATTGTGTGTTTTAACGTGCTCTACATTTTTGTATAGTAAGTTTTTATCTATCTCTTACCCTTTAGCAGTTATACAAAATTCCGTAAATTTCATCCAGAATAAAGTAAGCTTCAGAGGCTATTCCCAGAAAATTGAAAATATACATTTTATTTCTTAAGTAAATATCTTTAATATTTGATATTTTAATCAAAATCGTTAGAGCCATTTTTGAGAACAACCAAAATTTCGAAAAACGTTCCATATAAAGGGTAGTTTGGGGTGGGGAGATTTTCTCATAACCTTCGTGTCTTATCCTTGGAAGATACTAAACTTCGGTATTTTACTGACTTTTCGTTTTTGAGTTATCGTGTTCAGAGACACACGGACACACACACACACACACACACACACACACACACACACACACACACAGAAACCTTTTTGTGAAAATGTTTTCTTGTGATTCAGGGAACATATACATTTCTTTCGTGGAGTTGATCGTTTTCTAGATATTCCTTGTTGTTGGTTTCAGCCTTGAAAAGCTTATACTTTTCTCATACAGGAATTTTTCAACTCCTGTCTACACAAACAAAGGAGTCACATGGCAACCAGCTTTTGACTATCACTTTAACCTGTGGTACTCCCTTATTTCGCTTCTATTTACAAGGAAGCAAGTAATAAGACTATTTCTATTAATTGTTTCTCGATGAGCATGAATTAAATATAAGCATAAGCTTTTTAACAATAATTTGTTGCACAGATGTAGAGAAACTGCACATTCAGATTTTTATCAACTGAATATCTAATTTAACCAAAGAAGAATCACCACACGATTAAAAATCAAGTAATGGTCTTTTAAAACATATTCTTTATTTCTTGTCACTTAGAATACTGGGTCTGTAATAATATATTTGTACAATAAATATTGTGTGTTTAAATAATAAATTAGAAATAAAGATTAAGGCTTTAAATACATTTTAGCAGACAGTAAAAAAGATTTAGAATCTGAGCTATATGGCTGGCACATTCACTAAAATGTTCAACACTGCAGCCAACATTTGGTTATTTTGGGTCAACGCCATCAAAATAGGATTACATAAAACTATAGAGCATACAGCAAAACATGGTTATAACCAAACAAGTAGAAACTGATATAGATCATAGGCTTGATGAGGTCTAGCTTGATTTGATCCAGTCTGGCAGTAGAATATAGCTCACATCAGGTGATATTTAACACCAAACAAGTAGAAACTGATATAGATCATAGGCTTGATGAGGTCTAGCTTGATTTGATCCAGTCTGGCAGTAGAATATAGCTCACATCAGGTGATATTTAACACCAAACAAGTAGAAACTGATATAGATCATAGACTTGATGAGGTCTAGCTTGATTTGATCCAGTCTGGCAGTAGAATATAGCTCACATCAGGTGATATTTAACACCAAACAAGTAGAAACTGATATAGATCATAGGCTTGATGAGGTCTAGCTTGATTTGATCCAGTCTGGCAGTAGAATATAGCTCACATCAGGTGATATTTAACACCAAACAAGTAGAAACTGATATAGATCATAGACTTGATGAGGTCTAGCTTGATTTGATCCAGTCTGGCAGTAGAATATAGCTCACATCAGGTGATATTTAACACCAAACAAGTAGAAACTGATATAGATCATAGACTTGATGAGGTCTAGCTTGATTTGATCCAGTCTGGCAGTAGAATATAGCTCACATCAGGTGATATTTAACACCAAACAAGTAGAAACTGATATAGATCATAGACTTGATGAGGTCTAGCTTGATTTGACCCAGTCTGACAGTAGAATATAGCTCACATCAGGTGATATTTAACACCAAACAAGTAGAAGTTCATATGGATCATAGGCTTGATGAGGTCCAGCTTGATTTGTTCCAGTCTGACAGTAGAATATAGCTCAAATCAGATGATATTTAACACCAAACAAGCAGAAGCTCATATGGATCATAGGCTTGTTGAGGTCCAGCTACATCTATTCCAGTCTGACAGTAGAATATAGCTCACATCAGATGATATTTAACACCAAACAAGCAGAAGTTCATATGGAACATAGGCTTGTTGAGGTCCAGCTACATCTATTCCAATCTGACAGTAGAATATAGCCCACATCAGATGATATTTAACACCAAACAAGCAGAAGCTCATATGGATCATAGGCTTGTTGAGGTCCAGCTGGATCTGTTCCAGTCTGACAGTAGAATATAGCTCACATCAGATGATATTTAACACCAAACAAGCAGAAGTTCATATGGATTATAGGCTTGTTGAGGTCCAGCCAGATTTGTTCCAGTCTGACGGTAGAATATAGCTCACATCAGATGATATTTAACACCAAACAAGCAGAAGTTCATATGGATCATAGGCTTGTTGAGGTCCAGCTACATCTATTCCAATCTGACAGTAGAATATAGCCCACATCAGATGATATTTAACACCAAACAAGCAGAAGCTCATATGGATCATAGGCTTGTTGAGGTCCAGCTGGATCTGTTCCAGTCTGACAGTAGAATATAGCTCACATCAGATGATATTTAACACCAAACAAGCAGAAGTTCATATGGATTATAGGCTTGTTGAGGTCCAGCCATATTTGTTCCAGTCTGACGGTAGAATATAGCTCACATCAGATGATATTTAACACCAAACAAGCAGAAACTCATATGGATCATAGGCTTGTTGAGGTCCAGCTGGATCTGTTCCAGTCTGACAGTAGAATATAGCTCACATCAGATTATATTTAACACCAAACAAGCAGAAGCTCATATGGATCATAGGCTTGTTGAGGTCCAGCAGGATCTGTTCCAGTCTGACAGTAGAATATAGCTCTCATCAGATTATATTTAACACCAAACAAGCAGAAGCTCATATGGATCATAGGCTTGTTGAAGTCCAGCTGGATCTGTTCCAGTCTGACAGTAGAATATAGCTCACATCAGATGATATTTAACACCAAACAAGCAGAAGCTCATATGGATCATAGGCTTGTTGAGGTCCAGCTGGATCTGTTCCAGTCTGACAGTAGAATATAGCTCTCATCAGATTATATTTAACACCAAACAAGCAGAAGTTCATATGGATCATAGGCTTGTTGAGGTCCAGCTGTATCTGTTCCAGTCTGACAGTAGAATATAGCTCACATCAGATTATATTTAACACCAAACAAGCAGAAGTTCATATGGATCATAGGCTTGTTGAGGTCCAGCTGTATCTGTTCCAGTCTGACAGTAGAATATAGCTCACATCAGATTATATTTAACACCAAACAAGCAGAAGTTCATATGGATCATAGGCTTGTTGAGGTCCAGCTGTATCTGTTCCAGTCTGACAGTAGAATATAGCTCACATCAGATGATATTTAACACCAAACAAGCAGAAGTTCATATGGATCATAGATTTGTTGAGGTCCAGCTGTATCTGTTCCAGTCTGACAGTAGAATATAGCTCTCATCAGATTATATTTAACACCAAACAAATAGAAGCTCATATGGATCATTGGCTTGTTGAGGTCCAGCTGGATCTGTTCCAGTCTGACAGTAGAATATAGCTCTCATCAGATTATATTTAACACCAAACAAATAGAAGCTCATATGGATCATTGGCTTGTTGAGGTCCAGCTGTATCTGTTCCAGTCTGACAGTAGAATATAGCTCTCATCAGATTATATTTAACACCAAACAAATAGAAGCTCATATGGATCATAGATTTGTTGAGGTCCAGCTGTATCTGTTCCAGTCTGACAGTAGAATATAGCTCTCATCAGATTATATTTAACACCAAACAAATAGAAGCTCATATGGATCATAGATTTGTTGAGGTCCAGCTGTATCTGTTCCAGTCTGACAGTAGAATATAGCTCTCATCAGATTATATTTAACACCAAACAAATAGAAGCTCATATGGATCATAGATTTGTTGAGGTCCAGCTGTATCTGTTCCAGTCTGACAGTAGAATATAGCTCTCATCAGATTATATTTAACACCAAACAAATAGAAGCTCATATGGATCATTGGCTTGTTGAGGTCCAGCCAGATTTGTTCCAGTCTGACAGTAGAATATAGTACTGGGGTCGGCTGATAAGTCCCGGGCCTCTGAATGAAAACAGCATTTAAAACTTTTTTTTTTTTGCTTTATTTCTCAACACAATCTCCAGAAAAGCTAATACATTTGTCATATCGGCGTTCTAATTTAATTAAACCATCTCTGTAGTGCGATTTATCAAGGTCCTCAAAATAGCTGTTTACCACATCAATGACCTCCTCGTTGCTGTGAAATCTTCGTCCTCCAAGATCTTTTTTGGGGTTTGGGAACAAGTGATAGTCACTGGGTGCTAGATCTGGAAAATAGAAAGGCTGTTCAAGAGCATTGTCTTGATGCAACAAGATTTTTTTTTTTTTGCTAAATTTGGTAATTTTCTTTTCACTTCATCACTCTAACGTTGTAGTAAGCTTGAGTAGTAGTCACCAGTGATACTTTTACACTTTTCCAAGTAATCAATACAAATAATTACCTGTGAATCCCAGAAAATACTCGCCATAAGCTTGTTAGCTGACAAAATTGACTACCTTTTTTTGGAATTGGTTCACCTGGCGCAATCCACTGTTTTGACTGTGATTTACTTTCTGGAGTGTAGTGGTGTATTCAAGTTTCATCCATGGTAGTAAGCCGTCTCAAAAGTTCCTTGGGATTTTTACGGATGGGCTCCATATTTTTCTTTTTTTTTGCATCTGTTGATCAGGTGTCAAAAAACGCGGCACCCATCTTGCGCAGACTTTGTGAAATCCCAAAACATTACTTAAATATTACCTGCACATTCTTTTGATATGTTTACAGCCTCTGCATCTCAAACAACTTTAATCTGCGGTCTTCCAGTACTAAACGATGACCTTTTTTCAATGATCTCTGGAGTTGTCACTTCTACAGGGCGTCCAGAGCGAGGCTCATCACTAGTGCTCGTACGTCCCATTTTAAACCCTGCAGCCCACCTTTTAATCATTGAATATGAAGGGGCAGAGTCTTTCAATGTACTGTCCATTTCCTCCTTGATTTCTTCAAATGTTAATCCTTTCAAATGGAAGTATTTAATCAATGCTCGTTTTTCCAACTCTAAAGTTGTCTTGTTTACAATGCTGTCATTGGAAAACTAAACAAGCTATTGGCCTGTAACTATGGATACAAGCTAGTCTAGAGTTAAACTACCGTCTAACTGGCCTAGTGGCGCTATATCTGTGTGAGGTCCTGGACTTATCAGCCAACCCTAGTACACATCAGACCAAACAAGCAGAAGCTCATATGGATGGTAGGCTTGATGAGGTCTAGCTAGATCTGTTCCGGACTCACGGTAACTAATTGCACACGGTAGCTCTACGCTAGTCCTAAGAGGCCGGCAACATCAAAGTGCGCGAGTAAATCTTTGTCCTTAAGCCTCCTTTCTCTACCTCGGCACGGGACAGACACACCATGTTCCAACATTTCCTATACAACGTGTCCAGACACTGGCCTGTGTCCGGTCGAGTTTGTCATCAACGCGCTCTCCTAGGTGACAGTTGGTCCCAAAGAGCATAATAAAACGCAGCTTTATACTTTCTCTAACATGTTTGTAGCATGTAAAGTAAATAGAGAGGTTTTTTTCGCATAAAAATCTGATGTGTCCCATTCACATGCCTTTCTCTACATCTCTGAATCAAATTATTGTTAAAAAGTCTATGCTTCTATTTACTTCATGCTAATCCAGAATAACCCTGAATGAAAATCAAAATGAAATGAAAGGACAGAAGTTCGGGGAACGAGAAAACCTCCACAGCTTTCACCCAGCGACCCAGGAAACCCCCGAAAAACCTATGGGTTACAGAAGTCGACCGCGGGAAACCGATCATATGACGTCTCGGATGCGATTTCCAGATGAAACACCTGAACATCTGGCTTGGTATGTAGAAAGTAAAACTAGACACTCGCCTCCCACCCAGGCGGTGCCATGTGTGGACGAAGTGGCGCAGGGGCGGGTCTTCTCAGGTTCTAGGGCACTTCATCTTCAGTGTCATCACCTGCGGGCGTTAAACTTTGTCAACAAATAAATACTCGACTATTATAGTAATTAGAAAGCAATGAAAATTAAGAGAGAGCAAATCCGACTAGTTACCATCATAAACCCTCGTTGCATACTGTACTTTTTACTTTCTCTACACGTACTATAAACATAGTAAATAGAGGAGGTATTGTATTCCACCCAAAATTCGATACCAAAATTTCACCGGAAGGACATGTTTTGGGTCTCCCTGAATCCAAAAAAAGAGTTTTTAGAAAAAAGTCCGTGTGTCTGTAGGCAGCATAGCTCAAAACAAAAATACCGTTGAATACCAAACTTGATATATAAGTTTGGTATCTTCTAAGGATGCGACGCAAAGATTTTTCAGAAAATCCCCCCCACCTCAACTACCCTTTACATGGAACTTTTTTCGAAAATTTTAATTTCCTCAAAAATGGTTCTAACGATTTTGATTAAAATGTTGTATGCTAAAGATATTTACCTGACAAATAGAATGTATATCTTGAATTTTCTAGGAATAGCGTCTGAAGACTACTTTATTTTGGATGAATTTTACGGAATTTTGCATAACTGCTAAATCGTAAGAGATGGACAAAAACTTACCACATAAAAAATGTAGAGCATGTTAAAACACACAATTAATGTTACATCATTTTTTCGCGGAGTTGATCATTTTTGAGATATTCATTGTTTTTGGTTTCAGCTTTAAGAAAATTGTTCTTTTCTCATACAGGAATTTGTCAACTCATGTCTATACAAACTAAGGAAGTTCAGTCACATAGCAACCATCACTTTAACCTAAGGTACTCCCTTATTTTTTAGCTCTTGTATTATATGATAATGATACAGCATGTAAAGTGTACTTGCTAATAGTACACGAAACGAACTGCGGTGATGACGCAATAATTGCTACGGAAGTATCTACGACAGTTACACTGTTAGCCACGCCCCGTAACCAATTAAGACGAGAAACATTTGAAATGTGAACCCCGTAGAGGTTTGGGTAGATATCAAAGTGAAACAAACTTAACATCGTGCGCTCGCACTGTTGCGTCACGGTATTCAGTTACAAAGTCTACCTTTGTGTTACACTCACACGTCTTTCTCTACTCAGTATCGTTTATTACTTCTTCTATGTACATAACGTATACAGAAGACATTGCATTTCATCCAAAACTTCGTTACCGAGATTTCACCGGAAATATATCTTTTGGGTCCCCCTGAATCCAAAAAACTCTGATGCGTTACATTCACATGACTTTCTCTACATCTCTGCAACAAACTATTGTTATTGTTATTTTTACGATAAAAAATGTACGAGGGCCGTTTTTTTTCCAACCTCCGATAGACTATAAATAAAGGACAAGTTCATAAAAAACAATTATTTTATTACTAAAAGTTTTGTACACTTATGGTTACTTTTCAACATAATCACCGAGATTTATCGTACCTGTGCACAAGCTTTGCAATACCCGCTTCAAAAAATGTTGCCGCCAATGATTTCAAATGAGCATTGACGTTGTTTTGAAGATCTTCGTTGGTTTGAAAGTGCTGCCCTCCTAGCCAGTCTTCAGTTCAGGGAAAAGGTGAAAGTCGCCAGGTCAGGACTGTACGGCGGATGATCGAAAATGTCCCATTGAAATTGTTCAAGGAGCCGATGGGTTGTGCCAGCAGTGTGTGGACGAGCGTTGTCATGGATCAACACAATTCCTGAAGTCAGCATTCCTCTTCGTTTGTTTTGAATGACTCTCTGCAAACGTCGTAAAGTACGAAGCTCTTCAAAACAACGATTTAGACACTAGCAAAATGTTCTTATTACTTAGTTCCTTATAAGTAGAATAGAAATAAGAGAATACATATGAGTAAGCGGTGGTAAAATGTTTTAAAAGCTGTCGCTACATTTTATTTGTCAGGTAAATATCTGTAATATACGATATTTTAATCAAAATCGTTAGAGCCATTTTTAAGAAAATCAAAATTTATAAACTTTTTTCCAAGTAAAGGGTAATTTGGGATGCGGGGATTTTATTGAAAATCTTCGAATCGCAGCCTTGGAAGATACCAAACTTAAATACCAAGTTTGGGCTTTAACGGTCTTTTCGTTTTTGAGCTATGCTGTTCACAGACACACACAAACACACACACACACACACACACACACACACCCAAGTACTTATTTCTAAAAATGCTTTTTTTTTTTTTTTTTTTGTATTCAGGGAGTCTCTAAACATGTATTTCTGGTGAAATCTCGGTATCGAATTTTTGGGTGGAGTGCAATATCTTCTCTACACACTATGTACATAGTTCGTATAGAGGAAATAAAAAAAATCCGTGTGTGTGTGTGTTTAACGCCCGCTTTAACTACTTATGGCACCGCAGGCGGTGACACTGGTGATACATGAATGATGGTGGAGCACCGGTGGAATGCGATGGCTGGGGAAACCGGAGTACCTGGAGAAAACCCGCCCAGCGCCGCTTTGTCCACCACAAATCTCACATGCTGTCGCTTGGGATCGAACCCCGCCCGTCTAGGTGAGAGGCAAGTAATCTGTGTGTGTGTGTGTGTGTGTGTGTGTGTGTGTGTGTGTGGACAGCATAGCCGCAAAACGAAAAGACTGTTAAATACCAAACTTGGTATTTACTTTTAGTATCTTCCAAGGATGCGACACAAAGAATTTCAAAAAAATCCCCCCACCACAAACTACCCTTTACCTGGAAAAAAATCGAAAATTTTGATTTTGTTAAAAATGGCTCTAACGATTTTGATTAAAATCCCGTATATTAAAGATATTTACATCCCAAATAAAATGTATATCTTGAAATTTCTGGGAATAGCCTCTGAAGACTTCTTTATTCGGGATGAATTTTGCATAACTGTAGGAGATGGTCAAAAACTTACCACACAAAAAATGTAGAGTACTTTAAAACACAGAATTTATGTTACATGCATTTTGATCGTTTTTGAGATATTCCTTGTTTTTCGTTTCAGCTTTGAAATAGGTATACTTTTCTCACACAGGATTTAATTGTCAACTCCTGTCCTGACTGAAGTCACATAGCAACCAGCTTTTGACTATCACTTTAACCTATGGTACTCCCTTATTTCGCTTTTACTTACAAGGAAACAAGTAATAAGACTGTTTCTGATTAGAATGAAGTGAATAGAAGCATAAGCTATTTAACAATAATTTGTTGCAAAGATACCCACGTGATTGGAACATATTCGTTTTTTGTACTATTTTAGTGGTATACTAAAGAAATGAGAACCAAATTTGTTTGAAAATGGTGCATGAGCAGGATGCGTTAAGACCCATATGGGGCGGGGCTGAACTCTGAGACGCAGTTGACCAGCTGGGGGGGGGTGACCGGTAAAGTGAAAATGTTTGATGCAAATGGGCACACACAAAAAGAGACAGGTGTACTATATTGTAAATGGTCCATACCAAAGATCACATCGGCGGTGTCTTGCAGCATCATGTGAGCATGCTCAGTAGACTGGTATCGACCGAGCGACTGACATGGCACAGAACGAGGACAGAGAGAGTCCTGCTGCTGGTTCAACGTCATTCCGTCGTCTTAGGAGCGTTCGTCTGCAGGGCTAACTTCAAGCATTTCCTACTAAACCAAACACAACGTTATATAGAAACTTTCACATCGAATTACTTGCTTATTGGTACTTACTACTTATAGAAAATATTGTACTCCACAAAAACGAGATATATACATTCTTACTATCTCTATGTACATAGTGTATAGAGAAGCTATTGCATTCTACTAAACATTTCAATACCAATATTTCAACGGAAATATATGCTTTAGATTCCCCTGAATCCAAAAAAAAAAACAATACATTTTTGGAAAAATGTCCGTGTGTGTGTCTGCGGAAAGTGCATTAACTTGGTATTTAGGTTGGTATCTTCCAAAGATATGAATAAAGTAGTCTTCAGAGGCTATTCTCAGAAAATTCAAGATATTCATTTTATTTGTCAGGCAAATATCTTTAATACACGACATTTTAATCAAAATCGTTAGAGCCATTTTTTAGAAAATAGAAATTTTCGAAAAAAAGTTCCATGTAAAGGGTAGTTTGGGGTGGGGGGATTTTCCTCAAAAGCTTCGTGTCGCATCCGTGGAAGATACTAAACTTAAATATAAAGTTTGGTACTTTACCGACTTTTCGTTTTTGAGTTATCGTGTTCACAGACACACGGACTCACACACACACAGACATGGACCTTTTTCTGAAAATGCTTTTTCTGGATACAGGAGAACCTAAAACGTATATTTCCGGTGAAATCTCGGTATCGAATTTTTGGGTGGAGTGCAATACCTTCTCTATACATGTACATAGTGCGTATAGAGAGAGTAAAATAATTTTTATAAACACGTCCATGTATGTGTCTATGGTCCGCATTGCTCAAAAACGAAACGTCTATTAAATACCAAGCTTGGTATTTCAGTTTAGTATTGTCCAAGGGTTCGACACGAAGATTTTTTTAAAAAAAAAGCATTCTCAAAAATGCACTAACGATTTTGAACATCGTAATTAAAGATATTTATTTATATACAAAATAAAAATTATTATCTTGAACAGCCTCGGAAAATCTGAATGAATTTTGCGTAACGCTTAAACCGCAAGAGATAGACAAAAACTTACTACACAAAAAATGTAGAGCACGCTAAATCATACAATTTATGCCATATACAATTTTACTTTCTCTACACGTACTGTATATATAGTGTATAGAGAAGATATTGCTTTCCACCCAAAAATTCGATACCGAGATATCACCGAAAATAGATGTTTTGGTTCTCCCTGAATAAAAAAAAAGGTATTTTTGGAAAACGGTCCGTGTGTGCCTGTGTGTGTGTGTGTGTGTGTGTGTGTGTGTGTGTATGTGTGTGTATGTGTGTCTGTGGGCAGCATAGCTTAAAAACGAAAAGACCATTAAATAGCAAACTTGGTATTTCAGTTTGGTATCTTCCAAGGATGCGACACGAAGATTTTCAAGAAAATTCCTCCACCGGAAACTATCCTTTACATGGAACTTTTTTCGAAAATTTTCATTTTCTCAAAAATGCGTCTAACGATTTTGATTAAAATTCCGTATATTAATGCTATTAGTATCCCAAATAAAATATACATTTTGAATTTTCTGGGAATAGCCTCTGAAGACCTCTTTATTCTGAATGAAGTTTGCGAAAGTGGCAAACTGTGATAGAAAGCACACAATTTATGTCATATACGTTTTCTTTTTCGTAGAAGTGACCATTTCCTTGTTATTGTTTCCAGATTCATAATACTTAAACTTTTCTCACACGGAATGTTGTACACTCCTGGCCCTACATGGCAACCAGCTTTAAAAGATTTGACTATCGTTTTATCCTGGTGTATTCCCTTCTATATCCGCTAATGTTAGTCTGGGTTATGATAAATTCAGTAGAAGAATATACTTTTTAACAATAATTTGTTACAGCGATGTAGAGAAAGTCATGTGAATGGAACACATCAGATATTTTAATTATACAAGGTCGAAGTCACGTGGTGCGACAAGGCCAAATGTAAGTAAGTCATGTTATGTAAAATATCGTCCTACGCTCACATTGCTCGATTAGGACACGCCTTCGGGTTCTTTAGGTCTCGAGGTTTGGGGTAGATGCGTTGGGCGGCGGCTCCGTCAGAGACGTGTAATCTGGGACCGTTAGGGACCCCGCTCATCCGGATTTGGTCGCACCTCTCTGAGATCGCGTAAGACTAAGTGCGGTGTTCTACTACGTCCATAGGTTACCCTGTTTCTAATTTCAAAGGTTTTAAAATGAATACTAAACGCATTGGAATATTTATTAAACATACAAATGTTAAGGGCAGTATTTCAATTACAAAGGGAGATTCTGCTTGGGGCATGTTTAAATATTCCTCGCGGACAATGTTTCACTGGAAGAAAAGTGAAAACTCTGTGCTTCGCCAAAAATTCACGTATTCAAAGCGATAATGAAATAATTCTTCCTTGTCACTTGCACGCCATTTCCAAAGAAGCGCAAAAAGCATTAAACATTCCTTTAACCCAGAACAGACACTGCTGTAGTAGTGTTTTGTTTTATCCTGCATAGCAACCTTATACAGGATTTCCAAAAAATAAGTAACTACTTCGTGATTGAGGTAACTTACGAATATCTTTTTTTACTTTCTCTACACGTAATATGTACATAGTGTATAGAGAAGGTAATGCACTCCACCCAAAATTCAATACCGAGATTTCAGCGGAAATATAGTTTGAGGGTCCCCTGTATAAAAAAAACGCAATTCTGGTTTTGTGTCTATGAACACGAGAACTCAAAAAGGAAAAGTTGGTAAAGAACCAAACTTGTTATTGAGGTTTAGTGTCTTCCAGGGATGCGACACGAAGATTTTCAGAAAAATAACCCCACCAAACTACCCTTTACATGGAACTTTTACCAGACTAACAAAATGTATATCTTCAGTTTTCTGGGAATAACCTCTGAAGAATACTTTTTCTGGATGAATTTTACGAAATTTTGCTAAACCGTAAGAGATGGATAAAAGGTTACCGCACAAGAAATGTAGGTCACGTTAAAACACACCATTTATGTTATATACATTTTTTGTGGAATTGATCGTTTTTTAGATATTCCTTGTTTTTGGTTTCAGCTTTGATAAACTTAACTTTTCTCTAACAGGAAATTGTCAACTCCTGTCCTTACAAACAAAGGAACTTCAGTCACATAGCAACCAGCTTTTGACTATCATTTTAACCTATGGTACTCCCTTATTTCGCTTCTACTTACAAGGAAGCAAGTAATAAGACTATTTCTGCTAATTGGAATGGAAGCATAAGCTTTTTAACAATAATTTGTTGCAGAGATGTAGAGAAAGTCATGTGAATGCAACACATCAGATTTGTTTCAGCTTGATCCCTGAGCAGAATGCTAACTTGGAGTCAGACTGAAAAATTCAACTGCCGGATTTGAACCACGGTCTCTAGCCGGTTGCTCTTCCACTGAGCTACCATGGCAACATGCCGGCATAGCATTGAATTTCTCAGCTGACTCGCGGTAAACCACAAGGTGATCTCAATTTGTTTTGAGATGACAATTCCAATGTTGTAAGTATTTAAAGTCCCAGGATTCATAGTATAGCCAACCGGCATGTTGCCATGGTAGCTCAGTGGTAGAGCAACCGGCTAGAGACCGGGAGATTCGTGGTTCAAATCCCGGCTATGACATTGAATTTGTCAGTCTTTTCTACTTATCCAACTCATGTCCTACATACGGCTTGTATTAAAAAAAAAAATCTGATGTGTTTGATTCACTCTACATCTCTACAATAAATTATTGTTAAAATCTTATTCTTCTATTTACTTAATGCTAATTGAGAAAAAATCTGATGTGTTGCACTCACATGACTTTCTCTAGTTGTTCTACAAACTTCTTACATAAGATTCTTCTTCTTTCTGCACCTTGCTAATCGAGGTACTCATTAGCACAATGTTCTTATTATTTAGTTCCGTATAAGTAGGAAGAAAATAAGGGAATACACTAGGCTAAACCAATAGTCAAATGTTTTAAAAGCTGTCGTTATGCAATTGTCATTACAAATCCCTTCTTTTCTTGGCCAGGAGCACAACAAAAGAAAAACGGACACTCCCGTCTGAGAAAAGTATAAGTACTTCACAACTGAAACTAATAACAATGAATACCTCGAAAACGGTAAGCTCCACGAGAAAAATGTATATGACATAACTTGTGTATTTTAACAAGAACTAAATTTTTTGTAGAGTAAGTTTTTGTCTATCTCTTACGGTTTACTAGTTATGCCAAATTAAGCAAAATTCATCCAGATAAAACAGGTCTTCAGAACCTATTCCCAGATATACATTTTATTTGTTAGGTAAATATCTTTAATATAAGATATTTTAATCAAAATCGTTAGATATATTTTTAAGAAAATCAAAAATTTCGAAAAAAGTTCCATGTAAAGGGTAGTTTGGGATGGGGGATTTTCTCAAAATCTTCGTGTCGCATCCCTGGAAGATACTAAACTTAAATACCAAGTTTGGTATTTTAGCTACTTTTCGTTTTTGAGTTATCGTGTTCACAGACACAGGGACACACACACGGACCTTTTTCTGAAAATGCTTTTTTTGGATATAGGGGGTCCTAAAACATGTATTTCCGGTGAAATCTCGGTATCGAATTTTTGGGTGGAATACAATACTTCTCTATCGCTATGTACATTGTACATATGGGGCTAGAGAAAGTAAAAATTAGCACAAAGGGTCTTATTATTTGCTTCCTTGTAAGTAGAAGCGAAATAAGGGAGTAACATAGGTTAAAGTGATAGTCAAAAACTGGTTGCTATGTGACTGAAGTTCCTTTGAAGTTGACAAATTCCCTTATGAGAAAAGAAAGTATTTTATAGCTGAAATCAATAACAAGGAATATCTTAAAAAACGACCAACTCCAAGAAAAAAAGTATATGACATAAATTGTATGTTTTTACGAGCTCTACATTTTCTTTAAAGTTTTTTTTTCTATCTCCTACGGTTTGCAACATTTAGTAAAATTCATCCAGAATAAAGAGGTCTTGAGAGGCTATTCCCAGAAAATTCAAAATATACATTTTATTTGTCATGTAAATATATTTAAGATACTGTATTTTTGGTAAAATCAACATTTTCGAAATTTTTCCATGTAAAGAGTAGTTGGGGATGGCGTATTCCTGGAAAAATACCAAACTTAAATACCATGTTGTGTATTTTACCGACTTTTCGTTTTTGAGTTATCGTATTCACAGACACTCTGATATTTTTTAATTTCTCTATACGTACTATGTACATAGAGATCAGATTTTTAAAAAAGTGTGTTTTAATATCACTAAAATAGTCATTATATTGGCTATTTAGGGGAGCCTGAAACGTGTATTTTCAGTGAAATCTTGATATCGCATTTTTGGGTGGAATGCAATACCTTCTCTGTGTACTACGTAATGAGTAGAAACGCCTTTTATTATTCTGGAGACTGAAAAACATATACTTCCGGTGAAATCCTGAATTTTGAGTGGAATATATTACCTCCTGTATACACTATGTAGATAAAGTAAACATTTGACAATCGCTTAAGCCTAGTGTGTTCCCTTCTATTAACAAGAAAGCAAGTAATTATGTTCTAATGTTTATCTCGATTAGCATGTTGCAATAGAGCTTTGTAACAATATATTCCTCACACTCATAATCCAGTTTACTAGTATATTTGTAAAGCTTCGTATTCATAATATAAAATAAAATAGTGGGAGATATAAGAAAAAAGTTTGATGTGTTCCATTCACATGACTTTCTCTACACCTCTGTAACAAATTATTTTTAAAGGCTTATGCTTCTATTTACTTCATACTAATCGAGAACAAATTAGCAGAAATAGTCTTATTACTTGCTTCCTTGTAAGTAGAAGCGAAATAAGGGAGTAACATAGGTTAAAACGATAGTCAAAAGCTGGTTGCTATGAGACTGAAGTTCCTTTGGTTGTATGGACACGAGTTGACAAATTCCTGTATGAGAAAAGTATGAATTTTTTAAGGCTGAAACCCAAAACAAGGAATATCTCAAAAACGATCAACTCCACGAAAAAAATGTATATAACATAAATTGTGGGTTTCAATGTGCTCTACATTTTTTGTGTGATAAGTTTTTGTCCATCTATTATGGTTTAGCAGTTATTCAAAATTCCTTAAAATTCATCCAGAATAAAGTAGCCTTCAGAGGCTATTCCAAGAATATTCAAGGTGTACATATTATTTGTCAGGTAAATATCTTTAACATACAATATTTTAATTCAAAATCTTCTCGGGCTTCTAGCCAGGTAATAACTTGGCTTGACACCAACGTTTCGAAGAAGTGCATCTTCCTCGTTTTCAGGGTGAACTGATGGTTTGAGCTTGCGGAGACTGGTATTTATAAGAGCTGGGATGAAGCTAACATCTGATTGGTTCGCGAGATATTATGGCTTTTTTTTTTTTTTTTTTTTTTTTTTTTTTTTTTAGTTTCAAGTGGAGGGGAAAAATCCACCTTAAGGACTAACCCGGGCTGGCATGCCCGGAGTGTCGGGGTCTCCCAGGATGGGCCTACCGACTAAAAAACCCCTCCACCGGTATTGGAAGGTAAGGATACTGCGGTACCGCTGTTGCACCCGCGCAGTAAAAGGTAAAGGTGAACTGGCCCGCTGTGCGGCCGCCAGGGGTGAGGGTTGTGCTAGTAGACCGGCTTGACCGAGGCCCAGCCGGCCCCCGTAGCGAATTATTGGTGAGGAGTTAAGGAAATTGTGGGTGGTTGGGAGTTGTTTGTGAAACATAGGATTGGAAGTGTAGGGAGAGCTGCCACTCTCTCCCTGTGGTGATGATGACGGCACTACCGGTTCTTCCTTCCCCTGGGGGCTGGACCGGTAGCGATGTAAATTATGGCCTGGTATTTAAGATGACTGAGACATGGGCACGGACTTCGTAGAAAACTATTTATAGCAGTTATTCGGCTAATGTTTTGTGTTTGAGCACGCACCTGCTAGAAAATAAGTCTTGGAAGACTGCAGGTACAGGATTAGGTGTTAAGGCTCTTTATCATCGGTGTCCATGCTGAACTTAATTGTAGGCCAGAATCGCGATTTAGATTATTTGTTTCAGATGAGATGGCTAAAGCTTCTTTTACTCTCCTTTCCCAGTAATTCGAACACTTTGCCACTATCTTGGTGTTAGTAAAGTTAGCTCTGTGGCTCTGTTCTATACAGTGTTCAGCCAGTCCAGATTTTTCGGGTTGCATAAGCCTTATTGATCTTTGGTGTTCAGAAACGCGTGTGGCAATAGTGCGTCCTGTTTGGCCAATGTACGCTGCGCTGCATTCGCAAGGAATGTGGTAGACACCAGGTACTCTGAGAGCTAAATTATCTTTAACTGGCCTGACCAAATTTTTGATTTTAGCATACCCGACATGAACTGTCTATCGTTGATCAAAAGTTACTGGATTCCTTTTGGCTTCTTTCTAGCAAGCTTTCACCTCTAGATTGGGACAGAGTCGACCACTCCTCTTTTGCACAAGGCAATGCTACTCTACTGCGTTGCACTAAGCGGCAAACTAAGAAATTTGCAAGTCTATCTAAGCAGAATGAACCTGTACCACCATTGGACACCGATCGTATCATCTACAACCTCACCGATATCCAGCTAGACGAACCTACCACCTCGGTTCTAGCTAAAGGGCTCAACTTCGCTCCCACGCCTAGGCAAATATCAGTGGCAGACACCATCAGTTCTATTGAAGCCGCCATTTGTCAACTTCCATCAGCAAGTGCAGAAGAAATACGCCGTGAGGTAGCAAGAGCTTACAAAAAGGCAACCCTACCTACTTCAAACATCAGCCGAGAAGAAAGTAAAGCCTTACATTCCCTTCGAAAAAACGACAACTTGGTTGTTTTACCAGCTGACAAAGGGAACGCCACGGTACTCCTCGCTTCCGTGCAATACCAAGAAAAGGTTCAACAACTGCTGGACGATCCTGCATACAAAACCATTAAAAAGGATCCTACCAACTCTGTGGAAAGACGCACCATCCAGCTAATTAAGAAATCCAGCCTTCCTCCTGATGTTCAGAAGACGGTCTCGCCATCTGCCTCCATACCTCCCAGATTATATGGTCTGCCGAAGATCCATAAGCCTGGGATACCTCTAAGGCCCATAGTGGACGCTATTGGCAGCCCTACCTATCGCCTAGCTCGTCATCTGGCACATCTGCTGCAACCAATAGTAGGTAAGTGTGTACACCATGTGAAGAACTCTATACAATTCGCTGAAGTTCTTGACAACATCAAAGTGAAGCCATCGGACCTGTTAGTTAGTTTCGATGTGGTATCTCTCTTCACCAGAGTTCCCCTGGCGGAAACAATACAACTATTGTCAGAACACTTTCCACCTGGTATTACTGCACTGTTTAGTCACACACTTACTTCCACTTATTTTCTGTATGGCAACACCTACTACGAGCAGACAGACGGTGTTGCGATGGGCTCTCCTCTGTCACCAGCCATTGCCAACTTCTATATGGAGTTTCTGGAGCATGAAATACTTAACACAGCCCCATTAAAACCTACACATTTTTACAGATATGTAGATGATACATTTGTAATTTGGCCACATGGACTGCACACTCTTCCAGATTTTCTTGCACACCTAAATAGCCTTAGATCACAAATACAGTTCACAATGGAAGTTGAGAAAAATGCTTCCCTCCCATTTCTGGACATTCTGGTTACCAGAAAAGCGGACGGAACTCTTGGTCATGCCGTCTACCGAAAACCTACACACACGGATCTTTATCTCAACGCAAACAGCTTCCACCATAAGTCACAACGAATGGGCATTCTAAACACATTGGCACATAGAGCAGTTTCTGTATCAGACCCAGATAATCTGCAAATGGAATTTCAACACCTAAAATTCACACTCCAACAAAATGGATATTCAGCCAAGGACATCACATCAGCGCTGAAAAGAGCCGGACGAAAAAGAAACCCCAGCAAGAACACTCAACAAAAAGACAAGCCAGCCGCCATAGCCTATATACCGTTTACCGGCAATTTTTCGGGAAAGATTAGTAGACTACTCTACAAATATAATGTCAAAACCATCCATAAGCCACCACCTAAAATCAAAAATTTGGTCAGGCCAGTTAAAGATAATTTAGCTCTCAGAGTACCTGGTGTCTACCACATTCCTTGCGAATGCAGCGCAGCGTACATTGGCCAAACAGGACGCACTATTGCCACACGCGTTTCTGAACACCAAAGATCAATAAGGCTTATGCAACCCGAAAAATCTGGACTGGCTGAACACTGTATAGAACAGAGCCACAGAGCTAACTTTACTAACACCAAGATAGTGGCAAAGTGTTCGAATTACTGGGAAAGGAGAGTAAAAGAAGCTTTAGCCATCTCATCTGAAACAAATAATCTAAATCGCGATTCTGGCCTACAATTAAGTTCAGCATGGACACCGATGATAAAGAGCCTTAACACCTAATCCTGTACCTGCAGTCTTCCAAGACTTATTTTCTAGCAGGTGCGTGCTCAAACACAAAACATTAGCCGAATAACTGCTATAAATAGTTTTCTACGAAGTCCGTGCCCATGTCTCAGTCATCTTAAATACCAGGCCATAATATCTCGCGAACCAATCAGATGTTAGCTTCATCCCAGCTCTTATAAATACCAGTCTCCGCAAGCTCAAACCATCAGTTCACCCTGAAGACGAGGAAGATGCACTTCTTCGAAACGTTGGTGTCAAGCCAAGTTATTACCTGGCTAGAAGCCCGAGAAGATTTTGAATTAACACGTCGCCAGGAAAGCTATAGTTCTTATTATACAATATTTTAATCAAAATCGTTAGGGCCATTTTTTAAGAAAATCAAAATGTTCGAAAAAAGTTCCATGTATAGGGTAGTTTGGGTGGGGGGGTTTATTGAAAATCTTCCTGTCGCATCCTTGGAAGAAACCAAACTTAAATTACAAATTTGGTATTCTAGGGTCTTTTCCTTCTTGAGCCGTGCTGTCCACAGACACACACACACACACACACACACACAGATAGACAGACAAACGGACATTTTTCTAAAAATGCTTTTTTTTTTGTATTCAGGGGGACCCAAATCATATATTTCCGGTGAAATCCCGGAATCGAATTTTTGGGTGCAATACAATACCTTCTCTTTACACTATGTATATAGTACGTGTAGAGAAAGTAAAATATATTTTGTGTGGTAGGTTTTTGTTTATCTCCTACGGTTTACTAGTTATACAACATTCGCAAATTTCATTTGGAATAAACACGTGTTCAAACGCTCTTCCCAGAAAATATAAGATACGCATTTTATTTGCCATACAAATATATTGAATGTCGGTATTTTAATAAAAATCGTTAGAGCCATTTTTGAGAAAATAAAAATTATTGAATTTTTTTCCAATGTAAAGGTTAGTTTCAGGTGGGGGAATTTTCTCAAAATCTTCGTGTCACATCCCTGGAAGATACTAAATTTAGCTACCAAGTTTGGTATTTTACCGAATCTTCATTTTTGAGTTATCGTGTTCACAGACACACACACACGGATCTTTTTCTAAAAATGCATTTTTAGATACCGGGGACCCTAAAACATGTATTTCCGCTGACATGTTGATATTGAATTTTTGGGTGGAATGCAATACCTTCTCTATATATAATACTATGTACATAATATGTGTAGAGAAAGTAAAAAAAGCTAATTTTGATGTGTGCATAATGTTAAGTTTTAGCATACATTTGTAATTTTACATGGGTTATGTCTGGAAAATATTGTGTTCAGTTTCGAAGTTTCATTCCACTATGTTAAATGGCTTTTGAAACATTTAAAATCAAATTTGGCACGCAAACACCAGTAAAAAAAACAACAACAACAAAAGACTTGACTTACAACTACCCCAATGTTCTTAAGCATCGATGACTAATTTGAAAATGAACATTTTCTAAATGTTGTTCACCCCTGTTCACTTTATCATTAAACGCCCCTTTGCTAATTAACAGAAATATGCACGTGTAAATGGTTCATTTAGCTGCTGCCATTAATTAATTACTAATAGTAAACGTAAAAGTGGCGAAAGTGCCTTCTAGCTGCAAGCTATTAAAACAGCTAGCGATAACGTAAAACTTGCTGGCTTCGTGCAGTTATATTAGGAAGGCTGCCACTTAAACTGTACGTTCCTAACCTCCAATTACGCGAACATATGTGTCACATTTGTGATAGAGCTGACTGAAAAACCCTGGCGTAGCGTGTGTTCATATATAAAAATCTGCTGTGTTCCTTCACATGGCCTTCTCTGCCAACAAAATTCCTGCAAATGACTTTTTACTTTCTTACACGTACTATGTACATAGTGTATTGCCTGAGATTTCACCAGAAATACATGTTTTGGGTCCCACTGAGTCCAAAAATAAACACAGTTTTGAAAAAAGGTCCGTGTGTGTGTCTGTGGACAGCATAGCTCAAAAAAGAAAATCTCCCCACAACAAACTACTCTTTACATGGCATATTTCACTCACAAGACTTTCCCTATATCTCTGAAACAAATTATTGTTTAAAAGTCTATGCTTCTATTTACTTCATGCTTATCACAAAAAAATCGGATGTGATCGCTTCACATGCCTTTCTCTACATTCCTGCAAAAAATATTATTAAAGCGCTTATGCTTCTAGTTACTTAATGTTAATTGAAAAAGAATTAGCAGAAATAGTCTTATTAATTGCTTCCTTGTAAGTGAAAGTGAAATAACGGAGTACCATAGGTTAAAGTGATAGTCAAAAGCTGGTTGCTATGTGACTGAAGTTCCTTTGTTTGTATGGACAGGAGCTGACAAATTCTTGTATGAAAAAAGTAAGTTTTTCAAAGCTGAAACCAATAACAAGGAATGTCTCAAGAATGATTAACTCCACGAAAAAATGTATATAACAAAAATTGTGTGTGTTTTAACGTGCTCTACATTTTTTGTGGTAAGCTTTTGTCCATCTCTTACGGTTTAGCAGTTATGCGAAATTACGTAAAATTCATCCAGAATAAAGTAGTCTTCAGAGGCTATTCCTAGAAAACTCAAAATATACATTTTATTTGTCAGGTAAATATCTTTAATATACGGTATTTTTAAGAAAATCAAAACTTTAGGAAAAAGTTTATGTAAAGGGTAGTTGGGAGTAGGGCGGATTTTCTTGAAAATCTTCGTGTCGCATCCTTGGAAGATACCAAACCTAAATACTAAGTTTGGTTTTTAATTGACTTTTCGTTTTTGAGGTATGCTGCCCACAGACACACACACATCCACACGGAGCGTCTTGTAAACATGGTTTTTGTGGATTCAGGGGGACCCAAAAAATGTATTTCCGGTGAAATCTCGGTATCGAATTTTTGGGTGGAATGTAATACCTTTTCTATACACTACGTACATAGTACGTGTAGAGAAAGTAAAAAGTATCAATAATTTTATTCCAATATAGAGACATAGCAAACGCTATATATTCCCAATGAAGTTATTTGGTTTTACATTTTTTCCGCGCTACACTCATTAAAAGCAATGGCACCCTCGTTATTATAATAAAAAAAACGAAAGCGGCGGACAGTTTTTCAATTGTTTAGTAGTGAGAATCAGTTTCCGAAAACAATCGCATCGCTAAGAATTTCTGACGCTCTCTGATCTGACCACATAAAAAAGCGACACAGCTTCCTATATAGGATTAGGCTCCGTGTAAATACTCCTGGCGGAGGTAGGGAGAGACCACACAGAAACAAAACAAGAGCGAAAACAAAACACAACGTAAATAATAACGTGTATGACGCTTCTCCTTTACTACATGGCTTTATAAATTTACACAGCGCATGCGCAATCTGAACACAACGTAAATAATAAAAATCTGATATGTTCCATTCACATGACTTTCTCTACATCTCTGTAACAAATTGTTGTTAAAAAGCTTATTCTTATATTTACTTCATGCTATTCGAGAAAAAATAAGGGAGTAGCATCGGTTAAAGTGAAGTCAAAAGCTGGTTACTATGTGACTGAAGTTCCTTTGTTTGTATGGACAGAAGTTGACAATTTCCTGTATGAGAAAAGCAGAGTTTATCAAATCTGAAACAAAAAACAAGGAACATCTAAAAAAAAAGATCAACTCCACGAAAAAAATGTATACAACATAAATTGTGTGTTTTAACGTGCTCTACATTTTTGGTGTGGTAAGTTCTTGTTCATTTCTTACGGTTTAGAATTTATGCAAAATTCTATAAATTTCATCAAGTATAAAGTAGTCTTCAGAGACTATTCCCAGAAAATTCAAAATATACATTTTATTTGTCAGGTAAATATCTTTAATATACGATATTTTAATCAAAATCGTTAGAGCCATTTTTTAGAACATCAAAATTTTCGAAAAAAGTTCCATGTAGAGGGTAGTTAGGGGTGTGGGGATTTTCCTCAAAATCTTCGTGTCGCATGCCTGGAAGTTACTAAACTTAAATACCAAGTTGAGTATTTTAGCGGCTTTTCGTTTTTGGGTTATCGTGTTCACAGACACACGGATAGTGTGAAATGTAAATATCTCTAATATAATGTATTTTTATTGAGAAAAGCAACATTTTCAACAATTTTCCCATGTAAAGGATATTTGAGGGTGGGGGGGGGGTGGAAGGCAACTATGCTAAAGTGATAGTCAAATGTTTTCAAAGCTGTTGTTATGCGACTGTCATTGTAAATCGCTTCTTTGCTTGGCCAGGAGTAGAACAAAAGAAAAACGACTCTTTCTGTCTCAGAAAAGTATAAATACTTTACAATTGAAATCATTAACAAGGAATATTTCGGAAACGGTTACCTCCACAACAAAAACGTAAAAGACATAAATTGTGTGTTTTGAAGAGATCTACATCTTTTGTACAGTAATATTTTCTCTTGCGGTTTAGCAGCTAAGCAAAAATTGACAAAATTCTTCCAGAATAAAGATGTCTTCAGAGGCTATTCCCAAAAATTCAAGATATACTATTTATTTTGGATGTAAATAGATTTAATATACAGTATTTTAGTCAAAATAGTTAGACCTTTCTTTGAGTAAATCAACATTTTCGACAATTTTTTATGTAAAGGGTAGTTTGTGGTGGGAGGGATTTTGTTGAAAATCTTCTTGTATCTTTGCAGGATACTGAACTTAAATATCAAATTTGATATTTAACGGTCTTTTCGTTTTTGAACTATACTATCCACAGACACACACACACTCATGCGAACCTTTTTTCTAAAAACATTTTTACTTTCTCTATACGTACTATGTACATAGTGTATAGAGAAGGTATTGCATTGTACCCAAAAATGCGATACCGAGATTTCACCGGAAATACATGTTTTGAGACCACCTGAATCCAAAAAAATCATTTTTAGAAAAATGTCTGTGTGTGTGAATGTGGTCAGCGTAGCTCAAAAACGAAAAGACCGTTAAATATCAAACTTGGTATTTAAGTTCAGTATCTTCCAAGGATGCGACACGAAGGTTTTCAAAAAAAATCCTCCCACCCCAACTGCCCTTCCCATGGAAAAATTTTCGAAAATTTTGATTTTTTAACTAGTTGCTCTAACGATTTTGATTAAAATATCGTATATTAAAGATATATACTTGACAAATAATATGTATATCTTGAATTTTCTGGGAATAGCCTCTGAAGACTACTTTATTCTGGATGAATTTTACGGAATTTTGTGTAACTGGTAAACCGTAAGAGGTAGACAAAAACTTACTACATTAATGTAGAGCACATTAAAACACACAATTTATTTTATATACATTTTTTGTGGAGTTAATCGTTTTTTAGATATTCCATGTTTTTTGTTTCAGCCTTAAAATACATTCTTTTCTCATACAGAAATTTGTCAACTCCTGTCCATACAAACAAAGGAACTCCAGTCACAGAGCAACCAGCTTTTGACTATCACTTTAACCTATGGTACTCCCTTATTTCGCTTCTACTTACATGGAAGCAAGCAATAAGACTATTTCTGCTAATTTTTATCGATTAGCATGAAGTAAATAGAAGCATAAACTTTCAAACAAAAATTTGTTGCAAAGATATAAAGTCATGTGAATGGCTTACCTCAGATTTTTTTCGGACTCAAAGAACTCCAAAGCATATATTTCCGATGAAATTTCCACATCGAGTTTTTGGGTGGAATACAATACCTTCTGTATCCAGTATGTACATAGTACAAATGGGGCCAGAGAAGTTAACAAGTGTATGACGGTTCAAGTTTACAACATGGCTGTATAAACTTGCACGGCGCTTGCGCAATCTGAACCCAATGGACCGTGCCTGGTTCAGAAATGTACCTGCTTTGATCTGAAAACAGAAATATGTGCAGGTTTCTTTGGCTTTGCATTCGCCGCTGCCGCAATTGAATGGTTCCAAACGTAACGAGAACCTTTGTGCTATGGACATTCATGTCCAACCGTCAAAAATTTACATGGCTTTCTCTCCTCTATTACCTCTTTGTGTACTGCAGAAGCGGTCTCATATGGTGCCTTCGAAATTATATACTCCCGGCCAATCAAACAAGAAAAAAAGAAATCTGATGCATTCCATTCACATGACTTTCTCTACATCTTTGCAACAAATGATTGTTAAAATGCTTATGCTTCTATTTACTTCATGCTAATAGAGAATAAATTAGCAGAAATAGTCTTATTACTTGCTTCCTTGTAAGTAGAAGCGAAATAAGGGAGTACCATAGGTTAAAGTGATAGTCAAAAGCTGGTTGCTATGTGACTAAAGTTCCTTTATTTGTACGGACAGCAGTTGAAAAATTCCTGTACGAAAAAAATAAGTATCTCATAGCTGAAACCAAAAACAATGAATATCTCAAAAACGATGAACTCCACGAAAAAAAATGCATATATCATAACTTGTGCGTTTTAACATTTCTTGTGAAGTAAGTTTCTATCTAAGTTTTACGGTTTAGCAACTATGCAAAATTCCGTAAAATCGTCCAGAATAAAGTAGTCTTCAGAGGCTATTCCCAGAAAATTCAAGATATACATTTTGTTTGTCAATTAAATATCTTTAATATGTGATATTTTAATCAAAATTGTTAGAGCCATTTTTGCGAAAATCAATATTTTCGAAAAAAGTTCCATGTAAAGGTTAGTTTGGGGTGGAGGATTTTTCTCAAAATCTTCGTGTCGCATTCCTGGAAGATACTAAACTTAAATACCAAGTTTGGTATTTTATCGCCTTTTCGTTTTTGTGAAAAGGCTTTTTTTATATAAGGGACCCCAAAACATATATTTCCGGTGAAATCTCGATATCGAATTTTTGGGTGAAGTACAATACCTTCTCTATCCCTATGTACATTGTACATATGGGGCTTGAGAAAGTAAAAATCTGGTGCAATCCATTCACACGACTTTCTCTACATCTCTGCAACAAACTGTTGTTAAACATTTTCTATTTACTTGATGATAATCGAGAAAAAATTAGCAGAAATAGTCTTATTACTTGCTATCTTGTAAGTAGAAGCGAAATAAGGGAGTGCCATATGTTAAAGTGATAGCCAAGAGCTGGTTGCTATGTGTAACGGATTTCAGCCACATAGAAACTTGCGTTTAAGGGATTTGACTATCGTTTTATCCTAGTGTATTCTCTTATTTTCCTTCTACTTACAAGGAAGCAAGTAATTTCTGCTAATGTTTATCTTGATTATCATGCAGGAAATAGAAGAATATACTGTTAACAATAATTTGTTACAGTGATGTAGAGAAAGTAATCTGAATGCAACATATCAGATTTTTTGTAAGTGGAAGGGAAATAATAAAATGTATAGGCTAAAGTGATAGTCAAATATTTTAAAAGTAGGTCGTTGTGTGAAACGATTAAAATTCGCTTTTCGATTTATATGATCTGAGTTAAAATAAAAAGAAATAGACAGTCAGAGGGCAGACAGACAGATAGACAAAGAGATAGATAGATAGATAGATAGATAGATAGTTAGATACATAGATAGATAGATAGATAGATAGCCAGGCATGCATGCATAGTACATACATCATACATAGATACATACATAAATACATACATAATACATACATACATACATACAAATGTATATACATACAGGAAAGAACTTCAATCTATTGACCGTTTTCATGGTAATCAAGCACTACACACTTTTCGACCTGGTTACTATGGAAACAGTACATGTTGTTATATTCCTAATGCACAGGAAAGAACTGCACTATATTAACTGTTTCCATGGTAACCAAGTTGAGAATTACTACACACTTTTCAACCTGGTTACTATGGAAACAGTACATGTTGTTACATTCCTAATGTACAGGAAAGAACTGCACTATATTAACTGTTTTCATGGTAACCAAGTTGAGAATTACTACACACTTTTCAACCTGGTTACTATGGAAACAGTACATGTTGTTATATTCCTAATGTACAGGAAAGAACTGCACTATATTAACTGTTTCCATGGTAACCAAGCTGAGAATTACTACACACTTTTCCACCTGGTTACTATGGAAACAGTACATGTTGTTATATTCCTAATGCACAGGAAAGAACTGCACTATAGTAACTGTTTCCATGGTAACCAAGTTGAGAATTACTACACACTTTTAGTTTGATTACTACGGAAAGAATCTATTCAAGTCAAGGGGATAAAATTAAATCGACAAAATGAAAAAGAATAAATATTTTGCAATCATAAATGGTGCAGTCGTAAGTCTGATAGTGAAATGGAGTGATATGGTTAAGAAAAGCTGATTTTTCAGGTCGATGGCCTACTATTACTTTATTTGGTAGGCAACTTGTTTTCTTGAGTGGTTTATGACAGGGATGCACAATGTGTGAATGGAGAGAAGTATGAGGGAAGATTGGATGCCAGAGTCAGTGGCGTGTGTAAAATTTACATGCACATTTCACCCTCTCGTCGTCAGTTCTTGTTATGTGCGTGGTGAGAGGAAGAAAAACCTGCGCTCTTGACAGAAAAGGCAACTCCCAACATTACATTTTGATGGTGTCTGGTTTGCTTGTGTAGATAACTGAATAAACTGCTAGCAGGGTCCTTGCTTCTTTACCCCAAAGGTGCATTTGAATTAAATGCTGTATTCCTTAGGGGAACACATTCGTGAAAAATCTGATGTGTTCCATTCACGTGACTTTCTCTACATCTCTGCAACAAATTATTGTTAAAAAGCTTATGCCTCTATTTACTTCATGCAAATCATAAAAAAATTAGCAGAAATAGTCTTATTACTTGCTTTTTTGTAACTAGAAGTGAAATAAGAGAGTGCCATAGGTTAAAGCGATAGTCAAAAGCTGGTTGCTGTCACTGAAGTTTATTGCTTGTGTGGACAGCAGTTGACAAATTCCTGTGTGAGAAAAGTATAGGTTTTCTAAAGCAGAAACCAAAAGCAAGGAATGTCTAAAAAACGATGAACCCCACGAAAAAAGATATATAACATAAATTGTGTGTTTTAAGGTGCTCTACATTTTTTATGTAGTAAGTTTTTTTCCATCTCTTACGGTGTAGCAGTTATTCAAAATTCAGTAAAATTCACTCAGAATAGAGTACTCTTCAGAGGCTATACCCAGAAAATTCAAGATATACATTTTGTTTGTCAGGTAAATCTCTTTAATATACGATATTTTAATCAAACTCGTTAGAGCCATTTTTGAGAAAATCAAACTTTTGGAAAAAAGTTCCATGTAAACGGTAGTCGGGGCTGCGGGGATGTTTCTCAAAATCTTCGTGTCGCATCCCTGGAACATACTAAACTTAAATACCAAGTAAAACACACAGCCTCTTTCCGAAAATGCTTTTTTTTTTTAGATTAAGAGGACGCTAAAACATATATTTCCGGTGAAATCTCGGTATCGAATTTTTGGGTGGAGTGCAATACCTTCTCTATACACTATGTACATAGTGCGTATAGAGAGAGTAAAAATGAATGAAATCCTTCAAAAAGTCCATTTTTACTTTCTCTATAATGTCTGCGCTGAGTATATATACTGGATAGAGAAGGTATTGCATCACCCCGAAATTTCGCTGGAAATATATGTTTTGAGGACCCCTTAGTCCGCAAAATACATTTTTTAGAAAAAAGTCCGTATGTGTTTGGGGACGCCATAGCTCAAAGCGAAAGTCTGTTAAATGCCGAACTTGGTATTTAAGTTCAGTATCCTTAAAGAATGTGACGGGAAGATTTTTACGAAAATCCCTTCTATTCTTAGCTACTCTTTAAATGTAAAACTTTTTAAAAATTTTGTTTTTCTCAAAAATGGCTCTAACGATTTTGATTAAAATATGTATACTAAAGATATATATAAATAATAAAATGTATTTCTTGAATTTTCTGGGTATGGCTTCTAAACATCCCTTTATTCTGAATTAATTTTGCTGAATTTTGCGTAACTGGTAAACTGTACCAGTTAGAAACTTACTACACAAACATGTAGATCACGTTAAAACACACCATTTATGTGATATACTTTTTTTCGTGGAGTTGGCCATTTCAGAGATATTCCTAGTTATTATTTTAAAGAAACATATAAGTTGTAAACTCCTGTTGCTGCATAGAAACGGATTTCAACCACATGGCAACCGCTTTTTAACTTATTTGATTATCGCTTTAGCCTAGTATATTTCCTTGTTTCTCTTTTACTTAAAAGAAGGCAAATAATAACACCATTTCTGCTAATGTTAATCTCGATTAGCAAGAACTAGATAAGCTTTTTAACAGTAATGTAGAGAAAGTCATGTGAATGGAACACATCGGATTTTTTTCTGTCTACTTCATGCTAATCGAGATATACATTAGCACAAATGGTCTTATTATTTAGTTCCTTTAGGCCAAACCGACAGTCAAATGTTTTGAAATGTGGTTGCTATGGAACTAAAATCCGTTTGTTTCCGTGCCCAAGAGTTGACAAATTCCTGTGTGAAAAAATAGAAGTATTTTAAAGCTGAAACCAATAACAAGGAATATCTCAAAAACGATCAACTCCACGAAAAAATGTATATACCATAAATTGTGTGTCTTAAAATGCTCTACATTTTTATTACTAAGTATTTGTCTATGTTTTATGGTTTGCCAGTTATACAAAATTCCGTAAAATTCATGCAGAATAAAGTAGTCTTCAGAGGCTAATCCCAGAAAATTTAAGATATATAATTTATTTGCCAGGTAAATATATTTAATATACGATATTTTCATCAAAATCGGTAAAGCCATTTTCGAGAAAATAAAAATTTCTGATAAAAGTTCCATGTAAAGGGTAGGTGGGGGTGGCGGGAATTGCTTGAAAATTTTCGTGTCACATCCTTGCAAGATATCAAGTTTTGGATTTAACGGTCTTTTCAGTTTTCAGCTATGCTGTCCACAGACACACACACGCAAGCGCGCGCGCGCGCGCACACACACACACACACACACACACACACGGACCTTTTTCCCGAAATGCGTTTTTTGGATTCAGGATTCAGGGGGACCCAAAACATGTATTTCCTGTGAAATCTAAGTATCAAATTTTTGAGTGCATTACAATAACTTCTCTATACACTATGTACTTAGTACGTGTAGAGAAATTAAAAGGTTATTAGATCTAAATTGACACTTCAAGAAGATCTACATGTTTTGTCTATCTCTTACGGTTTACCAGCTATGAAAAGGTTATGCTATTCTCAGAAAATTCAAGATATACATTTTATTTGTCATATACGGCATTTTAATTAAAATCGTTAAGAGCCATTTTTGAGAAAATGATGTTTTCATGTAAAGGGGTAGTTTGTGGTGGGGGATTTTCTTGAAAATCTTCGTGTCGCATCCTTGGGAGATACTTAACCTAAATACCAAGTTTGGTACTTAACGGACTTTTCGTTTTTGAATTATGCTGTCCATAGACACACATACACACACACACACACACACACACACACACACACACACATATTGACCTTTTCCTAAAAATCATTTTTTGGATTCATGGGGTCTCAAAACGTATTTCCGGTGAAATCTCTACCTTCTATGTATATTGAGCATACGAGGGCCGTTTTTGTTTCAACCTCCGATAGACTATAAATAAAAGTCAAGTTCATAGAAAACAATTATTTTACTACTAAAAATTTTGTACACTTTTGGTTACTTTTCAATATAATCACCGAAAAGATTGAGACATTTATCGTACCTGTGCACAAACTTTGCAATACCCGCTTAGAAAAAAAGTTGCCGCCAATGATTTCAAATGAGCATTGACGTTGTTTTGAAGACCTTGGTTGGTTTGAAAGTGCTGCCTTCCTAGCCAGGTCTAGACTGTAAGGCGGATGATCGAAAATGTCCCATTGAAACTGTTCAAGGATCCGATAGGTTGTGCCAGCAGTGTGTGGACAAGCATTGTCATGGATCAACACAATTCCTGGAGTCAGCATTCCTCTTCGTTTGTTTTGAATGGTTCTCCGCAAAGTAAAGTACGAAGATCTTCAAAACAACGTCAATGTTCATTTGAAGGCATTTTTTGAAGCGGGTATTGCAAAGCTTGTGTACAGGTACGATAAATGTCTCAATATTTTCGGTGATTATGTTGAAAAGTAACCATAAGTGTATAAAACTTAAAATTCCCCAGGTTTTGTTTGAATGAATAGAAGTTGATTTATTATCAGAGTTTCCCTTAGAGGATTATTTTACAGAGGAGTGGTTAGAGAAGGTCGTGTGAGTGTATCGTTACGCAACCCGTGACTTGTAAGACGTCGAGCAATTTGTATGAAATGGTAATGAAGACATTGCCACCTGTAGGCTGTAACAAAAGCCGATCGATTTACGTACGTATCTTGTTTCTTGGGTTTGTTAGCGAAGTGAAAGAAGGGAGACAGGTGCCAACTGTGCAGAAAGAAACATCACACTGCATAGAAACTACAGAGTCAGCAGATGGAGTTCTGGAGATACGCAGCTACAGAGGAGTTCAAAAATCAAGAAACACTGTCTTTTGAGCCCATTCTTTTACTCTGACTTTAAAATTTCCTGAGAATATGTACAGTCGCGTCGATGTGTTTGGACGTCTGTAGTGTTTTTCTTTATTTAATATTGGCAATCATTTGTATTCCACAGCTACCCGACCTCTTATTAGATTGAATAAAGTGAGCGGGGAAAATGGTGGAAAACGGAAGCATTTTTACCTGAGAGGCTAGAAGGTACTCGTTAACTGTGTACGTCTGCTATTGGCTTTATGTTAAAAGTCTGTGACTCAAAACGTAGCCAATGCACAGAGGAGCGATGGAAAGAGCGGCGTAATGTCTGTGGAATGGTTGGATGAAATGGGCTTGCAGACACTGAGGTTTGAAATACAAGATGTTAGTGGTATAAGGGCGCAGACTCCAACAGCAACCTCCTAACGTTAAGCTGAAACTTCAATTCCTGTACCATTTTCCATGGCTGCATAAATATAAAACACTGGCGTATTCCATTCACACGACTTTCTCTAACTGCTCCGCAAACCTTTTATTCAAAACATGAATCTGTTATCTACATTATTCCAATCGAGATAAACATTAGCAGAAATGGTCCTTTTACCTGCTTCCTTGTAAGTGGAAGGGAATTAAGTGATGTAAAGTTCTTTAAAAGCCGGTCGCTATGTCAAACAATTGAAATTCCATTCTTTTTTATTGCCAGGAGTAAACAAACGGGAAGCGAGAAAAAGGATGTCTTTTGGCTTGAAAAAGTTTTAAGTATCTTAAAATGAATACCAAAAATCAGGAATTTCTTGAAAACGATTAATTATACATGTGGCGTAATTTAAATAACATAAATTGTGTGTTTTAACGAACTGTACATTTTTGTGAAGTAAGTTTTTCTCTCTCTCTTACGGTTTATCATTTATGCAAAATTCTACAAAATGCATCCAGAATAAAGTAGTCTTCAGAGGCTGTTCCCAGAAAATTCAAAATATACATTTTATTTGTCTGGTAAATATCTCTAATATACGATATATTAATCTAAAACGTTAGAGCCATTTTTGAGAAAATCAAACATTTCAAAAATGTTTTCAAGTACAGGGTAGTTTATGACGGGGGGGGGGGATTTCTTGAAAACCTTCGAGTTGCATCCTTGGAGGATACTGAAAAAGTTTGATATTTAACGGTGTTTTCGTTTTTGAGCTATGCTGCCCACAGTTCCAGGCAGACAGACACACAAGAACATTTTTCTAATAATGCCTTTTTACTTTTTCTATACGCACTATGTACATAGTGTATAGAGAGGGTATTGCACTCCACCAAAAAATTCGATGCCGAGATTTCACCGGAAATATATGTTTTAGGATCCCTTGTATCCAAAAAAAAAAAAAAAGCATTTCACAAAAAGGTCCGTGTGTCTGTGACCACGATAACTGAAAAACGAAAAGTCGGTAAAATACCAAACTTGGTATTTAAGTTTAGTATCATCCAGGGATGCGACACGGATATTTTGAGAAAAATCGCCCCACCACCAACTACCCTTTACATGAAACTTTTTCGAAAATTTGGATTTGCTCAAAAATGGCTCTAACTGTTTTGATTAAAATTCATATATATTAAACATATTTACCTGACAAATAAAATGCATATCTTGACTTTTCTGGGAATATCCTCTGAAGTGTACTTTATTCTTGATGCATTTTATGGAATTTTGAATAACTGCTAAACCGTAAGAAATGGACAGAATTTACTACATGAAAAATGTAGAGCACGCTAAAACACAAAATTCATGTTAAATTAATTTTTTTCGTGGAGTTCATCGTTTTTGAGAAATTCCTTGTTTTTGGTTTCTGCTTTGAAAAACTTTAACTTTTCTCATACAGGAATTTGTCAACTCGTGTCCACACAAACAAAGGAACTTCGGTCACCTAGTAATCAGCTTTTGACTATCACTTTATCACTTTAACGTATGGTACTCCCTTATTTCGCTTCTACTTACAAGGAAGCAAGTAATAAGACTCTTTCTGCTAATTTTTTTCTGATTAGCATGAAGTAAATAGCAGTTTAAGCTTTTTAAGAATAATTTGTTGTAGAGATATAGAGAAAGTCATGTGAATGGAACACATAGTATTTTAGTAACACACTTTTATAACAATTACAGTCACCTTTATAGAGCCTAAACAAAGAAACAAAATTGCAAATAATAATGCTTCTACTTCAAGTCACTACCTGGAAGAAGCTCTTGCGGTTGTTACAGTGTTTTGATCGTTGCTGTACCTAGGTCCACATACAAATGAAAGCAGGACTCTTCTGCCCCTGCTGCACAATTTCCAGAGGATGCGGGGTCAATCAGCACCCACGCTTTGCAAATTTTAGCCACTAAATTGCGAAATAAATTAATACAAGTTGACAAAAACAATCATCGACCTCACCTCCGGCGACGAATGCGATTTTGATTCCAAATAATTACTTTGTCTCTATTTTTGTCGATATCGCGTCAAAGGTAAATGCAATTAAAGTGCAAAGCAGGGATGACGTCATCCTCCAGTGTCGGCCATTTGTAGGGATCAAATCTAGATAACTAACTTGCTAGTAAAGTGTCTGCACACTTGAACTGTTTCTATAGTAACCAGGTGGAAAAGTGTGTAGTAATTCTCAACTTGGTTACCATGGAAACAGTTAATATAGTGCAGTTCTTTCCTGTACATTAGGAATATAACAACATGTACTGCTTCCATAGTAACCAGGTCGAAAAGTGTGTAGTAATTCTCAACCTGGTTACCATGGAAACAGTTAATATAGTGCAGTTCTTTCCTGTACATTAGGAATATAACAACATGTACTGCTTCCATAGTAACCAGGTAGAAAGGTGTGTAGTAATTCTCAGCTTGGCTACCATGGAAACAGTTAATATAGTGCAGTTCTTTCCTGTACATTAGGAATATAACAACATGTACTGCTTCCATAGTAACCAGGTGGAAAAGTTTGTAGTAATTCTCAACTTGGTTACCATGGAAACAGTTAATATAGTGCAGTTCTTTCCTGTACATTAGGAATATAACAACATGTACTGCTTCCATAGTAACCAGGTGGAAAAGTTTGTAGTAATTCTCAACTTGGTTACCATGGAAACAAATAATACAGTGAAGGTCTTTCTTGTATATTACGAATATAACAACATGTACTGTTTCCATAGTAACCAGGTAGAAAGGTGTGTAGTAATTCTCAGCTTGGCTACCATGGAAACAACTAATGCAGTGGAATAGTTATATAACATGTTCGGCTTACTTTCTCTATTCCACGTACTATATACATAGTGTATAGATTGCATTGCATCCAAAAATGCAATACCGTAATTTAGCCAGAAATATTTTTTGGAGAACCCTGAATAAAAAAGAAACATAAAAGTATTTTTAGAAAAGAAGTGTAAGTGTGGAAGCATGGCTGAAAATCGAAATAGCCGTTAAACACCACCTTTAGTATTTAAGTTCAGTATCTTGCAAGGATGTGACACGAAGATGTTTACGAAAATCCACCCATCCAAAACAACTCTTAACGTGGAAGATTTTTTAAAAATATTCTTTTTCACAAAAGTGACTATTACTTTTGATCAAAATATCGTATATTAGCAAATAAAACGCATTTCTTGAACTTTCTGGGAATACCCTGTTTAAAACTCTTCATTCTGGATATCTGATTAAACGTAACACGTAGACAAAGATTACTATAGAATATATAGATCTGGTTAAAAACTGCTTGTAGCGTTAACCTGGACTTGCAAACAAAACATAATTTCAGTTCTTTCACATAGCGACCGGCTTTTTAAAATATATAACTACTTCTAGTGTATAGCCTCATCTTTCTCTACAGGTACTATGTACATAGTGTATAGAGAAGGTTTTGTATTGCACCCAACAATTAGATACCGGGATTTCATCGGAAATACATATTTGGGTCACCCTGAATCCAAAAAAAAAAATTTGGAAAAAGGTCCGAGTGCGTGTGTGTCTGTGGACAGCATAGTTCAAAAACAAAAAATAACAAACTTGATATTTAAGTTTGGTATCTTCCAAGAATGCGACACGAAGATTTTCAAGAAAATCCCCCACCCCCAATGACTTACATGAAACTTTTTAAGAACATTTGATTAAAATATCGTATATTGAAGACATTTACCTGACAAATAAAATGTATAGCTTGACTTTTTTGAGAATAGTCTTTGAATACTACTTTATTTTAGATGAATTTTACGGAATTTTGTATAACTAGCAAACCGTAAGAGATGGACAAAAACTTACTACACGAAAAATGTAGAGCACATTAAAACATACAATTTTGTTGTATACATTTTTTTCCTGGAGTTGATCTTTTTTTAGATATTTCTTGTTTTTGGTTGCAGCTTTGAAAAACTTAACTTTAGCTTTTCTCGTACAGGATTTTCTTGAAACTTTTCGTATCGCATCCCTGGAAGATACTGAGCTTAAATACCAAGTTTTTGAGTTACCGCGTACACACACACACACACACACGCACACACGCACACACACTCATTCTCATTCACACCCGGACTTTTTTTTTATAAAAATCTGATGTGTTCCATTCACATGATCTTCCCTGCATCTTTGCAACAAATTATTGTTAAAAAGCTTATGCTTCTATTTACTTCGTGCTAATCGAGAAAAAATTAGCAGAAATAGTCTTATTACTTGCTTCCTTGTAAGTAGAAGTGAAATAAGAGAGTACCATAGGTTAAAGTGAAAGCCAAAAGCTGGTTGCTTTGTGACTGATGTTCCTTTGTTTGTACGGACAGGAGTTGACAAATTCCTGTATGAGAAAAGTATCAGTTTTTTAAAGCAGAAACCAAAAACAAGAAATGTCTCAAAAACGATGAAATTCAGGAGAAAAATGTATATAACATAAATTCTGTGTTTTAGTGTGCTCTACATTTTTCGTGTAGTAAGTGTTTGTCCATCTCTTACGGTTTAGCAGTTGTTCAAAATTCTGTAAAATTCATTCAGAGTAAAGTAGTCTTCAGCGGCTATTCCCAGAATTGTATATCTTGAGTTTTCTGGGCATAGCCTCTGAAGAGCTCTTTATTCTGAATTAATTTTCCTAAATTTTGCTTAACTGCTAGACAAAAACTTACTACACAGAAAATGTTGACTGATCAAAACACACAATTTATGTACTATACATGTTTGCTGTGTAGGTAACCGTTTCCGAGATATTCCTTGTTTTTGGTTTCAGTTGTGAGTACTTATACTTTTCTTAGACCGCAAGTGTCCGTTTTTCTTTTGTTCTACTCCTGGCCAAGCAAAGTGTGATTTCCAATGACAATCGCATAACGACAGATTTTAAAACATTTGACTATCGGTTTAGCCTAGTGTATTCCCTTATTTTCTTTCTACTTATAAGGAACTAAGTAGTAAACACATTCTTATGAATATCTCGATTAGCAAGATGCAAAAAGAAGAACAATCTTATGTAAGAAGTTTGTAGAGGAAGTAGAGAAGGTAATGTCAGTGAAACACATCAGATTTTTTTCGTAGAGTTGATTGTTTTTGAGATATTCCTTGTTATTGGTTTCAGGTTTGAAAAACTTATACTTTTCTTATATAGGAGTTTGTCAACTACTGTTCATAAAAACAAAGGAACTGCAGTCTCATAGCAACCAGCTTTTGACTATCACTTTAACCTATAGTACTCCCTTATTTCGCTTCTACTCACAAGGAAGCAAATAATAAGACACTTTATGCTAATTTTTTCTCGGTTAGCACGAAGTAAATAGAAGGATAAGCTTTTTAATAATACAACAGGGAAAGATGTGAATGGAACACATCAGAGTTTTGGATACCAGAAAGCCTAAAACGTGTATTTCTGGTGGAAACTCGGTATCGAATTTTTGGGTGGAATGCAATACTTTTCTGATACACTATGTACATGGTACCTGTAGAAAAAGTAAGATACAAATGTACTAAATCCCTTAAAGAGGTAAATAGTGAGCAGATTATGAACCACATGGGTGAACAAACAGGCGTGACGTCATACGTCTTGACTCATTTAATGATGTTTGTTCAGCTCGAGTGAATGTCTCCATATTTCATGTGCCTTAAGGCATTTGCTAAATTTCACAGCCTCTTTGAGATGGGCTTAGCGCAGGTATCTCTTTAAGGTTAGGATCGATGTTACGTACCGCTGCAACAGATCGCTGGTTCGAGCGCCGTGCACCTCGGATAAGCGCTTATACTTAACATTCTTAATGCTTTCTCTTTATTGTGTACGAAAGTAAAGGATATTGTATTTATAGCTGTTGGTAACGCCCATAATTTCCATGATAATAATATTTGTTGTCTTTGGTAATGGAGAAAATGGTTTCTTTGTAAGTTGAAGAGAAATAAGGGAATGCACTAGACTAAAACGATAGTCAAATATTTTAAAAGTTGGTTCGTATGTGATTGAAGTTCCTTTGTTTGAGAAAAGAAGTATAAGGGGCGTTCAAAAAGAAACGAGCCGGAGTCTGGAATGCGCAAACCGTTGACAGGATGGTGTGGTTCCGACCAGACCGTGGAAGTTCACAGCCCGTCGCTAGAGGGCACGGGTGCACGTCACGTGACTATACACATCTAGCAGCAGCATGCATCAATCGTCCAACAATGCGAGTCTCACAAGTGTAGGGCGAACACTGTATGTCCCTTGCAAGGGCCAAGGCGTAGCACAAGCGCTTCAGGGAAGCCGATGAGCAGCACACTGCAGTACCGATGACATCTTCCAGCTGGTTGATGCACTCATTACCGCCGAGTGACAGCGAAGGCCTCGGAAGTGTTGACACGTCGTGAGTCATCTGCAGCGCTGTGCTAGGGAGGGGAATGAGTTCGAACCAGAATCAAAAGGAGTGGAAGTATCCACCAAGGCCAGGAAAGGTTGTGCTGACGTTCTTCTTTGACCAAGATGACCCCCCTTCTGTGGCACGGTGAATGCCCAGCGTTACTCATAAACCTTGACCAACCTTCGCCAAGGGACCAAATCAAAATGACCAGGCAATCTCACCCGTGGGGTCATTCTGCTCCAAGCCTCATACGGCCACCCTCCATACAGTCCAGACCTCTCTCCCTAAGATTACGTCACATTTGGTCCCCTTAAAAAGACAAACGATTCACCTCGGCGACGACGTCTAGCTGCACATCGCAGCCCCGGGAGTTTTACGAGACAGGCATTCACCGCCTGCGGCTCCTTTCTTTCTGAACGCACCTTATATTTTAAAACTCAAACAAATAACAAGTAATATCTCAAAAACGGCCAACTCCACCTGATGTGCTCCATTCATATGACTTTCTCTACATCTCTGAAACAAATTATTGATAATAAGCTTATTCTTCTATCCATTTAATGGTAAAACATTAGCAGAAACGGTCTTATTACTCAATTCCTTCTCAGTAGAAGCGAAATAAGTGAATACACTAGGCGAAACCGACAGTCAAATGTTTTAAAATGTGGTTGCTTGAGATTGAAATCCATTTCTTTGCGTGGCCAAAAGTTGACAAGTACCCTACGTATTTTAAAACTGATATCAATAACATCACAAAAAATCTGATGTGTTCCATTCATATTCGTGTCGCATCCTTGGAAGATATTAAACTTATACACCAATTTTGGTATTTTACCAACTTTTCGTTTTTGAATAATCGTGTTCATAGGCACACGGACACACGACACTTTTTCTAAAAATGTTTTTTTTTCCCCATATAGGGGACACTAAAAAGTCTATTTCTTGTGAACTCTCGGTATATAATTTTGGTTTCCTGTACACTATGTACATATTACATGTAGAGAAGGTAAAAATAACTTGGAATCGTTTATTTGCTATTTAATATGTACGACATTATAGGATATTTTATTTATAGGTGTTGGTAACGTCCATAATTTTCATGCTAATCGAGAAATAGTCTTATTACTTGCTTCCTTGTAGAAGCGAAATAAGGGAGTACCATAGGTTAAAGTGATAGTCAAAAGCTGGCTGCTATGTGACTGCTTTTCCTTTGTATGGACAGAGTTGACAAATTCCTGTATGAGAAAAGTATAAGCTTTGTAAAGCTGAGACCAAAAACAGGCAATATCTGAAAAACGGGCAGCTGCACAAAAAAGTTTGCATAACATAAGCTGTGTGTTTTGACGATCTCTGTATTTTTATTGAGACATTTTTTGTCTATTTCTTATGGTTTACCAGTTAAGTAAAATTCATCCAGAATGAAGAGGTCTTCAGAGGCTATTCCCAGAAAATTCAAGATATTCTACTTGTCTGTAAATATCTTAAATATTAGAGATTTTTAATCAAAACCGTTAGAGCCACTTTTGAGAAAGTAAAGTTTTCGAAAAAATGTCCATGTAAAGAGTAGTTTGGGGTTGGGATATTTTCTTGAAAATCTTTGTGTCGTATTCTTGGAAGATACTGTACTTGCATATCAAGTTTGGTATTTAACAGACTTTTCGTTTTTGAGCTATGCTGCCCAAAGACACACACACACACACAAACGGACATTTTCAAAAAATGTTTTTTTTTTTTTTTGGAGTCAGGGGTCTGAGAATATATTATATTTCCGTTGAAATCCCGGCATCGAATTTCTCGGTGCAATACAATACCTTCTCTACAGAATATATATATAGTACGTGTAGAGAAAACAAGTAACTTTTACCTCTGCATTTTTACTTTCTCTATTCGTTCTATGTACAATTTTGATTAAAGTATTATATTATAAATACACTTATATTATAAATACAAGTATTTTTTTAATTTTCTGAGAATAGCCTCAGCAAAATTTATCTAACGTTGTAAACCGCAACTGATAGACAAAAACTTAGCTGCAGAGAAAATGTAGATCTCGTTAGAACACACAGTTTATGTCATATACATTTTTTTCGTGGAACTGGGCATTTCCGAGATACTTCTTGCTATCGGTTTTAGTTTTAAAATACTGCTTTTAAAAAATTCGACTGTCGTTTTAGTTAGTGTATTTCCTTATTTCCCTTCTAATTACAAGATAGCAAATTATAACACAATTTCTGCTAAAGTTTGTCTCGATTATCATAAAGTAGATAAAGGAATACGCTTTTTAAATATGATTTAGAGAGGGAGGTAGAGAGGTATAGAAAAAGTCATGTGAATGGAGCACATCAAATTTTTTTCCAGTAATAGAGAGAGACCTTATGTTACAGAAAGCTGAGATACATATTTTGTTTTCTATGTACCTTCAGAGTAAAAAAAATGGAGCTCAATCTGTGATACCTATTTGACAATATCCTCTGGTAGGCAGGAATGAGAACTAATCACTGCATTGTTTTCAGGTTACCCAACCTGATAATTAATTACTGCACACTATTATTGTTATTATGGAAATATTACTTTTTTGTAGTTTAATGTCCTTTAACCTGGTTGGTCATATCGGAATATGAATGAAATTGGGGAAATGATGCACAAATGATCTCGCGGTCCAAGGAGCTTAAAATTACTCGACATCGTCTTATCAGGATAAGGGAAAACCCCGAAAAACAAAACAAGAGAACCTCCCTAAGCGATATTGCAACGTCTAGTACGCTGTTTATATTTCCTAATGTATAGGAACTATCTGCACTATAAGAATTGTTTCCAGGATAAACAAATTGAGAATTGTTACACACCTTTATCCTGAACAATTCCTAATGAACAGCAAGGAACTGTACTTTGTGAACTGTTTCCATGGTATTCAAGTTGATAACTACACACTACACACATTTCGGCCTGGTTACTATGGAAACAGTACATGTTGTTATATTCCTAATGTACAGGAAAGATCTGCACTATATTAACTGTTTCCATGGTAACCAAGTTGAGAATTACTACAGGCTTTTTGACCTGGTTACTATGGAAACAGTACATCTTGTTATATTCCTAATGTACAGGAAAAACCTGCACTATATTAACTGTTTTCATGGTAAACAACTTGAGAGTTACTACACACTTTTCGACCTGGTTACTATGGAAACAGTACATGTTGTTATATTCTAATGTACAGCAAAGAACTGCACTATATTAACTGTTTTCATGGTAAACAACTTGAGAGTTAATACACACTTTTCGACCTGGTTACTATGGAAACAGTACATGTTGTTATATTCTAATGTACAGCAAAGAACTGCACTATATTAACTGTTTCCATGGTAACCAAGTTGAGAATTACTACAGGCTTTGCTATCCAGTTACTATGAAAACAGTACATGCTGTTATATTCCTAATGTACAGGAAAGAACTGCACTATATTAACTGTTTCCATGGTAACCAAGTTGAGAATTACTACACACTTTTCTATCCAGTTACTATGGAAACAGCACATGCTGTTATATTCCCAATGTACAGCAAAGAACTGCACTATATTAACTGTTTCCATGGTAACCAAGTTGAGAACTTATACAGCCATTTCGGCCTGGCTACTATAGAATGGTGATGTAAGGGAAAGTTACTTCATTTCCATGTTTGGCAAGTAAAGCATCACCAATTTATGACAGACTCGGAGAGTTAGTGCGGACCATAAAACGGGTCGGACTCTTGCAGCATTTTCTGATTGCATCAGCATTTGAATATCGGTAATTGCGGGCGACCTCATTTAAATACGACGAGAGAATGTTATAATGAACAGCTGCAATTGGCATAAATCTCAACTATAGGGACACGCACCCACGCATACTATCGGATGACATAACTGATTAGCGTACCTTTGTGTTTTAATTTCCACTCACGTATCATAACAATGGTCAGATTCCAGTGGAATTAGCATGTGTGTCGCGTCAAAACTGACATGGGCTTAGGTTTTCATGTGCATCACCGATTCTAACTCCAAAATAATAATTTGATTGTCATTCTATTAGTCAAAACACAATGCAAATATTTCCTGTAACAACATAATATTGATATTGACTTCCAAATCTGACATTATCATTATTTGAACGAAACTAAAATAATAATAATAATAATAATAATAATAATAATAATAATAATAATAATAATAATAATAATAATCACCATCATTATTATTATGATGATTATTATCATAATTATCATTATTATTATCATCATTATCATTATTATTATGATAATTATTAATATCATAATTATCATTATTATTATCATTATTATTACTATCTATATTATTATCATTATTATAATTATTATTATTATCATCATCATTATTATTGTTATTATTATCATTATTATTGTTATTATTATCATCATCATTATTGTTATTATCATCATAATTATTATTATTATTGTTATTATCATTATCATCATCATTATTATTACTACTGTTATTATTGTTATTATTATCATTATTATCATCGTTATTATTGTTATTATCATTATTATTATCTTTATTATTAGTATTATCATTATTGTTGTTATGATTATTACTATAAGTAACGTATTTATTGTACTACTTTGTACTATTACTTTCTCTACACGTGCTATTCACATAGGCAGAGAGGGTATTGTATTCCACTCAAAATTCGATGTAGGATTTCACAGGAAGTATGTGTTGTGGCTCTCTGAATCTCAAAAAACAAAATTTAAGAAAAATGGACGCATATGTGTACATGGACAGCGTAACTTAAAAGCGAAGACAGTTAAGTACCAAACTTGGTATTTAAATGTGGGATTTGTGCTGGACGAATCATCGTCTGGCCGGGTTTTCTCTGGGTCCTCCGGTTTCCCCCGCCACTCATTGCTCCATCATCGCCTTTACTACCATCCATTTTTCCAGGTCATACACTTCCTCACGCTCATGCCTGATTACGGATCACTCGTTCCAGGTTCTCCATTCTGTGGTTTCGTGCCGTTGGCTGCCCGACAGGCTTCCGCTTGTCAGTCCTAAGAGATGTGGGCCCAAATACGGGGAGGGTAAGTGACTACGAAAACAAAATCTTCCAAGGATGGGACGCTATGATTTTCAAGAAAATACCGTCACCCTTTAAATGGAACATTTTCTCTTAATTCGCTCTAGCGATTTTGATGAAAATAAAACGTATATCCAGAATTTTCTAGCATTAGCCTCTGAAAACTACTTTATTCTGGATGAATTCTGTATAACTGTCAAACCTTAAGGGATATACAAAAAATGTAGATCTCATTAAAGCACACGATGTATGTCATATATACTTATGTGTGAATTTTTTGTAAAGTTAACCGTTTTCGAAATATCCGGGATTATTAGTTTCAATTTTAGCCACGTAAATTTTTCTCAAACGGGAAGACATCTTTCTTCTCGTTTCTCGTTTGTTTACTCCTGGCAAGCAAAGATATTGCAATTTCAATTGTTTCACATAGTGACCGGCCTTTAAAGGACGAGACTATCGCTTTAGCCTGTGAATTTTCTGAATTCCCTTCTACTTGCAAGGAACCAAGTAATAAGGACAATTTCTGCTAATGTTTATCATGAAGTAGATAGAAGAACAAGCTTTTTAACAATAATTTGTTACAGAGAAAGTCATGTGAATGGTACACAACAGACTATTATTAGTATTAGACATTATTGTTGTTAGTATTAGTTAACTACTTGAGATTTAACCTATCCTGTTATAAAAGGTCCTTACTAATACCGGGATTTTACCGTAACTATTTGTTTTAAGGTCCCCTCAGTCGGAAAAGTACTTTTAAAAAAAGGTCTGTGTTTATCTGCCTGATGGTCTGTCTGTGAGTGTGTATTTGCACAGCATACCTAAAAAATCTTATGTGTTCCATTCTCATGACTTTCCCTACATCTCGTTAAAAAGTTTATTATTCTACTTTCTACGTGCTAATCGAGAAAACATTAGCAGAAATAGTCTTATTGCTTGCTCCCTTGTAAGTAGAAGCGAAATAAAGGACTACCATAGGTTAAAGTGATAGTCAAAAGCTGGTTGCTATGTGACTGAAGCTCCTTTGTTTGTATGGACACGAGTTGACAAATTCCTGTATGAGAAAAGTATAAGTTTTTTAAAGCTGAAAAATAAGGAATTTCTCAAAATGATCTACTCCACGAAAAAATATAATTTCATAGATTGTGTGATTTAACATGCTCTACATTTTTTGTGTGCAAATTGTTTGTTCATCTCTTACGGTTTAGCACTTATGCAAAAATCCGTAAAATTCATCCAGAATAAAGTTGTCTTCAAAGGCTATTCCCAGAAAATTCAAGATATACATTTTATTTTTCGTATAAATGTCTTGAATATATGACATTTTAATCAAAATCGTTAGAGCCATTTTTGAGAAAATCAAAATTTTCGAAAAAAGTTCCATGTAAAGGGTAGTTGGGGGTGGGGCGATTTTTCTCAAAATATCCGTGTCGCATCCCTGGATGATACTAAACTTAAATACCAAGTTTGGTATTTAACGCTTTTTTCGTTTTATAGCTGTGCTACCCACAAAATGTATTATTTATCTTTAATATAAGGTGCATATTATAATTAAAATCTTTAGCGCCATTTTTGAGAAAATAAAAATTTACGAATATTTTGCCATGCTAAGGGTAGTTTGAGATCGGGCTATTTTCTTAAATTCTTTTGTGTTGCTTCCTTGGAAGATTGTGAGCTTAAATATAAAGTTTGGTATTTAACGGTGTTTTCGTTTTTGAGCTATGCTGTCCGTAGACTCACTCACACACACACACACAACACACACACACACACACACACAAATGCAGCCCTTTAAAAAACATATCTGTTTTTTGGTTTTAAGGGGACCTCAAAAATTTATTTACGGTAAACTCTCGTTATCGAATTTTGGTATAATACAATGCCTTCTCTATACACTAGGTGTGTACAAAATGTAGGCAGAGAAAGTAAAAATGCTTGTTTTTATATATTTAGTGGTCCTCGAAACAAATGCACCCGTTGAAATCTAGCTATTGTATTTTTGGGTAGAATACAATGTACACATTACGTACAAAGAAAGTAAAAATATTTTAATATATTTATGGACCCTCAAAACATATATTTCCAGTGAAATTTCGGTGTAAATTTTTGAGTGAAATACAATACCTTCCCTATACTGTATGTAGACAGTATGTGTAGAGAAAGTAAAAATGTGTTTATATATAGGCCTTCAAAGCATGTATTTCTGGTGAAATCTTGGTGTCAAATTTTTGGGTGCATTATAATACCTTCCATATTGTATGTAGATAGTACGTGTAGAGAAAGTAAACATATGTTTATATATAGGCCCTCAAAACATATTTCCGGTGAAATCTCGGTGTCAAACTTCTGGGTGCAATACAAGACCTTCTCTATACACTACATAGATAGTACGTGTAGAGAAAGTAAAATATTTTTATATACGGCCCTCAAAACATGTATGTCCGGAGAAATCACGGTATCAAATTTTGGGTGCAATACAATACTTTCTCTATACACTACGTAGATAGTACGTGTAGAGAAAGTAAAATGCTTTTACATATGGCCCTCAAAACATATATTTCCGGTGAAATCTCGCCTTCGATTTTTGGATAGAACACAATGTATAAAGTATATGCAGAGAAAGTATATATATATATTTATTTATGGGTCCTAAAAACATATATTTCCAGTGAAATCTGGTATCGATATTTTGGGTGAAATGCAATACCTTTTCTGTAGTCTATGTATAGAAAACGTGTAGAGAAAATAAAAATTATTTATGTGTATTTAGGGTGAAATCTCGGTATAAATTTTAGGTGAAATGCAATACTTTTTGTATCTACTAGATAACGTAAACAGCGCAACCCCAAATACACATTTAGGGGCACCGGTTACGTCCACAACGAAATGCGTAAAGCAAATATTTCTGTAAGCTTAGAGGCCTAAGTATTCGTGCGCAAAGCAGATATGAAGATAAATGAATATTTTAGTAAGCTTAGTTTTGAAGCAACAATGGTGAGAGCGTCGACAGAGTGGAGTATCTTTGCGAGCGAGGGTGTTTGTGCGCCTGCCTGGGCCGCCACTCGATAGAGCCACCGAACACAACCCTCTTCAGTCTTCGGGTGACCGTCGCGACGTTCGTATCTTGCTAAATGTGTCGTATGTTGACTTTCTTAACCGCGACATTATCAGCTGCAGCAGTATGACCACAAGGCTGTGAAAACTTCGACCTTGTGATAACCTAACTCGTGTGATAATCAGTGATTATTGTAGTGTCGTCGGCTCTTGACACAAACAGTGGCAAAATGTGTTAATTGTTGCGTGTGTGTGTGTCCAGAACATAACCTCATCTCTCTCTCTCTCTCTTCTCCTGGAAATGGTTTTAGATATTACACTGGAAAAGCTTCATCTATCGGTGAGTAAATTTTTATTCAACAGTCCCAGTACATAGGAACAAAAGACTGTCGTAGCAGTTTTGTGTTACTTAGAAACGAATGTCACACACTTTTAGCCGCAATCCTATCCGTGCGTAGTGCCCGTATATCTGAGATAGTGCAGTGCGTGATGTATACATTCAGGCGATCGGCCTAGACTCCGCAATTGGTGTCAGAAGTGGGGTGAACACGTAATGCCTTTCCGAATCAATTCACGTTTGTAGTGTCACTAATTGCACTAACAGATACCTATCTACGTTACGGTTGGCTTTATTACCTTAATCTGTAAGGTAATTCTGAGGGAACATTTTTAGTTTCCCTACTACGAAATAACAGTAAATAGAGGAATACTGTATTCCACCCAGATTTCACATGAAATAGGAGCATATTTTGAGATCCCTGCAACAGAAAAACTGTTTTTAGAAAAAGGTCTATGTGTATGAACAGCAAGCTCAAAAACGAAATAGACAACGAATAGACAACTTTGTATTTTCGAAGATACTACAAGAAGCTTTTCATCAAAATCTCTTTCCACCCCATACCACCTTTCAAAGAGCGGCTTTTGATGTATTTATTTTCTCAAAAATGACTATTATTTTGATTGAAACGCATATATATATTGTTTACATGTTAATAACATTTATTGAATTCACTGCGAATAGCTTGTAAAATCTTTTTCATTCGAAATAAATTTTGGAACGTATTCTACAAAGAATTTAGAACCTTTAATCAATTTATTTAAAATGAAGTTTTTCTGGTATCACAAATTCATTTAAACCAATATAATTACCTTTTCTTTAATTTTCATTACTTTTCTCATTTTTTAAAGTGCTATTAGCATTCAGTTGTTTCTCGGGTAATTGCAGACAGAATTAGGAAATTTAAGGTCAACATATAGGGTCCAAGGTGTGAAAACGATACTTCAAATGAAATTTGTAAAGAACCCAGTTATACAAAGTTATCTATATTACCAAGAACTAGATAGAAAAATAAGCTTTTATAAGAATTATTTATCGAATCTATTTAACTGAATGTTTTGTGTTACATTCACATGGCCTTCTCTGCACAGACCATTCTTAAGAAAGCTTGTTCTTCTAACTACTTCATTATAATCGAGATAAACTTTAGCAGAAATGGTTTAATAACTACGCATTTTCTTTAACATACAGAGGAAATAACGGACTACACTCAGCTAAAGCGATATGCAAATCTTTTAACAGCTGGTCGCTATGTGATGGCTTTAAAATTACGTTATATTTTCATAACCAGCATGGAAAAAGCTTAAGTATTGCAAAATTAATCAAAAAACAACAATTTCTTGGAAATGATTAATACCATAATAAAATGTGTTTGACACAGTGTGCTTTTACGAACAGAACATTATACTTGTCATTTAAATACCTTTAATATATGGCATTTTTATAAAAATCGTTAGAAGCATTTTTGAGAAAATCTAAAATTAGGAAAACTACTTTGTAAAGTGTAGTTTGGGATTGGTGAGATTTTCCTGAACATTTTCGTATCGCATTTTTGCAAGATTCTTAGAATACCAAGTTTGGCATTTAACCGAATTTTTCTTTTTACTTTTGCTATTCAATGAAATACACACATACGAAATTCTTTTATTTATAGTTTTTTATTATTTGATTCCGTTGAAATCTCGGTATCGAATTTTTGGGTGGAATGCTATACTTTCTGTTATTGTACTGGTGGGGAACGTAATAAACGTTATTGAATGTAAATTTAAGACATTAGATTTTTACTTTCTCTACACGTACTGTGTACATAGTGTATAGTGAAGGTATTGTATTGCACCCAAAATTCGATACTAAGATTTCACCGAAATTATATGTTTTAGGGCCCTCGGTATCCAAAAAAAAAAAAAAAAAAAATCATTTTCAGATCAAAGGTCCGTGTGTCTGTGAACACGATAACTCAAAAACGAAAAGTCGGTATAATACCAAACTTGGTATTTTAAGTTTAGTATCTTCCAGGGATACGACATGAAGATTTTCAAGAAAATCCCCCACTACGAACTACCTTTACATGGAACATCTTTTCGAAAACTTTGATTTTATCCAAAATGGCTCTAACAATTTTGATTAAAATATCGTATATTAAAGATGTTTACCTGACAAATAAAATGTATATCTTGAATTTTCTGAGACTAGCCTCTGAGGACTACTTTATTCTGGATGAATTTTACGGAGTTTTGCTAAACCGTAAGAGATGGACGAAAACTTATCACACAAAAAAATGTAGAGCACGATAAAACACATAATTTATGTTATATACAATTGTATCGTTTTTGAGATATTCCAAGAATTGAATATAGAGGTTTTTAAGTGCCCTTGATATTAACAAAAGCTCAGTTTTAGCAAAATATCCTTGTGTTAATATGAACAGTATAATATTAACACAAACACCATCCAAGGATTCTAATCGAGAGGATACCCCATTTCAAAGTGACTTTTTATGGAACATATTTCATTATTCTATAAAATAAAGATATTTGCTTGGCTAATAAAATGCATAAAGTCAAAAAGTGTACATCTTTTGAAAACCTACAGTTGATGCAAAATGAAGCGTTATCGTGATATTCTTTAATTCGTCAATCATATGTTTTTCGTGACCATAGAAACAGAGCTTCATTTTACAGTTGGTGTTAACCGACTCAATTTGACTGTCACTCCACTTTCTTGATTCAAGTTATAACGAAATGGGATAATGAAGTAGATAGTAGAAAATTCTGTTGCTGCATTCGCTCTATCCTATGTTATTTATTATTGGGTATATGAAATATCCTTCCGGACGTTTTTTGATATACATAGAAAGGAACGTATTGTATTCCATTAAAACAATCTATACCGAGATTTCACCGGGAATAAATAACAAATGGTATATGAACAGCATAAATAAAACAACATAAAATAGGGCTTCGGTCTCATTTCACAAAGAGTTTATTAAATAATAACCTTAAAATGTAAGTTCAGCATTTTCGAAAATCCTCCACGACAAACTAAACTTTAAATAGAATATTATTATCTCTAGCTTGTATGTACAATGTCGATACAGAAGGTATTGCATTCCACCCAAAAATTCGATACCGAAATATCACCGGAATACATGTTTTGAGGCCCCCTGAATACAAAAAAGAACTTTTTTAGAAAAACGTCCGTGTGTGTGCGCGCAAAAACGAAACGTCTTTTACCAACTTCGTATTTAAGTTTTTTATCTTCTCAGGATGCGACGCGGAGATTTTCAAGTACCCTTTACATGTAACAATTTTTCTCAAAAATATAACAATTTTAATTAACATATGGAATATTAAAGGATTTTATTACATTACAAATAAAATGCATATCTTGATTTTTCTGGGAATTGCCTCTAAAGACCTCTTTATTTTGGATGAATTTTGCGTAACTGGTAAACCGTAAGAAATAGACAAAAACTTACTACACAGAAAACCTAGAGCTGGTTAAAACACACAATTTTAGTTATAAACTGTTTTTCGTGGAGTTGAAGGTTTTTGAGATGTTTCTTGTTATTGGTTTCAGTTTTAGAATACTTGAAACTTTTCTGATAAGGAATTTCTGCTAATGTTTATCTCGACTAGCATTAAGTGGATGGAAGAATGATTTGTTACAGAGACGTAGAGAAAGCCATGCAAATGAAACATATTATAATTCGTTATTCATATGACCGTACAAACAGTCGATGTTAGCAACCCAATTTGACTGTCACCTCACTCTCCTGATTCGCTCTTGAACTTACAACGAAATGGGGTAATGAAGCTAAATATTTCTGCAAACGTTCATCACAAACATGAAGTAGATAGTAGAAAATTCTGTTGTTACACTCACATTAAATTCTCTACACTATATCGTTTATTAGTAGGCATATTAACTATTCTTAAGAACGTTTATTACTATCTTTATCAATGTGCATAATAGGTAGAGAATGTATTGTTAATATAAAATTAGAAATAGATATTTCAGCGGAAATACATGTTTTGAGGTACTTTGAATAAATAAATGACTTTGTCTTCATCTCTGAAACAAATTATTGTTAAAAAGCTTATTCTTCTATTTCATGCTAATCGAGATAAACATTAGCAGAAATTGTATTATTACTTGCTCCCATAGGTTAAAGTGGTAGTCAATTATTTTCTAAAAGCTGGTTGCTACGTGATCGAACATTCGTTTCTATGTATGGCCAGGGATTGACAAATTAGAGTGAGAAAAGTATAAGTATTTTAAAGCAGAAACCAATAACAAGAATATCTTATAAACGGTCACCTCTATAAAAAATAGTGTATATGGCATAACTTTTTTACTTTCTCTATACACACTATGTACATAGTGTATAGAGAAGGTATTGCATTCCACCAAAAAAATTCGATACCGAGATTTCACCGGAAATATATGTTTTAGGGTGCCCTTCATCTAAAAAAATCATTTTCGGAAAAAGGTCCATGTGTGTGTGTGTGTGTGTGTCCGTGTGTGTGTGTGTGTCCGTGTGTCTGTGAACACGATAACTCAAAACGAAAAATAGGTAAAATACCAAACTTGGTATTTAAGTTTAGTATCTTCCAGGGGTGCGACACGAAGATTTTGAGAAAAATCCCCTCACCCCCAACTACCCTTTACATGGAACTTTTTTCGAAAATTTTGATTTTCTCAAAATGGCTCTAACGATTTTGATTTAAATTTCGTATATTAAAGGTATTTACCTGAAAAATAAAATGTATATCTTGAATTTTCTGGGAATAGGCTCTGAAGAGTAGTTTATTCTGGACAAATTTTACTGAATTTTGAATAACTACTAAACCGTAAGAGATGGACAAAAACTTACTGCACAAGAAATGTAGAGCACGTTAAAACACACAATTTCTGTTATTACATTTTTTTCGTGGAGTTCGTCATTTTTGTGACATTGCTTATTTTTGGTTTCTGCTATGAAAAACTTGTACATTTTTCATACAGAAATTTGTCAACTGCTGTCCATACAAACAAAGTAACTTCAGTGACATAGCAACCAGCTTTTGATTATCACTTTAACCTATGGTACTCCCTTATTTCACCTCTACTTACATGGAAGCAAGTAATAAGACTATTTCTGCTAATGTTTTACTGATTAGCATGAAGTTAATAGAAGTATAAACTTTTTAACAATAATTTGTTGCAGGGATATAGAGAAAGTCATGTGAATGGTACACATCAGATTCTTTAACGAGATCTGCATTTTCTATCTCTTGCGTCTACCAGTTACACAAAATTAAGCAAAATTCATCCATAATGAAAAGATAAGCATAAGATTTTTAACTATACTTTGTTGTAGAGATGTAGAGAAAGTCATGTGAATGGAACACATTAGATTTTTTGAGATATCGCTTGTTATTGGTTTCAGTTTTAATATACTTTCCTCTTATGGGAATTCGTAAACTCATGGACATACAAACAAAGGAATTTCAATCACATAGCAACCACATTCGGTTTAGGGTAGTGTATACTTTTATTTCCCTTCTACTTACAAGGAAGCGAGTAATAAGACAATTTCTGCTATTGTTTATCTTAATTAGCATGAAATAGATAGAAGAATAAGCTTTTTAACAATAATTTGTTACAGAAATGTAGAGAAAGTCATGTGAAACATCATATTTTTGTACTTTAATTCGTTATTCATATGTTTCGTGTGACCATACAAACAGTACTGCATTTTACAGCAGCTCCATTTGACTATTGTACTGATTTATTGTTCTACCTACAATGAATTTCACCCTTACATAAATGTATATGTGGACGTATGAACTATTGCTTCCTTTACCACGTATAGTGTACGTAGCAGATGGAAAAGAAAGAATTTGCATTTCACCTAAAATTCATGTTTTGAGGAACCCTAATCTAAGAAGGGCAGTTTTAGAAAAGTGCTCGAATGTACGTGTGTATAAGCGACATAGCTCAAAAACCAAAACTTGGTTCAATACCAAACTTAGTATTTAATTTCATTATCTACCAGGGATTACGACACGATCATTTCGAAAACTCTGTTTTCTCAAAAATGGCTCTAACGATTTTGATTAAAATATCATATTACTTTCTCTACACGTACTATGTACATAGTGTATAGAGAAGGTATAGTATTCTATACGAGATTTCACCGGAAATACGAGTTTTTGGTCCCCCTAATTTCGAAAAAAGCATTTCTGAAAAAGGTGTATGTGTGCGTGTCCGTGTGTGTGTGAACAGTATAGCTCTAAAACGAAAAGACCATTAAATACCAAGCTTGGTATTTAAGTTTGATATCTTCCAAGGATGCGACACGAAGATTTTCAAGAAAATCCCCCCACCCCAAACTAGCATTTACATGGAACTTTTTTCGAAAATTTTGATTTTCTCAAAAATGTCCTTAACGATTTTCATTAAAATATTGTGTATGAAAGATATTTACAAGTGACAAATAAAATGCATATCTTGAATTTTCTAGGAATAGCCTCTGAAGACTACTTTATTCTGGATACATTTTACCGAATTTTGCATAACTGTAAACTGTAAGAAATAGACAAAAGCTTATCTAACAAAAATGTAGAATTCGTTAAACCACAATTTATGTTACATGCATTTTTTTTCGTGGAGCTGCGCGTTTTTAAATATTTGTTGTTATTGATTTCAGTTTTAAAATACTTAAACATTTCTCGTACGACAAGCTGTCCCTCCTGGTCAGGCTAAGAAACGGATTTCAATCCCATAGCAACCACATTTTAAAGCATTTGACTGTCTATTTAGCCTAGTAAATTCCCTTATTTCTCTTCTACCTTTAAGGTACTAAGTAATAAGAGCGTTTTTGCTAATGTTTGTCTGGATTAACATGCGGTGGATAGAAGAATAAACTTAACAAAAATTTGTTGCAGAGGTTGAGAAAGTCATGTGAATGCAACACATTAGATTTTTTTTATATTCTATACATAGCCATAGTATGTAGGTAGAGTAGGTACTGCATTCCACCCAAAAATTCGATACCGAGATTTCACCGGGAAAGCACGTTTTAATCTCCCCTGTATAAAACAGTTTTAGAAAAAGGTCCGTGTCTGTGAGCACGATAACTCAAAAACGAAAACTCGATAATATACAAAACTTGGTATTTAAGGTTATTATCTTCCAAGAATACGACACGTATATATTTTGGGGAAAAGCCCCCAACCTAAATTACCCTTTACATTGGAAAATGTTCAAAAAATTTATTTTTTCGAAATGGATCCAACGATTTTGATTAAAGTACCATACCAGAAAGTTATTTACAAAACAAATAAAATGTACATCTTGAGTTTTCTGGGAATAGGCTTTGAAGAGTTTTTCATTCGAGATGAACATAGATTAATTTTGCATAACTGATAAATCTTAACAGATATACAAATAATGTAGATCTCGATAAAACAAAAAATTTAGTCATATACATTTTTTCGTGAAAATGGACAATTCCAAGATGATACTTGTAATTGGCTTCCGTTTTAAAACAATGAAACTTTTTCTCATTCGGGAATTTGTCAACTCCTGGCCTGAGCTGCGCCGTGGCCGAGTGGTTAGACCACTCGCCTCTCACCTAGACGGCCCGGGTTCGATCCCCAAAAGACTTCATGTGAGATTTGTGGTGGACAAAGCGGTGCAGGGGTGGGGTTCCTCCGGGTTCTCCGGCTACCCCCGTCATCGCATTCCACCGGTGCTCCATGTATGACCAGTGTGAATTACAATCATAAGGCAATCACTTTAGCCTATGGTACTCCCTTATTTCGCTTCTACCTACAAGGAAGCAAGTAATAAGACTATTTCTGCTAATTATTTCTCGATTAGCATGAAGTAAACACAACAAGTTTTCAACAATAATTTGCTACTCAGATGTAGAGAAAGTCGTGTGAATGGAACACAGTAGATTTTTCTGTTACTTCGCTTTAAGACGGTTATTTTAATTCGGAAATGTGCAGTTTGAAAGCCGGTATGCAAATGCTTGTAGTTTGGGGCTGAAACGAAGTATAGGGGAATATTGTAGCCGCCGCGAATTTTCATATCACTCTGTCAATATTGATTGATGGAAATATATCTGTTACCATGGTAACATCAAACAGATCCATCATTTTTCTACAGCTCCTGATGCATAGGCAAGCTTTAGGGTTTTAATTAATATGTTTTAATGTAACGCATATGATCGTTTTTTAGTTTCCCTAACGTGCCATGTAGAGAAGATATTGCATTCCACTAAAAGATTCGGTAACTTTTAGGGTCCTCTGATGTGTTCAATTCCCATAACTTTCTTACATCTCTGTAACAAAATTTTATTCGTCTATCTACTTCATGCTAATTGAGATAAACATTAGCACAAATAGTCTTATTATTTGTTTCTTTGACGTAGCAGGAAAATAAGACAGAACATTAGCCAAACCCGACAGCTTCACTATGTAAACATTCGTATCTTTGCATGATCACGAGTTGAAATAAAATTAATAACAAGGAATATCTCGGAAATGGCCAAGTCCACGAAAAAAAAGTACATTACATAAATTGTGTATTTTAACGAGATCTACATTTTTGTGTAGACATTTTAGTAAAAATAAAATTTTTCTAATTTTTTCCATGTAAAGAGTAGTTTGGGTGGGTGAATTTTCCTCAAAATCTTCGTGTCTCATCCTTAGAAGATACTAAACTTAAATACCAAGTTTGGTATGTTACATGGTTTTCATTTTGGAGTTATCTTGTTCAGAGAACACGGACACACACGGACCTTTTTCCAAATATACTTTTTTTTTTTATTCAGGGGGTCCCAAAACTCTTATTTCTAGTGAAGTATCGATATCAAATATTTAGGTGGAATGCAATACCTTCCCTATATATGTACTAAGCAGAAAAAGTAAAAATCATTTTTGGAAAACGGTCCCAGTATGTGTGGATAGCATGACTCAAAAAAGAAGAATCTGTTAAATACCAAAGTTGGTACTTAAGTTCAGCATCTCTCAAGGATATGGAGATGTTCTAGAAAATGCTTCTCCCACAACTACCACTTATATCTAGGCCTTTTCGAAAGTTATGATTTTATCAAAAAATGTGTCTAACGTATGGAATAAGATATCATATGTTTACGATATTTTCATAAAGAATCAAATGTTTGATGGCCGTTTTTTACTTTCTCTAGCCCCGTATATACCAATGTACATATGGATAGAGAAGTATTGTATTCCACCCAAAAATTCGATACCGAGATTTCACTGGAAATACATGTTTTAGGACCCCCTGTATCCATAAAAAACATTTTCAGAAAAAGGTCCGTGTGTGTCCGTGTGTCTGTGAACATGATAACTCAAAAACGAATAGTAGCTAAAATACCAAACTTGGTATTTAAGTTTAATGTCTTCCAGGGACGCGACACGAAGATTTTGAGAATCATCCCCCCACCCCAAACTACCCTTTACATGGAACTTTTTCGAAAATTTTGATTTTCTTAAAAATGGCTAACTATTTTGATTAAAATTTCGTATATTAAAGATATTTACCTGACAAATAAAATGTATATCTTGAATTTTCTGGGAATAGCTTCTGAAGACCCGTTTATTCTGGATGAATTTTGCTTAATTTGGCAAAACTAGTAAACCGTAAGAGATAGACAAAAACTTACTATACAAAAAATGTAGGCTTTTTTTAAAATACACAAGTTATGTCATACATTTTTCTCGTGGAGCTTACCGTTTTCGAGGTACTCATTGTTATTAGTTTCAGTTGTGAAGTACTTATACTTTTCTCAGACGGGACTGTCCGTTTTTCTTTTGTTCTACTCCTGGCCAAGAAAAGAAGCGATTTGTAATGACAATCCAATAACAACAGCTTTTAAAACATTTGACTATTGGTTTAGCCTAGTGTATTCCCTTATTTTCTTTCTACTTATACGGAACTAAGTAATAAGAACTTTGTGCTAATGAGCACCTCGATTAGCAAGGTGCAGAGAGAAGAAGAATCTTATGTAAGAAGTTTGTAGAACAGCTAGAGAAAGTCATGTGAGTGTAACACATAAGATTTTTTCAACCTCCGATAGTCTATAAATAAAAGTCCAAAGAAAACAATTATTTTATTACCCTCTTCAAAAAATGTTGGCACCACTGATGCAGCCCGGAACCACTATCAATGCAGCTGTTTATTGTGAAGATTAAAGATGTTTGCGGAGAGCCATTCAAAATAAGCGAAGAGGAATTGTGTTGATCCATGACAACGCTCGTCCACACAACCCATCGGCTCCTTGAACAATTTCAATGGGACATTTTCGATCATCCGCCGTACAGTCCTGACCTGGCCTCCAGCGACTTTCACCTTTTCCCTGAACTGTAGACGTGGCTAGGAGGGCAGCACTTTCAAACCAACGAAGGTCTTCAAAACAACGTCAATGCTCATTTGAAATCATTGGCGGCAACATTTTTTGAAGCGGGTATTGCAAAGCTTGTGCACATGTACGATAAATGTCTCAATCTTTTCGGTGATTATGTTGAAAAGTAACCATAAGTGTACAAAACTTTTAGTAATAAAATAATTGTTTTCTATGATCTTGTCTGTTATTTATAGTCTATCGGAGGTTGAAAAAAAAAAAAAAAAAAACAACAACCGCCATCGTATATCTAGAATTTTCTGGGAAAGCCTCTAGCGCTCTCTTCTGCAAAACTGGTAAACCGTAAGAGGCAAGAAATGTAGATCTCGTTAAAACACACAGTTTGTGATATATGTTCATTTTTGTGGAGATGTTTCATTTGTTTTGTTGAGATATTTTCCAGATATTCCTTGTTATTTGTTTTGAATTTCCAATACTGAGCCTTTTTTCAAATGTGAGGTCGTTATTCACATTTTTCATCCTGATTATGCAAAGATAACGAAGTTCCGACTTTATATCATAGCGACAGCTTTTAAAACATTTGACTGTCGGTTTAACCTAGTGTATTCCCTTATTTCCCTTCTAAGGAATAAGACCATTTCTGCTAATGTTTCATTAGTGTGTGTTTGTAATAATTATATCTTGCAGAATAGGTAGATAAAGTGATGTGAATGGAACACAGTGTATGGAGAAGGTATTGTATTCCTCCCAAAAATTCGATAGCGAGATTTCACCGGAAATATATGTATTGAAAAAAACGCTTTTAGAAAAAGGTCCGTGTCTGTCTATGATTGAGGTTTCTTTGTTTGTATGGACAGAAGTTGACAAATGCCTGTATGAGAAAAGTATGTTTTTCAAAGCTGAAAGCAATAACAAGGAATTGCTAAAAAACGATCAACTCCACGAAAAAAATGTATGTTACACAAATTGTGTGTTTTAATGTGCTCTAGATTTTTTGTATTCTAAGGTTTTGTCTATCCCTTACAGTTTAGCAGTTATGCAAAATTCATCCAAATAAAACAGGTCTTAAGAAAATATTGTCAGAAAATTCAAGATATACATTTTATTTGTGATGGAAATACCTTTAATATATGGTATTTTAATCAAAATCGATAGATCCACTTTTATGAAAAATAACATTTTTGAAAATTGTTCCATGTAAATGGCAGTTAGGGGTGGGGGATTTTCTTGAAAATCTTCGTGTCGCATCCTTGGAAGATACCACACCTAAATACCAAGTTTGGTATTTAACCGTCCTTTCGGACTGATAGCCTGACACACACGGACCTTTTTCTGAAAATGCTTTTTTTGCATTCAGGAGATAGTAAAACACGTATTTCCGGTGAAATCTCGTCATCGAATTTTTGGGTGGAATGCAATACCTTCTCTATCCACTATGAACTTTGTACATACATAATAATATAGGCTGTCCCCATAGCTCCTGCCTGTCGTATGAGGGATCCCGGGTTCGATACCCCGACTGATTTTATCTCTAGACGAGATTATTCCTTGCCCTTCCCAGAGTCTGGAAGTATGAAAGATAATGTGCATGTGATCTAATGAATAAAATTAAAGAAAACAATAACGCAACTACAACAAACAGTACATTAGTTAACAACTTTGCCAATAGGAAAATGTCGTCAATAACACCTTGCAGTATAAATGGTACATACTATGAGATGTGATAAAAAATGTTTACTTTCTCTACACGTGCTATGTACATTGTGTATAGACAAAGTATTGCACTCCACCCAAAAATTCGATACCGAGATTTCACCGGAAATATATGTTTTAGGGTCCCCAATATCCAAAAAAAGCACTTTAACAAAAAGGTCCGTGCGTGTGTGTGTCTGTGAACACGATAACTCAAAAACGAAAAGTCGATAAAATACCAAACTTGGTATTTAAGTTTAGTATCTTCCAGGGATGCGACACGAAGATTGTGAGAAAAATCGCCCCACCTCCAACTACCCTTTACATGGAACTTTTTTCGAAAAATTTGATTTCCTCAAAAATGGCTCTAACGATTTTGATTAAAATTCGTATATTAAACATATTTACCTGACAAATAAAATGTATATCTTGAATTTTCTGGGAATAGCCTCTGAAGAGTAGTTTATTCTGGATGAATTTTATTGCATTTTGAATAACTGCTAAACCGTAAGAGATGGACAAAAACTTACTCCACAAAAATGTACAGCACATTGAAACACACAATTTATGTTATATGCATTTTTTTCGTGGAGTTCACTGTTTTGAGACATTCCTTATTTTTGGTTTCTGCTATGAAAAACGTATATTTTTCTCATACAGGAACTTGTCAACTCCTATGCATATAGACAAAGGAACTTCATTGACATAGCAACCAGCTTTTGATTATTACTTTAACCTATGGTAGTCCCTTATTTCGCTTCTACTTACAAGGAAGCGAGTAATAAGACTATTTCTGCTAATTTTTTCTGATTAGCATAAAGTAAATAGAAGTATAAGCTCTTTAAGAATAATTTGTTGCAGAGATGTAGAGAAAGTCATGTGAATAGAACAGATTGTTGTCGTGAGTGGGTGTTAATATTGGATAAGCGCGTTGCCATGGAAACAGGAAGTTGATTAGCAACGGAGTAAATAATTGAAACGCGATGATTAAGGAGTTAAATTTTAGCAAGGCGAATATCGGTTGGTGTCAATTTAATACTCTTATGTGTGTGACGAAACCTTCAGGTACATTTACATTTATTTAAAATCTTCACCTTTCATCATTTTTATTTAAAATTTCAATTTGTGTACCCTGTAATATTTATAAGGTAGCGGAAGTACAATGCGGCCAAAAAAAATCTGATGTGCTCCAATCACATGACTTTCTCTACATCTCTGCAACAAATTATTGTTAAAAAGCTTATGCTTCTATTTACTTCATGCCAATCGAGAACAAATTAGCAGAAATAGTCTTATTACTTGCTTCCTTGTAAGTAGTAGCAAAATAACGGAGTACCATAGGTTAAAGTGATAGTCAAAAGCTGGTTGCTATGTGACTGAAGTTCCTTTGTTTGTATGCACAGGAGTTGACAAATTCCCGTATGAGAAAAGTATACATTTTTCAAAGCTGACACTGTAAAAAAGGAATATCTCAAAACCGATCAACTCCACGAAAAAAATGTATATAACATAAATTGTGTGTTTTAATGTGCTCTACATTTTTTGTGTGGTAAGCTTTTGTCTATCTCTTACGGTCTAGATGTCAGAATAAAGTAAGTCTTCAAAGGCTATTCCCAGAAAATTCAAGATATACGTTTTATTTTGCAAGTAAATATCTTAAATATAATAGATTTTAATCGAAATCTTTTGAGGCATTTTTAAGAAAATCAAAATTTTCGAAACTTTTTCTATGTAAAGGGTAGTTTGGGGTGAGGGAATTCTCTTGAAAATCTTCGTGTCGCATCCTTGGAGGATACCAAACTTAAATACCAAGTTTAGTATTTAACGGTCTTTTCGTTTTAGAGCTATGCTGCCCACAGACACACACGGACATTTTTCTAAATTTTTTTTTGATTCAGGGGTTCTCAAAACATATATTTCCGGTGAAATCTCGGTATCGAATTTTTGGGTGCAATACAATACGTTCTCTATTCACTATGTATAAAGTACGTATAGAGAAGTTAATAACGTATTTTATTCACTATCCAAGCAACTGAATCGACGCTTCTATATGTAGACAGCAGACTGCTTTCACACCTCTGAGTGCTAACTCTCTAGTCGAAGACTAACAAACTAGGCTTGCAGCTCTTTCTTATAAAGCTTCTAAAAGCTAATGGAAGATTGTGGCTTGAGCCAGTTGTGTGTATGTCACGTATTCCAGTTACTCGCTTCCTGTGTTTAGCGCATTTCCAGGCCTCCAACTCCGCCGAGAAGGCGGTACACGCACTCTCATTGTAATAAGACCATTAACAGAACAGAATAGATAAGAGAAAGTCATATAAATGAAACACGTCAGACTATTGAACAATGGTGAGAGATTAATATGACATTAGACGTTTACTTTCTCTACACGTACTATTTACATACTGTATAAAGAAGATATTGTAATGCAATACCAAGATTTCACCGGAAATACATATTTTGAGACCTCGTGAATCCTAAAAAGAAGTTCCTTGTGTTTGTCTGTGGGCAGCATAGACCAAAAACGAAAATTTGGTTATATACGAAGTTTCCAAGGATGCGACAAAAAACTTTCAAGAAAATCTCCGTCCCCTAACGACCCTTTAATTGGAACATTTTTCGAAAATTTTGATTTTCTCAAAAATGAATTTAACGACTTTTATTAAAATACCTTATGTTTAAAATATTTTTGTGACAAACGAACGTTTATGTTGAATTTTATGAAAGTAGATTCTGAATAGTTCTTTATTCAGGATGAATTTTGCTGAATTTTGCATAACTGGTAAACCGTAAGTGATACACAAAAACTTATAACACAAAAAATGTAGCTCTCGTTAAAGCACATAATTTATGTCATGCACATTTTTTCGTAGAGTTGACCGTTTTCGAGATATTCCTTGTAATTAGTTTCAGTTTTAAAATGAACTTGTCAACTCGTGGCCACGCAAAGAAGCGGATTTCCATCCCATAGCAACCACATTTTAAAACATTTGAATGTCGGTTTAGTCCACTGTATTCCCATTTAGCATGAAGTAGATAGAAGAATAAACTTACTAACAATAATTTGTTACAGAGATGTAGAAAAATAAATGTGAATGGAACACATCAGGTTTGTTACTTTCTCTACACGTACGATATACATAGTGTATAGAAAAGGTATTGTATTGCACCCAAAATTCGATACCGAGATTTCATCGCAAATACATGTTTTGAGCCCTCCTGAATCCAAAAAGAGCATTTTTAGAAACATGTCCGTGTGTATGTGTCTGTGGACAGCATATCTCAAAAACGAAAAGACCGACCAAACTTGATATTTAAGTTTGGTATCATCCAAGGATGCGTCACGAAGATTTTCAAAAGAATCCTCCCACCCCAAACTACCCTTTATATGGAAAACAATTCAAAAATTTTGATTTTCTTAAAAATGGTTCTAACGATTTTGATTAAAATATCATATATTAAATATATTTACCTGAATAATAAACTGTATATCTTGCATTTTATGGGAATACCCTCTGAAGAGTACTTTATCCTGGAGGAATTTTACAGAATTTTGCATAACTGCTAAACAGTAAGAGATGGACATAAACTGTAGGGCACAAAAAATATAGAGCACGTTAAAACACACAATTTATGTTATATACATTTTTTTGTGGAGCCGATCGTTTTTTTAGATATTCCTTGTTTTTGGTTTCAGCCTGAAAAAACTCTACTTTTCTCATACCGGAATTTGTCAACTCCTGTTCATACAAACACAGGAACCTCAGACTATTTCTGATAATTTTTTCTCGATTAGTAATGAAATAAATAAGCTTTTTAACAATCGTTTGTTACAGAGATGTGGATAAAGTCATGTGAGTGTAACACATCAGATTTTTTCTCGGTGGAGTATAATGAAGTATGCAGGAGCCGCTTTATTAGATCAGCACAGTAAAAAGCAAGCCCGATATAAAAGGCTGGTATCTGAGATTATATGCTCCACGGTGAAGTCCATTATCGATTGGCATAAAAGGGCGAGAAAGACGAGGAATTTACAGCCTGATCTGACCGCCCAGTTGATTGAGCTATAACCTGCAACCTTGTAGGTGCCTCTGGGTATTCCTGATCACAAATCAAACCTTTTATATTCATATCGTCCCTTCTTACACCAACCTCAATAACTGTTGTGTAACCTTGCTTCTGTATACCACTGAATCATTTGATATAGACGTCACTGAAAATACGCGTTTCAAGGTCCACTGATACATCGTTCGAGTATGAAACATTGTGTTTAAGTTCACCAACCTGCAAGCACACTATATATAGATTTTCAATACAATCCTCCACCAAAAACTAAGCTTCACGTGGGACGTTTTCAACAATGCTCCTCAGCTACAAAACAAAGCTTCACGTGGGAGATTTTCAAGAAAATTCCTCAGCTAAAAAAACATCCTTCACATGGGAGATTTTCAACAATATCCCCAGTTACTAAACTATCCTTCACATTGAAGAATTACAACAATATCCCCCAGCTAAAAAACTATTCTTCACATGGGAGATTTTCAACAATATCCCCATTACAAAGCTATCCTTCTTAGGGAGATTTTCAAGAATATTCCCCAGTTCAAAACTATCCTTCACATGGAAGATTTTCAAGAATATTCCGCAGTTCAAAACTATCCTCCACGTGGGATATTTTCAAGAAAATCCCCCAGGCACAAAACTGTCCTTCAAATCGGAGATTTTCAAGAATATCCCCCAGCTGCAAAACTATCCTTCACATGGGAGATTTCCAACAATATGCCCCAGCTACAAAGCTATATTTCACATGAGAGATTTGCAACAATATCCCCCAGCTACAAAGCTATATTTCACATGAGAGATTTTCACGAAAGTTCCCCAGCTACAAAGCTATCCTTCACATGAGAGATTTGCAACAATATCCCCCCGCTACAAAACTATTCTTCACATGGGAGACTTTCAAGAAGTTCTCCCAGACCATAACTACTCTTAACGTAAACTATTTTCAAAATATCCTTCACTTCAAAAATGCTCTTCACATGTGTTCAAAATTCTCAACTTCAAAAGTACCCTTCACGTGGATAATTTTTCCTTTCATTTGCTTTTCCAAAAAATCTTATGTGTTCCATTCACACAACTTTCTCTACGTCTCTTTTGCAAATCATTGTTAAAAAAAATCTCATTCTTCTATTTACTTCATGCTAATCAGCAAAAAAATTAGCAGAAATGATCTCATTACTTGCTTCCATTTAAGTACAAGTGCCTTAGGCTAAATTGATAGTCTAAAGCTGGTTGTTATTTGATTGAAATGTCTAAGTTTGTATGGACAGGAGTTGGCAAATTCCTGTATGAGAAAAGTATACGTTTTTCAAGACTGAAACAAAAACAAGGAATATCTCAAAAACGATCAACTCCACAAAAAAATGTATGTAACATAAATTGTGTGTCTTAACGTGCTCTACATCTTTTGTGTGGTAATTTTTTGTCCATCTCTTACGGTTTAGCAGTTATGCAAAATTCATCCTGAATGAAGTAGTCTTCAGAGGCTATTCCCAGATAATTCAAGATAAACGTTTTGTTTGTCAGGCAAAGAAAGTCGTGTTAGTTATACTATTTATGACTCAAGAACGGCTGAACCGATTTGGCTGAAAATCGGTGGGGAGGTAGCTGAGAACCAGGAGACGGACATAGGATACTTTTTATCCTGTTTCCGTGGGACGTGACATAAAACGTGGTATAACAAAACGCAACAGACAGAAAAACGCATTATGTTTGTTTCGAGTTTCTATTACCTTATTGTGCCGATATTATCATTAACAATGCCGCGACCAAGACAATCAAATCTTTCCCGACAAAGGATTCGGCGAATGAAATTGCACGTGAAGAGCAACTATCCATTAAACAGCTTGGATGTGCCTGGCTTACTTTACGACTAAAGGTTGGCTCCGTAGTAATCATGCTTCGAAACATAAACCAACCAAAACGGAACGCGTTTGGTGGCAAGTAAATTGATGAACAATGTGACAAAGGAAAATTCCAAGGTGAGGAAGTTCTCATTCCGAGGATCCCAACCGATTTGCCGTTTGAGTTTAAAGGACTTCAATTTCCGATCCGTCTTGCATTCGCCATGACAAATCACTAGGCCAATCCTTGAAAGTTGTGGTCTGAATCTAGAAAATGCATGTTTTTCCCATGGTCAATTATATGTGGCATGTTGACGGGTCGGAAGACCATCTGCGTTATTTGTTCTTGCGCCTGATAATAAAACAAGAAATGTCGTCTATCACAAGGTGCTTCACTGAAGAGTGCAACTCATGCACCACGGCCAATAAATAATCATTAAAATACTTGGTTTTTTGTATTTATATTTATTATCCTAATAAAAATTGAACTTAATAAAATCCAAAATCTGCTCATTTATTGCCTCTTAGGAGGAACAAAGTTCGCCGGGTCAGCTAATATTTAATATATAATATTTTAGTCAAAATCGTTAGAGCCATTTTTGAGAAAATCACAATTTTTGAAAAAACGTTCCATTTAAAGGGTAGTTGGGCATGGAGGTATTTTCTTGAAAACCTTTGTGTCTCATCCCTGGAAGATGCTAAACTTAAATACCAATTTTGGTATTTTAATGGCTTTTCGTATTTTAGTTATCGTATTCATGGACACACACACACACCTTTTTCTGAAATTGCTTTTTTTTGGATACAGGGGGCCCTAAAGTATATATTTCTGGTGAAATTTCGGTATCGAATTTTTGTGTGGAGTGCAATGCCTTCTCTATACACCATGTACTTAGTACGTATAGAGAAAGTAAAAACGGCCCTCGTAATTCAAAAGGTCGTACGTTATAAGAATTATACTCATGCGGCCTGGGCTTGAAAACAAATATTTGATAGTTTTATGGGGTTTCAAGGCAGGAAGATGTAGGCTTACATAAATTGTGCAAAAGTTTGTGCTCTTGTTATATTTGCGCGTCAGTGGCTTGATGCATTTTCCGAAATGAAGTTTGGATTTTATTCGCCACATGTCATCTTCAGTGAGTTCACTTTAACAACCGTTGTAAAGTAAACCAAGCATTAAATTGGACTGTAGTCCGCTTTCAAGCCCTGGTCATGCGCCACGTTATACATTGATTTTATTGTTTAGGAGTCGAATCTACTGTCCGGTCACTTAGCAACCATACCGCAGACTACCAGACAAAACACGGGCGGGTCCGTTCGCTTCGACCGCATTTCAAGCTTGGCTGGGCCCTGCTCCTATTGTTGCAGACCAAACCCCGTCTATTTATATCCACGATTAGCGGAGGGCACTTTTCAACTCGGAGAGTTTGCAGTTTCCAAAGTTCCATTACAACATGTACTGTTTCTATAGAAGCTTATTAGCAAAGTGTGTGGCAATTCTCAACTCGGTTACCATGGAAACAGTTAATATAGTACAGTTCTTTCCTGTACATCAGGAATATAACAACATGTACTGTTTCCATAGTAACCAGGTCGAAAAGTGTGTAGTAATACATTAGCTAGTTACCACGCAAAGACTTAATATAGTGCATTGCTTTCCTACATATTAGGAATGTAATGCGAGTAACATACACTATTTCCATATTAACCAGGTCGAAAAGTGTGCAGTAATTCTTAACTTGGTTATCAGGGAAGCAGTTAATATTGCAGTTTTTTCGGTTCATTAGGAATATATCCGAATGTGCTGTTTTCATAGGAACCAGGTCAAAAATGTGTAGTAATTCTCAACTTACGATATAAAGAAGTTTTTTTCTTCTACGATAGCAATAGAACAAAAAGGTTTCCATAGTAGCCAAGTCATACGGTTCATAGTGTTTTTAAATTTGGTTACCATGGCAATAATTAATTGGTCTAATTCTTTTCTGCATATTAAAGATACAAGAATATCTGCTGTCCGCGATACGCGAGAAACCAAAGCATAGCATAACACACAGTGCCTTAAATACATGCAATTGGGGACTTTCAGGAAATATGCTAATTCAACATTGACTATTAGAATTACGTTTAATTCTGTTCGGTGTCTTGTTAGTTGTATGGTGTGTTGGTAGCGAATTCGCCTCTCATTCTAGATGTCCTTAGTTCGATCTCAGAGTGAGTTACTCTGTAAACTTTTGAAAAGTTGACTGTCGGTTTAGCCTAGTGTATTCCCTTATTTCCCTTTTACTTACTAGGAAGCGAATAATACGACCATTTCTGCTAATGGTTATCTTGGTTATCACGAAGTGGAAAGAAAAATACGTTTTTACTTTCCCTATACGTATTATGTACATAATGTATAGAGAACGTAAATTGGATACTGGAATTTCTAACGGTTTTTATTAAAATATCGTATACTAAAGATATTTTACATGACAAATAAAATGTATATTTTGAATTTTGGGGAATGGCATCTGAAGACATCTTTATTCAGGATACATTTTGCTACATTTTGAATAATGGTATACCGTAAGAAATAGATACTAATGTACTACACAGAAAATGTGGCTCTCGTTAAAACAAAGGATTTATGTCAAGAATGTTTTTTTTCGTAGAATTGACTGTTTTCGAGATATTCAGTTTTAAAGTACTTTTCTCATGCTGCGGGAACTTTTCAGCTCATGGCCACGCAAAGAAATGAAATTCAATCCTATAGAAACCACATTTTAAAACTCCTGACTATTGCTTTAGCCTAGTGTATTCCCTTATTTCCCTTCTATTAATAGGAACTAGGTAATAAAACCGTTTCTGCTAATATTTTAGCATGAAATAGATACTTTTCGCATAGATTCCTCTGTGGTTGTGTGGTCAGCGAGCTGACTTCTCACCCGGAGGTTCCGGGTTCGATTCCCGCCTGGGGTGGGGAGTTTTTCTTTAACTAGAATTATTCCCTATCCCCCATAGAGTCTGGAAGTATGTGTGGGAGAGTGAATGTGTGAGTGTTTGAGGAAAATAAAACGATTTAAACCCAACGTAAAGAACCTACGGGCAAGAGTTGTTTCTAGTGCAAATCCCCCGATATGAACTTTAGATGTTAAAGGGCACTATATAAATGAAACAAATACTACAGAGATGTAGAGAAAGTGGTGTGAATAGAACACATCAGAGTTTTTGTTTGGTTGCGTGGCAGTACACCAAAGGTACTGAAGCGAATGCTTTCAGAGTGGATAATTAATGTCCCCATGTGTACACGTTAGCAATATCCATTAAATGAAGTGTGTTGGGTAGGTGTTGACCACACTCAACCTGTTATTGCTGCCCAGGTTGGCCAATATCCGCGGTGGTATCTTCTTACAGACATCAGAGAGGAAACATTTCCACCCTCCAGATTTGAAGGGACTCAAACGAGGTTACAGTAGCGACCCAAATGGGGGGGGGGGGAATTATCGGAATCTGGATGCAGGAATCGAATTTTCGATAAAGCCCGGCGTTCCACAGGAAGAAGGCATGAAATATTCCGTCACCCGATTCGGCTCGTAACTGCATTACTGGGGGACTGTTTCAAACTCGCAGGGGGGAATTAGAGGCAATGCGAGGGTGTCGACATGATCTGACTTTGCTTTGGACAACCCTGCCACCTGCCTCAACACTTAAAGAAAACCTTTCAAGTCACGAGTCTGGAACATCTGTGAGATTTTAACAAAAATCTCATGTCTTCCATTCACATGACTTTCTCTACATCTCTTTAATTCATTTTTTTCTTTTCTTTGTAGTTTAACGTCTTTTAACCTGGTATGTCATGTCGGACGATGAATGAAATTAATTAAATGATGCTCAAATGATCTCGGGAGCTTTAAGTTAATCAACATTCGTCTTCTCAGGACAAGGGAAAACCACGAAAAAACCTTATCCGGGTAACTCACCCTAAGCTAGATTCGAACTCAAGACCTTTTGAATGGGAAGCAGACACGCTACCACCACACTACCCAGGCGGGCAACAAATTATTGTTAAAAAGCTTAATATTCTATCTATTTCATTCTAATTGAGATAAATATTAGCAGAAAGAAATAGGCTGAAAGGACATTAAAAGCTCGTTGCCATGTAGACGAAATACGTTTCTATGCTTTGCCAGCAGTTCACAAATTCCCGCCTGTGAAAAATTGTAAATACCTATTTTAAAACTAAAGCAAATAACAAGCAATATCTCAAAAATGGTCTACTCAACGAAAAAATTCGTATACATAAATTGTGTGTTATAGTGAGATCTAAATTTTTGGTGTACTAAGTTTTTGTCTATCTGTTACAGTTTATTAGGTATGCAAAATCCAGCAAAATTAATTCAGAATAAAGAGGTCGTTAAAGACTATTCACAGAAAATTCAAGATATACATTTTATTTGTCAGGTACATATCCTTAATATACGATATTTTAGTAAAAAACCGTTAAGAGCCATTTTTAAGAAAATCAAAACTTTCGAAAATTTTTTCATGTAAAGGGTAGTTGGGATGGGCGGATTTTCTTGAAAATACGACACAGACACACACATACACACAGACACACACGGAAATTTTTCTAAAAATGATTTTTTTTATTCAAGAGTCTCAAAACATGTATTTTCGGTGAAATCTCGGTATCGAATTTTTGGGTATAATACAATACCTTCTCCATACACTATGTATATAGAAAGCATTTTTTTTAATTCAGGGGGTGTCAAAACATTTATTTGCGGTGAAATCTGTATCGAATTTTTTGGTGCAATACAATAACTTCTCTATACAGAAAGTAAAAATTCAGGGATTTCGAAGCATGAATTTGCGGTGAAATATTGATTTGAATTGTTGGTGAATATAAGAAGAAACAATAAAATGAGAATTAAGGATACAAAAGAAGCGGGGTAACGAATATTAAAGGTACACGAAACGCAGGCTTCATGGAGTTTCACAAGGCAGGGTACAGGAAGTTGAGGGGGGGGGGGAGCGGCTCCGGAAAGTCCAGTAAGAATTATAACACGGCCAGATATACGACACTTGAAACAGTTGCGAGTAGAATGGCTTTACGAGTATGTAACTTGACTGTTATTGCTTTATGGTTCGTAGCAAAAACAAAATTCAGGAGGCCTTGCTCTGAATATCGACATCTGCCGATCGATATCAACCGTTTCTTTTTATTAACATTAGTGTATGTCCGCTTTAGATTATTTTTACTTTCTGTACATAATGAATAGAGGAGGTGTTGTATTCCACCAAAAATTCGATGTCGAGATTTCAATGGAAATATGTTTTGAGGTCCCCTGTGTCCGAAAAAGCTGTATCTTGGAGAGCAGAGCTCAAAAACGAGAAGTCCTTTAAATACCAGACTTTCAAGAAAATCCTATCACAACTAACTTCCCTTTACAGAGACAAATTTTAGTAAATTTTGAATTTCTAAAAAATAACTATCACGATTTTAATTAAAATATCCTATATTAAAGATATTTACCTGACAAACAAAATGTATATCTTGAATGTTCTCGGAATAGCCTCAGAATACTACATTATTCTGGATGAATTTTACGGAATTTTGCACAACAGCTAAACCGTAAGCGATGGACAAAAACTTGCCATACAAAAAATGAAGAGCATGTTAAAACACACAAATTGTATTATATACATTTTTACTTTCTCTACACGTACTATGTACATAGCGTACATAGAAGGTATTGTATTGCACCCAAAAATTCCATATCGAGTTTTCACCGGAAATACATGTTTTGGGTACCCCTGAATCCAAAAAAATGCATTTTTGGAAAAAAGTCCGTGTGTTTATGTGTTGTGTGTGTCTGTGGGCAGCATAGCAAAAATTAAAAGTCCGTTGAGTATCAGACTACTATTTAAGTTTAGTATCTCTCAAAGATGCGACATGAAGATTTTCAAAAAAATCCCACCAAACCCAACTACCTTCTACAGGGACGAATTTTCGTAAATTTTGACTTTTCTCAAAAATGGATAGAATAATTTTAATTAGAATGTCGTATATTAAAGATATTTTCATGACAAATAAAATGTATATCTTGAATTTTCTGGGAACAGCTTCTGAAGACTACTTTATTCTGGATGAATTTTACGGAATTTTGTATATCTGATAAACCGTAAGACATAGAGGAAAACGTTCTTTACAGAAAATGTAGAGCTCGTTAAAACACACAATTTATGTCATATACCTTTTTTTCGTGGAGTTGAGATATTCCTTGCTATTGGTTTCAGCTGTGAAAAATTTATACTTTTGTCATGCAGGAATTTGTCAATTCCTGTCCATACAAACAAAGGAACTTCAGTGACAGCAAACATCTATTGACTATCACTTTAACGTATGGTACTCCCTTATTTCCCTTCTACTTACAAGGAAGCAAGTAATAAGACTATTTCTGCTAATTTTTCCTCGATTAGCATGAAGTAAATAGAAGCATAAGCTTTTTAACAATAATTTGTTGCAGAGATGTAGAGAAAGTCATATGAATGTGACACATATTTTTTGGTGGAATTAAGTACTTGGTATAGATATGTGAGGAAGAAGAAATAGCAATATGTTATCTGAAAAGAGAGGTGGTTGGTAATGACTATGTGAATGTTGCGAAGCTCGTTACGTGGTGTCTGTCAGAACGTGACGGATACCAAATTGGAAGGATTCTGGAGTCTGCAACTGGATAAACTCTCTCTCACTTCAGGTTAAGGGAAAGAGGTCCTTGTGAAACTCCAGGGAGTGATATTTCTCTTGCAACACCAACATTGTTTCCTTAGTAACCAGGTACATACAACTCTTCGACCTTGTTTCCATAGCAACAACATTTGGACTGTACAGTACAAAATGTATACTTTATACGAGGACACTGTTTATATTTTCAGCCTCATAATAACAAATCGGATATGTTCCATTCACATGACTTTCTCTACATCGCTGTAACAAATTATCGTTAAAAAACTTTTTCTTCTATCTACACCATGATAATGCAGGGGAAAAATGATAGATATTGTCTTATTACTTGCTTCACACTTTTCGACCTGGTTACTATTGAAACAGTACATGTTGTTATATTCCTAATGTATAGGAAAGAACTGCACTATATTAACTGTTTCCATGGTAACCAAATTGAGAATTACTACGCACTTTTCGCCTTGGTTACTATAGAAACAGTATATGTTGTTATATTCCTAATGTATAGGAAAGAACTGCACTATATTAACTGTTTCCATGGTAACCAAGTTGAGAATTACTACACACTTTTCAACCTGGTTACTATGGAAACAGTACATGTTCATACATTCCTAATGTACAGGAAACAACTGCACTATATTAACTGTTTCCATGGTAACCAAGTTGAGAATTACTACACACTTTTCAACCTGGTTACTATGGAAACAGTACATGTTCATACATTCCTAATGTACAGGAAACAACTGCACTATATTAACTGTTTCCATGGTAACCAAGTTGAGAATTACTACACACTTTTCAACCTGGTTACTATGGAAACAGTACATGTTCATACATTCCTAATGTACAGGAAACAACTGCACTATATTAACTGTTTCCATGGTAACCAAATTGAGAATTACTACGCACTTTTCGCCTTGGTTACTATAGAAACAGTATATGTTGTTATATTCCTAATGTATAGGAAAGAACTGCACTATATTAACTGTTTCCATGGTAACCAAATTGAGAATTACTACGCACTTTTCGCCTTGGTTACTATAGAAACAGTACATGTTGTAATATTCCTAATGTACAGGAAGGAATTGCAATATATTAACTGTTTCCATGGTAACCAAATTGAGAATTACTACGCACTTTTCGCCTTGGTTACTATAGAAACAGTACATGTTGTTATATTCCTAATGTACAGGAAGGAATTGCAATCTATTAACTGTTTCCGTGGTAACCAAATTGAGAATTACTATACACTTTTCGCTTTAGAAACAGTACATGTTGCTATATTCCTAATGAACAGGAAGGAATTGCAATATATTATCTGTTTCCATGGTAACCAAATTGAGAATTGCTACGCACTTTTCGCCTTGGTTACTATGGAAACAGCACATGTTGTTATATTCCTAATGTACAGGAAGGAATTGCAATATATTAACTGTTTCCATGGTAACCAAATTGAGAATTACTACGCACTTTTCGCCTTGGTTACTATAGAAACAGTACATGTTGTTATATTCCTAATGTACAGGAAGAAACTGTATTATATTATCTGTTTCCATGGTAACCAAGTTGAGAACTACTACACACTTTTCGAGCACGTGTAACGCCACTGACCTCGCGACGTCACAAAACACGGATTTCCCCGCCTCACACTAAATAATAAGGTGGTTCTCCTGCGTGCAGATGACGTGAAGACAATGAAGCTTTCCAAATGAATGAACGTCTTAGCTGCATCTTGGCAGCAGCCTCTGGGTTGGAGAGTTTCCAGCTTCAGCAGCTCCCAGCTTGGTCAGCACTGTGGATGTTCCACAGGTACACGGGCAGATATCGATCTGAAACAAAAAACGTGCGTAGGAGGCGTGACAGTTCATTCATCATGCCTGCCTAATTATTGTGGCCCACTGCTTATTCTGCAACACGTAGCTGATGAACCCGGAACACCTGTACAGCTTCAGATTCCTTCACCAGCGCTAAAACATCAACACGATGATCCATTTTATGTCGCTTTAACCACTCTTTACTTTCTCTAGCCCGTATGTACAATATACATAATGTATAGAGAAGCTATTGTATTCCACCCAAAACATCAATACGAAATTTCACCGAAAATATATGTTTTGGGACCGCTAGTCCAAGAAATGAATTTTAGAAAAAACGTCCATTAAACACCAAACTTGACATTTAAGTTTAGTATCTTCCAGGGAATCAACACGAAGATTTTGAAAAAAATCCGCCAGCCCAAACTGTATTTTACATGGAACTTTTTGATTTTCTCAAAAATGGTTCTACCAATTTTCATTAAAATTTCTTTTATTTGATATATTTACATGAGAAATAAAATGTATATCTCGAATTTTGTGGGAATAGCCTCTAAAGATGTCTTCATTCTGGATGACTTTTCTACACGTACTGTATAGAGAAGGTGTTGTATTCCAAGATTTCACTGGAAATACATGTTTTGGGACCCCCTGAATAAAAACAAATTGGAAAAAGGTCCGTGTGTGTTTCTGTATCTGTATCTCAAAAACGAAAAGACCGTTAAACACCAAACTTATATTTAAGTGCAGTATCTCCCAAGGGTGCGGCACGAAGATTTTGAAGAAAATCCCTCTCACCCCAACTACCCTTTACATGGAACTTTTTTGGAAAATTTTGATCTTCTCAAAAATGATTCTAACGCTTTTGATTAAAATCTCTCATATTTAATATATTTACATGATAAATAAAATGTATATCTTGAATTTTCTGGGAATAGCCTCTGTAGACGTTAATTCGGGATGAATTTTCCGAAATTTTATATAACTGGTAAACCGTAAGAGATAGACAGAAATGTATTACACAAAAAATGTAGATCACGATAAAACACACAATTCATTCTATATACATTTTTTGTTTCGTGGAGTTGGCCGTTTTGGAGATATTCCTTGCTATTGATTTCAGCTTTAAAAAACTTATACTTTTCTCAAAGAGAAATTTGTCAACTCGTGTCCAGGAACTTTAGTCACATAGCAACCAGCTTTTGACTAAAGGAAGCAAGTAATACGACTATTTGTGCTAATGTTTTCTCGATTAGCATGAAGTAAATGGAAGCATAAGCTTTTTAACAATTTGTTACAGAGATGTAGAGAAAGTCATGTGAATGGAACATCAGATTTTTTTTCTCTAGCCCGTATGTACAATATATATAATGGATAGAGAAGGTATTGTATTCCACCCAAAAATTCAATACTGAGATTTCACAGGAAATGTATGTTTTGGGACCCCCTAGTCCAAAAAATTTATTTTAGAAAAAAGTCCGTTAAATACCAAACTTTGTATTTAAGTGCAGTATCTCCCAAGGATGTGACACGAAGACTTTCAAGAAAATCCCCCACTTGCTAATACCCTTTACATGAAAAAAACTTCGAAATTTTGATTTTCTCAAAAATGGCTGACGATTTTGATTAAAATTCCGCAGTAGAAGATTACTACATACAAAATGCAGATCTCGATAAAACCCAAAAATTGTTATATACTTTTTTCGTAGAGTTGATCATTTTTTAGATATTTCTTGTTATTGGTTTCAGCTTTAAAATACTTAAAACTTTTCACATACGGCAATCTGTCAACTCCTGACCATATATGAAAACAGATTTCAGCCACATGGCAAACAGCTTTTAAAAAATGTGACTCGTTTTAGCCTAGTGTATTCCCTTATTTCCTTTCTACTTACAAGAAAGAATTTCTGCTAATGTTTATCTCGATTATCAAGAAGTAGACAGAAGGATATCTTTTTTATCAATTTGTTAGAGATGTAGAGAAAGTCATGTGAATGGAATATATAAGTTTTTTTTAACTAGATTTCTTTACAAATTCGTATTTAATACAGGAAGTTTGGTATTGAATTAATTGTTTTTTCACACAAGCCGTAGAGTCAGACTGAAAAATTCAATGTCATAGCCGGGATTTGAACCACGGATCTCCAGATCTCTAGCCGGTTTCTCTACCACTAAGCTATTGTATTTCTCAACTGACTCGCATGTTTCCCGGTAAACCACAAGGTGATCTCAAACTATTTTGAGATGACAACCCAATGGCGACTTACAATGTTGCAAGTACTTTACGTCCCAGGATTCATAGTATAGCGAACTATTGGTATTAGATTACTTGTTTTTTTCCACACAAGCCGTGTGTAGGACAGGAGTTGGAAGGTAGAGTCAGACTGAAAAATTCAATGTCATAGCCGGGATTTGAACCACGGATCTCCCGGTCTCTAGCCGTGTGTAGGACAGGAGTTGGATAGGTAGAGTCAGACTGAAAAATTCAATGTCATAGCCGGGATTTGAACCACGGATCTCCCGGTCTCTAGCCATGTGTAGGACAGGAGTTGGAAGGTAGAGTCAGACTGAAAAATTCAATGTCATAGCCGGGATTTGAACCACGGATCTCCCGGTCTCTAGCCGTGTGTAGGACAGGAGTTGGATAGGTAGAGTCAGACTGAAAAATTCAATGTCATAGCCGGGATTTGAACCACGGATCTCCCGGTCTCTAGCCGTGTGTAGGACAGGAGTTGGATAGGTAGAGTCAGACTGAAAAATTCAATGTCATAGCCGGGATTTGAACCACGGATCTCCCGGTCTCTAGCCGTGTGTAGGACAGGAGTTGGATAGGTAGAGTCAGACTGAAAAATTCAATGTCATAGCCGGGATTTGAACCACGGATCTCCCGGTCTCTAGCCGTGTGTAGGACAGGAGTTGGATAGGTAGAGTCAGACTGAAAAATTCAATGTCATAGCCGGGATTTGAACCACGGATCTCCCGGTCTCTAGCCGTGTGTAGGACAGGAGTTGGATAGGTAGAGTCAGACTGAAAAATTCAATGTCATAGCCGGGATTTGAACCACGGATCTCCCGGTATCTAGCTATGTGAAGGACAGGAGTTGGATAGGTAGAGTCAGACTGAAAAATTCAATGCCATAGCCGGGATTTGAACCACGGATCTCCCGGTATCTAGCTATCTGAAGGACAGGAGTTGGATAGGTAGAGTCACACTGAAAAATTCAATGTCATAGCCGGGATTTGAACCGGGAAACATACGAGTCAGTTGAGAAATTCAATGCTATGCCGGCATATTTCCATGGTAGCTCAGTGGCAGAGCAACCGTGGTTCATATCCCGGCTATGGCATTGAATTTTTCAGTCTTGACTCTACCTATCCAACGGAGTCTGGTATGTTACATGTGCGTTTCTATAATCAGTGGTCCTGTTTCAAAATGTGAATACATTAAATCAAATGAATGGCATCCACAAATAAAGGGTAATCATATGAAATAAGCCCTCAATAATGTAGTTGTAATCCCTGCGAGGTATCTACTCAATTATCGGTTACAGTTGGTCCTCTGCAGCTTCGTCATTATTGATGTTTACAATGGAATTATTACCACCATTCACCCTGATCTGCGAGAAAATTGCTTGCTATCCAAATAATACAGTCCGCTTATTTCTCTATACATCGTGAATATTAAAAATCTGATGTGTTCCATTCACATGACTTTCTCTACATTTCTGCAACAAATTAAGCTTATGCTTCTATTTACTTCATGCTAATCGAGAAAAAATTAGAAGGAATAGTCTTATTATTTGCTCCCTTGTGAGTAGAAGCGAAACAAGGGAATACCATAGGTTAAAGTGATAGTCAAAAGCTGGTTGCAATGTGACTGAAGTTCCTTTGTTTGTATGGACAGAGTTGACAAATTCCTGTATGAGAAAGGTATGTTTTTAAAAGGTAAACCCCTCTCCCCAAAAAGGAATATCACATAAACAACCAACTCCACGAAAAAAATGTATATAACATAGTGTGTTTTAACGTCCTCTACATTTTGTGTGTGTTAAGTTTTTGTCCATCTGTTAGCAGTTATGCAGAATTCCGTAAAATTCATACAGAATAAAGTAGTCTTCAGAGGCTATTCCCACAAAATTCAAGATATAATTTTTTTGTTAGGTAAATATCTTTAATATATGTATTTTAAACAAAATTGTTAGAACCATTTTTAAGAAAATCAAAATTTTCGAAAAAAGTTCCATGTAAAGGGTAGTTTGGTGTGGGGGGGATTTTTCTCAAAATCTTCGTGTCGCATCCCTGGAAGATACTAAATTTAAATACCAAGTTTGGTATTTTACCGACTTTTCGTTTTTGAGTTTCGTGTTCACAGACACACGGACACACACACACGGACCTTTTTCTGAAAATACTTTTTTTTTTTAATACAGGGGACCCTAAACATATATTTCCGGTGAAATCTCGGAATCGAACTATTGAGTGGAGTGCAATACCTTCTCTATTCACTATGTACGTAGTGCGTATAGAGAAAGTAAAAATGTTGTTTCCATTGTAACCAAATCGAAAAGTGTGTTGTAATTCTCAAATTGGTTATCCTGGAAACAATTCTACCTTTACATGGGATATACAACATATGTTTCCTATAGTAACCAGGTAGGAAAAGGTGTTGCAATCCTCAAATTATGCTGGAAAGAAAATCATGTAGTTATTTTTATGTTCACTAGAAATATAACAAGACGTACTTTTTCCATAGCAGCTAGGTTGAAAAGTGTGTAGTAATTCTCAACAAGGTTACCAAGAAAGTACTAAATATAGTACAATATTTTTCTTATTTATGGATATAAGAGAATGTGCAGTTTCCATAGCAACTTAGTGGAAAAGTGTCCAGTAATTCTCAACCTGTTATTACGGAAATACTAAATGTAGTGCGGTTCTTTCTTGTACATCTTGAATATAACAGTGGGTACCTTTTCCATAACAACCAGGTCGAAATATGTGTGGTAATGGTCAGCTTGGTTATCATGGAAACAGTTGATATAGTACATTTGTTTCCTCTACTGTCATAAATATAACACTGGGTACCTTTTCCATAACAACCAGGTCGAAAATTATGCAGTAATTCTCAACTTGATTACCATCGAAACAGTTAATATAGTGCAGTTCTTTTCTGTACATCTCAAATATAACATCATGTATCCTTTCCATAGTAACCAGGTCGTAATGTGTGCGACAATGCTCAATTGGGTTACCATGGAAACAATTGATATAGTGCAGTGTACATCATGCATATAATAGAATGTACTTTTTCCATAGTAACCAGGTTGCAAATTGTGCAGTAATTCTCAACTTGAATATCAGTGAATATAGTACAACAACTTGAACTTTTCCATAGTAGCTTGGTCGAAAAGTGTGTAATAATTCTCAGCCTGGCTGCAATAGAAATAGTTAATATTGTTTCTATAGACTAGTTAAGAAAGCGCGTTACACTCCAGAGCTGTCAACCATGGTTACAGTTTAATATCGCGCAGTTGTTGTGCTCTAAACTGTTAACATTACTCTGGCAATATGTACCTACAGATCCCATTCTTCTTTATTTGTTTGTTTCTTTGGCGCTGAGACGCCCAACAGATTTATGAGAGAAATTTTCCAGCTGAACGACGTCGTCCAGTTCCCCCCTTCTCTCTTCACGAAACTTTTGTTCTCATTGGTTTCTTTGTCTATGGCACTTTTCATCTGCTAGAATTTGCTCCCAATCCATTCATGAATTTTTAACCTGAGAAGGTTTTACTTAAGATTGGTTTAAAAAGAAAACGATAAAGTAACGGAATTTCTCTTACTGTATATTGGACATTTTAGAACTTCTTGATCTACTCGGGGTTTTAGTGATGAAATTAGGACTCTATAATTGACAAAAGCTACGTTACACTATTAAAAAATCTAATGTCTTCCATTCACATGACTTTCTCTACATATCTGCAACAAATTATTGTTAAAAAGCTTATGTTTCTACTTACGTCATTCTAATCGACAAAAACTAGTAAAATAGTCTTATTACTTGCTTCCTTGTAACTAGAAGCGAAATAAGGGAGTACCATAGTTAAGGTGATAGTCAAAAGCTGGTTGCTATGTGACTGAAGTTCCTTTGCTTTTTTGAACAGGGGTTGACAAATTCCTGTATGAGAAAAGTATACGTTTTTTAAAGCTGAAACCAAAAACCACCAATATCTAAAAAACATTAAACTCCACTTAAAAAGTGTATATAACATAAATTGTGTGTTTTAATGTGCTCTATATTTTTTGTGTGGTAAGTTTTTGTCCAACCTTATGGCTTAGCAGTTATGCAACATTCCGTAAAATTCATCCAGAATAAAGTAATGCATTTCAAAATTTTCGAAAAAAAATTCATGTAAAGGGTAGTTTGGGGTGGGTAGAGTTTTCTCAAATCTTCGTGTCGCATCCTTGGAAGATACTAAACTTAAATACCTAATTTGGTATTTTACTGACTTCTGGATTTTGAGTTATCGTGTTCACAGACATACGGACTCAGCACATACGGACCTTTTTCTGAAAATACTTTTTTGGATATAGGGGACCCTAAAACGTGTATTTCTGGTGAAATCTCGGTGTAGAATTTTTGGGTGCAGTGCAATAAATTCTCTATACACTACACAAAAACTGCCAGTAATTTAATTTTATTTTCTATAGTAGGTATATATGTGTGGTATCTCTTATAGTTTTCAGTTATGTAAAATTCATACAGAGTGAAGATCTATTTCCAGAAAAGTCAAAATAACACTATATTTGTGATTACATATTTTATTGTATGGTATTTAAATCAAAATTGTCATCAATTTTTGAGAAAAACGACATTTTCAAAATATTTTCAGCGTAAAGGATATTGAAGGGGGTGATTTTCTTGAAAACATTTGTGTCGCATCCTTAAAGATACAAAAATTGAACACACACGCACGCACACACACACACACAACGGAAATTTTACTAAAAATGCTGTTTTGTATTTGGGGAATATATTTAGGCGCAATCTCGACATCGAAATTTTGGGTAGCATAAAATACCTTCTCTACCTATTATATGCCTATCTGTGGAGAAAGTAAAATGTATAAATCGTTAAATCTATGTCACAAACATTTAGATATCCCTTGTTATTATTTTCAATCTTAAAATATTTATACTTTTCTCAAGTGGATTTTTTTATCTTTTTCTTTTGTTTTACTCCTGGTTATTTAACGGAAATCGGATTTGTCACATAGCAACCAGATTTTAAAATATTTGAGTATCGCTTTAGCCTTGTGTAGTCACTTATTTCCATTCTACTTACAAGGAACTAAGTAATAAGACCGTTTGTGCCAATGTTTATTTCAATGAGCATGTGGTAAATAGAAAATTAGGCATTTGTGAGTGTCGTTTGCTACAGAATAGGTAGAGAAATTTATGTGAAAGGACCAGATTAAAATATTTGTTTATTGTTTGATGTATTTTAAGGTTTAGAAAGAATACAGCTGCCCTACTTACTATATTTATTGATTTTAAAACAAAACAAAATATTTTTGAACATGTTTTGAAATTGAATGACAAGGTAGTATTGTTACTTCACTTATTATTAAAAAGAAACAAATTACTAAGTTGTTTACAATGCAGTGTAAGTTTATATTACGTACACAAGTTTAGGAATGGTTATAAACTTAGTGATTATAATTTGTTTAACCACAGGAGGTGGTTGAAATAGGCATTGTATAAAACATATGCTTAATGTAAGCAATAGTTATGATTAGAGTTAGGAACTTCGTAGCGTTCGCGTTCCTTATATAGGTTGCGACTGACCAACTCACCGTATCATAACAAGTCAGTACCATTTCCAGAGAACAAAAATGACTTATGAGGCATTCGTATAAGCAGATCATTATGTACAACTTACAAATTATTACACATATAAAACTGGCTCTGACTGATGTCCTCCTTTGTAAAAACACCCAAGCAATTATAACAGGAATTGTAATGTTTACTGATCGAATGTAAAATAATATCCAAATAATAAAATTGTTTTTTTAAATATCTTCACTCTCTTACCAGGTAAAAACAAAAGCAGGAATTAAACTAAATCTTCATTCATCTGAAAACTATATGTACTTCATAAGTGTTTCAAATTAAAACCTCATTCTAAGCTCCGACAAAGAATTGTAATGTGAAAAAGTTGGTTCCACTTCGTATAATGTTTCAGTATCAGCAAGCAAATAGTATTTGTTGGGGTCTGAAAGTGCAGCTTGTACGTGATACATCACACCGAACCCTGCATTGTTTTCATTTCCATCTTTATTTGAGGTAGGATGTTCATGGATTAATAGCAATATAACATGTACTGCTTGCATAGTAGCCAGGCCGAGACGTGTGAAGTAGTTGTGAACTTGGTTACCATGGAAACAGTTAATATAGTGCAGGTCTTTCCTGTACATTAGGAGCATAACAGCATGTACTGCTTGCATAGTAGCCAGGCCGAGACGTGTGAAGTAGTTGTGAACTTGGTTACCATGGAGACAGTTAATATAGTGCAGGTCTTTCCTGTACATTAGGAGCATAACAGCATGTACTGCTTCCATAGTAGCCAGGCCGAGACGTGTGAAGTAGTTGTGAACTTGGTTACCATGGAAACAGTTAATATAGTGCAGGTCTTTCCTGTACATTAGGAGCATAACAGCATGTACTGCTTCCATAGTAACCAGGTCGAAACGTGTGAAGTAGTTGTGAACTTGGTTACCATGGAAACAGTTAATATAGTGCAGTTCATTCCTGTACATTAGGAGCATAACAGCATGTACTGCTTCCATAGTAACCACGTCGAAACGTGTGAAGTAGTTGTGAACTTGGTTACCATGGAAACAGTTAATATAGTGCAGTTCATTCCTGTACATTAGGAATATAACAACATGTACTGTTTCCATAGTAACCAGGTCGAAACGTGTGAAGTAGTTGTGAACTTGGTTACCATGGAAACAGTTAATATAGTGCAGTTCATTCCTGTACATTAGGAGCATAACAGCATGTACTGCTTCCATAGTAACCACGTCGAAACGTGTGAAGTAGTTGTGAACTTGGTTACCATGGAAACAGTTAATATAGTGCAGGTCTTTCCTGTACATTAGGAGCATAACAGCATGTACTGCTTCCATAGTAACCACGTCGAAACGTGTGAAGTAGTTGTGAACTTGGTTACCATGGAAACAGTTAATATAGTGCAGTTCATTCCTGTACATTAGGAGCATAACAGCATGTACTGCTTCCATAGTAACCACGTCGAAACGTGTGAAGTAGTTGTGAACTTGGTTACCATGGAAACAGTTAATATAGTGCAGTTCATTCCTGTACATTAGGAGCATAACAGCATGTACTGCTTCCATAGTAACCACGTCGAAACGTGTGAAGTAGTTGTGAACTTGGTTACCATGGAAACAGTTAATATAGTGCAGTTCATTCCTGTACATTAGGAGCATAACAGCATGTACTGCTTCCATAGTAACCACGTCGAAACGTGTGAAGTAGTTGTGAACTTGGTTACCATGGAAACAGTTAATATAGTGCAGTTCATTCCTGTACATTAGGAGCATAACAGCATGTACTGCTTCCATAGTAACCACGTCGAAACGTGTGAAGTAGTTGTGAACTTGGTTACCATGGAAACAGTTAATATAGTGCAGGTCTTTCCTGTACATTAGGAGCATAACAGCATGTACTGCTTCCATAGTAACCACGTCGAAACGTGTGAAGTAGTTGTGAACTTGGTTACCATGGAAACAGCTAATATAGTGCAGTTCATTCCTGTACATTAGGAGCATAACAGCATGTACTGCTTGCATAGTAGCCAGGTCGAGACGTGTGAAGTAGTTGTGAACTTGGTTACCATGGAAACAGTTAATATAGTGCAGTTCATTCCTGTACATTAGGAGCATAACAGCATGTACTGCTTGCATAGTAGCCAGGTCGAGACGTGTGAAGTAGTTGTGAACTTGGTTACCATGGAAACAGTTAAAATAGTGCAGTTCTTTCCTGTACATTAGGAGCATAACAGCATGTACTGCTTCCATAGTAACCACGTCGAAACGTGTGAAGTAGTTGTGAACTTGGTTACCATGGAAACAGCTAATATAGTGCAGTTCATTCCTGTACATTAGGAGCATAACAGCATGTACTGCTTCCATAGTAACCACGTCGAAACGTGTGAAGTAGTTGTGAACTTGGTTACCATGGAAACAGTTAATATAGTGCAGTTCATTCCTGTACATTAGGAGCATAACAGCATGTACTGCTTCCATAGTAACCACGTCGAAACGTGTGAAGTAGTTGTGAACTTGGTTACCATGGAAACAGTTAATATAGTGCAGGTCTTTCCTGTACATTAGGAGCATAACAGCATGTACTGCTTCCATAGTAACCACGTCGAAACGTGTGAAGTAGTTGTGAACTTGGTTACCATGGAAACAGTTAATATAGTGCAGGTCTTTCCTGTACATTAGGAGCATAACAGCATGTACTGCTTCCATAGTAACCACGTCGAAACGTGTGAAGTAGTTGTGAACTTGGTTACCATGGAAACAGCTAATATAGTGCAGTTCATTCCTGTACATTAGGAGCATAACAGCATGTACTGCTTGCATAGTAGCCAGGTCGAGACGTGTGAAGTAGTTGTGAACTTGGTTACCATGGAAACAGTTAATATAGTGCAGTTCATTCCTGTACATTAGGAGCATAACAGCATGTACTGCTTGCATAGTAGCCAGGTCGAGACGTGTGAAGTAGTTGTGAACTTGGTTACCATGGAAACAGTTAAAATAGTGCAGTTCTTTCCTGTACATTAGGAGCATAACAGCATGTACTGCTTCCATAGTAACCACGTCGAAACGTGTGAAGTAGTTGTGAACTTGGTTACCATGGAAACAGCTAATATAGTGCAGTTCATTCCTGTACATTAGGAGCATAACAGCATGTACTGCTTCCATAGTAACCACGTCGAAACGTGTGAAGTAGTTGTGAACTTGGTTACCATGGAAACAGTTAATATAGTGCAGTTCATTCCTGTACATTAGGAGCATAACAGCATGTACTGCTTCCATAGTAACCACGTCGAAACGTGTGAAGTAGTTGTGAACTTGGTTACCATGGAAACAGTTAATATAGTACAGGTCTTTCCTGTACATTAGGAGCATAACAGCATGTACTGCTTCCATAGTAACCAGGTCGAAACGTGTGAAGTAGTTGTGAACTTGGTTACCATGGAAACAGTTAAAATAGTGCAGGTCTTTCCTGTACATTAGGAGCATAACAGCATGTACTGCTTCCATAGTAGCCAGGCCGAGACGTGTGAAGTAGTTGTGAACTTGGTTACCATGGAAACAGCTAATATAGTGCAGTTCATTCCTGTACATTAGGAGCATAACAGCATGTACTGCTTGCATAGTAGCCAGGTCGAGACGTGTGAAGTAGTTGTGAACTTGGTTACCATGGAAACAGTTAATATAGTGCAGTTCATTCCTGTACCTTAGGAGCATAACAGCATGTACTGCTTCCATAGTAGCCAGGTCGAGACGTGTGAAGTAGTTGTGAACTTGGTTACCATGGAAACAGTTAATATAGTGCAGTTCATTCCTGTACATTAGGAGCATAACAGCATGTACTGCTTCCATAGTAACCACGTCGAAACGTGTGAAGTAGTTGTGAACTTGGTTACCATGGAAACAGTTAATATAGTGCAGGTCTTTCCTGTACATTAGGAGCATAACAGCATGTACTGCTTCCATAGTAACCACGTCGAAACGTGTGAAGTAGTTGTGAACTTGGTTACCATGGAAACAGCTAATATAGTGCAGTTCATTCCTGTACATTAGGAGCATAACAGCATGTACTGCTTGCATAGTAGCCAGGTCGAGACGTGTGAAGTAGTTGTGAACTTGGTTACCATGGAAACAGTTAATATAGTGCAGTTCATTCCTGTACATTAGGAGCATAACAGCATGTACTGCTTGCATAGTAGCCAGGTCGAGACGTGTGAAGTAGTTGTGAACTTGGTTACCATGGAAACAGTTAAAATAGTGCAGTTCTTTCCTGTACATTAGGAGCATAACAGCATGTACTGCTTCCATAGTAACCACGTCGAAACGTGTGAAGTAGTTGTGAACTTGGTTACCATGGAAACAGCTAATATAGTGCAGTTCATTCCTGTACATTAGGAGCATAACAGCATGTACTGCTTCCATAGTAACCACGTCGAAACGTGTGAAGTAGTTGTGAACTTGGTTACCATGGAAACAGTTAATATAGTGCAGTTCATTCCTGTACATTAGGAGCATAACAGCATGTACTGCTTCCATAGTAACCACGTCGAAACGTGTGAAGTAGTTGTGAACTTGGTTACCATGGAAACAGTTAATATAGTGCAGGTCTTTCCTGTACATTAGGAGCATAACAGCATGTACTGCTTCCATAGTAACCAGGTCGAAACGTGTGAAGTAGTTGTGAACTTGGTTACCATGGAAACAGTTAAAATAGTGCAGGTCTTTCCTGTACATTAGGAGCATAACAGCATGTACTGCTTCCATAGTAGCCAGGCCGAGACGTGTGAAGTAGTTGTGAACTTGGTTACCATGGAAACAGCTAATATAGTGCAGTTCATTCCTGTACATTAGGAGCATAACAGCATGTACTGCTTGCATAGTAGCCAGGTCGAGACGTGTGAAGTAGTTGTGAACTTGGTTACCATGGAAACAGTTAATATAGTGCAGTTCATTCCTGTACCTTAGGAGCATAACAGCATGTACTGCTTCCATAGTAGCCAGGTCGAGACGTGTGAAGTAGTTGTGAACTTGGTTACCATGGAAACAGTTAATATAGTGCAGTTCATTCCTGTACATTAGGAGCATAACAGCATGTACTGCTTCCATAGTAACCACGTCGAAACGTGTGAAGTAGTTGTGAACTTGGTTACCATGGAAACAGTTAATATAGTGCAGTTCATTCCTGTACATTAGGAGCATAACAGCATGTACTGCTTCCATAGTAACCAGGTCGAAACGTATGAAGTAGTTGTGAACTTGGTTACCATGGAAACAGTTAATATAGTGCAGTTCATTCCTGTACATTAGGAGCATAACAGCATGTACTGCTTCCATAGTAACCAGGTCGAAACGTATGAAGTAGTTCTGTACTTAGCTACCATGGAAACAATGTAGTACAGTTTTTTTTGTGCATACGGGATTGAACAAACAAAGATTTCCATGGTAACAGAAATGAACATTTGTTTTAAATCTCAACATGGAAAGAGGTATTGTTAATGTCATTCTTCCAGATTAATGGGGTAAGTTACATGAATAGTCGATAGTTAATTTGTCTGCTGTTAAGTTGGTATGAGCTAAAGGAACAAACAGTTTCCATGGTGACCTGATTAATACGTTGTAGCAGTTTTATTTTCATAACAAACGTGAAGATACAGACGAAGTTTAATGAAAACAATTTCCGAGCAGTACTTCACCGTTTTCTAATCATAATTTTTCTCTTTAAAGCTCCATATTTGCTTGTCATAATTTTTTTGAACTGTTGCCAGAGAGTTTTCGGTTGACAGAATTTATGTGAGAGCGCTTCATTATGAATTATTGCGTCCCAGTTTCTTTATGTGCTCCACTTTCTGAAACTTTCTGCTTGTTTATGATATTTATTAGTTTATCCGCATTTGAGCCATGACGTCATCAGCTAGCTAGCGCGTAACAAAGTTCCTTATGCAGGAAGCAACAGGCATATCGTTTTCTTATGTATGTGCCCCCCCCCCGGAAGGGGATGATATTGATTTGAGTGGTTGAACATCTGGAGCAAACTTCTTGAAATAATAACACCCGCTTTTCGTATTCCTTACACCTCATTTTTCTTTTCTTGTCTCATTTACTTCAGTCCTCGACTTCTTTACCTCTTTCTGTTCTCTGTTTTGATTTAGTCAACCGCATGGACCAATATCTTAAACGTTTCAAGTTTCTCTCTTTTATTTCTCTACCACGTATGATAGGTAGCGGAAGTTTTGCATTTCCCCTGAATAAATAAATTAAATAACTTTTAGAAAAAATCTGATGTGATCTACTCACATTACTTTCTCTACATCTCTGCAAAAAATTATTGTTAAAAGGCTTATACTTCCATATACTTCATGCTAATCGACAAAAAATTACCAGAAATAGTCTTACTACTTGCTTCCTTGTAAGCAAAAGCAAACAAGGCATACCATAGGTTAAAGTGATAGTCAAAAGCTGGATGCTATGTGACTGATGTTCCTTTTTTGTATGGATAAGGGTTGACAAATTCCCATGTGAGAAAAGTATGTTTGTTAAAGCTGAAACCAAAAACAAGGCATACCTCAAAAACGATCAACTCCCGAAAAAAATTAAATTATATAAGAAATTGTGTGTTTTAATGTTCTCTATGTTTTTGTGTGATAAGTTTTCGTCCATCTCTTACGGTTTAGCAGTTATACAAAATTCCGTAAAATTCAACTAGAATAAAGTATTCTTTAGAGGCTCTTCCCAGAAAGTTCAAGTTATACATTTTATTTGTCAGGTAAATACCTTTAATATACGACATTTTAATCTAAATCGTTAGAGGCATTTCTGAGAAAATAAAAATTTCCATGCAAAGGGTAGTTGGGGGTAGGGGGATTTTCTTGGAAAGCTTCATGTCGCTTCCTTGCACGTTCCCAAACTTAAATACGAAGTTTGGTATCTAACGGTCTTTTCGTCTTTGAGCTATGCTGTCCACATTCACATACACGGACCTTTTTCAAGAAATGCTTTTTCTTTTGGATTCAGGGGGTCCCAAAGCATGAATTTCCAGTGAAATCTCGGTATGGAATTTTTGGGTGCATTACAATACCTTCTCTATACACTATGCACATTGCACGTGTAGAGAAAGTAAAAAGGTCCATGTGTATGTGCGCGCGCATTTGTTTGAACAGCATTTTTCAAAAACCAAAGGCGTGTGAAATACCAAACTTGGTATTTAAGTTCAGTATCCTGCGACGATGCGATGCAGTGATTTTTAGAAATATCGCCCCACCCTAAACTACCCTTAACATAGAGCATTTTTTGAAATCTTATTTTTTTTCCAAAACAGCTATAAGGAGTTTGATTTAAATGCTATATATTAAACGATATTTCCATGAAAAACAAAATGTATATCTTGAGCTTTTTCTGGAAATGCCTTTTGAAACCATCTTCATTCTGTGTGGTTTTTGCATATCTGGTAGATAGACAAAACCGTACTACACAACACTTTAGTTAGGTTAAAACATACAATTTATGTCATACATTTTTATAGGGTTGAATGTTTCCGAGATATTCATTATTATTGGTTTCAATTTAAAACTACTGACTTTTTTCAAACAGCAAGTCACTTTTCGTCTAATTTCTTTTGCTTTACAGCTGACCTTGCAAAGCGAAAGGAAGTTCAGTTATACACATAGCGACCAGCTTTTTAAATACTTGCTTATCGCTTTAGCCTAGTCCTTTGATTATGTGTGTCTGCGTTTAGTTGATTTTTGTCCATTATCTGTTTATCATGATATCCGTATCGAAGAATTTGGTGTCTATATCTTCCTACTTCTGTTTCTTTGTTATTACTGCTTCTGTGTCTGGTACCCGTATCTTGGTCCTTATTAACTTCTGAGATTATTGTTTCTCTTGTTCGTGCTTCTCAAGTCTGGGGCACCAGTCACACACGCCGTTTACAGGAACTCCAAAACGGATTCCTGAGAATCGCTGCCAATGTTCCTTGGTTTGTCAGGAACTATCAAGAATTCGGTCTTCTTCCAGTTGACAAGTTTATACGCTTCTTACGCTTGCCAGACGTTGCAGTACATCACCAGCCCACACGCCTGAAGAGACGACAGGATCTGCTACTACACTTTTCTCTCACGATATCACTTCTAATCACTATACGGTTCTTTATCCATGTTTTATAGTAAAAAGGAACCTCTTAGGTTTTCCTTAAATGCTATTATTAATTATGTTTTTATTCTAATACGAGGTACGTCCAGGAAGTAAGTTCCGTTTGGTAATACAATTAAATTGTGTACAGATACAGAATAATTATTTATTGCACAAAATTCTACAACTCTTAAATTACTTTTCCACATAACTACCGACATTTTGCAGGCATTTGTCATAGCGTGGCACAAGTTTTTGTATACCTTCTTCATAGAAGTTTGCCGCCTGTGTCTTCAAAAAGTTGGAAACATTTTCGTCATTGTTGAAGTGTTGACCGCCAAGGAAAGACTTGAGATGTAAGAACAGATGAAAGTCGCTAGGAGCGAGGTCAGGGCTGTACGGAGGATGGTCAAACACGTCCCAGCCAAATCCCTGTAGGAGGTTTTTCGTCACATTTGCAGTGTGTGGTCGTGCGTTGTCGTGAAGAAAAGCAACATCTTTTGACAGCAATCCTCGGCGCTTATTCTGTATTGCGCGGCGCAATTTCCTAAGTATCTCGCATTTGCCATGATTGTTTGACCACGTGGTAAAAAATCAATGAGTAAGATGCCTTTCCAGTCCCAGAACACTGTGCACATCATTTTTCGAGGTGTCAAGATTTGTTTCGGCTTAACCTTTGCTGGGGATGAAGTGTGCCTCCATTCCATTGATTGCCGCTTACTTTCAGGGGTGTCGTAAGAAACCCAAGTCTCATCTCCTGTGACTATCTGTGTCAGAAATTCTTCGCCGTCTTCATCATAACGAGTTCAGAACTGAAGTCCACTACCCATCCGTTTTGTTTTGTGTTGCTCAGTAAAAATCTTTGGTACCCAACGTGAGCAAAGTTTAGTGATCGTGAGCTTTGGGGAAATTCCATAGCGAGAGCACTAATTGTAAACTTGCGGTTTTCCTGGATCTTGTCATCAATCGCGTGAACCGGTTCTTCTGTAACCTAAGATGGACGCCCACTTCGTTTTTCATCGTGCACTTCACTATGTCCTTCATTGAACTGTCGGACCCATCTTCTCACCATTGAATCACTCATCGCACTTTGTCCGTAAACTTCGCAAATTTGCCGATAAATTTCAATTGGTTTCACTTTCCTAGCATTCAGAAAACGAATCACAGATCTGATTTCACAAGCGGCGGGATTTTCAATTAACACCGACATTGTAAACAAGCACAACAAAGCGTATGTGGCTGGCAGCGATCTCAAAATGGCGCACGTTTCTTCTCCTTGATACAGAGCGTCTACCGCGCATGTGCGGAACTGCGATCGCAGCGCTGCAGAGGAGATAAATTGAAACGGAACTTACTTTCTGGACGTATCTCGTATTCTCAGAGATCTGTTAAGCATGTAATGCTGATCGATCATTAATTAAATTAAAAAAAAGTTTCTCTTGCTAGTATGAGAATTACTGCTCACTTTTCAACCTGGCTACTATGCAAACAGTACATGTTGTTATATTCCTAATGTACCGGAAAGAACTGCACCATATTAGCTTTTCCATGGTAACCAAGTTGAGAATTACTGCACACTTTTCAACCTGGTTACTATGGAAACAGTACATGTTATTATATTCCTAATGTAGAGGAAAAAACTGCAATATATTAACTGCTTCCATGGTAACTAAGTTGAGAATCACTACACACTTTTCGATCTGGTTACTAGGGAAATAATACATGTTATATTCCTAATGTAAAGGAAAGAACCATAGTAAGTTTTCCATGGTAACTAAGTTGAGAATTGCTACTCAGTTTTCAACCTGGCTACTATGGAAACAGTACATGTTGTTATATTCCTAATGTACAGGAAAGACGTGCACTATATTAACTGTTTCCATGGTAACTAAGTTGAGAATTACTACACACTTTTCAACCTGGCTACTATGGAAACAGTACATGTTGTTATATTCCTAATGTACAGGAAAGAACTGCACTATATTAACTGTTTCCATGGTAACTAAGATGAAAATTACTACGCACTTTTAGACTTGGTTACTATAGAAACCATACATGTTGTTATATTCCTAATGTGCAGGAAAGACGTGCACTATATTAACTGTTTCCATGGTAACCAACACACTTTTCGATCGGTCACTTCGGAAACAGTATATGTTATATTCCTAACGTACAGGAAAGAATTTCACTGTTTCCATGGTAACCAAGTTGAGAATTTCTACACACTTTCGATCTGGTTACTTCGGAAACAGCACATGCTATATTCCTAACGTACAGGAAAGAATTTCGTTTATTCCATTGTGACCGAGATGAGAATTACTACATCCTTTTCGATCTGGTCATTTCGGAAACGTGCTATATTCCTAATGTAGAGGAAAGAATTTCGTTGTTTCCATTGTGACCAAGATGAGATTTACCACAAACTTTTCAACCTGGTTAATATGAAAACAGTACATGTTGTATTCTTAATGTACAAGAAAACTACACTGTTAACTTTTTCCATAGTAACCAAGATGAGAATTACTACACGCTTTTCCACCTGGTTACTATGGAAACAGTGCATGCTGTTATATTCCCAATACACAGCTCCTCTGTGCAGGAATAATATTTTTGCGCTCCCTGTGTTTGCAAGAATATTTGAATTTTTGACTGTTCACTCGAGTGGGTGGATGTCAATAACCTTATGGGATTTCTTTCCACCACATTGGTTCACACTTTTCCTTTCTTTTTTATCTCGGTTTCCAGCCCTCAGTTCTTTACTTTAATTTCTTTTTCTGGTTTTTCATCCAATATTCCCCCGGTGTTTCATATTTCCGACTATTCGCTTCACCCGGGTTGGAGTGTTTAACTTTCACAGGACATTTTTGACGACGTAAGGTTCAGGAGTTTGCCGGTCGAGTGCTGCAGTTCTCGGTGAATCTTCACGTGTTAAATCCTGTACCTTCAACTGATGAACAAATTAACATCATATGGCGATTATTCTCGCAGCTGTTTTAAATTATGTATTATCTTCGCTTTATTGTTAAAATACTCAAATGAAATTAAACTCTTTAGTCGGTCTAATACCTACTTATAGTGCTAACAGGATATACTGTATTCCACTCTCCTATTAAACTTCGAGATTTCATCGGAAATACATGTTTGGAAGCCCCTTGAAATCATGAAATACTTTTATAAAAATCTGATCGGTCGATGAATGAAATTGGTGAAATGATGCTCAAATGATCTCGGGGTCCATGGAGCTTAAAAGATACTCGACATCCGTCTTCTCAGCATAAGGGAGAACCCTGGGAAAACCTTATCCGGGTAACTCACTCTAAGCGAGATTTGAAATCACGACCTTTTGAATGTGAGGCAGACACGCTACCACCACACCACCCAGGGGGGCATGAAAAGCTTATTCTTTTACCTTCATCATACTAACTGAGACAAACGTTAGCAGAAATTGTGTTAATTACTTGCTTTCTTGTAAGTAGAAGCGAAACAAAGTGATAGTCACATGCTTTATAAACCTGTTTACACGTGACTGTGTGACCAGGAGTTGAAACATTCCCAGATGAGAAAAGTTTTAAGTATTTTAAAACTGTAACCAATAATAAAAAATATCTATGAAATGGTCAATTCCACGAAACAAATATATATTACAAATTGTACTGTAATTTAAAGAGATATACACTTTTTGTGTAGTATGTTTTTGTCTAAGGAAACTTCATGCAGACTGAAGAGATCTTTAAAGGTTACACAAAGGAAATTCATGTTAAAAATTTTATTTTTCATGTAAATATCTTGAATTTAATGTATTCTATCCAAAGTTATCAAGACCCATTTTTGAGACCATCAATATTTTGTGACATTTTTTCCATATAAAGAGTAGATTGGATTGGGGGAATTTTCCTCAAAATCTTCGTGCCTTATCTAAACTTAAATACCAAATTTGGTACTTTATATCTTGGTATTCAAGTTTACTATCCTCGAGGGATATGACACGAAGATTTTGAGAAAAATCCTCCCACCCCAAACAACCCTTTATATGGAAAAAAATTCGAAAATGTAATTTTCTTAATAATGGCTCTAACGATTTTCATTAAAATACAGTATATGAAATATATCTATATGGAAAATATAATGTATATCTTGAATTTTCTGGGAATAGCTTCTGAAGACTACTTTAATCTGGATGAATTTTACGGAATTTTATATAACTGCTAAACCATAAGAGATGGACAAAACGTTACCACACAACAAATGTAGAGCACGTTAAAACACACAATTTATGTTATATACATTTTTTCGTGAAGTTAATTGTTTTTAAGATATTTCTTGTTTTTAGTTCCAGCTTTGAAAATCATACAGGAATTTGTCAACTCATGTCCATACAAACAAAGGAACTTCGGTCACATAGTAACCAGCTTTTGACTATCACTTTAACCTACGGTACTCCCTTAATTTCGCTTCTACTTACAAGGAAGCAAGTAATAAGACTATTTCTGCTAATTTTTTCTCGATTGGCGTGAAGTAAATAGAAGCATAAGCTTTTTAACAATAATTTGTTACAGAGATGTAAACAACATGTGGTTTCTATGATGGCCGGTAGGTGGTATTACGCGAGGCTACATGGCCGTTTAGAGGAAATCTTGCCTCATCGGAGAAGAAATTTTCCTTGGATCATTTTCCCCATTATTGGCTTTTGCTAACAATCAATTAGAGTTAGGAAGTGTTTTTTGTTGTTGTATAATCTGTAGGCTGTAATTGGTGGGATGCTATAATTACGTGGGACTTTAATTGGAGTACTTTCGTTTTCTGGGAGCTGATGCTCTGCTCTTTCTAAGGGCTTCAAACATTTTCTAGGACAATGTTCCAAGGCAGCTTCAGATTTCGTCACAGGTATAGAGAAAGATTAGATATGAAATGCATTTTAGTTGGTGAAGCACGTTTTTGCAAGCCGCCATATTTAGACACTACGCTTTTGAAATGAGTACACCTTGTGTTGATTAAATGTGCACCCAAAAATAACATTTTGTGGTGCTTAATGTTCAATTAAGCAGTAAATTTAGGCTGTAAGCTTTAAACCAGTGTAATGGGCAATACCGGTGTGGTGTTTGGTTGTAGTTTCTCGAATAGCAGAAGCCAAAAAAAAAAAAAAAAAAAACATAGTGGCATATGTTATACACTTTTCGACCTGGTTACTATGAAAACTGTACAGGTTGTTATATTCCTAATGTACAGGAAAGAACTGCACTATATTAACTGTTTCCATGGTAACTAAGATGAGAATTACTACACACTTTTCGACTTGCTTACTATGGAAACAGTACATGTTGTTATATTCCCAATGCATTAGAAAGAACTGCACTATATTAACTGTTTCCATGGTAACCAAGATGAGAATTACTACACACTTTTCGACCTGGTTACTATGGAAACCATACATGTTATATTCCTAATATACAAAGAAGAATTGAATTATATTACTTTTTTATGGTTGATAATTGCTACGCTATTTTCGTTCTGGTTATAATGGTCGCAATGTACATTGCCATATATTGTTTCCATGGTAACCAAGTTGGGAAGCAGAAGAATGAACATGAGAATTACTACCAGAGAAACAATGGACGGTAGTGGCCCCAGTATTGAACTTGCACAGCGTATGATGATGACGTCTATGTAGGAAGAGCCGCGGTCGTTATTTATGTGTCCAGGCGTGACGTCACCAGTCAGAAACTGATACTATTGCTGCATCGGCTTTAATGGTTAGCAAAAATACCGGGCATTTCAAAAACAGTTTCAGCTTTTAATCCATTATACATGTTATACTGCTTAGGTACAACTCGACCGGAAAAATTTGAGGTTTGCGAGTCCAGAAAGAAATAATATCTTTGAAGACGTTCCGTTTACGTTCTGTTCTGTGCGTGTAGATGGAATAACTAAGAGAACTTTTGATATGTTCTATTCACTTGGCCTTCTCTATATTTTTGAATAAATTATTGATTATAAAATTTATTTTTCTGTCCGCTCTATGCTAAACGAGATAAACATCAGCAGAAATAAACATATTATTTACTTTCTTGTAGTTAAAACGGAAATAATAAAGTCAAACATTGTAACAGGTGGTCCATATGTGATGGAAATAAAAAAAAAAATCTAATGTGTTCCATTCACATGAATTTCTCTATATCTCTGCAACAAATTATTGTTAAAAAGCTTGTACTTCTCTTTGTTTCATGCTAATCGAAAAAAGTAGTGGAAATAGCCTTGCAAAGAATTCAGTCCCATAGCAAGCACATTTTAAAGCATTTTTAGAAAACGCATCAGGTATGTGTAGAGAAATTAATTTTCATAAGGGTATTTTGTACAAGAGATGGAGTAAACGATTTTGTGTAGAGAAGGACTTTAGAGCTGCAGAATTGCTTGTCGTAATAACACCAGAGTATTTCTCAGGTGGAGCAGAAGATGGTTTTGTTCAGAATTCAGATGTCTGATCTGCATCGCTCAGAAATTACCGAAAATTGAGATTTTTACTTTCTCTACATGTACATAGTGTATAGAGAAGTTATTGTATTACACCCTGAAATTAGATACCGGAAATATATGTTTCCAGACCCTGAGAATCAAAATAAAGAAGCAGCACCTTTAGAAAAAGGTCCCTGTGTGTGTATGTGCGGACAGCATAGCTCAAAAACGAAAAGTCCTTTAAACACCAAACTTGTAATTTATTTATGTTCAGTATCTTCCAAGAAGGTGATACGAAGATTTTCATGAAAATCTGCCACCTCAGCTACCCTTTACCTGCAACAAAATTAAAAAACTTTATTTTTCTCAAAACGATTGCAAATGAAACACTTCAGATTTATTTTCTGGAGTTGAATTTTTTGAAATGTTCCTTGATATTGGTTTCAGTTTTAGAATACTTAAAACTATTCTTATAAAGAACTTGTCAACTCCTGGCCACGCTAAAAAAAAAAATAGTCAATGCCATAGCAGCCAAATTTTGAAGCATTTGATTCTCGGTTTATCCTAGTGCATTCCATTATTTCCCTTCTACTTATAAAGGAACTAAGTAATCAAATAGTTTCTGCTAATGTTTATCTCGATTAGTATGAAGTGTACAGAAGTACAAACTTACTAACAATAATTTATTTATTTTTTTAAGTTTAACGTCCTTTAACCTGATTGGTCATATCGAACGATGAATGAAATTGGTGAATTGATGCACAAATGATCTCGGGATGCATGGAGCTTAAAGTTACTTGACATTCGTCTTCTCAGGATAACGAAAACCCCGAAGAAGTCCTTATCCGGGTAATTCACCCTAAGCGAGATTCGAACTCACGACCTTTTGAATATGAGGCAGACACAATTCCACCACACTACCCAGGTGGGCAATAATTTATTGTAGAGACGTAGAGAAAGTCATGAGAGCTGCAACCAAGTCCCTTTGGGCGCAGAACCAGAATTCAGATGTTTGATCCCCATCACTCAGAAATTACTGACAAATTTTCCAGTTGAGATTTTTTTCAATAAAGGGCGCGGCTTGTCAAGCAGATGTTGGTGACAGTTGTCAGTCAAACACCTGCCTGTCGCTGCCTTTGACAGACAAGGAAAAACCCTTGTTTCTGACATGATGACGTAACAGGTCACACGTCCGTCCTTTGTTCCCTTATCAAATCATGACAGTCTTCTTATTGTTTGATAAACCAATGTGGTCCATTCACATGACTTTCTGCAACAAATTATTGTTAAAAAGCTTATGCTTGTATCTACTTCATGCTAATGGAGAAATATCTTATTACTTGCTTCCTTGTAAGTAGAAGCGAAATAAGGGAGTACTATAGGTTAAAGTGATAGTCAAAAGCTGGTTGTTATGCGACTGAAGTTCCCTTGTTTGTATCGACAGAATTTCACAAATTCCTATATGAGAAATGATTGTTTTTTAAAGCTGAAACAAAAAAAAAAAAAAAAAAAAGGAAAAGAGCATCTAAAAAATGATCAACTCTACGAAACAAATGTATATAACATAAAATGTGTGTTTTAAGGTGCTCTACATTTTTTGTGTTGTAAGGTTCTGTCTATCTCTTATACTTTAGCAGTTGTGCAAAATTCCGTAAAATTCATCCAGAATAAAGTAGTCTGCAGAGGTTATTTCCATGAAATTCAAGATGTACATTTTTATTTGTTAGGTAAATATCTTTGATGTATGATATTTTAATCAAAATCGGTGAAGCCATTTTTCAGAAAATCACAAATTTCAAAAAGATCCATGTGAAGTGTAGTTTAAAGTGGGGAGATTTTTCTTAAAATCTTCGTGTCACATCCCTGGAAGATACTAAATTTAAATACCAAGTTTAGTTTTTTACCGACTTTTCGTTTTTGCGTTTTTGAGTTATCGTGTTCACAGACACAAGGACACACACGGATCTTTTTCCGAAATTTTTTTTTTTTTTTTTAGATAAAGAGGACTCTAAAACATATTTTTCCGGTGAAATCTCGGTATCGAATTTTTGTGTGGAGTGCAATACCTTCTCTATACACTATCTATGTACATAGTACGTATAGAGAAAGTAAAAACGTTTACTCTTCTATCTACTTCATGATAAGCATTAGCAGAAGTTGTCCTTATTACTTGGTTCCTTGCAAGTAGAAGGGGAAAAATCTAACTGTTTGATAAACAAGATAAATATAGTCCTAATAAGGGAAATAGGTTGCTATGTAAAACAATTGAAATATCAATCTCTTAGCTTGCCAACAGTAAACAAACGAGAAGAAAGATGTCTTCTGGTTGCAGAAAAGGTTAAGAGCTTTAAAACTCGGAATATCGCGAAAACGGCTAACTCTACAAAAAAAAAAAAATGTATATGACATAAATTCTGCGGTTTAATGAGATCTACATTTTTATTTTCCCTATACGTGCTATGTATAGAGAAGGTATTGCACTCCACCAAAAAATTCGATACCGAGATTTCACCGGAAATATATGTTTTAGGGTTCCCTGTATCCAAAAAAGCATTTTCAGAAAAAGGTCCGTGTGTCAGTGTGTCTGTGAACACGATAACTCAAAAACGATAAGTCGGTAAAATACCAAACTTGGTATTTAAGTTTAGTATCTTCCAGGGATGCGACACGAAGATTTTGAGAAAAATCCCCCTGCCCTAAACTACCCTTTACATGGAAATTTTTGCGAAAATTTTGGTTTTCTAAAAAATGGCTATAGCGATTTTGATCAAAATATGGTATATTAAAGATATTATCATGACAAATAAAATGTATATTTTGAATTTTCTGGGAATAGCCTCTGAAGACTACTTTATTCTTGGTCAATTTTACGGAATTTTGCATAACTGCTAAACGGTAAGAGATGGACAAAAACTTATCACACAACAAATGTAGAGCACTTTAAAACACAGAATTTATGTTATATAACTTTTTTTCGTGGAGTTGATTGTTTTGGAGATATTCTTGGTTTTTTTTAGCTATAAAGTAATAATTTTCTCATACAGGACTTCGTGAACTTGTGTCCATACAAAGAAAGGAACTTAATTCGCAGAGCAACCAGCTTTTGACTATCACTGTAACCTATGGTACCCCCTTATTTCGCTTCTACTAACAAGGAAGCAAGCAATAAGACTATTTCTTCTAATTTTTGCTCCATTAGATGAAGCAAATAGAATAATTTGTTGCAGTGATATAGAGAAAGTCATCTGATTGGAACACATCAGAGTTTTGTACGGTTTACCAGTTATATAAACGACATCCAGAATGAAGAGGTTTTCACAGGCTAACAAAAGCAATGATCAAAGTTAAACAGGATGGTTGATTATTGTAATCTTTGACGACGGATGCTGGACCGGTGAATTCGCAGACTTTAATCTAGCTGCCAGTTTCTTGAAGGTATTAGTGCCCAAGTAATGTACCTGGAGTATTATCTACTTAAATCTGAACCAACGTCAGAATCTGATAATGCAGAAAGAGCCCACTCTATTGAAGATTATGGGAACAGGAAACATAAAGCCCAATACCAAGTATCAAAGGATACGTAAATGAAATTACTAAGACCTTAAGAGTTACCTGGGAAGCATATTCACTGAAAAAAGCTCTAAGACCATAAGCTACAGGAGATTTTAATAGTGATTTTGGTATTTCTAGCATCCAGCGGGCAACGGCGTTGTCTAATATCACAGATTTGACAAAATAACTGCTTATTGTATGGTTTCCGGGTGTCATATATATAATACATTTTTAACATTCTCTACACGTACTATGGCCATATTGTATAGAGAAGATATTGCACTCCACCCAAAAATTCGATACCGAGATTTCACCGAAAATATATGTTTTAGGGTCCCCAATATCCAAAAAAAGCATTTTCACAAAAAGGTCCGTGTGTGTGACCGTGTGTCTGTGAACACGATAACTCAAAATAGAAAAGTCGGTGAAATACCAAACTTGGTATTTAAGTTTGGTATCTTCCAGGGATGCGACACGAAGATTTTGAGAAAAATCCCCGCACCCTCAACTACCCTTTACATGGAACTTTTTTCGAAAATGTTGATTTTCTCAAAAATGGCTCTAACGATTTTGATTAAAATTTCGTATATTAAAGATATTTACCTGACAAATAAAATGTATATCTTGAATTTTCTGGGAATAGCCTCTGAAGACTACTTTATTCTGGATGAATTTTGCATAACTACTAAACCGTAAGAGATGGATAAAAACCTAACACACAAAACACGTAGAGCACGTTAAAACCACAATTTATGTTATATAAATTTTTTTCGTGGAGTTGATCGTTTTTTTGAGATATTCCTTTTTCTTGGTTTCAGCTTTGAAAAACGTATACTTTTCTCATACAGGAATTTGTCAACTCGTGCCCATACAAACAAAGGAACTTCAGTCACAAAGCAACCAGCTTTCGCCTATCACTTTATCTATGGTACTCCCATATTTCGCTTCTACTTACAAGAAAGCAAGTAATAAGAATCTGTCCACTAATTTTTTCTCGAATAGCATTAAGTAAATAGATGTATAAGCGTTTTAGCAGTAATTTGTTGCAGAGTTGTAGGGAAAATCATGTGAATGGGCCACGTCAGAGTTTTAGTAAATGTGACACTAAAACAACCAGATTTATAATCGAGTCTAAGGAAATAGGAGATATTTTTGGTTAAAGTCAAATTGCAGACCGCAGCAGACCAGGTTATCGTTGTAGCCACTTGAAGACGCCGATACAAGGAGCGCTCGAGAGTTGTTCGGAGTTCGAGAATGTCTAACCCTAACTGATCACGAACCACTGGTTTACGAGAGCAGTGCATTAATAAAGAAGAAGATTCCACCCAAAAATGCGATACCGAGATTTCTTTGGAGAGATACACCTTTTAGGATTTCCATGTAACCAAAAAATCTGATGTGTTCCATTGTCATGACTTTCTCTGCAACAAATTACTGTTCATAAACTTATTCTTCTATCTGCTTCATGCTAATCGAGATGTAATTACTTGGTTCCCTATAAGCAGAAGGGAATACTGTAGACTAAACCCATAGTCAAATGTTTTAAAATGTTGTTGCTATAGTTACTGTGCGAGAAAAGTGAAACAAATAACAAGGATTATCTCGAAAACGGCCAACTCCACGAAAAAAAAAAAAAAAAAATCTGATGTGTTGTATTCACATCGCTTACTCTACATCTCTGCAACAAGTTATTGTTAAAAAGCTTCTTTTTACGTCATGCTAATCGAGAAAAAATAGCAGAAATAGTCTTATTACTTGCTTCCTTGTAAGTAGAAGCGAAATAAGGGAGTACCATAGGTTAAAGTGAAGTCAAAAGCTGGTTGCTATGTGACTGATGTTCCTTTGTTTGTATGGACAGGAGTTGACAAATTCCTGTATGAGAAAAGTACAAGTTTTTGGAAGCTGAAACCAATAAAAACGATCCACTCCAGGAAAAAAAATGTATGCAACATAAATTGTGTATTTTAATGAGTTCTACATTTTCTGTTAAGTTACGCAAAATCCCGTAAAACTCATCCAGAATAAAGTAGTCTTCAGAGACTATTCCCAGCAAATTCAAGATATACATTTTATTTGTCAGGTAAACATCTTATATATAAGAGATTTTAACAAAAATCGTTAGTGCCATTTTTGAGAGAACCAGGATTTTCGAAATTGTTTCAATATCTGGATAGTTGGGGGTGGGGCGATTTTCGTGTCACGTGCTTGGAAGATGGTGAACTAAAATACCAAGTTTTGTATTTAACGGACTTCTTGTTTTAGAGCTATGCTGTCCACACATACATACACACACGCACGAACCTTTTCCAAAAATGTTTTTTTTATACAGGGGACCCTAAATCGTATATTTCCAGTGAAATCTCGGTTTCGGATTTGTGGATGGAGTGCAATACCTTCTCTATACACTATGTACCTAGTACGTGTAGAGAAAGTAAAACTTAGATAACGTTAAAATAAACAATTTAGGCGCAATGCATTTTTGTGGAGTAACCAAGTTTTGTGATATTCCTGCTTATTAATTTAAACATTCAATTAATTTTTCTCTTCAGAATCGGGAAGTCATCATTCGATTTTTCTTCTCCTGACTATGAGGAGAGAGTGGATATTAATGTCATCATAAAATGACCAGTTTTCAAAAGATTTGACTACCACAATAGCTCAGTGTATTTTCTTATTTACCTTAAATCTACAAATTGGTAATTATACTATTTGTGTTAAGAGTGATAGATGAATAAGAAAAGCTTATTATACATCAAGTAGAGGACGTGATATATTTGTATTCGTGGTACTCCAAACATGTATTTTTGTTGAAATGTGGGTATCGAAGTTTTGCTTCCTATACTTTGAGGGAGTATATGTTGGGTTCGTATTCCGCTTTGCATATTAAGGAATTGTGTGGAGATGTGGGTGTCCTGGCTCAGGATTTTGTTGGCATGGAATATCTTTCTCAGGTACATGTGCTTTTCTTCGAGTTCCAGATTATTACTGAAGTCATTTTGTTCTGCATTGCTTCTAACTTTTCCGCTCTTACTGTTTACTTTCTCTACACGTACTATGTACATAGTGTGTAGAGAAGGTATTGTAATGCACCCAAAAAGAGAATTTTTAGAACGATGTCCGTATGTGTGTATGTGGGGAGCATAGCTCAAAAACGAAAAGTCCGCTAAAAACCAAACTTGGTATTTAGGTTTGGTATCTTCTAAGGAGGTCACACGAAGATTTTCAAGAAAATCTCCCCACCCCCAACTACCCTTTCCATGCAACTTTTTTCGAAAATTTTGATTTTCTAAAAAATGGCTCCCACGATTTTGATTAAAATACCATATATTAAAGATACTTACCTGACAAATAAAATGTATATCTTGAATTTTCTGGGAATAACCTCTGAAGACTACTTTATTCTGGATGAATTTTACGGACTTCTGCATAACTACTAAATCGTAAGAGATGGACAAAAACTTAAAACACAAAAATGTAGAGCACGTTAAAACACACAATTTATGTTACATACATTTTTTTCGTGGAGTTGATCGTTTTTGAGATATTTCTTGTTTTTGGTTTCAGCTTTGAAAAACTTACAATTTTCTCTACAGGAATTTGTCAACTCGTGTCCATACAAAAAAACGAACCTCAGTCACATAGCAACCAGCTTTTGGCTTTCACTTTAACTTATAGTTTTCTCTTATTTCGCTTCTACTTACAATATAGCAAAAAATAATACTATTTCTGCTAATTTTTCTCGGTTAGCATGAAATAAATAAAAGAATAAGCTTATTAACAATAACTTGTTACAGAGATATAGAGAAGGTCATGTGAATGGAACACATCACTTTTTTTTTGTTTCATTTATATAGTCCCCTTTAACATGTTAGGTGTTATCGGGGACTTTTCACTAGAAACAAATGGTTGCCTGTAGGTTCTTTTACGTTTGGTTTAAATTATTTTATTTTCCCACCCCAGCCGGGAATCGAACCCGGGACCTTCGGGTGAGAAGTCAGCTCGCTGATTATTACTTTTGACCGTCTCTTGGTGTAGTGATTTCGTACGTAACCTGGTCTATATTAAAGTAAGTATTTCCGTATGTAGCCCGTTCGGCTGCATCACGGACCCCAAATATCAAATCTTAGCTCTGCGGATGTTCAATGCCAAGTGCCAAAAGTGTGGCTCGAACAGCAAGGGAATTATTTCTGTTTTCCTTGCTATGGCCACCCTCGGGCCCTGGAACTTAACCCCCTCAGTTCAATGTCCTGCCCTTAACGGTACTATCCTTCCTGGTTCGCTTGATAACTGTTTGTCCTTGCCTTCTTAGACGTGTTTTACAATATTTGTTTCCTGGTCATTTTCAATGTACATTTGTTATTATAGGTAGACCACGGATCTCTAGCCGGTTGCTCTACCATTGAGCTACCATGGCAATATCCCGGCATAGCATTGAATTTCTCAACTGACTCGCGCGTTTCCCGGTAAACCACAAGGTGATCTGAAATTATTTTGAGATGACAACTGACAGTCTGACTCTGCCTATGCAACTCCTGTCCTACACACGGTGTCTGTGAAAAAAAACAAAAAAAAACAAAACAAAAAACAATCCAATTTTAATAATGTTTAACGCCAGTTTATATATTCGGCACCTTAAGCAATACACTAATGATAGACAAAAGAAAAAAATTATGGGGAAGGAAACGTTAGGGGCCCAAGTTTAAGAGCTCTTCCTGTCTCTTTACAGTAATGAGGACTGAGTAAAACGTGAAATAAATCCCAGTCATGATCAGCAGAGCCGTAACGACTTCGGCTATTCGCGTCGATGAAAGAGCTAGAAGAAACATGGAATGAAGCAAGTTACGCTAGCTGAGCTCGGCATTATGAATGGATCCTTTTGATGTGGAGTGTGAGCTCAACATTATTAATGGATCCTTTTGATGTGGAGTGCACACTTAGTTACTCACGCACTTTACCTATGGACAGGAAGAAAGAAGACCGCGCATGCCCGGAAAGTAGTTCCAAAGCTTACAGCCCTTTATTAATGCACCGGTTTAATCTTGTCGGTAAACAAAAGGCAATTGTGACGTCATTACAAGTGGAAGACCCTTATGTCCACACGACTAGGTATGCCCTAACAATTAGCAGAATGAAAAGGTTGTGGCAGATGGCTCACTGACCATCTTTTGTAATGGCATTACAAATAATGAGGCAATATTAAAGAAGACCATTATCCTTCTTGCTTACATTCATTTGTTTATAAAAGGTTTAAGGGAACACACAACTGAATATTGGACAATATCGTAAAGCTAACTTCAGGTTTAAAAAAAATCTGATGTGTTCCATTCACATGACTTTCTCTACATCTTTGCAACAAATTATTGTTAAAAAGCGTATGCTTCTATTTACTTCATGCCAATCGGCAAAAAATAAGCAGAAATAGTCTTATTACTTGCTTCCTTGTAAGTAGAAGCGAAATAAGGGAATATCATAAGTTAACATTTTAGTCAAAAGCTGGTTGCTATGTGTCTGATGTTCCTTTGTTTGTATGGACAGGAGTTGACAAATTCCTGTATGAGAAAAGTTAGTTTTTTAAAGCTGAAACCAAAAACAAGGAATATCTAAAAAACGATCAACTCCATGAAAAAAAAATGTATATACCATAAATGGTGTGCTTTACCGTGCTCTACATTTTTTGTGTAGTAAGTTTTTATGTATCTCTTTCGGTTTAGCAGTTATGCAAATTTCCGTAAATTCATCCAGAATAAAGAACTCTTCAGAGGCTGTTCCCAGAAAATTCAAGATATACATTTTATTTGTCAGGTAAATATCTTTAATATTCGAAATTTTAATCAAAATCGTTAGAGCCATTTTTGAGAAAATCAAAATTTTCGAAAAAAGTTACATGTAAAGGGTAGTTGGGGGTGGGGGGATTATTTTCAAAATCTTCGTGTCGTATCCCTGGAAGATACTAAACTTAAATACCAAGTTTTGTATTTTACCGACTTTTCGTTTTTGAGTTATCGTGTTCAATGACACACGGACACACACACACACACGGACCTTTTTCTGAAAATGCCTTTTTTGGATACAGGGGACCCTAAAACACATATTTCCAGTGAAATCTCGGTATCGAATTTTTGGGTAGAGTGCGATACCTTCTGTATACACTACACATAGTGCGTATACAGAAAGTAAAAATCTGTGATCAATTCACATGACTTTCTCTACATCATTGCAACAAATTATTGTTAGAAAGCTTATACTTCTATTTACTTCATGCCAATCGAGAAAAAATAAACAGAAATAGTCTTACTACTTGCTTCCTTGAAAGTAGAAACGAAATAAGGGAGTACCATAGGTTAAAGTGATAGTCAAAAGCTGGTTGCTATGTGACTGATGTTCCTTTGTTTGTATGGACAGGAGTTGACAAATCCCTGTATGAGAAACGTACAAGTTTTTCAAAGCTGAAACCAAAAACAAGGAATATCTAAAAAACGATCAACTACACGAAAAAAAAATGTATAGGATATAAATTGTGTGTTTTAAAGTGCTCTACATTTTTTGTAGGTAACTTTGTGTCTATCTCTTACGGTTTAGCAGCTATGGACAATTCCGTAAAATTCATCCAGAATAAAGTAGTCTTCAGAGGCTATTCCCAGAAAATTCAAGATATAATACTATTTGTCAGGTAAATATCTTTAATATACGATATTTTAATCAAAATCTTTAGAGCCATTTTTGAGAAAATCACAATTTTAGATAAAAGTTACATATAAGTGGTGGTTGAGGGTGGGGGGATCCTTGGAAGATACCAAATTTGAATACAAATTTTGGTATTCAACGGACTTTTCGTTTTTGAGCTATGCTGCCACAGACACACATGCGCACACAAATACACACACGGACATTGTTCTGAAAAGGCTCCTTTTTTAATTCAGGGGGTCTCGAAACATGTATTTCCGGTGAACTCTGGGTATGGCATTTTTGGGTGCATTACAATTCCGTCTCTATATACTACGTATATAGTACGTGTAGAGAGAGTAAACAACTGAGGGAGTACACTAAGCTGAAGCTATAGACAAATCTTTTAAAGGTATCGCTACGCGATTAACTTCAATTTGGATTCCCTTTCCATGCCGGGATTAAAACAAAAGAGATGGAAAAGGACGACTTCCTGTGTGAGAAAGTTTAAGTATTATAACATTGAAACCAGTAACAAGGAATATATCGGAAATCGGGTGTGTCATAAACTATATATTTTAATGAGATCTACAATTTTTACTTTCTCTCCACGTACTATGTACATACTGTATAGAGAAGGTATTGCACTCCACACAAAAATTCGATACCGAGATTTCACCGGAAATACATTTTTAGGGTCCCCTCTAACAAAAAAAAAAAAAAAAAGCATTTTCAGGAAAAGATCCGTGTTTTTGGTCTGTGAACATGATAACTCAAAAAGTCTTTAAGTTTGGTATCTTCCAAGGATGCGACACGAATATTTTAAAGAAAATGCCCCCACCTCAAACTACCGTTTACATGGAAAAAATTTCGAAACTGTTTACTTTCTCAAAAATGGCTCTAACGATTTTGATTAAAATCTCTTACATTACAAATAAAAAGTATATCTTGAATTTTCTGGAAATAGCCTCTATGCACCTCATCATTATGGATGATATTTATTGAATTTTGCATAACTGCTAGCCCGTAAGAGATAGACAAAACTTACTACACAAAATTTTTGATCACGATAAAACACACAAATTATGTCATATACATTTTTCGTGGAATTGATCGTTTTTGAGATATTCCTTGTTATTGATTTCAGCTTATACTTTTCTCATACAGGAATTTGTCAAATCCAGTCCATATAAATAAAGGAACTCCAGTCACATAGCAACCAGCTTTTGGCTATCACTTTCAATCTATGGAACTCCCTTATTTCGCTTCTACTTACAAGGAAGCAAGTAATAAGACTATTTCTACTAATTTTTCTCAATTAGCATGAAGTTAATAAAGAAATAAGCTTTTTTACAATAATTTGTTGCAGAGAAGGTCATGTGATTGTAATATGTGAGAGAATTTTTAAATTGAAATGAGTACTTTTTGGTATCACTGTATTCAGGTACGAACTTCATATTGCCTGGGGTATGTATTAATATTGTAATAGTTGGAAATCATATATGCAATTTTTACGATTACTTCTTTTTGCGGACTCTGAACTTCTCTTTTTATTTTAGATGATTATTTTTTAGCCATTTTATTCGACATGTGAACTATCAGCACACAGCAATGTTGTAGTTTTAAAATATCAATTTTTCGCAGTTAGAGTAAGGCGCACTTATTTCTTTTTGTTGTGTTGGTAATATAAAACAAGCGAGGAGCAGCATCCGTGTTGTTTGCTGTACAAACACTGTGTTTTTCCACGAGGGTTGCTGTAATTTAATGGTTCGTTCGAAGCTTAAAATAAAGGCAATTCCCTGAAGATATCCTTCAACTAAAGTCAACATTTGAAATGAACTGCAAAGCTAGCTTTAAAATTGAAACTATTATTGCTATGATTTATCCTGTTAGATGTTGTCAGGGGAAAAGAATCGAGGTGTTGCACGACCTTTTGTTCTACAGGATGAATTTGTTACCTTCTCTACACTATTATGTACATACGAGGGCAATTCAGAAAGTAACAAGACGATTTGACATGATTAACAATAACAAAGTTATCAACACAAAACTTTATTTACAAAGTTACACTACCTTACTCTATTCCTCAACGTAATCGACATTGCTATCAAGGTATTTATTGTCACGTGGTACTAGTTTTTCATTGCCGATGTTATACTTTTCTACCGCCAAAGGACTTATTACTTTCTGTACATGTATATGTACATAGTATATAGGGAAGATACTGCATTCCACCCAAAAATTCTATTTCGAGATTTAACCGCAATTATAGGGTCCGCTATAATAAGAAAAAGCATTTTTAGAAAAAGGTCTGTGATCACGATAACTCAAAAACGAAGTCGGTAAAATACGAAACTAGGTATTTGACTTAACTATCTTCCAGGGATGTGACACAAATATTTTGAGAGAATCCTCGCACCCCAAACTGCCCTTTACAAGCAAAAACTTTCGAAAATTTAGATGTTCTTAAAATGGCTCTAACGATTTTGATTATAATATCGTATATTAAAATATTTATCTCACAAATATAATGTATATTTTGAATTTTCTGGAAATTACTACTTTATTCTTAGTGAATTTTACGGAATTTTGCATAACTTCTAAACCGTAAGAGATGAACAAAAACTTACCACAGAAAAATGTAGACCACATTAAAACACACAGTTTATGCTGTATACGTTTTTTTCGTGGAGTTGGTCGTTTTTGAGATATTCCTTGTTTTTTGGTTTCAGCTTTGAAAAACTTATACTTTTATCATTCAAGAATTTGCAAACTCTTGTCCATACAAACAAAGGAACTTCAGTCACATAGCAACCAGCTTTTGACTATCACTTTAACCTACGCTACTCCCTTATTTCGCTTCTACTTACAAGGAAGCAAGTAATGCGACTATTTCTGCTAATTTTTTCTCGATTAGCATGAAGTAAATAGAAGCATAAGCTTTTTAACAATACTTTGTGGCAGAGATGTAGAGAAAGTCATGTGAATGGAACACATTACTTTTTTTGGATAAAGGGGACGCTAAAATATATATTTTTACGATGAAATCTCGGTATCGAATTTTTACATGGAGAGCAATACCTTCTCTATAAACTATGTCCATAGTAGTATAGAGAAAGTAAAAATGCTTATCTCATAAAAAACATACATGAGATAAATTGTGTATTTTGATGAGGTCTACACGTTTTATGTATCAAGTGTTGGGATATCTCTTTGGTGTTCAGGGGCTACTCCCAAAAAATTCAAAATATACATTTTATTAGTCAAGTAAATATCTTTATTATTCGGCAGTTTAATCAAAATCCTTAGATCCATTTGTGAGAAAAATATTTTCAAAACTTTTTTCATGCAAATGTTAGTTTGTAGTGGACAGAATTTTTAAACCCTTCGTGACGTATTCTTGGAAGCTACTATAAACATTACTACCTACCAAGTTCGGCTATGCTGTCCACACACACATCTTGTATAATCAATTTTCGTTATCTCTTACGGTTTACACTTATACAAAAGTTATCCTAAAGCTATTCGCAGAAAATTCAAGAAATATATTTTAATTATCAAGTACTATTTCCAAAGAGATCAGGTCGAAAAGTGTGTAGTAATTCTCAACTTGGCTACCATGGAAACAGTTGATATAGTGCAGTTCTTTCCTGTACATTAGGAATATAACAACATGTACTGTTTCCATAGTAACCAGGTCTAAAAGTGTGTAGTAATTCTCAAGTTGGTTACCATGGAAACAGTTAATATAGTGCAGTTCTTTCCTGTACATTAGGAATATAACAACATGTACTGTTTCCATAGTAACCAGGTAGAAAAGTGTGTAGTAATTCCTAACTTAGTTACCATGGAAACAGTAACTATAGTACAGTTCTTTCCTGTACATTAGGAATATAATCAGGTCGAAATATGTGTATTAATTCTCAAGTTGGTTACCATGGAAACGGTTAATATAGTGCAGTAGTTTCTTCTATTCATTAGGGATTTAACAGACATTGTCATAGTAACCAGATCGAAAAGTGTGTAGTAACTCTCAGCTTGTTATTTCCTGTACATTAGGAATATAACAACATGTACTATTTCCATAGTAACCAGGTTGAAAGGCGTGTAGTAATTCTCAAGTTGGTTACCATGGAAACAGTTAATATAGTGCATTTCTTTCCTGTACATTAGGAATATAACAACATGTACTGTTGCCATAGTAACCAGGTAGAAAAGCGTGTAGTAATTCTCAAGTTGGTTACCATGGAAACAGTTAATATAGTGCATTTCTTTCCTGTACATTAGGAATATAACAACATGTACTGTTTCCATAGTAACCAGGTCGAAAAGTGTGTAGTAATTCTCAGCTTGGTTACCATGGAAACAGTTAATATAGTGCAGTTCTTTCCTGTACATTAGGAATATAACAACATGTACTGTTTCCATAGTAAGCAGGTAGAAAAGTGTGTAGTAATTCTCAAGTTGGTTACCATGGAAACAGTTCTTTCCTATGCACTAGGTTAAAAGGACAGAATCTGTATTGTATACATGGTGGGTGCATGTATTGCTCAATGACAGATGCGCCCGGCAGCAGCTGCAGCTGATAGTAATAATGCTGTACTCATTAATTAGCAGCACCTAAAACGGCTACCAATTACTGGGGTGCGGCGCTTTGTCTGGCCCTGGCTGCTGCAGTCCGCTTAGGAATCTCTGTCTCCATGTTCTCAATGTTGATCATCTTAATCAACACTTCTCTTGTATATCATCATGGTGATACAGTTGTTTTATTACTTTTTTACTTCGTATAGCAAGTAGAGGATGAATTATATTCCACGCAAAAATGTTATATTGACATTTCTGAAAATATGTTTTGAGGTCCCCTGAAACCAAAAAGGAACCATTGTTACTTTCTTTGCACGAACTGTGTATATACAATAAATGATAATAAAAATTTGTATAAAACCCCTGGTACCTAATTGCTAAACTCAGGGCTAATATGCCAGATTTTAAAAATGTATTTATTTCCAGACATCATACATATATTATTAACAGATTAATTATAAACATAGATTAAAAATAAAACATACAGCATAAATTAAAAATAATAAAGCCAATAAATTATATAATACTACATAATAAAAATAATAAAATAAAATTATAACAATTTTTCAACATTTAAATTATTACACGTTCATAATCTAATCTAAATAAATATCCCATAGAATACAAAATACAAAAATTAATTAAAAACAAACATATAAAACTAAACAACTGTGTATATACAGGGTGTTAATGAACTATACCAAAATAATTTGCGAGATTGTGCACGTGACTGATATAAGTAATTTGAGATCGGCGATGCCCGGATAAACATAACGTTAAACGTGTGGGTATCAGGTGCTGATAAGTCGGTGTTAAAGCAAAGCAATGGCTTAGAATGTCTTTAAAACTGCTGCCCCCCGAGTATAGAAATATCGATTTTTAGCAGCTCGTTACTAGCGTTCTCAAGATTTAATGTCGCAAAAATCTGTAAAATCTCGGAACTAACCACTTGACAGTGCGACACTGAACATTCATTAACTACGTTCTTGAGTTATGTAGCCTACTCTGGAGATGTTTTTTTCAACTGCTCTGGTGGCTTAATGTGTAACGTGGGAATCTGCTATCCCAAAGGTCATTGGTTTGATTCCTATCGTAAACTTTTTTTTAGTATTATTTTTTTCATTCCCGACGAAGTGCCGCAATACGTGGCGTACTGGCACTTCAGAAACTTATAGCCGTTACTTCTAAATTTCAATAAACAGGCCATAAGTCTCCTATCTCAAATTACTTATTTAAGCAATCTATATATTGTGTGAAAACATTTCGGTATAATTCATTAACACCCTGAATGTCGCCCTCCGTGGTGTAATGGTTACCGTGCTAACTTCATATACCCAAGGTCGCGGGTTCAAACCCGGCGGAGGACGATGGATTTTTTTTCGGGCGTAAAATCTTTATCATGGCTTCCTTCGGAAGGGAAGCAAAGCCGTTGGTCCCGTGTCGTAGATTTACGGCACGTAAAAGAACCTCAAGCCTGATTAAGATCTGATCAAAATTAAGCGATCTTTCACGCTCAATATAGAATGGGACGCTGAGAGCCACTGCAGTTAAAGAGCGTCCATAAATAAAATGCCATTAAATTTTACATAGTATATAGAGAAGGTATTGCACTCCACCCAAAAATTCCGAGATTTCACCGGAAATGTACGTTTTAGGGTTCCCTGTATCTAAAAAAAGTATTTTCAGAAAAAGGTCCGTGTATGTGTGTCTGTGAACACGATTAACTCAAAAACGAAAAGTCGGTTAAATAGCAAACTTGGTATTAAAGTTCAGTATCTTCCAGGGATGCGAGACGAAGATTTTGCGAAAAATCCCCCCATCCCAAATTTAACGTTTACATGCAACTTTTTGTTTTTGAAAATTTTGATTTTCTCAACGAAGGCTCTAACGATTTTGATTAAGATATCGCATATTAAAGATATTCACCTAACAAACAAAATGTATATCTTCAATTTTCTGGGAATAGCCTTTGAAGACTAGTTTATTCTAGATGAGTTTTACGGAATTTTGTATAACTGGTAAACCGTAAGAGATGGATAAAAACTTACTACACAAAAAATTTAGAGCACGTTTAAACACACACTTTGTTATATATCTTTTTTTCGTGGACTTGATCGTTTTTTTTTTTTTTTTAGGTATTCCTTGCTTTTGGTTTCAGTTTTGAAAAACTAATACTTTTCTCATACAGAGATGTATCAGCTCCTGTCCATACAAAAGAGCTTCAGTCACATAACAACCAGCTTTTGACTATCACTTTAACCTATGGTACTCCCTTATTTCGTTTTTAGTTACAACGAAGCAACTAATAAGACTATTTCTGCTAATTTTTTCTCAATTAACATGGACTAATTAGAAGTTTTTTAACAATAATTTGTTGCAGAGAAAGTCATGTGAATGGAACACATCAGATTTTTCTGTCACTATGATTGGTATGTTTACACTACACTAGGATTGCTCAGCGCCAACTGCATTAAGGAATGTTTGTTATATCTTGCATTATTGTTGACGTAGCATGAATCTATTGTCAAAGAGGCGCACACATCTCAGCTGAGGCAGTGTGCTGCCTGTCAGGCACCACTATGAATTTAGTCTGCTGCTGCTCCAGAATAGATACTTGCGGGTCATCTATTCTGTTTTCCTATGAGGCTTTTGCACGAAGTCTGTGGTCAACCATACGAGGAGGACAAGATTAGTCAATTTGCCCTTCCATCGGAGCGCTCTCGTTAGGTCTTTAGGGGAGTACATTCCCAGAAACGGCCGCTTCAGGCGATGCTGGCTTTGCCGCACCGTTGCAACATCTGGCTATTTCCAACCACGTGCTCGGTTTGTAAACTCCTAACACGTGCGTTGAGCTGTTCTGTGCCAGCTACGTATTATTTGTTGATAGTGTTTGTTTGTACGTGAGGGAACATAACAAGCCTTTCACAATTATAGAGGTGGAAAGTGTGGTGAAAGTGAAAGAAGAAAGTGAACCATGTTCACAAAATAATACGAAAAGCACAGGAATTAGACGGAATCATCAGATAATGTGACGATGATGATGATGATGTATCCGAGAACGATGACGACGGAGACTTGGATGGGACTAAGCCCTTAAAATTCTAAACCGGTAAAAATCACTTTGTTATACCTTTCTCTGATTGTAACGAGCTATTTCACATTGATCTGTTCTGTTATAAATACCTAATGTATGCTAAATACGTTACAGTATCACTGTTATTTTCAGTTAACATCAATAATAATGAATTAGTTTCATTATTCATCCGCATTCATTTACTATATACACAGTTTATATTCGTCTTTACACACAATAGAAACATTTGTTATTGTTTACTAGTTACTCTGGCAACACTGCAAAGGCAGCACAGCCAACCTTACGCGAAACCACCCAAGGATTCAGTTGCGGGGGTTTAGTAAGGTAGGTACACGTCTAGCACACCTCGGGCTGCCCTCAGTCCGCCAAATGCTCGTGTTGTGACATCCAACACACGTTGAGCTAGAAATGTTGGACCAGTGTTTTGTAAACTCATTGTTCGCCTATCACTGTATTGTTTCTTTTTCCCTGTCAGAAATATTATAATATTCATTGCAGTTTGACGTTTGAACTTACTCCACTGGCACCCCATATATCTATTTAGGCTGCTCTTTTAAATGCAAGTTTTACGACCCGCAGCAAAGTTATAAATACCCCAAACGCCATTGAGGTGCTCTTGAGACTTGGGGGCGGCTGATTGCTAGGGTCTTTTCTCTCGCACAAGTTGGCCCAACTGCGGTCCACGACACGAAATTGGAAAACAGCTGATTAATTGGCTTGCAGCAAATTAATTTTCAGAGTCCGAATGGCAAATTACAAAGTTTGACCTGCTGGGAAGCGGTACTTTGAATTGAGATGGGAAAATGTGGCTTCCATGTATCGGATAACTGCAAGGAATTACTGGCTCCGTAACCACAGGGTGTTGGATAAAACAGGTCTCGCTCGGCGTGCGAGCTTTCAGAAGGTTGCTGGTTTGACATGTGTCGATCCACAAGTATAGTGTGTTAGATAATAAATGTTTCGATCGTAAAGTATAGTGTGTTGGATAATATATGTGTCGATCATAAAGTATTGTATATTAGATAATAAATGTGTCGATCCACAAATATAGTGTGTTAGATAAATAAATGTGTCTATTATAAAGTAAGTGTGTTAGATAATATATGTGTCGATCCACAATTATAGCATGTTAGATAATATGTGTCGATCATAAAGTATAGTGTGTTAGATAATAAATGTTTCGATCCACAAGTATAGTGTGTTAGATAATATATATGTCGATCATAAAGTATAGTGTGTTAGATAATATATGTGTCGATCATAAAGTATAGTGTGTTAGATAATATATGTGTCGATCATAAAGTATAGTTTGTTAGATAATAAAGGTTTCGATCCACAAGTATAGTGTGTTAGATAATATGTGTTGATCATAAAGTATAGTGTGTTAGATAATAAATGTTTCGATCCACAAGTATAGTGTGTTAGATAATACATGTGTCGATCCACAACCATAGTGTGTTAGATAATAAATGTGTCGATCATAAAGTATAGTGTGTTGGATAATATATGTGTCGATCCACAAGTATAGTATGTTAGATAATATATGTGTCGATCATGAGGTATAGTGTGTTGGATATATGTGTCGATCATAAAGTGTTGTGTGTTGGATAATATATGTGTCGATCATAAAGTATAGTGTGTTAGATAATATATGTGTCGATCATAAATTAAAAAGTGTTAGATAATATAAGTGTCGTTCCTAAAGTGTAGTGTGTTAGATAATAAATGTGTCGATCATAAAGTACATATATAGTATATTTACTAATGCAGATGTACCAAAACAAAACATCTGATGCGTTCCATTCACATGACTTTCTCTACATCTCTGCAACAAATTATTGTTAATAAGTTTATTCTTCTATTTACTTCATGCTAATCGAGAAAAAGTTAGCAGAAATAGTCTTATTACTTGCTTCCTTGTAAGTAGAAGCGAAATAAGGGCGTACCATATGTTAAAGTGATAGTCAAAAGCTGGTTGCTATGTGACTGAAGGTACTTTGTGTAGGGACAGCAGTTGACAAATTCCTGTATGAGAAAAGTTAAGTTTTTCAAATCTGAAACCAAAAACAAGGAATGTCTAAAAACGAGCAAATCCAAGAAAAAATATATATACAGCATAAATTGTGTGCTTTAATGTGCTCTACATTTTTGTGGGGTTAGCTTTTTGCCATTTCTTACGGTTTAGCAGTTCTGCAAAATTCCGAAAAAAAATTACCCAGAATAAAGTAGTCTTCAGAAGCTATTCCCAGAAAATGCAAGATATACATTTTATTTGTCAGGTAAACATTTTTAATACATGATATTTTAATCAAAATCGTTAGAGCAATTTTTGAGAAAATCAAAAATGCCGAAAAAAGTTCCATGTAAAGGGTAATTTGACGTGGGGGGATTTTTCTCAGAATCTTCGTATTGCATCCCTGGAAGATAATAAACTTAAATACCAAGTTCTACCGCCAAATAACTTAGTCGTTTTTTGAATGCACAAAATCTTCGGCCGCTCGAATTTTATAATCAAATAACGCAAGTGTATAGTGATAATGCAATGAACGAGTCTTCAGTGAGGAAATGACACATAATTTACGAGTAATCAAGGAAGAACATAGTGTGTACGATAAAGACCGGAGTGGAAGTTCATCAACCGTTATGGAGCAGTAGAAAGCAAATGTTGATAAACCGGTAGTTCACTTTGGACACTGTACATGACTTTTTGGATGGAAAAGATTTGCCAGCCATGAAGACCTCAAAGTGACAGTGCCATCTTGGCTCAGATCTTTAGCGGTGCAAGAGTATAACATGTGTACCACGTGACAATAAATACCTTGATAGCAATGACGATCACGTTCAGAAATAGAGTAAGGTAGTGCAACTTTGTAAATAAAGTTTTGTGTTGATAACTTTCGTTATTGTTTAGCTATGTCAAATCATCTGACACTTTCTCGATGTCTCTCGTACAGATACCTGTGTGCAGAAAGTAAAATCAAACGTGGGTCGGGAATCCGTGACTTCCCGGGTACCAGTAGCACCATTACCGTCTGAGCCACCGCGCCGGTTCTGTAGCAGTATAAAGTGAATCAAGTTACCCAAGTTTGTAGTAACTTGACTAAAGGAAGAGCTTTTCATATGAAACATTTTACGTTCATATTACATCGACGTAGTTTTTAGGAAGTACGTAGCAGACGAGAAAACAAGCGAGGGTCCACACGCGCGCTACTGTTGGAAACTTTGTATTTCTGGAGGCAAGTCGACTGCAGATTAAATTTCGAGAGTAGAAAATAAAGAGGCAGGGAGGAGGAGAGAGAATTCAATGAGAAGCACTAAAGTAAACACGAGCAAGGAACGCAAACACACGTCCTTCCCGACATTAACTTTTAATTATGCTTTACGTTAATGCATATTTACAGGGTTTCGTTTCCGGTAGAACTCCCTTAATAATTCACTCTTGTCCACTGAATGCCTTTTAAGTACTTACATTCCTCGCTCGAGATCCTCTCCAAAAACATGTCTTTCACTGACAAAATATTCTTCGAAGACTTCAAATTTTACTTTCTCTATACGTACTATAGGCTATAAATAAAAGACAACTTCATAGAAAACAATTATTTTATTACTAAAAGTTTTGTACACTTATGGTTACTTTTCAACATAATCACCGAAAAGATTGAGACATTTATCGTACCTGTGCACAAGCTTTGCAATACCCGCTTCAAAAATGTTGCCGCCAATGATTTCAACTGAGCATTGACGTCGTTTTGAAGATCTTCGTACCCTATGACGTTTGCGGAGAGCCATTTAAAACAAACGAAGAGGAATGCTGACTTCAGGAATTGTGTTGATCCATGACAACGCTCGTCCACACACTGCTGGCACAACCCATCGGCTCCTTGAACACTTTCAATGGGACATTTACGACCATCCGCCGTACAGTCCTGACCTGGCGACTTTCAAGTTTTCCCTGAACTGAAGGTGTAGCTAGGAGAGGTCATAAATTTATGTTATATATTTTTTCTCGTGGAGTTGATCGTTTTTTAGATATTCCTTGTTATTAATTTCAGCTTTTAAAAACTTATACTTTTCTCTTACAGGAATTTGTCAACTTCTGTCCATACAAATAGAGGGACTTCAGTCACATAGCAACCAGCTTTTCACTGTCACTTTAACCTATGGTACTCCCTTATTTCGCTTCTACTTACAAGGAAGCAGGTAATAAGACTATTTCTGCCATTTTTTCTCGATTAGCATGAAGTAAATAGAAGCATAAGCTTTTTAACAATAATTTGTTGCAGAGATGTAGAGAAAGTTATGTAAATGGAACACATTAGATTTGTTAAGAATTGTTACAAAAAAAATGTATTTCGTGTGCGTCGGACTCAACAGATTTTTCTGTTCTCAAAAGTCATGCAATTTAAATACTTTGTTGCATTTATCAAAGAGGATTTTATTGCTTGCCTTGTAAACAAGACAGTGTTTGATAAGTGCAGTGAAAAGTTTACACAGGCAGTTGTTTGAACTGCAAATTACCTTCTCTTGTTTTGTTGACTTTCTTTTTTTTTTTTTTCGTGCCTAGGGAATCAGTCAATTTGATGATGTTATTTGACGCAATTAAACAATTTTCTTTGGGACTAATTTCACAAGATTATAAACTCATTTACATTGTGATACTAGCTGAATTCGTTCTAAAAAAATCTGATGTGTTCCATTCACATGACTTTCTCTATATCTCTGTAACAAATCATTCTATTTACTTCATCTAATGGAGCAAAAATTAGCAGAAATAGTCTTATTATTTGCTTCCTTGTTAGTAGAAGCGAAATAAGGGAGTACCATAGATTAAAGTGATAGCCAAAAGCTGGTTGCTCTGCGACTGAAGTTCCTTTGTATTGACACGAGTTCACAAAGTCCTGTATGAGAAAAGTATAAGTTTTTAAAGCTGAAACCAAAAACAAGGGATATCTCAAAAACAATCAACTCCACGAAAAAAATGTATATAACAAATCGTGTGTTTTAAGGTGCTCTACATTTGTTGTGTGATAAGTTTTTGTCCATCTCTTACGGTTTAGCAGTTGTGCAAAATTCTGTGAAATTTATCCAGAATAAAGTAGTCTTCAGAGGCTATTCCCAGAATATTCAAGATATACATTTTATTTCTCAGGTAAATATCTTTAATATGCGATATTTTAACCAAAATCGTTAGAGCCATTTTTTATAAAATCGAAATTTTCGAAAAAAGTTCCATGTAAAGCGTAGTTAGGGGTAGGGGATTTTTCTCAAAATCTTCGTGTCGCATCCCTGGAAGATACTAAACTTAAATACCATGTTTGGTATTTTACCTACTTTTCGTTTCTGAGTTATCGTGTTCACACACACACACACACACACACACACACACACACACACACACACACACACACACGGACCTTTGTCCAAAAATTCTTTTTTTTAGATAAAGGAGACCTTAAAACATATGTTTCCGGTGAAATCTCGGTATCGAATTTTTTGGTGGAGTGCAATACTTTCTCTATACACTATGTACATAATGCCTATAGAGAAAGTAAAAATATGACATGCTACATCACATCTCTGCAACAAATTATTGTTAAAGAGCTAATGCTTCTATTAAGTTCACGCTAATCCAGAAAAATTAGCAGAAATAATCTTATTACTTGCTTCCTTGTAAGTAGAAGCGAAATAAGGGAGTACCATAGGTTAAAGTGATAGTCAAAAGCTGGTTGCTATGTGACTGAAGTTCCTTTGTTTGTATGGACAGGAGTTGACAAATTCCTGTATTAGAAAAGCATAATTTTTATAAAGCTGGAACCAAAAACAAGGAATATCTAAACAACGGCCAACTCTACGAAAAGAACGTACTGTTTGTTTTATGTACATCTGCATTTTTACTTTCTCTACACGTACTATGTACATAGAGAAGGTATTGCATTCCACCAAAAAATTCGATACCGAGATTTCACCGGAAATATGTTTTTGGGTCCCCTGTATCCAAAAAAAGTATTTTCAGAAAAAGGCCCGTGTGTGTCCGTGTGACCGTGAACACAATAACTCAAAAACGAAAAGTCTGTAAAACACCAAACTTGTTATTTAAATTAAGTATTTTCCAGAGATGCTATACGAAGATTTTGAGAAAAATCCCCCCACCCCAAACTACCCTTTACATGGAACCTTTTTTCGAAAATTTTGATTTTTTAAAAAGTGTTTCTAACGATTTTGATTAAAATACCCTATATTAAAGATATTTACCTGACAAGTAAAATATATATTTGTATTTTTCTGAGAATAGTCTCTGAAGACTGCTTTATTCTGGGTGAATTTTACTGAATTTTGCATAACTGCTAAACCGTAAGAAATGGACAAAAACTTACCAGAGAAAAAATGTAGATCACATTAAAACACACACTTTATGTTGTATAATTCTTTTTTCGTGGAGTTGATCCTCTTTGAGATATTCCTTGTTTTTTGTTTAAGCTTTGAAAAACCTACTTTTTCTCATACGGGAATTTGTCAACTCCTATCCATACAAACAAAGGAACTTCAGTCACATAGCAAACGGCTTTTGACTATCACTTTAACCTATGTTACTCTCCCTTATTTCGCTTCTATTTACAAGGAAGCAAGTAATAAGGCTATTTGTACTATTTTTTTCTGGATTAGCATGAAGTAAATAGAAGCACTAGATTTTTAACAATAATTTGTTGCAGAGATATAGAGAAAGTCATGTGAATGGAACACATCAGACTTTTGTGATGTAGGTTTTTGTCTATCTCTTACGGTTTACTAGTTATACAAAATGCAATAAAAATCGTTCAGAATAAAGTGTTCTTTAGAGTCTTTTTCCAGAAAATTCAAGATAATACATTTTATTTGTGACGTTAGTGTCTTAAATATAAGAGATTTAATCAAAATCGTTACGGCCATTTTTGAGAAAATCAAACATTTCGATTTTTTTTTTCATTTAGAGGGTATTTGGGGCAGGGGGGATTTTCTTGAAAATCTTTGTGGCGCAGCTTTGAAAGATATGCAACTTAAATATCAAGTTTGGTATCAAAGGAACTTTTCGTTTTTGTGTTATGCTGTCCACGGGTACACACACAAATGGACATTTTTCTGGAAATGCTTTTTTTTTTTTTTTTTTTTTTTTTTTTTTTTTTTTTTTTTTGATTTAGGGGGATCCAAAACATATATTTCTGATTAAACCTCGGTATCGAAATTTTGGGATTGATGCATTACTTTCTCTATATACTATGCACATAGTACATGTAGAGAAAGTAAAGTGTATGCAACTCTCATATAATGGTTATTAGATTACCAGAGAGGTAAGAATACTTACCTCTCACTCGTATCGTAATGGCTACTATTATATGATCGTTGCGCAAATACAACAGAAATCAGATTTTCACTATTTAAATGTTATGTATTCTATTAAAGTAGACAGCAAAATATGAAATAGCACAGAGGAAAACTGTTATAAATCTTAACGACTTTTATTTTGTTTCAGGTAAGCTGGAAATACTACTGCATAGATGTATCGTCATAGGAAACATAAATATAACGGTATGTAAAATATTACTTAATTGCTCTCTCAACATAGAACATGGTACACAAGTAGAGAAGGTGCGACCAAAAAATTAGAAATGAAATTTGACTGGAAATAGACGTTTTAGGGCATTTTTAGCATTTTTGAAACAAGATCACTGTGTGTGTGTGTGCGTGTGTGTGGGTCCTTGAGCACACAACGTCTGATGTTTTACACTCACGTGACTTTCTCTAGCTGCTCTACAAAGCTCTTACAAAATATTATTCTTCTTTGTACAAAATGCTAATCAAGATAAATATTAGCAGCATTTTTTTATTACTTAGTTCCTTATAAGTAGTCATTGCAAACCACTTCTTTGCTTGTCCAGGAGTAGAACAAAAGAAAAACAGACACTTCCTGTCTGAGAAAAGTTTAAGTACTTCACAATTGAAACCAATACGAAAACGGTTACCTCCACAACAAAAAGGTAAAGGACAAAAATTGTGTGTTTTGTCAGGAGGTACATTTTTTGTGTAGTACGTTTTATTCTATCTCTTACGAATAAAGAGGTCTTCAGAGGCTATTCCCAAATATTTCGAGACATATATTTTATTTCGGACATAAATATCTTCAATATACGGGATTTTAATCAAAACCGTTGGAGCCATTTTTTAGAAAATCAACATTTTCGAACTTTTTTTCCGTGTAAAGGGTGGTTTGTGGTGGGGGGATTTTTTTTGAAAATCTGCGTGTCGCATCCTTGGAAGATAGTAAACCTAAATACCAAGTTTACTATTTAACAGTATTTTTGTTTCGGGGCTATAATGTCACAGACACACACGCACACGGACCTTTTTTTAAAAATGCTTTTTTCGGACTCAGGGACCCCAAAACATATATTTCCGGTGAAATCTCGGTATCGAATTTTTGGGTGCATTACAATAACTTCTCTATACACATTGTATATATGGGGCTTGAGAAGGTCGGTGAAGTACCAAACTTGGTTGCTCATTTTAATATCTTCCATGGATGCGACACGAAGATTTTGAAGTTCTCATTACGCTAAACTACTCTTATTAAAATAGCGTGTATTAAAGCTGTTTAAATTACAAATAAAATATATATTTTTCGTGACGTAGGCCGTTTTTCAGATATTGCATGTTATTTTAACATTTCTAATACGCGAATTTTACATGTGCTAACCATGCAAAGAAACGGATTTCAACCACATTGCAATCAGCTTTTAAATGATGTGACCATTGTTTTAGCCTAGTGTAATCCATTTTTACTTTCTCTACCGTATCATGTACATAGTGTATAGAGAAGATTTTTTAAACTTTTTTTATTGTTTTATTTATATAGGCCCCTTTAAAATCTAACGTTTGGTTCAAATCGTTTTAGTTTCCTTAAACACACACATTCACTCTCATACACATACTTCCAGACTCTGTAGAGGATAGGGAATAATTCTGACTAAAGAAAAATTCCCCTCCCCCAAACTACACTTTACATGGAACATTTTTCGAAAGTTTTGATTTTCTCAAAAATAGCTCTAACGATTTTGATTAAAATATCATATATTAAAGAGATTTACCTGAAAAATAAAATGTATATCATACATTTTCTGGGAATAGTCTCTGAAGGATAAATTTACGGAATTTTGCATAACTGCTAAACTGTAAGAGATTTATAAAAACTTACTACACAAAAATGTATAATTATGTTCTATACATTTTTTTCATGGAATTTATCGTTTTTGAGATATTCCTTGCTTTTTGGTTTCAGGTTTAAGAAACCTTGTCAACTCCTGTCCATACAAACAAAGGAACATCAGTCACATAGCAACCAGCTTTTGATATCACTTTAACCTATGGTACTCCCTTATTTCCCTTCTACTTACAAGGAAGCAAGTAATACGATTTTTTCTGCTAATCTTTTCTCGATTAGTATGAGGTAAATAGAAGCATAAGCCTTCAAACAAAAATTTGTTGGAGAGATATAGAGAAAGTCATGTGAATGGAACACATTAGATTTTAAAGTTGCTCAAAATATTTTTTTGTAACAGTTTGTGCTCCTATTTAGAATATTTCAGTATTTGACATTCCTTCAGCGTATAATTATTATATTATTACACAGGCGTTAAATTTGGGAGGTGTACTTGTTAACAAAACTGCCGCGTGTGTGTGTGTGTGTGTGTGTGTGTGTACAAACCACTGCATCAGCAATTACCAACAACAATAATAAAACAGAAATATTCAATAAAACCATGTTTTAGCACACCACCATGTTTTCTGTTATCGGGTTCGTCAATGAGAATGAAGATTTAAAAGCAAATTGTTGGTATGTTTACTTTCTCTACACGTATTATGTACATAGTGTATAAAGAAGGAATTGCATTTCACCCAAAAATTCTATACAGAAATTTCACCGGAAATATATGTTTTAGGGTCCCCTGAGTCCAAAAAGAACATTCTCAGAAAAATATTCGTGTGTGTCTGTGTGCGTGTGTCTGTTTGTGTGTGTCTGTTTGTGTCTGTGTGAGTGTGTGTGTGTCTGTGTCTGTGAGTGCGTGTGTGTCTGTGTGTGTCTGTGTGTGTGTCTGTTTGTGTGTGAGTCTGTGTGTGTTTGTGTGTGTCTGTGTGTGTCTGTGTCTGTGAGTGCGTGTGTGTCTGTGTGTGTCTGTGTGTGTGTCTGTGTGTGTGTCTGTTTGTGTGTGAGTCTGTGTGTGTGTGTCTGTTTGTGTGTGTGTGTTTGTGTGTGTGTATTTGTGTGTGTGTCTGTTTGTGTGTGTGTCCTTTTGTGTGTGTGTCTGTTTGTGTGTGTCTGTGTCTGTGTGTGTCTGTGTGAGTGCGTGTGTGTCTGTTTGTGTGTGTGTCTGTTTGTGTCTGTCTGTGTGTGTCTGTGTGTGTTTGTTTGTGTCTGTGTGTGTTTGTGTCTATGCGTGTCTGAATGGTCTGTGCGTGCTTATGTGTGTCTGTGTGTGTCTGTTTGTGTCTGTGTGTGTTTGTGTCTATGCGTGTCTGAATGGTCTGTGCGTGCTTATGTGTGTCTGTGTGTGTCTGTTTGTGTCTGTGTGTGTTTGTGTCTATGCGTGTCTGAATGGTCTGTGCGTGCTTATGTGTGTCTGTGTGTGTCTGTGTGTGTTTGTGTCTGTGTCTGTCTGCGTTTGTCTCTCTGCGTGTGTCTGTTTGTGTCTGTGCGTGTTTGTGTCTGTTTGTGTCTGTGCGTGCTTGTGTGTGTCTGTGTGTGTCTGTGTGTGTCTGTGTTTGTGTTTGTGTGTGTGAGTCTGGTTTGTGTCTGTGCGTGTTTGTGTGTGTGAGTCTGGTTTGTGTCTGTGTGTGCCTGTGTGTGTGTGTGTCTGTGGACAGCATAGCTCAAAAACGAAAAGACCGTTGAGTTCCAAACTTGGTATTTAAGTTTGGTATCTTCCAAGGATGCGACACAAAGCTTTTCAAGAAAATGCTCCCTCCCCCCAACTATCCTTTACATGGAAAAGTTTTCGAAAATTTTAATTTTTCAAAAATTGACTAACGGTTTTGATTAAATTCTATATATTAATGTAATATATATATCCCAAATAAAATTGAATTTTCTGGGAATTTCCTCTGAAGACTACTTTATTCTGGATGAATTTTACCGAATTTTAGTTAACTGCTAAGCCGTAAGAGATGGACAAAAACTTGCCACACAAAAATGTAGATGTCAAAATACATTCCTTGTTATTTGTTTCAATTATAAAGTACTAAACCTTTCTCAGCAAGGAAGTGTCCGATTTTCTTTTGTTCTACTTCTTGTCAAGGAAAGAAGCTATCGACTTCCTCCGTGGTAGACTGGTCAGCGAGCCAATTTCTCACACGGAGGTCCCGGATTCGATTCCTTCATGCTAATCGAGATAAAATGAGCAGCAATAGACTAATTACTTGCTTCCTTGTAAGTAGAAGCGATATAAGGCAGTACCATTGGTTAAAGTGATAGTCAAAAGCTGATTGCTATGTGACTGAAGTTCCTTTGTTTGTATGGATACGGGTTGGCAAATTCCTGTATGAGAAAAGTAAGTTTTTGAAAGCTGAAACCAAAAACAAGGAATATCTAAAAAACGATCAACTCCACGAAAAAAAATGTGTATGACATAAATTGTGTGTTTTAATGTGTTCTACATTTGTTGTTTTGTATGTTTTTGTCCATCTCTTACGGTTTATCAGTTATGCAAAATTCCGTAGAATTCATCCAGAATAAAGTAGTCTTCAGAGGCTATACCCTGAAAATTCAATTTATACACTTTATTTGTCAACTTTATATACGATATTTTAATCAAAATCATTAGCCATTTTTGAGAAAATGAAAATTTTTGAAAAAAAAATCCATGTAAAGAGTAGTTGTGGGTGGGGGGTTTCTTACATATTCGTGTCGCATCGCTGGAAGATACGTAAACTTAAATACCAAATTAGGTATTTTACCAATTTTTTGTTTTTGGGTTATTGTGTTCAGTCACACGAACACACAAACAGGGACCTTTTTCTGAAAATGCCTTTTTTGGAAACAGGGGACCCTAAAACATATATTTCCGGTGAAATCTCGGTATCGAATTTTTGGAGGGAGTGCAATACCTTCTCTATACAGTATGTACATAGTACGTGTAGAGAAAGTAAACATTTAGTACTCCCTAAACCACAAAATTTAGTACTCCCTAAATCACAAAATTTATGTCATATGCTTTTAGTTCATATACATTCCATAGCAACCACATTTTAAAACATGTGACTGTCGGTTTAGTCTTATGTACTCCCTTATTTCCCTTCTACTTACAAGGAAGCAAGTAATAAGACAATTTCTGCTAATGTTTATCTCGATTATCATAAAGTAGAATAAGATTTTTAACAATAGTTTGTTACAGAGAATGAACACATGAGATATTTGTGGAGTTGTTTTGCCTCATTTCTCAGATGCAGGTTTCTCTACAGACTACACGGGTAGCTACGTGGTGTATAACCCTCGTTTTCAGACCCAACCAATTTTCTTGCCTTACCTTTTGATAGATGTGGAAGATGAGGGTGGGATTACTGGGAAGAGGGCTGATATGAAGATATTAATGCCGCGTTGAAAAGATTAATAGATCCAACCCCTCCGTTTCTACCTTGTACAAACTTGTTTCCTTGCTTCACTAGCGCTCTGATCACAGCCTGTTGCACCTTACGCAACAGCCTGCTTAATACAGGCTGACTTATATACACCTGACACATATCTTTCAAAACGTGTTGTGCTAGCGACCACTTATTATACCTAAATTGTAGAGGAATTTTGGGAGATTATTTACCTCTATAGCAAATGTTGAAAATGTCCTCCATCCTGCATAAGACACAACTCAACACGTCGTACTGGCCACTCGTTGGAGGACTCTGTTGTCAATCTCCTTTGTGATGTGCTTCAGATCGTCCAATGTCTAGGGACGTGTGGCGTAAACCCTGTCTTTTAAGTAACCCCAGCGATGTCAAATCCGGAGATCTCGGTGGCCACAGGTTCCTGGAAATTATCCGGTTGTTACAGAAACTTGCAATCATGCTAATCGAAATAAACATTATCATAAGAAATACAGCGAGAGCTCCAACTAGAGAAAAGTTGTAGCAGCTCGAGTGTATATAACAAGACTATTTCGTAAATAAAATAACAACAATTAGTCTATATGGACACAAAGAATAATATTCCAATTTTATATTTGCAACCTGATGTCCATATCATACATTTTAGATCTCGTTGTATTGCTACATTAATAATAATAATAATAATAATAATAATAATAATAATAATAATAAATATTATTATTATTATTATTATTGCTATTATTATTATTATTATTAATATTATTTTTTAAATGTAATGACCTTTAACCTAGTTTGTCATATCGGAAGATGAATGAAATGATCTCGGGGTCCATGAAGCTTAAAGTTACTCGACTTCTCAGGATAAGGGAAAACCCCGAAAAAAACTTTCTCCTTTTGAATGTGAGGCAGACACGCTACCCAGCCGAGCTAATATTATTATTAATATTATTATTAATATTACTATTTTTTTAATTTTTCGTATGTCGTCCTCCTTGGTGTAATTGTTACCATATACCCAAAGTCGTGGGTTCAAACCCGGAGGAGGACGATGGCTTTTCTCGGGCGTAAAAATCCTTAGCATGGCTTCCTTCGGAAGGGAAGTCAAGCCGTTGGTCCCGTGTCGTAGATTTACGGCATGTAAAAAAACCCTCAAGCCTGAAAAAGAGGCTTCTGAGCAAAATTAAGCGGTCTTTCACGCCCACTATTGCATGGGACGCTGAGAACCAGAAAAAAAAACAAAACAAATTGAAGTGCCTCCATTAATAGAAGTACCTTTCACTTTAACATGTAAGGTCACATCGGGGGCTTTGCATTAAAAACAATTCGTTATCTGTAGGCTCTTTAAATACTTTTATTTTCCTCAAACACACATACACATTTACTCTCACTTACAGACTCTGTGGGGAAAAAATGTCCCGCCCCTGCCGGGAATCGAACCCGGGACCTCCGGATGAGAAGTCAGCTCGCTGACCACTTGATCATTGAGGCACTCTTTATATTATTGTGGCGTAAAATAAACACAGATCTCTTTGAATTACTACATTATATTATTTTGGCTTAGGGAAGCAAGATTGATATGCATATGTCTATTGGAATTTCCGCCATTATGTACGGGAATGTCACAGCACACAGATATTCATAAAGAAAACAAACGCAAGAGATTGCGAAAAATTTAGAAAAACAATTACACGTGCGTGTGATAAAAAATCTGATGTGTTCCATTCACATGACTTTCTCTACAACTCTGCAATCCATTATTGTTAAAAAGCTTATGCTTCTACCTATTTATTGCTAATCGAGAAAAAAGCTGGTTGCTATGTGACTGAAGTTCCTTTGTTTGTATGGACACGAGTTCACAAAGTCCTGTATGAGAAAAGTATGCTTTTTATAGCTAAAACCAAAAACAAGGAATATCTAAAAAACAATCAGCTCCACGAAAAAAATGTATATAACATAAATTGTGTGTTTTAAGGTGTTCTACATTTGTTGTGTGGTAAGTATTTGGCCATCGCTTACGGTTTAGCAGTTATGCAAAATTTCGTAAAACTGACCCAGAATAAAGTAGTCTTCAGAGGCTATTCCCAGACAATTCAAAATAAACATATAATGTAAATATTCCTTGTTTTTGGTTTCAGCTTTAAACCACTACTTTTAAGGAAGCAAGTATAAGACTATTTCTGCTATTTTTTTCTCAATTAGCATGAAGTAAATAGAAGCACACGCTTTTAGCAAGAAAGTGTTGCAGAGATGTAGAGCAAGTCATGTGAATGGAACACATAGATTTTTGAGTTTTGCTTTTCACAGACATACACACAGACCTTTTTTTACAAAAAATATTGTAATAGATTAAGGTAACGTCAAAATATGTATTTCGATGAACCGTTGACTTTAGGTGTGTGGTTGAAATACAATACTTCCGCTACTTATTGCTCTTAGTGGAGAAGATTTAAATTTCCATTTCTTATATCGCCAGCTCTTACATCATATTTATTAATATTTAAAACTCAAGTGTTTCTGAAAAATACTGATTTTTACTGAAAAGAGAAGAAAAGACCGCGGTGGCGCAAACAAAAGAACATCGCATTGTGATATATTGCAGGTCCCGGATACCAAAAGTTTATTACCTGAAGGGGCAGGTAGGTACGTTCTGAAGTTGCTTTCAAGTCCATTTTAATTAAAATTCACCCCCCCCCCCTTGCTCCCCACTAAACAAAACAACCTCCCGGGGCCGAGTATTCGATAAAAATTTATACAAGAGCTTCGATAATTCACGGCTATAAATTTGCGGAGTCGTCGACGGTGGTGTACAGGCTAACTCACATTCCAATCTTTAGTAATGAAATTCGTCTTTTGTATACACCACTGCAAATTGGGATAGAAGCAGGCAAAGGAATTAAACTATATGGTTTCTATGACAACTTAACTCAACAATTAAAGCGCCAAGATTGTGAGGTCATCTGACTGGAGCGATATTGTCGCACCTGACGTTCGTTTGTTTAATCTCCTGTCTTGGTTATTGGTAACAAGGTGACAATTCAGTCAACCAAGCTCCACTGTCAGTACTATAAGTCTGCTTTCAATTATTTCAGTTACAATGTTTATATCAAGTTTTATCCAGTTCATAATTATTTTAGTTGAAAAAAAGGAGTGATAATAATCATTATTTGTATTTCTTATGTATGAGATGAGTGCAATAACCTCAAATAAAATAACGTTTGTTTCCATTTCATGTATTAGTTATTAAAATTTGAAACAAAATAACTCCGTGGCATAGCTCACTAAGAGCATGGGCCTACCGCGCGACCGCTGCGTCACCCATCACGGTCCATGACAGACGTCATGGTCAGCGCTTCAATGCCCCCGTCCGGTTAATGCGGTCTTCACGACCTGGAGCCGCTACTTCTCCATCAAGTAGCTCCTCAATTGGGGACCTCACGAGGCTGAGTGTACCCCGGTCCAGGTCTCCCCACGCCGGTACCGGGACTCGAACCCAGGTCTCCCACTTGGCAAGCAGCAACGCTATCATCGAAATAAGCAGATGACCTGCAATAAAATAATTGTTTCCTATTTCTATTGTTGCTATCGATATTCGTACACTGGGTGTAGGCACGGTTGGTCAGGAGGTAGTGAAGAAAGAAATAAACATTCGGTAAACAAACATGGTCGAATGCGTCATCTACCATTTGGGAACTAATGCAAGTATTACAATGATAAAATCTCCCTTCCTATGTTATATTATAATAGTCTATTGTCTTATGAAATACAACTCTTGTAAGATACCAACCTTAAATACTAAGTTTGGTATTTAACCGCCTTTTCGTTTTTGAGTTATGTTGTCGACGCACTCACGCGCGCGCGCGCGCACACACACACACACACACACACACACACACACACACGGACCTGTTTCTGAAAATGCTTTTTTTTTTTTTTTTTTTTTTTTTTTTTGAATTAGGAAGTCCTAAGACATGTATTTGCGGTGAAATCTCGACGTCAAAATTTTGAATGGAACACAATACTTCCTCTATCCCTATTTACATTGTAATTACGGGGCTAGAGAAAGTAAAAAAGTTAATGTGTGTATGTGTGTGTGGACAGCATAACTCAAAAACAAAAATTCGCTTTTTAAATACCAAACTAAGCATTTAAGTTCAGTATCTTCTAAGAGTGAGACACGAGGATATTCATTGTTATTGATTTCAGTTTCTCATACGGGAATTTGTCAACTCTTATCAGTACAAAGAAGCGAATTTTTATCACTTACCAACAGGGTTTTAAAAAAATTCATTACGCTTTTGCCTAGTGTATTCCCTTATTTCGCTTCTACTTACAAGGAAGCAAGTAATAAGACTATTTCTGTTAAATCTCGACTAGTAGGTAGAAGAATAAGCTATTTATCAATAATTTGTTACAGAGATGTAGAGAAAGTCATGTGAAAAGAACACTGAGATATTTTGATATAAAATATATTATAAAATTGTTATTATTATTATTATTATTATTATTATTATTATTATTGTTATTATTATTATTATTATTATTATTATTATTATTATTATTATTATTATTATTATAGTTAAGATAATTTAGCTATGTGCGTATACACGTACTTAAAATTCAGTTCTCTTCCTCTCAAATTTTCTGAGAAAAAAGGTACAAGACTATCAAAAAATGTTTAGAGAAAACTGAATTTTAAGTTACACATTTTCTAAAAATGAGCGTTGCATGACAGATTTTAAGGCATGGAGAATTGTATTTAATCCATTTTTTAGCCTTAAAAGCCTCCTAATTCCCTAGTCGTATACATTTTCTGAAAATAGAGATAGTAGACGTGTTATTAGAGTATAAAACAAAAAAAATTTGTTGTGCTCAATTCACATGACTTTCTCTACATCTCTGTAACAAATTATTCTTAATAACCTTATTCTTCTATCTATTTAATGTTAAAATATTAGCAGAAACGGTTTTATTACTTAGTTACTTTATAAGTAGAAGGGAAATAAGGAAAAATACTAGGATAAACCGGCAGTCAAATGTTTCAAAATGTGGTTGCTATGGGATTGAAATCCGTGGCAAAGCTTTGACAAGTTCCCGTATGAGAAAAGTTTAAGTATTTTAAAACTGAAAAAAAAAAAAATCTAATGTGTTACACTCGCATGACTTTCTCTAGCTGTTCTAAAAAACTTCTTACATAAGATTATTCTTCTTTCAGCACCTTGCTAATCGAGGTACTCATTAGCACAATGTTCCTATTACTTAGTTCCTTATAAGTAGGAAAAAAATAAGGAAATGCACTAGGTTATAGCCATAGTCAAATGTTTTAAAAGCTGTCATTATGCGATTGTCATTACAAATCCCTTCTTTTCTTGGCCAGGAGTAGGAAAAAAAAAAAAAAAAAAAAAAAAAACCGCACACTCCCGCCTGAGAAAAGTATAAGTACTTCACAACGGAAACTAATAACAATGAATACCTCGAAAACTGTAAGCTCCACGAGAAAAATGTATATGACATAATTTGTGTACTTTAACAAGACCTAAATTTTTTATACAGTAAGTTTTTGTCTATCTCTTACGGTTTACTAGTTATGCCAAATTAAGCAAAATTCATCCACAATAAACAGGTCTTTAGAAGTTATTCCCAGAAAATTCAAGATATACATATTATTTGTCAGCTAAATATCTTTAATATACGATATTTTAATCAAAATCGTTAGAGCCATTTTTAAGAAAATCAAAATTTTCGAAAAATTTCCATGTAAAGGGTAGTTTGGGGTGGGGGGATTTTTATCAAAATCTTCGTGTCGCATCCCTGGAAGATACTAAACTTAAATACCAAGTTTGGTATTTTAGCTACTTTTCGTTTTTGAGTTATCGTGTTCACAGACACACTGACACACGGACACACACACGGACCTTTTTGTGAAAATGCTTTTTTTTGGATACAGGGGACCCTAAAACATATATTTCCGGCGAAATCTCGGTATCGAATTTTTGGGTGGAATACAATACTTCTCTATCCCTATGTACATTGTACATACGGGGCTAGAGAAAGTAACAAGGAATATCTCGAAAACGACCAACTTCACAATATAAATATATAATATGACATAAATTGTGTGCTTTGTCTATCTCTTACGGTTTACCAGTTTTGCAAAATTGAATAAAAATCTTGTTTAGAGGCTATTGCAAGAAAATTCACAGTAATCAGCTTGTTTGGCATTTAAATATAAGAGATGGACTAGAGCCATTTAAGAGAAAAACATGTTCGACATTTTTCCATGTAAAGGGTACTTTGTGGTGGGGGATTGTCTTGAAAATCTTCGTGTCGCATCCTTGGAAGATACCAAACTTGAATACCAAACTGTTCACACATACAGGCAGACACGGACTTTTTGCTAAAAATTATTTTTACTTTCTCTACACGTACTATACATAGTGGTTATAGAAGGTATTGCACTCCACCCAAAAATCAGAAACAGAAATTTCATCGAAAATATGTTTTAGGGTACCTTGTATCAAAAAAAAGGATTTTCAGAAAAAGGTCCGTGTGTGTCTGTGAACACAATAACTCAAAACCGAAGTGTCGGTAACATACCAAACTTGGTATTTAAGTTCATTATCTTCCTGGGATTTGACACGCAGATTTTGAGAAAAATTCTCCCTCTTCAAACTACCGTTTACAGCAAAAATTTTCGATTTTTTTTTATTTTCTCAGAAATGGCTCTAACGACTTTTATTAAAGTTTCATATTTTTAAGATATTTACCTGACAAATAAAATGCATATCTTGAATTTTCTGGGAATAGCCTCTAAAGACCTCTTTATTCTGGATGAATTTTACGGAATTTTGCTTAACGGCTAAACCGTAAGAAATGGACAAAAACTTACCACACAGAAAATGTAGAGTACGCTAAAACACACAATATATTTTTTTTTTATGGAGTTGTTCGTTTTTGAGATTTTACTTGTTTCTTTGTTTGTCAATTCCTGTCCACACAAACAAAGGAGCTTCAGTCACATAGCAACCAACTTTTTACTATCACTTTAACCTGTGGTACTCCCTTATTTCACTTCTACTTACAAGGAAGCAAATAATAAGACTATTTCTACTAATTTTTTTCGATTAGCATGAAGTAAATAGAACCATAAGCTTCCTAGCAATAATTTGTTGCAGAGATGTAGAGAAGGTCATGTGAAGGGAACACACAACATTTTTTTGGATTCTGTTTGGATTTCCGGTGAAATCTCGGTATAGAATTTTTGTGTGCAATGCAATACCTGCTCTATACACTATGTCGGATTAGATGTAGAGAAAGCAATTAAGGAATTGCTGACCCCTTTGCGTCATTCTCATTATTTTAAGAGAAGATTTGTGTTGGAAATGCAGTGACTGTAAGGAAAAAAACAACTTTGATAAGTGGCAGCAATTTTGCAAGGAATGTTGTTGATTGGTTGTACGAGCCGCTGCTGAAGGTAATTGAACTTCAGTTTCATCAACTCGCTGCTGAGATCCGTGTTTCCAGCTTCCATCGTTTAAAAACGGACGGAAGCGGGGCGGAGAGGGGAAAAATTCTTTTAATAATTTCATCCTTACCAGGAGGAGGAGGAAGATCGGATTGTATTTTAGCGTCGGCCAAGACATTTCCTGTCTTGTCATTCGAAACAAAAGAACACTGCAAACAATGACAGTGCGTTATTAAATTTCATTTCTTTCTTGAGGAAAGGGAGCGGCACAAAGAATAAGAAACAAATAAAAGTAAAGATGTAGGGATTCTTTAAAAAAAAAAAAGAAACAGCATCGCATCTGAACCAAATATCAGAAGCGTGATAAAGAAGCTTTCCTTATAAAGAATATTATATGTAAAAGAATTGCGGAAAATTGCTTAACCTTAATACGATAATGTTAATATAGTATTTCTTATAAACACTTACAGGGTGAATTGTTAGATTTTATTTTCATTACTTACTGAATTATAATTGCGTTTATAGAGATACTTTCTGTCAGCACTTTTTGCAATAGAAAGCTGTTTCATTTGTCTTTCAAATTACACTACTCTTTCTCTGATATTCTCAAAACTGACTCGAAGATAAATTGGACTTTACTCAGCAGCTATAAAACCTTACCAATTTTTGGTCTGGGTACAATGGAAACAGTTAATATAGTGCAGTTCTTTGCTGTACATTAGAAATATATCTACATGTACTGTTTCTATAGAAACCAGATCAAAAAGTGTGTAGTAATTCTCCACTTAGTTACCATGGAAACAGTTAATATAGTGCAGTTCTTTCCTGTACATTAGAAATATATCTACATGTACTGTTTCTATAGAAACCAGATCAAAAAGTGTGTAGTAATTCTCCACTTAGTTACCGTGGAAACAGTTAATATAGTGCAGTTCTTTGCTGTACATTAGAAATATATCTACATGTACTGTTTCTATAGAAACTCTCCACTTGGTTACCATGGAAACAGTTAATATAGTGCAGTTCTTTGCTGTACATTAGAAATATATATACATGTACTGTTTCTATAGAAACCAGATCGAAAAGTGTGTAGTAATTCTCCACTTAGTTACCATGGAAACAGTTAATATACTGCAGTTCTTTCCTGTACATTAGGAATATAACAACATGTACTGTTTCCATAGTAACCAGGTCGAAAAGTGTGTAGTAATTCTCAACTTGGTTACCATGGAAACAGTTAATATACTGCAGTTCTCTCCTGTACATTAGGAATATAATAAAATGTACTGTTTCCATAATAACCAGGTCGAAGGTGTGTAGTAATTGTCAAGTTGGTTACCATGGAAACAGTTAATATACTGCAGTTCTCTCCTTCTCCTGTATGTTAGGAATATAATAACATGTACTGTTTCCATAGTAACCAGGTCGAAAAGTGTGTAGTAATTCTCAACCTGGTTACCATGGAAAAAGTTAATATACTGCAGTTCTCTCCTTCTCCTGTATGTTAGGAATGTAATAACATGTACTGTTTCCATAGTAACCAGGTCGAAGGTGTGTAGTAATTCTCATGTTGGTTACCATGGAAACAGTTAATATACTGCAGTTCTCTCCTTCTCCTGTATGTTAGGAATATAATAACATGTACTGTTTCCATAGTAACCAGGTCGAAAAGTGTGTAGTAATTGTCAACTCGATTACCACGGAAACAGTTAATGTAGAGCAATTCTTTCCTTAGATTAGGAATGTACAATATGTACTGCTTCCATAGAAACCAGGTGGAAATGTGTTTAGGAATTGTTACCATGAAAACATTAATACGGTACAGCTTTTTCTTTATCTCAACACAAAGACACTAGGGCTGAGTTTAGTTTGCTGTGAAACGTATCATTTTTGTGGACACCCTGTGTAGGTTTGAGAACTTGAAGACGTTTCTCGTGAGATAAGATAACATAATTACACGAAGTCGCCGCTGACGATTCCCCGGGGAAGTAATGTGAAGACCGTTGCTAGAAATGGATTTGTAATTAAGTGATGCCCTAACACAATAATAACTCCAAGATGGACATGCCGCTTTGTCGTGCTGATAGTCATCTGTCTGTAATTGGCTGCTCGGTCGGTAAAGCAGAGCGCTGCCTTGTCAGCGGGATGATAATGAAGAATTAGCAGGGTCGTTATCTCATTTTGAGGATTGTATCATCTTTCTATTGTCTTCTAATGAAAACAACTTCACAAGTTCTTATTCTCCTTCTTCCATTCCGATTCTCAGCTTTCAGTTTTATCTGTCTCATGACCAGGGTTTGCTCCGTTTGATTACTTCCCCTTCATCACTCTCTCGACCTAGTTTTCGTCCCTTACCTCTCCTTTACTTTCTCTACACGTACTAGGTATGTGCATAGTGTATAGAGAAGGTATTGCGTTCCACCTAAAAATTCCATACTGAGATTTCACAGGAAATATATGTTTTGGGTCCCCCAAAATCCAAAATAGCATTGGTATTCAAGTTTGGTATCTACCATGGATGTGACACGAAGATTTTCAAGAAAATTATGCAAAATTCCGTAAAATTCATCCAGAATAAAGTAGTCTTCAGAGCCCATTCCCAGGAAATTCAAAATATACATTTTATTTGTCAGGTAAATATTTTTCATACAGAATATTTTAATCAAATCGATACAACCAGTTTTGAGGAAATATACTTTTTCGAAAACAGTTCCATGTAAAGGGTAGTTGGGGGTGGGGGAATTTTCTTGAAAATCCTTGTGTCGCATCTTTGATAGATACCAAACTTAAATGCCAAGTTTGGTATTCAACGGTCTTTTCGTTTTTGAGCTATGCTGTCCACATACACTTTCACACACGCACACACACGCGTAGTTTTCTCTAGAAATGCTTTTTTTTTTTTTTGGATTCAGGGGGACCAAAACATGTATTTCCGTTGACATCTGTGTATCGAATTTTTGGGTGTATTGCAATGCCTTCTCCATATACTGTGTACGTATTACATGTATAAAAAGTAAAAAATCATTTTTAGAAAAAAGTCTGGTTATGCGTCTTTGGACAGCAGAGCTCAAAAATCAAAAGTCGGGTAAATTACAAATTTGCTATTTTAAGTTAGTATCTTTCAAGCATGCGACATGAACATTTTCAATAAAATCCCCCCACTATAAATTACCCTTTACATGGAAAAGTTTACGAAAATGCCGACTTTCTCAAAAATGGCTCTAATGACTTTGAAATGTCATATATTAAAGATATTTACTGTATATCTTGGATTTTGTCAGAATAGCCTCTAAAGAATACTTTATTCTGGATGAAAGTTACGGAATTTTACATAACTGCTAAGACGTAAGAGATAACTTAACAGAAAATGCAGAGCTAGTGAAAACATACAATTTAGTTGCATACATTTTTTTCGTGCAGTTGATCGTTTTGTGATATTCCTTGTTGTTGGTTTCAGTTGTAAAATACTCATACGGGAATTTGTCACTCCTCTACATACAAACAAAGGAACATCAGTCACATAGCAACCAGCTTTTGACTATCACTTTAACCTATGCTACTCCCTTATTTCGCTTCTACTTGCAAGGAAGCAAGTAATAAGGCTATTTCTGCTAATTTGTTCTCGATTGGCATGAAGCAAATAGAAGTATAAGCTTTTTAACAATTTCTTACAGAGATGTAGGGAAAGTCGTGTGAATCCAACACATTTTATTTTGCTTACCCACTTAAGACTCTGTTTAAGTTCCTTTTAGCCGTTTTTCTTTCTCTACACGTACTATGTATACAGTGCATAGGGAAGGTATTGTACTCCACCAAAAATTCGATACCCAGATTTCACTGGAAATATATGTTTTAGGGTCCCCTGTATCAAAAAAAAAGTGTTTTCGGAAAAAGGTCCGTATGTGTGTGTCCATGTGTCTGGGAACACGGTAACTCAAAAACGAAAAGTCGCTTAAATACCAAACATGGAAGTTTTTTCAAAAACCTTGACTTTCTAAAAAAATGGCTCTAACGATTTTGATTAAAATATCGTATTTTAGAGATATTTACCTGGCAAATAAAATGTATATTTTGAATTCTGTGTGAGTTTTACGTAATGTTGCATAAACCGTAATAAATGGACAAAAACTTCATAATCATTGTGGATTACATTAAAGCATAGAATTTGTATTATACATTTTTTTTTTCGTTGAATTGACTATTTCTGAGATATTCTTTGTTATTTGTTTTAGATTTAAACTACTTTTAGTTTTCCCACACGGAAAGTTGTAATCTTGACTGTCGCTTTAGCCTAGTGTTTTCCATTAATTACTTCTTACAAGGAAGCAAGTAATAAGACTATTTCTACTAATTTTATGTAAATTAGCATGAAGTAAATAGAAGCATAAGCTTTTAAACAATAATTTGTTTCAGAGATGTAGAGAAAGTCATGTGAATGGAACACATCAAATGTTTAATGCTCGGTTTTGCTTTTCCTGGAACGTGTGTTACAGCTGCAGTTTATTTCTCTTGTTGATTGCTAACTGTAACTGTGGTTCTATTTTTCCCAATAGAGCTCGGAGCGCCAGGGCTACCAACTTGTTCGTACATCACGATCATCAACTTGGTGAGACAAACCCACAAAAATGCGTGTGGCTAATGAGCCGTCAGTCATTATTGGGGGTTATCCTTTCTGTCCAGCGAAGGGGAAAAAACACAAGGTTTCATAAGAACTCTCGTAGCCTATCTTACTCCACGTTCCAATTGCCTTTTACTTTCATTAAAATATCGCATTTCTAAAGCACACAATTTATGTTGAAGAGTTGACCGTTTCCAAGATATTTCTTGTTATTGCTTTCAATTTTAAAATACTTACACTTTTCTCCGTTTTTCTTTTGTCCTACTTCTGGCCAAGCAAAGAAGTAAATTTCAATGACAGTCGAATAACGATAGCTTTTAAAACATTTGACTATCGCTTTAGCATACTACATTCCTTTAGCTGCCTTCTACTCATAAGGAACTAAGTAATAAGAACATTCTGCTAATGTTTATCTCGATTAGCATTGTGTAGAAAGAAGAATAATTATTTGTAAAACGTTTGTAGAGCAGCTAGAATTTTTCACACAAGCCTTATGTAGGACAGGAGTTGGATAGGTAGAGTCAGACTGAAAAATTCAATGCTCTAGCCGGGATTTGAACCACGGATCTCCCGGTCTCTAGCCGTGTGTAGGACATGAGTTGGATAGGTAGAGTCAGACTGAAACATTCAATGCTATAGCTGGGATTTGAACCACGGATCTCCCGGTCTCTAGCCTTGTGTAGGACAGGAGTTGGATAGGTAGAGTCAGACTGAAACATTCAATGCTCTAGCCGGGATTTGAACCACCAATGGCGATTTTAAACACTTTAGTGATGTTAGATTTTCTCAAACAAAAACCTCACAAAATTAGTTAACATTATGAATATGCGAAATTGTAACCAAAATTGTGCATAATTGAAAAATATCTTCATAATTACATAGTATAAATCTTCAATTTTGAGGAAATATATGGTTTTTTTCCATTTGGAATATTTTAACTACTAATTAACTGAAGTGTAAATAGATAGGAAAATGTTTATTAACAGGTCGGTAATATTTTTTCAGCCTTCAAAGTGCCCCACACGATGCAATTTCTTACGGATTTGTTAAACATTTTACAACTTCCTCTCAAACGTACATTAGAGAAAATAATCATGTTTTTGTTGAAATAAATGCTAAATTTTGAGAAATACATTATAAACTTCTGAAAAGTTTCGGAGAGTATAAAACGTAATACAATTATTAGACGTTAATATTATATAATACATACATGTATACTGCCTTTTTCTGTAAAACTGGACTATTTTATAAAATACAATATTTTAATAAAAACCTTATATGTTCCCTTCACATGATTTTCTCTAAATCTCTATAACAATTTATTGTTAATAAGCTTATTCTTTATTTAGAAAAGTTAGCAGAAATATTCTTATTTCCTGCTTTATTGTAAGAAGTGAAATATGGGAGTATCATAGGTTAAAGTGGAGCCGAAAGCTGACTGCTATGTGACTGAAGTTTGTTTGTGTGGACAGGAAGTGACAAATTCCTATATGAGAAAAGAAGCAATATGCCAAAAACGATCAACTCCACGAAAAAAATGTATGTAACATAAATTGTGTGTTTTAGGGTGCTCTGCATATTTAGTCTATTAAGTTTTTGTCCATCTCTTACGGTTTAGTAGTTATGCAAAATTCATCCAGAATAAAGTAGTCTTCAGAGCCTATTCCCAGAAAATAAACATTTTATTTCTCAGGTAAATATCTTTAATATACGATATTTTAATTAATATAGTTAAGAGCCATTTTTCAGAAAATCAAAATTTTCGAAAAAAGTTCCATGTAAAGGGTAGCTGGGAGTGGGGGGGATTTTCCTGAAAATCTTCGTGTCGCATCCTCGGAAGATACCAAACCTAAATATCAAGTTTGGTTTTAAACGGAATGTTCGTTTTTGAGCTATGTTGCCCACAGACAGACACACACACACGGACATTTTTCTAAAAATGCCTTTTTTTGCATTCAGGATGTCTCAAAACATGTATTTCCGGTGAAATCTCGGTATCGAATTTTTGGCTGCATTACAATAGCTTCTCTATACACTATGTACATAGTACGTATAGAGAAAGTAAAAATGGATTTGTAGAACGAAAAATTATTATTTATATAATTAGGCAAGAGGGTTTTATAAATGGCAAAGAATATCACTGTCATAATAACTGCTATACATTTGAATATGTGGATTTTCACAGATGGTTCCTGAAACTATATTACACGGCGTGGTGTGCTGACTTCACAACCGGAGGTCCCGGACGGGGAATTTTTCTTTAATCAGAATTATATCCTATCCCCCACTGAGTGTTTGTTTATATAAACAGGTGATCGTGTGTTCTAGTGCCGTCTTGGGTATGGGTGTTTGTATATGTGTGTGGGTATCAAAAACAAAAGAGGAAATCAAATAGAGAAACAAAAGCAATGTTGGGAAAATGGAAAAAAGGGAAGAAAAGAAAAGGAAAAAGAAATATAGCGCCATAGCCCAAATAAGGCTCCGGAAATATATTTTTGTAAAAATAAATAAATATATACTAAACCTACAGCAATATTAGCTGATATGACCATTGAAGCTAAAGGGGGCTATATAAATAAAGCTATATAGAAAAATATATAGAAGAAAATTCAAGATGAAGAAAATTATATCAGAAAATTCCAGATGTAGCTTTATTAGATATGGTACTTGAATTTTCTACAATGCTCTGTCTCCACCTTGTGACTGAATTCTGAATAACCTGTAAACGTTAAGATAATAACAAAAAATTGATGTATATATCTGTTTAGTTTTAGAATTAGTATATTTTAACGGAGGGGGACAATTCCCTCGATGCAATATTGTTATGTCCTGCCAGGTGATACAGTTAAAGTAAAGGAGCTATGAGAAGCTACAGACCCCAGACCACAATGTCGCGCAGAAGTCCCTAACATGTTCAAGCTTGAACATCCACCCACCAGCCATTAGGGAGGACGACGCTGCGATCCTAGTATCCGAGACAACACTCTCAGGCGCTTCCAAAGCGATCTGCCCGGCATCTCCGACACTCTGGAACCTGAAAGCATACTTAAAACATGAAAGGGGGACTAAATGAGAGAGAATAAACAGAGGGGTAGTTGTGGTAGAAGAAAACTCCTAGCTTTCGTCTTGTCTGCCAGAAAACCATGGGTAGTCGCTGGGAATTGAATCCGGAGCTCCCAAATGAGAGCTTCACAATCTCTCGGTTGGATCTGCTTGAACTATACAGGTTATCTAATATAATTTTTTTTCGTAGCATAAGTCATTTCCGATATTTTCGGTGTTATTGCTTTTAACTTTTTTGTACTTGTGTTATTTTCTGAGATCTAGTCATCATTCCGTTGTTTTTTGCGATGTCACGGGGGGAGAGTAAAATTTTAAGGCCATGTTTGACTATTGTTTTAACCTCTCGTATTCAAGTTAATTACTTAACTATATAGTTTTCTTGGTAACCAAATTGAGAATTCACACTTTTCCAGTTAGCTGCTATGGAAACGGTGCATACTGTAATTTTAATGTTTAGAACATAACTGCACTGTATTAACTCTTTCCATGGTCACCAAGTTGAGAACTACTACACACTTTTCTACCTGGTTACTATGGAAAGAGTACATGTTATATTCCTAATGTACTGGAAAGAGCTGCACTATATTAACTGTTTCCATGGTAACCAAGTTGACAATTACTACACATCACTCGACCTGCTTACTATGGAAACAGTGCACATTGATATATTCCTGATGTACACGAAACGACTGCACTATATTAACTGTTTCCATGGTAACACAGTTGAGAATTACTACACACTTTTCGACCTGGTTACTATGGAAAGAGTACATGTTGTTAAATTCCTAATGTACAGGAAGGAACTGTATTATATTAACTGTATTATATTAACTGTTTCCATGGTAACCAAGTTGAGTACACCCTATTGGACCTGGTCAGTATAAATGCAGTACATGATTTGTTGTTAATATGCAGGAAAGAATTGTACTCTATCCAAAGCTAAGAGTGAATATAAATATTTCCTTTTCCAGACACTTGTGAGAGAAAATCATAATTACCGCACTGGGTTCGGTTTGGAGGATATTGATTTTACTCTTGTGGCGTTGTAAGGTAGGCTACCAACAGTGGACTTGTCTAACGTCAACCGTATGAAAAATTAAAACTTGAAAATGAGACAGTGAGCTCATTAGAAGGCTTGGGTTTGTTTTGTCCTTTCACACCCGCTTTTGTTGCCAACGTTACGGTGTGCCTTCTTTTTTACAACTTTTGTACTAAAAATTAAAACTCGCGTAGGCAGCGAAGAGACAATGCCTACCATTCTTATACTACTTGATAGCTGCACATGTTCCATTTGTCAGTGCTACCAACATTTGACAGTGAAACATTCCCTGGATAAACATGTTCCCCTTTCTTTCTAACAAGATAATTTTCTACTCGCCTTATCTGTTTACTACGGGATGCAGTCGCCACCGGGCCGAAATGTGCTCAACTGCCATCTTGTGGCTCTATACTACCATATATACCATACGCAGCATCTGTCAAATTATTTTTTACTTTCTCTAGCCCCATAAGTACAATATACATAGGGATAACGGAAGTATTGTATTACACCCAAAAATTCAATGTCGAGATTTCGCCGGAAATGTTTTAGGACCCCCTGAATAAAAAAAAAAGCATTTTTAGAAACAGATCCGCGCGCGCGTGTGTGTGTATCTGTGCCTGTGGACAGCATAGATCAAAAACGGAAAGACCGTTAGATACTAAACTTTGTATTTAAATTTGGTATCTTCCAAGGACGGGACACGAAGATTTTCAAGAAAATTCCTCCATCCCAAACTACCCTTTACATGGAACTTTTTTCGAACATTTTTATTTTCTCAAAAATGGCTCTAACGATTTTGATTAAAGTATCGTATATTAAAGATATTTGCCTGACAAATAAAATGTATATCTTGAATTTTCTGGAAATAGTCTCCGAAGACTACTTTATTCTGGATGAATTTTACGGAATTTTGCATAACTGCTAAACCGTAAGAAATAGACAGAAACTACATAATAGAAAACGCAGAGTTCATTAAAACACATAATTTATGTTATGTAAATTTTGTTCCTGGAGGTGATCGTTTTTGAGATATTCGTTGTTATTGGTTTCATCTTTAAAAGCTTCCATACAAACAAAGGAACTTCAGTCACATAGCAACCAGCTTTTGACTATCACTTTAATCTATGGTACTGCCGTATAATGCTTCTACTTACAAGGAAACAAGTAATAAGACTATTTCTATTAATTTTTTCTCGATTAGCATGAAGTAAATGGAAGCAAAAGCTTTTTAACAATAATTTGTTGCAAAGATGTAGAGAAAGTTATGTGAATGGAACGCATCAGATTTTTTTTCTAAGTTTTTGAAGTAAAAAACAAATGACAATGGAAGGGGAGAGATCTCTAGTTGAAGGAATAATTTAATAAATTGGCATCACGACAAGGTCGTAACTTAATTTTGTTCTGATTTCTTGGTACTACTAATGTACCATATATTACAGCATTGTGTGATGTTTATCAAGAATTTCGGTCAGCAATATTGTGATAACTTTCATTGCATTCCAAGTTCAAGAAACATAATTTTATAATAATTATTTCTCACTACATGGGCGAATTAGCAAGAGGTTACTTATAAACCCGAGCAGGTTGCCAATTTTGTCTGCGAATTGCCTTTATCCAAGCTTATCAACCGTCTTTCCCAGTTGGAAATCTAAAATATAACAAACCATACAGAATCGTTCTGTTGACAATGTATAACATATTAATACTATAGGTTAAAGTGATAGTCAAAAGCTGGTTGCTATGTGATTGAAGTTCCTTTGTTTGTATGGGCAGTAGTTGATAAATTCTATATTAGAAAAATATAACTTTTTGAAAGCTGAAACCAAAAACGAGGAATATCTAAGAATTGTTCGACTCCAAAAAATGTGTGTAACATAAATTGTGTGTTTTAATGTGCTCTACAATTTTTGTGTTGTAAGTTTTTGTCTCTCTCTTACCTTTACCAGTTATGCCAAATTCAATAAAATTCGTCCAGAATAAAGTACTCTTTAGAGACTATTTCCAGAAAATTCAAGATATACATTTTATTTGTCAGGTAAATACCTTTAATATACGATATTTTAATCAAAATCGTTAGAGCCATTTTTGAGAAAATAAAACATTTCGAAAAAAGTTCCATCTAAAGGGTAGTTTAGCGTGGGTAGATTTTCTTGTAAGTCGCCGTAGCGTCCTTGGAAGATACCACACTTAAATACCAAGTTTGGTTTTAACGGTCTTTTCGTTTTTAGCTATGGAGCCTACAGACATACACACATACACAGACACACACACTTACGGACAATTTTTCTAAAACTGCAATACAATACGTTCTATATATACTATGTACATAGTACGCGTAGACAAAGTAAACTTTTATATTACATTAATTTTGTGTTTTTACATTATCTACATTTATTATTGCAGTAAGTTCTTGTCTATCTCTTACGGTTTAATAGCTATGCAAAATTCAGTCAGAATAAAGAGGTCTTTAGAGGCTATGCTCAGAAAATAAATATTTTTAATATATGATATTTCAATCAAAATCCTTAGTGGCATTTTTGAGAACATTAAAATGTTGGAGATATTTGCCATGCAAAGGTTAGTTAGGATTGGAGGGGCGTTTCTGAAAATCTTAACATCGTATCATTGGAAAATACTCAACTGAAGTACCAAGTTCTGTATTTTACCAGCTTTCGTTTCTGAGTTATCGTGTTCACAGACACGCAGACACACGGACCTTGATCTAAAATACTTTTTTTGGGTACAGGGGACCCTAAAACGTGTATTTGTCGTGAAATTTCGGTGAACTTGAGAAGGTAAAGAATGTGTTCATTACCAACAAGCACTAGTATACTGAAAGATCGCTGATATTGATGCGCAGAGACGCACAGATAAAGGGACGGACTGCGCAGGTCGGGTATTGTTTGAATGCAGGCATCAACCAGATCTCCTCAAGGCTCTAATAGGGGTACAAATCGTGGTTGTAACCTCAAAACCGCGGCACCATTCATTGCCGTGTAGGTTAAACCAGCCCCCCCCCCCTGTGGGCGGCCAGTTTCTGCATTCCCATAGTAACAGCGACCTGCTTACTCTGGGACTAATACATTCTCAGCATAACACAATACTAAAGATTTCTTTCTCTAATTATTCCGTTAGAAATTCGTTCAGTGTCCAAAATTTACCATCAAATTAAGCTGAATGTCCTGGAATTTCGATTCCTTGTCACCAGATGCGCAGATGTTTGTTTTATTCCTAATTGCATTGTTGGCAGCTGTTTCGACATTTTGTTGCAGTCAACGTGAAAATGTAGTACGATGTAGAGCTGAGTCAAGGATATTTTCAGCAAGATGGCGCTACATGCCATACATCAAATGAATCCATGAACTTAATTGAAAGTTTCTTTGACGATCGGATAATTTCCAACAACCTGTGGCCACCTAGATTTCCGGATTTGACATCGCCGGACTTCTTTCTATGGGGTTACTTAAAAGACAGGGTTTACGCCACACGTCCCCAGACATTGGACGATCTGAAGCACAACATCACAAAGGAGATTCAAACTATTGAAAACAGAGTCCTCCAACGAGTGGCCAGTACGACGTGTTGAGTTGTGTCTTATGCAGGATGGAGGACATTTTCAACATTTGCTATAGAGGTAAACAATCTCCCAAAATTCCTCTACAATTTAGGTATAATAAGCTCTAGCTAGCAGAACACGTTTTGAGACAATTGTATCAGCTCTATATAAATCACCCTGTACAACCTTTCCGATGTGGTCTCTATACTGTAAAATAACTGTTCCCACGGTAAAAAAGTTGAGAATTATTATATTTAACAAGTGACATTTACTAAAAATTTAGTTATAAATAAGCTCTTTAATTCACTGCTGCAAATAAATAAATCAACGCTTCGACACATGGACTGTTGACGCTTACACGCCACTGCGCGGTAAAGCTCCAGACACTCACTATAACAGCTTGCAATTCTTCCTTCCTTTTTACTTTCTCTTCAATTAATATGTACATACAGTTTAGAGTAGGTATTGTATTGCACCCAAAAACCTAATACCGAGATTTCACCTGAAATACATGTTTTGGCCCCCCTGAATCCACAAAAAAGGATTTTTAGAAAAATGTCCGATTTTTTTGGTACTGTTTAACGCCCGCTTTAACTACTTATGGCACCGCAGCCGGTGACACTAATGATAACATGAATTTAGTTGGAGCACCGGTGGTCCACCACCAATTTCACATGCGGTCAAAAAATGTCCGTGTGTGTCTGTATGTGAGTAACATAGCTCAAAAAAGAAAGATATTTACCTTACAAATAAAATGTATATGTTGAATTTTCTGTGAACAGCCTCTCAAGACTACTTTATTCTGCATCAATTTTACGAATTTTTTCATAACTGCTAAACCATAAGAGATGGACAAAAAGTTACCACACATAAACGCTGAGCGCATTCAAACACAGACTTTATGTCATACATATAAATATTTTTTTTAGATATTCCTTGTTTTTGTTTTCAGCTTTAAAAACATTAAAGTTCAGATTTTTATTGTCTTTGAGTGTACTTCTAATGAAGATCCTGGCCTCTCGCTGCCCGTGAGTCGCTGATTCTTGCCTCGACTGCTGTCGTCATGTACACCAACTTCTGAATGTGGTGTTCCATTCACATTACTTTCTCTACATCTCTGTAACAAATTATTGTATAAAAGCTTATTCTTTATTTACTTCATGATAATAAAAAATGATCAGAAATGGATTATTACTTGCTTCTTTGTAAGTAGAACTGAAATAAGAGAGAACCAAAGGCTAAAGTGATAGTCAAAACCTGGTTGTTATGTAATTGAAGTTCCTTTGTTTGCACTGCCGGGAGTTGACAAATTCTCGTATGAGAAAAATTTAAACTATTTTAAAACTGCAACCAATAACAAGGAAAACGATCTACTTCACGAAAAAACTGTGTATAACATACATTGTGTGTTTTAACAAGGTTCACATTTTCTTTGCCTACATCTTACGGAAAACTAGTTCGGCAAAATTCATCCTGAATAAAGAGTTCTTTAGAAGCTACTCCTAGAAAATTCAAGATATATACTTTATTTGTCATGTAAATATCTTAAATATAACCGTTAGAGGCAGTTTTGAGAGAATCAACATTTTCGAATATATTTTTCATGTAAAGGGTATTTAGAGTTGGAGGGATTTTCTTGATATTCGTGTCGCATCCTTGGGAAATACTGAAATTAAATATCAAGTTTGGTATTTAACGGACTTAGCGTTTTTGAGACATTCTGCCCCCCCCCACACAGAAATGTTTTTAATTTTTATTTGGATTCAGGGGTCTCAAAACATGTATTTGCGGTGAAATCTCGGTAGCGATTTTTTGGGTGCAATACAGTACTTTCTCTATACACTATGTATACAACACGTGCTTCTTCTGTTCGTATACTTCAAGTTTTTTTATGATTTTAAAAATCGAATGAATAAAATGTTAACACTTATTTTAGAAGCAAAAATTCACAGCGGTATACTAATCACCTAAAACCAGAACAAAACCAGCAAACTTCACAGAGGGTGCTGCAAACCAAATTCCGCGCTCTTGTACACCGAAGGCTGACATGAGCTCTGAGTAAGTGTCCTGTTGTATTATTGGCTATTTTCGGACCAACATTGTCGTCATAACGTCATACATTCTGCATTTGTACTTTATTGGTTGTATTACACATGTGACATGGAAATTACAGAACATATCCTGTTTACTAAAGTTAAGGGAATGTCCCTGTCCTTGCAGTGACTTTGTTGCACGCAACCCAATACAATGGCTTAGCCGTAAATTCCAGCCCTTGCTTGGAGTTTCCTTTTTCATCAGAAATACACATCTTTGTAGCCCAGAAATCCTTGTCTTGCGTTGTGTGTTACAAATATATACAACAAATATGTTTCTCGATATTTACTAGGGTAGGCTGATAAGTCCCGGGCCTCACACAGATATGGCGCCACTAGGTAGTTTGACTCTATACTAGCTTGTATTGATAGGTACAGGTCAATAGCTTGTTTAGTTTTCGAATGGCAGCATTTTAAACAAGACAACTTTAGAGTTTTCACCAAAATAAAGAATTTGGAAAAACGAGCAGTGATTAAATACTTCCATTTGAAAGACTTAACGCCTAAAGAAATCAAGGAGAAAATGGACAGTACATTGAAAGACTCTGTCCCTTCATATTCAATGATTAAAAGGAGGGTTGTAGAGTTTAAAATGGGACGTACGAGCACTAGTGATGAGCCTCGCTCTGGACGCCTTGTAGAAGTGACAACTCCAGAGATCATTGAAAAAAGTCATCGTTTAGTACTGGAAGACCGCAGATTAAAGTTGTTTGAGATAGAAGAGGCTGTAAACATATCAAAAGAACGTGCAGGTAATATTTTAAGTAATGTTTTGGGCTTTCACAAGGTCTGTGCAAGATGGCTGCCGTGTTTGTTGACACCTGATCAAAAGTTGAAATGTTAAGAATGTGGAGCTCTACCGCAAAAGTCCCAGTGAATTTTGGAGACGGCTTATTACCGTGGATGAAAGTTGGATACATCACTACACTCCACAAAGTATATCACAGTCAAAACAGTGGATTGCACCAGGTGAACCAACTCCAAAAAAGGCAAAGTTAATTTTGTCAGCTATCAAGGTTATGGCGAGTGTATTCTGGGATGCACAGGGAATTATTTTTATTGATTACTTGGAAACGAGTAAAAATATCACTGGTGACTTCTACGCAAGCTTACTACAACGTTTGAGTGATGAGCTGAAAAGAAAAAGACCTCACCCCTGATATGATCTTAGGTGTTAAAGGGGGCTATATAAATGAAACAATAAAAAAAAAAAGACCTCATTTAGCAGAAAAAAATTGTCACCACGGCAATACTCCGGCCCATCGTTCTTTCATTGCAATGGGGAAAATGTGCGAATTAAAGTTGGAATTCCTTGAACATCCACCCGATTTTCCAGATCTAGCACCCAGTGACTATCCCCTTTTCCCAAACCTCCAAAAATTTCTTGGAGGAAAGATTTCACAGCAACGAGGAGGTCATTGATGCGGTATACAGCTATTTTGAGGACCTTGATAAATCGCACTACAGAGACGGTTTAATTAAATTAGAACACAGATATGACAAATGTATTAGCCTTTCTGGAGATTGTGTTGAGAAATAAAGCAAAAAAAAAAAAAAAAAAGAATTAAATGCTGTTTTCATTGAGAAGCCTGAATTGGACTGATTTCATTAATTTCCAAGAAAACATAAGGTGCATTGAGACTGACGAATATAAAGAAGCTGTTACTTCCAACTCGGGTATCCTCATGACGTAATTAGAGCTGACTGTTGCCCTCCAGGTTGATGTTTCTAATTCCTGGGCAGACTTCAGCTCCACTATATGAGCAACCAAGTTGAGTAGTATTACTACACATTTTCGACCAGGTTATTTGTTGTTATATTCCTAATGTACAGGAAAGAACTGCACCATATTAACTGTTTCCATGGTAACCAAGTTGAGAATTACTGCGCACTTTTCAACCTGGTTATTTGTTGCTATATTCCTAATGTACATGAACTATGGTAACCAAGTTGAGTAGTAGTAGAGGCTTTTCGACCTGGTTACTATGGAAACCTGACCAGGAGACTTGTTGCGGCAGGCCGTGACCCGGATCTCAAGTAAAACCAGTGTATTTATCGGAAAGGAGAGGTGTTCGCTAATTGGTCGTGAAATGCACATAGCGAGCGTCTTTGCGAAAGTACGAGCTAGTAAGGTTTTAATCTCGACTCTTGTGTCTGCGCAGCGGGTAATTGCGTGTTGGGAGGGGGAGTCAGGTAATGGCCGACCTGTGCCGTCGTCATGGCAACTGCCTCACACACTACGTCATCTCGTCTTCTCCCGCTGCGTACGCATAATGATCCATTTTAATGCAACAAGTTTTAGCAATATTGTTACAAGCGCAAGGACTTATGGCACGAAATCTAAAGAAAATAAATATGAAATAAAAACACAGGTTTAATTTCATCTTACTGTCCCTTACACCCATCTTTTTATCAGATTACCTCATTTAATTATGCTACTATTTTCCCCATGATCTATCTACGACAATATATACAAAGTAATGTATTTTACTCCAAATTTTGATAACGAGATTTCACACAAAATATAGTATTTAAATATCCCGGAATAATAATAACAATAATAAAAATCTGTTGTCTTCCATTCACATGAGTTTCTCTATCCTTTCTAAAAACCAACACGTCTTACAAAAGAAATTATTTAATCTACATCATGCTAATCAAGATAAAATATTCTTACTACTTGAGTCCTTGTAAGCGGAAGGGAAACATGGCTTAAGCGATAGCATATCTTTTAAAAACTGCTCGCTATGTGAACAATTGAAGTTCGGTTCGCTTTGCTTGTCCAGCAATAAACAAAAGCAAGATAAAAAAGTTTGGTGTATTCCATTCACCTCACTCTCTGCAAAAAATTATTGTTAAAAAGCTTATGCTTTTATTTACTTCATGCTAATCCAAGAAAACAATTAGCAGAAATAGTCTTATTACTTGTTTCCTTGTAAGTGGAAGCGAAATAAGGGAGTACCATAGGTTAAAGTGATAGTCAAAAGCTGGTTGCTATGTGACTGAAGTTCCTTGTTTGTATGGACACGAGTTGACAAATTCCTGTATGATAAAAGTATACGTTTTTTAAAGGTAAATTAACAAGTAATATCTAAAAAATGATCCACTCCATGAAACAAATGTAGGTAACATAAATTGTGTGTTTTAAAGAGCTCTACATTTTCTGTTAGGTAAGTTTTTCTCTCTCGCTTATGGTCTGACAGTTATGCCAAATTCCGTAAAATTCATTCCATATAAAGCAATCTTCCCTAACAATTCAAGATATACATTTCATTTGTCAGGTAAATATCTGTAATATACGAAATTTAATTCAAAATCATTAGATCCATTTTTAAGAAAATCAACATTTTGGAAAAACGTTCCACGTAAAGGGTAGTTGGGGCGATTTTCTTGAAAATCTTCATGTCGCATCCCTGGAAGCAACTAAACTTAATTACCAAGTTTGGTACTTTACCCTCTTTTCGTTTTTGAGTTATCCTGTTCACAGTCACACGGACCTTTTAGTGAAATGAGCATTGACCTTGTTTTGAAGATCTTCGTACTTTACGACGTTTGCGGAGAGCCATTCAAAACAAACGAAGAGGAATGCTGACTTGAGGAATTGTGTTGATCCATGACAACGCTCGTCCACACACAACCCATCGGCTCCTTGAACAGTTGCAATGGGACATTTTCGATCATCCGCCGTTCAGTCCTGAACTGGCACCCGGCGATTTTCACCTTTTCCCTGGACTCAAGACGTGGCTAGGAGGGCAGCACTTTCAAACCAATGAAGATCTTCAAAACAACGTCAATGCTCATTTGAAATCATTGGCGGCAACATTTTTTGTAGCGGATATTGCAAAACTTGTGCACAGGTACGATAAATGTCTCAATCTTTTCGTGATTATGTTGAAAAGTAACTATAAGAGTACAAAGCTTTTAGTAAAAAATAATTGTTTTCTTTGAACGTGTTTTTAATTCATAACCTATCGGAGGTTGAAAAAAAAAACAAACTCGTAATTAAAATAAGAACTAAAGCTTTCCTGGCGACGTGTTAATTCAAAATCTTCTCGGGCTTCTAGCCAGGTAAAAACTTGGCTTGACACCAACGTTCACCCTGAAGACGAGGAAGATGCACTTCTTCGAAACGTTGGTGTCAAGCCAAGTTTTTACCTGGCTAGAAGCCCGAGAAGATTTTGAATTAACTCGTAATTAGTTGACTATTTGTCCCAAGATTTATCTACGAGAACATATACAAAAATAATGTATTTTACTCAAAATTTTCATAAGGCGATATCACAGAAAATATAGCTTTTGGGTATCCCGGAATAAAAATAATAATAATAATAATAATAATAATAATAATAATAATAATAATAATAATAATAATAATAATAATAATAATAATAATAATAATAATAATAATAAAGTTCTGTGTTGTTCCATTCACATAAGTTTCTCTACCCGTTCTGAAAACCAACTAGTCCTACAAAAGAGATTATTTTATCTATATCATGCTAATCGAGATGAGCAACAGCAGAAATATTATTACTTAATTCCCTGTAAGCAGAATCGAAATATGTTTAAATTGATAGTATATCTTTTAAAAGCTCTCGCTATGTGAACAATTGAAGTTCGGTTCCATTTACTCCCCCCAGGGGCCTACTACGGTAGGTACGGGTTAGGCGCACCTGGGGTCCCGAGCCACCTTGACTCCCTCTGTGGGCAACCTCAGAGTGGTGAGGGAGTCAGTAGGTCAAAATGCCCACCCACGTGTAGGCCGTGCGTGGAGACCCGTGTCGGTGAAGAGGAATATCCTGGTTGGTTGAGGGTTGCGTACCTGAGCCTGGGCTTCTGTCTTTCAGTAACTGGGGAGGGTGCGCAGCCTAATACACCGCTTTGGTTTCTGATTTGCCTAAACGGGAGGCTAGGGACTAACCCACCCCTAGTCAATCGGCCAGGACTAGGTATTACACCGAACTCCAGGGTGAGTGGGACGGCGAGCCCGCTATATCCCCTGTGTAGTCCTGTCACCCCAGTGGGGTGATCCCTCGTTGGGCTCCGTGGTGGGTGGGGAGCACTGGGGGATGAATTTATACCATTTTTTCTATGGCACCAAAACAAAAACCCCTTAATAAAGACGTTGGAAAGGAAGTAGTCGAGTCATGTGGTCCTCGCTACTTGGTTATTCATAGGACAGAGGAAGGTAAGAAGTTCCTTACGGTGAGCCCCTTTACTATCCAAAAGGGTCTCGATGCCATTGCTGGTCCGGTTAAATCCTGCGTTCGAGCTCGCAATGGTACACTTCTTGTCGAAGCCAACTCCGCCTCGCAAGCTGCAAGAATACTTAAAGCCACAATGTTAGCCAGCTATCCAGTGAAGGTCGAGGTGCACAAGTCGCTGAACTCCTCCCGCGGTGTAATAACAACCCGCGCGTTGGACGGTTTGTCCATTGAGGAGATCCAAGAAAATCTTGCGACTCAGGGTGTCTCAGCTGTTTATCGGGTACAACGTAAGATCAACGGTGAATTCCTGCCTACTCGTACCCTGTTTCTTACTTTTGATCGGGTTGATCTGCCTCAAAAGATTAGGGCAGGGTATGAAGCCATCGAAGTTAGGCCTTATATACCCAATCCGCTGAGGTGCTTTAAATGCCAACGTTTTGGTCACACTAGTGAGTTGTGTACCGGCAAGTCCACCTGCGTCCACTGCGGTGACACCTCCCACGATGGGGCTTGTGCTTCAGCTCCATCGTGTGTGAACTGTAACGGGGAACACCCATCTAGTTCCCGAGACTGCCCCCGTTTTGCAGAGGAACGAGCGATCCAGGAGATACGGGTGAAAGAGAAGGTGTCCTTCTTGGAAGCCCGGAAGCTCCTGCGACTCCGCCAACCCTCTGCCCCGAGGTCCGGTACCTATAGCTCAGTTGCAGCTAAACCGGTACCGCGTCGGGAAATCGCAACACAGACCGGCGATATGAACGGGGCTACAATTGCGGAAAAGGTTATTTTAGCCCAAGCGCTGCCAAAGCCTTCGGCACCTACACCCAAGTTGGTATCAACATCTGCCAAATCCGCCAGCTTACAGAATAGTCCTGCACACTTGTCACCGAAAGCCTCGACCTCCGGAACTAAAGCTATTAAATTCACGACGTCTTCTGCCCCGGAAAAACAGTTTAAGACCAAGTATGTCCGACAAGACTTTTTGAAAGAGAATGTGCAATCTATTACCAAGTCATCTAAAGGTAAGAAAAGTACACGCAACTCCACACGTGTATCCTCCTCTGAAGGGTCATCTGGGGAGGAGGGCGTGAATCGGCGACGGCCGTCTTCGCCGATCAGCACATCCAATCGGTTCGAACTACTTGGACCGAAAACTGCTCTTGAAAAAGGGACCTCCCTTGTGGAGGAGATGGACCAGGAGGATTCTGCCGCCACTGCCAGAGGGACAGTGCGGAAACGGCAGGATCGTGCTCCTGAAAATAGTACTAGCCCAACGCCTAAGAAGAACAAATTGAACCGACCAGCTAATCCCAATCTGCAGAAGCGTCTTTCGATTTGAAACTTATCCCATAATATACTCAATGGCTATCCTCCATTGGAACATACGCGGAATTCGACCACATCGACCAGAGCTTGACTTGTTGCTGCGCCAGCATGAACCCTTGGCTGTATGTTTACAAGAGACGAAGCTCCGTCCACAGGACACCGTTACCATCAGGCAGTACTCCTCCGTACGATGTGATTTATCCCCGGAGGACGGTGTCCCGGCACATGGGGGCACTATGATGCTTATTCGAGATGATATTTTTGCCAACTCCGTACCCATACAAACTGCAATCCAGTCCGTTGCTGTCAGCATTAAGCTACCCTCCGCTTCATTCACCATTTGCAGTATCTATTTGCCTCCATCTGCGGACCTCTCGCACAGCGACTTAGAACACCTCATTTCGCAGTTGCCACCATCTTTTTTATTGGTAGGCGACGTGAATGCCCATCACCCTCTTTGGGGCTCTCCTCGGGCTTGTGCGAGAGGTACGCTACTTAAAGACTTCTTGGATAGTCAGAATCTTGCTCTCTTGAACACCGGAGAGCCCACCTTTCTATCTGACGCATTTCATAGTTTTTCACACATTGACATTGCAATTTGTTCCCCTCAGCTGGCAGTCACCTTATGCTGGAATATCATCTCGGATTTGCATTCTAGTGACCACTTTCCTTGTCGTATTAGTGTCTTGACACCCGTTGTATGTTCCACCCGTTTACCTAGTTGGCGCCTAGACCACGCCAGCTGGGAACTGTACTCCCACTTGGCTGAATTTAGCTACGAAGAGCACGACTCTGTGAACCACTTAGTCGAACATCTCACAGGGACCATTCTTTCTGCTGCTGAGCAATCCATTCCGCGTTCGACTGGCTACAGCCGTCGATTTCCGGTACCTTGGTGGACCGATGACTGTCGGGATGCTATTCGCGCTCGCAGACGAGCTCTACGGGTTTTCCAGCGTTTTCCTACACTGGATAACCTGATACACTATAAACGGATGCGTGCACATTCTAGGCGGGTTATTAAGGATAGCAAAAAGATGTCATGGAATAAATTCGTGGGTTCCTTTAATCGACATACACCTTCCTCTGTCGTATGGGATAAGTTAAGACGTGTGGCTGGGAAACCGAACCATATGCCCATCGCCGGTCTCAAAACACCTACCGGAGCTGTTGTTGATACATTTGACGTGGCGAATACTTTAGGCAGTGCTTTTGCTCAGGTGTCTAGCTCAGGCAATTATTCCCCTGAGTTTCTTACAATTAAGAATCAGGTGGAATCTCAAGAATTCTCGTTTCTTTCTGGCAACCTTGAGGATTATAATCGCCTTTTCACCCTGGCAGAGCTAGACAATGCACTCTCCTCTTCACGACACTCAGCACCAGGTCCAGATGGTATCCACGTCCAAATGTTGCAACATCTCTCTCCTGATGGCAAAGATTTCCTACTCGAGGTCTATAATCGTGTCTGGGTTGATGGCATTTTTCCAGACAAGTGGCGGGAGGCCACCATCATACCCATTCTTAAACCTGGAAAGGACCGCCATCTGCCTTCCAGTTACCGTCCTATTTCCCTCACCAGTTGCGTGTGCAAGGTGATGGAACGCATGATCAATGGACGGTTGGTGTGGTGGCTGGAATCCCACAATCTTCTGACGAACATCCAGTGTGGCTTTCGACGACGACGTTCAACTGCTGACCACCTTGTCTCTCTGTCAACTCAGATTATGGACGGGTTTCTTAAGAACAGCCCCACAGTTGGGATATTTTTTGACCTCGAGAAGGCCTACGACACGTGTTGGCGGGCGGGAATATTGCGTACTCTACACAACTGGAACATACGTGGACGCCTACCGTTGGTCATTCAGGAGTTTATGCGGGACCGCGTTTTTCGAGTGAGGGTGGGCTCGGTTTTTTCTAACCATTTTATTCAAGAGAACGGAGTGCCGCAGGGCTCGGTACTCAGCGTGACTCTATTTGCTATTGCGATAAATTCCATATCACTATGTGTGCCTCAAGGTGTCTCTTCCTGTTTATTCGTGGACGACTTTGCCATCTTCTGTACTTCTCAGCGTACACCGTTTTTGGAACGCCGTCTCCAGCGGTGTTTGGACAATCTCTATGCTTGGAGCTCGAAACACGGTTTTCGTTTCTCCGCTGAGAAGACAGTCTGCGTTAACTTCTGGCGCCGTAAGTGGCAAATGCCGCCGTCTCTTCGACTCGGGCCAGATTTACTTCCTTTCGCAGACGAGGCGAGATTCCTTGGTTTGATCTTCGATCGGAAACTTTGTTGGGCACCACAAATAGCACAGCTTAGAGCACGATGTGACCGTTCTCTAAATCTTTTACGGATACTAAGTGGCAAATCTTGGGGTGCGGATCGGACGGCATTGCTCCGTCTTTATCGTGCTGTGATTCGTTCGAAGTTGGACTATGGCAGCATTGTGTATTCTTCAGCTCGACCTTCAGTGCTCAGAAGGTTAGACACAGTCCATAACCAGGGCATCCGTGTGGCCGTTGGAGCTTTTCCAACGAGCCCAGTCGTTAGCCTCTACGCCGAATCGGGAGAACCTCCTCTGCGTTGTCGGCGTGATGTCCTGCTTGCTAATTATGGCTGTGGGCTGAAGTGTATGCCTGGGCATCCAACTTATCACGCGTTTTTCTCTCCTGAGCTGCACGAGCGATACTGCCTCCGCTCTCTGAGCCCCAGGCCAGCAGGTTTTCGTTTCCGTGAGCTTCTACGCCAGCACCATGTTGACATTCCTCGGCTGTTATCCAAGGGAGAGAGTATACACCCCCCTTGGTTACGCGCTACCTCCCATGTCGATCTCGGGATGACGCTCTACGGGAAATCTGTTACACCCCTTGATAGTATTCGTCGTTGCTTTTTAGAATTTTTATCCAAATACAGTGGCCGTATTTGTATTTACACCGATGGTAGTAAGAGCCCCGACGGTGTTGGATGTGCCTTTGTCACTGGCACCGCAACTTCTACTTACGGTTTGTCTAGTTGCACATCTATATATTCTGCCGAGCTATATGCTATTTATCAAGCCCTTCTGTATATTCGACGTCGAAAATTAGGTGACTGCCTTATTCTTAGTGATTCCCTTAGTGCCCTTCAGAGCATTCGTGAGCTGTACAATTACCATCCTTTGGTGCAGCGCATCCAGGACGTTCTCCACATTTTGCACGCTTCTGGTTTTAATGTGGAGTGCGCATGGATTCCTGGACACGTTGGCTTGCCAGGGAATGACACGGCGGATTTGGCAGCGAAATCGGCAGTCACAGCGCCCAGTGTTACGATTACCCATTCAACAGCAGAAGATTTTAGAGTGGCTGTACGGAGAGCCGTTTTTTCGACTTGGCATGCGGAGTGGTCGGCTCTCCGTGGTAATAAGCTGCGAGAGGTGAAGGACCTCCCTGTCAACTGGGTAACCTCCTCTCGTTTATTCCGCCGGGAGGAGGTAGTACTAGCTCGGCTAAGAATTGGCCACTGTATTTTTACTCACAGTTACCTTTTTAAACGTGAACCTGCTCCTGTCTGTGCGCTCTGTGGGGAGGCACAGACAGTTCGTCATGTGTTGCTGGAGTGTGGTCACCTGGCACACATTCGGTCATCTATGGGCATGCCGGCCTCTCTTGCTGAGGTCCTGGCAGATGACCCAAGAGCAGTGGACAGGGTTTTTAAATTTTTAGCAAAACTTTCTTTTACCTTGACGTTTTAGTGTGATAGCAGTTTTTTTTTAAACTCTTTTAATTTTAATGTGTTGATTTTAGATGGAGTTTTATATCCAGCTCTGTTTAGAGGGCTGGACCGTTCTGTTACTTCCTTTTCAAATGTGTTAGCTCTTTTACTTGTGTTTTTTTCTTTTTTTGGTATTTTCTTACTGCCTATTGCCAAGTTTTAATCGTAAGGGCGCTTATGACCTCGGCAGTTGAGCGCCCTTAAACACCATTATCATCATCATCTTCCATTTACTGGCCAGCAGTAAACAAAAACGAGATGTAAGGAAAGGTAACACCGTTTGAGAAAAGTTTCGTACTTTAAACTTGAAACAATAACAAGCAATTTCTCACCCGGAGGTCCCGGCTTCGATTCCCAGCTGGCAAGGGCAATTTTTCTTTAACCAGAATTATTCCCTATCCCCCCATAGAGTCTGGAAGTATGAATGTGAGTAAATGTGTGTGTTTAGTAATATAAAGTTTATTAACCTAATGTTCTGAACCTACAGTTTCACCAGTCAAAGCCCCCGATATGACTATTGGTGTTAAAGGGGGCTATATAATTGAAACAATAACTTGGAAACATATATTGTGTGTTTTGGCGAGATATGCATTTTTATATAGTAGGTTTTGTATATTTTTTATGGTTTACTAGCTATGACAAATACAGAAAAATTCATCTAGAATCAATAGATATTCCGAAGCAATTCCCAGAGAATTCAAGATACACTTTTTATTTGTGATGTTAATATCTATAAGATATCATATTTTAATCAAAATATTTAGAGCCATTTTTCAAAAAAATAAAATGTTCAAAACTTTTTCTATTTGGGGTGAGCGATATTCTAGAAAATCTTCCTGTCGCATCCTTAGAGGATACGAAATTTAAATATCAAGTTGAATACAAAATTCAAATTTAAAATTAATTCACATGACTTTCTCAACAGCTCTGCATCACATTACTGTTAAAAAGCTTATGCTTCTATTTACTGCATGCTAGTCGAGAAAAAATAGCAGAAATAGTCTTATTACTTGCTTCCTTGTAAGTAGGAGCGGAATAAGGGAGTAACATAGGCTAAAGTGATAGTCAAAAGCTGGTTGCTATGTGACTGAAATTCCTTTGTTTTATGGACAGAAGTTGACAAATTCCTGTATGAGAAAAAAAAATATTTTTTTTAAAGCTAAAACTAATAAAAAGGAATATCTAAAAAAGAATCAATTCAATGAAAAAAAATTATATAATATAGATTGTTTGTTTTAAAGAGCTCTACATTTTCTGTTAAGTTAGTTTTAGTCTATCTCTTACGGTTTACCAGTTATGCAAGATTCCGTAAAATTCATCCAGAATAAAGTGATCTTCAGAGGTTTTTTCCAGAAAATTCAAAATATAATACTGTGTCAAGAAGTTCCGGGAATTTGCCAATAAAACACAAAAAATGAATTATTCTTCCAATTTTATTTTATCGCCTTCAAAGTAGACCCCTTCTGAAATTATACATTTATGCCAACGAATAATCCAATCATCAAAACATTTTTGTAAGCACTTTTAGGAATCGATGTCAATTTCGCCGCGAATTTTCCTTTGTCTTCTATCGACTGAAAACGGGTGCCTCGAAGTGGTAACTTGAGTTTTGGAAAGAGAAAGAAATCAGCAGGAGCCAGATCAGGTGAATACGGTGGTTTTTCGATGAAATTTGTTGAGTTTTGGCCAGAAATGCGTTCACAATAATAGCCCTGTGAGCTGGTGCGTTATCGTTTAGCAGAATCCATGAGTTGTCGTTCCACAAATCTGGCCTTTTTAGCCGTATTTGTTCTCTCAAACGCCGCATAACTCTCAGATAATAGTCTTTATTTACCATCTGACCTTTTGGCAAGAACTCTGAGTGCACGACACCGCGATAATCGAAAAAAATTGTCAACATGACCTTCAGTTTTGATCGAGTTTGACGTGGCCTTTTAGGTTTCGGTTCAGTTGGAAAGCGCCATTCGGAAGCTTGTTGAGTGTCAAACTTGTAAACCCACGTCTCATCACCAGTTACTATGCGTTTCATGAATGTGGAGTCGGAACTGGCTCGTTCTAGCAATCCTTACGCGATTCAAGTCTTTCGGAACTAACCGAGCTGCAACGCGTGTCATGCCCAAATAATCGTTTAAAATGGTACGAATCAATTTGTGACACTCAGAAAGTTCAGCGGCAATCTCTGTCAGACCTAAATGACGATGTTCAGTTCAGTTGAAACCGTTGATGGCGACCAGAGCGAGGCAAATCTTCCAGCACATCTCGACCACTTTTGAATGCACTGTACCACTCATATGCACGTGTTTTTGATAAAGCCGATTCACCGTAAGCCCTCTGTAACATTTTCAGCGATTCGCCACACGAAATACCATTTGCAATTTGAGACAGATTCTTTGTTCAATATTCGTATCCATCGTAAAATTACAAATCACCTTTGAGATGAACTAACAAAATGGCGTACTGTAAACAAATTAGATGACAGATGACGATCAAACACCGCATGGGTATAGAGGAAAGTTGTACCAACGTAGCGACAACAATAATTTTGAATCCCCTTTTAAACAGGATTTTTAAATGATAAATTCCCGGTACTTTCTTGACAGAATGTACATTTTATTTGACAGGTAAGTATCTTTAATATACGATGTTTTAATCCAAATCGTTAAATTCATTTTTGAAAAAATGAAATTTTTCTAAAAAAAATTCCATGTAAAGGGTAGTTGGGGGTGGAGGGATTTTCTTGAAAATCTTTGTGTCATTTCCTTTCAAGATACCAAACTTTAAGTGGACATTTTGTATTTATTTTTCTTTTCATGTTTGAGCTATGCTGCCCACAGGCGCGCGCGCGCACACATATATACACACGGACCTTTTTCCATAAATGCTTTTCTACTTTTTTTACACGTGCTATGTACATAGTGTATAGAAAAAGGTATTGTTTTGCACCCAAAAATTTGCTACCGGAAATATGTGTATGTGTCTGTGGACAGCAGAGAGCAGAAACAAGAAGACCGTTTAATTCCAAACTTGGTATTTAAGTTTGGTATTTTCCAAGGAGGCGACAGGAAGGTTTTCAAAAAATTCCCTCCACCCCCAACTACCCTTTACATGGAAAAAATCTCGAAAATGTTGATTTTGTTTCAAAAATGGCTAACAATTTTGATTAAAATCTGTTATATTTAAGTTATTAACATTCCAAACAAAATGTCTATATTGAATTTTCTGGGAATTGCCTCTATATACCTGTTTATTCTGGATGCTTTTCATTGAATTTTGCATAATCGCTAAACCGTAAAAGATGGACAAAACCTTGTCACACCAACGATAAAACACACAATTTATGTTATATACACTTTTCGTGAGTTTGATCGTTTTTGAGTTATTCCTTGGTTTTTGAGTGGAATTCACCATTTCCCCTACTTACTATAAACTGTAGAGAAAGTAATGAATAGCATTAGTTAGACAAAGCACTTAATGAGATTATGCCCATGAATACAATAACACGCGTGTTTTGTTTTGCATGCTAGAATCGAAACGAGAGATGCAGTTTATACTTGTAGTGACGTAAGTATTTATTTAAAAAACCCTTGCAATGGAACTGTAGGTAAAAGCGTTTCTAAAGAGGCATTAAGGAAATGCATGCTGGGCGCATTATGGCGATTGTTCTTTATGGTGGTTGCTATGCCAACGCCATCTGTCAGCGATAATGGAGAGGCAGTGCATTTTCATTGCAGTAAAACCTTCTCCATAACACCCCTTGTTATGCTAATAATGCATGATGCCACTTAAATTAAGTCAATACCCAAAACAATGCCGATGGTCGCCAATAATAATCCCGCGCGCTGCGTACCAGCGGGATTACTGCCCATGAATACCCCCCCCCCCCCGGCGATTTCATCCTACTTGGTAATTAAAAATTATAGCGGAAAGAGTTCTACCCGTAAACTTACAGGCGATTTCACGTGCAACAGGAACCGCCAGAACACAAGTGACTTGTAAAATCTTAATTTGTCCATTGAAGTTTTTCTATTTCAAATTCATGTTTCACATAGAATATTTTCAGATGTTTTCGTATCTCAAAAACAAAAATTCGAATACATATATTTTACTTTCTCTACCACAATATAGTAGACAGAGCAGGAGTGCATTCCACTAAAAATTCTATACAGATTTCACCTAAATAAAGGTTTGAGGTCCCCTGAATAAAAAGTCAGATATGTTCCATTCACATGACTTTCTCTACATCTCTGCAACAAATTATTGTTAAAAAGCTTATGCTTCTATTTACTTCATGCTGATGGGGGAAAAAAATAGCAGAAATAGTAGAAGCGAAATAAGGAAGTACCATAGGTTAAAGTGATAGTCAAAAGCTGGTTGCTATGTCACTGAAGTTCCTTTATTTATATGGATAGGAGTTTTTCAAAGCTGAAACCAATAAACAGGAATATCTAAAAAACAATCAGCTCCACGAAAAAAATTTAAATGACAAATTGCGTGTTTTATCCTGAGCTGTGAGATTCTGGCTATCTTTTACGGTTTACCCATTATACAAAATTCAATAAAATTCTTCCAGAATAAAGAGGTCTTTAGAGGCTATTCCCAAAAAATTCAAAATATACATTTTATTTGGCATGTAAATATCTTTAATATACGATATTTTAATCAAAGTCGTTAGAACCATTTTTAAGAAAATTAAAATTTTGGAAAAAAAGTTCCATGTAAAGAGTAGTTGGGGTGGGGGGCTTTTCTTGAAAATCTTCGTGTCGCATCCTTGGAAGATCTATACCTAAATAACAACTTTTGTATTTAACGGTCTTTTCGTTTTTGGGCTATGTTATCCACAAACACACACGGACCTTTTTCTAAAAATGCTTTTTATTGGATTCAGGAGATTCTAAAACATGTATTTCCGGCGAAATCTCGGTATCGAATTTTTGGATGGACTACAGTACTTCCTCTATACACTATGTACATAGTACGTGTAGAGAAAGTAAAAATCTGATGTGTTCTATTCACATGACTTTCTCTATATCTCTGCAACAAATTATTATTAAAAAGCTTATGCTTCAATTTGCTTAATGCTATTCGAGAAACAATTACCAGAAATGGTCTTATTACTTACTTCCTTGCATACCCAAGGTCGCGGGTTCAAACCCGGCGGAGGACGCATAACATGTATTTCCGGTGAAATCTCGGTATCGAATCTTTGGGTGGAATGCAATACTTTCTCTATACGCTATGTATATAGTACGTGTAGAGAAAGTTAAAATATATGTGTCGTTGAAACACACAATTTATTTCTTTTGCCTTTTTTTTTTCGTCTTAACAGTTTCTGAGATGCTGTCGGTTTCAATTTTAGACTACAAACAGTTTTGTAACGTGGATGTCAACTTTCGTTTCATCTGTTTTGTTTTACTCGCGAGAGAAGAAAAGATAACCGAATTTTAATTGCTTCACATGGCGATAGTTTTTTAAAAAGATTTGTCTAACATTTTAGCCTCTTTTCTCTTCTACTTAGAATGAAGCAAATTATAAAACCTTTTCTAATAACTTTTATCAATGAAGAATAAGCTTTTTAACGATAATTTGTTAGTGAGGTAGAAGAAGTAATGTGAATGGAACACATCAGGATTTTACTTTCTCTGCATGTACTATGTAGTGTATAGAGAAGGTATTGTAAAGCAGCCAACAATTCGATACTGATATTTCACCGTAGGACCGCCTGAATCCAAAAAGGCATGTTCAGAAAAATGTCCGTGTGTGTGTCTGAGGAAAGCGTAGCTCAAAAACGAAAAGACCGTTAATTACCAAACGTGATATTTGCGTTTAGTATCTTCCAAAGATGCCAGACGAAGAGTTTCAAGATCATCCCCCCACCCCAAACCACCTTTACATGGAAGAGTTAAAAAAAAAAAAAAAAGTTGGTTTTCTCAAAAGTGGCTCTAACGATTTTGTATTACTGGTAAACCGTAAGAGATAGACAAAAACTTACTGAATAGAAAATGTAGATCACCCTAAAACAGACAATTTATGCTACATACATTTTTTTCGTGGAGTTGATCGTTTTGAGATATTCCTTGTTTTTGGTTTCAGCTTTGAAAAACTTAAATTTTCTCATATAGGAATTTGTCAGCTTCTGTCCATACAAACAAAGGAACTTCAGTCACATAGCAACCAGCTTTTGACTATTTTACTCCCTTATTTCGCTTCTACTTACAAGAAAGCAAGTAATAAGACTATTTCTGCTAATGTTTTCTCGGTTAGCATGAAGTAAATACAAGCATAAGCTCTTTAACAATACTTTGTTGCAGACATCAGATGTTATAGACTCTTTACGTCACGTGCACCGTGTATTGCTCCTCTATGGCATTGTGTTGAGCTACACGCTTGTCCCATTGTTACAAATTAATTTTCACTAATATACACTCTACTTAATTAACACTTGCAATATTAATACTCTTGTTCAGTGGAATAACGTGCTATGTTCTTATTCGATTGTCAACATCATTTATAGACTATTGAGCTCGTAAACTTCGTACACTGAAAAGAGTACAGGGATTGGCTGAGGAAAATCGTACAACATTTATAACTTTACACATACGTAGAGAAGGTTTTGCATTCCAACACAACATTTAATACCGTGATTTTAGTAGTTCGATCCCAAACGCCCATATTTGGGATTTGTTGTGGACGAAAACGCGTCGGCGCGGATTTCTTCCGCTCTTCTGGTTCCCTCTACCTACCATTTCACCAATTGCTCCATTATCACCTTTCCTGTCATCCAATTCGCTTACATTTCATACGATCCACTTCCTCACGCTCATGCCTGGCTACGGATCAGGTTCTCCATTCTGAGGTTTCGTGCCATTGGCTCCCCGACAGACTTCCGACCCCTAGACATACACTTGTAAGTCCTAGAGGCGGTGACAGTCCTACATATCTACTGGTAGGGTAAGTCAACTACGAAAAATGATGTGTTCCATTCACATGACTTTCTCTACATCTCTGGAACCAATTTTTGTTATAAAGCTTGTGCTTCTATTTACTTCATGCTAATCGAGAAAAATTAGCAGAAATAGTCTTATTACTTGCTTCCTTGTAAGTAGAAGTGAAATAAGGGAGTAGCATAGGTTAAAGTGATAGTCAAAAATTGGTTGCTATGTGACTGATGTTCCTTTGTATGGGCAGGAGTTGACAAATTCCTGTATGAGAAAAGTATAGGCTTTTCAAAGCAGACACCAAAAACAAGGAATATCTGAAAAACTACAAACTCCACGAAAAAAAAAATATGTAATATAAATTGTGTGTTTTAACGTGCTCTACATTTTTCGTGTAGTAAGCTTTTGTCCATCTCTTATGGTTTACCAGTTATACAAAATTCCGTAACATTCGTCCAAAAAAGTAGTCTTCAGAGGCTATTCCAGAAAATTCAAGATATACATTTTGTTTGTCAGGTAAGTATGGTGTTTTAATCTAAATCGTTAGAGCCATTTTTGAGAAAATCATTTTCGAAAAAAGTTCCATGTAGAGGGAAGTCTGGTTTAGGGGGATTTTTCACAAGATCTTCGTGTCGTATCCCTGGAAAATACACAATTTAAATACCAAGTTTGGTATTATACCCACTTTTCGTTTTTGAGTTATCGTGTTTACAGACACAGGGACACACGAACACACACACACGGACCATTTTGTGAAAATACATTTTTTGGGTACAGGGGACCCTAAAACATACATTTCCGGTGAAATCTCGGTATCGAATTTTTGGGTGGGGTGTCTATACACTATGTACATAGTACGTATAGAGAAAGTAAGAAAGGTACAATCGATTGTGCGTAGTCGTTTATCAAATACTGCGATCTGTCTATATAGCCACTTCTCATATTTACAGGCAACCAATAAGGACAGTCAACCAGACAAATTATAAATTAATTCTCTTCACCAAAAACACTGCTAAAATCGTAACAAGGTGATGCCTACAGTTCAAATGTTTTCATTAAATATAACGGGCAGAAAAATCGTTGTGTTCCATTCACATGACCTTCTCTACATCTCGGTAACAAATTGTTGTTAATTATTCTTCTATCTGCTTCAAGATAATCGAGATAAATATTAGCAGAAATTGCTTCCTTGTAAGTAGGAGGGTCGGCTGATAAGTCCCGGGCTTCATACAGATGTGGCGCCACTATGCCAGTTAGACGGTAGCTTAACTCTAGACTAGCTTGTATCCATAGTTACAGGTCAATGACAGCATTTTAAACAGTACAACTTTAGAGTTTTCACCAAAATGGAGCATTTGGAAAAACGAGCAGTGATTAAATACTTCCATTTGAAGGACTTAACGCCTAAAGGAATCAAGGAGGAAATGGACAGTACATTGAAAGACTCTGCCGCTTCATATTCAATGATTAAAAGGTGGGTTGTAGAGTTTAAAATGGGATGTACGAGCACTAGTGATGAGCCTCGCTCTGGACGCCCTGTACAAGTGACAACTCCAGAGATCATTGAAAAAATTCATCGTTTAGTACTGGAAGACCGCAGATTAAAGTTGTTTGAGATAGCAGAGGCTGTAAACATATCAAAAGGACGTGCAGGTAATATTTTAAGTAATGTTTTGGGCTTTCACAAGGTCTGTGCCGCGTTTGTTGACACCTGATCAAAAGTTGCAAAGAAAAACTGTTTCTGTTAAGAATGTGGAGCTCTACCGTAAAAATCCCAGTGAATTTTTGAGATGGCTTATTACCATGGATGAAACTTGTATACATCACTGTGTGCAGAAAGTAAATACAGTCAAAACAGTGGATTGCGCCAGGTGAACCAACTCCAAGAAAGGCAAAGTCAATTTTGTCAGCTAACAAGGTTATGGCGAGTGTTTTCTGGGATTCACAGGGATTTATTTTTATGAATTACTTGGAAATGGGTAAAAGTATCACTGGTGACTACTGCGCAAGCTTACTGCAACGTTTGAGTAATGAGGTGAAAAGAAAAATACCTCATTTGGCAGAAAAAAAGTCTTCTTTCATCACGACAATGCTCCTACCTATTGTTCAGTCCTTGCAGTGGGAAAATGTGCGAATTAAAGTTGGAATTGCTTGAACATCCACCCTATTCACCAGATCTAGCACCCAGTGACTGCCACCTGTTCCCAAACCTCAAGGACGAAGATTTCACAGCAACGAGGAGGTCATTGATGCGGTAAACAGCTATTTTGAGGACCTTGATAAATCGCACTACAGAGATGGTTTAATTAAATTAGAACACCAATATGACAAATGTATTAGCATTTATGGAGATCATGTTGAGAAATAAAGCAAAATACTGTTTTCATTGAGAGGCCCGAGACTTATCAGCCGACCCTAGTAAATGCCTTAAAGTTTTCTAACCCCCCAAAGGTACCTAAAAAGGTGATTTTTGAACATTTTGGATTACCTTGTCCCTTAACCCCTCTATCATAATCTGCTGTAGCTTGTATTTAGGTCTGGCTGGGATGGAAGATATCGCCACTAAAGAGAAGGGTTTTTTGTTGATGGGTCTCTATGTGTTGACGGCCCTCAGGTGTGTTTACCAGTGAAACGCTGCCACTTAAGATCGTACATGATGAAAGGGCAGTGTGACAGATCAAACAGGACTAATGGCTAGCAGGTAATTGCATTAAACTGTGGCGGGTCCTAATGTACTGTCAAGCTGCATATCCTCCAGGAGCCTGTCGTCTTAATACCCCGCTAACCTCCGTCTCTTTGGCATTTTGCTTTTCGATCACTTGATGACATTTATACTATCAGAAATGGGCACTTTGAACAAATTAATCAATTCAACACAACAAAAATCTGATGTGTTCCATTCACATGACTTTCTCTACATCTCTGCAACAAAATATTGTTAAAAAGCTTATGCCTCTATTTACTTCATGCTAATCGAGAAAAAATTAGCAGAAATAGTCTTATTACTTGCTTCCTTGTAAGTAGAAGCGAAATAAGGGAGTACCATAGGTTAAAGTGATAGTCAAGAGCTGTTTGCTATGTTACTGAAGTTCCTTTGTTTGTATGGACAGGAGTTGGCAAATTTCCGTATGAGAAAAGTATAAGTTTTTTAAAGCTGAAACCAAAAACTAGGAGTATCTCAAAAACAATCAACTCCACGAAACAAATATATAACATAAATTGTGCGTTTTAATGTGGTCTACATTTTTTGTATGGTAACTAATACGGTTTAGCAGTTATGCAAAAATCCGTAAAATGTATCCCGAATATGGTAGTTTTCAGAGGCTATTCCCAGAAAATTCAAGATATACATTTTATTTGTCAGGTAATGTACGATATTTTAATCAAAATCGTTTAAGTCATTTTTAAGAAAATCAAAATGTTGGAAAACTTTTCCATGTGAAGGGCAGTTGGGGGTGGGGGGATTTTTTTGAAAATCTTCGTGTGGCATCCTTGGAAGATACCAAATTTGGTAATTAAAGGTCTTGTCGTTTTTGAGCTATGCTGTCCACACTCACATAGACACACACACAGACCTTTTTCTAAAAATGCTTTTTTCGGACTCAGTGTACCCCAAAACATACATTTCCTGTGAAATCTCGGTATCGCGTTTTTGGGTGGAATACAATACCTTCTCAATCCCATTGTACATACGGGGTTAGAGAAAGAAAATCAATTTGTTTTTGTTGATATTAAAAGAGTGGTTTTATAGTTTTGCCCTAAACTTCGTTCATGGAAATGATCTCTCTCTCTCTCTCTCTCTCTCTCTCTCTCTCTCTCTCTCTCTCTCTCTTTCCAATATTGGAAGTGCAGTTTGGCGAGATAAGAGTTGTAAGGAAGTTTTCTAATGTTGATAAAATTACGTGAAGTTGGGTTCCACCCCCCATTTTTATTGTGTGTCAACAACAGGCTCGCTGGAGAGGCCAGTGGTTGCCATAGAGATGTGGGCGGGAGGTATAGCACTTGTTTTGAGCATGTGTTTGACATCCACTCTCGCAGTAGGCGGTCATTTCCACTCCACCCTGAAGAGGGCAGCACAGGGAAAAATTATTGTAATCCTCACCAGGCCGGTACCTTATAGCGTCTGCGGCCGGCTTTGGTCGTCCTCAAGGGTGTCCTTGAGCCTCTCGGCCTTCAAGCTGGAGCACATGCCAATGTTGATACACCCCAGGAAATACTACACTGTATTAACTGTTTCCATGGTAACAAAGTTGAGTATTACTACATACTTTTCGACCTGGTTGCTATGGAAACAGTACATGTTGCTATATTCCTAATGTACAGGAAAGAGCTGCACTATACTAACTGTTTTCGTGGTAACCAAATTGAGGCTTCCTACACAATATTCACCACAATCCTATATTTAAAGGACTTAATAAATTACATAAAATAAAGCTCTGAAGTTTTAGATTCACGTGGCCTTTTCTCTTCACCATAATTTATTTGTATGCCACTCCTGCAAAATAATCTTAGAAATTTATTTGTAGCATATCTACTTTTTTGTGTTTACAGAAATAGGTAAGTCCCACGAACAAGGGTGTTAGGAACTTGAAGCGATAGTCAATTTCTGTGAAACTCACCTGGATAGTGTAGGGCTAACATGTTTTCCACAGATTCAAAAGGTCACGAGTTCGAATCTCGCTTAGTTTGAGCTGCCCAAATAAGGGCTTTTTCCGGTTTTCCCTTTTCTTGAGGAAATGCATGTAGTAACTTTAAAGTTCCATGCACTCATTTGAGTATTTCAGCGGCATGAGTCATCATCCGATGTGACCTATTAGGTTAAAAAAAAATTCTAAAATTGAGTAGTTATATGCTGACTAGGAATTTGTGTAAGATATTGCAAAATGGAAACGGATAAGATATTTTAAATTTAAGGCAATAACAATAACAATAAATAGGCATCTCAGACATAGTGAAGGCTACACTGTTTATTTTACACACATTTCTTGTTTTAACGAAACTTACATTGTTTTGAAGAATAAAGTTGTCTATCATGAATTAGCAGTTACATACAAATTTCAAACCAGTAACAAAAGATATCTTTGACATGGTTAACCGATTCTGGACTCCTGTGACGTCCCCCTCTGACCGATGGGTTTTTCGTGATATCCTTGGGGTCAGTAGGTGAATGTTAGGGTGGTTTATATACCACGATTTCCTTTCCACCATTTCTGCTTCGTTCCGTTTCTCTTTTTACTTTCTTTATTCGTACTATGTACGTAGTGCATAGAGAAGGTATTGTATTCCACCAAAAATATTGATACCGAGATTTCATATGTTTTGGGTCCCCCTGAATCTAAAAAAACATTTTTGGAAAAAGGTCCGTGTGTATCTGTGTGTCTGCGGGCAGCATAGCTCAAAAACAAAAACACCGTTAAATACAAAACTTGGTATTTAAGTTTGGTATCTTCGAAGGATGCGACACGAAGATTTTCAAGAAAATCCCCCCGCAATCTTTGCAGAACAGGTGAAATCATGTGAATGGAACATAGATTTTTTTTATTCTGGTCATGCAAAGAGAGTGTAAGGACAATGTCATCACATAGCGACCACCCCTTCCTAGTATATCCCGTTATTCCTCTTGCGTTTACTGATTAGCATGAAGTATGTTTTAGTAAGAACTGTCTGTTGCGGAACAGGTAGAGAAAGTCATGTGAATGTAAGAGATACTCTACGTAGTGTTATATAAGCGGTAGAGGAAGCAATAGTGTAAGCTTATCAATGTATTATTTCGTCGTGTTCACGTGATGTGTATTTCGTGTACATGAGATGTCGAAGTCGCTATTCAACTGTTCCGTCTCCATGGTAACCACAAGTAGGGTAGGGGAGGGTGTAAAAGAGAGCTCATTACTCGTCTCTCACTTCGTCCAACTACTTCATAATAAAAACGCAATTATCTGCAGGTTGTTATGTACCTATGTAAACTTTATTCCAGTTACGTACGTTCTCTCTATGGCATTTCGTTCCTCAAAAGGAATACTTTTGTTAAATTGCAGCTTTACTACCTAGTGAGTGAAACAAACACGCAATGGTCAAGTGAAGTTGGATTATACGCCACCACACACAGTTTCCTACATTTCGTGTAATGTCATACGAGAGTGGAGCGATCGATACCTTTGTTTAAAAATCTTCGGGTCGTATTCTTGGAGGTTACTAAATTTAAAATACTGTACTTCGTTACAAAACTTGGCCACCAGGAACACGGCCCTGCGCGTGCGCCCTACATCCGTTCTGTTGTCACACATGCGTCAGTCTTACTGATGTTCTAGGAATTGATTTCATTGTTTTTCACTTTCTCTACACAAACTATGTGCATAGTGTATAGGGAAGGTTTGTAATTCACCCAAAAATCGATACCGAGATTTTACCCGAAATACATGTTTTAGGACCCCCTGAAGCCAAAAGGAGACTTTTTAGAAAAAAATGTCCGTAGGTGTGTCTGTGTGTAGCCGCGCCGTGGCCGAGTGGTTAGACTACTTGCCTCTTGGGGTTCGATCCCAAGCGACCGCATGAGATTTGTGGTGGACAAAGCGGCGCTGGGGCGGGTTTTCTCCGGGTACTCCGGTTTCCCCCGCCATCGCATTCCACCGGTGCTCCATCAACATTCATGTATCACCAGCGTCACCGCCTGCGGTGCCATAAGTAGTTAAAGCGGGTGTTAAACACTACTCCCCCAAAAAAGTGTCTGTGGGAAGCATAGCTCAAAAACGAAAATTCCATTAAATTCAGTATCTTCCAAGGATGCGACACGAAGATTTCCAAGAAAATCCCCCCACCCCAACTACGCTTTACTTGGAAAAATTTTAACTTTCTCAAAAATGACTAACAATTTTGATTAAAATATCGTATATTAAATATATTTACCTTGCAAATAAAATGTATATCTTGAATTTTTTGGGAATAGCCTGAACTTTAGCATATCTGCTAAACCGTAAGAGATGGACAAATACTTACCCCTCAAAAAATATAGAGCACATTAAAAAATATAATTTATGTTGTATACGTTTTTTCGTGCTGTTGATCGTTTTTTGAGATATTCCTTGTTTTTGGTTTCAGCTTTGAAAATCTTATACATTTCTCATACAGGAATTTGTCAACTCGTGTCCACGCAAACAAAGCAACTTCAGTCACATAGCAACCAGCGTTTGACTGTCACTTTAACCTATGGAACTCCCTTATTTCGCTTCTACTTACAAGGAAATAAGTAATAAGATTTTTTTTTCTCTCCATTAGCATGAAGTAAATAGAAGCATAACCTTTTTAACATTAATTTGTTGCAGAGATGCAGAGAAAGTCATGTGAATGGAACACGTCAGATTTTTAATACTGTCTCATTGCACCATGATGCATTACCTCATCTGTCAGATATTTTGTTCTCGACAGTTCGTACTGCCTTCTATCTGGTTCTAGGATTAATCCATTCTCGAACAGTTAGTTTACTTAGCAATTCGAACCTCAAACAATCAGGAAGTGTCTATCAACGTAACTGTTTGTCTGCTACTGAAACATAGAGCGCTGTGATGCGTAGACAAAGCGCGTAGTTCAGTCTCTATCCTGTCTTTGACGTTAACAACTTGTTAACTAACAATTCCTTGTTAAGGCTCCAACAAGCGTTTTAACGTGTTTGCTTTTACTGCAATACGGTATTACGAGGGCCTCTATTTATATTTGGAGTCTAACAATAAAATACACATGACTTTGTCTACCTCTCTGCAACAAATTATTGTTAAAAATCTTATGTTTCTATTTACTTCATGCTAATCGAGAAAAAATTAGCATACATAGTCTTATTACTTGCTACCTTGTAAGTAGAAGCGAAATAAGGGAGTACCATAGGTTAAAGTGATGGTCAGAAGGTGGTTGCTATGTAACTGAAGTTCTTTTGTTTGTATGGACAGGAGTTGACATATTCCTGTATGAGAAAATTTAAATTTTTCAAAGCTGAAACCGAAAACAAGGAATATCTCAAACACGATCAACACCACGAAAGAAATGTATACAACATAAATTGTGTAACTAATTATGTTCTACATTTTTTGTATGGCAAGATTTTTTCCATCTCTTACGGTGTAGCAGTTATGAGAAATTTCGTAAAATTCATCCAGAATAAAGTTGTCATCAGAGGTTATTCACAGAAAATTCAAGATATATATTTTAATTGTCAGGTAAATATCTGTAATGTACGATATTTTAATCAAAATAGTTTTTAAGCAAATCAAAATTTTCGAAATTTTTTCCATGTAAGGGATAGTTTGGGGTTGGGGGATTTTCTTAAAAATCTTCGTATCGCATCCTTGGAAGATACCAAACTTAAATACCAAGTTTGGTATTTAAAAGTTATTTTTTGAGTTATAGTGTTCTCAGTCTCACACACACACACACACACACACGCACACACACACACATACAGACACACAGAAACGCACCCTGAACTTTTTCTAAAAATCCTTTTTGGGCGCATTCAGGGGATTGTAAATCATGTATTTGCAGCAAAATTTCGGCTTTTTGTTTGAATGCAATATCTTCTCTACTTACTATGTGCATAGTACGTATAGAGAAAGTAAAATTAGTAAAAGTCATAAAAAATCATATTCATAACTATCGAACACTGTGCCCGGTAAAAAAACAGTTCTTTGGCTGCAAAAACAGTTTTAAGGACCCGAGTACCAACTGGCGAGGAATTAGTGATTTACATATTTTTACATTCTCTAGCCCCGTATGTACAATGTACGTATGGATAGAGAAGTATTGTATTCCACCCAAAAATTCTATGTTGAAATTTCACCGGAAATGCATGTTTTAGGTCCCCCTGAGTCCAAAAAAGCATTTACAGAAACAGGTCCGTGTGTGTGTGTTTGTGTGTGTGTATGTGGACAGTATAGCTCAAAAACGAAAATACGGTTAAATACCAAACTTGGTATTTAAGTTTGGTATCTTCCAGGGATGTGACACGAAGATTTTCAAGAAAATCTCCCACCCCTAACTACCCTTTACATGGAAAAAATTTCGAAAATTTTGTTTTTCATAAAAATGGCTGTAACGATTTTGATTAAAATGTCTCATATTAAAGCCATTTCTATCACAAATAAAATATATATCTTGAATTTACTAGAAATTGTTTCTAAAAATCTGTTTATTTTAGATGAATTTTGCTTACTTTGACAAAACCGTAAGACATAGATAAAAGCTTACGTCACAAAAATGTAGAGCTTGTTAAAATACACAAGTTATGTCATATACTTTTTTTTTTCGTAGATCCTACTTTTTCGAGTTATTCCTTGTCATTAGTTTCAGTTGTGAAGTACTTATACTTACACTTTTTAAAACATTTGACTATCGCTTTAGCCTATGGCATTCCCTCACTTCCATTCTACTCATAAGGAACTAAGTAACACAATTCTGCTAATGTTTATATCGATTGGCGTGGTGTCGTAAGAAGTTTGTATGTAGAGTAGCTAGAGAAAGTCATGTGAGTGTAACACATCAGATTTTTTACAATTACATTGTATATTTGATGTATCACAGAACAAAAATTAATAGAGAGGATCTGGGGAGAGCTGAACGCAGTCGGTGAAATTAAATCAACGTTAAGCAGATGGTAGGTGGGTTATATCTCCCCACTGCCGACACCCAACAGCCGTCATGCAGAATTTATCGTTCTGGCCGGAATTCTGGAGCGATATTTCATTGCGCGGTGCATTTCGGGAAATCAGGGATATCACATTAACACATTGCTTGCTGTTTTATAATTTGATTGTCTGGTCGCTGTGGTGGACATCACTCGGCCCAGGATTTGCATTCATTATCGTCTCCCTCCAAGAATTACTTTCAGATCTGCCCTAAATCTTCAGATAAACACGCGGTTTGATATACAGCACTGCCTTCATCTGAATTAGGGATATAACCTCTGTTATCTCCATGGATACAGTCACAGATTTCCATTTATCAATCTCATTTCCTTTGGAACAGTGATATGTTTCCTTAGCAACTAGGTAAAAAGGTGTACAGGAATTCCGAGCTTTCTACCTTAGAAAGGTTAATACACTGCAGCTCTTTCCTGAACATTAGGAATATAACAACATGTACTGTTACCATAGTAACCAAGTCGAAAAGTGTGTAGTAATTCTCAACTTGGTTACCATGGAAACAGTTAATATAGTGCAGTTCTTTCCTGTACATTAGGAATATAACAACGTGTTCTGTTTCCATAGTAATCAGGTCGGAAAGTGTGTAGTAATTCTCAACTTGGTTACCATGGAAACAGTTAATATAGAGCAGTTCTTTCCTGTACATTAGGAATATAACAACATTTACTGTTTCCATAGTAACCAGGTCGAAAGGTGTGTGGTAATTCTCAACTTGGTTACCATGGAAACAGTTAATATAGTGCAGTTCTTTCCTGTACATTAGGAATTTAACAACGTGTTCTGTTTCCATAGTAACCAGGTCGAAAAGTGTGTAGTAATTCTCAACTTGGTTACCGTGGAAACAGTTAATATAGTACAGTTCTTTCCTGTACATTAGGAATATAACAACATGTACAGTTTCCATAGTAACCAGGTCGAAAGGTGTGTAGTAATTCTCAACTTGTTTACCATGGAAACAGTTAATATAGTACAATTCTTTCCTGTACATTAGGAATATAACAACGTGTTCTGTTTCCATAGTAACCAGGTCGAAAAGTGTGTAGTAATTCTCAACTTGGTTACCATGGAAACAGTTAATATAGTGCAGTTCTTTCCTGTACATTAGGAATATAACACCATGTACTGTTTCCATAGTAACCAGGTAGAAAAGTGTGTAGTAATTCTCAACGTGGTTACCATGGAAACAGTTAATATAGTACAGTTCTTTCCTGTACATTAGGAATATAGCAACGTGTTCTGTTTCCATAGTAACCAGGTCGAAAAGTGTGTAGTAATTCTCAACTTGGTTACCATGGAAACAGTTAATATAGTGCAGTTCTTTCCTGTACATTAAGAATATAACACCATGTACTGTTTCCATAGTAACCAGGTAGAAAAGTGTGTAGTAATTCTCAACTTGGTTACCATGGAAACAGTTAATATAGTACAGTTCTTTCCTGTACATTAGGAATATGGCAACGTGTTCTGTTTCCATAGTAACCAGGTCGAAAAGTGTGTAGTATTTCTCAACTTGGTTACCATGGAAACAGTTAATATAGTGCAGTTCTTTCCTGTACATTAGGAGTATAACAACATGTACTGTTTCCATAGTAACCAGGTCGAAAAGTGTGTAGTAATTCTCAACTTGGTTACCATGGAAACAGTTAATATAGTACAGTTCTTTCCTGTCTATTAGAAATATAACATGTACTGTTTCCATAGTAACCTGATTAAACTTGATGAGTAGTAAATGAATTGATTTCTGCGTATTAGGTTTATAACAACATGTAGTGCTTTTACTATAACTAAATGGAAAACTTGAGTAATTTTCTTGTTGTTTACTAGTACGAATAGAACATATTCTGTTTATAGCAATGCTGTTGTTAGTAACCATGGAAACAGTTGATGTGGATAAAACAATGGCATGTAAACGAGTGGCAAGGGCAGTCGTTAGATGATGGTGTGAATCAGACCGCAGAAGTATCTGATCCCTATGTATCGCACGGCGCATGCGCAATTGTTAGCTTTGCATGGACACATCAAAGCAATTTGTGCTAATTTACTCATTGGGCTTACAATTGTCGTAATCCGATTGTTTTTAATCCGGAGACACACATCACGTTGCTTGTGTGCTCTATTGTCCAGTGCTGTGTTTTGTTGGAGCGCAGGGTAACAATAGACCTTTGCTTCAAATACAAGAACCTTTCAGAATAGCAGCCATTAATCCATACCCAATATTATATAAGGCTTAATTGTGAAAATAAACAAACAAAATCTGATGTGTTCCACTCACATGACTTTCTACACTTCTCTGTAACAAATTATTGTTATAAAGCTTATGCTTCTATTTACTTCATGCTGATCCAGAAAACATTAGCAGAAATAGTCTTATTACTTGCTTGATGCAAATAGAAGCATAGGTTAAAGTGAAGTCAAAAGCTGGTTGCTATGTGACAGAACTTCCTTTGTTTGTATGGACACGAGTTGACAAATTCCTGTACGAGAAAGATATAAGTTTTTCAAAGCTGAAACCAAAAGCAAGTAATATCTCAAAAACGATCAACTCCACGTAAAAAATGTATATAACATAAATTGTGTGTTTTAACAAGATACAGTTTACCAGTTATGGAAAATTCCGCAAACTTATCCAGAGTAAAGATATTAAGATATTTTAATCAAAATCGTTACAGCCATTTTTGAGAAAATCAAAATGTACATACATTTTTTGATGTATAGGGAAGTTTGGGGTTGGGGGATTTTCTTGAAAATCTTCGTGCCGCATCCTTGAAAAATACAGAACTTAAATACCAAGTTAGTATTTAACGGAATTTCATTTTTGAGCTATGCTGTCCACAGGCGAACACATAGACCTTTTCTAAAATTGTTTTCGTACTCAGGGGTTTCAATAACATTTAATTTCTGTGAAATATCGGTATCTAGTTTTTGAATGGAATAGGTACAATACCTTCTCTATCTATTTACAATGTGCATAAGTGTTAGAGAAGGTAAAAGTTAACTGATTTCCAATAGGAACTTCAACACCTTACCTGTCAATAATTTTAGTAAATGCATTATAGTCTAAAGGGAGGTGAATTAAACTGTAGTGCAACTGAAAGGAAAATATTTTGGTTCGTCCAGGTTTGTGTCCTCAAAATACCATCTTCTAGCTTTGATCATTGTAACACACATTCTAGGAATTCTCTTCATCAATTTATGTAGAATATCAGCATTAATTTCTCTACACGTACTTTGTGCATAGTATATAGAGAATGTATTGTATTCCACCCAAAATTCGATACCGAGATTTCACTGGAAATATATGTTTTAGGGTCTCCGGTATCAAGAAAAAAAGCATTTTCAGAAAAAGGTCCGCGTGTGTCTTGAATACGATAACTCAAAGACGAAAAGTTGGTAAAACACTAAACATGGTATTTAAGTTTCTTATCATCCCGGGATGCGACACGAAAACGTTTGAGAAAAATCTCCCCAATCCAAACTGCGCTTTACATGGATTTTTTTTTTTAAAAAAAGTTTTTTTTTAAAAATGGCTCTAGCGATTTTTCTTAAAACATCGTATTTTAAAGATATTTACTCGAAAATGTAATGTATATCTTGAATTTTCTGGGAGTAGCCTTTGAAGACCTTTTTATTTTCGGTGAATTTTGCGAAACTGGTAAACCGTAAGGAATAGATAAAAACTTACATGCAGATGTGTTCAAGGACACAAGTTATGGCATATATAGTTTTATCGTAAAGATAACCGTTTGTGATATACGAGGTGTGATCAAAACGTTTCCGGAATGACGTCATAAATACTACACGGCAGTTTGTTATGTCTAGTCTGCACTGTCACCCTGGAAGTGGTCTTGGGAGTTGATACACTTGTCCCAGCGCTTCTGTCCCTGCTGGAAGCACCTCTGGGAGTCGATACACTTGTCCCAGCGCTTCTGTCCCTGCTGGAAGCACCTCTGGAAGTTGATACACTTGTCCCAGCGCTCCTGCCACTGCTGGAAGCAACTCTGGGAGTCGATACACTTGTCCCAGCTCTTCTGCCACTGCTGGAAGCACCTCTGGAAGTTGATACACTTGTCCCAGCGCTCCTGCCACTGCTGGAAGCAACTCTGGGAGTTGATACACTTGTCCCAGCTCTTCTGCCACTGCTGGAAGGCTCTGGGAGTTGATACACTTGTCCCAGCGCTTCTGCCACTGCTGGAAGCACCTCTGGGAGTCGATACACTTGTCCCAGCGCTTCTGCCACTGCTGGAAGGCTCTGGGAGTTGATACACTTGACCCAGCGCTTCTGCCACTGCTGGAAGCACCTCTGGGAGTCGATACACTTGTCCCAGCGCTTCTGCCACTGCTGGAAGGCTCTGGGAGTTGATACTCTTGTCCCAGCGCTTCTGCCACTGCTGGAAGGCTCTGGGAGTTGATACACTTGTCCCAGCTCTTCTGCCACTGCTGGAAGGCTCTGGGAGTTGATACACTTGTCCCAGCTCTTCTGCCACTGCTGGAAGGCTCTGGGAGTTGATACACTTGTCCCAGCGCTCCTGCCACTGCTGGAAGCAACTCTGGAAGTTGATACACTTGTCCCAGCGCTCCTGCCACTGCTGGAAGCAACTCTGGAAGTTGGTACACTTGTCCCAGCGCTCCTGCCACTGCTGGAAGCAACTCTGGAAGTTGAAACACTTGTCCCAGCGCTTCTGCCACTGCTGGAAGCAACTCTGGAAGTTGATACACTTGTCCCAGCGCTCCTGCCACTGCTGGAAACACCTCTGGAAGTTGATACACTTGTCCCAGTGCTTCAGCCACTGCTGGAAGCAACTCTGGAAGTTGATAACACTTGTCCCAGCGCTTCTGCCACTGCTGGAAGGCTCTGGGAGTTGATACACTTGTCCCAGCGCTTCTGCCACTGCTGGAAGCAACTCTGGGAGTTGATACACTTGTCCCAGCTCTTCTGCCACTGCTGGAAGCACCTCTGGAAGTTGATGCACTTGTCCCAGCGCTTCTGCCACTGCTGGAAGCAACTCTGGGAGTTGATACACTTGTCCCAGCGCTTCTGCCACTGCTGGAAGCACCTTTGGAAGTCGATACACTTGTCCCAGCGCTTCTGCCACTGCTGGAAGCAACTCTGGAAGTTAGTACACTTGTCCCAGCGCATCTGCCACTGCTGGAAGCACCTCTGGGAGTCGATACACTTGTCCCAGCTCTTCTGCCACTGCTGGAAGCACCTCTGGGAGTCGATACACTTGTCCCAGCGCTTCTGCCACTGCTGGAAGGCTCTGGGAGTTGATACACTTGACCCAGCGCTTCTGCCACTGCTGGAAGCACCTCTGGGAGTCGATACACTTGTCCCAGCGCTTCTGCCACTGCTGGAAGGCTCTGGGAGTTGATACTCTTGTCCCAGCGTTTCTGCCACTGCTGGAAGGCTCTGGGAGTCGATACACTTGTCCCAGCGCTTCTGCCACTGCTGGAAGGCTCTGGGAGTCGATACACTTGTCCCAGCGCTTCTGCCACTGCTGGAAGGCTCTGGGAGTTGATACACTTGTCCCAGCGCTTCTGCCACTGCTGGAAGAACGTCATGAAGTGGATACACTTGTCCCAGCGCTCCCTCCACTGCTGGAAGAACGTCTGGAAGTTGATACACTTGTCCCAGCGCTTCTGCCACTACTGGAAGTAACTCTGGGAGTTGATACACTTGTCCCAGCGCTTCTGTCACTGCTGGAAGCACCTCTGGGAGTTGATACACTTGTCCCTGCGCTTCTGTCACTGCTGGAAGCACCTCTGGGAGTTGATACACTTGTCTCAGCGCTTCTGTCACTGCTGGCAGCACCTCCGGGAGTTGATACACTTGTCCCAGCGCCTCTGCCACTGCTGGAAGCACCTCTGGAAGTTGATACACTTGTCCCAGCGCTCCTGCCACTCTGGAAGCACCTCTGGAAGTTGATACACTTGTCCCAGCGCTCCTGCCACTCTGGAAGCACGTCTGGAAGTTGATACACTTGTCCCAGCGCTCCTGCCACTGCTGGAAGCACCTCTGGGAGTCGATACACTTGTCCCAGCGCTTCTGCCACTGCTGGAAGGCTCTGGGAGTTGATACACTTGTCCCAGCGCTTCTGCCACTGCTGGAAGCAACTCTGGAAGTTGATACACTTGTCCCAGCCATTCTGCCACTGCTGGAAGCACCTCTGGGAGTTGATGCACATGTCCCAGCGCTCCTGCCACTGCTGGAAGCACCTCTGGAAGTTGATACACTTGACCCAGCGCTTCTGCCACTGCTGGAAGCACCTCTGGAAGTTGATACACTTGTCCCAGCGCTTGTGCCACTGCTGGAAGCAACTCTGGAAGTTGATACACTTGTCCCAGCGCTTCTTCCACTGCTGGAAGCAACTCTGGGAGTTGATACACTTGTCCCTGCGCCTCTGCCACTGCTGGAAGCACCTCTGGAAGTTGATACACTTGTCCCAGCGCTCCTGCCACTCTGGAAGCACCTCTGGAAGTTGATACACTTGTCCCAGCGCTCCTGCCACTGCTGGAAGCAACTCTGGAAGTTGAAACACTTGTCCCAGCTCTTCTGCCACTGCTGGAAGCACCTCTGGAAGTTGATACACTTGTCCCAGCGCTCCTGCCACTCTGGAAGCACCTCTGGAAGTTGATACACTTGTCCCAGCGCTCCTGCCACTGCTGGAAGCACCTCTGGAAGTTGATACACTTGTCCCAGCGCTCCTGCCACTCTGGAAGCACCTCTGGGAGTTGATACACTTGTCCCAGCGCTCCTGCCACTCTGGAAGCACCTCTGGAAGTTGATACACTTGTCCCAGCGCTCCTGCCACTCTGGAAGCACCTCTGGGAGTTGATACACTTGTCCCAGCGCTCCTGCCACTCTGGAAGCACCTCTGGAAGTTGATACACTTGTCCCAGCGCTCCTGCCACTGCTGGAAGAACGTCTGGAAGTTGATACACTTGTCCCAGCGGTTCTGCCACTGCTGGAAGCACGTCTGGAAGTTGATACACTTGTCCCAGCGCTCCTGCCACTGCTGGAAGCACCTCTGGAAGTTGATACACTTGTCCCAGCGCTTCTGCCACTGCTGGAAGCAACTCTGGGAGTTGATACACTTGTCCCAGCGCTTGTGCCACTGCTGGAAGCACCTCTGGGAGTCGATACTCTTGTCCCAGCGCTTCTGCCACTGCTGGAAGCACCTCTGGGAGTTGATACACTTGTCCCAGCGCTTCTGCCACTGCTGGAAGGCTCTGGGAGTTGATACACTTGACCCAGCGCTTCTGCCACTGCTGGAAGCACCTCTGGGAGTCGATACACTTGTCCCAGCGCTTCTGCCACTGCTGGAAGCACCTCTGGGAGTTGATACACTTGTCCCAGCGCTTCTGCCACTACTGGAAGCAACTCTGGGAGTTGATACACTTGTCCCAGCGCTTGTGCCACTGCTGGAAGCAACTCTGGAAGTTGATACACTTGTCCCAGCGCTCCTGCCACTCTGGAAGCACCTCTGGAAGTTGATACACTTGTCCCAGCGCTCCTGCCACTGCTGGAAGAACGTCTGGAAGTCGCTTCACCTGTCCCAGCGCTTCGCCCACTGCTAGAAGTCCACTGGAAGTTGGTACACTTGTCCCAGCGCTTCTGCCACTGCTGGAAGCACCTCTGGAAGTCGATACACTTGTCCCAGCGCTTCTGCCACTGCTAGAAGTCCTCTGGAAGTCGATACACCTATCCCAGTGCTTCTGCCACTGCTGGAAGCACCTCTGGAAGCCCTCTTGCAACATGTTCAGATCCTTCTGTGATTCGCGATGGATTACATCAATGTCCTCAAAACGGTGTCCTCGGAGCCGTTTTAAGCCGCGGGAATAGAAAAAGAACTCTGATGCCAAATCTGGAGAATAGACGAGATGGGGAACAGTATTCATTCTATTTTTATCCAAAACTTGGCGAACAGAAAGAGCTTTGTGCGCAGGCGCATTGTCGTGATGCAGGACCAGTTACCACTCCTCCATTTCTCCGGCCGTTTGCGTCGCACATTCTCCCTTAACGAGTCAGAAATTTCTCTTATTGTAATGCGCCTAAGACCATTTCTCTCACCTGATTGATATTTTCAGCAGAACAGGGTCGTCCCGAACGAGCTGCAGCTGTAACTGATATCACACCACTTTCAAATTTCGAAAACCACTCAAATGCTTGCCAACTTCCTCCCCATAAGCTGTTCTTAACATTTCATGGGCTTCTGTTGCAGTTTTATAGCAACATTTGATGTTTGTTTTGTGTTCTTCGTAATGTGACATTTTTGCTACGCGGAAAAGTCGCAGCTCATGCAAAACACGTGTTCACTTGAGAGGGTCTACCTCGTCACTACATGGTCACAGGAAGTCACGTGACCTCTCATTTTTATCGGGAAGGGACGTTGCATGTACCGTCTGGGTTAGAATTACAGAAATCTCAGCGTCAGCATTGTTGCGAAGCCATTCCGGAAACTTTTTTTTATCACACCTCGTATTTCTTGTTGCTGGTTTCTGTTTTAATATACTTTTAAGATAACATAATTTTGAACTGCTGGTAATGCATAGAAATGGATTTCATCCACATGTCAACCAGCTTTTAAAAGTCATTTTAGCGTAATGTATCACCTTATTTGCTTTCTTCCTACAAGGAAGCAAATAGACCATTTCATAAAATAGATGGAAGGATAAGCTTTTAACAGTAATTTGTTGAGAAAGTCATGTGATATTTTCATGTTGCCAACATTTGAATGACACTATATATTAGGGATAAGCGTCCGGGCTGTACGGTGCGTGATGCACTAGAAACTTTGCAAGGGAACTATTTAAAGTAACTAACGATGTTGTTGCCTGGATACCGCGCAGCTCACTTGTTTTATGAACTACATGTGGCACCATCCTGCAGGAAGTGACGCTACAGAATGAGAACATTTGGTGCGACGGGGCGATGAAAAAGACAACAGTGAAAATAAAGTGACAACGTGCTGCGTCAAACGAAATGGCTGTGTGTGGTTCAGAACAGATGTCGCTTTCTGGGTGACTGAGCCCGCTAGTCTTTTGTTTCACTCTCCTACATACTTGATGTACATTTCGGAAATTGTTCAGTCGTACAAGGAAATGATTGACAGGTTTTGGTCCGTCTGTCTTCTTTTGAATTTTAAATTCAACCGAATTTAACTAGAAAAAAATCTTATGTGTTCCATTCATATGACTTTCTCTACATCTCTGTAACAAATGATTGTTAAAAAGCTTATACTTCTATTTACTTCATGCTAATCGAGAAAAAATTAGCAGAAATAATCTTATTACTTGCTTCCTTGTAAGTAGAAGAGAAATAAGGGAGTACCATAGGTTAAAGTGATAGTCAAAAGCTCTTTGCTATGTGACTGAAGTTCCTTTGTTTGTGTGGACAGGAGTTGACAGATTCCTGTATGAAAAAAAGTATAAGTTTTTCAAAGCTGAAACTAAAAACAAGGAATATCTAAAAAACGATTAACTCCACGAAAAAATATGTTATGTACATATCATATATTATGTTTTAACGTACTATATATTTTTGAGTGGCAAGTTTTTGTGCAGCTCTTACGGTTTAGCACTTATGCAAACTTCCGTAAAATTCATTCAGAATAAAGTAGTCTTCATAGGCTTTACCCAGAAAATTCAAGATAATGCATTTCGTTTAATATGTAAATATACTTAATATACGACATTTTAATCAAATTCGTTATGCCATTTTTGAGAAAATCAAAATTAAAAAAAATCTATGTAAAGAGTAGTTTTGGGTGGGAGGATTTTCTTGAAAATCTTCGTGTCGCATCCTTGGAATATAGTAAAACTAAATACCAAGTTTGGTATTTAACGGTATTTTCGTTTTTGAGCGTGCGCGCACACTCACACACACAGGCGCGTGCGCGCACACTCACACACACATACACTGATTTTTTTTTCCAAAAATGCTTTTCCGAATTCAGGGGGACCTAAAACGTGTAGTTCCGGTAAAATCTCGGTATCGAAATTTTGGGTGCGTTACAATACCTTCTCTATACACTATGTACATAGTACGTGTAGAGAAAGTAAAAACAAGTTTTAGTATATTTAATGTAAATATATTTTAATTAAACGCGTTAGATACATTTGTGCAGGAATACATTTCCGAAAATTGTTCCATGTAAAGAATAATTTCTTGAACATTTTGGAAATGTCGTATTTATTGAAATAAATCAGTAATTAGCAAAAGGTATGATTTGACTATGGTTTCTGAATTATAAGAAGTTATTTTATAATTGACAAAAGTTTCACTATGGTATCTTGTATAGTTTTCAAGAAATCTTGATGTATATCTCAATGAAATTCAGCATGAATTTTATTTTTGTGCCCTTGGAACCTCCCTTCAAATAGATCATCCTTCATCTGTTTTCGTTTGCTGACTCGGTTTACGACCCTTCAGAAACATAACCACTTCGTCTCTCTGATCTACATCGGTGGGAAGGTGCTCCATCTTGCAGGAAGCTTGTATCGATACAGCGTCTCGACAGCTAACCAGGATGGGAGGGGGATCGATTGGTGCTTTTAAAACGATTTGCACGTTTCACCCTTGAACCCGCGTTATCATTACTAGCGTTCGAGTGCTGCCATCTGGCGCTAGAATAGTAAAGCTCTTCTTTACGGCGCTACTTAAAAAATCAGCCTTGGGGTTTATAAAGTCGACAGCATTCAGGTTCCCACAGCTGTTTTTATGTCTTGTTTTGGATACTGCAGTTTAACAGGCATTTAAATCCGGCGTGTAACAGTCACGCGATCCAACACTTCCATGCCACCGAAAACACGCTCTGAGTTTTCCTGAACCCAAAAGAAACGGTTTTACAAAAAGGTCCCCGAGTTTGAACAAATTGCGTAGCCAGAAAAAAATCATGGGAGGTTATGTTTAGGCGTTCATTTGTTTTAAACAATGTATATAAAATCAAATTATAACTACGAGGGCCGTTTTTTTTTTCAACCTCCGATAGCCTTTAAATAAAAGACACGACATAGAAAACAATTATTTTATTACTAAAAGTTTTGTACACTTATGGTTACTTTTCAACTTAATCACCGAAAATATTGAGACATTTATCGTACCTGTGCACAAGCTTTGCAATACCCGCTTCAAAAAATGTTGCCGCCAATGATTTCAAATGAGTATTGACGTTGTTTTGAAGATCTTCGTATTTAACGACGTTTGCGGAGAGCCATTCAAAACAAACGAAGAGGAATGCTGACTTCAGGAATTGTGTTGATCCAGGGCAACGCTCGTCCACACAACCCATCGGCTCCTTGAACAATTTCAGTGGGACATTTTCGATCATCCGCCGTACAGTCCTGACCTGACACCCAGCGACTTTCACCTTTTCCCTGAACTGAAGACGTGGCTAGGAGGGTAGCACTTTCAAACCAACGTCAACGCTCATTTGAAATCATTGGCGGCAACATTTTTTGAAGCGGGTATTGCAAAGTTTGTGCACAGGTACGATAAATGTCTCAATCTTTTCGGTGATTATGTTGAAAAGAAACCATAGGTGTGCAAAACTTTTAGTAATAAAATAATTGTTTTCTATGAAGTTGTCTTTAATTTATAGCCTATCGGATGTTGACAAAAAACGGCCCTTGTATGATTTAAACTGAAAATTTGATGTGTTCCATTCACATGACATTCTCTACACCTCTTTAACAAATTATTACGTTTTTGAACAGCTTAGCGTCCTTTAGTCTAGTTGGTCATATCGGACGATGAATGACTTTGGTAAAATGATGCTTGGGGTCCATGGGACTTAAAGTTATGAATGTATTTCTTACTTTCTCTACAATACCATGTATAGAGAAGCTATGGCATTCCACCCAAAAATTCGTTACTGACATTTCACCGGGAGAACATATTTTTCGGTTCTCACTGAGCCCAAAAAACATTTTTACAAAAATGTCCGCGCGCGCGCGTGTGTGTGTGTGTTTGTGTGTGTGTGTCTGTGGACAGCATAACTCAGAAACGAAAAGACCGTTAACACCAAACTTGGTATTTAGGTTTCGTATCTTCCTAGGATGCGACAAAAGCATTTTCAAGAAAATCCCCCCACCATAAACTACCCTTTACATGGAAAAACTTTTGAAAATTTTGATCTTCTCAAAAATGGCTGTATCGATTTTGATTAAAATCCCGCATGGTAAAGATATTTACCTGCCAAATAAAATATATATCTTGAATTTTCTGGGAATAGCCTCTGAAGACTACTTTATTCTGGATGAATTTTACGGAATTTTGCATAACTGCTAAACCGTAAGAGATGGGGAAAACCTTACCACACAGAGCATGTAGAGGACGTTAAAACACACAATTTGTAATACACATTTTTTTCGTGGAGTTGATCGTTTTTGAGATATTCCTTGTTTTGGTTTAGCTTTGAAAAACTTACACTTTTCTCATACAGGAATTTATCAACTCCTGTCCATACAAACAAAGGAACTTCAGTCACATAGCAACCAGCTTTTGACTATCAGTTTAGGCTATGATGCTCCCTTATTTCGCTTCTACTTACATGGAAGCAAGTAATAAGACTATTTCTGTTAATTTTTCTGAATTGGCATGAAGTAAATAGAAGCATAATCTTTTTAACAATAATTTGTTGCAGAGATGTAGAGAAGGTCATGTGAATGTAACACATTTTTGTTGCAAGTTTTGAATGTAGTTGTAGGGTGCTGAAAGCAGGCTAACATTGATATAGCCACATAATAAGCACAAGCTTATTGATGTTTGCTCTGAAAACTGGAAGCTGTGTGCTCGTTTGTCATAGAGCGGTTACACCCTGTCACACACAGACAGGCCTAACGAGGACCCGGGCTTTTACCCGAATAAAAATGTAATATTTATGTAAGGTAGACGGCGCTTCAGGGTTTCCAAGTAATGTAATCACAAGACAATCTGGAATTCTTTCGTAATCATTGTAGCACTAAGGTTTTGTATAATTCTAGGCTAACCAAGAATATAATCCAACCTGGTTACCTTGGAAACAAAGGAAAATCTGGGAATCGTTCACAATGTACAGCCATAATCATGGTTAAAATATTTGATATAATGCTGGTTAACCAAAAATATAATCCAACCTGGTTACCTCGGAAACACAAGGAAAATCTGGGAATCGTTCACAATGTAGAACCATAATCATGGTTAAAATAAGATTTGATATAATGCTGGTCAACCAAAAATATAATGCAACCTGGTTACCTTGGAAACACAAAGAAAATCTGGGAATAGTACACAAAAGGATAACCACAATTATGGTTAAAGTAAGATTTGATATAATGCTGGCGAACCAACCTGGCCAACCTGGAAAATCTAGAAACCTTTCGCAAAGGACAACCACTGTTTATGGTTAAAGTAAGGTTTGATAACATGCTGGTCATTCAAGAATGTAATGCAACCTGGTTACCTTGGAAACACAAGGAAAATCTCGAAATAATCAGCAAAAGGACAACCACAATTATGGTTAAAGTAAGCTTTGATATAATGCTGGCCAACCAACCTGGCCAACCTGGTTGTCATGGAAAATCTAGAAACCATTCGCAAAGGACAACCACAATTATGGTTAAAGTAAGGTTTGATATAATGCTGGCCAACCAAGTTCTGCTAGTGCTTATTTCGAGTACCAAAATACAGATAAATAATACTCTTTTGTAACAACAGTTTGTAGAGAAAGGCGTTGAATGTAACATGCAGTATTTTTACTTTCTCTACACGTACTATGCACATAGTGTACAGAGAAATATATGAATCCCAAAAAGGAATTTTTAGAAAAGGTCCGTGTGTATGAGTGTGTGTGCCCGTGTGTGTCTGTGTGTAGCATAGCTCAAAAACGAAAATATCATTAAATACCTAACTTAGTATTTAAGTTTGGTATCTTCCAAAGATGCGACACGAAGATTTTCAAGAACCCCCCCCCCCCACAACTAACCTTTACATGGAACTTTTTTCGAGAACTTTTCCTGGGAATTGCCCCTGAAGACTACTTTATACTACATGAATTTTGCGGAATTTTATATAACTGCTAAACCGTAAGAGATTGATATAAAAATGAAGATCTCGTTAACACACACAATTTATGTCACATACATTTTTTTCGTAGAGTTGTTCCATTTTGAGATATTTCTCGTTATTGATTTCAGCTTTAAAAAACTTACACTTTTCTCATACAGGAATTTGCCAACTCGTGTCCATACAAACAAAGGAACATCAGTCACATAGCAACCAGCTTTTGACTATCACCTTAACCTGTGGTAGTCCCTTATTTCGCTTCTACTTACAAGGAAGCAAGTAATAAGACTATTTCTGTTTATTTTTTCTCGATTAACATGAAGTAAGTAGAAGCATAAGCTTTTTAACAAAAATGTGTTGCAGAAATGTAGAGAGAGTTATCTGAATGGTACACAGATTTTTTTTTAAATACTTTTAGCATACGGAAACTTGTGAACTCTTGGGTATACAAATAATCGATTTCAATTCCATAGCAACCTCATTTTAAAACATTTGAAAGTCGGTTTAGCATAGCGTTTTCCCTTCTACTTATAAAGAACTAAGTAATAAGACCATTTCAGCTAATATTTATCTCTATTTAGATAGAAGAATAAGCTTATTAACAAAAAATTGTTACAGAAATGTAGGGAAAGTTGTATGAATGGAACACATCGATTTTATTTTCAACGAATCGATCGTTTTGAGATATTCCTCGTTATTGCTTTTATCTTTGAAAAACTTATACTTTTCTCATACAGAAATTTGTCAACTCCTCCATACAAACAAAGGAACATCAGTCACATGGCAACCAACATTTGACAATCACTTCAACCTAATGTATACCTTTATTTCGCTTCTACTTACAAGGAAGCAAGTAATAAGACGATTTCTGCTAATTTTTTCTCAATTAGCTTGTAGTAAATAGAAGAATAAGCTTTTTAATCATAATTTGTTGTAGAGTTGCAGAGAAAGTCGTGTAAATGCAACACATCAGACTTTTTTTATAATTGTTAGGCTTCGAAGTGGGTACCTGAATTTCATTCAATAAATCTAAGGGTTTTAATATCATAATTGTGTAGTTTTACGGGAGGTGGAACATTATGAAGAAATAATGCACAGTAATACAAGAGCTTCATGTTCTAGTTGAGATTGACATAGGGACATAGTTCCACTCTACGTTCCTTGTATTACAAATACCATGGCTTGGTCTACTGACCTGGAAAATAATATGCGGTCAGAAGGCAAAGAGACAAAACAAACGACAAACATGTATAGAAAAATGTAATGTGTTCCATTCACATGACTTTCTCTACATCTCTATAACAATTTATGATTATTTAGCTTATTCTTCTATCTACTTCATGCTAATCGATATAAATATTAATAGAAATGCCTTTTTGCCAGTAGAAGTGAAATAAGGAATCCACGAGGCTATATTGACAGTCAAATGTTTTAAAATATGATTGCTGTGAATTGAAATCCATTTCTTTACGTGGCCAGGAGTTGACACTTTACCATATCACAAAAGTATTTCAAAGCTGAAACCAAAAACAAGGAATATCTCTAAAACGCTCAACTCTACGAAAAAAAAACGTGTATAACATAAATTGTGTGTTTTAACGAGATCTACATTTTTTGTGGAGTAAATTTTTTCTATCTCTTATGGTTTACTAGTTATGCAACATTCATCCAGAATGAACAGATCTTCAGAAGTTATTCCAATAAAAAAATCTGATGTGTTCCATTCACATGACTTTCTCTACATCTCTGCAACAAATTATTGTTAAAAAGCTTATGGTTCTATTTACCTCACGCTAATCGACAACAAATTAACAGAAACACTCTTATTACTTGTTTCCTTGTAAGTAGAAGCGAAATAAGGGAGTACCATAGGTTAAAGTAATAGCCAAAAGCTGGTTGCTATGTGACTGATGTTCCTTTGTTTGTATGGACAGGAGTTGACAAATTCCTGTATGAGGAAAGTATAAACGTATAAAGTATAATGAAACGAATGTCAAGGAATATCTAAAAAACGATCAATTCCATGAAAAAATGTATAAAATATAAATTTCATGTTTTAACGTGGTCTACATTTTTTGTGTGGTAAGGCTTTGTCCATCTCTTACGGTTTAGCAGTTATGCAAAATTCATCCAGAATAAAGTAGTCTTCAGAGGCTATTCCCAGAAAATTTATTTGGTAGGTAAATATCTATAAAAAAGCTTATACTTTTCTCATACAGGAATTTGTCAATTCCTGTCCACACGAAGGAGCTTTAATCACATAGCTTTTGACTATCACTTTAACCTTTGGTACTCCCTTATTTCGCTTCTACTTACAAGGAAGCAAGTAATAAGACTATTTCTGCTAATTTTTTCTCGATTAGCATGAAGTAAATAGAAGCATAAGGGCTTTAATAATAATTTGAAGAGATTGTGGGGGGATGTCAGGAGGCGATGACCCACATAGCGCTTCTGGTGGAGCCGGAAGTGACCTAGGTAACAAACATGGGAGAATTACCAGTGTTGTTTAATGTGTCTGGGTGCTGCCAATTTGCATTTTAGGGGTTCTTTTATTTGCCCCTAATAGAAACAGTAAATTGAGGGTTTATGAGGCTTGAATCAGAGACCCAATATGTCGTTAATACGTCTGATGATGATGATGTCTGTTATCATTCGTACCAAAGTTTACGAGTTAGGGAAACTCGCTCTTTTTTACTGTGCCACGTTTTTATTTCGTTATAGCGATGTAAAACCGTTCTTTGTTATTAGACGGCAGCAACGTGGGTCTTATGACAGCAATTTTTATTTTGTAGCAGCAGATTTTCATGTACGTTCTGCACGTATTGTTCGTTTTTTATAGCCAATAAAATGTGTTTGTTTGTCGTCGTTGTTTGCAGTGAGGTAATCAAGAAATTCCATCTCAAGTAAAGTAAATTTACTCTAATGATTTTGTGTCCATTAAAAGTTTAGTGTGCTTATTTCTATCTTTCTAATGTTACGTGGACTATATGAAAACGATAGTCAGCTGTTAATATCAAATGTTGATGTCTTTAATTGAGCTTGTGAAATTTTATACGCTCCAGCATTTTACTTTCTCTACACGTACTATATAGGTAGTGTATAGAGAAGATATTCACTCAAAAAATTCGATACCGAAATTTCACCGGAAATACACTTTTATGGCCCTCTGTGTAAAAAATGTTTACTTTCTCTACACGTACTATCTACGTAGTGCTTAGAAAGCGTATTGTATTCCACCTAAAAATTCGATACCGAGATTACACTGAAAATACATGTTTTGGGTTCCTTTGATTTTTTGGAAAAAGGTGCGTGTGTGTGTCTGTGGACAGCATAGCTCACAAACGTAACTTGGTATTCAAGTTCAGTATACATTTCATGGCTAACGAATTTGATTAAAATGTCGTATATTAAAGATATTTACCTGACAAATAAAATTTTTATCTTGAATTTTCTGGGAATAGCGTCTGAAGACCACTTTATGGGGGATGAATTTTACGGAGTGTTGCATAACTGTGAAAGGAACAGAAAATGTTAAAACACACAAGTTATGTTACAACCATATTTTTCATGGAGTTGATCGTTATTGAAACATTCCTTGCTATTGGCTTTAGCTTTAAAATACTTGTCAAATTCGGTTCCATCCATACAAAGGAACTCCAGTCACATAGCAACCAACTTTTGGCTGTCACTTTAACCTATGGTACTCCCTTATTTCGCTTCTACTTACAAGGAAGCAAGTAATAAGACTATTTCTGCTAATTTTTTCTCGATTAGCATGAAGTAAATAGAAGCATAAGCCTTTTAACAATACTTTTTGCAGAGATGTAGAGAAAGTCATGTGAATCGAACGCATCAGACTTTTTTTTTTGTAGAGTCAACCATATTCGAATAATTTGGGATCATTGGTTTCAAATTTTAGCTATTTAGAACTCTCCTCAAACGTGAAGACATCTTTCTTCTTGTTTTTCGTTTCTTCACTTTTGACAACACAAGAGATTGGAGTTTCAATTATTTCACATAGTGGCCGAGACTATCGCTTTAGCCTGTGCATTATCTTATTTCACTTCTACTTACAGAGAAGTAGAGAAAGTCATGTGAATGGAACACATCAGATTTTTTCCAATATACAGAGTGTTAAATGAACTACACCGAAATATTTTCACAGAATATATAGATAACTTAAATAAGTAATTTGAGATATTGCGTTAATATTGCGTTACTTCGTCTGGAATGAAAATAATAATAGTAATAATAATAATAATAATAATAATAAAAAAGCATTTCATCTATGACAGGAATCGAACTTATGCCCTTTGGAATAGCAGCTTCCCGCGTTACGCATTAAGCCACCAGAGCAGTTGAAAAAACACCTCCAAAGTAGGCTACGTAACTCAAGAACGTAGTTAATGAATGCTCAGTGTCGCACTGTCAAGTGATTAGTTCGAGATTTTACAGATTTTTGCGACATTAAATCTTGAGAACGCTAGTAACGAGCTGTTAAAAATCGATATTTCTATACTCGGGAAGCAGTTTTAAAGACATTTTTACATTCTCTACACGTACTATGTACATAGTGTATACAGAAGGTATTGCATTCCACCCAAAAATTTCGATGCCGAGATTTCCCCTGAAATAAACGTTTTGAGTCCCCCTGAAAAAAAAAAGCATTTACAAAAGTGTCTGCGCGCGCGTGTGGTCTGTAGAAAGCATACCTCAAAAACGAAAAGACCGTCGAATACCAAACTTGGTATTTAAGTTTGGTTTCTTCCAAGGATGCGATACGAAGATTTTCAAGAATATCCTCCCACCCCACTACCCTTTACATGGAAACATTTTCGAAAATTTAGTTTTTTAAAAATGGCTTTAACGATGTTGATTAAAATTCGTATATTAAAGATATTTACATACCAAATAAAATGTATATCTTGAATTTTCTGGGAATAGCCTCTGAAGAGCACTTTATTCTGGATGAATTTTGCTTAACTGCTAAACGGTGAAAGATGGACAAAATACTTACTGCACAGAAAATGTTGATCTGATAAAAACACACGATTTATGTCCTTTACATTTTTGTTGTGGAGGGAACCGTTTCCGAGATATTCCTCGTTTTTGGTTTCAATTGTGAGTACTTACACTTTTCTCAGACAGGAAGTTTCTTTTGTTCTACTCCTGGCCAAGCAAAGAAGCGATTTGCAATGACAATCGCATAGCGACAGCTTTTTAAAACATTTGACTATCGGTTTAGCCTAGTGCATTCCCTTATTCTATGTGTCCAAGTTAGTGCTCCTGAGCTTGTCAGAATGTAAAGGTTTGACGAAGAAGAAGGCTATTGACAAGAGACAGTCGCTGCCCACCTGTTGTGTTCCCCAGGGCGCTGCTATATGTACACAATCCACCTCTTCACGATGTGGCAACGTGTTTTAAAATTCTGCTCAATGGAGATGTTTACAAGACACAGTCTGCTTTGTTGTCGAGAACAACGTCGCAACTGGGACCAACAATGTTCTGGAGAGGGATTGTTATTGCCTGCCCGGTTCTCGTCTAGTGGTGCGCGAACCATGTCGGGCCCGTGTAGCTACACTCCGTCTCAATTATGCTGAATTAGAGATACTGCGCACCGTTGTAGGTAACCCTTGACTGTCTAATCCCAAGCAGTACCACTTCCATGCAACTCTGGGACTGCCTCCCAGTGGTTATATTGTAGCTGGTTTTCTTTAATTTCTCTACTTCCTACATAGCACAACAGTAAAAATCTGATGTGTTCCATTCACATGACTTTTTCTACATCTCTGCAACAAATAATTGTTAAAACGCTTATGCTTCTATTTACTTCGTGATAATCGAGAAAAAATTAGTCTTATTACTTGCTTCCTTGTAAGTAGAAGCGAAATAAGGGAGTAGCATAAGTTAAAGTGATACTCAAAAGCTGCTTGCCCTGTGACTGAAGTTCTTTTTTTTTCCTTTCTTTTTTTATATTGTTTCATTTATATAGCCCCCTCAGGGTCATATCGGGGGCTTTGCACTTCATACAACTCGTTGTCAGTAGGTTTGAATCATTTTGTTTTCTTAAAGCACACGCACATTCACTCTCGCATACATACCTCCAGACTCTGTGGGGGATAGGGAATAATTCTGGCTAAAGAAACATTCCCCGCCCCAGCCGGGAATCGAACCCGGGCCTTCCGGGTGAGAAGTCAGCTCGCTGACCACTCGACCACGGAAGCAGTCTTTCTTTGTTTGTATGGACACGAGTTGGCAAATTCCAGTATGAGAAAAGCATAAGTTTTTCAAAGCTGAAAACAAAAATTAGGAATATCTCAAGAACGATCAACTCCACGAAAAAATGTATATGATATATATTGTGTGTTTTAGGGTGCTTTACACTTTTATGCGTTAATTTTTTGTCCATCTCTTACGGTTTAGCGGTTATGCAAAATTCCGTAAAATTCATCCAGAATAAAGTAGTCTTCAGTGGCTATTCCCAAAATATTTAAGATATACATTTTATTTGTCAGGTAAATATCTTTATTATACGACATTTTAATCAAAATCGTTAGAGCCATTTTTTAGAAAATCAATATTTTCGAAAAAAGTTCCATGCAAAGTGTAGTTGGGGGTGAGGGGATTTTCTTGAAATTCTTCGTGTCGCATCCTTGGAAGATACCAAACCTAGATACCAAGTTTGTTTTTTAACGGACTTTTCGTTTTTGAGCTATGCTGCCCACAGTTACACACACACACACAGACACACACATTTTTATAAAAATGCTTCTTTGGATTCATGAGGTCTTAAAACATGTATTTCCGGTTAAATCTCGGTATCGAAATTTTGGGTGCATTAAAATACCTTCTCTATACACTATGTATATAGCACGTATAGAGAAAGTAATATGGTGTTTCTTTAACATTATTTTCTCTAGCTGCTCTGCAAACAAACATTTTATTTCTACACAATACTAATCGAGATAAACATTAGCAGAACGTTCTAATTACTTACTTCCTTATAAGTAGAAGGCAACTAAAGGAATGTGCTATGCTGAAGTGATAGTCAAATATTTTAGAAGCTGTCGTTATTAAGTTGTCATTGCAAATGGCTTCTTTTCATGCCCAGGAGTAGAACAAAAGAACAACGGATACTCCCGTCAAAGAAAAGTATAAGTACTTTACAATTTAAACCATAAACAAGGAATATCCGGAAACGGACAGACAGACAGACAGACAGACAGACTATCAGACACATACAAACACGTACCTTTTTGCAAAAATGTTTTTTTTGGATTAAGTGGGGCCCAAAACATATATTTCTGGTGAAATCTCAATATCGAATTTTTGGGTGCATTCTCTATACACTATGTACATAGTACGTGTAGAGAAAGTAAAAAGTCTTGTGAACGGAACACATCAGACATTTACTTTATAGGACACTCTTAAATAATCATATTTTATGGTTAAAATTTAGTTTAATACGAAACTATCTCTAGAGCAGCATTCTGTTTCTATAGGAGTGTTTAAGGGAAACGGAACTTATTAATCCAGACGGGCAGTAAAAGATTTAACATGCTTGCTTTTTGCATTCAAGGACCGTAAAAACATACATTTCTAAACATACATTTCTAGTGAAATATCGAAATCGAATTTTGGATTGTATCTATGTATTTCCTCTACCTTACTATATGTAGTAAAGAATGTAAAAATTCTATTAAGTAATATGGCTACAATGATTTAAAGCCCCCCCCCCCCAATTGCACAGGTATAGGCTGTAACCTGAGCCAGCTCATAGTGAAATGTACACATGTTTACTTCACTGCCTGAATTGTTTTGTTACTTATGCCGTTCTTCCTCTAATTCACAAACAGGTATGTATGTTCAGTCACATGTGCCTGAAGTTCATAGAAAACAATTATTTTATTACTAAAAGTTTTGTACACTTATGGTTACTTTTCAACATAATCATCGAAAAGATTGGGACATTTATCGTACCTGTGTGCAAGCTTTGCAATACCGGCTTCAAAAAATGTTGCCGCCAATGATTTCAAGTGAGCATTGACGTTGTTTTGAAAATCTTCGTACTTTACGACGTTTGCGGAGAGCCATTCAAAACAAACGAAGAGGAATGCTGACTTGAGGAATTGTGTTGATCCATGACAACGCTCGTATACACACTGCTGGCACAACCCATCGGCTCCTTGAACAATTTCAATGGGACATTTTCCACCATCCGCCGTACAGTTCTGATCTGGCGACCACCTTTGCCCTGAACTGAAGACGTGGCTACGAGGGCAGCACTTTCAAACCAACCAACATCTTAAAAACAACGTCAATACTCATTTGAAATTATTGGCGGCAACATTTTTTGAAGCGGGTATTGAAAAGCTTGTACACAGGTACGATAAATGTCTCAATCGTTTCGTGATTATGTTGAAAAGTAACCATAAGTGTACAAAACTTTTAGTAATAAAATAATTGTTTTCTATGAACTTGTATTTTATTTATAGCCTATCGGAGGTTGAAAAAAAAAAAAAAAAAAGACGGCCCTCGTAACGCTTGGATGCTGTCGGGGTTACAGTTCAGAATATTTTTATTTTATGGTTGAAGGTTAGTTTAATACGAAATTATCCTTGAAATAGATCCTATTTCTATAGCAGTGTTTAAAGAAAACGGGAACTAAATTCCGACGGGCAGTAAAGGTTGAACATGGTTGCTTTTTGCATTCAGAGGGCGTCCAAACATGTATTTCTGGTGAAATATGACTTCGAATTTTGGATGAAATATAAAACTTCCGCTACCTACTATATGAAGTAGAGAAGGTGTAAGTATCATGGCTACAATCATTTAAAAAGCCCAAATAAAGTTTATTTTGACCAGTTCTACGTGTAAAAGTGTTGCCTGAGATCTGAGCTAGCTTATAGACAGATGTTCATATGTTTACCACACGTTGCTAGGTTACCAAATTGCCTCGTCTTTGTAACCTACTTTTGCCGAGCCTTTTGTGGAACGTTTGTTATCATTTCCCATTGTGCAGAACAAATGACAATACCGTTACCTAGATACGCACTTGTTATTTCTTTCTTTCTTCGCCAGCACCGAAATGAAGCCATGTCGATCAAAGAGAAACTTTAATGATCAGAAGATCTTGCCTGTGTATTTATTAATGTTTGCTCTTGCATACCATTTGCATTCTTACTCAGTTACTCTCCGAGGACTTGGGCAAGTTAAATATTTACAGCGTTCGCTCTAGCAGTGCTGCTATCTGACGTCCGAATCGGAAAAGGGTAGAGAACAAAATACTAGCAGCCACAAACATTACAGCTATGGAGACAAGAGATAGGATATGCCCTATCCTTATGTATTGTGGTTGGCTTTTATCAAGCTGCCATATTTTGATTCTACACTTCTGAGATGAGTACGACTTTTTTGGGCTAAATGTGCAACCAAAAAAAAGAGTTTTTGGTGTTAAACGTCCAGTTAGAGTGTAAGTTTTAAACCACTATAATGGTCAATACGTGTGTGGTATTTGGTTGTAGTTTCTCGAATAGCAGAAACATAAACAAGGAAAGGGAAATGTGTTTCAATACATAGGTTAGGGTGCTTGTTTAAGTGACTTTGTGGTGTTAAATGCCAACTAAGTAGTACATTTAGAGTGTAGGTTTTAAGCTAGTGTAATGGTAAATACATGTATAGTATTTGGTTGTAGTTTCTCAAATAGCAGAAGCCAAAGCACGGAAAGGGAAATGTGTTTCAATACATAATTTAGGAAACTTATTTAAGTGATTTTGTTGTGTTAAAATGCCAATTAAGTAGCACCTTTGTACTGGAGGTTTAAAACCAGTATAATGGTGAATACCTGGGTGGTGTTTGGTTGTAGTTTCTCGAATAGCAGTAGCAAAATCAAGGAAAGGGAAAAGTGTTTCAATACATAGGTTAGGGTTGTTATTTAAGTGACTTTGTGGTGTTCAATAATCAGTTAAGCAGTACATTTTGAGTGTAGGTTTTAAAGCAGTGTAATGGTGAATACGTGTGGGTATTTGGTTGAAGTTTCTCGGATAGCAGAAACATAAACAAGGAAAGGGAAATGTGTTTCAATACATAGGTTAGGGTGCTTGTTTAAGTGACTTTGTGGTGTTAAATGCCAACTAAGTAGTACATTTAGAGTGTAGGTTTTAAGCTAGTGTAATGGTAAATACATGTATAGTATTTGGTTGTAGTTTCTCAAATAGCAGAAGCCAAAGCACGGAAAGGGAAATGTGTTTCAATACATAATTTAGGAAACTTATTTAAGTGATTTTGTTGTGTTAAAATGCCAATTAAGTAGCACCTTTGTACTGGAGGTTTAAAACCAGTATAATGGTGAATACCTGGGTGGTGTTTGGTTGTAGTTTCTCGAATAGCAGTAGCAAAATCAAGGAAAGGGAAAAGTGTTTCAATACATAGGTTAGGGTTGTTATTTAAGTGACTTTGTGGTGTTCAATAATCAGTTAAGCAGTACATTTTGAGTGTAGGTTTTAAAGCAGTGTAATGGTGAATACGTGTGGGTATTTGGTTGAAGTTTCTCGGATAGCAGAAGCATAAACAAGGAAAGGGAAATGTGTTTCAATACATAAGTTAGGGCACACATTTAATTGACTTTGTGGTGTTAAAGATCAATTAAGTAGCACATTTGGACTTAGGTTTAAGACCAGTATAATGGCGAATACGTGTTTGGTTGTAGTTTTTCGAATAGCAGAAGCAAAAACAAGGAAAGGGAGTGTTTTAATACATAGGTTAGGGATCTTATTTAAGTGATTTTGTGGTGTTAAATATTCAGTTAAAGAGTATATTTAAAGTGTAAGTTTTAAACTACTATAATGGTTATTACGTGTGTGATGTTTGGTTGTTGTTTCTCGAATAGTGGAAGCATAAACAAGGAAAGGCGATTTTTCATGGTATACTTAGCGAAATATTTCAATACACAGGTTAGTGTACTTATTTAAGTTATTTTTCAGAGATATACTTAGTGAAATATGTTATACATATCAACAGAACGATTCTGTATTGTTTGATAGATTTCCAACCGTTGAGAAGCAGACAAAATTGGCAATCTACTCCGGTTTATAAGAAACCTCTTGTTAATTCGCACATTTAGCAGCAGCTATCGTGAGAAATAATTACTGTCAAATTATGATACCAGAACCGTGAGAAACGGGGGCGTGTTCCTCGGACTCGGAATGCAAGGCATACAGTCCAAAGTGATAGTCATTATAACATTAGGGATATTCTGTGATACTTGTAACCCTTTGTGCTTTCTCTTTACGTACTATGTACATACAGAAGGTATTGCACTCCACTTAAAAATTCGATACCGAGATTTCACCGGAAGTATGTTTTAGGGTTCTCTGTATCAAAAAAAAAAAAATATTCAGAAAAAGATCCGTACGTCTGAGAACACGATAGCTAAAAAACGAAAAGTCAGTAAAATACCAAACTTGTTATTTAAGTTTAGTATCTTCCAGAGATGCGACACGAAGATTTTCAGAAAAATCCCCCCACCCCAAACTGCCTTTTACATGGAAGTTTTTTCGAAATTTTTGATTTTCTTAAATATGGCTCTAACGATTTTGATTAAAATATCGTATATTAAAGATATTTATCTGACAAATAAAATGTATATCTTGAATTATCTCTGTAGACTACTTTATTCCGGATGCATTTTACGGAATTTTGCATAACTGCTAAATCGTAACAGATGGACAAAAACTTACCGCATAAAAATTGTAGAGCTCATTGAAACACACAGCTTATGTTATATACATTTTTTTTCGTGGAGTTGACCGTTTTTTAGATATTCCTTGTTTTTGGTTTCAACTTTTAAAAGCTTATACTTTTGTCACACAGGACTTTGTCAACTGCTGTCCATACAAACAAATGAATTTCAGTCACTAGCAACCAGCTTTTGACTAATTTTTTCTCGATTACAATGAAGTAAGTAGAAGCATAAACTTTTTAACAATAATTTGTTGCAGAGATGTAGAGAAAGTCATGTGAATGGAAGACTACAGATCTTTTTTACTTAAAAACCTTGACAGATATTGTGTGAGGTATTGTGTAGAATCGCAAGACGGCGACTCGTGCTTGAGCTAAACGCCAGACATATTTCCTCGCAGTGGTTTACAGTATAGAGACAGTGGAGATAGATAAAGGGACATTACTGCGTCATACATATGCATCGGAGTTTGTCATCAACATTTTATTTTGGAATTTTATTCGTCCCTGCGGGCAGTCGGCGAGCAGCTGGAATATTTCCAAATGGGTCGCTTTGTTTCCGAAATGAGGGGTGGGGCAAATACCTTTAAAGAAACCAAGCAATGACTCCAGCAACCTAAAAATTAAATTTGGAAAACAGGGAGGTGCCGTGAATGTATTCACTGTCCTCCTTTGTAAATAAATCAAAACTGGGGTTTTAAAATCATAACTTTAGCCCTAGATTAAACATGCCCATGGAACAGTTTTTTGACTTTCTCTATACGTACTATGTACATAGTGTATAGAGGAAGTATTGTATTCCACCCAAAATTTCGATACCGAGGTTTCACCGGAAATACATGTTTTAGGACCCCCTGAATCAAAAAAAAAAGCATTTTCAGAAAAAGGTCCGTGTGTATGTATGTGTGTCTGTCTGTCTGTCTGTCTGTCTGTGTGTCTTTGGACAGCATAGTTCAAAAACGAAAAGACCGTTTAATACTAAACTTGGTATTCAGGTTTGGTATCCTCCAAGGATGCGACACGAAGATTTTCAAGAAATTCCCCCCCCCATCACTCAACTACCCTTTACATAGAAAATTTTTCGAAAATTTTGATTTTCTAAAAAATGACTTAATTTTCATTAAAATCCCGTATATTAAAGATATTTACATACCAAATAAAATGTATATCTTGAATTTTCTGGGAATTGCCTATGAAGACCTAGTTATTCGGGATGAATTTTGCGGAATTTTGCATAACTAGTAAACCGTATGAGATAGACAAAACTTAGTAGAAAATGTAGAGCTCGTTAAAACAAACAATTTATGCTATACACACTTTTTACTTTTCTCTACATGTACTATGTACATAGTGTATAGATGAAGTATTGTATTGCATCCAAAAATTCCATACCGAAATGTCACCAGAAATATATGTTTTAGGGTCCCCTTTATAAAAAAATTTAGAAAAAGGTCCGTGTGTGTATGTGTGCGTGTGAACACGACAACTCAAATACGAAAAGTCGGTAAAGTACCAAACTTGGTATTTAAGTTTAGTATCTTCCCAGTATGCGACACAAATATTTTCAAAAAAATCCCCCGCCCTTAACTACCCTTTACATAGAATTTATTTCGAAAATATTGATATTCTCAACATTGGCTCTAACGATTTTATTAAAGATATTTACCTGACAAATAAAATGTATATTTTGACTTTTCTGGGAATAGCCTCTGAAGACTACTTTATTCTGAATGAAATTTGTTGAATTGTGCGTAACTAGTAAACCGTAAGAGATAAACAAAAACTTAGTACAGAAAAAAAAATGTAGATCACGTTAAAACACACAATTTATAATCATATATGCTTTTTCGTGGAATTGACCATTTCTGAGATATCCCTTCTGTTTTAAAATACCTAAACTTTCTCACATGGAAAGTTGTAAGCTCCAGGCTCTGCATGGAAACGGATTACAACCACATGGCAACCAGATTTGAAAAGATTTGACTATCGTTTTAGTATAGTGTATTCCCTTATTTATGCCTTACTTACAATAAAACAATTAGTTATGACAATTTCTGTTAATGATTACCTTGAATATCATAAAGTAGATAGAAGAATATGCTTTTTAACAATAATTTGTTGCAACAATGTGGAGAAAGTCATGTGAAAATATATTATTGTCTGTAACAGGGAATCCTAAGGTGTTCTGGCACTAGATTAATGCAGGTTTACACAATATTGCTATGATGAGAATAGTACTGTACAATTTGAACAGGGAATCCTAAGGTGTTCTGGCACTAGATTAATGCAAGTTTACACAATATTGCTATGATGAGAATAGTACTGTACAATTTGAACACAGATAGTTTATCAGTTATTAATATCGAGAACTCGCAAGCAACTGCCAAAGTGTCGTCGAAAAGTGCTCCTGGGTCTAATCTTTCATGTACTGTATCAGACCCACACCACTGAGGAAGTGCGAGGTCATGTGTCCAAGGATCAATAGCAAAGTGTTCTACCTCCAAAGCGGGTAGGAGTTATCCGGACGAATAAAGCTTTCTGGAGTACCTAACTTTCCCAGGAAGGTTATGGCGATGATATACACAGCAGACAGTGCAGCAGACGGAGCTTCTTCTTCGACTCGTTAAGATGGCCAAGAAGAGACAGCGCAGACTCGCCGCTGCTAAGGCAGCACCCGACGCCTCTTCCTCGGCAGCTGCCCTTGTTAGGGCAACTCCTGGTCGTCGAGGCCAGCAAGATGGAACGTTACCGGCCCTGCCGTCGCTGTTGTGCCTTCGGGCATACAGCCGACTCCTGCTCCTCGTCGCCGCGGTGCCAACACCACCGCTGAGTGCACTGAGCACAATCTACGCCGTCGCCGCCGGTTCTGTGCCACCTGCCGTGGCACAGGACATTTCACAGGGCAAGCGCAGTGCCCTCTCTACCCAAGGAGCAGCACTTCTTCACCACCTCCTGCGCGCCGCACCACTCCACCGCAGCCATCAACCACCGAGGCCTCACCACCTGCACTCTCATCAGACGCAGCGACGCGAGAAGCCATTCAGGACCTCCACGCGGAGATCCTGAACGTCGGCGCTCGACTAGCTGCCCTGGAAGAGACATGCAGCCTCCTCACACAGAAGCTGCAGGAATTGCAAGCTTCTAACGCCGCAGCAGTCAGCAGACTACAGCCGCCGACCTGTCCACCAGAATCGACGCCCTCATGCAGCCTCTGAGGCAGGTTCTCCTGCAGCAAGCTGCTTACTCTGCTGAGCTGTTCCAGTCAAAACGTCAGCAACCCAACACTGCTCCTCCTCCTGTACAGGCTGAGGGGCACGCACGGCTCGGGAATGCCCGACCACCAACACAGTGGAAGACTACTGGGAGCTTCGCGGAGCAATTCCGAAGCAGGTATAATCCGTAAGATCTACGTCCTATTCTCTCCTCAATTTCCACCCTTTATTTCCTTTCCAATATCACCTCTACTCCCTAGGCTGCAGTCAGGTTCCATGGCTGTTAGCCTAGAAACAACCTTTCACCCGCTCCCGCACAACGTGCGGCAGCTTCCTATCTTTCGCCGACTAACGCGGGTGCATCAGCGGGACCGCGCAAAGCCACGAGATTCTCAACAAACTACCGTTATAACGTGGAGGTTTTTTTTAGTGGGTATGCCGCACGAGGAAGCGGAGAGTCCCACATATCCTCCCAGCCATTGCACTTCGGCTGGGGGTTGAATGCGTAATGCATTTTTCCCCTCCACGGTAAAAAAAAAAAAAGTAACACGGAGCAATACAGTATCCGGTTGACGACAATGAGGGTATATCGGGGAGTTACTCAGGCGAATAGCTGCCAGCGTCGGTACGATATCATGAATTGCTTGTTGCAAGAATCTACGCGATATAATACAGTATCCGGTTGATGGCAGTGAGGGAATATCGGGGAGTTACTCAGGCGAATAACTGCCAGCGTCGGTACGATATCATGAATTGCTTGTTGCAAGAATCTACGCGATATAATACAGTATCCGGTTGACGACAATGAGGGTATATCGGGGAGTTACTCAGACGAATAACTGCCAGCGTCAGTACGATATCATGAATTGCTTGTTGCAAGAAGCAACGCGATATAATACAGTATCCGGTTGATGGCAGTGAGGGAATATCGGGGAGTTACTCAGGCGAATAACTGCCAGCGTCAGTACGATATCATGAATTGCTTGTTGCAAGAATCTACGCGATATAATACAGTATCCGGTTGACGACAATGAGGGTATATCGGGGAGTTACTCAGGCGAATAGCTGCCAGCGTCGGTACGATATCATGAATTACTTGTTGCAAGAAGCAACGCGATATAATACAGTATCCGGTTGACGACAATGAGGGTATATCGGGGAGTTACCCAGGCGAATAGCTGCCAGCGTCGGTACGATATCATGAATTACTTGTTGCAAGAAGCAACGCGATATAATACAGTATCCGGTTGATGGCAGTGAGGGAATATCGGGGAGTTACTCAGGCGAATAACTGCCAGCGTCAGTACGATATCATGAATTGCTTGTTGCAAGAATCTACGCGATATAATACAGTATCCGGTTGACGACAATGAGGGTATATCGGGGAGTTACTCAGGCGAATAGCTGCCAGCGTCGGTACGATATCATGAATTACTTGTTGCAAGAAGCAACGCGATATAATACAGTATCCGGTTGACGACAATGAGGGTATATCGGGGAGTTACTCAGGCGAATAGCTGCCAGCGTCGGTACGATATCATGAATTGCTTGTTGCAAGAAGCAACGCGATATAATACAGTATCCGGTTGACGACAATGAGGGTATATCGGGGAGTTACTCAGGCGAATAACTGCCAGCGTCAGTACGATATCATGAATTGCTTGTTGCAAGAATCTACGCGATATAATACAGTATCCGGTTGACGACAATGAGGGTATATCGGGGAGTTACCCAGGCGAATAGCTGCCAGCGTCGGTACGATATCATGAATTGCTTGTTGCAAGAAGCAACGCGATATAATACAGTATCCGGTTGACGACAATGAGGGTATATCGGGGAGTTACCCAGGCGAATAGCTGCCAGCGTCGGTACGATATCATGAATTACTTGTTGCAAGAAGCAACGCGATATAATACAGTATCCGGTTGATGGCAGTGAGGGAATATCGGGGAGTTACTCAGGCGAATAACTGCCAGTGTCGGTACGATATCATGAATTGCTTCATATCAAAGGAAGCAAACTGCGTACGGAAGGACAGCGCCGCTGAAATTCTTCCAGAGTTGTTGATAGTTCAGATGCAGTGGCGCGACTCGTGGAAGACGCATTGACGGACCTTCGCATTCTTGAAGCAGTTCCTGATGGATGCGTCGTGCCAGATTCCCTCCGGGTTTGATCAAGATGGACTTAAGTAACACCATTCCAAGAAATATGTATGGAGGTATTGTAAAGCAACTGGAATTCAGCGAAGATCCACAGGACTACACAGGTGAACAGTAGTGGACCAAGACTGTACCACGAGGCCGAAAAACTGGAATTCCTGTCTTGGATATGCCTCCCACGGCTAAGAAACAATGCTAGGCACTTGAAGCTAACATTTAACATTGCGCAGATAAATACAAAGTAGACATTACCACATGAAATACCATTATTCTTCTCACAGATTACATATTTTTAGAAACACCTCCTTGCTGGTTAAGACGACACTATGGTGGAAAATTACTAAAAATACCAAACAACAATACTTGGCCTTAAATGTGTGTATTTCAATATACAATAATAACTATAAAACTGAGTATAGTAATATATTTCAACGTTTATAAAGCAGGTCTCACACCGGGTGCTTCTACTTGCCCCGTCATCATCACCGATTATTTAACCTGGGCCCTCCCCATCCTAAACTAAGGCGAGATAGAGCACCCGGCGGGCCTCACCAACAGCATATTTCCGGCCGTGAAATAGAAACTGTTTTGACGGCAGAGTGCAGCTTAACTCGGACCAAATGACTGCAGTTTTCCTTTGCTTTATATATGAGGGCCGTTTTTTTTCAGCCTCCGATAGGCTATAAATAAAAGACAAGTTCATAGAAAACAATTCTTTTATTACTAAAAGTTTTGTACACTTATGGTTTCTTTTCAACATAATCACTGAAAAGATTGAGACATTTATCGTACCTGTGCACAAGCTTTGCAATACCCGCTTCAAAAAATGTTGCCGCCAATGATTTCAAATGAGCATTGACGTTGTTTTGAAGATCTTCGTTGGTTCGAAAGTGCTGCCCCCCTAGCCACGTCTTCAGTTCAAGGAAAAGGTGAAAGTCGCCAGGTCAGGACTGTACGACGGATGATCTAAAATGTCCCATTGAAATTGTTCAAGGAGCCGATGGGTTGTGTGGACGAGCGTTGTCATGGATCAACACAATTCCAGAAGTCAGCATTCCTCTTCGTTTGTTTTGAATGGCTCTCCATAAACGTCGTAAAGTACGAAGATCTTCAATACAACGTCAATGCTCATTTGAAATCATTAGCGGCAACATTTTTGAAGAGGGTATTGCAAAGCTTGTGCACAGGTACGATAAATCTCGGTGATTATGTTGAAAAGTAACCATAAGTGTACAAACATTTTAGTAATAAAATAATTGTTTTCTATGAACTTGTCCTTTATTTATAGCCTATCGGAGGCTGAAAAATAAACGGCCCTCGCATTACTCTGAATTGTGTAAACAGGCCGTGAGAGTTGATAGATATTATTGATTAAAGTTTTCTACAGTAAAGTTATGGTCGACCGTAGCCCTGAATGGGTTAAGAGGGAAGTTGCTTCGCTTTCCAACCAATCATCATTATTTTGAATTTCTGCTAACACAAATAAAGTAAAATCATGTCACTTTCTTGAAGTGGAAATATTGTCTCCAGCTTATACAGACACAAGTTAGAATTCTTCAAACTATAGTCTTACTATCTGAAGTTGTCTCAACACCAGTATACAACAGTAATCCCATAGTTATCACTTCTGCGTACTTCATTATTTATATGAAGCACGTGGTTAACACCTCAGAGTCTTGTTTAACTTCTATGCTCATGTCGGGCACTTTGCTTTATGGGCAACTGCTCCCTGAACTGTAGGATTTCTTAGCGTTAGCTTGTTTCAACTGCACTACTAACACAAACACACACATAATTCCAGACTCGATGGGCGAAAGGGAATGATTCTAATTAAAGAAAATTTCACCGCCCCAGCCAGGAATAAAAATTGAGACCTCTGAGTGAAAAGCCATAACGCTGTAGTATTTCTCCAGGAAGCTACCCTGACAACAATTAATATAATAAATTCCTTCCTGTGTATATTATATATGCACATTAGCTATAACCTCTAATGTTTCCATATTAAACAAGTCGAAAAGTGTGTGGTAATTCTCAACTTGGTTACCATGGAAACAGTTAATGTAGTGCAGTTGTTTCCTGTACATTAGGAATATAACAACATGTGCTGTTTCCATAGTAACCAGGTAGAAAAGTGTGTAGTAATTCTCAACTTGGTTACCATGGAAACAGTTAATATAGTGCAGTTCGTTCCTGTACATTAGGAATATAACAACATTTACTGTTTCCATAGTAACCAGGTCGAAAGGTGTGAGGTAATTCTCAACTTGGTTACCATGGAAACAGTTAATATAGTGCAGTTCGTTCCTGTACAATTAGGAATATAACAACATTTACTGTTTCCATAGTAACCAGGTGGAAAAGTTCGTTCCTGTGCATTAGGAATATAACAGCATGTGCTGTTTCCATAATAACCAGGTCGTAAAGTGTGTGGTAGTTTTCAACTTGGTTTCATGGAAACATTTAATATAGTGCAGTTCTTTCCTGTATTATTCTAGAAGAATACATATTTAATGATAATATTTACAAGTAAAGGAAAAGGTGTTAAACCCCCTCTAAATTCCAGGGCACCAAACTTGTTTAAGGCTCATGAATTTTTTATTGAACTTCCTATGCTTTTCCCACCACATTAGGTAATATATAACCTGGGCTGGAATATACGAGCGTCTTGATGGGTCATTTGCCCCGAACTTGATGAAATAAATGCAATTCAGGCTCTGGTAATACAGCTCCTTTTTGTCGTATTGTTTTACGGATCTTAAATCTTGATTTTGCTCCTTTATGGCATCATGCAATTTATCGCGCACGCCAGGCACTTGTGTTTGTCTCTCAGTTTATGCTAAAGTAAAAACAAGGCCGCCTGCATAAATATCGCCTATAAATTTGTAGTTCGGACTCTCGGCGTGGCCCTCCGTGATAAACTGCCGCAGATATAAATCCCACGGCCGGATGTTGTGCGCGTCGCTATTATTATTACTATTGTTATTATTTGTTACAGCAGTTTACTGTCATACTATGCCCTCCAACATTATTTCGCTTTGAAATAATTTAAGGCGGTGATGTGGCAGAGTGGTTATAGCGCCTGCTTCTAACCCAGGAGGCCCGAGTTCAGTCCCAGGTGACGTGGGGTTTGTGGTGAAGAAGTGGGTTTACTCCAGAACCTCCGCCATTCATTTCACGAATTCCTTTACCGCACTTCTTGTGATCCATTCATTTCACCAATTTCTTCATCAACCTTCTGGTGATCCATTCATTTCACCAATTCCTTCATCAACCTTCTTGTGATCCATTCATTTCACCAATTACTTCATCAACCTTCTGGTGATCCATTAATTTCACCAATTTCTTCATCAACCTTCTGGTGATCCATTCATTTCACTAATTCCTTCATCAACCTTCTGGTGATCTATTCATTTGACTAATTGATCCATCACCATATTTCTCCGGATCTTCTCGTTTCCTCCACCATTCAGTTCCCCATTTGCTCCATTACATTTCTTGTTAGCAATTCATTCCATCAATTGCTCCATCATCACATATCTTCGGATTCTCCGCTTTCCTCTGCCATTCATTTCACCAATACATTTATTGTCATCCATTCACTCCAATGATTGCTCCATCACATTTCTCCGGATCTTCCGATTTCCTCCACCAATTGCTCCATCATCACACTTCCCGCCATTCATTTCGCGTTTATTTCAAATCATCTATTTCCTGACTCCATACCGTTGGGATCATCATTCATCCCTGGGTACTGTGACAATGCCATCCGTGTGTGCGACCGCTCATGTTCGCTCTGGTATGCGGCGGGAGCTGAACATCACAGTTCGATGTTAAACAACGCGTGTCGCAACAGGATCCTTGGGAACATGAAACACTTCTCTTCTCACATCATATTTTTTATCGATATTGGAGATGTTTCTCCCAGCTTCGATTTCTAGTACCTTCAAGAGGTTTCCAGAAAGTCTATAATGGCATTTTCTCGCTATAAAAGGATGAAAAACTATAGTGACTTGTGATTTGTACTGACAGTCAGTCATAAAAACATACATTTTCGGTGAAATTCTGGTACTACTTTTCGTTTACTTTAGGCATGCAGAAAAAGAGTAAAATTGTTGTAAACCGTGATACAAAAATTCCACGAAGAGTGAAAGTGAGTGCTCGTTTCTTAATAAACATCTGATGTGCTCCATTGACACGACTTTCTCTTAATATCTAATAAAAATTATTGTTATAAAGTTTATACTTCTATGTACTTCATGCTAGTCAACATAACATTAGTAGAAATAGTCTTATTACTTGCTTCCTTGTTAAGTAGAAGAGAAATAATGGAGTAGCACAGGTTAAAGTGATAGGCAAAAGCTGGTTGCTATGTGAATGAAGTTCCTTTGTTTGTATGGAAAAAAGTTGACATACTCCTGTATGAGAAAAGTATAAGTTTTTTAAAGATGAGGCCAATAAGATGTATCTCAAAAACGGCCAACTCCACGAAAAAATGTATACAACATTATTGTGTATGTTTATTCAAGCTATAAATGTTTTGCTTAAGCGAAATTCAGAAAAATTCGTCCTGAGTAATGAGGTCTTAAGAGCCTTTTCCCAAAACATGCAATTATTTGTCATATTTGTAAATATCTTAAATATACGATATTTAAAGTCATTCGACCATTTTGAGAAAATAAAAATTTTCGAAAAATGTTCCAAGAAAAATATAGTTAGACGTAGGGGATTTTCTTGAAAATCTTCGTTTCGCATCTTTAGAAGATACTCGACTTAAATGCCAAGTATTTAACAGACTTTTCGTTGTAGAGGTATGCTGCCCACAGACACACACATAGCCACATGCACACATGGACGTTTTTCTAAAATTATTATTTTTAGATTCAGGGGGTTTAAAACATATATTTCTGGTGAAATATTTGTATCGGCATGTAAATAGTACGTCAAGAGAAAGTAATGTGTAGATTATTTAAAACATCGAAGTAAGAGTCCTTCCAGTGTAATTTGTCGATATTTTAGCTTCTTAAAATTACATATAGAGGAAACAGAATATGTAATTACATAAAATCTGGGCTCTAGTAATGACATGGAATAGAGAGAGTGGGTTAGGCAATTCAATGATGGATGATCCAATGTTCATGACGAAGAATATGGTGGGCGACCTTCTGTTGTCACTAATGGTTTGGTTAAACAAGTGAATGAAGCGATTCGTAAGACGGTGTTCGTCAGTGACTGTCTTCACTGGTGGCAGATTTTTGAAGAGGACATACAAAAGTTGGTTTGTGCTACGACAAATGCCTGAATAATGGCGGCACTTATGTCGAAAAATAGGTTTAGGAATTGTCTTTTATGCACAAATAAATGTTGTGGAAACAAATATTTTATACCTTTTTTCCAATAGGCACTTATTTTTCGGACACGCTCGTATAAAAGTTGATATATAACAAAAGTTTTGGACTTAGTCGTAAAAACGTGTATTTTCGTTGATATTGTTATTATACGTCTACTTTAGGTATGCAGAAAGAGTAAAATTGTTGTAAACCATGATACTAACATTCCATAAAGAATGAAAGTGCAAAGGAAAACATCAATCGAGTTTTAAAAATCTGCCCCGTGAAACTCCGGGGGAAGGCAACCCGCTCGTTTCTTAATAAAAATAACAGTATCATATTTAGAATCTTTTCCTTGGTTGGGAGCCGAGAGCATCTTGAAATCTCCTTAACAATGTTCTAGCACCCCCTCCCCTTTGTGGGGGTGAGTTCGCTTCGGCACGCTACTAAATAAAGTTAGTAGATACTACAAGTTTTTCTTTAGCGGGATAAAAGAGAAGAGCTGCTCTGGCGGAAGGGACTTGGTAACGCTGTGTTTAATTGCCATGGTAACGCGGCTGCAATGTGACGTACAGTGGATGCAAAGCTTCTTAGCTCCAGATTTTACAAATTTCTCTTTAATTATGGCTTTTGGCAGGAACACAATAAAGGTATTCGCTGACCACACAAGCAAACATTCTCATGGGGAAGATAAAAATGTGATTTTTAATTTCTCTACACGAACTATATGTGTGTGTGTGTGTGTGTGTTTTCAGACCCTTGAATAAATACAAATTTTTTCGAAAAAGGTCCGTGTGTGCCTGTGGACGGCATAGCTCAAAAACGAAAAGACCTTCCTTGGTATTTAAGTTTGGTATCTTCCAAGGATATGACACGAAGACTTTCAAGATAATCCCCCTACCCCAAACTACCATTTACATTGAACATTTTTCGAAAATTTTGTTTTTCTCCAAAATGGCTCTAACGATTTTGATTAAAATATCGTATATTAAAGACATTTACCTGACAAATAAAATGTATATCTTGAATTTTCTGGGAATAACCTCTAAAGAGTAGTTTATTCTGGATGCATTTTACGGAATTTTGAATAACTGCTAAACTGTAAGAGATGGATAAAAGCTTACTACACAGAAAATGTAGAGGAAGTTAAAACACACAATTTATGGTATATACTTTTTTTTCGTGGAGTTCATCGTTTTTGAGACGTTCCTTGTATGTGGTTTCTGCTATGAAAAACTTATACTTTTCTCATACAGGAATTTGTCAACTCGTGTCCATACAAACAAAGGAACTTCAGTGACATGGCAACCAGCTTTTGACTGTCACTTTAACCTATGGTACTCCCTTATTTGCCTTCTACTTACAAGGAAGCAAGTTATAAGACTATTTCGCTAATTTTTTTCTGATTAGCATGAAGTAAATAGAAGTATAAGCTTTTAAGAATAATTTGTTGCAGAGATGTAGAGAAAGTCATGTGAATGTAACACATCAGATTTTTTAGATTTAACCGCTTTCGTGATATTTTGAATTTTTGGTTTGAACTTTAACCCCTTAAAATTTTCTCAAACGGAAAGACATCTTTCTTCTCGTTTGTTTACTCCTGGCAATCAAAGAGATTGGAATTTCAATTGTTACACATAGCGACCGGCTTTTATGGGACGAGACTCGCTTTAGCCTGTGCATTTTCTTATTTCCCTTCTACTTACTAGGAAGCAAGTAATAAGTCAATTTCTGCTAACGTTTATCGCGATTAGCATGAAATAGATATAGGAATAAGCTTTTTAACAGTATTTTGTTACAGAGATGTAGAGAAAGTCATATAATTGTAACACAGCAGATCTTTTACGTTCTCTAGCCCCGTATGTACAATGTACATAGGGATAGAGAAGTATTGTATTCCACTCAAAAATTTGATGTCGAGATTTCACCAGAAATTCATGTTTTAGGACTCCCTTAATCAAAAAAAAAAAAAAAAAGATCTTTTTTTTTTCAGAAACATGTTCGTGTGTGTGTCTGTATGTGTATGTGTCTGTGGACAGCCTAGTTCCAAAAAGCGAACTCACAGACGCACACACACACACGGACATTTTCCTAATTTTTTGGATTTAGGGGGACCTAAAATATGTATTTCCGGTGAAATCTTGTTGTACACACGTGGTTAGAGAAGGCACTAATATTTTGGTGGTACACCTAGCTGCTACTCAGTAACCAGGACGACAGAAGTACAGTACGTTTCTATGGCAACGTGAACACTGACTGTTTTTCTGTCTCTCTCCTAACTCAATTACCACACGAGCTCCCAGTGGGTTAGCAAGTCCGGGCCTGAGTAATACCCAGTAGCTTTGAGGCGGTATTAGAGAGTCAAACAGTGATCTGTTCTAATTGGGGTGAGCTTCTGAAGGGATTATATCAATTTCCATGGGAATAACGCTTTCCACAACTTTCCTTATCCGGATTATTCTTGTTTTTAAAACAACCCACGACCTGTCCCTTTAACCCCAGGGTATATAAATATACCACATATTCCAAAATATCTTATACTATACTCACATGACTTTCTCTACATCTCTTCAACAAATTATTGTTAAAGAGCTTATGCTTCTATTTATTTGCTTCCTTGTAAGTAGAAGCGAAATAAGGGAGTACCATAGGTTAAAGTGATGGTCTAAAGCTGGTTGCTTTGTGACTGAAGTTTCTTCCTTTGTATGGACACGAGTTGACAAATTCCTGTGTGAGAAAAGTAAACGTTTTTCAAAGCTGAAACTAAAACAAGGAATATCTCAAAAAGGACCAACTCCACGAAAAATATCTATGTAACATAAATTGTGTGTTTTAATATGCTCTACATTTTGTGTTTGGTAATTTTTTGTCCATCTCTTATGGTTTAGCAGTTATACAAAATTGCGTAAAATCCATTCAGAATAAAGTAGTCTTTAAAGGTTATTCCCAAAAAATTCAAGATATACATGTTATTTGTCATGTAAACATTTAATATATGATATTTTAATCAAAATCATTAGATATTTTTTAGAAAATCAAAATTTTGGAAAAAAGTTCCATGTAAAGGGTCGTTGAAGGTGGGAAGATGCCAAACTTTGTTTACACTGAAAATATTTAGAAAATGTTTACTTTCCGAAAGATAGCTCTAACGATTTTGATTAAAATGTCAAATATTATTCTGCGAATAAGCTCTAAAGACGTTTTGTTGTAGATGATCTGGTAAACCGTAAGGGACAGATAAAAACTTAATGTAGAGCGCGTTAAAACCCACAATTTGTGTTGTGTACTTTTTTTCGTGGAGTGCATCATTTTTGAGATATTCTTTGTCAATTGTTTCAGCTTTAAAATACGGGACTGTTCAACTTCTTGGACATACAAAGGCACTTCAATCAAATAGCAACTAGCTTATAACATATCTGACCATCACTTTAGCCTAGTATCTTCCCTTATTTTCCTTGTTATCACAAAATAGCAAGTGAAAAGGCAATTTCTGCTAGTTTTTTCTCGATTAGCATGTAAGAAATAGAAGAATAAGCTTTTTAACGAAAAGAGATGCAGAGATGCAGAGAAAGCTATGTGAATGGAAGAAATCATCTTTTTAAAAATTAAAATGTAAAAAGAATTGAGTGGTGATTAATGTCCTATATGCAGCCCATGATGTGCAGTATTGTGTCGTGAAGCATTTGCTCCTGTTGCAGAAAAGTAAAAACAGCTGAAAGAATGACAACAGAGTTCTATTGTTTTATATGGCATGTGTGAGAGAATAAGAATCATGTTATTGTAGCACTAACTCCGTGTGTTATGAGAGTTGCTTTTGTTTATGTCTGCCTTTGTTACACGGAGCTATAGGGCGACTCACAAATGACTGCTTCTGCCAAAATACCAACATCGATAAAGGAAAACACGCGTAATCTTTATGTGCACGCTATGCGACTCTTTACTGTTTGTATCACATGTCGATACACAGAAAATAGAAACACAAATCTAATGTATTATATTCTCATGACTTTCTCTACATCTCTGCAACAAATTATTATTAAAAAGCTTATACTTCTATTTACTTCATGCTAATCGAGAAAAAATTAGCAGAAGTAGTGCTACTACTTGCTTCCTTGTAAGTAGAAGCGAAATAAGGGAGTACCATAGGTTAAAGTGAAAGCCAAAAGCTGGTTGCTATGTGACTGATGTTCCTTTGTTTGTATGGACAGCAGTTGACAAATTCCTGTATGAGAAAAGTATACGATTTTTAAAGCTGAAATCAATAACAAGGGATATCTCTAAAAGGGCAAACTCCACGAAAAAATGTATATGACATAAATTGTGTGCTTTAATCTGATCTACATAGTCTGTGTGGTAAGTTTTTGTCTATCTCTTACGGTTTAGCAGTTATGTATGTATTTATTCCCTGCAATTGGTTACTTCCCGGTGGCAAGAGTTAAATGTACAACATTCACTTACAATAATGATCTTAAGTTAAATTTAGAATAGTTATGCAACTAACATTTTACATATACATGTTTTTTAAATACCTAACTACTTATTGTTCAGTATACCAATACTTAAGTCAATTACCAGCAGGTTTATAAACAGTTATTATGAAGCCTCAACATTAATATTTACACATCCAGTCCAGTGTGATTGGCAGCCCGAGGTGTGTTAGACGTGTCCCTGTTCTCAGAGAGAACTTAACCACGTTCTGACGGGATTGTGGGTTTTGTAGGATGGCGGGTGTGTATTGGGGTTGTGGAGTGACAGGAGGAGGCGAATATTGCTCCTCGACGGTTGCCTTGATGGTGCAACGGCCCTTGTGCACCGCTGGTGTGTTTTTATCAAAATGTTTCTTGAGATTAAATTTTGAATCCAAGCAACTCTTGAAGGATAATAAGGAGCTTAGCCGTAGCAGCTGTTGGTGGTGCTCCTTCGTTACCGGGGATGCCCGCAAGCCATGCGGGTAAGCCGGTATCGCCTGAAGCGGCGGTTTGTGGGATCGTAATCCCCAAGAGTCCTAACGAGGGCGCTCCGATGGAATGGTAACCCTTCGTTGAATTTTGTTGCCCGACGCCTAATCTCGTCCTCCAGGTATGGTAGACCAGAGGCTTCGTGCAGGAGTCTCGTTGGAAAGCCTCGAGGCACAGAATGGATAGCCCGGAGACACCTATTCTGTACCCGCTGAAGCAACAGCAGACTGGAGTCTGCCGCCATGCCCCAGATCTCACAGGCGTAGATTAATAAGGGGATAATGAGAGCCCTCAAAAGGCGCAACTTAAGGGGAACCGTCATCGAGGACCTCAGCATCGGGTACAGTGAGGCCGCAGCCGCATTGCCCCGGCACCACAGCCCCCGGACGTGCTCCCTAAAAGTGACGCCCCTGTCAAGCTTCACCCCCAAGTAGGTGATGGTGTTGGTCCATTGTATCCTTCGTCTGAGGTACGTGAATGTGGGGAAGTTTATCCTTCACAATATTTACTTTAATCAATGTCTAACGTTTATCCTCTTTAAATTATCGCTAAACTTCTTTAAGGTCAGATGGCAGCCCTGAAAGGCTGCTACAGGCAATTTATTGCATTCTTCAATGGACCTATTTATAAAAGAAAATTTTTCTACGTCGGTTCTGTACCTACTACATTTAATTTTATACAAATGATCGTTACGTCCGTAGTATGCTGGGTTTTCTAACGTCCATTTAAACCAGTATGCAAAATTCCGTAAAATTCATCCAGAATAAAGTAGTCTTAAGACGCTATTCCCAGAAAATTCAAAACATACATTTTATTTTTCAGGTAAATATCTTTAATATACGATATTTTAATCAAAATCGTTAGAGCCATCTTGAGAAAATCAAAATTTTCGAAAAATATTCCATGTCAAGGGGTGGGTGATTTTCTTGAAAATCTACGTGTCAAATCCTTGGAAGATACTAAACTAAAATACCAAGTTTGGTATTTAACGCTCTTTTCTTTTTGAGCTATGCCGACCGCACACACACGGACCTTTTTCCAGATAAGTTTTTTTTTTTGGATTTAGGGGACCCAAAACATATATTTCCGGTGAAATCTCGGTATCGATTACCTTCGCTATCCCTATGTACATATTGGGCTAGAGAATGTAAAAATGTGATGCTATATTTTTCTCTACATCTCTGTAATACATTGTTATAAAGGTTATTCTTCTATCTATATCATGCTAATACAGATAAACATTGGCAGAAATTGTCTTTTTGCTTGGTTGCTTGTAAGTAGAAGGGAAGAATCTAATGTGTTCCATTCACATGATGTTCTCTAGCTGTTCGGTAAACAAACCTTTTATTCAAAACATTAATCTGTTATCTACATCATGATAATTAAAATAAACATAACCAGAAGGGAAATAAGAAAATGCACAGGCTAAAGTGATAGTATCGTCCTTTAAAAGCCGCTCGCTATGTGAAAAACAATTGAAATTACATCTCTTTGATTTCCAGGAGAAAGAAGAAGAAAGATGTTTTCCCATTTGAGAAGAAAAGTTCAAGTGGATGAAATTGAAACAAATAAACCGGAACATCTCGAAAACGGTTAACTCTACACAAAAATGTATGTAACACTAATTGTGTGTATTAATGAGATGTAAGTTTTTGACAATCTCTTACGGTTTGCAGTTATTCAAAATTCGTTCAGAATAAAGTACTCTTCAGAGGTTATTCCCAGAAAATTCAAGATATACATTTTATTTGTCAAGTAAATATCTTTAATATAGGATATTTCAATCAAAATCCTTATAACCATTTTTGAGAAAATCACATTTTTCGAATTTTTTTCCATGTAAAGGGTAATTGGCGGGTGGGGATGCTTTCTTGAAAATTTTCGTGTTGCATCCTTGGGCGGTACTAAACTTAAATACCAAGTTTGGTATTTAACGAAGTTGCTGCCCACAGACACACACATAGGCATTTTTGTAAAAGGTCTGTTTTTGTTTATTCAGGGGGTCTCAAATCACATATTTCCGATGAAATCTCGGTATCGAATTTTTGGGCGCATTACAATACCTTCTCTATACATAGTGCGTGTAGAGAAAGTACATCTTTGACATAAGTGGTGTATTTTAAGAAGCTGTACATTTTTGTGTAGTAAGTTTTTGTCTATTTCTTACGTTTAGTAGTTATGCAGAATTATAAAAAGAATAAAGAGTTCTTTAGAGGTTATTTCTAAGAAATTAAAGATAAACATTTTATTTGCCGTGTAAATATCCTACATATAAGAGGTTTTAATGAAAATCGCTAGAGCCATTTTTGAGTAAGTCAGCATGTTCGAATTTTTCCATGTAAAGAGTAATTGGAGGTGGGAGAATTTTCTTGAACATGTTCGTGTTGCATCCCTGGGAGATGATTATCAAGTTTAGAATTTTACCGACTTTTCGTTTTTGAGTTAGCGTATTCACAGACACACGGATATTTTTATAAAAACGTTTTTTTTTGGATACATGGGACCTTAAAACATATATTTCCGGTGAAATGTTGGTATAAAATTGTTGATGCAATACAATAATTTCTCTATACAGTATATACGTACTACGTGTAGAGGAACTAAAATATGCTATACATAAAATGTTAAAACACGTCTTCGTCTTATAGTTACTAATTTTGTATGGGTTCACACATTTTCATTGTTAGGGCACAGAATCTTTCAATTCTTATTTCTTCTCAGATGGGAAGTCGTGTTTCAACGTCATCGCATAGAGATCGTCTCTTTATTACTTTCTCTACACGTACTATGCACATAGTGTATAGAGAAGGTATTTGTTTTTGTAGCTTAACGTCCTTTAACCTGGTTGGTCATATCGGACGATGAATGAAATTGGTGATATGATGCTCAAATGATCTCGGGGTCCTTGGAGCTTAAAATTACTTCACATTGGTCTTCTCAAGATAAGGGAAAATCCCCAAGAAATCCATATCCTGGTAATTCACCCTATGCGAGATTCGAACTCACGACCAGTTGAATATGAGGCAGACACACTACCCAGGCTTACAGAGAATGTATTGTATTCCACCCAAAAATTCGATGTCGAGATTTCACCGGAAATACATATTTTGGTTCCCCCTGAATTCAAAAAGAAAAAACATTTTTGGGTCTGCGGACAGCATAGCTCATAAACGAAAAGACCATTAAAACCAAACTTGGTATTTCAGTTTTGTATCTTCCAAGGATGTGATATGACGTTTTCAAGAAAATCCCATCACCCAAAACTACCCTTTACATAGAATTTTGTTTATCTCTAAAATGGCTCTAGCGAACTTGATTAAAATCTCTTATATTTAATATATTTACATGCCAAATAAAATGCATATCTTGAATTTTCTGGGAATAGCCTCTGAAGACTACTTTATTCTGGATGAATTTTAAGGAATTTCGCATAACTGCTAAACGTACTGAATGGACAAAAACTTATCACAAAGAAAAATAGAGAGCACGTTAAAACACACAATTTATGTTGTATACATTTCTTCGTGTAGTTGAATGCTTTTGAGATATTCCTTATTTTTGGTTTCAGCTTTAAAAAACTTATACTTTTCTCATACAGGAATTTGTCAACTCGTGTCCATACAAACAAAGGAACTTCAGTCACATAGCAACCAGTTTTTGACTATCACTTTAACCTATGGTACACCCTTATTTCGCTTCTACTTACAAGGAAGCAAGTAATACGACTATTTCTGCTAAGTTTTGCTCGGTTAGCATGAAGTAAATAGAAGCATAAGCTTTTTAACAGTAATGTGTTGCAGAGATGTAGAGAAAGTCATGTGAATGGAACACATACTTTTTAAAGATCATATATGGAATGGAAATGCTTGTGGTGTTATTAAACTGGTTACGTTAGTGTGTTAAACAATGGCAGTGTTCTCTAACAATGCGCAGTATTGTAGTGTCTCTGTGGAGAGGGTGTTTGGTTCATGTCTCACTCGGGCCAAAACCAATTTTATTGACGATCTGGTGAACATGACAGTAGTACTTGTCGATAAGGAACAACAATCGGGGCGATGGTGGCCGAGGCGTGCCGATTGGCAACTGTCCCGTGTCTGTGACCAGCTCGTCGATACCAGAGAATCTGCGTTAAGTTGGCAACCCTCCCGTGGCGCCGCCCAGGCTTACGTCACGCATCTTATAGCTGGGTCAAAATGTTTACTAGCAATACTTGTCTGCTGCTACTGACACCAAGCAAGCGATTGTTTTTATAAACAGAGATGTCGCTTCCAGGAGGCCTTGCTCACTATCAGCAAATGTTATAACGTTCATTCCTTGCTCATGTATTCCAAATTGAGAATGACACACACTTTTAAACCGGTTTACTATGGAAACAGTGCATGAGTTATTCCTAATGTACCGGAGAGAACTGCTTTATATTAACTGTTTAAATCTTAACAAAGTTGAAGTACTACACACTTTTCGGCCTGGTTGCCATGGAAACAGTACATGAGTTATTCCTAATGTACCGGAGAGAACTGCTTTATATTAACTGTTTAAATCTTAACAAAGCTGAGAAGTACTACACACTTTTCGACCTGGTTACCATGGAAACAGTACATGAGTTATTCCTAATGTACCGGAGAGAACTGCTTTATATTAACTGTTTAAATCTTAACAAAGTTCAGAATTACGACACACTTTTCGACCTGGTTACCATGGAAACAGTACATGAGTTATTCCTAATGTACCGGAGAGAACTGCTTTATATTAACTGTTTAAATCTTAACAAAATTGAGAAGTACTACACACTTTTCGACCTGGTTACCATGGAAACAGTACATGAGTTATTCCTAATGTACCGGAGAGAACTGCTTTATATTAACTGTTTAAATCTTAAAAAAATTGAGAAGTACTACACACTTTTCGGCCTGGTTGCCATGGAAACAGTACATGGGTTATTCCTAATGTACCGGAGAGAACTACTTTATATTAACTGTTTAAAGCTTAACAAAGTTGAGAAGTGCTACACAGTTTTCGACCTGGTTACCATGGAAACAGTACACGAGTTATTCCTAATGTACCGGAGATAACTGCTTTATATTAACTGTTTAAATCTTAACAAAGTTGAGAATTACTACACACTTTTCGACCTGGTTACCATGGAAACAGTACATGAGTTATTCCTAATGTACCGGAGATAACTTCTTTATATTAACTGTTTAAATCTTAACAAAGTTGAGAAGTACTACACACTTTTCGACCTGGTTACCATGGAAACAGTACATGAGTTATTCCTAATGTACTGGAGAGAACTGCTTTATATTAACTGTTTAAATCTTAACAAAGTTGAGAAGTACTACACACATTTCCACCTGGTTACCATAGAAACAGTGCATGAGTTATTCCTAATGTACCGGAGATAACTTCTTTATATTAACTGTTTAAATCTTAACAAAGTTGAGAAGTACTACACACATTTCCACCTGGTTACCATAGAAACAGTGCATGAGTTATTCCTAATGTACCGGAGATAACTTCTTTATATCAACTGTTTAAATCTTAACAAAGTTGAGAAGTACTACACACATTTCCACCTGGTTACTGTGGAAACAGTACGTGTTATATTCCTGAAGTACAGGAAAGGACTGTTCTACATTAACTGTTTCCATGGTAACCAAGTTGATTATTACTACACACTTTTCGACCTGGTTACTATAGAAACAGTACATGTTGTTATATTCCTAATGTAAAGGAAAGAACTGCACTATATTAACTGTTTCCATGGTAACCAAGTTGAGAATTACTACACACTTTTCGACCTGGTTACTATAGAAACAGTACATGTTGTTATATTCCTAATATACTGGAAAGAACTGCACTATATTAACTGTTTCCATGGTAACCAGTTGAGAATCACTACACACTTTTCGACTTGGTTACTATGGAAACAGTACATGTTGTTATATTCTTAATGTACAGGAAAGAACTACACTATGTTAACTGTTTCCATGGTAACCAAGTTGATTATTACTACACAGTTTTCTAACTGGTTACTATGGAAACAGTAATTGTTGTTATTTTCGTTAAGTACAGGAAAGAACTGAACTATATTAATGGTTTCCATGAAAATAAGTTGATAATTACTGTATAATTTTTTACCTATGTACTATAGAAACTGTGTACGTTATTGCACTATTATATTAACTGTTTCTATGGTAACTAAGTTGAAAATTTCCACATATTTTTAGACCTGTTAACAATGCAAGCAAGTAATATGTTGGTTTATTTCTAAATTACAGTAAAGAACTATGCCATATTGTTTTCATGGTAGCCACAGTAAGAATGATTGGTCCTGGTTATTTCGGGAACTGTACAGGATAAATTCCTGAAGTACAGGAAAGAACTGCACTGTATTAACCATTGCCATGGTGACCAAGTTGAGAATTACTACACACTTTCCTGCTCGCTGCAATGAAAGGAATACTTGTTACATTCATAATGCACAGTAAAATAACTGCAGTATATAAGTTTTTTTCATGGGTACCAAATTAATAATTACTACCCAATTTTTATCAGTATACTCTGGACGCTGTGTATGTTATTATATTCTTAATATAGTAGAAATAATATGGTCCTGTGTGGTCTAGGAGTAACACAATGGCCTTTGGTTCCCAAAGTCGCAGGTTGAAACCCGGCGAGAGCGATGTGTTTTTTCGGATGTAAAAATTCTTAGCATGGCTTCCTTCAGAAGGGAAGTAAAGCCGTTGGTCTCATGTGCTAAAAGAACCTCAAACCTAATAAACAGGCCACTGAGCAACATTTTAGTATAGAATGGGACGCTTAGAACCACAGCACTTAAAGAGCGCCCATCAGTGAGACTCACTGCAACCTCTGAACTATTTTTATGGAAACCAAGTTTAGAATTACGGTACAATTTGCGCCTGGTTTCTATTGAAAGAGTACAGGATATTATATTTCTAATCTACACGAAGAAGGTGCAGTGTATAAACTTTTACCATGGTAAGCAAGTAGAGATATACTTCACCCTTTCCAAACTGCTATGCAAACAATACATATGGTTATATTTACCGGGCGATTCAAAAATGTGCGAACAGGCTGCGCGGTGTTCTACCGTCGGCCGCTCTCATAGATAGGCGTAGATAAAACCATACAACATTTTAAAACCACTTTTAAAGGCTTTGCTTACCAATGTTAGTAAAGGAGATGGCCACATACATTTTTGGCACCTCTTTAGGAAACTATCATCACTTGCAATACTTCATGTTGAGAAATGCTGGCAATTTCCTGGTGGATAGTCTGTTTTAATTCTTCCAGACTGTGTGTCTTGTACACTTTATGCTTTAAGTTACCCCAAAGGTAAACATCGTAGGAGGTTAGGTCGGGGGGCTGAGTGGGCCACCAATCATTACTAATAATTCTGTCCTGAAACACGCTTTCAATTGTTCTCATTGAAATATTCATCGCATGAACTGTTGCGGAGTCTTGTTGAAAAAAGGAAAAATAACGTTCCTATCTGTTAATTCTCTAGAAAAAGGGGAGGGTCAAAATTGTATTCACGTCTGTATGGGCGTCAACTGTTGGATTCGAAAAAAAGTGGGTCTATAAGTGTCTCTCAGCTAATGGCGCACCATACGCCAACCATTTTCGTCATGAGCGAGTATTTCAAGAACAATGTCAGGTTTCTCAGAGCTGCACACATATTTTGTGTACACACATATCCACAAAGGTGGAACCAAGTCTCGTCCGTGAAACGCATTAAATGTGGGTCAACTTCGCCATTGAGAGTCCACTCACATACGAATCATAAATAAATGCACTCTGTACAGAAGAAAACAATTGCTGAGCCATAATACACTTTGTGACTAAGTACAGAACAAAATAGTAAAGCACACTGATAATAGCTCAACCACACGATATCAGCTCAATACTGCACTTGAGAAAAACAAGTCAGCACCGTGACTTTGTGTACTGCAGCTGTGTGCGCAGTGGAAAAACACCACGCAGCGGTTCGGGTCACACAAGACTGTGTGTTGGAAGGAACCGTAGTAGTACAACTGTTTCCTGGTAATCAAATTAGAGAATTACTACACACTTTTCGACCTTTGATTACTTTGGAAGTAGTGCATATTATTTCCATAATACAACTGTTTCCATGGTAACCAAGTTTGAGAGTTACTATACCCTTTTAGTCCGGGTTACTTTGGAAATATGAATATTATATTCATAATGCGATTGTTTCCTTGGTAACGAAGTTTGAGGATTACTACACTTTTCGACCTGGTAACTTTGGTAACACTGCATATTATATTCATAATAAATTGTTTCCGTGGTAACCAAATTTGAGAATTACTGAACACTTTTCAACCTGGTTACTATGGAATCAGTACATATTATATTCATAATACAATTGTTTCCATGGTAACCAATTCCGAGAATTACTACCCACTTTTCGACCTGGTTACTATGGAAACAGTATATGTTGTTATATTCCTAATGTACAGAAAAGAACTGCATTACATTAACTGTTTCCATGGTAACCAAGTTGAGAATTACTACCCACTTTTCGACCTGGATACTATGGAAACAGTATATGTTGTTATATTCCTAATGTACAGAAAAGAACTGCATTACGTTAACCGTTTCCATGGTAACCAAGTTGAGAATTACTACACACTTTTCGACCTGGTTACTGTGGAAAAAGTACATATTATATTCCTAATGTACAGGAAAAAAGTAAGGTTTGCTGTTTCCAAGGTGACCAAACTGAGAAGGTGTCTACACATCTGGAAGTGGTTACAGTTTATGTTTTTGTACAGCAGATACTTGATTATATTAACGGTAGCCATAACGTCGCCACGGGCTCTTTGTTGACATGGAAACAGGGGCTATAAGCAGGTGAATGCGAGAGTTAGTTACCATGGAAATGGGCCCATATACGCGGTATTGCCGGTGGTAAAGTAAACCAGGAATCCCCCAAACAATAACATTTTCTGATGTCGTAACCGTTCACGTCAAGAGGACCCAAGGTGTGGAGGTTAGATATGTGTTTATGGTTACTGTAGGATTGGAAAGCACCATGGGAAACATTTGAATGTTTACATGCTGGCGGCGAACAGTTTTAAGTAAAACAGACGCTAACCTTTATATTTCTGATACAAGGTCTTTCAACATTTCCTCAAACTATATTCCACTGTAAATATTACAATATTGTGACAAAAACCTTCATTTTACTCCAAAATATCGGACATATTCTATTCTCATGACTTTCTCTACATCTCGGCAAAAGTTTTACTTTCTCTACACGTAGTATGTACATGGTGTATAGAGAAGGTATTGTAATGCACCCAAAAATTCAATACCGAGATTTCACTGGAAATACATGTTTGGGTCCTACTGAACCCAAAAAAAGCATTTTTAGAGAAAGGTCCGCGTGTGTGTATTTGTCTGTAGACAGTATAGCTCAAAAACGCAAAGACCGTTGAATACCAAACTTGGTACTTACATTTTATATCTTTCAAGGATGCGTAATGAAGATTTTCAAGAAAATTCCCCCAACACAACTAACCTTTACATGGAACTTTTTTTCGAAATTTTGATTAAAATTGTATATTAAATATATTTACATCGCAAATAAAATGTACATCTAGACTTTTTGGGAATATCCTCTGAAGACAAGATTGAATTTTGCGAAATTTTGCATAACTGCTAAACTGTAAGAGATGGACAAACTCCTACCTCACAAAAAATGTAGATCACGTTAAAACACACAATTTATATTATATACATTTTTTTCGTGGAGTTGATTGTTTTTTAGATATTCCTTTCAGCTTTGCAAAACTTATATTTTCTCATAAAGGAGTTCGTCAACTCCTGTTCAAACAAACAAAGGAGCTTCAGTCACATAGCAACCAGCTTTTGACTATCACTTTAACCTTTGATACTTCCTTATTTCGCTTCTACTTACAATGAAGCTAGTAATAAGACTATCTCTGCTAATGTTTTCTCAATTAGCACGAAGTAAAAGGAAGCATAAGCTTTTTAACAATAATTTGTTGCAGAGATGAAGAGAAAGTCATGTGAATGGAACACATCAGATTTTTGAATTTATTTCCATTGTCCTTTACTTTTGGATACGCGTGTCTTTTACAAGAGATTCACGAATAACATTTTGAGGAAACAGAAAGTTTGCAGTCCCAAGCTTGGATGGTTCTTGAAGCAGATTGAATTGTGTTGTACCAAACAAGCCTTTGGCAACCCCACTTTGTGGGCACTAACTAGTATTTGTGTTACATTAGAGTTGGTCCTCAACTTCCCCGATCAAAACCGAATTTGCGCTCCTTTCGCCTCTGGGATTGCGTGAATACGTTTCTCAAAGTTGTACCAAGTCATGGTCTCCTGAATATTAAGATGCTGGTCATTTCACCAGGCTTTGCTTTTATACACTGTTGCCAAAGCGCATCTGATGTGTTCCATTCACATGACTTTCTCTACATCTCTACAACAAATTATTGTTAAAAAGCTTATGCTTCTATTTACTTCATGTTAATCGAGAAAACAGTAGAAATACTCTTATTGCTTGCTTCCTTGTAAGTAGAAGCGAAATAAGGGAGTACCATAGGACAAAGTGATAGTCAAAAGCTGGTTGCTAGGTGACTGAAGTTCCTTTGTTTGTATGGACAGGAGTTGATAAATTCCTGTATGAGAAAGGTATAAGCTTTTTAAATCTGAAACAAATAACAAGGAATATCTCAGAAGTGGTCAATTCGACGAAAAAACGAGTATCACATAAACTGTGTGTTTTAACGTGGTCTACATTTTTTGAGTAGTAAGTTTTTGTGTACCTCTTACGGTTTACGAATTACACAAAATTCAGCAAAATTTATTCAAAAACAAAGATGTCTTCAGAGGCTAATGCCAGAAAATTCAAGATATACATTTTATTTGCGATACAATTATTTTTAATATACGGTATTTTAATCATAATCGTTAGAGGCATTTTTGAGAACATCAATATTTTTTAAATTTCCTCCATGTAGAGAGTGGTTTGGGGTGGGGGCATTTTTCTCAAAATCTTCGTGTTGCGAGTTTGGTACTTTACCGACTTTTCGATTTTGAGTTATCGTGTTCAAAGGCACACGGACCTTTTTCCTGAAATATATATTTTTTTTTTGATTCAGGGGGACCCAAAACATATATTTTCGGTGAAATCTCGGTATCGAATTTTTGGGTGCATTACAATACCTTCTCTATACACTATGTAGATAGTACGTGTAGAGAAAGTGCTCTTTTATCTCCTACATCAGTCATGTTATTACTTGATTCTTTTAAGTAGAAGGAAAGTAAAGTGATACACTAGGCTAAAGTGATAGTCAATTCGTTTAAAAGCTGGTCGCTATGTGAAACAACTGAAATTCCGTTCTCTTTGCTTGCCAGGAGCAGCTGAAAATTGAAACTAAAAATCTGATATGTTATAGTCACATAATTTTCTCTAACACTTCTATAAACAAACTTCTTGCAAAAGATTATTCTGCTACACAATGCTAATCGAGATAAACATTAGCAGAATGTTCTTATTATTTAGTTCCTTATAAGTAGAAGAGAACTAAAGTGATAGTCAAATGTTTTAAAAACTATCGTTATGCGATTGTCATTTAGAATCTCTTCTTTGCTTGGCCAAGAGTAGAAAAAACAAAACGGACACTTCCTGTCTGAGAGAGGTATATGTATTTAACAATTAAATTAAATAACAAAGAATATCTCGAAAACGGCCGACTCCACGAAAAAAGTGTATATAACATAAATTGTGTAATTTAACGAGCTCTACATTGTTTGTCATGTAAATTTGTGTCTATCTCTTACGGTTTACCAGTTGTACAAAATTCCGTAAAATTCAACCAGAATAAAGATTTCTTCAGAGGCTATTCCCAGAAAATTCAAGATATACATTTTATTTCTCATGTAAATATCTTTAATATACGATAATTAAATCAATATCGTCAGAACAATTTTTGAGAAAATCAAAATTTTCGAAAACTTTTCCATGTAAAGAGTAGTTGGGGGTTTTTCTTGGCAGGTACTGAAATAAATTCCAAGTTTGGTATGTAGCAGAGCTTACGTTTTTGAGCTATGCTGCCCACGAACACACACAGGCACATTTTTCTAAACATTCTTTCTTTTTTAGGATTCAGGAGGTTTCAAAACATGTATTTCCGGTGTAATCTTGGTATCGAATTTTTGGGTGCAATACAATATCTTCTCTATAGTTACACCATGTACATAGTACGTGTAGAGAAAGTAAAACAATGTGATATGTTCCATTCACATGACTTTCTCCACATCTCTGTAACGAATTATTGTTAAAAGCATATTCTTTTATCTGTTTCATGCTAATCGAGATAAGCAGAGGAGTAGTAAATGATAGAGAAAGTAAAAATGTGCACTTCCAAGTGCTTCACATTTATCCAGATAAGCATTTGTTTCAAAGTTTTCTTTACGCATAATGGGAAATAAGGGAGTACTGTAGCCTTAACGATAGTAATTTTTTTTTAAGATCTGGTCGGTATCTGATGACTTTGTAATTTCCTTCTCTTTGTATTGACTAGATCAACATAAATCAATAACAACATCGCATACGAGGAAGGCACAGTGAAAATCGTTAGAAGTATTTTTGAAAAAAATCTAAAATGTTGAAACTTATTTCAAATAATTTGTTTTTTGAGGTGGTGGATTTTTTGAAAATCGTCTCGTTTAGATATATTTTGCTAGGATCGGCTGAGAAGTCCCGGGCTCTCAATGAATACAGCATTTAAAAACATTTGTTCGTGTTATTTCTCAACACAATACATTTATCATATCTGTGTTCTAATTTAATTAAACCATCTCTGTAGTGCGATTTATCAAGGTCCTCAAAATAGCTGTTTACCGCATCAATGACCTCCTCGTTTCTGTGAAATCTTCATCCTCCAAAAATGTTTTGGGGTTTGGGAGCAGGTGGTAGTCATTGGGTGCTAGACCTGGTGAATAGGGTGGATGTTCAAGAAATTCCAACTTTAATTCGCACATTTTTCCATTGAAATGGCTGAACGATGGGCCGGAGCATTGTCGTGATCAAAGAAGATTTTTTTGTCAAATGAGGTCTTTTTCTTTTCACCTCATGACTCAAACGTTGCAGTAAGTTTACGTAATAGTCACCAGTGATACTTTACCCTTTTCCAAGTAATCAATGAAAATAATTCCCTGTGCATCCCAGAAAACACTCGCCATAACCGTGTTGGTTCACCTGGCGCAATCCATTTAATTTCTGGGGTGTAGTGATGTATCCAAGTTTCAGCTGTTTCAAAATTCACTGAGATTTTTACAGTAGAACTCCACATTCTTAACAGAAACAGTTTTTCTTTGCAACTTTTGATCAGGTCTTGCACAGACCCTGTGAAAGCCCAAAACATTACTTAAAATATTACCTGCACATTTTTTTGATATGTTTACAGCCTCTGCTATCTCAAACAACTTTATTCTGCGGTCTTCCAGTACTAAACGATGAATTTTTTCAATGATCTCTGGAGTTGTCACTTCTACAGGGCGTCCAGAGCGAGGCTCATCACTAGTGCTCGTACGTCCCATTTTAAACTCTACAACCCACCTTTTAATCATTGAATATGAAGGGGCAGAGTCTTTCAATGTACTGTTCATTTCCTCCTTGATTTCTTTAGGCGTTAAGCCTTTCAAATGGAAGTATTTAATCACTGCTCGTTTTTCCAAATCCTCCATTTTGGTGAAAACTCTAAAGTTGCTTTTTTAAACTGCTGTCATTCGAAAGCTAAACCAGCTATTGACCTTTAACTATGCATACAAGCTAGTCTAGAGTTGAACTATACGATGCTACCATCTAACTGGCCTATTGGCGTCATATCTGTGTGAGGCCCGGGACTTATCAGCCGACCCTGTATTTCCGGTGAAATCTCGATATCGAATTTTTGGGTGCAATACAATACCTTCTCTATACACTATGTATGTAGTACCTGTAGAGTAAGTAAAAAAATCTGATGTGTTCTATTCACATGACTTTCTTTATATCTCTGCAATAAATTATTTTTAAAAACTCATGCTTCTATTTACTTCCTGCTAATCGAGAACAAATTAGCAGAAATAGTCTTATTTCTTGCTCCCTTGTAAGTAGAAGCGAAATAAGGGAGTAGCATAGGTTAAAGTGATAGTCAAAAGCTGGTTGCTATGCGACTGAGGTTCCTTTGTTTGTATGGAAACGAGCTCACACAGGACGTATGAGAAAGGTATGCTTTTTATAGCTGAAACCAAAAACAAGGAATATCTCAAAAACAATCAACTCCTCGAAAAATATGTATATATTACAAATGGTGTGTTTTAAAGCGCTCTACATGTGTTGTATGGTAATTTTTTGCCCATCTCTTACGGTTTAGCAGTTATGCAAATTTCCGTAAAATTGACCCAGAATAAAGTAGTCTTCAGAGGCCTTTCCCAGAAAATTCAAAATATAAATTGTATATGTCAGGTAAATATCTTTAATATACGATATTTTAATCAAAATGGTTAGAGCCATTTTTTATAAAATAGAAATTTTCGAAAAAAGTTCCATGTAGAGGGTAGTTTGGGGTGGGGGGATTTTTCTCAAAATCTTCGTGTCGCATCCGTGGAAGATACTCAGCTTAAATACCAAGTTTGGTATTTTACCGACTTTTCGTTTTTGAGTTATCGTGTTCACAGACACACGGACACACAGACACACGCGCGCGGATCTTTTTCTGTAAATACTATTTTTTGGATACAGGGGACTCTAAAACATATATTTCCGGTGAAATTTTGGTATCGAATTTTTTGGTGGAGTGCAATACCTTCTCTATATACTAAGTATAGAGAAAGTAAAACGTGTGATGTGTTCCATTCACATGACTTTCTCCACATCTGCGTGACGAAGGGCGCTAATAACGCCAGCAGTATCAATGCGCCCTAAAATTGCTACTCTGTAACGAAGTATTGTTAAAAGCATATTCTTCTATTTCCTGCTATTCGAGATATACAGATGAGTAGTAAATGATAAAGAAAGTAAATATGTCCACTTTTATCCAGATAAGAATTTGTTTCAGATTTTGTTTATGCATAATGGGAAATAACTACTATCCCTTAAGGGATAGCAATATCTTTTAAGATCGGGTCGATATCTGATGACTTTGTTAGAGGTATTTGTGACAAAATCTAACATTTTGAAACTTATTTCAAATAGTGTTTGTTTTTTGTTTTGTTTTGTTGGGGATTTTCTTGAAAATAGCTGACTTTAGACATTTGATATTTAATGGACATTTTATTTTTAGTTCGCTTGTTCACACGCATGCACCTTTTTTCTATGCTTTTTTACTTTCTCTACACGTACTATGTACATAGTGTATAGAGAAGGTATTGCATTCCACCCAAAAATGCGATACCGAGATTTTCCCGGAAATACATGTTTTGGATCCCCCTGAATAAAAAAAAAACATTTTTGGAAAAAAGTCCGTGTGTGTGTGTGTAAATGAAATGGAGTTTTTTAATTTATGAATGCTCTTTACTACTCTGGTTCTCAGCGTCCAATTCTATACTGGGCGTGAAAGACTGCTTAATTTTGCCCAGAGGTCTCTCTATCAGGCTTGAGGTTCTTTTACGTGCCGTAAATCTACGACATGAAAAAAGTCCATGGTCCTCCGCCGGGTTTGAACCCTCGACCTTGGGTACATGGAGTTAGCATGGTAACTATTACACCATGGAGGACGTCTTTATGTATCTGTGTGTGTCTGTGGACAGCATTGCTCAAAAACGAAAAGACCGTTGAATACCAAACTTGGTATATTCCAAGGATACCACATGAAGCTTTTCAAGAAAATTTTCCACCTTAAACTACCCTTTACATGGAAAACAAAATTGAATTTTTTTGTTTCCTCAAAAACAGTTCTAACAATTGTGATTAAAATCTCTTACATTTAAATGTTTACATGCATATCTTCAATTTTATGGGAATAACTGTAAATATTTCTTTGTTCTGGATGATTTTTATTGAATTTTGCATAACTGGTAAACCGTAAGAGATAGACAAAAACTTGCTACAAAAAATGTAGAACAGGATGTTATATAATTTTCTTTCGTGGAGTTGATCGTTTTTGAGATGTTCCTTGTTATTAGTTTCTGCTTTGAGAAACATACTTTTCTCATACAGAAATTTGTCAACTGCTGTCCATACAAACAAGGGAACTTCAGTCACATAGCAACCAGCTTTTGACTGTCACTTTAACCTATGGTACTCCCTTATTTCGCTTCTACTTACAAGGAGGCAAGTAATAAGACTATTTCTGCTACTTTTTTCTCGATTAACATGAAGTAAATAGAAACGTAATTTGTTGCAGAGATGTAGAGAAAGTCATGTGAATGAACCACATGGGATTTTTAATTTAGTGGATGTTGGAATACATATTTCTGGTGAAATATCGACATGGAAGTTTTGCGCTACCTACTACACATAGTAAAGATAGAGATTTTAATACCCGCACAAGTATTTACGCCCCGTGTGAATCACGATCGCTCGCTGCTCTAATGTTTTATTAAACATAAGAGCGCTGCTAACACCGTCTCCAATTCAATTTCTGAAGCCAGTAATTCTCACTTAATACCCTTATTTACCCTGCTAAGCTGCAATTTCTCTCTTGCAGTCCATTATTTTTGCTTTACTTGCTGTTAAGTTTGTTAAGTTGGCGCTCTTGCTTCCATCTCTTACATCGCAACTTCTTGAATATGGAGACTGGCACTGAAATCTTACAACCTCTGAACATTACACACAAAACTAACAATTTTAGCTTTCTTTCCATCTTTGACATTCTCTATTCCAAACCTGTAGTTATCCACTAAAAACTTCTATACGAAAATACACGTCTTGAAGTCCCACGAGTGAAAATATGTTGCAAGATACTCGTATATTCCATTCACATGATGTTCTACAGCTCTGTAAGAGATTGTTAAAACACTTTTTGCTTTCTCTACACGTACTATGTACATACGGTATAAAGAAGGTATTGTATTGCACCCAAATATTCGATACCGAGATTTTACCGGAAATATATGTTTTGAGACCCCCAAAAAATCCAAAAAAAAAACATTTTTAGAAAAATGTCCATGTATGTGGGCAGAATAGCTCAAAAATGACAAGTGGGTTAATTATAAGTTAAATATACTCCAAAGATGCGACAAGTTGATTTTCAAGATAATCCTCCCACACCAAACTATTGTTTACATGGAAACATTTTTGAAAACTTTGTTTTTCTTAAAAATGGCTTTAACGATTTAGATTAAATCCCACATATTAAAGACATTCTATCTATTTTCTGAGAATAGCTTCTAAAGTCCTGTTTATTCTGAATAAATTTTGCTTAATTTGGCTTAACTAGTAAACCATAACATATAGACAAAAACGAACAATAGAAAAAATGTAGATCTTATTAAAATACACAAGTTATGTCATTTACATTATTTTCGTGGAGCTTACTGTTTTCGAGGTATTCCTTGTTATTAGTTTCAATTGTGAAGTACTTATACTTTTCTCAGACGGGAGTGACTGTTTTTCTTTTCTTCTGCTCCTGGCCAAGCAAAGAAGCGATTTTCAATGATGATCTCATAACGGCAGCTTTTAAAATATTTCACTATCACTTTAGCATAGCGCATTCCCTTCTACTAAGTAATAAGAAGAATCTGCTGATGTTTATCTCGATTAGTATGGTGTAGAAACAAGAGTTATCTTTCGTAAGAAGTTTGGAAGGCATGTGAGTGTGACACATCATCATTTTACTTTCTCTATACGTACTCTGTACATAGTGTATAGAGAAGGTATTGCACTCCACCAAAAATCGATACCGAGATTTCACCGGAAATATATGTTTTAGGGTCCCCTGTATAAAAAAAAAAGCATTTTTAAAAAAGGTCCGTTGTCAGTATGTCTGTGTGTCTCTGAACACGATAACTCAAAAACGAAAAGTCTGTAAAACACCAGAGTTGGTATTTAAGTTTAGTATTTTCCTGGGATACAGCACGAAGATTTTAAGAAAAATCCCTCTACCCCAAACTACCCTTTACATGGAACTTTTTCGAAAATTTTGATTTTCTTAAAAATGGCTCTAACGATTTTGATTAAAATATCGTATATCAAATATATTTACCTAACAAATAAAAATTATTACTTCTATTTTCTGGGAATAACCTCGGAAGCTTACCTTACTCTGGATGAAATTTACGGAATTTTGCATAATTTAGCTAGAGTACCATGAAATGGATAGAAGAATAAGCTTATTAACAACAATTTGTTTCAGAAATATAGAGAAAGTCATGTGAATGGAACATAAAACAGGAATTGCCGTCAAATCTGGTTGGAAGCAATGTTTTAGACAAGCAGTAGAGAAAGTAGCACTTACGTCTTTGTAAGAATTAGGTAAGTCTTTGAGTCAAGTGCAATAATAAATACAAATTTATAAAACCACACAAGTAAACTAAACACATACATTTAGTCACTTGTTGACATTTAATGTCCTTCTTAGCAATTTGGAAACTTGGACGAGGTTGGTTCTTGAATTAATTTTGCAAAAGTTTGCGTACCTGCGAGTCAAATTGAATGAAAAGCGATTCAGTGGCCCATGCTGCCCCCTGGGGAGGGTCGAGGATACTAATGGAAATCAGTACACGCTCGATGAGTAATTGGTACACCAAACACTTCATTAACAAATCACACGGCGTCGTGACCCACGACCTGATCTCTCTGCCTCAAGTGGGTGTCATTTCTGAGGTGGGCTGCCAGTGGGTGCCTCAAAACGAGAGCAAAATTATAATTCATTTCTCCACCAAGTATGCTATTGATATACACGAGGGTCGTTTTCTTCAACCTTCGATAGGCTATAAATAAAAGACAAGTTCATAGAAAACAATTATTTTATTCATAACAGTTTTGTACACTTATGGTTACTTTTTGAACATAATCACCGAAAAGATTGAGGCATTTATCGTACCTGTGCACAAGCTTTGCAATACCCGCTTCAAAAAATGTTGCTGTCAATGATTTCAAATGAGCTTTGCTGTTGTTTTGAAGATTTTTGTACTTTACGATGCTTGCGGAGAGCCATTCAAAACAGATGAAGAGGAATGCTGACTTCAGGAATTGTGTTGATCCATTACAACGCTCGTCCAAACAACCCATCGGCTCCTTGAACAATTTCAATGGGACATTTTCGATCATCCGCCGTACAGTCCTGACCTGGCCTCCAGCGACTTTCACCTTTTCCCTGAACTGAAGACGTGGCTAGGAGGGCAGCACTTTCAAACCAACGAAGATCTTCAAAACAATGTCAATGCTCATTTGAAATCATTGGCGGCAACATTTTTTGAAGCGGGTATTGCAAAGCTTGTGCACAGGTACGATAAATGTCTCAATCTTTTCGGTGATTATGTTGAAAAGTAACCATAAGTGTACAAAACTTTTAGTAATAAAATGATTGTTTTCTATGAACTTTTTTTTATTTATAGCCTATCGGAGGTTGAAAAAAAAACGGCCCTCGTAGTATATAGTAGATAGAGGAAGTAAGGTTTCCAACCAAAAATTCTATACCTAGAGTTCACTGGAAATGCGTTTTGAGGAATCCAGTATCCAAGAAAAAAACTTTTCTAGAAAAAAGGTTCCTGTATGTCTGTCAGTTCATGTGTGTGTGGTTGTGTGGTTGTGTGCGTGTGTGTGTGTGTGTGTGTGTGTGTGTGTGTGTAGGCAGCATAGCTCAAAAACATAAAGGAAGTTTAGTATCGTACAAGGATGTGACTCGAAGTTTTTCAAGAAAATCCTGCCACTCTAAACTACACTTTTTATGAAAGGTTTTTCAAACTTTTAAATTTTCTGAAAAATGGTACTAACGATTTTGATTAAAATACATCCCTACACCACGCGACTGGAGATTTCGCTACCAATCGGCATCTCTCTTGAAGTGGACCAGGCATGTGCCATTTGGTTATGTACGGCTGCCTAATCCATGGTGATTTTATGGCAGTTTTTGTATGTGCCGAATTTAGATCTGGAAATTATATTCACGTATCACGTACGGTATGACCAACAAGGTCCACATCTTCGTTTGGTGTCGTTTTGAAACATATATGCATAATATATACTACACAAAACTTATAGATTTAATAAAAATAGAGAATTCATGTTATGTATTAATTTTCTGTAGATATAACAATTTCCAAGATACTCCATGTTATAGTCAGTCAGTCGAGTGTTGTACTTTGTGCCTTTCTTTATGTTTATGTATAGAGTGTCCAGATTGTATTATTTAGTTATCGGTGTGGGAAAGACACTTTCCGCATGTTGACGGAGAAACTGACGACATAGAGAATCAGGATGGAGTCACCGTGTTCGAGGCCAGAGCCTGTATAAATAACGTACCTTTTTCTGCAGATGATCTTTTCTCTGCCTCAGCTTCGATAGCTCTGGGTTGGTAGAGCTGCTGATTTCCTCAGGGTGGCTACAGGAAACACTTAAGGTGAAGTGACCTCTTTTTACACTTTTATAAAGACGATAGCGTACACTTGTTACTTTTCTACCACTGACTAACATCTTACATCACAGTTTAACAATTTCTTGCGTCGACTATATGTCTGATTAGGCAGGGCGAAATGTACTATTTAATATCACAATTAAATCGCACTTGGTACTTTGGGCGCGAAATCCTTCCACTGAGTCACGTGGAGTATGCGTAAGCTTGCCAGAAGAGACTGTGCAATTTCTAAATTTGGCTTTATTTATTTAGGCAAGATGTGTGCCTTGAGCTTTCTAAATTGTCATGGGTTAAAATTTGTCTGCAAACCTTACTTTTAGCGTCACCTGTTTCATTGTGTTCTCGTCAGGTGACTCATAGACATAAAGAAAAATCTGATGTGATCCATTCACATGACTTTCTCCACATCTCAGCAATAAATTATTGTTAAAAAGCTAGTGCTTCTATTTACTTCATGATAATTGAGGAAAAATAGTAGAATTAGTCTTATTACCTGTTTCCTTTGAGCCAGTACATGTCTTGTCGCGGGGCAAAATTATATTCTTAGAAGAGAAAATATAAATTTAGAGTGAAAATGGGAAGGGTAGAAAGACTTTAAACACGTATAAGTCACGAGCGCGGGGCACAAGATACCGCTACCTCAGAGCGTTGAACCGAGGGAAAGCGGTGAATATGCGGGACAGCAAAGCAATGCTCTCCGCTGGTCAAGGACACTTGACGAAGAACCTCCTCACAACTAAGGTGTGATTTTAGAGTCCGAGGTGGAGCCGGACAGGCTACCTGGGAAAAGTTGTTTAAATACTGACCAGAATACGTAATAAATCACGGTATCATATTTGTGGGCGAGTAAAGTGGAACGTCACAGTAGAAAATTAAGAAGTATAGCGTGTGTTGTACGGTGGAAAAAGACCGGACTCGGTTAATAAAGCACTTGTGTCTCTCCACAACCTGAAAGAGAGTTTTCATGCTAATAAAAACCCTGAGCTAAGCCAACCATAAACCTACACCATTCCTAACCATAACCTGCGCCCGAGATACGAACCCTGTACCGTCACAACTTGTAACAAGGGAGTACCATCGGTTAAAGTGGTGGTCAAAAGTGGTTGCTGTGTGACTGAAGTTTCTTTGTATGGACAAGAGTTGACGAATACATGTATGAGAAAAGTATAAGTTTTTCAAAGCTGAAACCAATAACAAGGAATATCCAAAAAACGACCAACTTCACGAAAAAACGTATATAACACAAATTGTGTGTTTTTAAGTGTTCTATATTTTTATATGGTAAGTTTTTGTCTATCTCTTACGGTTTAGTAGTTATGCAACATTTCCTGAATAAAGTAGTCTTCTGAGTCTATTCCCAGAAAATTCAAGGTATACATTTTATTTGTCAGGTAAATAACTTTAACATACGACATTTTAATCAAAATCGTTAGCCATTTTTACAAAATTAAATTTTTCGAAAAATGTTCCTCGCAAAGGGTAGTTTTGGGTGAGGGGATTTTCTTAAAACTCTTCGTGTCGCATCCTTGGAAGGTACCAACTTAAATATATGCAAATTGAATCGAAATTCAATTGTTTCATGTAGCATTAAGTATTACGGGATTTGACAACTATTATAGCCGAGTGTATTCCATTATTTCTTAATTTCTTGCCAGGAAGTAAGTAATAAGACCAAATCTGCCAATTAGCATTTATACATAAAATAATAATATTTTGTAGTTATACTTTGTTGGAGGGCTAGAGAAATTGATGTGAATCGATCAATCATTTGTATCGTGTTTAACCGCCCATTTTCTGCTATGGCACCGCCGGTGATGACACAGAATTAAGATGGAGTACCTCTGGAATTTTGATGGTGGGGGAAACCGGAGGACTCGGAGAAAACCCGCCCCTACGGCGCATTTTCAATCCTACATGCGGTCACCTGGGATCAAACCCGGGCCTATCACAGAAGAACTATTAAATAGATTTAACATGTTTTTACTTTCTCTACACTTACTATATACATATTGTATAGAGAAGGTATTGTAATGCACTCAAAAATTCAATATCGAGAATTTCATTGGAAATACATGTCTTTCTTAGGACACCTTGAATACAAAAAAAAGATTTTTAGAAAAATGTCTGTGGGCAGCATAGCTCAAAAACGAAAAATCCGTTAAATACCAAACTTGATATTTAAGTTCAGTATTTTCCAAGGATGCAACACGAAGATTTTCAAGAAAATGCCCTCACCCCCAACTACCCTTTCATTGGAAAAATTTTCGAAAGTTTTGATTTTCTCAAGAATAGCTAACGATTTTGATTAAATTGTCGTACATTAAATATATTTACTTAACCAATAAAATGTATATCTTCAATTTCCTGGGAATCATTTCTAAAGACTTGTTTATTATGGATAAATTTTGCTTAATTTAGTATAGCTAATAAACCGTAAGAGATAGAAAAAAACACACTTTACAAAAAATGTAGATCTTATTAAAATACACAAGCTATGTCATATACATTTTTTTTCCTGGAGCTTACCGTTTTGGAGGTATTCATTGTTATTGGTTTCAATTCTGAAGAACTTATACATTTCTCAGACGGAAACGTTTTTCTTTTGTTCTACTCCTGGCCAAGCAAAGAAGCTATATGCAATGACAATCGCATAACGACAGCTTTTAAAACATTTGACTATCACTTTCGCTTAGTGCATTCCCTTAATTCCATTCTACTTATAAGGAACTAAGTAATAAAATTCTGATAATGTTTATCTCGATTAGCATGATGTTGAAAGAAGAATTATCTTTTGTAATAATTTTGTTTTTAGAGTAGCTAGAGAAGGTCATGTGAGTGTAACACATGAGTTTTTTTATTGAAATATCATATATTTAAATATTTATACGAGTAATAAAATAATAGCTTGAATTTTCTGAAATAGTGTGTGAGTTGTTGGTAGAGAATGTAAAATTGGACTGATTAAGAAAGTGCAAGTGAATAAAATGGGCTAGAGACCGTAATTGAAATTATTTCCACACGCGTGTGTAAAGTTGATCTGGGTGGAGGTATAACCTCAAGAGCCCCAGCTGGTGATAATGAAATGTGACTGGGGTCCTTACTCGGAACCCTGTGGTCACAAACTCACGTCCGTGTTTCCCATGGAAATTAAATTCTCTTCCCTCTCTCACGTGCCACGAAATTTCGTTTCCCTCATGCTGTAAATTTGCTTTACCGCTGTAGTGCGGAAAACAATAAAATATCGCATCGTTCCTCGCAGATACGCATTACACTGTTTGCTTATGAAAGTTATTCGGATTCATAAAATTGAATCTCACAATTAGAGTAATGATCGCTTTCCCTTTCGCACATTCAACTTCAATTATTATTTAAAAAAAAATACTTTCTCTACACGTACTACTCACATGAATTTCTTTTTATTTGTGTAACGAATTATTGTTAAAACGCTTATGCTTCTATTTAGTGTATGCTAATCGAGAAAAAATAGCAGAAATAGTCTTATTACTTGCTTACTTGTAAGTAGAAGGGAAACAACGGAATACGCGAGTCAAATATTTTAAAAACTATGTCCATTCCGTTTTTTTTATACTGTAGGAGTTTACAAATTCCCGTGTGAGAAAAGGCTTGTATTTTAAAACTGAAACCAATAACAAGGAATGTCCAAACTGTATCCAAAATGTATGTAACATAAATTGTGCGTTTTAATAAGCCCAGGGTAAGACGTTTTTGTCCATCCTTTACGGTTTACCAACTATGCAAAAATCAAAATGAATAAAAAGCCTTTAGAGGCTATTCCCAAAAATTAAAAATATACATTTTATTTGCCATGTGAATATTTTAAATATACTATATTTTAATTAAAATATTTAGAGTTAATTTTCAGAAAATCAACATTTTCGAAACATTTTTCATTAAAAGGTTAGCTTGTGGTTGGGGGATCTTTCTGAAAGTCTTCATGTCGCATCCTTGGAGTATATAAAACTTAGATACCAAGTTTGGTATTTTACGGAGTTTTGGGTTTTCAGTTATCGTGTTCACAGACACACGGACGGACACACAGATGCTGTCGTTTTTCTAAAACCTGTTTTTTGGGGAAAAGGGGACCCTAAAACGTGTATTTCCGGTGAAAACTCTATATCGCTTTTTTGGGTGAAATGCAATATTTTCTCTACGTATGCACCATATAGAAAAAGTAAAGATGGAAATTTCGTGATAATTTGAACTTGTCATTACTTTTCTAGAAATTCACTGTTGTTTGTTTAACATTTACACTATTTCATTAATGCTTATTTTTACTTGCTCTACACGTACTATGTACACATTGTATAGAGAAAGTATTATAATGCACCCAAAGATTCGATACCGGAAATATATGTTTTGGGTCTCCCTGAATCCTGAAAAACATTTTTGGAAAAAGGTCCGTGTGTATGTGTGTGTGTGTCTGTGGACAGCCAGCTCAAAAACGAAAAGTCCAGTATATACCAAAATTGGTATTTAATTTTTATATTTTCCAAGGATGCGACACCAAGATTTTCAAGAAAATACCCCCCCAGCTAACCTTTACATAGAACTTTTTTCGAAAATTTTGATTTTCTCAAAAATTGCTTTAACGGTTTTGATTAAAATATCGTATATTAAAGATATTTACCTGATAAATAAAATGTATATCTTGAATTTTCTGGGAATAGCCTCTGAAGACTACTTTATTCTGGATGAATTTTATGGAATTTTGCATAACTGGTAAACCGTTAGAGATGGACAAAAACTTACCACACAGAAAATGTAGAGGTCATTAAAGCACACAATTTATGTTATATACATTTGAGTTGGTCGTTTTTAAGATATTCCTTGTAGTTAGTTTCAGCTTTGATAAACTTATACTTTTCTCATATAAGAATTTGTCAAATCCACAATGGAACACATCAGATGTTTAATGTATGTCATACTTCGTTTGTTTTCCGATAGTTTCAGCCTTCTATGTGGATATAGAGGTTTTGTAGTGAGCATTTTCCTAGTTAAAATGCACGGTTGATTTGTTCACTGTTGAAAGGACAAAAACTGAATTATAATGAGTGACCACATTAGATTAATTACTGATCTCTTAAAATTACATCATTAATGACATTTGTTTAGTTAATGTGATATTGCTTTTTATTCCCCATTAATATAATTAAAACAAGCTTTTTGTTACTTGCTCTACACGTACTATGCACATAGTGTATAGAGAAGCTATTATATTGCACCCAAAAATTTAATACCGAGATTTAACCGGAAATACATTTCCCCTTTATTCAAAAAGTGCATTTATAGAAAAAAATCTGATGTGTTCCATTCACATAGTTTTCTCTACATCTCTACAAGAAATTATTGTTAAAAAGCTTGTCCTTCTATTTACTTCATGCTAATCGTGAAAAAATTAGCAGAAACAGTCTTATTACTTGTTTCCTTGTAAGTAGAAGCGAAATAAGGGAGTACCATAGGTTAAAGTGAAGTCAAAAGCTGGTTGCTAGGTGACTGAAGTTCTTTTGTTTGTGTGCACACGAGTTGACAAATTCCTGTAAGAGAAAAGTATGTTTTTCAAAGCTGAAACCAAAAACAAGGAATATCTAAAAAACGACCAACTCCACGAAAGAAATATATATGTAACATAAATCGTGTGTTTTAACGTGTTTTGTGTTGTAAGTTTTTGTCAATCTCTTACGGTTTAGTAGTTATGCAAATTTCCGTAAAATTCTTCCAGAATAAAATAGTCTTCAGAGGCTATTCCCAGAAAATTCAAGATACACATTTTATTTGTCAGGTAAATATCTTTAATGTACGATGTTTTGATCAAAATCGTTTGCCATTTTTGAGAAAGTAAAAATTTTTGAAAGAAATTCCGTGTAGGGAGTATTTAAAAATCTTCGTGTCGCATCCTTGGAAGATTCAAACTGAAATTCCAAGTTTGATATTTAACGGTCTTTTCGTTTTTGAGTTCTGCTGTCCACAGACAGATAGACAGACAGACAGATATGCATACACATGGAACTTTTTCCAAATTACTTTTTCTTGATTCAGGGGGACCCAAAACATGTGTTTCCGGTGAAATCTCGGTATCGAATTTTTGGGTGCAACCCAATACCTTCTCTATACACTATGTACATGGTACGTGTAGAGCAAGTAAAGAAGTCTGTTGTACGCATATGTGTGTGTGTCCCTATGCTTGTGAACACGTTAACTCAAAAATGAAAATCGGTAAAATACCTAACTTGGTATTTAAGTTTAATATCTTTTAGGAGTGCGAAACAAAGGCTTTCAGAAACGCCAAGCTACTTTTCATATAGAAAAAATGTTCGAAAATGTTGATTTTCCATAAAATGGCTGTAACGATTTTGATTAAAATAACGTACATGGCAAATAAAATGTATGTGTTGAATTATTTTTGAATAGCTTCTGAAGACCTCTTCATTCTGAATGACTCTTATATAACTGGCAAATAGTAAGAAACAATAAAACATGCAATTTGTCACTATTATGTCCTTTTTTTTTTATTAGAGTTGACTATTTGCGAAATATTCCTTGTTACCTTTTTCAGTTTTAAAACACTTAAACCTCTCTCAAACAGGAAGTCCTCATCCGTTTTACGTTTGTTTTAAACCTGCCTTACAATGAGAACGGAATTTTGAAGTGTAGTATATTCGTATCCACTTATAAGGAACTAAATAATAAGACTATTTCTAATAATTATCTATAATAATATCTTTAGAGCCATTTTTAAAAACAAACCAAAATTTCTTCCATGTATAGGGTAGTTGGGGGTGAGCGGATTTTCTTCAAAATCTTAGTGTCGCATCTTTGAAAGATACCGAACCTAAATACCAAGTGTGGTATTTAACGGTCTTTTCGTTTTTGAGCTATGCTGCCTACAGTCACACACATGGACTTTTTCCTAAAAAACTCAGGGAACATCAAAAGATATATTTCCGGTGAAATCTCCTCATCGAATTTTTCTTTCCATTAAGTATATTGTAGATGCGGGTTAAAGAAAGTGTAAATGCGATTTCTTGTGATTTTTCTTGAAATGTCAGTCATAGATACCCTTAAAGGAAAATTCTCCAACCTGGTCGGGAATCGAACCCGAGACCTCCTTGTGAGAAGGCAGCTCACTGATTTCTTGACCATGCAAGCAGTCTTTTAAGGTGTTATTTGTATGGGAAATAGCTCAAAAATCGGTTTGGTGTATCTTCAGCGTGAGAGAAAATTTGGGAAAGAAGCGGGACGTAACTTGATTTACAGCCCAAGTGTTTTTTAACTCTTGCAGGCTGCAATTTGCGATCTGCCGCCAACCGCGATTTCTCAGCTGATCGCGTCGGTAAACAGTCAAAAGGACCACACCAAGATGACGACGAGATGTTAATTGCTGACGTCACACCTATCAGCAGATGGACCAGTGGAGCGAGAAAGCGCAACTAAATTGCTGTGTACCTGTGCGCAGGCGCAGTCTCCTTGGTTGATGAGATGTACAAATTGGTGCATGCACCCGCCCAGGAGGCACTTTCAAACGGAAGTTAATTCTCGAAGCAATCACGGACTTGCCGGAAAAATAAAATTACTCCCGCTGCTGCGATTGGAGTGTTATGTCCGGGTAGCTTTGAAGGAAATTACTGTGCAAGGCTGTCGTCATTATCGGCGTATCCGTCTGCATTAATAGCGACTTTATTTGCTTCTTTTCATATAGTTACTGTTGCCATGGTAACCGTCCGCTAGTCCTCAATTTGGTTACTGCGCAATAAACCTTACCTGCCAACGTGTCTTGAAGCGGATAGAGCAACAAACTGATTGCAAAACGGTAATGTTATATCAAAGATAACTAACTAACTATTCAATAAAGCGTATTCTATACATTAGTAATATTATAGCGTGTACTGTTTCCATAGTAACCAGGTAGAAAAGTGTGTAGTAATTCTCAACTTGGGTACCATGGAAACAGTTAATATAGTACAGTTCTTTCCTGTACAATAGGAAAATAACAACATGTACTGTTTCCATAGTAACCAGATCGAAAAGTGTGTAGTAATTCTCAACATTGTGACTATGGAAACAGTTAATATAGTACAGTTCTTTCCTGTACAATAGGAATATAACAACATGTACTGTTTCCATAGTAACCAGGTTGAAAAGTGTGTATTAATTCTCAACTTGGGTACCATAGAAACAGTTAATATAGTGCAATTCTTTCCTGTACAATAGGAATATAACAACATGTACTGTTTCCATAGTAACAAGGTTGAAAAGTGTGTAGTAATTCTCAACTTGGGTACCATAGAAACAGTTAATATAGTGCAATTTTTTCCTGTGCAATAGGAATATAACAACATGTACTGTTTCCATAGTAACCAGATCGAAAAGTGTGTAGTAATTCTCAACATTGTGACTATGGAAACAGTTAATATAGTACAGTTCTTTCCTGTACATTAGGAATATAACAACATGTACTGTTTCCATAGTAACCAGATCGAAAAGTGTGTAGTAATTCTCAACTTGGGTACCATAGAAACAGTTAATATAGTGCAATTCTTTCCTGTACAATAGGAATATAACAACATGTACTATTTCCACAGTAAACAGGTTGAAAAGTGTGTAGTAATTCTCAACTTTGGTTATCATGGAAACAGTTAATATAGTGCAGTTCTTTCCTGTACATTAGGAATATAACAACATGTACTGTTTCCATAGTAACCAGATCGAAAAGTGTGTAGTAATTCTCAACTTGGTTACCATGGAAACATTTAATATGGTGCAGTTCCTGTGCATTAGTGCTTTACGACGTTTGCGGAGAGCCATTCAAAACAAATGAAGAGGAATGCTGACTTCAGGAATTGTGTTGATCCATGACAACGCTCGTCCACACACTGCTGGCACAACCCATCGGCTCCTTGAACAATTTCAATGGGACATTTTCGATCATTCGCCATACAGTCCTGACTTGGCACCCAGTGACTTTCACATTTTCCCTGAACTGAAGACATGGCTAGGAGGGCAGCACTTTCAAACCAACGAAGATCTTCAAAACAACGTCAATGCTCATTTGAAATCATTGGTGGCAACAGTTTTTGAAGCGGGTATTGCAAAGCTTGTGTACAGGAACGATAAATGTCTCAACCTTTTCGGTTATTATGTTGAAAAGTAACCATAAGTGTACAAAACTTTTAGTAATAAAATAATTGCTTTCTATGAACTTGTCTTTAATTTATAGCCTATCGGAGGTTGAAAAAAAAATAGAACGTCGTACTTGACTCCAAATATTCCGTCTCTATTTGTTAATTTACTTAGCTACCTCTTGTTACTTGCTCTATACGAACTATATACATAATGTATAGAGAAGGTATTGTATTATACCAAAGAATTCGATACCAATATTTCACCGGAAGTACATGTTTTGAGACTCCCTGAATCCAAAAAAAGCATTTTTAGAAAAATGTCCGTGTGTCTGTCTGTTTGTGTGTATGTGTGTGTTTGTTTGTGGGCAGCATAGCGCAAAAACGAAATCACCGTTAAAGCCCAAACTTGGTATTTAATTTTGGCATCTTCCAAGGATGCGACACAAAGATTTTCAAGAAAAGCTCCCCACTCCAAACTATCTTTTACGTGGAAAAAATTTAAAACATTTGTATTTTCTTAAAAATGGCTATAAAATTTGGATAAAAATATCGTACATTAAAGATATTTACCTGGCAAATAAAATGTATATCTTGAATTTTCTGGGAATAGCCTCTGAAGACTACTTTATTCTGGATAAATTTTACGGAATTGTGAATAACTGCTAAAGCGTAAGTGATGGACAAAAACTTACTCCACAGAAAATGTAGCTTGCGATAAAGGACACAATTTATGTTACATACATTTTTTTCGTGGAGTTGATAATTTTTAAGATATTCTTGGTTTTTCGTTTCTACTTTGAAAAACATACTTTTCTCCTACAGGAGTTTAACTCCTGTCCATACAAACAAAGGAACTTCAGTTGCATAGCAGCCATATTTTGGCTATCATTTTAACCTATGGTACTCCCTCATTTTGCTTCTACTTACAAGGAAGCTATCCATCTACCTGCTAATGTTTCTCGATCAGCATGGAGTAAATAGAAGCATAAGCTTTTTAACTACAATTTGTTGCAGAGATGTAGAGAATGTCATGTGAATGGAACACATCATGATTTTTTTACTTTCTCTACACATACTATGTGCATAGTGTATAGAGAAGGTATTGTAATGCACCCAAAAATTCGATACCGAGATTTCCGGCAACACTGGTTTTCGGTCCCTCTGAATCCAGAAAAAGCATTTTTAGAATCAGGGCCGCGCGCGCGCGCGCGCGCGTGTGTGTATATATGTGTGTGTTTCTGTGGACAGCATAGCTCAGAAACGAAAAGACCGTTGAATACCAAGCTTGGCATTTAAGTTTGGTATCTTCCAAGGATGCGACACGAAGATTTTAAAGAAAATCCCCCACTCCAAACTACCTTTTACATGGAACATTTTTCGAAATTTTTGATTTTTTTTTTAAAAATGGCCTTAACAATTTTGATTAAAATATCATATATTAAATATATTTACCTGACAAATAAAATGTATATCTTGAATATTCTGGGAATAGCCTCTGAAGACTATTTTATTCTGGATGAATTTTGAGGAATTTTGCATAACTGCTAAACCTTAAGAGAAAAATGAAAAGCATATTAAAACACACAGTTTATTTCATATGCATTTTTTTCGTGCAGTTGATCGTTTGCGAGATATTCCTTGTTTTTGGTTTCAGCCTTGAAAAACATGCTTTTCTCATATGGGAATTTGTCAACTCATATGTTTCTCCCTTATTTCGCTACTACTTGCAAGGAAGCTAGTAATAAGACTATTTTTGCTAATTATATCTCGATTGGATGAAGTAAATATTAGCATAAAATTTTTGCAATAATTTGTTGCAGAGATGTAGAGAAAGTCATGTGAATGGCACACATCAGATTTTTTCAGTTAGTTATATATAAGCATTGATTTACTAAAACGCTCTTCATATGTCAGTATTTTAAAAGTTTCTCCGCAATGAAACTTTTTCTTGCCACTTAAACGGTGGTGGAGTTTTAAACTCTCCTTGACTGCATTCCTTTCTATTCTGAGTGAGGCTAGTGGCTGTGATGTTTTTGTTATTTACGTCACCCATTGGTGACCTTGTTGCCTAACCTTCACGAAAAGTGACGCGAAAGCTTTCTCCGGATTTGCAAATTATTTGTATTTAGCAAACTCATTGTGCACTTATCGAATTCAATGAGTTATTTTCGTAGTAGTGGTGGTGGTGGTGGTTGTCGTTTTATTTATAGACGTCCTTTTAACTATTGTGGTTCTCAGTGTCCCATTTTATGCTGAGGAGTGAAAACCGCTTAATTTTACTCAGTGTTCTCTTTGTAAGGCTTGCGGATTTTTTTACGTGCTGCACATCTAGACACGGACCAGCGACTTTACTTTTCTTTCAAAGGAAGCCATGCTAAGGATTTTTCGCCCGAAAAAATCCATCGTCCTCCACCGAGTTTGAACCCATGCCATGGGTATTTTCCTGTAATACTTGAGTAGAGCATAAGGCATCGTCACGATGTTTCTGTGATCGGATTTGAATTTCTAGTTGGCGAGTTTGCCGCTATGCGCCATGGTGACGAGGAATCAGCTGATTGCTCACATGTTGAGTAAACGACTTGCGGATGCGAAATATTGAAAATGTACATAGGAACCTTCTTCTTTTACAGTTTAGCATTCTTTTCGTGCAAATAAACATTACACGGGACCACCGACTTTACTTCCTTTCCGAAGGAAGTCATGGTAAAGGGTTTCGTGTTCGAAAAACTCCACCACCCTGCGCCAGGTTTGAATATCTTGGGATTTGGAGGCGCTACACCACGTAGGGCGACTTACAGTCTCTCCTTATCTATTGGTTTTGAGACAATACATGCCTTGTCACGGGGCTAAGAGTTATTTAGAAGGGAAATATAAATCTTACCTAAGAATATAAATTATATCAAGAAAAGAAAATATAGATGTACAGTGAAAATGGGAAGGGAAGAAAGACTTTAAACACGTATAAGTAGCAAAGTTGTCACGAGCTGGCGGCACAAGATACCGTTACGTCCGTGCATTGAACCGAGGGAAAGGGGTGAGAATGCCCTGCCTGAGGAAACTAACGGGACAGCAAACAATGCTCGTTGTTCAGGCGATACTGTTTAAGGCACTTCACGAGGAACCCCCGCACGACCAAGATGTGATATTTGAGCGCATGGTGTAACCCTCAGTTGTGATTTTAAGACCGATCATAGTACGAGACATATCACTGCATCAAACGAATAAATAGTAACAGTGGCGGGCGAGTAAAGTGTGACGTCACAGCAGAAAATCAGGAGAAACACGCGTGTGTTCGACGGCGGAAAAAGGCCGAACTCAGTTAATAAAGCACTTGTGTCTCACCACACCCTGAAAGAGAGTTTTCATGCTAATAAGAACCCTGAGCTAAGCCAACCATTCCCACCTGCACCCCGGATACGAACCCAGTACCGCCACAGTTCCCATAGTAACCGAAACAAAACCGCAACTCTGTTGCCATGGAAACAGCGAACTCAGAAAAGTAATAATTTGCGGCCTCATTTTAAAGGATTAGCTGCTCCCCCGTCGGGAGTCGAACTGTTATGACCTAAGTTTGCAACTAGCGCCGTGAATTCCATAAAAGCGCTTTACAGAGGCGTTTAATCGGCACACGGCAAGTGGGGGCAACATTATAATTAAAAAAGTTGCCAGTACAAGAAACTTTCCCCCAAGCGAGTTAGGGAATCAAAAACAAAATTCATTTCATGTCGCAACAAAGGCCAACAACAATGAGCAGCACCTTAAACCACAGTCTAACATTCACATGGTACTCTCGACCTATTATAGTTTCACACTGATATAGTGAATTCAATAACTTCTCGATATCGAGATTTCACTGGAAATACAGGTTTTAGAGTCCCCTGTATCCAAAAAAATCCGATATGTTCCATTTACATGACTTTCTCTACATCTCTACAACAAATTATTGTTAAAAAGCTTATTCTTCTACTTACTTCATGCTCGTCGAGAAAAAATTAACAGAAATAGTCTTATTACTTGTTTCCTGTTAAGTATAAGCAAAATAAGGGAGAACCATAGGTTAAAGTGATAGTCAGAAGCTGGTTGCTATGTGACTGAAGTTCCTTTGTTAGTATGGACAGGAGTTGGCAAATTCCTGTATGAGAAATGTACATGTTTTTTAAAGGTGAATCCAATAACAAGGAATGTCTCAAAAACTATCCACTCCTCAAAAAAAATATATATGACATTTTATCATGATCTACATTTTTTGTGTAGTAAGTTTTTTCTATCTTTTACGGTTTACCAGTTCTGAAAAAACTCAATAAAAATCATCCTCAATAAAGAGGTCTTTAGAGGCTATTCCCAGAAAATTCAAGATATACACCGTGGAATGGTGAATACCAAAATCTCCTGCAATTGGGTCGACTAAATACTTAAAAAGAGACTAATTTTACTATGTGTACTTAATGCTAGAGCCCTTGTTTGATCAAGAAAAGAATTTACACCTTGACTTTAAAACCTGTGAAGATTCCTTAAATCACTGCAACTAATATTCCTTCTCTTATTGCAGCTCTTTACCTGGTGTATGGGTAAAATGCTCTCATAAGCATTTACAGTTAACTCTACAGCAAAGTTAAAATACTTCAGCAAATGCTTAACAACTAATTACTGATGTTATTCAAACAAATTTGAAGCATTAGCTGGAAAAACTAGTAATTACTCAACAAGTAAAATTAATAACTTATCAGTAATGCCTGAACTGTAATGTACGAGGACCGTTTTTTTTCAACCTCCGATAGTCTATAAATAAAAGACAAGTTAATTAAAAACAATTATTTTATTACTAAAAGTTTTGTACACTTAAGTTTACTTTGCAATACCCGCTTCAAAAAATGTTGCCACCAATAATTTCAAATGAGCATTGACGTTGTTTTGAAGGTCTTCGTTGGTTTGAAAGTGCTGCCCTCCTAACCACGTCTTCAGTTCAGGGAAAAGGTGAAAGTCGCTGGGTGCTAGGTCAGGAATGTACGGCGTATGATCATTGTCCCATTGAAATTGTTCAAGGAGCCGATGGGTTGTGTGGACGAAGATTGTCCTGGATCAACACAATTCCTGAAGTCAGCATTCCTCTTCGTTTGTTTTGAATGGCTCTCCGCAAACGTCGTAAAGTACGAAGATCTTCAAAACAACGTCAATGCTCATTTGAAATCATTGGTGGCAACATTTTTTGAAGCGGGTATTGCAAAGCTTGTACACAGGCACGATAAATGTCTCAATTTTTTCGGCGATTATGTTGAAGTGTACAAAACTTTTAGTAATCAAATAATTGTTTTCTATGAATTTGTCTTTTATTTATAGCCTATCGGAGGCTGAAAAAAGACCTTTGTAATTACTTATAATTTTTTGAATTTGTTATCAGTATTGACTTAAAGTAATGTAAGTAAAGACATTTTTTCAACAGACCCAATTGTTTTTCCCGGTTATCATAAAGTTGCTAAGTTTAACAATAGTTTGTTACAGCAATACATAGAAAGTCATGTGAATGGAACACTGGCAGATCTATACTGCTGTTAAGTAAATAAAGAAGTTACATTTTTATAGCTTTTGTTTGCGCTACTCCTTACGGTTAGGATATTAATAATTACACGCAAGTTAAATTATATTTTAGTATAATATATTTTGGGTGTTAATGTGAGAGTACAAGAAGCCCACGTGCGCTGCTATGATGTGAATAAAATCTCTTGCTTTGGGGTAGCGAAACGAGCTGCGGTGTAGTGCCCTTTTGGGTAGCCTTGGGTCGTGTGAGAGGTGATTATTTAATGAACCCCCCCACCCTTCCCCTCTGCCTCTGTCCAAGGTAAATACTACACCGCACCTGTCGCTTCCAGGTCTTCTTTTGTTTATATTTACACTACTTTCTGAGAGTGCACCATTCTAAGCAATATCTTCCTTATTTTCTTTAATTGAAATATTTACAGTATTAATGGTTATGTATAAAAAACTCCGTAAATTTAAATATGAGATATTTTTAGATCATTTCGAACTTTTTGCTAACAGCATCCAAACGTAATATACGAGGGTCTTTTTTTCAACCTCCGATAGTCTATAATTTAAAGACAAATTTCTAGAAAACCATTGCTTTATTACTAAAAGTTTTGTACACTTATGGTTACTTTTCAACATAATCACCGAAAAGATAGAGACATTTATCGTACCTGTGTATTGCAATACCCGCTTCAAAAAATGTTGCCGTCAATGATTTCAAATGAACATTGACGTTGTTTTGAAGATTTTTGTTCTTTACGACGTTTGCGGAGAGCCACTCAAAACAAACAAAGAGGAATGCTGACTTCAGGAATTGTGTTGATCCATGACAACTCTCGTCCACACACTGCTGGCACAACCCATCGGCTCCTTGAACAGTTTCAATGGGACATTTTCGATCATCCGCCATACTGTCCTGACCTGGCACCCAGCGACTTTCAGTTTTCTCTGAACTGAAGACGTGGCAGGATGGCAGCACTTTCAAAACAACGAAGATCTTCAAAACACGTCAATGCTCATTTGAAATCATTGACGGCAACATTTTTTGAAGCGGGTATTGCAAAGCTTGTGCACAGGTACGATAAATGTCTCAATCTTTTCTGTGATTATGTTGAAAAGTAGCCATAAGTGTACAAAACTTTTAGTAATAAAATAATTGTTTTCTATGAACTTGTCTTTTATTTATAGCCTAGACCCTCGTGTATTGTGAATGCACTACGAATATGTTTGCTGAAAAGTAAGAACAAAATGGTATTTTACTTACTCTAGCACGTATGTAGAATGTACTTAGTAGATATAGCCAAAAGTTCTATATCGAAGTTTCAACACAAACACATATTTAAGATCCTCTAAATGTCATAAATGCGTTTTTATAAAAAGGTCTGCGCGCGTGGGTGTCTCTGTACAAACACTTCTCAGAATGAAATACGAAACTTGTTTCAGTATCTCGCAAAGATGCGACAAGAAAGTTCCTCCCCCCAAACTATCCTTTACATGGACATTCAGGAGGTCCGGGTTCGCTCCCCGTTGATTGTGTACTCTGGCCCTGGGGTCGCTTTGGCGATTTCTGGGGTGCTGTACATCTAACACGGTTTCCTTCATTCCTTAATGCCATTTCTCAGGTCAGCGGCAGGTGCGCCTTGAGTCTTTGCTCGGCTGCTTATTCCGAGTAGAAATCTCTTCCCCCTGGGTCAGGCTAGGTGCCTCCTTCCGGCCTCCCGGCGTCTGTATAGCCTCCGAGGTTGTCATATAGTGATTGTTATGGACTTCCTTGCATCTCTGTGCCTGGCTCCGTCGTTTCCTGTGAGCTGGCGTGTGGTTTCCGTACGCTCATTCCCCCGGGGGGGGGGGGCTGGAGGACGGCTCAACAAATCAGTATACTTGGTCGCAGTTGCCGAGATGACCCCGATGTTAACATGCTCTAACCCGTCATATTTCTTTTGGTAGTGTTTAACACCCCCTTAACTACTTATGGTATCGCAGGTGGTAACACTGATGATACATCAGCACCGATGGCGGGGGAGACCGGAGAAAACCCGCCCCTGCGCCGCTTTGTCCACCAAAAATCTCACGTGCGGTCGCTTGGGATCGAACCCGGGCCATCTATGCGAGTGGTCTAACCACTCGGTCACGGCGCGGCCTAACCCGTCATATGGAACATCTGATTATGACAAAGGGGATATTTATCCTGAAGTTTCTGAGAATGTCCCTGGGGACATCTACTTGCGGATGACTTATAACTTTAGTACAACTGGTAAACCGTAAGATGCTGACGGAAACTTAGTACACAAAAACTGCTTAATACATACTGATGACGTATACATTTTTTATAGAGTTGAAAGTTTCCGACATATTTCGTTTTATTATTTTCAGTTATAAGCTTACGTACCTTTTCTCAAAGTCACTTACACTTTCATATCTCTTTTGTTTTACTTCAATTGTTCATATATGACCAGCTTTTAACATATTTGACAATCGCTTTAGCTTAGTGTATTCCGTCTGTTTAAAAGGAAGCAAATAATAAGAAAATTATTCCTTAATGCTTGTATATGGTTAGTATGGTGTAGATAAGCAGTTTGATAGCAGAATAGGTATAGATAATCATGTCAATAGAACACATCAGATTGTTGTGTTTTCAAGTAGTGAAAAGGTCATTCAAAATGAAGATAATTTAAGATATATTCAGAAAACATTCGATATTATACACATTTTATCATGAAAATGTCTTACGAGTTTAAACAAGTGCATTTTTAAGAACATGAACATTTTCAAAATGGCAATGTAAAGCTATTTATGGTGGACTTTCTCGATAATACATAATGTTAGATCCGTTCCTTATAGACAACTCCTCCTTTTCATGTTCAAAGACTGGGTACTACAGTTCATGCCTGTACCTATTTTCTTCTCGGTCTTCCTAAATCTCTGTGTATTTTGTTTACTTTCTCTATACGTACTATGTACATAGTGTACAGAGAACGTATTGCACTCCACCAAAAAAATCAATACCGATATTTCACCGGAAATATATGTTTTAGGGTCCCCTGTATCCAAAAAAAGTATTTTCACAAAAAGGCCCGTGTGTGAGTCCGTGTGTCTTGAACACGATAACTCAAAAACGAAAAGTCGGTAAAATACCAAACTTGGTATTTAAGTTTAGTATCTTCCAGGGAATCGACACGAAGATTTTGAGAAAAATCCCCCCCACACCAAACTACCCTTTACAAGGAACTTTTTTTGAAATTTTTAATTTTTTTCGAAATTTTTGATTTTCTAACAAATGGCTCTGACGATTTTGATTAAAATATCGTATATTAAATTTATTCACCTGACAAAATGTATATCTTGAATTTTCTGGGAATAGCCTCTGAAGACTACTTTATTCTGGATGAATTTTTCATAACTACTAAACCTTAAGAGATGGACAAAAACTTAACCCACAAAAATTGTAGAGCACGTTAAAACACACAATTTATGTTATACATATATTTTTTTCGTGGAGTTGATCGTTTTTGAGATATTCATTTTTCTTGGGTTCAGCTTTGAAAAACGTATACTTTTCTCATACAGGAATTTGTCAACTCCTGTCCAAGGCAACTACTCTGACATCAGGTTGTGCGGGAGAGTTGTACAAGGGGAGAGAAATGGTTTTATATGGGCCCCGTCCAGTTAGGCAACTACTCTGACATGAGGTTGTGCGGGACAGCTATAGTACAAGGGGCGAGAAATAGGTTTTATATAGGCCCCGTCCAGTTACGCAACTGCTCTGACATGAGGTTGTGCGGGACAGCTGTAGTACAAGGGGCGAGAACTAGGTTTTATATAGGCCCCGTCCAGTTAGGCAACTACTCTGACAACAAGTGTGCGGGACAGTTGTGATGCAAGGGGCGAGAAATAGGTTTTATAGAGGCCCGTCCAGTTAGGCATCATTTGTGCGGGACAGCTGTAGTGTAAGGGGCGAGAAATAGGTTTTATATAGGCCCATCCAGTTAGGCATCAGTTGTGCGGGACAGTGGTAGTGTAAGTGACGAGAAATAGGTTTTATATAGGCCAATTCAGTTAGGCACCAGTTGTGCGGGACAGTGGTAGTGTAAGTGACGAGAAATAGGTTTTATATAGGCCAGTCCAGTTAGGCATCAGTTGTGCGGGACAGTGGTAGTGTAAGTGACGAGAAATAGGTTTTATATAGGCCCATTCAGTTAGGCACCAGTTGTGCGGGACAGTGGTAGTGTAAGTGACGAGAAATAGGTTTTATATAGGCCAGTCCAGTTAGGCATCAGTTGTGCGGGACAGTGGTAGTGTAAGTGACGAGAAATAGGTTTTATATAGGCCCATTCAGTTAGGCACCAGTTGTGCGGGACAGTGGTAGTGTAAGTGACGAGAAATAGGTTTTATATAGGCCAATTCAGTTAGGCATCAGTTGTGCGGGACAGTGGTAGTGTAAGTGACGAGAAATAGGTTTTATATAGGCCAGTCCAGTTAGGCATCAGTTGTGCGGGACAGTGGTAGTGTAAGTGACGAGAAATAGGTTTTATGTAGGCCAATTCAGTTAGGCACCAGTTGTGCGGGACAGTGGTAGTGTAAGTGACGAGAAATAGGTTTTATATAGGCCAATTCAGTTAGGCATCAGTTGTGCGGGACAGTGGTAGTGTAAGTGACGAGAAATAGGTTTTATGTAGGCCAATTCAGTTAGGCACCAGTTGTGCGGGACAGTGGTAGTGTAAGTGACGAGAAATAGGTTTTATATAGGCCCATTCAGTTAGGCATCAGTTGTGCGGGACAGTGGTAGTGTAAGTGACGAGAAATAGGTTTTATGTAGGCCAGTCCAGTTAGGCCACTACTCTGTCATCATGTTGTGCTGGTCAGCTGTAGTGTAAGGGGCAATAAATAGGTTTTATGTAGGCCCGTCCAGTTAGGCCACTACTCTGACATCATGTTGTGCGGGTGAGCTGTAGTACAAGAGGCGAGAAATGGGTTTTATATAGGCCACATCCAGTTAGGCCACTACTCTGACATCTGGTTTTGCGGGACAGTTGTGTTACAGGGGTGAAGTAAACATTTGTTTCCTTTCACCCTACTTGAGCAATCACATAATACAGTTTGCATGCATTTTTTTTCGCTATTTTTGACTACCTCAAAAGAATGTCTAACAATTTTTTTAATATGAACCTATTGAGATATTCAAAACATAAATAACATATATACATATTTAGTCTGTAAGCTCTAAAATCCTCTTTCGTTTTATATGTTTTGTTCATTGTCGTAATTTATATTGAGTTAAATAAATGTTTTGTTATCATAAAATGTTTAAAATATCTCATTTTACAAACAAAATATATACAAGTGACCTCTGAAGAAAATTCTTTGATTTTGTCTTCAATTATATGTGTAGTCACAGGAAGAATTGCCAATTTGACCTAAAATGTTCATATCGTACATACATGTTTGAGTCAATAGCTTTAGCACAATGCATATGAGTGAAAATAAAATGTTTTAATGCATTTCTTCTTGTCTAAACTATTAAGATTTCTATGCCAACTATGTTAAATCTATTCGAGTCATGACCCCATTATCTCAGAAACTACACGTGTTTCTCTTCTTGTTTTGGAAGCAAACTTTGCTTACAAAAGATAATGCGTTTATCTGCATCGTGCTGATCAATATAAACATAAGTGCAGTCGATCTTATTACTTGCTTCCTTTTAAGTAGAAGCGAAATAAGGCTAAAGCATAATAAAATACTTTCAAAAGGTGACTGAAATTTAGTACACATTACTTGGCCAGAAGACAAGAAATAGGAATGACAAATTCCTGTCAGAAAAATGTTAAGTATTTTAAGCTCAAAGAGACGAGTGTGCTGTAACGAGATCTAAATATTTGTGTCCCTTACGGCTTATTAGTTATGCAGAACTCTCATCCTCAAGGAAGAGGCCTTCAGAGGCTATTCCCAAGAAAATTCAAAATATAATTTTTATTTTCCTTGAAAATGTATTTATTATATGGTATTTTAATACAAATCGTCGAAGCTATATTTGAGAAAATCGGCATTTTGTAAATTTTTCCCATGTAAGGGGTAATTTGGGGCTGGCGAATTGTCCTAAAAATTTTGGTGTCGCATGGTTGGAGAATACTGAATTGGGTATTTAGCCGACTTTTCGTTTTTGAGTTATTATGTCCAAAGATGGACAGCGCCGCGGCCGAGTTTTCGGTGTAAAAATGTAAATGGCGTGTTATTTGTGGACGCTCTTTAACTGCTGTGGTTTTCAGCGTCCCATTATAAATTGGGCGTGAAAGACCGCTCAATTTTACTCAGAGGCCTCTATCAGGCTTGAGGTTCTTTTACGTGCCGTAAATCTACAACACGGGACCAACGGCTTTACTTCCCTTCCGAAGAAAGCCATGCTAAGGATTTTTACACCCGAAAAAATCCATCACCCTCCGCCGGTATTGAACCCGCGACCTTTGGGTATATGAAGTTAGCATGGTAACCACTACACCATGGAGGGCGACAATTTTCTCTTGTGTTCTCCTGTTTCCCCGACCATTGCATTCCACCGGTCCTCCATCTTCATTCCCTGTATCATGATTGTCATCGCCTGCGGTGCCACAAACAGTAAAAGCGGGCGTTAAATACTACCAAATAATGTTCAAAGGTACATGACACATGTATGCGCGCTCGGACTTTTTTTTTAAACATATTTTTTTGTGGCTTCAGGGGACCCTAAAACATATATTTCCAGTGGAATATCGGTATCAATTTTTGGATGGAATGCAATATTTTCTCTACCAATGTACGGCAAGACAAAATAGTTTGTGAAAGAATGGGTAGAGATCTATGTTAATGACGTCAGATTAATATAATGAATATATTTATTTGTTTTTAGAGGAAAAGGTATCAGAGCATATTCTTTTAGTTGTGGATTCTAACACCCCAGGCTTCATGCCAAAATTAACTCCCCCCCACACAGAACAGTGTTTTGTTACAAGCATGACCGTGTTCCTGTGTTGTATAATTCAAGAGCGTCCTCTGCGTGTAGTGCACGTCAGCAAAATGACCCCCAATTATTCATACATCTAATTGCGAATGTAAAACAGCCAAAAGTTTAATTTACCCATCTCACTACTCATGCAAAGTTTCCCCGCGACCTTTTACATGTACAAGCCTGGCAGGCGAAGCTGTGTAAACCCCACCAAGCGCCTTTCTCTTATGTGGTCAAGGGAATTGCTTATGTGACTGAAAAAACAAACGTTAAAAATTCGACGTTAGTTTGTTTTTTGAAGTAATTAGAATATGGCGTATGTGTGTTTATTCGTCCAGATGGCAGCACTGGGCGGGGAGCACAGCGAACAAGCTTTAAAGTACCTTTTTAGTGGAAAAGTCGTGTTTGCTTTAAATGATTTCCTGATATGATTACGAGGTCTGTAAGAATGGAAATGATACGCCCCGGGCAAGCGCAAATTAAAATATTTTATTAACTGTGTTTGGAACGAAGTAGCTTTTTAAATTAGTAATGTTTACTGGCTTCGTGTAATAACGTTAAAAACACGGTCGCCATGGATGCAAGGCCTTCTGAAAATAAATACACGGCCTACTTGTTCATAGAACCAGGATTAATATATTAGCAACTCCAGTTATTAGAACAAGATTAGACATGTACACATAGCGTCGCATTTCAGAGCGTTCGTAACATTCTCACTCTGTACCAGGCAGCTTCGATACCATAATTTTACAGGAAATGCAGTTTTGTGTTTCTTAAAAACAAGCAACATACAATAATAAAACTCTCTTTTTACTTTCTCTACACATGCTATGTATACAAAAGGTATAGTGTTCGACCCAAAAATTCGATACCGAGATTTCACCGGAAATAGACGCTTCAGGTTTCGCTGTATCCAAAAAAAGTATTTCTAGAAAAAGGTCACGGTAACTCAAAAACGATAAGTTGGTTAAACGCCAAACTTGGTACTTAAGTTAGGTATCTTGCAAGGATGTGACACGAAGATTTTCAAGAAAATCCTGCCACCCTTAACTTCCCTTTACATCGATAATTTAAATTTTGTAAAAAAAAATGGCTCTAACGAATTTGATTAAAATACCCTATATTAAAGATATTTAAACGACAAATAAAATGAATTTTTCTGGGAATGGCCTCAGAAGACCTCTTTATTCTGGATGAGTTTTCCATAACTGGTTAACCGTAAGAGATAGACAAAAACTTACTACACAATAAATGTAGATATCGTTAAATACACATCTTTACTTTCCGTACACGTACTATGTACTAGTGTATAGAGAAGGTATTTGCATTCCACCCAAAAATTTGATACCGAGATTTCACCGGCAATATATGTTTTGGGTCCCCCTGAATCCAAAAAAAGCATTTTAAAAAAAAGGTCCGTGTGTGTGTGTGTCTGTAGACAGCATAGCTTAAAAACAAAAAGACAGTTAAATACCATGCTTGGTATATTCTAAGAATGCGACACGAAGATTTTAAAGAAAATTTCCCCACCCTTAAATGGACATTTTTTCCAAAATTTTGATTTTCTCAAAAATAGCTGTAACGATTTTGATTAAAATGTCAAATAATGACAATAGCCAGAAAATTCTGGATAAATTTTGCTTAACTTGTAAACCGTAAGACAAAGGAAAACAATTACTACACAAAAAATGTAGATCTCGTTGAAACACACAGGTTTTGTCATATACGTAACTTTTTCAACCTCTGGCACTCGAAATAAGCGATTTTATCCACCTGGCAACCAGATTTTAAAATATTTGACTATCGTTTTAGCCTAGTTTATTCCGTTATTTTCCTTCTACTTATAATAAAGCAATTCTGCTAACGTTTATCTGGATTATCATGAAGTAAATAGAAGCATAAGCTTTTTAACAATAATTTCTTATAGAGATGTAGAGAAAGTCATGTGAATGAAACACATAAGGTGTTTACTACATTTCGCATCAGTTCTCAAATAACTGTTATTCCTAACAATTGAGCCGCACAGTTTTGTTTCGACGTTCGCTGCGGCGCAGATTACTGCTCGCTAATGATTTCCAATTGAAACTGAACTCTGGACATTTTTGCTTTCTCTAGTCCGTATCTAAAGAGCGGGTACGGAAAGTATTGTATTTCAATTCGATAACGATATTTCACCGGAAATATAGTTTTCAGGTCCGGAAAAGGTCTGTGTAGCATAGTTCAAAAACAAAAAGTAGTTTAAATACCAAACTTGGTATTTAAGTGGGTATATTTTTATGACGCGACATGAAGATTTTCAAGAAAGTCCCCTTACCACCTTCTACAAGGAACATTTTTCGAAAATGTTGATTTTCTCAAGAGTGGCTCTAACGATTTTGATTAAAATACGCTACGTTTAAGACATTTTATGAGAAATGAAAAACTGTTCTTAAATTTTCTGTGAATAGCCTCTGAAGATTTCTTTGTTCTGGATTACTTTTATACAACTGGCAAACTATAAGAGATAGACAAAAACTTTACACAAAAAAACGTAGTTCTCTTTATATGATATCCTTCATGTGATATATATGTTTGTTTTTGTGATATTCTGGATTATTTGCTTTAATGTTAGGCACTTAAACTTTTCACAAACAAGAATATAACTTTTTTCTCGTTCCTCAAGTATTTCATAGAGCGACCGGTTTTTTAAGGACGATACTATCGCTTTAGCGATATGCAACATGTTCTTATTTCGCTTCTACTTACAAGTAAGCTAGAAATAAGACAATTTCTGCTAATGTTTATCATGAAGTAAATAGAGCGTTTGTTTACTGACAACTAGAGGACATCATGTGAATGGAACACATTAGATTTTTTCCCTTCTACTTACAAGCAACCAAGCAATAATGCAATTTCTGTTAATGCTTGCTCGATTATCAAAAGGCAGATAGAAAAATAAGCTTTTTAACAATAATTTGTTACAGAAATGTAGAAAAAGTCCTGGGCATGGAACACATCATATTTTTTGTAGGTCAGTTGAGGCATTAAATACCGTGCCGGTATGTTGCCATGGTAGCTCAGTGGTAGAGCCACCGGCTAGAGGCCGGGATATCGTTGAAATCCTAGCTAGGACATTGTATTTTTCAGTCTCACTCTACCTATCCAACTCCTGTGCTACACACGGCTTGTGTGAAAAAAAACCAATAATAGTTAGCTATACTGTGAATTCTGGGAGTTAAAATACTTACAACATTGTAAGTTGTTATCTCAAAATAATTTGAGATCACCTTGTGGTTTACCGGGAAACATGCGAGTCAGTTGAGAAAGTCAATGTTATGCCGGCATGTGGTATTTAATTTTTCCGTCTTACTCTACCTAATCAATATAAAGCCTGTTTACCTGCCAATCGGAGACGATTCACATTTGAGAGCTACGAATCATGTATCTTGAGGGAAAATGCTGATGGCTTGTTACACAACAGCAACTGAATGTATGTAAATATTAAAATTGTTAGTTCCCGTAAATCAGTGTATTTATGTTAACCTCGGTCACCTTCCACTGCTAGTGAAAACATCATAGTCGGGCACTGCCTTCTATTAGTACATCCATCACATTGTTGCGCAGTTACACGACTTCCTGACCATCAAATTTGGTATTCAGTGATTATCAAAGGAACATACAGATAGCAGCACTGGTCTGAGACAACAAAGTAATATGCCAGTCATCGTAGCATGTCTCCCTTAGGGAGGGGGAGTTAATTAGCCGGGGGGGGGAGGCTTTGTCTAAAACTTGGGATATCGGGCGTGGTCAAAGCTGCCCGCAAGCATGCCGCCACAGGGTGCCTCACACTTCCACTTACAGAACTGACAGTGTGTGTATGTATACAGGGTGTTAATGAACTATACCGAAATATTTTCACAGAACATGTACATTACTTAAGTAATTTGAGATAGGAGACTTATGACCCTGTTTATTGAAATTTCCAAGTAACGATTATAAGTTTCTGAAGTGCCAGTACGCCACGTATCGCGGCACTTCGTCTGGAATGAAAAAAAAAAATAATAATATAAAATATTTACTCTATGAAAAGAATCGAATTCATGACCTTCGGAATAGTAGCCTGCTGCGTCACGCATTTAGCCAACAGAGCGGTTGAAAAAACGCCTCCGGCTACATAGCTCAAGAACGTAGTTAATGAATGCTCAGTGTCGCACTGTCAAGTGATCAGTTCGAGATTTTACAGATTTTTACGTCATTAAATCTTGAGAACGCTGGTAACGAGCTGCTAAAAATCGATATTTCTATACTCAGGGGGCAGCAGTTTTAAAGACATTTTTTCAACCGGCTTTGCTTTAACACCGGCTTATCAGCAGCTGATACCCACATGTTTAACGTTTTGTTTATCCGGGGACCATGCATCGCCGGTCTCAAATTACTTATATCAGTCACGTGCACAATCTCACAAATTATTTCGGTGTAGTTCATTAACTCTCGTATATATATGCACTCCCGGATTCCATAGGTTTTTACTTTCTCTACCACGTACACGGTAGGTAGGGAAGATATTGTATTCCACCCGAAAATTTGATCGCGAGACTTCAACGGAAATATTATATATATGTTGAGGTCCCCTGAGTATGAAAAATCCGATAAATATCAAACTTTGTATTTAAATTTAGTATTTTCTACGGATGCGACATGAAGATATTGATTTTTTTTGGTAGTGTTTAACGCCCGCTTTAACTACTTATGGCACCGCAGGCGGTGACACTGATGATACACGAGTGAAGATGGAGCACCGGTGGAATGCGATGGCCGGAGAAAACCCGCCCCAGCGCCGCTTTGTCCACCACAAATGTCACATGCGGTCAAACCCGGGCCGTCTAGGTGAGAGGCGAGTGGTCTAACCACTGAGTCACGGCGCGGCCGAAGATATTGATGCAAATCCCTCCACCACAAAATACCTTTTAAGTAGAAAAAAGTTTTTATTTTCTCACAAATAGTTCTAACAATTTTGATTTAAATGCTTACAGTATATTAGAGATATTTACATGGCAAATAAAGTATATATCTGGGAATAGCATCTATCTGGGTATGTATATTTTAGAGTTGAACCTTTCCGAAATATGCCTTGCTATTTATTTCAATTTGTAAACGACTCAAAATATTTCTGATTTCGTTTAACCTTTATTGCTTTACTCCGAGGAATGCAAAAGAAAACCTAATTTCAATTTTTCAAGTAGTGATAGCCTTTGAGAGTTTTGACTATCACTTTAACCTATGGTACTCCCTTATTTCGCTTCTACTTACAAGGAAACAAGTAATAAGACTATTTCTGCTAATGTTTACTGATTAGCATGAAGTAAATAGAAGTATAAGCTTTTTAACAATACTTTGTTGCAGAAAAGTAGAGAAAGTCATGTGAATGGAACACATCAGATTTTTTTAGCTGTACTGTTGATAGACACACGCACAGTCCTTTGTCTCAAAATGCTTTTTCTGGACTCAGGGGCTCTTGAAATGCACATTTCCGGTGAAATCTCGCTATCGAATTTTTGGGTGCATTGCAATACCTTCTCTATAGTATGTGTAGAGAGAGCAATAAAATAGCTTTCCAAACTAAATTGAAGTATACGAAATGGCAAAAGTACGTTCATTCTTCTAAAGGTTGATATTTTGGAGCAATAAAGCGTGCTAAATTGGCAGGTTTACTACAAAACGCAAGCAGTGATTTTCTGTTTTTCCTGCTGCTGGTTTCCGTTAGAGCACTCCCCAGAGAAGGGCAGTATTGCTGACGACATAAAGCAGGTCATGTATGTAATTACCGGGGCCTTGCAAGGCGCTCAAGGACAAAAACCTGAAACTTTAACGAGCAAAAACTTTGTTAGAGCGTTTAAACCCCGGAAAACTTGCTCGAAATTAAAACGTTATGCCTTATCGTGAGTTTGTAGTGTGGAGAATAATAGCTCTTCCGGGAGTTGCAAATTTGATAGCTGCATTTCAAGGATATACAAGGGTCACCTCAATGTGACACAAGATTTGGCACAACAAAAATCCAATGTGTTGCATTCAATTAACTTTCTCTACATCTCTGCAAAAAATTATTTTTAGAAAAAATTACGAGAAATTCTATTTTTACTTGCTTCCTTGTAAGTAGAAGCGAAATAAAGGAGTATCATAGGTTGAAGTGATAGCCAAAACCTGGTTGCTATGTGCCTGCTATGTACTTTGTATGGTCACGACTTGATAAATTCCTGTATGAGAAAAGTATAAGTTTCTTCAAAGTGGAACCAAAAACAAGGAATATTTCTAAAACGATCAAGTCAACGAAAAAATGTATACAACAAAAATTGTGTTCTAACGTGCTCTACATTTTTTGTGTTAGAAGTTTTTGTCTATGTCTTACTGTTTAGCAGTTGTGCAAAATTCCGTAAAATTCATCCAGAATAAAGCAGTCTTCAGAGGCTATTCCCAGGAAATTCAAGATATATATTTTATTTGTCAGGTAAATATCTTTAATATACAATATTTTAATCAAAATTTTCGAGAAAAGTTCCATGTAAATGGTAGTTGGGGGATTTTCTTGAAAATCTTCGTGTCACATCTTTGGAAGGTACCAAACTTAAATACCAAGTTTGGTTTTTAACAGTCTTTTCGTTTTATAGCTATGCTGTCCACACACACACACACACAAAACATTTTCCCAAAAATGCAGAAAAAGAACTGAATTGTGGGAGAAGCAAACTTACACGTTGCACCAGAATTGCCTCAGCAGACTTCTTGCTGCCTTTCAAACTGAAAGTCACGTCGATCCTAAACCGTAGAGGAGGTCCGGGACAAAGCGACAAAAACATTCGCGTCTTCTCACAAAGTGCGTTTCAGGAGGCTTTCCAAAAATGGAGGAAACGTTGGCAACTGTGAGAGAGGGAGAGGTGCTTCAAATGATGTACAATGGGAAATACTGATTTTACTGCAAAATTTCGGTATTTCATTCCACTAAATAAATCGAAGAATTTTCAGAAAATGTCCATGTGTATGTCTCAAAAATGAAAAGACGGTTAAATACTGAACTTAGTATTTAAGTTTAGTTACTTCCAAGTATGCGAAACGACGATTTTCAATAAAATTGACCACTTATTTGCTCAAAAATATCTCCGAACAATTTTGATTAATGTGGCATGTGTTTAAGAAATGTTGATGACTACCGAAATCTATATGTTAAATTTTCTGGGAATATCCACTTAAGACCTCTTCATGCTGAATAACGTTTGTATAACTGCAAGAGATACACACAAAAAGTTATAGTATAAAAATTCACTTAGATCTTGTTAAAACATACACTTTTTGATGTACAAAATCTGATGTGCTCCATTCAGATGATTTCTCTACATCTCTGCAAGAAATTATTGTTAAAAAGCTTATGCTTCTATTTACTTCATGCTAATCAAGAAAAAAATTAGCAGAAATAGTCTTATTACTTGCTTCCTTGTAAGTAGAAGAGAAATATGGGAAATATATTAAAGTGTGTATAACATAAATTGTGTGTTTTAATGTGATCTACATTTTTTGTGTTATACGTTTTTGTCTATGTCTTATAGTTTAGCAGTTACACAAAATTCCGTAAAATTCATCCAGAATAAAGTAGTCTTCAGAGGCTATTCCCAGAAAATTTAAGATATACATTATGTTTTCATGTATATATCTTTAATATACGATATTTTCTTCAAAATCTTCGTGTCGGGTCCTTGGAAGATACCAAGTTTTGTATTTATCAGCCTTTTCATTTTAGAGCTATGCTGCACACAGACACACATGGACCTTTTTCCGGAAATGCTTTTTTGGATTCAGGGTGACCCAAAACATATATTTTCAGTGACATTTCGGAATCGAATTTTTGGGTGTAATGCAATATAATATCTTCTCTATACACTATGTACATAGTACGTGTAGAGAAAGTAAAAATTAGAAAAGAAGTCCATTAAAAACACTTAAAGCTTTGAAAGCGTGTTTTTGCAAAAGTGCATATGATACACTTAAAGTTGGTATTGATCTGTTCGTTTTTCAGTTATGCTATGGACACACACACGGACCTGTCTCTGAAAATGCTTTATGTTTTTATTTTCTCTACATGTACTACAGAGAAGGCATTGTGTTGCACTCAAAAATTCCAAACCGAGATTTCATCGGAAATGCAGGTTTGGGGTCCCCCTAAGTACAAAACATATATTTTATAAAAATGTCCGTGTGTGTGTGTGTCTCGTTGGGCAGCATAGCTCAGAAACCAAAAGATTGTTAAATACAGAGCTTGATATTTAAGTTCAGTACCTTACAAGGATGCGACCGGAAGATTTTCAACTAAATCTCCCCCCCCCCCAAACTACATTTTCATGGAAAAAAGTTCTAAAGTTTTCATTTTTTTTTTCAAAAATGGCTCTAAAGGTCTTAATTAAAATCTCTTATATTTACATGACAAATGTATATATCCTTATTCTGAATGAATTTTGTTAAATTCTGTATAATTGGTAAACCGTAACAAAAACTTAATTTATAAATAATGCAGATCTCGTTAAAATACACAGTAAATGTGATATTTGTTTTTTTCGTGGCATTTAGCATTTCTGAGATATTTCAAGTTATTTGTTTCAAATTTCAAGCAGGTTATGACTCAGTTTAGCCTAGTGTATTCTCTTTAATTAATTAAGAGAGTTTCTGCTAATATTTATTATCATATAGCATATACGAAGAAGAACATGCTTTTTAACAATAATGTATCGCAGTGATGTAGAGAAAGTCTTGTGAATGGAGCACATCACATTTTTTTAGTTTCTCTGCGTACTGTGTATAGAGAAGGTATTGTATTGGAACCGAGATTTCACCGGAAATACATGTTCTGGGACCCCCTAAATCTTCGTTGGTCAAGACTGTACGGCGGATGATCGAAAATGTCCCATTGAAATTGTTCAAGGAGCCGAAGGGTTGTGTGGACGAGCGTTGTCATGGATCAACACAATTCCTGAAGTCAGCATTCCTCTTCGTTTGTTTTGAATGGCTCTCCGCAAACGTCGTAAAGTACGAAGATCTTCAAAACAACGTCAATGCTCATTTGAAATCATTGGCGGCAACATTTTTTGAAGCGGGTATTGCAAAGCTTGTGCACAGGTACGATAAATGTCTCAATCTTTTCGGTGATTATGTTGAAAAGTAACCATAAGTGTACAAAACTTTTAGTAATAAAATAATTGTTTTCTATGAACTTGTCTTTTATTTATAGCCTATCGGATGTTGAAAAAATGGCCCTCGTACATAATACGTGTAGAGAAAGTAAAAACTGAGTACGGATTCTATGAGTCTTAAAAGACTTTCTCTAATTAGATTATTCAGTCTGAAAGTTTGTAATGGAATGCTCAACTGAAAGCTAGGTAACTTTACGGCCGGTCCGCGAGGGGAACTGAACTCTTGTTCATTCAGTTAAAGTACCGGGACACAAATTGTGGCCGGTCCAAATAGTTATTGGCCACGAACCTTTTAGAAGGCACATCTTGGAAATGTAGTAAAACACAATGGGGCATGAAGTTCACCGCAAAAATGTCACCCGGGTCGATAATCCTACTGCTTTAAGAAAAGTGAAGTACTTTAACCCCCTCTTTCCTTTTGTGGGGGTGGGTCCTTGAAGATCTGATTCTTGGTTTTGTACACTGAACCTCATAGAAAATACTAATGGAAATCTTTGATTTTAGTATTGGTAGTGCTTTATTCTGAATTCACTTCCTCAAACCCTTGTTTGGAGGTCAGTGGTGTCAGAGGTGGGATGGGAATACAGGGTATTTATATTCAGTGAAAAAGAGAGAGGCAAACTTCAGAGAAAAATAAAAAAGTTGAAGGGCCCTTCATAAGTTTCTCTGTGCTCAGACAGTTCAAAGAAAAACTAAATGGCGGGAACTGCCAAAAAATCTTATATGTACCATTCACATGACTTTCTCGACATCTCTGTAACTACTTATTGTTAAAACGCTTACTTATCTAGCTACTTTATGCTAATCAAGATAAAAATGAGCAGAAATGGTCTTATTACTTAGTTAGTTATAAGTAGGAGGAAAATAAGGGAATACACTAGGCTAAACTGAGAGTCATATTTTAAAATGTGGTTGCTACAGGATTGAAATCAGCTTCCTTGCATGACCAGAAGTTGACAAGTTCCCATGTGAGAAAAATAAGTACTTCAAAACTGAAACCGATAACAAGCAATATCTCGAGAAGAAAAATGTATGTTTTAAGGAGATATACATTTTGTATAGTAAGTTTTAATCTATCTCTTACGGTTTACCATTTGTGCAAAATTCAGAACAAATCATCCAGAATAAAGAGATCTTCAGATCCTATTCTCAGAAAGTTCATTAGAATTGTATACATTTTATTGGTGTATATATTTTAATCAAAATCGGTAGGCAGATGTGTTGGGAGGGGGGGTTCTTGAAAATGTTTGTGTTACATCCTTGGAAGACACCGAATTTAAATATCAAGTTTGTTATCTAACGGACTTTTCGTTTTTGAGCTATGCTGCCCACAGACACGCACACGATTTTCTAAAAATCCTTTTTTACTTTCTCTACACGTACTATGTACAGTGTATAGAAAAGGTATAGTAATGCACCCAAAAATTCGATAGCGAGATTCCACCGGAAATACATGTTTTGGGTACCCCTGAATCCAAAAGAAGTATTTTTAGAAAAATATCAGTGTGTGTGTGTCTGTGGGCAACATAGCTCAAAAACGAAAAAGCATTAAAAACCAAACTTGGTATTTAGGTTTGGTATCTTCCAAGGATGCGAAGATTTTCAAGAAAATCCCCCCCCCCTCAAGTACTCTTTATAAGGAACCAATTTCGAAAATTTTGATTTACTCTAACGATTTTGATTAAAATATCGTATATTACATATATTTACTTGACAAATAAAATGTATATCTTGAATATTTTGAGAATAGCCTCTCAAGATATTTTTATTCAGGATGAATTTTACGGAATTTTTTATAACTGCTAAACTAAGAGATGCACAAAGAGGTACCACACAAAAAATGTAGAGCACCTTAAGTCACACAATTTGTGTTATATACATTTTTTCGTGGAGTGGATCCTTTTCGAGATATTACTGTTTTTGGTTTGAGCATTAAAAAACGTTTCTCGTACAGGAATTTGTCAACACGTGGCTATATAAACAAAGGAACTTCAGTCACTTAGCAACCAGCTATGTTACTCCCTTGTTTCGCTTCTACTTACAAGAAAGCAAGCAATAAGACTGTTTCTGCTAATTTTTTCTCGATTAGCAGGAAGTAAATAGAAGCATAAGCTTTTTAACAACAATTTATTGCAGAGATGTAGCAGTGAAAGCGTAGGTTGGAAAGTGACGTAATGTAATTGTGTGGAGGCCTCACCTTAGTGACGTCACCAAGCGCGATGTCTGCAGCAGGAAGATAGCTAGGAACCAATTTGAATGTGGTGGTGGGGGTAGGAATTGTCTGAGCAAAAGCCGCCATTAGCCTTTCCTTCCCTCAGCTACCTTGTTACGTTTTCCTTTCAACGTCTTGTACTTGATAACGATGTGGCGGGTTCGAACCTCCTTCACCAATAACAACAATCGATACTTTCTCTCGCGAGTTAAGTAGTAGCGAAATAAGGGAGTACCATAGGTTAAAGTGATAGTCAAAAGTATAGGCCGGAATTTCTATGAAAAAATTACTATTTTTTCAAAGCTGAAACGAAAAACAAGTAATATCTCAAAAACTATCAACTTCACGAAAAAAATGTGTATAACATAAATTGTGTGTTTTTACGTGCTCTACATTTTTTGCCTGGTAAGTTTTTGTCCATCTCTTACGGTTTAACGGTTACGCAAAATTTTGTAAAATTCATCCAGAGAGGCTACGCCGATATCAAATTACTTATATCGGTCACGTGCAGAATCTCGCAAATTATTTCGATGTAGTGCATATATATAATTGTATTTGACATCGTCAAATAGTTTTTAAAACAAGACGGAACTATTACTTTCTCTACACTACTATGTACATAGTGTTTAGAGAAGGTATTGTAATGCACCGAAAAGTTCGATACCCAGATTTCAACGGAAATACATTTTTTGGGTCTCCCTGAATTCAAAAAAATGTGATGTGTTCCATACACATGACTTTCTCTACATCAAATTATTGTTGAAAAGCTTACCCTTCTATTTACTTCATTTTAATCGAAAAAAAAAACAAACAGAAATAGTCTTATTACTTGCTTCCTTGTAAGTAGAAGGGAAATAAGGGAGTATCATAGGTTAAAGTGATAGTCAAAGCTGGTTGCTATGTGACTGAAGTTCCTTTGTTTGTATGGACAGGAATTTGTATGAGAAATATATAATTTTTTCAAAGCTGAAACCAAAAACAAGGAATCTGTAAAGAACCATCAACTCCACGAAAAAATATGCATGTCACAAATTGTGTGTTTTAATGTGCTCAAGTTTTTGTCCATCTCTTACAGTTTAGCCGTAAAATTCATCCAGAATAACGTAATCTTCAGAGGCCGTTCCCAGGAAATTCAAGATATACATTTTATTTGTCAGGTAAATATCTTTAATATTTGACATTTTAATCAAAATCGTTAGAACCATTTTTAAGAAAATCAAAATTTGCGGCATAAGTTCCATGTAAACGGTAGTTGGGGGTGGGGGATTTTCTTGAAAATCTTCGTGTCGCATCCTTGGGAGATACCAAGTTTGGTATTTAAGTCTTTTCATTTTTGAGCTATGCTGTCCACAGACACACACGCATCTCGATATCGAATTTTTGGGTGCATTACGATACCTTCTCTACACACTATATACATAGTACGTGTAGAGGAAGTAAAAAAAATTGGAATAAGGTCCGTGTGTGTGTGTCTATCAGTCTGTTATTGGATAGCATAGTTAAAAAACGAAAGGACCGTTGAATACCAAACTTGGTATTTAAGTTTGGTATCTTCCACGGTTGCGACACGAAGATTTTGAGAAAGATCCCCCACCCCAAACTGTTCTTTACCTGGAATTTTTTTCTTCAAAAATGGCGCTAAAAATTTGATTAAAATATCGTATATTAAAGATATTTACCTGACAAGTAAAAGCTGTATCTTGAATTTTCTAGGAATTGCCTCTGAAGACTACTTAATTCTGTATAAATTTTACGGAATTTTGCATTACTGCTAAGCCATAAGAGATGGACAAAAAGTTAACACACAAAAAACGTAGAGGACGCTAAAACACACAATTTATCTTATTTACATTTTTTCGTGGAGTTGATTGTTTTTGAGATATTCCTTGATAATTGAGACCAGCTTTAAAAAGCATACCTTTCTGAAAAAGAATTTTGTGAATTTCTGTCCTTACAAACCAAGGAACTTCAGTTACATAGCAACCAGCTTTGACTATCACTTTAACCTATGGTACTCCCTTATTTCACTTCTATTTACAAGGAAGCAAGTAATAAGACTATTTCTGCTATTTTTTCTCGATTGGCATGAAGTAAGTAGAAGCATGGGTTTCTTATCAATAGTTTGTTGCAGAAATGTAGAGAAGGTCATGTGAATGGAACACATGTTTTTTATTATTATTTTTTTCACTCCAGACGAAGTGCCGCAATACGTGAACGAGAAAGCCAGTATGATAACCACTACGCTAGAGAGGTACTCTGTAATATTTCCCTTCGTTTCTCGTGTTATGCTCTCAAATGGTTGACAAATTAGCCAGTGGCGTACTGGCACTTCAGAAACTTACTTGGAAGTTACAGTAAACAGGCTATAAATCTCCTATCTCAAATTATTTATTTAAGTAATCTACATATTCCGTGAAAACACGTCGGTGTAGTTCATAAACACCCTGTAGATATGTGTATATATTACATTATATTTGACGTCGCTGAAAAGTTTTTAAAACAAAACGATATTATTTTTATTTTATTTGCAATGCCCCCTGTTAATTTAACTGCTACAGAAATGATAAAATAAGTGTTTCAAGTTAAATGAGGTATGTTTTATTATTTGGAGTCTCGCCACATTTTCGCGAGCAAACAAATCTCGCCAAGTTTTTGTTGCTCTGTGTACACAAACGAAATTACTTCTGTACTGCATGTTGGTGTTCAGTGACAGAACACAAAAAAAGAAACATCGCGGCACTTCCTTGTGCTACACGAAAAGCAAAATAAAGTATTCGTGTCATTTTAAGGTGAAGTTGTGCGTTTGCGGTCTTTAATTCGTTTTACAAGCACCTACATAGAATACTTTTTCTTCAAGTAAATCTGAATATGATTCATAAGAAATGAGAAATTTCTTCAGTTCTGGATATATTAAACTATTGCGATTAATGCACTCACATTACATTCTCTACCGATTCTATGAAACTATTCTTACAAATGCTCTTTTTCAATGTTCTTTATGCTAATCAAAATAAACATTAGCAGAAATGGTTCTTTTTAGCTTCTCTAGCCCGTATGAAGAATGTACATAGTGTATAGTGGAGGTATTGCATTCAACCCAAAAATTCGATACCGAGATTTCACCGGAAATATAAGCTTTGAAAGCCCCTAAATCCAATAAAAACATTTTTAAAAAAACTAACTTTGTATTTAGGTATAGTATGTTCCAAGGATGGAACACGCAAATATTTGAGAAATCCCCCACTATAAGCTACCCAAGTTTTTGAAAATGTATTCCTAAAAGTAGCTCTAGCAATTTTGATTAAAATATTGTATATTAAATATATTTACATCCCAAATAAGATATATATTTTTAATTTTCTGGAAATAGCTTCTAAAGACCTCTTTATTATGGACGAGTTTTTAGAAAGTTATATAACGGCTAAAGCATTAGAGATGGACGAAAACTTACTACGTTAAAACACATGCTTTATGCCATTTACATTTTTTTGTGGAGTTGACCGTTTTTGAGATATTCCTTGTTATGATTTCAGTTTAACTAGTCAACTCCTGGCCACAGAAACAAACATATTTCAATCCCATAGCAACAACATTTAAAACATTTGATTGTTTTTTTTACTTTCTCTACACGTACTATTTACATAGTGTATAGAGAAGGTATTGCACTCCACCCAAAAATTCGATACCGAGATTTCACCGGAAATACAGGGTTACTACAAAAGAAATAGACAACTTCAACTGCCTGTAAAACAAAAACTATTAGAGATAGCAACCTAATTATTTTGGAGGAATGTTGAAAACTTTCAAAGTTTCGTTTGTTACTATTGGTAACGCTGTAGTGTTTTGTTTGTTGTTGCAGAAGCTGAAATGGCGGAAAATCCTGTGGAAGAGGCATTTTGCGTGTTGGAATTTGCTAGAACGCAAACAGAAACTGTTGCCCAACGACATTTTAGAACACGTTACCACAAAAATGAAATGATGCGCTCACAAAAACCAGCATCGTCTTCATCATGTCGCAACATGTCGATGCTAAAGTCACGCCGTATGACCTTATCTTCTTCACTCAGAAACTGCAACATCTGTAATCTGTAAGGCATCATGTGCAGTCGCTTCCGCAAGATTTTCCATACAGTTTGCTGTGGAATTTGTAATTGCATGCTTGCCCTAGATTTCGATTTCTGTGCGCTTCTTATGTAGGCAGAACGAACACGTTCAACGTTTTCTTCCGAAACTCTTGGTCTGCCCGAGCTCTTTCCTTTGCACAAACATCCCGTTGTCTCGAATTTTCTATACCAGTCGTAGATTGACTGTCTTATTGTGGCGTTTTGTGGTAACGTGTTCTAAAATGTCGTTGGACAACAGTTGCTGATTGCGTTCTAGCAAATTCCAACACGCAATATGCCTTTTCCACAGGATTTTCCGCCATTTCAGCTTCTGCAACAACAAACAAAACACTACAGCGTCACCAATAGTAACAAACAAAACTTTGAGAGTTTCTCAACATACCTCTAAAATAATTAGGTTGGTATATCTAATAGTTTTTGTTTTACAGGCAGTTGAAGTTGTCTATTTCTTTTGTAGTAACCCTGTATATGTTTTAGGATCCCCTTCATCTAAAAAAAGCATTTTCGTTAAAAGGTCCGTGTGTGTGTGTCCGTATGACTGTGAACACGATAACTCAAAAACGAAAAGTCGGTAAAATACAAAACTTGATATTTAAGTTTAGCATCTTCCAGGGATGCGACACGAAGATTTTGAGAAAAATCCCCCCACTTCCAACTACATGGAACTGTTTTCAAAAATTCTGATTTTCTCAAAAATGTCTCTAACGATTTTGATTATAATTTCGTATAGTAAAGATATTTACAGGACAAATAAAATGTATATCTTGAATTATTTGGGAACATCCTCTAGTGAACTGTTCATACTGAATAACTTGTGCATAATTGGAAAATTTTCAGAGGTAAGAAACCATTCTAAAAAAACAATGGAGAGCTTGTTAAAACAATAATTTGTTACATAGATGTAGAGAAATCATTAACTATTATTCAATGATGACGAGATGTAGTTCGAGAAAGAACATATCAAGGTTGACATACCAGAGAAGTAATAACAGGATTGGAAATATAAAATAGTTAAAATTTGCCCTGTTAAAATATAAGGATCTTCAACAGGTCGAGCTCCAAATATGAATTTAACACACGAGGTTTTTAAAGGTGAAAAGTGTAAATTACGATAGGAACCACAAAAACCGAGAGGAAGTGGTTGTAACAAGATTGTTCATTTGTCAGTGTTGGTTGATGTAAGGTGGTTGGTATCTGAAACCGAAGTGGGGGAAGAAGAAGGGCTTACAATATTCAGGAGTACTCTACACGCAGGAAAGCACAAGAGTAAACCTCCCCCCTCCCTAACTACTGTGGCTTAAACATCCCTCCCCTTCCATAAATATAACATCACAATGCAGCTTATGGGTGCATCCCCTGGGAAGTGTTCCAGAGCCTTGTCGAGCGTTAATCCATGACGTCAGCTCTCTACCAAGATGCTAGACTGTCATCTTCACATCACTTTCTCTACATCTTTAAAAAGCTTATGCTAATCCAGAAAAAATAGCAGAAATAGCCTTATTACTTGATTCCTTGTAAGTAGAAGCGAAATAAGGGAGTACTATAGGTTAAAGTGATAGTCAAAAGCTGGTTGCTATGTGACTGATGTTCCTTTGTTTGTATGGACAGGAGTTGACAAATTCCTGTATGATAAAAGTATAAGTTTTTAAAGCTGAACCCCAAAACAAGGATAATCTAAAAACAAAAACATGAACTCCACGAACAAAAGGTATATAACATTTTTTGTGTGGTAAGTTTTTGTCCATCTCTTATGCTTTAGCAGTTATGCAAAATTTCGTAAAATTCAACCAGAATAGTTTTCAGAGGCTATTCCCAGAAAATTCAAGATATACATTTTATTTGCTATATAAATATCTTTCATATAGAGTATTTTAATCAAAATTGTTAGACCCACTTTTAAGAAAAACACAATTTTCGAAATATTTTCCATGTAAAAGGTAGTTTGCGGCGGGGGTATTTTTCTCATAATCTTGGTATCGTATCCGTGGAAGATACTAAACATGAATACCAAGTTTAGTATTTTACCGGCTTTTCGTTTTTAAGTTATCGTGTTCATAGACACACGGACCTTTTTCTGAAAATACATTCTTTTGGATACTGGAGACCCTTAGCATTTATTTCCGGCGAAACCTTGATATCGTAGTTTTTGGTGCAATACAATACCTTCTCTATATACTATGTACACAGTGCATATAGAGAAAGTAATACATTTCTTTGTTTAAAATAAGTTTTATCAAAACGACACACAAAGGTAGCGGTAGATATCACAAAAACGCGGGGGATTGTAGCAGTTATAAATACATTTCTTGGTTTTCACAAGATGCCGGCCGCTATCTCTTGAGGATCACGTGACTGCTAATCGGAGTCCTCCCACATTCCCGTTGATCCTATTTTGTCCTTCCCTTTGTCCTGACATAATCCTCTTACAACTGTGGCTCCCCCCCCCCTCGTATTCTTCACCCTTAATTACAGTCCGCTTCAAACACGAAAGGCAAAATTAATTGAAACTTGGACAAGCCCATGGTTACGCTTATTACAGTCTCAAAACTACAATACATTAAGAATTCAAACACTTTATCACAGTTTTCTCTATTGCAAGATTTAACGACCCTCGTAAAGAATGAATTACGTCTCGAGGAGCTCATTCTGTCGACATTACAGCATTACTAGTTTTAGATTCATTTATGTTGCCTCAAATGTACTTTTAGCTGTATGTCGTGTGGAAGAGAAACCATTACGTTCATTTAAACTAGTGATAGGAATCATTACCTTAATTTAAACTAGTGATAGATATCATTACATTAATTTAAACTAGTGATAGATATCATTACATTAATTTAAACCAGTGACAGATATCATTACATTAATTTAAACTAGTGATAGATCTCATTACATTAATTTAAACCAGTGATAGAAATCATTACATTAATTTAAACCAGTGATAGAAATCATTAGTTGAATATAAACGTGATAGATCTCACTACATTAATTTAAACCAGTGATAGATCTCACCATATTAATTTAAACTAGTGATAGGTATCATCACATTAATTTAAACCAGTGATAGATATCATCACATTAATTTAAACTAGTGATAGGTATCATCACATTAATTTAAACCAGTGATAGATATCATCACATTAATTTAAACTAGTGATAGGTATCATCACATTAATTTAAACCAGTGATAGATATCATCACATTAATTTAAACTAGTGATAGGTATCATCACATTAATTTAAACCAGTGATAGATATCATCACATTAATTTAAACTAGTGATAGGTATCATCACATTAATTTAAACCAGTGATAGATATCATCACATTAATTTAAACTAGTGATAGGTATCATCACATTAATTTAAACCAGTGATAGATATCATCACATTAATTTAAACTAGTGATAGGTATCATCACATTAATTTAAACCAGTGATAGATATCATCACATTAATTTAAACTAGTGATAGGTATCATCACATTAATTTAAACCAGTGATAGATATCATCACATTAATTTAAACTAGTGATAGGTATCATCACATTAATTTAAACCAGTGATAGATATCATCACATTAATTTAAACTAGTGATAGGTATCATCACATTAATTTAAACCAGTGATAGATATCATCACATTAATTTAAACTAGTGATAGATATCATCACATGAATTTAAACCAGTGATAGATATCATTACATTAATTTAAACTATGATAGATCTCATTACATTAATTTAAACCAGTGATAGATATCATTACATTAATTTAACTATGATAGATCTCATTACATTAATTTAAACCAGTGATAGATATCATCACATTAATTTAAACTAGTGATAGATCTCATTACATTAATTTAAACCAGTGATAGATATCATCATATTAATTTAAACTAGTGATAGATCTCATCATATTAATTTAAACCAGTGATAGAAATCATCACATTAATTTAAACTAGTGATAGATATCATCACATTAATTTAAACTGGTGATATATATCATCACATTAATTTAAACTAGTGATAGATCTCATTACATTAATTTAAACTAGTGATAGATCTCATTACATTAATTTAAACTAGTGATAGATCTCATCACATTAATTTAAACTAGTGATAGATCTCATTACATTAATTTAAACTAGTGATAGTAATAGATTATACATTTTGTATCTTACGTTTTTGTCTCTGGTCATTTCCTACGCAAATATTTTAATTTAGTCGAAATTATACTGAAGTTTGTGTGGTTCTCACTTGCCCTATGTCAGTATATAAACAAACAAGCCTCGCTGCTGCTACCACAACAGTGTAGACCAATCAGAATGACATTTACACTCGTTAAAACATTCCACCACCCTGCGTCGTGTTTGCAAGCGACAGACGCGTTTACATCCGTTCAGTAACTTGACCAACGAGTTACTTCACGTTTGATAAATCTTTTTGGACTATTCCTTTAATTATTTCGAAGCCCTGTGTGAGGTGCCACAATTCCTACCGAAACTAAATACGTTACTCTACCATCACACAATTACAAACGATTATCTTCGTACATTCTTGTGTAATTGCGCTTTCAATTTATAACAAAAACATTTATTTTTTCGAAATCGGCTGATAGAAGAACAAAATGCCATTAGACTTGTTTTGTTTGTAATGCTTCTATGAAGCACATATTAGAAGGAATGTAATAATTTTCCTTCCACTCGGTATACAATCGTAAATTAATTATGTTTACTTTCTCTACACGTACTTTGTACATAGTGTATGGAGAAGGTATAGCACTCCACCCAAAAATTCGATATTAAGATTTCACTGGAAATAAATGTTTTACGGTCCCCTATATCCCAAAAAAAATTAGAAAAAGGTCCATTTCTGTGCGTGTGGCCAGGTACCTGTGAACGTGATAACTCACAATCGAAAAGTTGGTAAAATACCAAACTTGGTATATAAGTTTAGTATCTTTGAGGGATGAGAAACGAGACACGAAAATTTTGAGAAAAATCCCCCAAAAATGAGCAGAAATAGTCTTATTACTTGCTTCCTTGTAAGTAGAAGCGAAATAAGGAAGTACCATAGATTAAAATGATAGTCAAAAGCTGATTGAAGTTTCTGTGTTTATATGGACAGGAGTTGATAAATTCCTGTATGAGAAAGATATACGTTTTTAAAGCTGAAACCAATAACAAGGAACTTCTCAAAAACGATCAGCTACACGAAAAAATGTATAGAACATAACTTGTGTGTTTTGATTTGGTGGACATTTTTGTGGAGTAAGTTTATATCCATCTCTTACGGCTTAGCAGTTATGCAAAATTCCGTAAAATTCATCCATAATGAAGTAATCTTCAGAAGCTATTTGCAGAAAATTCCAGATATGCTATATTTTAATCAAAATCGTTAAGAGCCATTTTTGAGAAGATCAGAATCATCGATAAAGGTTCTATGTAAAGGGTAGTTTTGGGTCTTAGAATTTTTCTCCAAATCTTCGTGTTGCATCCCTTGAAGATACCAAGTTTAGTATTTTACTGAGATTTCGTTTTTGAGTTATCGTGCTTTTTTTGGACAAATGGGGCCCTGAAACATATAATTCCGGTGAAATATTCGGTATCGAATTGTTTTGGGTGGAGTGCAATGCCTTCTCTGTACACTCTAATGTACATAGTATGTGTAGAGAAAGAAAAAATGAAAATAATTGTGTATTCGATAGAGAACATATAATACATTAATGGCATTGTCATAAATTAATAAAAAATGTCAAGATCTAATGTAATTTGAAAGGCTTTGCGCTATGTGGCTATAGTGTTTACATACATCACTCCACCAATAGTTGGGCAGGTCAAAGAGCAGAGGAGGGTCAACATATAATACTTTGCGTAAACAAGCAAACGTTAGAGGTTTTCATATTTTCCTCATGAACATAGCTTTAGAAAATAGCGGAAAAAAAAAAATGCAAATACTGGGTCATCACATAGTGCTAAAACGTAAGTAGAAATATTTGCACTTATTCACTTCCCACACTGCATAATTTAATGAATAACTACTAAGGTGTAAATTAATTAAATATTGTTACTTTTTGTCTTTGCAGGTGAGCTATTAAGACCTGCAACCTTTCCGGAATAACCGTAAGTTTAGTGTTTTTTAATGCATCAGCCTATAAGTATATAACATGTACTCTGGGGTAGAGGTTTATATTCACTTTCCTCACTGTTTCCCTATACTCAATAGAGAACCGTGACTTTACTGTTCAGATTTCCTGAATCCAAAAAACATGTTTACTTTCTCTACATAGTGTATATTGCACTCCACCCGAAAATTCGATACCGAGATTTAACCGTAAATATATGTTTTAGGGTCCCCTGTATCCAAAAAAAAAAAAGAAAAAAAAAACATTTTCACAAAAAGGTCCGTGTGTCCGTGAAAACGACAACTCCAAAACGAAAAGTCGGCAAAATACCAAACCTGGTATTTAAGTTTAATATGACGGATGCACACGAAGACTTTGAGAAAAATGCCCCACCCCAAAATACCCTTTCCATGAAACGTTTTTTCGAAAATTTTGATTTTTTCAAAAATGGCTCTAACGATTTGGATTAAAATCTCTTATATTTAAGACGTTTACATGCCAAATAAAATGTATATCTTGAATTTTCTGGGAATTACCCCTGAAAAGTAATTTATTTTGGATGAATTTTACGGAATTTTACATAACTACCAAACCGTAAGAGAAGTACAAAAACTTACTACACAAAAAATTTATATCACGATAAAACACAATTTATGTCATGTGCATTTTTTTCGTCCGTTAGCTGTTATAGAAACATTCCTTGTTATTGATTTCAGTGCTTTCCGATTCAACTCCCTAGCCGATACATTTGACTGTCAGTTTAGTCTAAGAGTATTTCGTTTTAACATGAAATAGATGGAAAAGTAAGCTTATTAACAATAATTTGTTATAGAGATGTAGTTCATCAGGTTTTTTGCTATATTTTCAATTTTTTGAGCCAAATTTGTAACCTCAATGACCTAGTATGTGAAACTGTAAAATTAAAGGTTCGGCATTCCACTATTTTCAGTTTTGGAAAGAAAGAAATGCATAAAAAAATCTGATGTGTTCCATTCACATGCCTTTCTCTATATCGCTGCAACAAATTATTCTATATACTTCATATAATCGAGAAAAAATTATCAGAAATAATCTTATCACTTGCGAAATAAGTGAGTAGCACTGGTTAAAGCGATAGTCAAAAGCTGGTTGCCATGTGACTGAAGCTCCTTTGTTTGTATGGACAGCAGTTGACAGATTCCTGTATGAGAAAAGTATGTTTTTCAAAGCTGAAACCAAAAACAAGGAATATCTAAAAAACAATGAACTCGACGAAAAAATGCATGTAACATAAATTGTGTGTTTTAAGCTGGTCTACATTTTTTGTCCATCTCTCACGGTTTAGCAAAATTCTCTAAAATCCGTCCAGAATAAAGTTGTCTTCAGAGGATATTCCCAGAAAATTCAAAATATACATATTATTTGTCGGGTAAATATATTTAGTATACGATTTTTTAATCAAAATCCTTATAGCCATTTTTGAGAAAATCAAAATTTTCGAAAAAGGTTCCATGTAAAGGGTAGTTTGCAGTGGGGGGATTTTTCTAAAAATCTTCGAGTTGCATCCCTGGAAGATACAAAACTTAAATCTCAAGTTTGGTATTTAATGCTCTTTTCGTTTTTGAGGCTATGCTGCCCAGAGATAGACACACAGACACACAAACACGGACCTTTTTCTGAAAATGCTTATTTTGGATACAGAGGACCCTAAAACATATATTTCCGGTGAAATCTCGGTATAGAATTTTTGGGTGCATTACAATACCTTCTCTATACACTCTGTACATAGTGCGTGTAAAGAAAGTAAAAATCTGATGTGTTACTCTCACATGACTTTCTCTACATCTCTGCAACAAATTATTGTTTAAAACCTTATGCTTCTATTTACTTCATGCTCATCGAGAAACAATTAGCAGAAATAGTCTTTTTGCTTGCTTTCTTTTTAGGTTACAGTGATAGTCAAAAGTTGGTTGCTATGTAACTGAAGTTCTTTTGTAAGGACAGCAGTTGACAGATTCCTATATCAGAAAAGTATGTTTCTAAAGCTGAAACCAAAAACAAGGAATATCCCAAAAACGATGAACTCGACGAAAAAAAAAAATGCATGTAACATAAATTGTGTGTTTTAACCTGGTCTACATTTTTCATGAAGTAAGTTTTTGTCCATCTCTTACGGTTTAGCAGTTATGCAAAATTCATAAAGTTCATCCAGAATAAAGTGGTCTTCAGAGGATATTCCCAGAAAGTTCAAGATATACATTTTATTTGTCAGGTAAATATCTTTAATATACGATATTTTAATCAAAATCGTTACAGCTATTTTTGAGAAAATCAATTTTTTCGAATAAAATTCCATGTAAAGGGTTGTTTGGGATGGGGGGATTTTTCTCAAAATCTTCGAGTCGCATCCCTGGAAGATACTAAACTTAAATAACAAGTTTGATATTTTACCGATTTTTCGTTTTTGAGTTATCGTGTTCACAGACACACGGACCCTTTTCTGAAAATGCTTTTTTTTTTAATACATAGGACCCTAGCACAAATATTTCCGGTGAAATCTAGGCATCGAACTTTTGGATGGAGTACAATACTTTCTTTTTACACTATGTACATAGAACGTGTAGACAAAGTAAAACTGACATGAAATTCACAAAATGTCGGCATATTTTATGGTTAGGATAATATTGTGTGAGGTGGCAATGACCTCTAGTATGTGAAAATCTGGCTCAAGGACGTTAAAGGTTCGATGTTCCACTATTTTTAGTTTTAGTTAGAAACAAGAGGCAAGCATGTTTCCTCTGTCTGTCTGATATGAAACTCAAACAAGACTGCAAGCATTTGTGCGGACTGATGGCTTCTCCCACACGCAATTCGTGATCATTACCGAGCATGGGAACTCGCACACCTTGCCCAGGGGGAGGGGGTTTAATCTGGCAACTCAAGTTTAAACTGATGTTACTTTTGCGTCGCTAAGATATGTTCAGCAGTTTTCATCACAATATGTTCTTGTAGATATATCTGAACAAAATGTAAAAATCAGACTTTTCAAAACAAAAAAAATCTTAAAAAATCTGATGTGTTCCATTCACATGACTTTCTCTATATCACTGTAACAAATTATTTTATTTACTAAATCTAATGGAGCAAAAATTAGCAGAAACAGTCTTATTGCTTGCTTCCTTGTTAGTAGAAGTGAACTAAGGGAGTGCCATAGGTTAAAGTGAAAGCCAAAAGCTGGTTGCTATGTGACTGAAGTTCCTTTGTATGGACAGGAGTTGACAAATTCCTGTATGAGAAAAGTATGTCTTTATAGCTGAGAAAAAAACAAGGAATGTTTCAAAAACAATCAACTGCAGGAAAAAAATGTATATAACATAAATTGTGTGTTTTAAGGTGCTCTACATTTGTTGTGTGCTAAGTTTTTGTCCATCTCTTACGGTTTAGCAGTTATGCAAAATTCCGTAAAATTGACCGAGAATAAAGTAGTCTTCAGAGGCTATTCCCAGAAAATTCAAAATATACATTTTATTTGTCTGGTAAATATTTTTAATATACGATATTTTAATCCAAATCGTTAGAGCTATTTTTTAGAAAATCAACATTTTCGAAAAAAGTTCCATGTAAAGGGTAGTTTGGGGTGGGGGGATTTTTCTCAAAAGCTTTGTGTCGCATCCCTGGAAGATACTAAACTTAAATACCAAGTTGGTATTTTACCAACTTTTCCTTTTTGAGTTATCGTGTTGACACACACAAGTACCTTTTTCTTAAAATACTTTTTTTGGATACATGGGAGCCTAAACCATATATTTCCGGTGAAATTTCGGTATCGAATTTTTTGGTGGAGTGCAATACCTTCTCTATACACTATATACATAACACGTATACAGAAAGTAAAAAGAGGCGAAATAATGGAGTATCACAGTTTAAAGTGATAGTCAAAAGCTGGTTGCTATGTGACTGTAGTCCCTTTCTTTGTATGGACACTTTGTTATGTATAAGAAAAATAGGCATTTTAAAGTTGAAACCAACAACAAGGGATATCTAAAAAGGATCAACACGCAAAAAAAAAAAAAAAAAAAAAAAAAAATTATAACATAAATTGTGTGTTTTAACGAGATCTATATTTTCTGTAAGAGTAGCTTGAGTCTATTTCTTACGGTTTACCACTTATGCAGAATAAAGTGGTCTTCAGAGGGTATTCGCAGAAAATTCAGATATACATTTTAATTATCAGGTAAATATCTTTAATAATACGATATTTTATTCAAGAGCCATTTTTGATAACATTTTCGCTAAAAGGGTAATTGGGTTGGGAAATTCTCCTTAAAATCTTTGTGTCGCATTCTTGGAAGATACCAGACTTAAATACTAAGTTTGGTATTTAATGGTCTTTTCGTTTTTGAGCTATGTTCTCTACAAACACACACACGGACCTTTTCCCATTTTATTTTTATTCAGGGGGACCCAAAACATATTTGCGGTGAAATCTCGGTATTAAATTTTTGGTTGCATTATATCTTTTCTATACACTATGTACACAGTATGTGTAGAAAAAGTAAAAATCTGCAGCACTTCAAACATGAAGTATATTTCTCAAAGATTAATAGTAAACTCGAAAGTTTCCAACTAATTACTAAAGATACAATTACTTTTATATATCTAACGAAAGTAAAGAACTGGTTAAATGAACTGTTTCCATGGTAACCAAGTTGAGAATTACTACACACTTTTCCACCTGGTTACTATGGAAACAGTACATGTTGTTATATTCCTCATGTACAGAAAAGAACTGCACTATATTAACTGTTCCCATGGTAACCAAGTTGAGAATTACTATACACTTTTCGACCTGGTTACTATGGAAACAGTACATGTTGTTATATTCCTCATGTACAGAAAAGAACTGCACTATATTAACTGTTCCCATGGTAACCAAGTTGAGAATTACTATACACTTTTCGACCTGGTTACTATGGAAACAGTACATGTTGTTATATTCCTGATGTACAGGAAAGAACTGCACTATATTAACTGTTCCCATGGTAACCAAGTTGAGAATTACTACACACTTTTCGACCTGGTTACTATGGAAACAGTACATGTTGTTATATTCCTAATTTACAGGAAAGAACTGCATTACATCAACTGTTTTCATGGTAACCAAGAGGAGAATGAAATTATACATTTTTCGACCTGGTTACAAAACGGTAGATGTTTTGTTCTTAATGTGCATTAAAGAACTGCACTATATTAAATGTTTCCGTGGTAATTAAGTTGAGAATTACTACACACTTTTCAACCTGCTTACTATGGAAACAGTACATGTTGTTATATTCCTAATGTACAAGAAAGAACTGCACTATATTAACTGTTTCCATGGTAAACTAACTTAGAATTACTACAGACTTTTTGACCTGGTTACTGTGGAAACAGTATATTCCTTATATTTCCAAAGTATTGGAAAGAACTGCAATATATTAACTATGTCTATGGTAAGCTAATTGAGAACTATTACAGACCTGGTTACTATGGAGACAGTATATTCCTTATATTTCCAAAGCATTGGAAAAAACTGCAGTATATTAACCATTTCCATGGAAACCAAATTGAGAATTACTAGATTCATTTTCCTGGTTAGCATGGAAACATATATATTCCAAGCACAGGAAAGAACTGCATTGTTCCTATAGTAACGGAACTGGAATTGACCCCCTCCATTGCGCAGCATGATATATTATAAATGTGCATATCGATTTATTACAACTAATACAGAGTGGTGCCGACTTACGGATAGTGTTTCTAGTCTGCAATTATTGTTGAAGTAACAAAACGCAGTCGCCCATTGTCCTGGCTCCAATGGGATGGAGTCTGGTATTAATCACGTCTGTAAACAGACTGGTCGTGTTATGAAACACTAGCAAATATTTTACCTGCTTTCGTTCACCGCTGGCTCTCTGCTTCTTTTTGCATTTGCAACGTTGGCAATTAAAACATTGTACGATGACCCATAAGCTCTTCTCACTTATTTTTTATGACCTCATGTTGTAATCCCGTGTTTATTTTCCTTTAGTGAATTATTGTTAACTTCTGTTTTGTCCGTCCCTTTACCCTGCAAATATACACGCTTTTGCTTTGCGGATGAGCGATAATGGAGTAGTTAGCAGTTGGTGGGTCGCGGACCAGCAGTGGTCTGCTATAACTCAAAATAGTGTTAGTAAGTTAATTATTCCTTAACGTATACTGTATATGCTATTTACTTTATTTGCAGTCTCTTATGGTAGAGACATTCCAGAAAAACATTTTATATCAGAATGCATGTTGAAATTACTCATTTGTGTTTCCTTAAACTAATGAAAACACATTTAAAATCAGCACAAAGATAAACAAAAATAGGTGTTCCCATCACATGACTTTCTCTACCTATCTATTGTTAAAAAGCTTATTTTTGTAGCTACTTTTATGCTAATCCAGAAATCGTCTTTATAAATAAAAATGGGAGTTCACTAGGCTAAAGCGATTGTCAAATCTTTTCAAAGCTGGTTGCTATATGATTGAAGTTGCTTTGTCTGTATGAGAAAATTATAAGTATTTTTATAGTTGAAACCAATAACAAGGAATATTTAAAAAACGGTCAGCTCCACGAAAAAAATATATAATATAAATTGTGTGTTTTAACGAGATCTATATTTTTTTGTAGCGTGTCTCTTGCGGTTTACCGGTTATGCAAAGTGCCGTAAAATTCATCCAGAATAAAGTAGTCTTCAAGGCTGCTCCCAGAAAATTCAAAATATACATCTTATTTGACAGGTAAATATGTTTAATATACGATACTTTAACAATCTTTTTAGCCAGATCGTTAAGGTCATTTTTGAGAAAACCAAAACTTTTGAAAATTCTTCCATGTTGGGGTGGGGGAATTTTCTTGAATATCTTCGTGAGCTATGCTGCCCCCCCACACACACACACACACAGATATTTTTCTAAAAATGCTTTTGTTGGTCTCAAAACATATATTTCCTGTGAAATTTTGGAATTGAATTTTTTGGTGCAATACAATACCTTGTCTGTACACTATGTACATATTACGTGTAGAGAAAGTAATACTTTTCAAATCAGCACAAACATAAACAAAAATCTGGAATTTTCCCTTCACATGACTTTCTATCTCGTATATCTGTAACAACTTAATCTTCAAAAGCTTATTCTTCTATCTCATCCTAATCGAGAAAAAATTAGCAGAAATAGTCTTTTTACTTGCTTCCTTGTAAGTACAAGCGAAATAAGAGAGTAGCATAGGTTAAAGTGAAGCCAAAAGCTGGTTGCTATGTGACTGATGTTCCTTTGTTTGTACGGACACGAGTTGACAAATACTAATAACAAGGAATAGCTAAAAACGATCAACTCCACGAAAAAGATGTATATAGCATAAATTGTGTGTTTTATCGTGATCTACATTTTATGTTAAGTATTTGTCCATCTGCTACGGTTTAGCAGTTATGCAACATTCCGTAAAATTCATCCAGAATAAAGGTGTCTTCAGAGGCTATTCCAAGTAAATTAAAAAAGGAAAAAAAAAAGAAAAATAAATGGCGAGTTATTTATGGACGCTCTTTAACTGCTGTGCTTCTCAGCGTCCCATTCTATACTGGACGTGAAAGACTGCTTAATTTTGCTCAGAGGCCTCTCTATCAGGCTTGAGGTTCTTTTACGTGCCGTAAATCTACGACACGGGACCAACGGCTTTACTTCCCTTCCGAAGGAAGCCGTACTAAAGATTGTTACACCCGAAAAAATCCATCGCCCTCCGCCGGGTTTGAACCCGCGACCTTGAGTATATGAAGTCAGCATGGTAACCATTGCACCACGGAGGGCGACAGTGAATTCAAGATATACATTTTATTTGTTAAGTAAAAATCTTTAATATATGACATTTTAGTCAATTTTGATATCAAAATTTTTGAAAAAGTTCCATATTAAAGTTAGCTTGGTGTGGGGAGATTTTTGTCAAAATCTTCGTGTCGGGTCCCTGGAAGATACTGAACTTAAATACCAAGTTTGGTATTTTACCGACTTTTCGTTCTTCTCTTATCGTGTTCACACACTCTGAAAATTTTTCTGAAAATGCTTTTTTTTTTTTTTTTTTTTTTTTTTTTTTTTTGCTGCAGGTAACCCTAAAACATATATTTCCGGTGAAATCTCGTATCGATTTTTTGGGTGGAGTGCAATACCTTCTCTATACTCTATGTCCATAGTACGCATAGAAAAAGTAAACAGGCAAAATCACACTCCGTGTCTGTTAATTCTCTAAAAACGGGGGCAAAATTGTATTCATGTATGTATGGGCGTCAACTGTTGACTCGAAAAAATTGGGCCTATAACTCTTTCTCTGCTAATGACGCACCATACACAAATTTTTTCGTCACGAAGGGGTGTTTCATGGACAGTATTATGTTTCTCAGAGCTTCAATAACGATTATTTTGTGTACACACATATCCATGAATTTGGAACCAAGTCTTGTCCGTGAGTCAATTTCACCATTACACTATTGACAGTCCACTCACAAAATGTGCTAACACTTACAAATCATAAGTAAATACACTCTGTGTAGTAGAACACAAGTATACGACAAAATAATAAAGCACTTTACGATATCACCGTCAGCTCAATACAGCAGTTTCAGACAGAGAAAAACAAGTCAGCACCGTGACCTTGTGTACAGAAGCTGTGTGTTATCATGTGAACAGTGGAAAAACATTGTTCAGCAGTTCGGAATGTTTTTGGACCTCACGGTACAATGTAGAGAAAATAAAAATGAAATTTGTATCTCTATCTCTATTCCCTTTGTATCTATAACGGAACGTGTGTTTAGCTATTTCTGCAAAGGTTTATCTCAGTTAAAATTGAGCAGATAGAAAACTAATCTTTCGTAAGAATATTTCTGTACCCACTGTAAATAAACAGAGCAGAGAAAATCATGTGAATGTAACAAATTAGCTTTTCTCTCTAACTGAATGACGACCTTAAATGTGATAGTTGAAGGAGCGAACGCGCCTGAGTTTCGGCGTCTGGTTTGTAAGTCATCAGTGATATATAACGACTCCATTCTAGTGGCGAGATCTTTGGTCTGGAACGGAAGTGACGTAATGGTTTCCTGGATCAGGTCCGCCAACCCATATAAAAGCAAAGAGAAAACAAAACCTGCCGTCAAGAGAAACCGTATTATTCAGAGAGAGAGCTTTCATTAAAGAGACCGTCTTTTCATGGCCTCCTGCAACTTCAGCCTGCTATTTTTGTTACACAGAAGGCCTTGGAAATTAACTGCTACTCGCGCTGTTTGTCTTTCAGTTTTCACGTTTAAGATTCTGTTTACAAACGCGACAATCTTGGAGAAATAACAAAAGAAGATTAGTTAATAAACGCGGATGTATCTCGAAATACTGTTCTTCAGTTTTTAATCTTCCTTTACAGATATAGCTAAAATGATGAAATGTATTTTTTAGACATCTTTTACCAGATGTCAGTAGTGTTAAAAGTATAAAATTATAAGACACCAATGTAGCCAACTTTGGTTTATACGTCCACGGCCTCATTCAAGTAGGCCATGACTTTGAAAGCTCGTATCGATCCATAAAATAGCGGATGATTTGAATGTCATGAACATAGCTGAACCAGACACAATTATTCAAGCTGTGGAGAGAGAAAAATTACAACTGCTACACTGCCTCCGTTGTATAGAATGTTTTTGTTCTGTATGAGTAAGTGATGATGTTGTCAGCACTGCTGCTCAGCAAGGCAACAATTGAATATCGCAGACAATCTATTTATAGTGATGTTGGTAGGATTACTGTTCTCGGTCTGCGGCCTTGTTTTGTAAGCTTCCTACTCACAATATAAAACGGTGTACGGTTGGGAATATTTCTTGTACAAGAACACGAGGTATACATTCAAGTTATAACACCTCCCATTTTTACTTTCTCTACACCTACTATGTACATAGTGGATAGAGAAGATATTGTATTGCACCCAAAAATTCGATACCGAGATTTCACCAGAAATATATGATTCAGAAAAAGTATTTTCAGAAAAAGGTCCGCGCGTGTGTGTATGTGGTTGTGAACACGGTAACTCAAAAACGAAATGTTGGTAAAATACCAAACTCGGTATTTAAGTTTAATATCTTCCAGGGATGCCTCACGAAGATTTTAAGAAAAATCCCCCCTCCCCAAACTACTCTTTACATGGGACGTTTTGCGAAAATTTTGATTTGCTCAAAAAATATCTCTAAAGATTTAGATTACAATATCGTATATTAAAGAGTTTTATTTGAAAAATGAAATGTACATCTTGAATTTTCTGTAGAGCTCTTTATTCTGGATGAATTTTACGGGATTTTGCATTACTGCTAAACCTAAGACATCAAAAAAAAAATTACCACACAAAAAATGTACATCATGTTAAAACACCCAATTTATGTTATATACATTTTTTTTTCGTGGAGTTGATCGTTTTCGAGATTTTTCTTGTTTTTGGTTTCGGCTTTAAAAGACTTCTACATTTCTCATACAGGAATTTGTCAACTGCTGTCCACACAAACAAAGGAACTTAACAACCTGCTTTTGGCCATCACTTTAACCTATGATACTCCCTTATTTCGCTTCTACTTACAAGGAAGCAAGTAATAAGACTATTTCTGCTCTTATTGTCTCTTATAGCATGAAGTAAATAGAAGAATAAGCTTGTTAACATTAATTTGTTGCAGAGAGATAGAGAAACTCGTGTGAATGGAACACATCAGATTTTTCTTAAACGGGAAGTCTCCATCCATTTCAACTCTCTTTTGTTTTAGTGTTGACCATGCAAAGATAAGCGAATTACATCATCGCATAGCCATATCTTTTAAACAATCGAGAGCTCACCAAGGGCTGTAGAGCCAGAAGAGAAGTATAACTTTAACCTAATGTATCCCATTATTTTCCTTTTGTATGCAGAAACTAATTAACACGACTTGTTTAGCTAATGTTTAGCCCCATTAGCATGAATTATAGAGAGGAATAAGATTTTATAGGGATTGTTTGTTGTAGATTAGGTAGATAAATCCATGTGAGTGGAACAGATTGGTTGCTTTTGTGTTATATATGAATATGAACTGCACTATATTAGCTGTTTCCATGGTAACCAAGTCGAGAATTACTACACACTTTTCGACCTGGTTACTATAGAAACAGTACACTTTGTTATAATCCTAATGTACAGGAAATAACTGCACTATATTAACTGTTTCCATGGTAACCAAGTTGAGAATTACTACACACTTTTCGACCTGGTTACTATGGAAGCAATACATGTTATTATATTCCTAATGTACAGGAAAGAACTGTGTTATATTAGGTAAATGTTTCCATGGTAACCAATTGAGAATTATACATCATCTTCAACTTGGTTACTATGGAAACAGTATATGTTATATTATACACAGTCGTCCTCCGTAGTGTCATGGTTACTATGCTCACTTCATATACCCAGGGTCGCGGGTTCAAACCCGGCGGAGGATGATGGATTTAGCATGGCTTCCTTCGGAAGGGAAGTAAAGCCGTTGGTCCGGTGTCGTAGATTTACGGCACGTAAAAGAACCTCAAGCCTGATAGGGAGGCATCTGAGCAAAATTAAGCGGTATTTCACGCCCAGTATAGAATGGGACGCTGAGAACCACGGCAGTTAAGGAGTGTCCATAAATAACACGCCATTTACATGTTTATTTTTATTTCCTAGTATACAGGAAAGAAGTGCAGTATATTAAGTCTATCTATGGTAACCATGTCACACGTTTCGATCTGGTTACTGGGAAACTGTACATGTAAATGCCAATTAATTACCTAATATTAACTGTTTACTTGAAAACATACGTACTGAGAATTGCTAGACGCATTTGGAACTGATTACTATGGAAACAGGGAATGTTCTTGTATTCCTAATGTGCAGGAAACGACTGTATTATGTCAACAGCGTCTATAACCAAGTTGAGAATTGCTACTCACCTTTCGATGGATACATACTATATTCTATGAGCTGTATTAAGTAACTGTTTCCATAGTAACCAAATTTCCTAGTAACGCATTCTTGTGAAGTATGTTTATTGGCTTTATTTAAATATATATTATAAATTAACTGTGTTATAGCTGAAAAAATTTGTTATCCGGAAGTTTTACAATCTCTCCCTCCCTCTCAAATAGTGGCTAGAATATAGGAATAGTTTTTAGTTCATGTGTTCCACCTGACAGTATTTCTAGAGTATAATGTGCATTGTAATATTTTAAGAGGCAGACTCTCCGACGGTAAAGCTGTCTTGTATAGGTTGGCAGCGAGTTTCTCATTTATTGTAACGTTACATCCAGAACTCGTTGTTGCATGTTTAAGCGCACGTCACTTAACACAGCGCTGTTCAAACAAAAGACCCAGCTATCTATTGTTTACCTATGGTGTGACAATAGCGCTGTTTGCATTGTTTAAACAAACAATGTAGGTGAATTTTTAAGAGTGCAGTACAGGAAATATCTCTACTGATGACGGCCATGTTTTATTTATTGAAGCTACAAGGCGCTACTTGTGAGGCAGGGCACTCCAAGTTGGAGAAACTGCCCTGTGTTTACTTCATCTAGTCAACGAGCCTAAAATTGGAAACAGTAATTTCACCGGAAATAAACTTTTAAATTTCTCTAAAGGCTAAACAAACCTAGGAACATTTTGCATTGGGTACAAATGTTAGAAACAGTTCACCACAAATGCACGTTTTGAGATTGCCTAAACTAGACAAAATTCTCTGATTTGCTACATTCATGTGCCTTCTCTTATCCAGTTTTACAAATTATTCTTACAAAACCTTACTAATTTCTCTACCACGTAAACAATATTGTATATCTACGTGTCGTGATTTCACCGAAAATAAATGCTGCAGGAAACTCAGACGTATATTCGCGCGCCCCTCATAAAGATCTTTTACTTTCTCTACATAGTGTGGAGAGAAGTTATTGTACTCGCACAAAAATTCAGAATTTCACCGGAAATAAGTGTTTTAGGGTCCTCTGTACCCAAAAATACTATTTTCAGAAAACAGCTCCGTGTATGAGTGTGTCCGTGTGTCTATGAAGACGATAACTCAAAAACAAAAAGTGGGTAAAATACAAAACTTGGTATTTAGGGATGCGACACGAAGATTTTTTAGAAAAAAGTATACCTTTATACGGTAAAATTTTCGAAAATGTTGATTTCCTCAAAAATTTCTCTAACGATTTTGAATAAAGTATGGTGTATTAAAGATATTTACCCGACAAACAAAATTTATATCTTGAATTTTCTGCTAATAACCTCTGAAGGCTATTTTATTCTGGATGAATTTTACGGAACTTTGCATAACTGCTAAACCATAAGAGGTGGACAAAAACTCTCCACACAAAAAATGTAGAGTACGTTAAAACACACAATTTATGTTATATATATTTTTTTTCGTGGAATTGATCGTTTTTGAGATATACCTTGTTTTTGGTTTCAGGTTTAAAAAACGTATACTTTTCTCCTACAGGAATTTGTCAACAAACAAAGGAACTTCAGTCACATAGCAACCAGCTTTTGACCTATGGTACTCCCTTATTTCCCTTCTATTTATAGGATGCTAGTAACAAGACTATTTCTGCTTATATTTGTCTTGATGTAGATAACATATAAATGTTTTGAGCAAAAGGTTTGTTTAGCGAACAGCTAGAGCACATCATGGAACACATTAGAGTATTTTATAAGCACTCCCAGTTTGATTACTACGAGTCAGTAGCAGAGGATGGTCATCCTAGCTTTTGCCTGAGATGCAGTGCAGCTACCAGCAACAAGTAGTGACGTGGGTACATTACAGAAACAAACTACTAGACAAGGGCCGAGGTACCTGGCTCAATATTCACGAACTGGAAATGAGTCCCTGGAGTATCGCCTCCCTTGTGGCCTGATTTATTTGTCCCTGATTAGCAGTTAGAGACGTCCTGGCTTCAGTTCCCGGCGCACGCAATAGATTTTGTGGTACCTCCGATGATCGCTATTCATTTGCATTGATCGTTACCGTAACGTTATTAAATACCTGAGCATCTGCAGCCCATTCACATGACTTTCTCTACATCTCTGTAACACATTATTGAAAAGCTTATACTTCTATTTACTTCATGCTAATTAGCAGAAATAGTCTTATTGCTTGTTTCCTTGTAAGTGGAAGCGAAATAAGGGAGTACCATAGGTTAAAGTGAGAGTCAAAAGCTGGTTGCTATGTGACTGAAGTTCCTTTGTTTGGACAGGAGTTGACAAATTCCTGTATAACAGTAGTATACATTTTTCAGAGCTGAAACTAAAAAAAAGGAATATCTCAAAAACGATCAACCCCACGAAAAAAAAACCTATAGCATAAATTGTGTGTTTTAACGTAATCTTTATTTTTTGTGTGGTAAGTTCTTGTCCATCTCTTACAGTTTAGCAGTTATGCAAAATTCCGTAAAATTCATCCAGAATAAAATAGTCTTCGGAGACTATTCCCAGAAAATTCCACATATAAATTTTATTTATCAGGTAAATATCTTTAATATACCGTATTTTAATAAAAATCATTAGAGCGATTTTTGAGAAAATCAGAATTTTCGAAAAAAAAATCCATGTAAAGGGTAGTTTGGGGTGGGGGATTTTCTGGAAAATCTTTGTGTCGAAACCTTGAAAGATACCAAAGTTAAATACCAAGTTTGGTATTTAACGGTCCTTTTGTTTTTGAGCTATGCTGGCCACACACACGGACCTGTTTCTGAAAATGCTTTTTTGGATTCAGGGGGTCCTAAATCACGTAATTCCGGTGAAATCTTGACATCGTATTTTTGGGTGGAATACAATATTTTTCTATCCCAATGTACATGGTACATACGGGGCTAGAGAAAGTTAAAATGGAGTACTATTATTTTTGAAATACTTGTTATGTAACTTAATCATTCCGAACACATATTTGGTAATGTAAGGTAAATTTACAATTCATTTATTAATTGCCATGGCAACAAGCACTGTAAGAGTTTGCGAGGTCATTAATACTTACAGTACAATTAGGAAATGACGTAACATGTGCTACTTCGAGAAAAGAATCTATTGCAAAATCCATTAACAAAAGAGTGTATATGAAGGCTTTGTCCATATAATTTACATAGAGCCTTTCATTTGCCCATATCTCTGCACGTACCATGTACATAGTGTTTAGAGAAGGTATTGTATTGCACCCAAAAATTCCATACCGAGATTTCACCGGAAATATATGTTTTGGGTCCCTACAAAAATCAGTTTAAGAAAAAGTTTCGTGTGTATCTGTGTGTGTCTGTTGACAGCATAGCTCAAAATGATTGAATACCAAACTTGGTGTTTAACTTTAACTTGGGTATCTTGCAAGGATGCGACACGAAGATGTCCCACCACCGCAAACTACCATTTACATAGAAACATTTTCGAAAATTTTGTTTTTCTCAAAAATAGCTCTAAACATTTTAATTAAAATCTCTTATATTTAAGATATTTACATGCCAAATAAAATGTATATCTTTTATTTTCTGGAAATTGCCTCTAAAGAGCTCTTTATTGTGGACGAGTTCTATTAAAGCTTGCATACCTGGTAAACCGTAAGAGATGGACAAAAACTTACCAAACAAAAATGTAGAGCACTTTAAAACACACAATTTATGTTAGTACATTCTATTCGTGAATTTGATAGTTTTTCAGATATTTATTGTTATTGGTTTCAGCTTCGAAATACGTATACATTTGTCATACAGGAATTTGGAAACTCCTATCCATACAAACAAAGGAACTTCAGTCACCTAGCAACCAGCTTTTGGCTTTAAGTTTAACCAATGGTGCTCCCTTATTTCCCGATTTTGTTTAAAATACCGTATATTAAGGATATTTACCTGACAAATAAAATGGAATAGCCTCTGAAGCCTACTTTATTGTGGATCAATTTTACGGAATTGTGCATAACTGGTAAACCGTAAGAAATGGACGAAAACCTAAAATACAAAAAAAAATGTAGAGCATGTTAAAACACACAATTATGTTATATACTTTTTTTTTTCGTGGAGTTCATCGTTTTTGAGACATTCCTTGTTTTTGGTTTCAGCTTTGAAAAACATACTTTCTCATACAGGAATTTGTCAACTCCTGTCCGTACAAAGGAGCTTCAGTCACATAGCAACCAGCTTTTGACTATCACTTTAAGCTCTGTACTCCCTTATTTCGCTTCTACTTACAAGGAAACAAGTAATAACACTATTTCTCGATTAGATGAAGTAGATAGAAGCATAATTGTTGCAGAGATATAGAGAAAGTCATGTAAATGGAACACATCAGATTTTTTTAATACAGGGGCTCATAAAACGTGTATTTCCTGTGAAATCTCAGTATTTAGAAAATTGTGGGTGTAGTTTAAAATCTCCTCTATACACTATGTACATCGTATGTGTAGAGAAAGTAATAATTAACGTTTCTCTCATGTTTAACAAAACTTTCACCCAAAGTTATATATTCCGCATGTAATTTATCATGACAATAGTGCTCGTAGTGGAATATGTTTATCTCATTCTTCACAAGAGAGCCATTTTGTTTTAATTCATAACGTCATTTGCATTTCTCGCTTATCAAACTTGAAGCCGGAGCTGGAGCGACATTCGTTTGTTTTTATAAGGAACAGTTGCAGGGGTTTTGAAATCTGCCAAGGTAACCAAGCAACGCGGGCTGGGCGAGGTGTAGAAAATAACAAAAGAGGAATAAGAATAAGAAGCAAAGAAGCGGAGCAGCAAACGATAAAAAAGAAAATGGTGGTACAAAAGTTTCATAACGTTCATTTTGTTTTCCGAGGCGTTGTTCTTTTATTTTATTCACGTGGCGCTCTGCCAGGGAGCAGTATTGTATATTGTCATTGCTAAAGTTCGTTAATAGCCTACTTTAAAAATCACATATTAACCTACTTAAATGTTTATTTTAATTATTAAAGGATAGAACTTTAGACCAAAAAGTCCAAACACAAATAAATGGCCAGGTAGTTAGCGAGCTGATTCCTCACCCGGAGGTCCCGGGTTCAATTCCCGGCTGGGGTGGAGAATTTTTCTTAACCCAGAATTAATTCCTTTCCCCCACAGAGTCTGGAAGTATGTATGAGAGAGTGTATCTGTGTGTGTTTGAGGAAAATAAAAGGATTTAAACCCAACGTAAGAAACCTAGAGACAACGAGTGGTTTCTGATGCAGAGCCCCCGACGACATGACCTTGGATGTTATAAAGGAAACAATAAAACAATAGTGCGAGTACAGAAATTGGGAAACTATAGAAACGTTTTTTTAATTGTCTTTTGGATTTGTTCCCGTTTTTGTTTTTTTGTTTTGTACTTATTTTCTTATTTGTTTTGTTCTTGTTTTTATATTTGTCACATTCTTAGCAGATATTAAACTGAAATACTAAGTTTGATATTTAATGAACTTTTCATTTTTTACGCACACATACGGACATTCATTCATGATTTTATAAAAATGTTTTACTTTCTCTACACGTACTATATATAGTGTATTGTAATGCATCCAAAAATTTGATACCGAGATTTCACCGGAAATACATGTTTTGGGTTCCCCTGAACCCAAAAGAAGCATTCGGAGAAAGAGATTCGTGTGTGTGTGTGTGTGTGTGTGTGTGTGTGTGTGTGAATGTCTGTGGACAGCATAGGTCAAAAACAAAAAATCCGTTAAATACAAAACTTGATATTATAGTTCAGTATCCTCCAAAGGTGCGACACGAAGATTTTCAAGAAAATCCCCCCCCCCCCCAACTACACTTTACATGGAAAATGTTTCGAACATTTTTATTTTCTCAAAACTGGCTGTAATAGTTTTGATTAAAATATCGCGTATTAAAAATAATTATTGAAAAACAGAATTTATATCTTAATTTTCTGGAAATAACAGCACGGAATTTTGTATAACTGACACACCGTAAGAGGTAGATTAAAACTTACTTAACAGAAAATGTAGAGCTCTTTGAAATACAGAATTAATGAAATATATTTTTTTTTTCGTGAAGGGAATCGTTTATGAGACATTCCTTGTTTTTGGTTTCTCTTTGAAAAACATACTTTTCTCATACGGGAATTTGCGATCTCCTGTGTATACAAACAAAGGAACTTCAGTCACATAGCAACCAGCTTTTGACTATCACTTTAACCTATGTTACTCCCTTATTTCGCTTCTACTTACAAGGAAGCAAGTAATAAGACTATTTCTGCTATTTTTTTCTCGATTAGCATGAAGTAAATAGAAACATAAACTTCTTAACAATAATTTGTTGCAAAGATGTTGAGAAAATCATTTGAATGAAACACATAATATTGGAATACAATACTTTCTCTACCTGCTATGTGTGTGGTAGAGAAAGTAAACTCTTGCCTTAACAGCACCAATTATTTTGAAACACAGGTACTCTACTGAACCGCCCTCTTATGTTGTGTGTCTTAGGTTGGCAGCCTGGTTTATAATGAGATTTTGCACCCGTAACGTTAAAGATAGTTTTGTCCAAACGGCTTCTTTGAATTCAGGGGATCTCAAAACATTAATTTCCAATGAAATCTCGGTATCAAAGTTTTGGTGGAATACAATACCCTCTACCTGCTATGTGTGTGGTAGAAAAAATAAAAATCTTGCCTTAACAACACCAATTATTTTCAAACACGGGCACTTGCTGTACCTCCTCTTGTTTTGTGTGTGTTAGGTTGGCAGCATATCGAGTTGAACATATTTCTTGTCCAAAGTGTTTCTTTGAATTCAGGGGTCTCAAAACATTTATTTCCGGTGAAATCTCGCTATAGAATTTTTGGTGGAATGCACCACCTTCTGAAAATAGAAACTAGTGAAAGCTAAAAATGGTTTAAAATAGTTTATAAAGTGTCTATGAAGCAGAGAAATACAAATGACTGTAGCGTTTTTAATTAGCTGCTCTGAGAAGAGGGAGAGACAGAATTTAAGGCCCCTGGTGGTGAACACAAAACCCTCTAACGACCCGGCGCGTCGCGGGGCGTCCCTCATATTATTTATTAATACTCGAGTCACCCGCTTAATGTTTCCATGCAGAAAAATATCTCACTCTGAATTCTTGCAGCAGCAGCACTTAAGAGAACTCTGGTGAGAAATGTTTGTACTTTTGTAAATGCTAAAAGCCTTCTGGAACATTCCACAGTGTTGCACATTACGACGGCGTGATTCAGATTCCCTCATTGTGTTCTCAGCTGAGATTCCGGAATGCTGCGACAGAATACCTAATCATATGTGAAATATTCCCATACTGGGCCTCGAAATGCCAGATTAAATTATGTGCTAAATACACCCATCTCGTGGCTACCGCTATGTTGGTATTATTACCATGGAAATTCAAACTCATACAATCAACTTCACCGTATGAATTCATAGGTAAGAATATACAGGCAATAACTGCACTGTATTAAGAGTTACTATGGTAACCAGGTTGAGAATTACTACACACTTTTCGACCTGGTTATTATGGAAACAGTACATGTTGTTACATTCCTAATGTACAGGAAAGAACTGCACTATATTAACTGTTTCCATGGTAACCAAGTTGAGAATTGCTACACATTTTTCGACCTGGTTACTATGGAAACAGTACATGTTGTTATATTCCTAATGTACAGGAAAGAACTGCACTATATTAACTGTTTCCGTGGTAACCAAGTTGAGAATTGCTACACATTTTTACTTTCTCTATACGTACTCTGTACATAGTGTATAGAGAAGGTATTGCACTCCAACCAAAAGTTCGATACCGAGATTTCACCAGAAATATATGTTTTAGGGTCCCCTTTATCCAAAAAAAGCATTTTCAGAAAAAGGTCCGTGTGTGTATGTATGTGTGTGTCCGTGTGACTGTGAACACGATAACTCAAAAACGAAACGTCAGTAAAATACCAAACTAGGTATATAAGTTTAATATCTTCCAGGGATGCGACACGAATATTTTGGGAAAATCCTCCACTCCCAACTACCCCTTACATGGAACTTTTTTAAAAAATTTTGATTTTATAAAAACTGCTATAACGATTTTGATTAAAATATAGCACGTTAAAGATATATACCTGACAAATAAAATGTATATCTTAAATTTTCTAGGAATAGCCTCTGAAGACTACTTTATTCTGGATGAATTTTATGGAATTTTGCATAACTGCTAAACCGTAAGAGATGGAAAAAAACTTAAAACACAAAAAATGTAGAGCACGTAAAAATACACTATAAATGTTATAACTTTTTTTTCGTGGAGATGATCGTTTTTTAGGTATTCCCTGTTTTTAGTTTCAGCTTTGGAAAACTTATGGTTTTCTCATTCAGGAATTTGTCAACTCCTATCCATACAAACAAAGGAACTTCAGTCACATAGCAACCAGCTTTTGACCATCACTTTTACCTATGGTACTACCTTATTTCGCTTCTACTTGCATGGAAGGAAGTAATAAAATATTTCTGCTGTTTTTCTAGATTAGTATGATGTAAATAGAAGTATATAATTTGTAGCAGAGATATAGAGAAAGTCATGTGAATTGAACACATCAGATTTTTCTATGGTTACAGGGTGATTTATATAGAACTGACACATGTCTTCCATTGTTTCAAAACGTGTTATGCTAGCGACAACTTATTATACCTAAATTGTAGAGGAATTTTGGGAGATTATTTACCTCTATAGCAAATGTTGAAAATGTCCTCCATCCTGCATAAGACACAACTCAACACGTCGTACTGGGCACTCGTTGGAGGACTCTGTTGTCAATCTCCTTTGTGATGTGCTTCAGATCGTCCAATGTCTGGCGACGTGTGGCGTAAACCCTGTCTTTTAAGTAACCCCAGCGATGTCAAATCCGGAGATCTCGGTGGCCACAGGTTCCTGGAAATTATCCGGTCGTCAAAGAAACTTGCAATTAGGTTCATGGGTTCATTTGATGTATGGCATGTAGCGCCATCTTGCTGAAAATATCCTTGACTCCGCTCTATATCCTATGGCATTTTCACGCTCACTACAAGAACAAAATTTCGAAACAGCTGCCAACAATGCAATTAGGAATAAAACATAAACACCTGCGCATCTAGTGACAAGGAATCGAAACTGCAGGACATTGTGCTAAAATTGGGTCATTGAATGAATTTCCAGCGGAATAATTAAAGAAAGAAATGTGTCAGTTCTATATAAATCACTCTGTAGTACATGTTGTTATATTCCTAATGTACAGGAAGGTCACTCACCTCTCACCTAGACGGCCTGAGTTCGATCCCAAGCGACCGCATGTGACATTTGTGGTGGACAAAATGGAGCTGGGGCGGGTTTTCTCCGAGCTCTCCGGTTTCCCGCGCCATCTCATTCATGTATCACCAGTGTCACCGCCTGCGGTGCCATAAGTAGTTAAAGCGGGCGTTAAACACTACCAGAAAAAAATAATGTACAGGAAGGAGCTGTAATATATTAACTGTTTCCACGGCAACCAAGTTGAGAATTACTGCACGTTTTTCTATGGTTACTATGAAACAGTACATGCATTTCTAATTTACAGGAAATAACTGCACTTTATTACCTGTTTCCATGGTAACCAAGTTGATAAATATTTTTCAACCTGGTTACTATGGAAACATTACATGAGTTATATTCCTAATTTACAGGAAAGAAGTGTACTTTGAACTACGTTTTTTGTCTTATAGTTGACCACTTTTGAGATATTCCTTGTTATTTGTTTCAGTCTCATAATATTTATACATTTTGGGAATTTATCCACTCGAATATCGCTTTAGCCTATGGTTTGTATGGACAGCAGTTGACAAATTCCTGAATTAGATATGTATACGTTTTTCAAAGCGGAAACTAATAACAAGGAATATCTAAAAAAAAAAAAAAAAAAAAAAAAGAAAAAACCGTTAACTGCATGAAAAAACTGTATATGACTTAAATTGTGTGTTTTAAGAAGCTCTATATTTTCTTGTAGAATGATTTTGCCTATCACTTACGGTTTAACCGCCATGGAAAGTTCTGTAAAGCTCATCCCGAATAAAGAGGTCTTCATAGACTATTCCAAGAAAATCCAAAATATACATTTTATTTGTCATGTAAGTATTTTTAATATGTGGTATTTTAATCCAAGTCGTTAGAGCCATTTTTGTGAAAATCAAAATGTTCGAAATTTTTTCCTTGTGAAGGGCAGTTTGGGATGGGGAACTTTCCATATAATCTTTGTGTCACATCCTTACACAATACGAAGTTTGATATTTTCGTTTTTGAGTTTTCTGTTCACAGACACGTACCACAGACCTTTTTGCTTGTGTAGGGCAGTTTGGGAGCTTTCCATAAAATCTTTGTGTCGCATCCTTGGACAATACCAACTTTGATATTTTCGTTTTTGAGTTTTCTGTTCACAGACACGTACCACAGACCTTTTTCCTTGTGAAGGGCAGTTTGGGATGGGGAACTTTCTATAAAATCTTTGTGTCGCATCCTTGGACAATACCAAGTTTGATATTTTCGTTTTTGAGTTTTCTGTTCACAGACACGTACCACAGACCTTTTTCTAAAAGTGTTTTTTGGACTCAGGAGTCCTCAAAACATATATTTATAGTGAAATATTGATACCAATTTTTATGGGGTGCAATGCCTTCCTTATCTGTGTACTTTGTAGAGAAAGTATATATGATTGTAACATAATTTGATGACGGATACTTTTTGAAAGGATGATTGTGGGCTCAGTCTGGGTGATGGAGTTACAGTATCCGGTCGGTCAGCCGGCCTGTGTAGGCAAGCCGCAATAAATCGATACTGCTTTCATTTAATTTCAGCTGGTGACGTAACAGCCACATTAAGCTGATTGGTGCAGCCAGAGAGCAAGTATGAATTTTCTAAACGTCGTCGCTACAATACGAACATGGGCCAGTTCTTTCACCTACTGTGACGTCACGTGGCGGTACAACTTCCATCTCTGTCTACCGCTTGTAGAGCCAGTGTTGCATTTTCTTAAAAATATTTAATTATTATGGTTAAAATACTATGTATTAACCCTTTGTTTTAAACGTAACTGTACAAATAGTGTTGTACTCTAGGATTAATTTCCTGTTGTACTAACCTTCAAGAATACACAAGTAATCAAGACTGTAGTTCAGATGTAAGGGCTCGTGTTGACCTACTGCTTGGGGTCTTTATAGCTAAAACTATGTTTATACCAGCGCTGCTTGGGAGGCCACGACTGTGTTACATGTACATCTTTCCTCCAATATCGATTATCATACAAATGCCACATTACCTTTTGCATTATGAAATATGTATCTACCCAAAATCGGATACCCTACAATACAGTTTAGTTATATTGTAAGGTACACAGTGGCATGGAGATTCCGATGACATGAGTCATACGTTGGAACACAGTTGACATTTACGGTTATGGTTTGACAGTGCACCGCTTCCAGTTCAGTTGCGATGGAGCATTGGCCTGCGTATATTTATCAGAACAAATTCGTTTACAGGTGTCCAGCGGGATATTTTGAGGCATTTCAATAGAACAAGACTACTTCCAGGAATTCTGCAGAATGTTTGATAAACGTTTTAGAAAACTTAGAAGTTTTAAACTTTAGAGTTAATAATTTTTTCATAGAAGCATATTTTGAAAAATTACTACTGGTGTAGGATAATATTGTTCCAGCAATTGCGACTTTAATTCGCACATTTCCGATTATAATGACTGAACGCATTGTCGTGATACTTTTATCCTTTTCCAAGTAATCAATAAAAATAATTGCCTGTGCATCCCAGAAAACACTCGCCATAAATTTCTTAATTGACAAAATTGACTTTGGCTTTTTTGGTGTTGATTCATCTGATGCTATCCACTGTATTGACTGTATTTACTTTCTGGACGCAGTGATGTATACAAGTTTCATCCATTGTAATAAGCCGTCTCAAAAATTCACTGGGAGTTTTACGGTACAGCTCCACATTCTTAACAGAAACGGTTTTTCTTTGCAACTTTTGATCAGGTGTCAACAAACGCGGCACAGACCTTGTGAAAGCCCAAAACATTACTTAAAATATTACCTGCACGTCCTTTTGATATGTTTACAGCCTCTGCTATCTCAAACAACTTTAATCTGCGGTCTTCCAGTACTAAACGATGAATTTTTTCAATGATCTCTGGAGTTGTCACTTCTACAGGGCGTCCAGAGCGAGGCTCATCACTAGTGCTCGTACGTCCCATTTTAAACTCTGCAACCCACCTTTTAATCATTGAATATGAAGGGGCAGAGTCTTTCAATGTACTGTCCACTTCCTCCTTGATTTCTTTAGGTGTTAAGCCTTTCAAATGGAAGTATTTAATCACTGCTCGTTTTTCCAAATCCTCCATTTTGGTGAAAACTCTAAAGTTGTCTTGTTTAAAATGCTGTCATTGGAAAACTAAACAAGCTATTGACCTGTAACTATGGATACAAGCTAGTCTAGAGGATGGTACCGTCTAACTGGCCTAGTGGCGCCATATCTGTGGGAGTCCCGGGACTTATCAGCCGACCCTCGTATCTATCCAGGGAGATAAAACACCAATTCCCTTGGATTCTGGATAACAAACTTTCAGATGAATTAGAATACTTCCTGTATCTACTGTAATAAACCGGTAGAAGTACGAGAAACGTTTACATTAGCTGCAAGATTATATTACTTATTGAAAGAAGAGGAATCTTTTGCGCACTAAAAACTAAGCGCAGTTTAAAACGTGCATAGTGGAGTAAAGCGAAAAGCTAATGTAAACGTGACAAAATTTAAATGTGCGTGCAGGAGGGAGAAGTTTAAAAATGCACTTGTGGACGCGGCTGCCTTAAGGAAACGCCATTAACCCACAAGATAGCATTATAAACCTCCGGCTCTGCTTTTAAACGCTAATGTACAGCAAATGTTCCGGGAATATCCCATTCCAGTGTAGCCAACATCTTTCTGAAACCTCCATTAAGATACTGCTTCTTATTTTGGGTTGCTTTCCCGTACTTCAGGAATACTGCCTTAATAATGGTATCCATAATATGTTGTAATTCTCAACTCGGTTACCATGGTAACAGTTATTATGGTGCAGTTCTTTTCTGTACATGAGAAATATAACAACATGTAATGTTTCGATAGTAACCAGTTCGAAAGCTGAGTAGTAATTCTCAAATTACTTACCATGGAAACAGTTAATATAGTACAGTTCTTTCCTGTACATTAAGAAATATGAAATGTACTGTTTCCATACTAACCAGGTCGAAAAGTGGTTACCATGGAAATATTTTTTTTTTAAAAACTTTTGATGCCCTTTAACCCCGTTGGTCATATCGGACGATGAATGAAATTGGTGAAATGATACTCAAATGATCTCGGGGTTCATGGAGCTTAAAGCTACTCGATATTCGTCTTCTCAGGATAAGGGAAAACCCCGAAAAAACCTTCTCCGGGTAACTCACCCTAAGCGAGATTTGAACTCACGAGCTTTAGAATGTGAGGCAGACACTTTACCACCACACTAACCAGGTGGGCTGGAAATAGTGGTCAGCCAGCTGACATCTTACCCGGAGGTGCCGGGTTCGATTCCCGGCTGGGGCGGGGAATTTTTCTTTAGTCAGAATTATTCCCTATCCTCCACAGAGTCTGCAAGTATATATGAGAGAGTGAATGTGTGTGTGTGTGTGTGTGTGTGTGTGTGTGTGTGTGTGTGTCTGTCTGAGGAAAATAATGATTTAACCCAAACGTAAAAGAACGTACAGACGAGTTGTTTCAAGTGCAAAGACCCCGATATGACCTTAGATGTTAAAGGAGCTATATAAATGAAACAAATAAACAAAACATATATCAGTTCTTTCCTGTGTATTAGAAATGTAACAATATGTATTGCTTCTTAGTATTCAGGTCGAAAAATATGTAGTAATTCTCAAATTGGTTACCATGGTAACAGTTAATATATTACAGTTCTTCCCCTACATTAGGAAAATAACATCAACTTGTACCATAGCAACCAGGCTGAAAGGTGTGTAGTAATTCTCTACGCGGTTACCATAGAAACAGTTAATATAGTGCAGTTCTTTTCGGTACATTAGGAATATAACAAAATGTATTGCTTCTATAGTATTCGGGTCGAAAGGTGTAGTAATTCTCAACTTGGTTACCATGTAAACATTCAATATATTGCAGTTGTTTCCTGTACACTAAGTATATAACAACATGTACTTTACATAGTAACCAGGTCTAAAGGTGTGCATAAATTCTCAAATTGCTTACCATGGAAACAGTCAGTATGTTGCAGTTCTTTCCATACATTAGGAAAACATGAACATCTGCTTGTAGCATAGCAGCCTGGCTGAAAAGTGTGTAGTAATTCTCATCTTGGTTACCATGGAAACAGTTAATATAGTGCAGTTCTTTCCTGTACATTAGGAATATAACAACATGTACTGCTTCCATGGTAACCAGGTCTGAAAGTGTGTAGTCATTCTCAACCTGGTTACCTGGAAGCAGTTATTATAGTACAGTTCTTTTAGTACATTAGGAAAATATGAACATCTACTTGTAGCATAGCAACCAGGCTGAAAAGTGTGCAGTAATTCTCAACGTGGTTGCCATGGAAACAGTTAATATAAGACTGGTTGAAACCCGTGACAGGCACATAGGAATGAAGCACTTTATCTAAATTAAATGATATTGATGTAACCAGCATGACATGTCGTATCCGGTTACCTAACAAAGAATGGACGCGGTAACTTGATTCCTGGAGCATTTGTGTCGGCGTCCCTTTAAGTGCAGGGGACGTGGGTTCTTGTGCAAATGAGCATTAAAGTTTCATCAGGGACTGATGATTCGTATGTGACGTCACACTGGGACACTGTCATTTGGTTAAACTTACCCGATGGTCGCGCCATCTGGCTGTGGTCAAGAATAATACATACCACACTGACTGCGCAGTGTCGCCAACTTCCCGTGGAAACTGGACCAACTTGTTCTGCTGCGCTATTCCTTTGTTTTCACTTATACGGTGCCACTGAAACCAAGTTCATATTGCTGGAACAAAAGTGACTTACACTTTCTCTAATTCTAAATCGAAATTTCTTCAGGAGTGTTCTTTTCAGTCCACTCAACAAAAACTGGGGCTTATTTTTACTTTCCTTACACGAACTATGTACAGAAGTTATCGTATTCCTCACAAAATTAGATGTCGACATTTCACCACGAATAAATGTTTTGAGGTCCCCTGAGTCCAAAAAATAGTTCCTGTGTGCCTCTGAACAGCATAACTCAAAAACGAAAAGTCCGTTAAATACCAAACTTGGTATTAAAGTTCAGTATCTTCCAAGAATGCGACACGAAGATTTTCAAGAAAACTCCTTCACCCTCAATTACCTTCCATATGGAGAAATTTTGATTTTCTCAAAAATGGCTGTAATTATTTTGATTAAAATGTCCTATATTAAAGATATTTACATCACAAATAAAATGTATATCTTCAATTTTCTGGGAATAGTCGCTACAGACATCTTTATTCTGGATGAATTTTGCAGAATTTTGCATAACTGGTAAAGCGTAAAAGATAGAAAAAAACTTACTTAATAGAAAATGTAGAGTTCGTTATAATATAACATTTTTCATATACTTCTTACTTTCTCTACACGTACTATGTACATAGTGTACAGAGAAGGTATTGTAATGCAGCCAAAAATTCCATACCGAGATTACACCGTAAATACATGTTTTGAGAGCACTTGAATCGAAAAAAAGTATTTTTAGAAAAATGTCCGTGTGTGTGTAACATAGCTCAAAAACAAAAAGACCGTTAAAAACCAAACTTGGTATTTAAGTTTGATCTTCAAAGGATGCGACATGAAGAATTTAAGGAAATCCCCGACCCAAGCTACCCTCTGTGAGGAAGATTTATCTACATTTTTGATCTAAAGAGTTTAACTAAAGTACCATATTTACATGGCAAATCACTGTATATGTCTAATTTGTTGAGAATAGTCTCTGATTTCCTCTGCATTCTAAATTATTTTTATTAATTAAAAGATGGATAAAAACTTGCTTCACTAGAAGTGTAGATTTCGTAAAAACACATAATTCATGCTCTACACAGTTTTACCAAAGAGCTAATCGTTTCCGAGCTATTTTTTGTTATTAACTTCAATTTTAAAATATTCCGGGCTATCAAGGGAGGCGAATTTCAATGGCAGTCGTAAAACAACAGCTTTTAGAAGATTAGACAGTTAGTTTAGTGTAGTGTATTTCCTTATAATTATAGGGAACTAAAAATAGCCACAAAATACAAAAAAGCGAAAATTTTAGAAATTTGGGATGTATTGTGTCTGAAAACGAAGGAACGTACCAAGAAATAGATAACAAAATAAACAAATAAACATAGGTTCTCACAACTGAGAATCTTATGGTATTCTCAACATATTCAAAGATATACTAAATTAGAATTTTAAATCAAATGTATTATCTGTATTGTACGGGTTTGAAAACTGAAAAACGACTCAAGAAATAAATAAAAATTGCAACGTTTATTAATCAATGTCTTAAGACACGTACTGAGAATCTCGTGGCCAAAAATCATTAGCAACACTACATTACGTGAAATAACAAAACAGTTACCAATTGATAGAAAAAAAAGAAGCGTAAATGGATATGAATATATACTGAGAAAGAATCTTGGAAATCTATGTTGGCCGTTTTTTTTTTCAACTTCCTATATACTATAAATAAAAGACAAGTTAAGAGAAAACAATTATTTTATTGCTAAAAGTTTCTTACACCTATGGTTACTTTTCAACATAATCACCGAAAAGATTGAGACATTTATCGTACCTGTGCACAAGCTTTGCAATACCCGCTTCAAAAAATGTTGCTGCCAATGATTTCAAATGAACATTGACGTTGTTTTGAAGATCTTCGTTGGTTTGAAAGTGCTGCCCTCCTAGCCACGTCTTTAGTTCAGGGAAAAGGTGAAAGTCGCTGGGTGCCAGGTCAGGACTGTAAGGCGGATGATCGAAAATGTCCCATTGAAATTGTTCAAGGAGCCGATGGATTGTGTGGACGAGCGTTGTCATGGATCAACACAATTCCTGAAGTCAGCATTCCTCTTCGTTTGTTTTCAATGGCTCTCCGCAAACGTCGTAAAGTACGAAGAAAATTCAAGATATACATTTTATTTGTAAGGTAAATATCTTTAATATACGATATTTTTAATCAAAATCGTTAGTCATTTTTAGAAAATCAAAAATTTCTAAACAAGTTCCATGTAAATGGTAGTTGGGGGTGGGGGAATTTCTTGAAAATCTTCATGTCGACCCTTGGAAGACACCAAAATTAAATACCAAGTTTGGTATTTTACAGTCTTTTCGTTTTTGAACTATCCTGTCCACAGACACACACACACACAGACCTTTTTCCAGAAATGTTTTTTTTATTCATAGGGACCCAAACTATGTATTTCCGGTAAAATCTCGGTATCGAATTTTTGGGTGGTATACAATATCTTCTCTATACATTATATACATAGTGCATATAGAGAAAGCAAAAATATTTTTAGAAAACTGTCCGTTTGTGCGTGTGGGTGTGTGTGTGTGTGGGCAGCATAGTTGAAAAACGAAAAGACCGTTCAATCCCAAACTTGGTATTTAAGATTGGTACCTTCCAAGGATGCGACACTAAGACCTTCACAAAGTCCTGCCATATTGTATTAATGTTGCTTTGTGTTATAATTGTAGGTATACTAATTAAAATATCTAAATGGTACACTAAAATTAGTGAAAAATACCATTTATTATAAGTTCATTATTATCTCTCAAAAACATAACATTTATTCTCAACATTAGATGTTAAATGTTTCTTATAGTCAAATCAAATATTTTTATCAGCACATTTTTTATCTTTACATTGTGTGGAGTATTTTTTTTTGGCATTAAAATAATTAATTCTGCAGCTAATAACATAAAAAGGAATAGAGATACTCCTAAGGATATTTGTGTACCTGTTTACAATTTTGTGTGTTAATGTATAATTATCAAGACGTGCCCATTAATACAAAGTCCTTCAAATAGCTGTTTACCGCATCAATGACCTCCTCGTTGCTGTGAAATCTTCGTCCTTGAGGTTTGGGAACAGGTGGTAGTCACTGACTGCTAGGTCTGGAGAATATGGTGGATGTCCAAGCAATTCGCACATTTTTCCAATGGCTGAACGATGGGCCGAAGCATTGTCGTGATGAAACACGATCAAAATCCTTTTGATTGCCAAATGAGGTCCATTTCTTTTCACCTCATCACTCAAACGTTGCAGTAAGCTTACGCAGTAGTCACCAGTGATACTTATACCCTTTTCCAAGTAATCAATAAAAATAGTTCCCATTGCAACCCAGAAAACACTCGCCATAACCTTGTTAGCTGACAAAATTGCCTTTGCCTTTTATTACAGTTGGTTCACCTGATGCAATCTACTGTTTTGACTGTGATATTCTTTCTGGAGTGTAGTGATGTATCCAAGTTTCATCCATGGTAATAAGCCCTCTCAAAATTCACTGAAATTTTTACGGTAGAGCTCCACATTCTTAACAGAAACAGTTTTTCTTTGCAACTTTGCACTGATCTTGTGAAAGCCCAAAACATTACTTAAAATATTACCTGCACCTTCTTTTGATATGTTTACAGCCTCTGCTATCTCAAACAACTTTAATCTGCGGTCTTCCAGTACTAAACGATGAATTTTTTCAATGATCTCTAGAGTTGTCACTTCTACAGGGCGTCCAGAGCGAGGCTCATCACTAGTGCTCGTACATCTCATTTTAAACTCTACAACCCACCTTTTAATCATTGAATATGAAGGGGCAGAGTCTTTCAATGTACTGTCCACTTCCTCCTTGATTTCTTTAGGTGTTAAGCCTTTCAAATGGAAGTATTTAATCACTGCTCGATTTTGCAAATCCTCCATTTTCGTGAAAACTCTAAAGTTGTGTTGTTTAAAATGCTGTCATTGGAAAACTAAAGAAGCTATTGACCTGTAACTATGGATACAAGCTAGTCTAGAGTTAAATTATACGATGCTACAGTCTAACTGGCCTAGTGGCGCCATATCTTTGTGAGGCCCGGGACTTATCAGCCGACCCTCGTATATAATTTAAGAAGTTAACCTGTGGATAACCTAAAATAATTATGCAAGTTAGAATTGTCATTAATGACAAAAACATGGCTATTGTGTATTATAACAGGTAGTATAAATTTCAATAACATATTTTATATACTGTGAATTTTCCAAAATCAGGATGGTAACGAAACATCCATGCTAAATAAACGGAAAATACTTCATATTTTTCGATAGTCAAATCAGTATGTTATATTCCTAATGTACAGGAAGGAACTGCACTATATTAACTGTTTCAATGGTAACCAAGTTTAGAATTACTACACACTTTTCTACCTGGTTACTATGGAAACAGTACATGTTGTTATATTCCTAATGTACAGGAAAGAACTGCACTATATTAACTGTTTCAATGGTAACCAAGCTGAGAATTACTACACACTTTTCTACCTGGTTACTATGGAAACAGTACATGTTGTTATATTCCTAATGTACAGGAAAGAACTGCTCTATATTAACTGTTTCAATGGTAACCAAGTTGAGAATTACTACACACTTTTCCACCTGGTTACTATGGAAACAGTACATGTTGTTATATTCCTAATGTACAGGAAGGAACTGCACTATATTAACTGTTTTCATGGTAACCAAGTTGACACTTGATTCACTGCATCCAATCTGGTTACCATGGAAACATTGCACGTAATTATGAATCTAATATAGGCACAGGGAAAACTCCACTGTTAGTCGTTTCCATAACAACGAAAAAGGGTGCAAGTGTTACTTGTATTAGGTAAACAAAAATGGCACTTCTTTTAAAGTTTTTTACTTCTTTTAACAGAATAACACATTTTTTTATAAAATAATGAACTTGGACCACTCATTAGCGAAAAGCTTTTGACTAGCACTTGGCTCGTTTCGTATAAAGACTCGCAACTTATCGGTTACAACAAAACGTGCGAGGAAGCAGATGAAAAAGGATTGTAATTAAATGCCCCTGTTCTTGCTACTTTCCCTCCGCCCTCTGGTCGTCACGACAGGTAACTTGTAAAGTTGAAATAGTTACGTAAAGTACCCTTGATGACGTCATAGCCATGTAAACCCGCACTTACCAAAACTAAAACTATTAACATTGAAAAGAAATGTGGTATGCTACACTCATATGACTTTCTCTACTAATTCTGCAATAAAACTATTCTTACAGAACCTAATTTTTACTTTCTCTATACGAACTAAGTACATAGTGTATAGAGAAGGTACTGTATTGCACCAAAAATTCGATACCGAGATTTCACCGGAAATATATGTTTCGAGACCCCCTGAAAAAAATTGTTTAGAAAAATGTCCGTGTGTTTGTCTGTCTGTCTGTCTGTCTGTTTGTGTGTGTGGGCAGCATAGCTCAAAAGTGAAAAGACCGTTAAAAACCAAATTTAGTATTTAAGTTTGGTATCTTCCAAGGATGTGACATGAAGATTTTCAAGAAAATGGCCCCACCCCAAACTACCATTTACATGGAAAAAATTTCGAAAATTTTGGTTTTCTTAAAAATAGCTCTAACGGTTTTGATTAAAATCTCGTATATTTAACATATTTACTTGACAAATAAAATGTATATATTGCATTTTGTGGGAATAGCCTCTGAAGACTAATTTAATCTGGATGAATTTTACGGATTTTTGCGTAACTGCTAAACCGTAAGTGATGGACAAAAACTTACCGCGCAGAAAATGTGTAGCACATTAAAACACATAAAATATGTCATATACATTTTTTTCGTGGAGTTGGTCGCTTTTAAGACATTCCTTGTTTTTGGTTTCAGCTTTGAAAAACATACTTTTCTCATACAGGAATTTGTCAACTCCTGTCCATACAAACAAAGGAACTTCAGTCACCTAGCAACCAGCTTTTGGCTTTCACTTTAACCTATGTTACTCCCTTATTTCTCTTCTACTTACAAGGAAGCAAGTAATAAGACTGTTTCTGCTAATATTTTCTCAATTAGCATGAAGTAAATAGAAGCATAAGCTTTTTAACAATAATTTGTTGCAGAGATGTAGAGAAAGTCATGTGAATGGATCAGATTTTTTTATCTGATAGTTATAACGTTGTGAATACAATAAAAAGGCGACTATGCGATATAAACAGACAAGAAATAGAATATGTATGTAGAAAAAAAATCGTCATTTCAGTTACAAAACGAAGTAAAAATTGAGTGGGGTAAAGAAACATTTATTTTAAAATCGGGAATAGCGTGGGTTGGTGGAAAAACTGTAAGGTAGTTGATGAAGCTGGTAGGCGGATTTGCCCATTAAGCGGGGATCAGGAAGACTGGACGCATATTTTGGCAGATTGCGTGCAGATGGAGGATGCTAGGAAAAATTACTGCCGGAAGTATTTTTAGCTTCAAACAGACAAAGGACAGCTTGCTGGGATTTGATTCTAAACAACCAAAACTGGCCAAGCCTGGGCACATATTTAATGGAAGTTGGTGCACTAAGATATAAAATATTTGTGTAAATATTATATATACTTGTTTGGTGTTTGAGTGATGTATATGTGTGAGTGCAAGTGTGTGTGTGTAGTTGTGAGTGTGTATTACCAATGTTATTAAGATATATAAAATATATATGTATGTAATAATTTAAATTAAAGTATTTTTAGACATTATGTACGGTCACCCGTGTGTAGGACAGGAGTTGAATAGGTAGAGTCATAGCTGGGATTTGAACCACGGATCTCCCGGTCTCTAGTCGTGTGTAGGACAGGAGTTGGATAGGTAGAGTCAGACTGAAAAATTCAATGTCATAGCTGGGATTTGAACCACGGATCTCCCGGTCTCTTGCCGTGTGTAGGACAGGAGTTGGATAGGTAGAGTCAGACTGAAAAATTCAATGCCATAGCCGGGATTTGAACCACGGATCTCCCGGTCTCTAGCCGTGTTTAGGACAGGAGTTGGATAGGTAGAGTCAACCTGAAAAATTCAATGTCGTAGTAGAGCTACCGGCTAAAGACCGGGAGATCCGTAGTTCAAATCCCGGCTATGGCATTGAATTTTCAGTCTGACTCTACCTATTCAACTCCTGTCCTACACACGGCTTGTGTGAAAACATTTAATTCTATGTATATATAGTTTGTCATGTAAGTATCTTTAATATGCAGTATTTTAATCAAAATCGTTAGAATCATTTTTTGAGAAAAACAGAATTTTTCATTGTTGTTTGTATTTGTGGTGTGGTGATTTTCTTGAAAATCTTCCAGAGGTACTAAACTTAAATACCAAGTTTGGTTTTTAACGGTATTTTCGTTTTTGAGTTATACTGTCCACAGGCACACACGGACCTTTTTCTAAAAATGATTTTTATGACTTAGGGGACCTCAAAACTTTTATTGCCGGTGAAATCTCGATATGGAATTTTTGGTGGAATACAATACCTTCCTTATCCACTATCTACATTGTATATCTGCGGCTAGAGAACGCAATTATCAAAAATAATTTTGTTTTATATTTTTGCTAAGGATTTATTGAAGAGCTCTTGTATTTGTGCTGGAAAATGGTGCAGTAACTGATACTATGGCTTCATAATTATAATGCTTGTTAATCTCTCCACGCTATCCGCTATCGGGGGGGGGGTGCAGAGTAGGTTTTATTTGTTTTTCAATTGTTAACACATTATAGTTATATGTTTTATAACGGAAACACGATACGCAGTTTCCATGGTAACCAACTTAAAAACTGTGCAGCATAATAATGGAGCGAGTAAAGTCTCACATTACACACAGATATATGGTTTAAAACCGCAGGTAATATGATTTTTATTCACGAGGGACGTTCGTTTGAATATTTGTGCCCCGAAGTGGAATGTGAACCTGATACATCTCTCACATGGGCGCTGCACGTCGCTCAAAGCGAGTGAAAAAGAAACTGAGATCGACTTTGGAATCGAACCTGTGGCCGTGTTTTGTTTGTGGCAGGCCTGACATATGACTATCGCAGGTTGAACAAGGCGGGTAATGATGCGTGTTTTGTTGCCATCTTCCTGTCAAAGTAGGCGGGGAAAAAAAAGAGCATCACATTAGCTGCACAATGTAGTGTGATAAGGATCTTATCGTTAAACAACAGGTTAAATTTACCTCGTACAGAACACATTGCGGCGACAAATTGATTCGACAACAGCAAAAATAACAATTAGTGCGCCACGAGCCGACAAAATATTAAACATTTAAAGGGATGTTTCGGTTTGCCTGAAACACATGACTTACTCTCAGCTGTAGCTTTTACTTTCTCTAGCCAGTATATGTCTTTTCACGGGGCTAAGAGTTATTCAGAAGGGAAATATAAATGGGAAGAGAAGAAAGATTTGAAACACGTACAAGTAGCCGAGTGGTCACGAGCTGCTAGTACAGTATACCGTTAGGGTAGAGCATTGAGGGTGAGAGTGCAAAGCCCGAGGGGAACTTAACGGGAAAAGAGAAAACAATGCTACCGCTGGTCAGGCGACACTTTTTGAGGCACGGTGTAGAACATCGGCAGAGCTTTTTTTTTTTGGTAGTGTTTAACGTCCGCTTTAACTACTTATGGCATCACAGGCGGTTACACTGATGAAACATTAATAGCACGGGTGGAATGCGATGGCGGGGGAAACTGGGGAAAACCCGCCCGAGCGCCGCTTTGTCCACCACAAATCTCATATGCGGTCGCTTGGGATTGAACCAGAACCGTCTAGATGAGAGGCGAGTGGTTTAACCACTGGACCACGGCGCGGCCGGGCAGAGCCCTTAGTTGTGACGGAAATAGTTAATTTTAATGCCGACCAGAGTACGGACGAGATCACAGCATCAACATTAATAAGTAGTAATAGTTGTGGTCGGGTAAAGCATAGTTTTATAGTTGAACATTTAAGAGGAATGCGTGTGTGTTCGACGGTGGAAAAAGGTCGAAGTAATTGATAAAGCACTTGTGTCGTACCACACCCGAAAATAGTTTCCATGGTAGTAAAAACCCTGAGATAGGGCACCCGGGACACGTACCCGTAACAATGTGCAGAAAAGCCTAAAAGTGTACGTACATTGGTTGATGCCGCGTACTACAAGGGCTGAATGAAAAGTAATGCCTCCACCTTCGTTAATTGGGTTTGAATGGCAATACATCAAACGCGGAATGTCATCTTTAACTACCAAATATTCACTTTTCCACAGAATCAATTGGGTACATTCCTGCCAACGATGAATAAACCGTCAGGAAGAAGTGGACACTGTCTCTCAACGTGTTCATCAGAAGCACAATGATGTCCGAGCTAACTCTGGACTGTTCGTACGCTCTCTGAAGCTCTGCTGTGGTGACACGGGGTTTGGCATTGTTATGCTGCAGGAAAACATTTCCCTTGTTAGCCGTCGTTGTGATGTAACGCTCTGAATTAATTGTTGTTCCGTGATCAAGGAAACCAACATCTGCCTCCCAGAACACTGTGGCCATGATTTTTCCAGCTGAGGGCTGCGTCTTGAATTTCTTTTTCTGGGGCGAGTCCTTGTGTCGATATTCCATAGACTGACGTTTTGTCTCCTGTCACAATTGAATGGAGAAAGGCAAATTTCAAGTGTGTGCACTTTCATTTCAGGAGTCAGTATCCGGGTACCCATCATGTACAGATCTCCCGATAGCCAAGAAAGTGAAATGCCGGTTGTGCTGTGAGTGATACGACGATCATCCTGAATCAATCTGTCAACATTTTGCTCCTGGTTTGTTTGTCACGCAAGTCAGATGTTCCCACCTCGACAACTTTAAACTTTCTCGCCCAAGGATGCAACTGGTGACACCTTCTGCTCAATGACTGCACGTTGCTTAAATCGCAGGGTCCCATACTTTACACTGTAACAACACAAGCGTTCAATGCTAACGAGCTATAGAGAAGAGGCTATGAACAAGCCAGTACCTGCCGCATACCAGTGCTGCCATCTCTTGACGAGTTGCGGAGGTGCAGAGATTACTTTTCAATTCAACACTCGTACATGTTACAAAACCTGCTGGATCTTTTCTGTATGACGTAATAATGGTATTATTACAGTACTGTAGAGATTAACTGGTACAGCAACATTGAATTGTTGTTGGATACGTGTCGTTTAAAAACATTACAGCAATGTACCTGTAAGGACAGTTTGACTGCCAATTTCGTGACCGTTGGAAGTGTCCAATCCAGTAATTTGGCGTGTCAAATTCTAATTCCATTTTTGAGCTATCAGCATTTTCAACAATTTTTCCATTTAAGGGTAGTTTTTGGTGGGAAAACTTTCTTGAAAATCTTCGTATCGCATCCTTGGAAGATACCAAACCTAAATACCAAATTTTGTATTTAACGGAATTTTCGTTTTTGAGCTATACTGTCCAAAGACATTCATATACAAACAGTGCGCCTGCACACACCTGGATCTGTTTCTAAAAGTGCTTTTTTTGCTTTCTCTACACGTACTATCTACATAGTGTATAGAGAATGTATTGCATTGCACCCAAAAGTTTGATACCGAGATTTCGCCAGAAATACATGTTTTGGGTCCCCCTGAATCCAAAAAAAGCATTTTTGGAAAAAGGTCCATGTGTGTGCCAGTCTGTCTCTGGACAGCATAGCTCAAAAACAAAAGACCGTTAAATAGCAGACTTGGTATTTAGTTACTCAGCCTCCATGTATGCGACACGAAGATTTTCAAGAAAATCCCTCCACCACAAACCAAGCTTTACATGGAAAAAATGTGATTTTATTAAAAATGGCTCTATCTTGGACTCTTTAGGACTTGCCTCTGAAGACCTCTTTATTATGGATGAATTTAACTGCTAAAGCGTAAGAGATAGAAACAAAACCTGTAGATCTCGTCAAAACACACAATTTATGTCCTTTACGGTTTTTGTGTGGAGATAACCGTTTTCAAGACATTCCTTGTTATTGGTTTCAATTGTAAACAGCTTATACTTTTCTCAGACAGCAAGTTTTCATTCTTCTTTTGTTCTAATCCTGGCCAAGCAAAGAAGCAATTTGCAATGACAATTGAATAGCGACAGCTTTTGAAACATCTATCACTTTTAGGCAAGCGTATTCCTTTAGTTGCCTTCTACTTATAAGGAACTAAGTAATTAGAACTTTCTGCTAATGTTTATCTCAATTAGCTTTGTGTCTAAAGAAGAACCATTTTTTACTTTCTCTACACATACTAAAAATAAAATAAAATAAAATCTGTAATACAACATCCTGGCATCTTGTTCCCTATACCAGGACGTATACTGCAAACGTTATAATTTATTTACCACTTTTAAATTATTGTTATACATAATTATTTTACAAATAATACTTATATACTAATACTTATATACTAATATCTCAACTCTCTACACGTACTATGTACATAGTGCAAAGAGAAGGTATTGCACTCCACCCAAAAATTCCATACCGAGATTTCACCGGAAATATATGTTTTAGGGTCCCCTGTATCCAAAAAAAAAATCACTTTCACAAAAAGATACCTATATGTGTATATGTGCGTGTGTTTGTGTCCGTGTGTCCGTGAACACGATAACACAAACGAAAAGTCGGTAAAATACCAAACTTGGTATTTAAGTTTAGTATCTTCCAGGGATGCGACAGGAAGATTTTGGGAAAAATCCTCCCACCACAAACTAGCCTTTAGATAGAATTTTTTTAGAAAATTTTGATTTTCTGAAAAATGGCTCCAAAGATTTTAATTAAAGTATCATATATTAAAGCTATTTACGTGACAAATAAAATGTATATCTTGAATTTTCTGGGAATATCCTCTGAAGACTACTTTATTCTGCATGAATTTTACGGAATGTTGCATAACTGCTAAACCGTAAGAGATGGAGAAAAACTTACCACACAAAATATGTAGAGCACCTTAAAACACACAATTTATATTATATGTAGTTTTTTCGTGGAGTTAATCGTTTTTTAAATATTTCTTGTTTTTAGTTCAGCTTTAATAAACTTATACTTTTCTCACACAGGACTTTGTCAATTTTTCCTCGATTAGCATGGAGTAAATAGAAGCCTAAGCTTTTAAAAATAATTCGTTGCAGAGGTGTAGAGAAAGTCATGTGAATGTTATACATCAGATATTTTTTTATTCAGTGGGACACAAGACATATATTTCCGGTGAAATCTCTGTATCGAACTTTTGGGTGGAATAAGGAAGTAAAAATTCTCTAAAAGTATAGGTTTTTAAACGTGCGTATCACTGTTTAGGAATATGGAAAGAGATTTAGGGGCTTTTTGATCTTAGCTGCAGAGAGATGCTAGCGCCGTGATTAGCGCTTCATCATAAACGTCATATGCTACAATAATTAATTCTGTGGCTAATTGTATGATGACGTCTGTCATTTGAATACCCAGTGCTGCTACCTGCAAATTAATATGCCCTTATGCGATGCAATTGTTTCGACTGCATTACCCGGAACGATTATGTTTTGGGATCATTTCCCTTCCGAATATTGACTCCATTATTTTCCTCCTCCCCGACCTCGTTACCATGGAAACGGTGTACGTTACACTGAGGAAAGAAATGCACTATGTTGCGTGTTGCAAATGAATACAAAATGGCTTCTGTGTTTGTGCTTGGTCTCCACAGAAATGTAGCAGTGAATTATTGGTTTGTGAGGGGTTAATTCTGTTCCATTCACACAACTTTCTCTACATCTCTGCAACAAATTACTGTTAAAAAGCTTATGCTTCTATTTACTTCATGCTAATCGAGAAAAAAGTAGCAGAAATAGTCTTATTACTTGCTTCCTTGTAAGTAGAAGTGAAATAAGGGAGTACCATAGGTTAAAGTGATAGTCAAAAGCTGGTTGCTATGTGACTGAAGTTCCTTTGTTTGTATGGACACGAGTTCACAAAGTCCTGTATGAGAAAAGTATGTTTTTTATAGCTGAAATCAAAAACAAGGAATATCTAAAAAACAATCAACTCCACGAAGAAAATATGTATGATATAAATTGTGTGTTTTAAAGTGCTCTACATTTGTTGTGTGGTAAGTTTTTGTCCATCTCTTATGGTTTAACAGTTATGCAAAATTCCGTAAAATTGGCCCAGAATAAATTAGTCTTCAGGGGCTATTCCCAGAAAATTCAAAATATTCATTTTATTTGTCAGGTAAATATCTTTAATATACGATATTTCAATCAAAATCTTAACAGCCATTTTTTAGAAAATCATAATTTTCGAAAAAAGTTCCATGTAAAGGGTAGTTTGGGGTTTGGGGATTTTTCTCAAAATTTTCGTGTCGCATCCCTGAAAGATACTAAACCTAAATACCAAGTTTGGTATTTTACCGACTTTTCGTTTTTGAGTTATCGTGTTCACACACACACACACACACACACACACACACACGGACCTTATTGTGAGAATGCTTTTTTTGGATATTGGGGACCCTAAAACATATATTTCCGGTGAAATCTCGGTATCGAATTTTTGGTGGAGTGCAATACTTTCTCTATACACTATGTACATAGTGCGTATGGAGAAAGTAAAAAGTGTCCATAATGGTAAAAATCCTGAGCTGGGATTTCCGAACAACGAAAACCGGCACCCGGGATACGAACCCGTAACCACGCTACTGCTCCAAAGTCAACCGGTCGTCCATCGGTAAGTGAGGCAAAAGCTCAGCAATGTAAGAGAGTTTCACTCGAAGTCCACTGAAATACATTGTAAATGCCAGTAGAGAACTAAACAAACTGTGTGCCTTCTGTAATTGTTGAAACTAGCTGACAAAGCCAATCGACACAACTCAGAATGGAAACTGATGCTTGGTGTTTTCCTACAGTGAGGAAAAGTGGAACACATCATTTACGTCACATAAATGTTTCTCACAGAGATATTCCTTGTAATTGGTTTCCTTATCGTAATTATAAAACTTACACCTCCCCAGGAGTTACAAGCCAATGTCTAGGGTGGGGAGCCAACGGCACGAAACCACAGAATGGAGAACCTATTACGAGGGGTCGGCCCATAGCCAGGCGTGAGCATGAGGAAGTGGACGATATGAAATGTAAGCGAAAGGTGATGATGGAGCAATTGGTGGAATGAGTGGCGGGGGAAACCGGAGGACCCAGACGCCGCTTCGTCCACCACGAATCCCTCATGCGGGAGCTTGGAATCGAACTCGGGCCTCCTATATGGGAGGCGAGCGGTCTAACCACTCACCCACGTAGCCACCTTTAAACTGTGTAAGTTTCTCAAATGGGACTATGCTAAACGAACCGAACTTCAATTGTTTCACATGACGACCCGCTTTTAAAATATTTGACTATCACTTTAGCCTAGTGTACTTCGTTGTACTTGCAAGGAAGCAAGTAATAGGACCAATTCTCTAATGTTTATCTCCACTAGCAGGCGTACGTAAAAGAATAATCTTTTGTAAGCATAATTTGTATTTGGAATAGCTCAAGAAGGTAATGTGAGTAGAACACATCAGATTTTCTATTGTTTCAACTGTTAGTTGTTCTGCTTGTTTGTTAGGGCAGTGTTTGTTTAGTTAATACTGTGTGTGTGTGTGTGTGATTAATTGTATAAAACTGAAAAACCAAACCTAACAAAACCTACATTTCAGCACACAAAACGCCAGCAGTTGTTTCTCAAGACAAAGCCCTCTATATGACCATAGAAATTAGAGGGGGCTATGAAAATGAAACTGCAAATGTAAAAAATCTGACGTTTTCAAATTAATTGACTTTCTTTACACCTCAGTAACAAATTATTGTTAATAGGCTAGTTTTTCTATCTGTTAGGAGAAACGGTTTTATTAATTAGTTGCTTGCAGTAAAATAATTTAAAGTTTACAACTTTACGTGTGAGACACGATTTAGTATTTTAAATCAGCACCAAATAACAAGGAATATCTCAGAAATGATCAATTCCAGGAAAAAAAAGTGTATATTAGTGTGAAAAGACCGTTGAATACTAAAACTGGTTATTTAAGTATGGTATCTTGAAAGGATGCGACACGAAGATTTTCAAGAAAATCCACCCAGCCCCAATTACTCCTTACATGGAATATGTTTCGAAAATTTTGAATTTCTCAAAAATTGCTCTGACAACTATGATTAAAATACTTTATGTTTAAGATATTTTTATAACAAGAGAAGTGTATATCTTTAATTTTCTGGGAAAAGCCTTTAAAGACATCTTTATTCTGAATGAATTTTGCTTAATTGGTAAACCGCAAGTGATAGACAAAAAGTTACTGGATAGAAAATTTAGAGTTCGTTAGAACACACAATTTATGTTATAGAGTTTTGAGACATTCCTTTTTACTTTCTCTATACGCACTATGTACATAGTGTATAGAGAAAGTATTGCACTCCACCCAAAATTTCGATACCGAGATTTCACCGGAAATATATGTTTTAGGGTCCCCAATATCCAAAAAAAGCATTTTCACAAAAAGGTCCGTGTGTGTGTCTGTGAACACGATAACTCAAAAACGAAAAGTCGGTAAAATAACAAACTTGGTATTTAAGTTTATTATCTTCTAGGGATGTGACACGAAGATTTTGAGAAAAATCCCCCCACACCCAACTACCCTCTACATGGAACTTTTTTCGAAAATTTTGATTTTCTCAAAAATTGCTCTAACGATTTTGATTAAAATTTCGCATATTAAAGGTATTTACCTGACAAATAAAAGGTATATCTTAAATTTTCTGGGGAATAGCCTCTGAAGAGTAGTTTATTCTGGATGAATTTTACTAAATTTTGAATAACTGCTAAAGCGTAAGAGATGGACAAAAACTCACTGTACGAAAAATGTAGAGCACATTAAAACACACAATTTATGTTATATACATTTTTTCGTGAGTTCATCGTTTTTGAGACATTCCTTATTTTTGGTTTCTGTTATGAAAAACTTATACCTTTCTCATACGGGAACTTGTCAACTCCTATCCATATAAACAAAGGAGCTTTATTGACATAGCAACCAGCTTTTGACTATCATTTTAACCTATGATAGTCAATTATTTCGCTTCTACTTACAAGGAAGAAAGTAATAAGACTATTTATGCTAATATTTTCTGATTAGCATAGACTAATAGAAGTATAAGCTTTTTAACAATAATTTGTTGCAGGGATATAGAGAAAGTCATGTGAATAGTACACATAAGATTTTTATTGGTTTCAGTTTTAATATTGCTATACTTTTCTAATACGGGAATTTGTTAGCTCGTGTCCATACAAACAAATGAACGTCAGTCACATGGCAACCAGCTTTTGACTATCACTTTAACCTATGGTACTCCCTTATTTCGCTTCTACTAACAAGGAAGCAAGTAATAAGAATATTTCGGCTAATTTTATCTCGATTAGCATGAAGCAAACAGAGGAATACGCTTTTTAACAATATTTTGTGTCAGAGATGTAGAGAAAGTCATGTGAATGGAACACACCAGATTTGTTTAGTTATGAGAAATCGTCTGTTACTTTTTGGTTGGCTCTCGTAGAGTGAGAGAAAGATGCCGATAAATTTTGCAGCAACATGTTTCTAATTTGGATGATAATGACTGGTCTGATGACGTAATTTTGATGCAGCATATTGTCCGCATTAGTTGTGTTTGCTGTACAACAGGTGGCATAACTTAGGGACACCTATCATTGCTGTTATTATTAGTAGACCTGTGTGTACATGGTTATAGCACGCAACACAAAACTATCAGGTAGTTCTTAAACAAATTGCTAACTACTTTCCACTGACTATTAATAAAGAAAACAGAAGTTCTACAACAAATCTGATGTTCATATGACTTTCTGTACCTATTCTTACTTTCTCTACACGTACTTTGTACAAGGTGTATAGAGAAGCTATTGCACTCCACCAAAAGTTCGATACCGGAAATATATGTTTTAGCGTCCCCTGTATCAAAAAAAAAAAAGTATTTTCAGAAAAAGGTCCGTGTGACCGTGAACACGGTAGCTCAAAAACGAAATGTCGGTAAAATACCATAGCTGGTATCTAAGTTTAATATCTTCCAGGGATGCGACACGAAGATTTGGAGAAAAATCCCCCCCCCACAAACTAACTTTACATGGAACTCTTTTCGAAAATTTTGATTTTCTTAAAAATGTCTAACGATTTTGATTAAAATTTCGTATATTAAAGATATTTACCTGACAAACAAAATGTATATCTTGAATTTTCTGGGAATAGCCTCTGAGGTATACTTTATTCTCGATGAATTCTACGGACTGTTGCATAACTGCTAAACCGTAATAGATAGAAAAAAAAAAACTTACCACACAAAAAATGTAGAGCGCGTTTAAACACACAATTTATGTTATACACATCTTTTTCGTGGAGTTGATTGTTTTTAAGATATTCTTTGTTATTAGTATCAGCTCTAAAATGCTATTGTTTTCTCATACGAGATTTCTCAACCCCTGTCCATGCAAAGGAACTTCAGTCATATAGCAATCAGCTTTTGACTATCACTTTAACCTATGATACTCCCTTATTTCGCTCCTACTTACAAGGAAGCAAGTAATAAGACTGTTTCTGCAAATTTTTTCTCAATTGGCATGAAGTAAATAGAAGCATTAGCTTTTTAATATAATTTGTTCCAGAGATGTAGAGAAAGTCCTGTGAATGGAACACACAAGATTTCTGTAAAAAGATTCAGAGTTTGTATTCATGAGTCTTCAAAAGTTGTATTTCCAGTGAAATTTGGGTACCGAATTTTTGGGTGGAGTACAGTAGGCACCTACTCTATGTGGTAGTGAAAGTAAAATTGTGTTTTCATTACTGATTTAACCATTCCCGTATCTTTACCAAGACGCTGCTTCTATCTGAGTATTTTAAAAGACTCCTTTTGTCGAATGCGTGGTTCGTGACGCAAGGGACACATTTTTGATTTCTGAACGCTCTTTGAAATAATATTGTTCTCTCGCTCTCAAAACAGGAGCATATTTTCCTTTCAAGTTGAAGGGAATTGTGTCTTTTGAACCATAAGCAAAGAGAACGTGTTTACCCGCGTTACCATGACGACATCACGCCAATCAGAGAGGCGTTATTGTTTGTCTTTTCCATTTGTACACGCATCTTGGAAGTAGTACTTGAGTATTTCCCCGAGGAAGACATTCAAATGTTTTCTGTTTCACTCGGCGCGCCGATTGCTCTGCGCACAAAACTGCATTATTCGCTATCCCCGCGGGTCCGCCTTATGTCAGCTATACAATGCCTCTTACAAACTTTGACTTCCTTACTTTCCCTCGAGACTGATAATTCTCTTTGAGGTTAAAACTACCCTAATCGAATAATATAAATACTCCCTTAAGTCTCTCTGACTACACGAATAAATACACCAGTATACACAATCACACGGGTCCACAAACGTACGTAATTTTTACAAAACATAAAATAGTAAGCAACATTAAAAAAAATCTGCTGTACTCGATTCACATGACTTTCTCTACATCTGTGCAACAAATCACTGTTAAAAAGCTTATTCTTCTATTTACTTCATTCTAATCGAGAAAAAAATAGCAGAAACAGTCTTATTACTTGTGGTTGCTATGTGACTAAAGTTTCTTTGTTTGTATGGACAGGAGTTGACAAATTCCTGTATGTGAAAAGTATAAGTTTTTCAAAGCTGAAACCAAAAACAAGGAATACCTAAAAAACGATCAACTCCACGAAAAAATGTATACAACATAAATTGTGTGTTTAACGACCTCTACATTTTCTAAGTTTTGTCTATCTGTTGTTGCTTATCAGTTATGTAAAGCTCGCCCAGAATAAATATGTCTTCAGAGGCTATTTCCAGAATATCCAAGATATACATTTCGTTTGTCATGTAAGTTTCTGAAACATAAGGTATTTTGATCAAAAACTTTACAGCCATTTTTGAGAAAATCAAAGTTTACGAAAAATGTTCCATGTAAAGGGTAGTTGGGGATGGGGAATATTCTTGAATATCTTCGTGCCCATCCTTTCAATATACCGTACTTAAATACCAAGTTTAGCTATTTAACGGTCTTTTCACACATACACGGACAATTTTCTAAAAGTGCTTTCTGGATTCTGGGGGTCTCAAAACATGTATTTCCGGTGAAATCTCGGTATCGAATTTTGGGTGCAATACAATACTTTGTCTATACACTATGTACATAGTAGTGCAGAAAAAGTAAGTAAGGATGAAAACGAAAATAAATATTATTTAAATATCGTATATTAAAGATATTTTCCTGAAAATAAAATGTATATCTTGAATATTTACTTTCTCCATACGCACTATGTACATAGTGTATAGAGAAAGTATTGCACTCCACCCAAAAATTCGATACCGAGATTTTACCGGAAATATATGTTTTAGGGTCCCTCATATCCAAAAAAAACATTTTCACAAAAAGGTCCGTGTGTGTGTGTCCGTTTGTCTGTGAACACGATAACTCAAAAACGAAAAGTCGGTAAAATACCAAACTTGGTATTTAAGTTTAGTATATTCCAGGGATGCGACACGAAGATTTTGAGAAAAATCCCCCCACCCCAAACTACCCTTTACATGGAACTTTTTTCGAAAATTTTGATTTTCTCAAAAATGGCTCTAACGATTTTGATTAAAATTTCGTATATTAAACATATTTACCTGACAAATAAAATGTATATCTTGAGTTTTCTGGGAATAGCCTCTGAAGAATAGTTTATTCTGGATGAATTTTACTAAATTTTGAATAACTGCTAAACTGTAAGAGATGGACAAAAACTTACTAGACAAAAAATGTGGAGCACATTAAAACACACAATTTATGTTATATACATTTTTTTCGTGGAGTTCGTCGTTTTTGTGACATTCCTTATTTTTGGTTTCTGCTATGAAAAACGTATACTTTTCTCATACAGGAACTTGTCAACTCCTATCCATACAAACAAAGGAACTTCGGTGCCATGGCAACCAGCTTTTAAAAGATTTGACTATGGTTTTAGTCTAGTGTAGTCCCGTATCTCCCTTCTAATTACAAGGAAGCGAGATATAAAACTCTTTCTGCTAATTTTTTTCTGGATTACCATGAAGTATATAGAAGAATAAGATTTTTAACGAGAAGCTTGTTGCAGAGACGTAGAGAAAGTCATGTGAATGGAACACATCAGATTTTCCCGTTTAGGATGCAGTAATAGTTATTTTGCAGAAGAGATTTATAAAGTCATGTTATAAAGAGACGTTTTAAAATGCTTGGACACAAAACAAGGAATGCTACCACATCCCCTAGGGTAGTGGAGTGTTACTGCTCACATTTTTAAGCGCTAGTCCCGCTCATAACGCCTTTAATAATTAATGTCACTCGGAACAAAGTTAGGGTGACCGATGTCGCCCTAAGGCGAGCAAGGCACTGGCATGGAAATGCGATAACATGACAGACATGAAGCATCACATAGGGCGTTCACCTCCCTCTAACTCATCCTCTCTCACAGTTTACTTCACTTCATTATATTATATTTAAAACCCACACCAACAGTTTTCCTCCGTACTTGTAAAACAAATTGATAAAAATACTCAGATCTCTTCCAATCATATGACTTTCTCTACATCTCTGTAACAAATGATTGTTAAAAAACAAATTCTTTATAACAATCCAGGTAAATATTAGCAGAAGTTGTCATATTTACCTGCTTCCTTGTAAGAAGAAGGAAAATAAGGGAATACTCTACGCTAAAATTATATTCAAATCTTTTAAAAGCCATATTTTGCGACTGAAACAAAAAAGGAATATCTAAAAAACGATAAACTCGACGAAAAATGTATATCACATAAATTGTGTGTTTTGGCGTGCTCTACATTTTCTGTGTGGAAAGTTTTTGTCCATCTATTACGGTTTAGCAATTATGCAAAATTACGTAAAATTCATTCCGAATAAAGTAGTCTTCAGAGGCTGTTCCCAGAAAATTCAAGACAAACATTTTATTTGTCAGGTAAATATCTTTAATATGCGACATTTTAATCAAAATTGTTAGAGCAATTTTTGAGAAAATTAATTTTTTGAATTATTTTCCATGTAATGGGTTATAAGGGTGCGGGGGGGGGGTGTTCTTGAAAATTTTTGTGTGGCATCCTTGGAAGATCTTAAACTTAAATACCAAGTTTAGTATTTAACAGTGTTTTCGTTTTTGAGCTATGCTGTCCACTTACACAAACACACACGCACGCCTTTTTTCTATAAATGCCTTTTTTTTTTATTCAGGGTGTTTCAAAAATATGTTCCCTTGAAATCTCGGTATTACATTTTTGGGTGCAATGCAATACTTTCTGTATACACTATGTATTACGTGTAGAGAGAGAACAATGCTTTTTTTTGAGAATTAGGTGGACCCAAAACATGTATTTTCGGTGAAATCTGTGTATTGAATTTTTGTGTGCAATACAGTAGTTTCTCTATACACTATGAACATAGTACGTGTAGAGAAAGTAAACTTGAATGCATATCCAACATTAAAACCTGAAACTAATTCAGACTCCGCTCTGCCTGTGAACTGGATGTCAGACAGTTTTCTGTCAGCTGGTTTAAGTACAGTGTGACTTTATATCAAAAATATTGGTGTGGGTTGGTATTCCTGCAGAGGTACATTTCCATACGAATGGCAGTAAAACTATGTCATATCTCCATCGCATGCGAAAGGAAACCCGGTGAAGACAAGGGATCGTCTAAAAAAAGGAGAAAATATGAGAAAGTATAAAAATAAAGAACAACGAAAGAAATATGGTGGCCGCGATGTCTAAAATGGAACATATGCCGGACATGCCTTGCAATTTGTGGAGGACATCCAATTTCATTTCCCGATGGTAGAGCACAAAAATCAATAGCATAAATCTATAGCAGAATAACTTTGAACTTCCTTTCGAAAAGACGTGAAGACTGAAGTCGCTGTACTCCTCTCCTTAGCTCCGTGAGCTTCCATGTGCTGAGCCAATGATCCAGGTGCTACGGCACGAAACCATAGAATGGAGACCTTGTTACGAAAGGTCGGCCCGTAGCCGGGCACGTAATTGGTGGAATGAGTGGCGTGGGAAACTGGAGGACCCGGTGAAAACTCGCCCAGACGCTTCGTCTACCACAAATATTAGATATATCAGATATTAGACATTCCTTTATTGGCTTCAGGTTTAAAAAAACATACTTTTGTCATTCAGGAATTTGTCAACTCCTGTCCATACAAACAAAGGAACCTCAGTCTCATACCAACCAGCTTTTGACTATCACTTTAACCTATGGTACTCCTTTATTTCGCTTCTACTTACAAGGAAGCAAGTAATAAGGTATTTCTGCTAATTTTTTTCTCGATTAGCATGAAGTAAATAGTAGCATAAGCTTTTTAACGATAATTTTTTGCAGAGGTATAGAGAAAGTCATGTGAATGGAACATATCAGATTTCTTATATTCAGGAGTGTGTAAACTATTGTATGGAAATAAAATAAAACAGTGATTTTTCATGAAATTTTAGTCATCTTTAAACTTGTTGAAGATATTTCTGGATTTTCGCGCACTTGGGAATGAAAGGCGAACTGCCGCAAAGGACGCAGTGCGTGGACGAGACAGATGCTGCTAATACCAGCTTAAAAGAAAGAACATGAAGAAGAATTAGGAAGCAATAAAAGAGAAAATAGAACGGGAACCGTTCGTAACCCGTCATAACTTACTTGGAAAACCGTTTCACACCCGGCTTAGCACTGCAGTGTTGCCATACTCGGAACATGGAATGTCCCTAGATTACAGGAGTAGGCGGAATTCACTCAGTACGCTGTCCGATGTTCTATTGTTACTTTAGTATTCTGCGTCACACACATCTGACGTCATACATTCACATTACTTCCTTTACCCATTTTTTCTAGATAAAACGTTTATTTTTATATGTACTTCAAGTAAATGGGAATAAACGTTTACACAAATAGTTCCATTACAATTTCTTGGATGTACACTCACGTGCATAAAAAGTGGCACGATCCCCTAGAATGTAATAGTGTTTTTATCTCTGTTGGGTTTTCAAGGGGAGAACAACTATGAAATGATATATAGTAATGTCATTAATCTGATACTTCTTACTTTCTCTAGCATGTATACGTGCAATGTACCTAGAGAAGGTATTGTATTCCATCGAAAAGTTTGATACTGAGATTTCATCGGAAATACATGTTTTGACACCCCAATAATAAAAAAAACACTTAAAATATCCATGAATGTCTGTTTGTGTCTGTGGGCTATGCTGCCCATAGACACAAACAACTTTGGTATTTAAAGGAATTTTCGTTTTCGAGCTATGCTACCCACAGGCACATACGAACACAGATGGACATTTTCTCTAAAAATGTTTTTGTTTTATTCTTGGGGTGTCAAAACATGTATTTTCGATGAAATCATGATATCGCATTTTGTTGGAATACACTATCTTATCTACCTATTATGTAGATACATTGTACATATCTACATTCTAGAGGAAAGTCATGTGAATGGAGCACATCAGATTTTTCTAAAAAATGTTTCGAAATCATGGGTCCTCAAAACATATATTTCCGGTGAAATCTTGGTATGGAATTTTTGGGTGGAATACAATACCGTCTCTATCTACTAAATTTATTGTACATATCTACTAAATAAAGAAGTAAAAACACGTAGATATTATTAGAATCATTTTAATAGACAGAATCTTGGTAAGTTGTGGCAGAGAAATTTTCCAAGGTTGGTAGCAATACATGGTGCAGAGCAACAATCTTGTACCCAAGTTTTAATATGAAGTTAATTAATGTTTGCAACAAAGTTGGCATCACTGTTTCCACCTCAAGGGTATCCTTCCTGTTATACATATCTCACTTGCGTCCCTAACTTGGACAACCTACCTGCCTCGCCACGTAAGTGGTTCTGTTCCAATGTTTCTGCTTGCATTTGTAGAATTCGCAATCTTAACTAAAGAATGACTTTGCTGTGCACGCACTATTTTAAAATGCACTTCTAGGGATAGAGAGGGTATTATAATGCACCCGGAAATACATGTTTTGAGACCCCCTGAATAAAAAAAAACATTTTTAGAAAAATGTCTGTGGGCAGCATAGCTCAAAAACATAAAAGACCGTTACGTACCAAACTTGGTATTTAAATTTTATATCTTCCAAGGATGCGACACGAAGATTTTAAAGAAAATCCTCCTACCCCAACTTCCCTTTATATTGAACTTTTTTTTGAATTTTCTGGAAACGGTCTCTGAAGACTACTTTATTGTGGATGAATTTTACGAAATTTTGCAAGTAATAAGACAATTTCTGCTAATTTTTTCTGATTTGCATGAAGTAAATAGAAGTATAAGCTTTTTAAGAATAATTTGTTGCAGAAATGTAGAGAAAGTCATGTGAATGGAAGACATCAGATTTTCTTTATGAGCAGTGTTTCTATTTGCAGCTGAACCACTGGTGTCACAAAACTTCAATAAACACTGTAGCGACCGTTAACGTGTAAACAATATTGCGGAAGTCACGTGCCTCATACAAACATGTAGCTCTGTTTAACGGTACAAGTCTTTGGCAGTTGTATACAACTTAAGAATAAGTTCATTCTGTAGTTTAGATTCTTAGCTTGGGATTACATTGTTGCGCGCACTGCCACTGTGTTGTACCGCGGTACACTGACACGTGGATGTGTTTTGGCGCGGACCAACCTAAGAGTGAATAGAAAACAGAGAAAAGGTGAAAGTGTATGAGGGAGACACAAATAAACCGAAGTGGAAATGAGCTGAGTCACTGTTGCCAGTTAAGGCTAATAACATTTGGCCGAGGAGACCCTGGTCCAGCTTGGAGAGCGGCCAGATGCTACGTAAACAAACTGTGCTAATGATCCATCTCCCATACAGCCCGCACCGCACAAGAAATGTTTATACTCGCACACGCCTCTCTTGTCAAGTAACTTGCAGAACCTATCAAATGTTACAAAACAAATTCTGTTCTATTAGTTTATATAACTTTCAAAATATTTAGAATCTCTCTCTTAAATTTCTTAATTTTGTCGGATAAAATATTGAATAAATTAATGTATACTATTTTAAAATTATTTTGTGTTTTACTTTATTTGCATGACCTAAATTACTGCTACTTCTTGTGGGATAGTTATGTAAGCAAGAATCATGCTTATGTGTATTTTTCTTAATATATAGTAAACAATTTAATAATTGCAAGGAACATGAGGATTCCAAGTTTAATAAAATTTATTTCTGCTTATCGATAAACATTATCAGAAATACTTCCTTGTAATTAGAAGGAAAATAATGTGATACGCTAGGATACAACGATAGTCAAATCTTTTAAAAGCTGGTCACCAAGTGGTTGAAATCCATTTCTTTGCAGGAAAAGTTGAAGTATTTAAAGACAAACAAATAACAAGGAATATGTCGAAAACGGTCAATTCCACCAAAAATGTATGCGACATAAATTGTGTGTTTTAACGAGATCTACATTTTTGTGTAGTAAGTTTTTGACCATCTCTTATGGTTTGGTAGTTATGCAAAATTCCGTAAATTTCATCCAGAATAAAGTTGTTTTCAGAGGTTATTCCCAGAAATTCAAGTTATACATTTTATTTGTCAGGTAAATATCTTCAATATACGATATTTCCATTTTTTAGAAATTCAAAATTTTCGAAAAAAGTTCCATGTAAAGGGAAGTTGGGGGTGGGGGGATTTTCTTGAAAATCTTCGTGTCGCAAACTTGGAAGAAACCAAACTTAAATACCACGTTCTATAAACGTACCTCATATCAATACATATATAAACATTCTTAGAAATGATATCTCCACATATCGTTATATGTACAAGAAGGAAATAGAAGGTTGAAGGGATAGTCAGATGTTTAAACGGCGTTCCGCTATCAGATACCTTTGAAATTCACCTTGCATCATATTAAAATAAACAATATATTATTAACTTACCACATCAACAACTGATATATTACATTCATCTGAATTTTGCTGCCCGTTCATCTACGAGAGCGGTTAAATAAATACCCGTGTTAGGAATGAAGACACAATTTTTTTCCAAACTCAAATTATTTATTTGTCATCAAATATTAAATTAAATTGGTATTCACTAACGAACGCTCTTTTTCAACATCTCTGTAACAAATTCTTCTATGTACTTCATGCTAATTGAGATAAACATTAGCAGAAGTTCTTCCTTGCAGGTAGAATGGAATACACTAGACTAAAACGATAGTCAAATCGGTAAAGCTATACGACGGTTCCACCACCCATATACTGACATGCGCGCGGCACGCACACACGTGCTAAGTTGTTCAGATGTAAAAGTTGTCAGATTGCCAAAATTTTGACTTCTTCTTGGGAACAATGGGGTTTTAGCTTCACAGATTCATCGTCTACACCCTGTCGCCTTCGGCCGCAACTGCTACACTCCTCAACTTATAAAAAATATACCTCGGCTACGCATTGCAGCTTAGGGCCCTCCACATTGGGCTGCGCTTTGCAGCTTAGGGCCCTAAATATATAAAACAGACCAGTAAGGAATTACAATGCGGTTCTAATGACGAAATAACAAAAGTGCCCACGTATAGAAGTATGCCAAGTGGTGGAACCATTGTATACTAATAATGTCAAATCATATAAAACCCGGTTGCCATGTGGTTGAAATCCGTTTCTTTGCAGAGCCAGGAGTTGACAAATTTCGTATGTGAAAAGTTTAAGTATTTTAAAACTGAAACAAATAACAAGGAATATGTCGAAAACGGTCAACTCTACCAAAAATGTATATGGCATAAATTTTTATAGCAAATTGTTGTCAATCTCTTGCGGTTTACAAATTCAGCAAAATTCATCCAGAATGAGCAGATCTTGAGAAACTCTTTCCCAAAAACTCAAGATATTTGTCGTGTAAATGTCTAGAATATTCGCCATTTTAATCAAAATGGTTGAAGCAATTTTTCAGAAAATGAAATTTCAAAAAAAATTTCCATGTAATGGGTATTTTGGGGTTACGGGATTTTCTTGAAAATCTTCGTTTCGTATCCTTGGGAGATACCCAACTTATACATCAAGTTTGGTGTTTCACGGTCTTTTTCTAAAATTCTGATATGTTCCATTCACATGACTTTCTCTGCATCTCTGTAACAGATTATTGATAAAAAAGTTATGCTTCTATTTACTTCATGCTAATGCAGAAAAAATTAACAGAAATAGTCTTATTACTTGCTTCTAGAAGCGAAATAAGGGGGTACCATAGGTTAAAGTGATAGTCAAAAGTTGGTTGCTATGTGACTGATGTTCCTTTGTATGGACAATAGTTGACAAATTCCTGTATGAGAAAAGTATAAGTTTTTCAAAGCTGAAGCTAAAAGCAAGGAATAATTCAAAAACGATCAACTCCACGAAACAAATGTATACACCATAAACTGTGTGTTTTAACGTGGTGTACTTTTTTTGTGTGTATAAATACAGGATATTTTAATCAAAATCATTAGAGCCATTTTGAGAAAATCAAATTTTCGCAAAAACGTTCCATGTAAAGGGCAGTTTGGGGTGGGGGGATCTTCTCAATGTGTCGCATCCTTCGAAGACACTAAACCTAAATACCAAGTTTGGTATTTAACCCATTTTTTTGGACACAGAGGACCCTAAAACGTGTATTTCGGTGAAATCTCGGTATCGAATTTTTGAATGCAATGCAATACCTTCTCTATACACTATGTATATAGTACGTGTAGAGAAGGTAAAAAGGTTTAAACGTAATTTTCTATTTACATATGTATGTGGTACCTTAAAAGCGTTAAATTACTGGTTTCTCGATTATTCGTGCTTCTCGCCTACATTACCCGGCTGGGTGTTGATGAGATAAAAGGCAATTGCCATGACTTATGGATCAACCCTTTTATTTGTATGCTAAATAGTACGAGATTCTGAAACAGTTTCCAATTACAAGAGAATGAATAATATTATTGCGTTAATTTGAGCAATCAGGATGAGTGTGTTAGAAAAACACTTTACTTTACTAGTGATTGCTTTTTAAACATTTGGAAGGAATTAGATCTTCATGGTGTGAGAAAAATCCGCATTTACGCAAATGTTGAATGGGGAGTATAATATATCAGCGATTATTTGGGGGGGATCTGTATTCAATTACGTTGTGTGTTGCTGTTGATGCATATTAATTGGGTTTTTATCGTTTTAAAGTCCCAAGATCGTAATCTGCGGAATAGGAAAGTGAATTAATAAAAATAATTGTTGCTAATGATAATAGTAATGGCTATTCATTTTAAGTCTTAAAATATTGAATAAAAAACTAACACACATAATTATACTTTTACTCCTAATTTAGGATATTTAAATATGCTGTATTCCCATGACCTTCTCTACGCATCTATAACAATTTCTTGTTAAAAAAGCTTATAGTTCTATCCACTTTATGCTAATCAAGATAAACAGTTACAGAAATAGTCTTATTCCTTGCTTCCTTGTAAGTAGGAGCGAAATAAGGGAATACACTTGGCTAAAGCGATAGTCGCTGGTTGCTATGCGATTGAAATCCGTGCTCGTTATAGGCCAAGAGTTGATCAATTCCCGTATGAGGAAATTTTAAAGTATTTTGGAACTGATACCCATAACAAGAAATATCTCGGAAATAGCAAACTCCACGAAAAAATGTATATGACATAAATTCTGTATTTTAACGAGATCTACGTTTTTTATTTTCTCTAGCCCGTATATACAATGCACATATTGGATAAAGAAGGTATGTAAACATTCGATTCCGAGATTTCACCGGAAATATATATTTTAGGGTCCCCAGTATTCAAAAAAAAAAAAAAAAAAAGCATTTTCAGAAAAAGGTCCATGTGCGTGCCCGTGCGTCTTTCAATACAATAACTCAAAAACGTAAGGTCGGTAAAACACAAACCTGATATTTAGGTTTCGCATCTTCCAGGGATGGACACGAAGATTTTTACAAACATCCCCCACCCCAAACTACCCTTTACATGTAACTTTTTTCGACATTTTTGATCTTTTCAAAAGTGGATCTAACGATTTTGATTAAAATATTGTATATCAAAGATATTTACCTGACAAATAAAATGTATATCTTGAATTTTCTGGGAATGGCCCCTGAAGACTACTTCATTCTGGATGAATTTTATGGAATTTTCCATAACTGATAAACCGTAAGACATATACATGTCTTATACATATACTTTTTTTCGTGGAGTGGATAGTTTTTGAAATATTCTTTGTTTTTAGTTTCAGCTTTGAAAAACATACTTTTCTCATACAGGAATTTGTCAACTCCTGTACATACAAACAAAGGAACTTCAGTCACATAACAACCAGCTTTTGACTATCACTTTAACCTATGGTACTCCCTTATTGCGCTTCTACTTACAAGGAAGCAAGTAATAAGACTATATCTGATAATTTTTTCTCTATTAGCAGGAATTAAATAGAAGCTTTTTAACAATAATTTATTGCAGAGTTGTAGAGAAAGTCATATAAGTGGAACACATCAGATTTTTTGGGATGGAATGCAGATAGGGAATTTGTTAGAGAAAACAATTAACATTTCTAACAGATCTAAAACATATAAGCGATCACAAAGTTTATTCTGAGGTTGATTGTAGTTTTTAAGTTATTACTGGAATGTTGGTAATGTTTTCAAAAGCAAGACTGTGCCAAAAGCAATCAGCGCTTTTTATTGCAACAATAATAATCATCATTATAATGTGACGCAATTTGGAAGTTTGCCCAACGTCTCTTGTAATTGCAAGCAACAAATTTCTGGTGGAACACCCTTCCACTCAGGTGCTACCAACCTAGAGACATAAATCGGATGCGTACGGGTCGATATCTGGACGCCTGCAAAGTTTCGCTACATCTGTATCTGGTCAGAGTCCAAACATTCACTCTCGTACATGCAGTTTTATCATTCGTTCATCACAAAAATCTGATATGTTCCATTCACATGACGTTCTCTACATCTCTGCAACAAATTATAGTAAAAAACCTTATGCTTCTGTTTACTTTTTGCTAATTTAGAAAAATTACCAGAAATGGTCTATTACTTGCTTCCTTGTAAGTAGAAGGCAAATAAGAGAGTACCATAGGTTAAAGTGATAGTCAAAAGCTGGTTGCTATGTGACTAAAGTTCCTTTGTTTGTATGGACAGGAATTGACAATCCGTATGAGAAAAGTATAAGTTCTTCAAAGCTGAAACCAAAAACAAGCAATATCTAAAAACGATCAACTTCACGAAAAAAATTATTTGACATAAATTGTATGTTTTAATGTGCTCTATATCTTTGTGTGTTAAGTTTTTGTCTATCTCTTACGGTTTAGGTGTTATGCAGAATTCCGTAAAATTCATCCAGAATAAAGTAGTCTTCAGAAACTATTCCCAGAAAATTCAAGATATACATTTTATAAGTGAAGTAAATAACTTTAGTATTTGACATTTGAATGAAAATCATTAGAGCCATTTTTAAGAAAATCAAAATTTTCGAAAAATGTTGCATGTAAAGTGTAGCGGGGATATTGTTGAGAATCTTCGTTTGGTATTTAAGAGTCTTTTCGTTTTTGAGCTATGCTGTCCACAGGCACACGGACCTTTTTGTAAAAATGCTTTTTCTGGATTTAGAGGGACCCACAACATGTATTTCCGGTGAAATCTCTGTATCGAATACAATAGCTTCTCTATACACTATGTACATAGTACGTGCGCAGAAAGTAAAAATCTGATGTGTTCCATTCACATGACTTTCTCTACGTCGCTGTAACAAACTATTGTTAGAACGCTTATCTTCTATCTACTTTATGATAATCGAGATAGGCATTAGCAGAAATTGTCATATCACTTGCTTACTTATAAGTAGGAGGGAAATAAGGGAGTACAGTAGGCTAAAACGATAGTCAAATGTTATAAAAGCTGGTTGTCATGTGGTTGAATTCCGTTTCTGTGCAGTGCCAGGAGTTTACAGCTTTCAGTGTGACAAAAGTTTAAGTATTTTAAACCTCAAACAAATAACAAGGAATATCTCAGAAATGGTCAATTCAACGAAAAAAAAAAAAAAAACGTATATGAAATAAATTGTGTGGTTGAACATGATCTACATTTTTTGTATAGTAGATTTTTGTCTATCTTTTACGGTTTACCAGTTATGCAAAAAGAAAACGGCAAAATTCATTCAGAATAAAGAGGTTTTTACAGACTGTTCCCATAGAATTTAAAATATATATTTTATTTGCCATATAAATATCATTAATACACGGGCTTTTCTTGCTGACTCAGATACACGGACCTTTTTCCAGAAATCTTTTTTTTGATTCAGGTAGGCCCAAAACAATTATTTACGGTGAAGTATCGGTATGGGATTTTTGGGTCCATTGCAATACTTTCCCTATACACTATGTACATAGTACGTGTAGCAATAATAATTTGAAACAGAGATGTGGAGAAAGTCATGTGAATGGCTGGTTCATCATATCGGACGATGAATGAAATCGTGAAATGATCTCGGGGTCTATGGAGATTAAAGTTACTCAACATTCGTCTATTCAGGATAAGGGAACCCCCCCCCCCAAAAAAAAACTTTATGCAGGTAACTCAACCTAAGCGAGATTCGAACTCGCGACCTGTTGAACGTGAGGCAGACACACTATCCAGGCGAGCTCAGTCTTACATTGTAGTAATAGTGCGTGTGAATAGAGAAAGTGGTGAGATTCCGGTGAATCTCGTGTTCCTCATTACTTGGAGGTGCGTGACGTCATTGTAATTATCCGAGGTGACCGCCGCCGAATACAATTCTGGTCCACAGAATCTGGGGGAGTACTTCAGTAACAGTTTGGAGAAATCCAATTTTCCTTATGGTCAATTTCACAAATAGAATTCCCTGCTCGCTTGGCTAGCCACCAAATTCACAGACAACTTGCTCAATACTCAACTTGTTGTCGTTTTTAACAGGTACAAACTTCCCGGTCATTAAAATGGACAGCAAACATTCGTCAAATGGGGCAAAATATTTCCCCATTCTACCACGTTAAAATTAAAATCTTAATCTCGTATTCTCTATTGACATTTTACCATCACATTCATAAAGTCTTCACCATGAAACAGACACGGGGTTGAATTTCCACTGTTAAATATTGTTTTTATATTACTGTCTCCACACGTACTATGTGCATAGTGTATAGAGGAACAATTGTATCCCACTCAAAAATTCGATACCGAAATTTCACTGGAAATACTTGTTTTGGGTTCCCCTGAGTCCAAAACAAGCATTTTAGGAAAAATGTCCGTGTGTGTCTGTTGACAGCATCGCCCAAAAACGAAAACTTTGTTAAACACTAAATTTGGTATTAGAGTTTGGTATCTTTTAAGGATGTGACACGAAGAGCTTCAAGAAAATCCCCCCATCACAAACTACCCTTTACATGAAAAAAAATTCGAAAATTTTGATTTTCTCAAAAATGGCTCTAACAATTTTGATTTATACCCCGTATGTTAAAGCTATTTACATCCCAGATAAAATATATGTCTGGGAATAGCCTCTGAAGACTCTTTATTCTGATGAATTTTGCATAGCTCTAAACCGTAAGAGATGGACAAAAACTTACCACACAATAAGTGTACATCTCTTCAAAACACACAATTTATGTCCTTTACGTTTTTGTTGTGGAGGTAACCGTTTCTTCTATTTATTTCAATTGTGAAGTACTTATACTTTTCTCAGACAGGAAGCGTCTCTTTTTATCTTGTTCTACTCCTGGACAAGCAGTAGTGGCAATCGCATAACGATAGACTTACAATTTTGACTATCACTTTAACCGGGTGTACTCGCTTATTTCCCTTCTACTTATATGGAAGCAAGTAATAACACTAAATCTGCGAATTTTTATTTTTTCTACTATGTACGTAGTATATAGATAAGGTACTGTAGTGTACCCAAAATTTCGATACCAATATTTCACAAAAAATGCGTGTTTTGGGTCCCCTTGAATCCAAAAAAAGCATTTCTGGAAAAAGGTACGCGCGTGTGTGCGTGTGCCCTTTTCATGGAACATTTTTTCGAAAATTTTGGTTTTCTCCAGAATGGCTCTAACGATTTTGATTAAAATATCGTATATTAAAGATATTTACCTGACAAGTAAAATGTATATTTTGAATTTAATGGGAATAGCCCCTGAAGACTACTTTATTCTGGATACACTTTACGGAATATTACAAACCTGCTAGGAGATGGACAATAACTTACCACACAAAAAATGTAAAGCGCATTAAAACATTCAATTTATGTTACAAACATTTTTTTCGTGAAGTTGATAATTTTTAAGACATTCCTTGTTATTGATTTCAACTTTAAAATGCTTATAATTTTCTCATTCAGGAATTTTTCAACTGTGTCCGTACAAACAAAGGAACTTCAGTCACATAGCAACCAGCTTTTGACTGTCACTTTAACCTATGGTACTCCCTTATTTCGCTTCTACTTACAAGGAAGCAAGTAATAGGACTATTTCTGCTAATTTTTTCTGATTAGCACGAAGTAAATAGAAGCATAAGCTTTTTAACAGTAATTTGTTGCAGAGATTTAGAGAAAGTCATGTGAATGGTACACATAAGATTTTTCTTTTTTTATTCTATTTTCTTGTTTACTGATTTTAATTTGAAATTCTACTTTTTAGATGAGTTAATTGTCTAACAAAATCATATAATACATAAAATTTGTAATGTTTGTTTTTGGAAATAAATTTAAAAATACAGAGGGACTTATGCAAAACTGACACATTTCTTTCTTTAATTATTTCGTTGCAAATTCATTCAATGACCCAATTTAAGCACCAAATTAAGCAAAATTTTCTGGAGTTTCGATTCCATGACTCTAGATGCGCAGATGTTTATGTTTTATTCCTAATTGCATTGTTGGCAGCTGTTTCGACATTTTGTTCTTGTAGTCAACGCGAAAATGTAGTACGATATAGAGCTGAGTCAAGGATATTTTCAGCAAGATGGCGCTACATACCATACATCAAATGAACCCATGAACCTAATTGCAAGTTTCTTTGACGACCGGATAATTTCCAGAAATCTGTGGCCACCGAGATCTCCGGATTTGACATCGCCAGACTTCTTTCTATGGGGTTACTTAAAAGACAATGTCTACGCCACACGTCGCCAGACATTGGACGATCTGAAGTACAACATCACAAATGAGATTCAAGCTATTGACAACAGAGTCCTCCAACGAGTGGCCAGTACGACGTGTTGAGTTGTGCCTTATGCAGGATGGAGGACATTTTCAACATTTGCTATAGAGGTAAATAATCTCCCAAAATTCCTCTACAATTTAGGTATAATAAGTTGTCGCTAGCATAACACGTTTTGAAACAATTAATGGAAGAAATGTGTCAGCTCTATATAAATCACTCTCTAGAACATATGCCACGATACAGTTGTTGGCGTAGTATATCAGAATTTTATTTATTTGTTTGCTTGTACACACGTACCAGAGAAAATGACCACGATTTTCGATTTTTAACGATTTTAGTCAAAATGTCTTTTTCTCAGTATTTCTTAAAAATATATTATTCGAAAATGTTTACCTATATTTATAGTGGTTTCACCTTTACCCTTCCCCACATATAAAGATCGGTCCTGCATTTTCACCTCCATATTTTCCAGTTGTTCTTTTATTCACTTCCTGTCTATCAACTTTTAACCGATTCTTTTATTCTTATTCTGCTATAATTTGCCCAATAATAAATAGAATTAGTGAAAGATAACAAGGTGAAGTTGTGCTGAAGTTTTAACAAGATGACGCCCCTCCCCACACCTCTCGCAGCGGGTGCACGTCCGTTCTCCCTGAGGAGCTGCCGAAGTTAAAACTAGCAACTGATTTGAATAAGTTCACAGTTCCTGCGGGAAGCGTTTGTTCCGGGCAGGACATAAAGTGGCCGCTTCAAGGTATTAAATTCCGGGCGCTAAGCTGTGATGCTCCATTAAATTCTCCGGGTAGAGAGTTTTTCCGTCCCAATTCGCGGCCTTCTGTAAGAGGATCGGATTTGTCGAGGTCACTAGGCATTGTCATGTACGTGCAACATGTACTGTTTCCCTGGTAACTAGGTTCAAAACGGTGTTACCATGGAAACTCCACCTTTTTACTATGCATTAGCAATATAACAAAATGTACTGCTTCTATAGGGACCGCAGCGAAACCTGTGTATTAATACCTGCGACCATGGAAACAATTAATATAGTGCATTTTTTCTTTGTTCATTAGGAATATAACAAGAAGTGCTGCTTCCATAGTAATCAGGTCGAAAAAAGTGTAGTAATTCTCAACTTGGTTACCATGGAAACAATTAATACAGCTCAGCTCTTTCCTGTACATTAGCAATATAACAATATGTACTGCTTCTATAGTGACCAGCTTGAAAAGTGTGCAGTAATTATCAACTTGGTTACCATGGAAACAGTTAATATAGTGCAGTTCCTTCCTGTACATAAAGCATATAACATGTACTGTTTTCATAGTAACCAGGTCGAAAGGTGTGTAGTTATTCTCAATTTGGTTGCCATGGAAACAGTTAATATAGTGCAGTTCTTTCCTGTACATTAGGAATATAACAACATGTACTGTTTCTATAGTAACCAGCTTAAAAAGTGTGTAGTAATTCTCTACTTGGTTACCACAGAAACAGTTAATATAGCAGTTCTTTCCTGTTCATTAGGAGTATAGCAGCATGCACATATTCCATAGTAAGCAGGTCGGAAAGTGTATAGTAATTATTAACTTGGTTACTATGGAGGCAGTTAATACAGTGCAGTTCTTTCCTGTACATTAGGAATATAACAACATGAACTGTTTCTATAGTAACCAGCTTGAAAAGTGTGTAGTAATTATCAACTTGGTTACCATGGAAACAGTTAATATAGTGCAGTTCTTTCCTGTTCATTAGGAATATAACAACATGTACTGTTTCTATAGTAACCAGCTTGAAAAGTGTGTAGTAATTATCAACTTGGTTACTATGGAAACAGTTAATATAGTGCAGTTCTTTCCTGTTCATTAGGAATATAACAACATGTACTGTTTCTATAGTAACCAGCTTGAAAAGTGTGCAGTAATTATCAACTTGGTTACCATGGAAACAGTTAATATAGTGCAGTTCCTTCCTGTACATAAAGAATATAACAACATGTACTGCTTCCATAGTAACCAGGTCGAAAATTGTGTAGTAATTCTCAATTTGGTTACCATGGAAACAGTTAGTACAGTACAGTTCTTTCCTGTACATTAGGTATATAACAGCATGTACTGTTTTTATAGTAACCAGCTTGAAAAGTGTGTAGTAATTCTCTACTTGGCTATCATAGAAACAGTTAATATAGCAGTTCTTTCCTGTTCATTAGGAGTATAGCGGCATGTACATATTCCATAGTAAGCAGGTCGGAAAGTGTATAGTAATTATTAACTTGGTTACTATGGAGGCAGTTAATATAGTGCAGTTGTCTTTCTGAGCATGTGAACTATAATAAGTACTGTTGCCATAGAAACCAGAGAGTAAAGTGTACATTAATACTTAATTTTTTTTACCATGGTAACAGTTAATTTGGTGCAGTTACTTTCTGTATATTAGAAAGATACCATAATGTACTCTTTCTATGTGTTGTAATTCTCAACATGGCTATATCGGTTTATTTGGCAAATAATCTTCATTTTATCGATTAAATTTAACAGTACTAGTTTTAAATTTTAAAGGTTTTATTCAGTCCCGTAATTTTAATTAGTAGCACGTTTAAATATTCTTACAATGATTTTTAGACTCTCGAGTATTCTTTGACTTTTATGTTGCAATCTATTACATTATTAAATAAGTGAATATAAAGCAGTGTTTCCTGTATACTAGGAATGTGATAACTTTGCACTTTTAGCTACCCAGTTGAAAGCTGTTTAGTAATTCTCAACTTAATATAGTACAGTTCTTTCCTGTACATTAGGAATATAACAATCTCTAATGTTTCCATAGTAACCAGGTCGAAAAGTGTGTAGTAATTCTGAACTTGGTTACCATGGAAACGGTTAATATAGTGTAGTTCTTTCCTGTACATTAGGAATATAAGAACATGTACTGTTTCCATAGTAGCCAGGTCGAAACGTATTTTAGTAATTCTCATGTTGGTTACCATGGAAACAGTTAATGTGGTGCAGTTCTTTCCTGTACCTTTGGAATATAACATGTACTGTTTCTACAGTAACCAGCTTGAAAAGTGTGTAGTTAATCTCAACTTGGTTACCATGGAAGCAGTTAATGTAGTGCAATTCTTTCCTCTTTATCTGAAATATAGTAGCATGCACGTTTTAGTAACGAGATCGAAACGTGTATAGTAATTCTCAACTTGGTATCGGTTGTTAACTTGGTTGAAATGAGAACGGATGCTGCTGCGGATAAAGAGAACCGCTCAACCCATTTTAATAACCCCGAGTGGGGAGAACTAAACCGCCAATTGCATTCCACATGTTTGCCGGCATATCGCGAATTATTGCTATATGTCAAAACCGTCTGATATTTGAGAAGGAAACAAAAAGGCAGGTATGTTACGTCAGCCCATTGAAACATAAATAACAGATCGATCTGCTGCAGGTTTGTGCCAGTCAGCTGTGTGTGTGTGCCTATATGGACAGGAATCCATGTGCGTTTACAGAGGAATGTGGGCGATAAAAAAGGGTTTTATTGTTAGTGGCTGTAGTGTGGTTTTATACATAACCAAGCCACTACTACAACAACCAGATGTTCACTAGATTTTGTTATACATAAATCAAACGGGTGTACAGCCAGGAATCGAGAAAAAAGTGTGCGCTTTAAGGTTCACTAGAATGGTGACAAATCATGATATTTTAGCTTTTACAAATTCACTCCGTGGTCGAGTGGTCAGCGAGCTGACTTCTCACCCGGAGGTCCCGGGTTCGATTCCCGGAATTATTCCCTATCCCCCAAAGATTCTGGAAGTTTGAATGTGAGAGTGAATGTGCGTGTGTTTAGTAATATAAAGTTTAACCTAATATTCTGAACCTACAGTTTCACAAGTGAAAGCCCCCGATATGACCATTGATGTTAAAGGGGGCTATACAAATAAAGCAAAAAAAAAAGAAAAAATCACGTACGAAAATGTTAAAACTGAAAAATATAGTAGAGAATGTCCCAGAAATGGTCAACTCCATGAAAAACATCTAATGGGTTCCATTCACATGATTTTCTGTACATCTCTGCAACAAATCTCGGTATCGAATTTTTTGGTGGAATACAATGTACATAGTACGTGTAGAGAAAGTAAACAAAAAATCTGATGTGCTCCATCGTATCACTTTTTGTACAATAATCATACAGAAATATGTCAACTCGTGCCCATACAAGCAAAGGAAATTCACATAGCAACCAGCTTTTGACTATCACTTTAACCTATGCTACTCCCTTATTTCCCTTCTACTTACAAGGAAGCAAGTAATAAGACCATTTCTGCTAATTTTTTCTTGTTTAGCCTTAAGAAAATAGAAGTATAAGCTTTTTAACGATAATTTATTGCAGAGTTGTAGAGAAAACCATGTGAATGGGACACATCAAATTTTTTTTAAATATTTTTTTTTCCACAAATCTTGTGACAACAACGATCACAACAAAAAACACACACACTCAGAGTGTTAATGAAGCGCACCGAAATAATTTGCGAGACTGTGCACGTGACTGATATAAGTAATTTGATGCATGGTCCCCGGATAAACATAACGTTAAACGTGTGAGTATCAGGAGCTGATAAGTCGGTGTTAAAGCAAAGCAGGTTGAAAAAATGTCTTTAAAACTGCTGCCCCCCGAGTATAGAAATATCAATTTTTAGCAGCTCGTTACTAGCGTTCTCAAGATTTAATGTCGCAAAAATCTGTAAAATCTCCAACTATCACTTGGCAGTGCGACACTGAGCATTCATTAACTACGTTCTTGAGTTATGTAGCCTACTCTGGAGATGTTTTTTCAACTGCTCTGGTGGCTTAATGCGTAACGCGTGAAGCTGCTATTTCAAAGGTCATGAGTTCGATTCCTGTCATAGAGTAAGTGTTTTTTTATTATTATTATTTTTTTTCAATCCAGATGAAGTGCCGCGATACGTAGCGTAGTGACACTTCAGTAACTTATAGCCGTTACTTAGAAATTCCTATATACAGGTAATAAGTTTCCTATCTCAAATTACTTAAAGTAATCTTACTATTATGGGGAAATATTTCGGTATAGTTCACAAACAGCCTGTATATTTGCTCTATAACCTTGTATCTCCAATTTAAAGTTGTAAGTGATAATGAAAGCGAAAGAAAAGTTATTGTCACAGAACAGAACTGTACGAGATTAAAGCAATGAGTTAAAGCTGTAATACTAGCATTGCCCCATTTGACAATGCGGTGCCGCCACTGAAGCAAAAGCAGGAAGCAAATCCACATGAAGAAAGCCATCTAGTGACAGGCTGAGGAAGTGAAATGATAGGCCACGGAGCCCATTAGCAAAATGGCATCTCTCCCTCCTCTGCTTCCTGCTCGGTAGAGAAACTCCATCATTCACTCGTAAAGCTGTTTGATAATGGAACCGCGCTGACTGACAAAAACCAGAAAGAAACCACAAATCTCAGTCACTCCGTTGCCAGTTTCTTCAAGTGTGTCACTTAACACAAGTCTGAGTGAAAATTGTGAGGTTAGGTTCCGCAAACAAGGAGTAGTAAAATGTCTCTGTGGTGACCCCCGGGGTGGGGAATGCTTCTTTAACCAGAATTATTACCTGTCCCCCACAGAAACGTGAGAGTGGCTTTAGTAGCAAACATTTATATCGAAAAAGTTAAACGTTTTCGATATTAATTATTATTGTTTTTAATTGATCTTTTTATATGGAAAGTCGCTATCCGTTGGTCTTTCATCCTATCAAAGAAAGAGAATGGAATTTCATGGCCATCACAAAGTAAGCAGCTTTTTAAATATTTGACTATCGCTTTAACCTAGTATTCCCGTATTTCCATTGCGTCTACAAATAAATATCTAATAAAACTAGTCTACAAATGCTTGTCTTGAATAGCAGATAGAAGAATAAAAATAATGTGTTACAGAGATGTAGAGAAAGTCATGTGAATGGAACATTTTATTCGAGATAAACGTTCTAATTACTTAGGTTCTTATAAGTAGAAAGGAAATAAAGCAATAAAAAGTATGACACAAATTATGTGTTTTAAGCAGTTCTATATTTTCTATTAAGGTGATGCATCTATGAACTATTACAAAAAATCTCATGTGTACCATTCACATGACTTTCTCTACAGCTCTGCAACAAATTATTCCTAAAAAGTTTATACTCCATGTTAATCAGGAAAAATTACTTGCTTCCATGTAAGTAGAAGCGAAACAAGGGAGTAGCATAGGTTAAAGTGATAGTCAAAAGCTGGTGACAAAACTGTGACAAAATGCGAAACATTATTTTTAGCCTTAGACAAAGCTCACGTGAAGCTGAATACACCACTGTAAAGCTTTTAGTAATGGTTTTTGACACAGAACTAACCTGGAATTCACATGTTGAAATGATCTAAAGTTGTGAACCATTTATAACAAAGTGCCTTGTAGCTATTTAAAGCAAATATATCTTGCTTTGTTTGAAAGTGTTTTTAGCATATGGGAACTGTTCTAAATTGAAAGATATTCTACTTCTACAAAAGAAAGCCATGAGAATTTTATGTCACACTTCTTACAATGCTCCATGTAGACCACTTTTTATGCAACAGAACATTTTAAAAGTGTACAATTGCTATATATTACAATTATTATTATATGTGCACAAGAATTTAAACTGAACAGACATTAAATACCAGAAATATTAACAAATTGCATGTTCCATACACTGGACTAAAGAACGTTAGAGATAACCAGCATTACAGCCTATAATAGGCTTCCGGACCACATGAGAGATCTGAATGCTCTACAGTTTAAGGCTAAAGTAAACAAATGGTTGATGGACAATGTATTTTACAATTTGGATGCATTTTTTAATACTAGAATTGTTATATGACTGACCTCTTACCTGTATATATTATTTTAACAATGGCTATTGTACTGATGTACGTAATGACTAAACAAATAAACACTAAATACTTTACAAGCGAAAAAGTTCGAATATTTTGATTTTCTCAAAAATAGCTGTAACGATTTTCATTAAAATACCGCATATTAAAGATGTTTATATTGTAAATAAAATGTATAAGTTAAATATTCTGGGAATAGCCCCTGAAGATCTCTTTATTTTGATACATTTTTACTTTCTCTATACGGACTGTGTACATAGTGTATAGAGAAGGTGGTATACCCCACCAAAAAATTCGATACCGAGATTTCACCGGAAATATGCTTTAGGGTCACCTTTATCTAAAAAAAAGAAAAAAGCATTTCGGAAAAAGGTCCGTGTGTGTGTGTCCGTTTGCTTGTGAACAAATAACTCAAAAACGAAAAGTCCGTAAAATACCAAACTTGGTATTTAAGTTTAGTATCTTCCAGGGATGCGACACGAAGATTTTGAAAAAAAATCCCTCCACCCCAACTATCCTTTACATACAACTTTTTTCGAAAATTTTGACTTTGCCAAAAATGGCTCTAACAATTTTGATTAAAATTCCGTATATTAAAGATACTTACCTGACAAATAAAATGTATGTCTTGAATTTTCTGGGAATAGCCTCTGAAGTGTACTTTATTCTGGATGAATTTTACGGAATTTTGAATACCTGCTAAACTGTAAGAGTTGGACAAAAACTTACCACACGAAATATGTGTAGCACGTTAAAACACACAATTTATGTTATATACATTTTTTTCGTGGAGTTCGTTTTTTGAGACTTTCCTTGTTTTTGGTTTCTGCTTTGAAAAACTTATACTTTTCTCATACAGGCTTTTATCAAATCCTGTCCAAACAAAGGAACTGCAGTCACATAGCAAACCAGCTTTTGACTATCACTTTAACGAATGGTACTCCCTTGTTTCGCTTCTACTTACAAGGAAGCAAGTAATAAGACTATTTCTGCTAATTTTTTCTCGATTAGCATGAAGTAAATAGAAGCATAAGCTTTCTAACAATAATTCGTTGGAGAGAGGTAAAGAAAGTCATGTGAATGGAATACATCAGATTTTTTTGGGTGCAATACAATACCTTCTCTGTACATAATACGTGAAGATAACGTAAAAATAGATAGTTGCGCTTTCAACAGTTGGTGCGTGGTAGCGTTAAGTAATGTGTTGATTGTTATATTTGCAAGTGTTAATTAATAGCAAGCTGCACTTTTATGGAGAGGTGCACTTTGAGGCAGCTACCAATCCTCATTAGAGTTTAAACAGTTGAAGTCGCTCGGAAGTAGTTTATAAAGTGACATATTCAGGTTGTTTTCTCTTTATAAACTGCAAGCAGTCGTAAAAACAAGTGAGAGAATCTCGTTTGATGTTTATTTTCGTGCCTTTGTTTAAGACTGTTTCTCTTTGCAAGAACATAACAAACCGTTAAGAAATTCCTCAGATGGTAAAGACATTAAATTCTGCAGCTCCGTTGAGCCGAGTCGACGACGTAACGACCGGTTTTATAGCATCTGCCTGTCCCGGAATATCGCACTAGTCACGTTCCGATACAGGTTGCAAACTGTCCTCGGTGGCGGGCAGGTCAGGTTTACCTCTAACGACGAGACGTTTTGTTTTAGGCCCAAGTAAACCTGGCTTTGAAGTCTCATATACACGTTGACCCACTATTATATTTCTATTTTTATTACTTTCTCTACGTGTACTATGTATGTAGTGTATAGAGAAGGTATTGCACTCCAAAAAATATGAATACCGAGATTTCACCGGAAATATATGTTTTAGGGTCCTCTGTAACCAAAAAAAGCATTTTCAGATTAAGGTCCGCGTGTGTGTCCGTGTGTCTATGAACACAACTCAAAAACGAAAAGTCGGTAAAATACAAAACTTGATATTTAAGTTTAGTATCTTCCAGGGATGTGACACAAGATTTTAAGAAAAATCCCCCCACCCCAAACTACCCTTTACATAGAACTTTTTTCGCAAATTTTGATTTTCTAAAAAATGGCTGTAAAGATTTTCATTAAAATATCGTATATTAAGCTTATTTACCTGACAAATAAAATGTATATCTTGACTTTTCTGGGAATAGCCTCTGAAGACTACTTTATTCTGGATGACTTTTACTGAATTTTGCATAACTGGTAAACCGTAAGAGATGGACAAAAATTTACCACACAAGAAATGTAAAGCACGTTAAAGCACACAATTTATGTTATATATATGTTATTTTTTTCGCGGAGTTGATCGTTTTTGATTTCAGCTTTAAAATAAATAGTTTTCTCATACAGTCAACTCCTGTCCATACAAACAAAGGAACTTCAGTCACATAGCAACCAGCTTTTGACTATCACTTTACCCTAGGGTACTCCCTTACTTCGCTTCTACTTACAAGGAAGCAAGTAATAAGACTATTTGGCTTTTTTTTCGGTTATCATGAAGTTAATAGAAGCATTAGATTTTTTTCTGCAGAGATCTACAGAAAGTCATGTGAATGCAACACTTCTAACGACGAGACAGTTTCAATACACATTTTGTTTCAGTCACAAGAGATGAAGTGGTAAACTTGGTTTTGAAGTTTCGTATACTACGCTATACAGGGTGTTAGAATATCACTGTGCAGATTTCAGTACTGGGAGAGCCCAAAATGATGAATAACATGTCCAAAAACATCATCCGTCTTGAGAAGTACGAGGGCCCCTCCAGAAGTACCCGACCTGATATATAGATAGCGGTTGTTATTTCAAACAACAATAGTAAAATGTACCAACCTTAGAAATCTGAAGTTTGACGATTTAACATTTGTTTTGCAGCCATCATTAGTGAATGCTCTTAGCAAATTTCTAAACATGGATAAAACTGGTCATCGTTATGTGATACAATACCTTCATTTGAAAGGTCTTAGTCCAACTAATATTAAAGCTGAGCTAGATTCCACTTTGGGGGAGTCTGCTCCTTCGTTTACAACAGTGAAAGTGCACGAGCTAGCAGATATATGAAAAATTTCTGTACATCGCATACTGACTGAAAAGTTGGTCATGAGAAGTTTTGAGCAAGGTGGGTGCCGCGTTTGCTCACAACAGAACAAAAACAGCGTCGTTAGGATGTCTCAGTCGAGTGTTTTGCTGTAATAAAGCTGAGTTTTTGTGTCAAATCATAACAATGGATGAAACCTGGGTCCAACAGTTCACACCTGAGACGAAGGAAGAATCAAAACAGAGGATTGAAAAGGGAGAATCGGCTCCAATGAAGGCGAAGACAGTTCCATCTGCAAGCAAGGTCATGGCGTCAGTTTTCTCGGACGCACGCAGGATAATTTTCGTGAAAAAGGAAAAGTAATCAATGACGAATATTATGCGAACTTGTTACAGCGTTTGTGTGATGAAATCGAGCAAAAACGGCCGAAAAATGAGTGTTGTTTCATCAAGACAATGTCAATGACCAAAATCAATGAGCTAATGTTCGAATTGCTTCCTCATGCACTCTATTAGCCAGATTTAACTCCTCTGATTATTTTCTATTTCCAAAGTTGAAGAAGTGGCTTGGTAGTAGAAGATTTAGCAACAATGAAGAGTCTGCAGCTGATGGGTTTTCTCTTATTTCCATTTTACTTACAAGGAAACAAGTAATAAGATCAATGCTGTTGATGTTCATCTCGATTAGCAATGAAGGATAAGCTTTTTAATTTCTCTATACCTGCTATGTACATAGTGTATAGAGAAGGTATTGTAATGCATCCAAAAATTCGATACCGAGATTTCACGGGAAATACATGTTTTGAGACCTCCTTTATCCAAAAAGAGCATTTTTAAAAAAATATCCGTATGTATGTCCGTCTTTTTGTGTGTGTGTCTGTGGACAGCATAACTCAAAAACGGAAAGTCTATTAAAAACCAAACTTGGTATTTAGGTTTGGTATCTTCCAAGGATGCGATACGAATATTTTCAAGAAAATCCCCCCACTCTCAACTACCCTTTACATGGAACTTTTTTCGAAAATTTTGATTTTCTAAAAAATGGCTCTAACGATTTTGATTAAAATATCGTATATTAAAGATATTTACTTGAAAATTAATTTTTTATCTTGAATTTTCTGGGAATGGTCTCTGAGGACTACTTTATTCTGGATGAATTTTGCATAACTACTAAACCGTAGGATATTGACGAAAACTAAAAAATGTAGAGCACGTTAAAACACACAATATATCTTATATGCATTTTTTGTGGAGTTAATCGTTTTGAGATATTCCTTGTTCTTTGGTTTCAGCTTTGAAAAACTTATACTTTTCTCATAGAGGAATTTGTCAACTCCTGTCCATACAAACAAAGGAACATCTGTCACATAGCAACCAGTTTTTGACTATCACTTTAACCTATGGTACTCCCTTATTTCGCTTCTGCTTACAAGGAAGCAAGTAATCAGACCATTTCTGCTAAAATTTCTCGATTAGCATGAAATGAATAAAAGAATAAGCTTATTAACCATAATTTGTTACAGAGATATAGAGAAAGTCATGTGAATGGAACACATCAGAGATGTAGAGGTAATCATGTGAAGGTTTACGTGTAAATAAACATTACGCGGTACTTCCCTTCCGAAGGAAGCCATGGTAAGGATTCTCTTCTGCTTATATGGAACCAAACTGGTAGGCTTTATTTTGAATGGCATGATTTATGTAAACAATAATCATAAGAGACTACCTCCGTGGTTGAGTGGCTAGCAAGCTGACTTCTCATCCGGAGGTCCCGTGTTCGATTCCCGGTTGGGGCGGGAATTATTCCTCATCCCCCACAGAGACTAGAAGTATGTCTGTGTGTGATTTGAGGAAAATAAAAACGTAAGGAACCTATAGACAACGAGTTGTTTCTAATGCAAAGCCCCCCTATGTTAAAGGGGGCTATATAAATGTAACAACATCTGATGTGTTCCATTCACATGAATCTCTCTACATCTCTGAAAAAGTATTATTAAAAATGTATTTACTTCATGCTTATCAAGAAAACATTAGCAGAAACAGCCTTATTACTAGCTTCCTTGTAAGTAGAAGCGAAATAAGGGAGTACCTTAGGTTCAAAACCTGGTTGCTATGTGACTGAAGTTCTTTGCTTGCATGGACACAAGTTGACAAATTCCTGTATGACAAAAGTATAAGTTTTTCAAAGTTGAAACCAATAACAAGGACTATCTCAAAAACGATTAACTCCACGAAAAAAGTGTATATTGCATAAATTGTGTCATTTAGCGTGCTCTAGATATTTTGTGTTTTGTCTATCTCTTACAGTTTTCCAGTTATGCAAATTTCAGTAAAAATCATCCAGAATAAAGAAGTATTTTGAGGCTATTCCCAGAAAATTCCAGATATACAGTTTATTTGGCATGTAAATATCTAAAATATAAGAGGTTTTAATCAAAATCCTTAGAGCCATTTTTGAGAAAATCAAAACTTTCGAAATTTTTTCCACGTAAAGGGTAGTTCGAAATATTCGTGTTACATCCTTGGAAGATACTGAACTTAAATACCAAGGGAATTTTCGTTTTCGAGCTATGCTGCCCACACACACACACACACACACAGACACACACACACACGCGCGCGCGCAAGTTTTTCTGAAAATGCTTTTTTTTTTTGGATACAGGGAACCCTAAAACATATATTTCCGGTGAAATCCCGGTATCGAATTTTCGGGTGGAGTGCAATACTTATACATAGTAGTAATTAGTCTAAAGAATAGATAGAGAATGGAACACATCACATTTTGTTTGTTTCATCTGATGTGTACTTTGCACCTATTTCTAGTAATGCTCGGTTTTTCCGACGGACGAGGTAAAAAAACTTCCCTTTGCTCCATAAAAATAATAACTGTTGCGTATAGTAAGGGTTTATTTGAATGGTACCCCGTACGTTGCGTTGGGGAAGGTTTATTTTACCAATTTGGCCATTCTGGTTGCCATGTAGCATGTTATTTGATTACGTAAATCAGAGATGTGTTTAAAATAGTGATTGCCATGGAAACACAAGCTATTCATTATTGTGTTATCGCCAGACGTAAGGCTTCTGTTTCGATTATTTGCTGGTTAATTGTTAGGGGACTAGAAGGTTTTTGTTTTCCTGATAAAGTTACAAAGCAGTAAAACATTCAGTGGCGGCTGGTATGTAAACCGAATACCACAAGGGACCATTCATGAGAAACAAACGACAATCTGCAGAAGAATGTTGCTGAATAAAGTGCTCACTATGGGAGGTAGGGAGTCCGCAGTGGAAAGATAATATCAGGTCTGAGGTCGCAAATAAATTAACAGAATGGCTCATAAAATCACTGAATCTCTGCAGTGTCTATGAAGCTTGGATTCCAACGCAATCATTTCAGTTTGTCGAAAAATAAAGCTTTCTATATCGCCTACTTCTAATAGAGGACGTTTTCTGATATGATACTTTCACATTAATTTCTCACACCAGTATCGTTTGTTACTCTCTACTATACTAAATAGGGAACATTAATTCCGCCACAAAATTAGTAGCGAAGATTTCACCGGAAATAAACGTTTTCAGGTCTCCTATTAAAAAAATCTGATGTGTTCCATTCACATGAGTTTCTCTACATCTCTGTAACAAATTATTGTTAAAAAGCTTATGCTTCTATTTACTTCATGATAATCAACAAAAAATTAGCAGAAATAGTCTTATTACCTGCTTCCTTGTAAGTAGAAGCGAAATAGGGGAGCACCATAAGTTAAAGTGATAGTCAAAAGCTGGTTGCTATGTGACTGAATTTCCTTTGTTTGTATGGACAGCAGTTGGCAAATTCCTGTATGAGAAAAATATAATTTTTTCAAGGCTGAAACCAAAGAATTTCTAAAAGACTGTCAACTCCATGAAAAAAATGTATATGACATAAATAGAGTGTTTTAATGCGCTCTACAATTTTTGTCTATCTCTTACGGTTTACCAGTTATACACAATTCCGTAAAATTCATCCAGAATAAAGTGTCTTCAGAGGCTACTCGCAAAATATTCAAGATATTCTTTAATATACGCCATTTTAATCAAAATCGTTACAGCCAGTTATTAGAAAAGCAAAATTTTTGAAACATTTTCCATGTGAAGCGTAGTTTGGGGAGGGGGGATTTTCTTGAAAATCTGCGTGTCGCATCCTTGGAAGATACCAAACTTAAATCCAAGTTTTCGTATTTATCGGTCTGTTCGGTTTTTAGCTATGCTACCCCCCCCCCACACATACACACACAGACACACACACGGACATTTTCCAAAAATGATTTTTTTGGATTCGGGGGACCCAAAACATGTTACCGGTGAAAATTCGAATTTTTGGGTGTATCACAATGCCTTCTCTATCCCTATGTACATTGTACATATGGGGCTAGAGAAAGTAAAATGGCCTTATTAGTTAGTTCTTTGTAAGCAGAAGGGAAATAAGGGAATACACTAAGATAAACCGACAGTCAAATGTTTTAAAATGTGGTTGCTATGGGATTGAAATGCGTTTCTTTGCGTGGCCAAGTATTGGCGAGTACGAGAAAAGTTGTATTTTAAAACTGAAACAAATAACAAGGAATATGTCGGAAATTGTAAAGTCCACGAAAATAACGTACAGCATATAAATTGGTCTACATTTTTTGTGTAGTAAGTTTTTGTTTATCTCTTACGGTTTAGCAGTTGCTTAAAATTGAGCAAAATTCATTCAGAATAAAGAGGTCTTTAGAGGTTGTTCCCAGAAAATTCAACATATACATATTAATTGTCAGGTATCTATAATATATGATATTTTAATCAAAATCGATAGATCAATTTTTGAGAAAGTCAAACATTTTGAAACACGCTCCATGTAAAGGGTAGTTTAGGTTGGGGGGATTTTCTTCAAAACGGCATCCTTGGAAGATAGCAAACTTAACTACCAAGTTTAGTATTTAACGGTCTTTTCGTTTTTGGGCTGTGCTGTCCACAGACACGGACCTTTTTAAAACATGTATTTCATGTATTTAACACACAAAAAATGTATATCCCGTAGAAACACACAATCTATATCATATACGTATTTTCATGCACTTGACCATTTCTGAGATATTGTAATTTGTTTCAGATGTAAAAAACTTTTCTCACACGGAAAGTTTTGAGCTCCTGGCCCTGCATAGAAACGGAATTTCAACCACATGGCAACCGACTTTTAAAAGATTTGACTATCGTTTATCCTGGTGTATTCCCTTACAAAGAATGCAAGTAGCAAGACAATTTCTGCTGATGTTTATCTCAACTACCATAAATCAGATAGAAGAATATGCTTTTTAACAATAATTCGATAGAGAGATGTAGAGAAAGTCGTGTGAATTGAACACAACAGATTTTTAATTTAGGGAACCTCAATACGTATTTCGGGTGAACTGTGGCTACGAAATACTTCACCTCTTAAATATAGGTAGTAGTGAAGGTAATAAACGATAGTGGTTGGAGAAATGAATGTGAGAGTAGCACTTTCGGTTTCCTCTACAAGAGGTAAGCGGTATAGAAAGCGTTTTTACTTTCTCTACACGTACTCTATACATAGTGTATAGACAAGGTTTTGCAATGCACCCAAAATTCAAAACCGAGATTTCACCGGTAATACACGTTTTGAGACCTCCTGAATCCAAATAAAGCATTTTTACTTTCTCTATACGTATTATGTACATTGTGAATAGAGAAGGTATTGCAATGCTCCCAGAAATTCGATACCGAGATTTCACTGGTAATACATGTTTTGAGATCCCCTTAATCCAAAAAAAAAGTAGAAACAATTCCGTGTGTGTGTGTGTGTGTCCGTGTCCGTGGGCAGCATAGCTCAAAAACGAAAAGACCGTTTAATACCAAACTTGATATTGAAGTGTCCATACAAACAAGGAACTTCAGTCACATAGCAACCAGCTTTTGAGTATCACTTTAACATATGGTATTCCTTTGTTTCACTTCTACTTACAAGGAAGCAAGTAATAATACTATTTCTGCTATTTTGTTCTCAATTAGCATGAAGTAAATAGAAGCATAAGCTTTTTAGCAATACTTTGTTGCAGAGATGTAGAGAAAGTCATGTGAATGGAACACATAATATTTTTAAAATTAGAGGAGCAGAATGTGTTATTTTAGGTAGAGTGTGAAGCTTGTTAACGGGGTGTAACTCTGTGCTGATGAGAAGGCGACGTTCAATTGTTGAGTAGTCACTCTGTGTAGAACACGGGGAAATGCACATTTGTGTTACGCCCGTCTGTTTATTCAACGCTGCAAACATGATCCGGCTCGCGTTAAAACCTGGATCAGCTGAAAGCAGCTCAACCTAAGAGCTGCACCGTTGCCATGGCAACTGCACTTTATACTTTCTCATTGCGCTATCTGCAGTGCTTATGTGTAGCAAAGAACTGCACTATATTGTGTCTTTCCATAGACATTAAGTTGGTAATCACTACACTCTTTTTGGCTTCGTTACTGTGGAAACAGTATATTGAGAATAATTACTGTACGCACTTTTCGGCCCGCTTACTATGGAAGTAGTACATGCACCTACACCGCACTAGCTGTTTCCATGGTGACCAAGTTGACAATTACTACACACATTTCGACCTGGTTATGGAAAGTACATGTTTTGTATTCCTAATGTACAGGAAAGAACTGCACTACATTAACTGTTTCCATGGTAACCAAGTTGAGAATTACTACACACTTTTCCACCTGGTTACTATGGAAACAGATGTTGTTATATTCCTAAAGTACAGGAAAAAACTGCACTACATTAACTGTTTCCATGGTAACCAAGTTGAGAATTGCTTCACACTTTTCGACCTGTTTACTATGGAAACAGTACATGTTTTGTAATCCTAATGTACAGGATAGAACCACACCATACTAACTGTTTCTATGCTAACTAAATTGGGAGTTACTACACACTTTTCGACCTGGCTGCTATAGAAATAGTACATGCGTTAAATTCCTTATGTACAGGAAAGAAATACACTATATTAACTGTTTCCATGGTAACCAAGTTGAGAATTACTACACACTTTTCGACCTGGTTACTATAGAAATATGAGCAGAATATGGTATTGGTATATTCCTAACGAACAGGAAAGAACTGCATGATATTAGCTGTTTCTATGGTAACCCAGTTGAGAACTACAACACCATTTTCGACTTGGTTACTATGCAAACAGTAGATATTGTTATATTCCTGAAGTACTGTATTATAGGACTGTTTCCAAAGTAAAAATTTACCAGGAGGCTCAACTTCCCCGTGTTTGGCGTGTGCGATAGACTAGTTGTAGAACTCAGGGGGGGGGCAATTTCCAGTGCTGGCGAGAGTGACCTTCACTTTACACATCTTGCTATCAGTCGAGACTTAGCGGGACGTAAAACGAAATAAAAATCATTTTGTTTGTTAGCGACGCTATCAGTTGTCAGGATCGCCTCAGCGCCGCCGGTGTATCGGAATTTCTTCCTGCAGTGCTTGGGGATATACAATTGTTTACGGTTGCAATGAACCTGTTCAATATTCACCGAGGAAATCTCCAAAAATTCCAAGGGTGAGTTAGTGTGGCCATGGGGATCGAATCCAAGACTTCCGGAATGCAGGCCACAGACAAAACTGCCAGAGTCATCCCGCTAACAGTACAGAAGGTCGTGGTGTGGACCTTAAACATCAGGTTTTTATTTAAAACAAGTCAATATTTTAATAGATATTTATATTATAAGTGACTTAAATAGATTATTATTTGTGAGTGTTCTAATTCCTCATGAGCAAATAATAGTCTAATAAGTCACGTGTAATATACAACGTTTTATCCTAACCTAATATTAACTGATATATTCTTATGTTTATTATTATTAGAGACGTCATTATGAGGAATTTAATTTTAGTGGTGACGTAGATAGTGTTTTGTTTGTTCGTTGCAGCGTAACCCCGCCGGAATAACCAGTTTTAATTCTGATTGTTTAAACTGCACCAAAGAAATGAATGAAAATGGATATTCCCGAAAAGAAGAAGTTTTAGATTATGCTGAACGTAATTTATTACCCGGCAAGTCCAACAACTTATATGAGAAGGAATTTTCAAACGAGTTAAAATAATTTAAAATGAGATAAAGCACTTACTTTTCTACGCGATGAAATAAATACTAATTTTTACTTTCTCGACACGTACTATGTACATTAATGTATAAAGAAGATACCTATTGTATTGCACCCAAAATGCGACACCTTTATTTCACCGGAAATACATGTTTTGAGATCCCATGAACCGAACAAATTATTTTTAGAGAAATGTCCGTGTGTGTATGTGGACAGCATGGCTCAAAAAATCCGTTAAATACTACATTTGGTATTTAAGTTTACTGTTTTCCAAGAAAGCGACACGAAGAACTTCAAGAAAATCCCCCATCCCAACTAACGTTCACATTTTATCAAAAATGGCTATAACGATTTTGATTAAAATGTCATATATTAAAGATGTTTACATGAAAAATATAATGTATATCTGAAATTTTCTGGGAATATCCTCTTAACACTACTTCATCGTGGATTAACTTTGCTGGATTTTGCATTACTAGTAAACCGTAAGAGATAGACAAAAACTCACTACACAAAAATTTATATCTCGTTGAAACACACAATTTATGTCCTACACATTTTTTCGTATAGTTGACCATTTTTGAGATATTCGTTGTTATTGGTTTCAGTTTTAAAATATTTAAAACGTTTCGCATACGGAATTTGTCAGCTGCTGGCGATGCAAAGAAACGGAAGTCGTCAATATGACAACCAGCTTGTAATAGTATATTGCGTACTAAGAACTGTAAGTTATACTTCTCAGGTCGAGAATGTGTATTGAGAATACGAGATTTGATAAGTAACTTACAGTTCGTGGTTAACCATTTACCTTTTGAAATACTTGAAAAAAAATCTGTAAAGAAACAATAAATCATAATTGCTTTTCAATAATTTATGGAACATTAAGAAAAAATCTGATGTTCCATTCACATGACTTTCTCTACACCTCTGCAAAAATTATTGTTAAAAAGCTTATGCTTCTATTTACTTCGAGCTAATCGAGAAAAAAAAAAAAAACTAGCAGAAATAGTCTTATTGCTTACTTCCTTGAAAGTAGAAGTGAAATAAGGGAGTACCATAGGTTAAAGTGCTAGTCAAAAACTGGTTGCAATGTGACTGAAGTTCCTTTGTTTGTATGGACAGGATCTGACAAATTCCTGTATGAGAAAAGTATACATTTTTCATAGCAAAAACCAAAAACAAGTAATATCTCAAAAACAATCAACTCCACGAAATAAATGTATGTAGCATAAAGTGTGTGTTTTAAAGTGTTCTTCATTTGTTGTGTGGTAAGTTTTGTCCATCTCTTACGGTTTAGCAGTCATGCAAAATTCCGTAAAATTGACCCAGAATAAAGTGCTCTTCAGAGACTATTCCCAGAAAATTCAAAATATACATTTTATTTGTCAGATAAATATCTTTAATATACGATATTTTAATCAAAATCGTTAGAGCAATTTCTTAGAAAATCAACATTTTCGAAAAACTTTCCATGAAAAGGGTAGTTTGGGGTAAGGGGATTTTTCTCAAAATCTTCGTGTCGCATTCCTGGAAGATACTAAACTTAAATACCAAGTTTGGTATTTTACCGACTTCTCGTTTTTGAGTTATCGTGTTCACAGGCACACGGACACACTGACACATGGACACACGGACACACGGACACACACACACAGCTCTTTTTCTGAAAATACATATTTTGGATACAGGGGACCCTAAAGCATATATTTCCGGTGAAATCTCGGTATCGAATTTTTTGGTGGAGTGCAATACCTTCTCTATACACTATGTACATAGTGCGTATAGAGAAAGTAAAGTGAATTCTCGATGTGAACAAATGAAAGGCTTTATCTAAATTATATGGACAAAACCTTCTTATATACTCTTTTGTTAATGGATTTTGCAATAGATTCTTTACTTGAAGTAGCACATGTTACGTCATTTCCTAATTGTACTGTAAGTATTAATGACCTCTCAAACTCTTACAGTGCTTGTTGCCATGGTAATTAATAAATAAATTGTAAAGTTAGCTTACATTACAAAATATGTGTTCAGAATGATTAACTTACAAAACAAGTATTTCAAAAATATTTGAATATCGTTTTAGCCTAGTTTATTCCATTATTTCGCTTCTAGTTGCATGAAAGTAGAAAAAGTCATGTGAATGGAACACATCAGATGTTTACTTTTTCTATACATACTATGTACGTAGTGCATAGAGAAGGTATTGTGTTGCACCCAAAAATTCGATACCAAGATTTCACCGGAAATCATGTTTTGGGTCCCCCTGAATAAAAAAAAAAAATTTTGGAAAAAGGTCAGTGTCTGTGGACACCATAACTCAAAAACGAAAAGACCTTGAGTACCAAACTTGGTGTTTAATTTCGGTATCTTCCAATGAATCGACACGAAGATTTTCATGAAAATCCCCCCACATCCAACTAATCTTTACAAGGAACCTTTTTCGAAAATTTCGATTTGCTCAAAAATGGCTCTAACGATTTTGTTTAAAATATCGGATATTAAAAATAAAAAATAAAATACCTGACAAATAAAATGTTTATTTTGAATTTTCTGGGAATAGCCTCTGAAGACTACTTTATTCTGGATGCATTTTTCGGAATTTTGCATAATTGCTAAACCGTAAGAGATGGAGAAAAACTTACCACACAAGAAATGTAGAGCACATTAAAACACAATTTTTGCTATATACAATTTTTCGTGCAGTTGGTCGTTTTTGAGATATTCTGTTTTGGTTTCAGATCTAAAAAGCATATACTTTTCTCATACAGGAATTTGTCAACTCCTGTCCGTACAAAGGAGCTTCAGTCACATAGCAACCAGCTTTTGACTATCACTATCCTACTCGATTAGCATGAAGTAAATAGAGGATAAGCTTTTTAACAATAATTTGTTGCAGAGAGATGTAGAGAAAGTCATGTGAGTGGAACACATCAGAATTTTTATTTAAAATTTAGATAATGCGGTCTTGTATTCACTTGGTAGCGTGGCTGGAGGTTTACGGAAGACACAAAACGATATTTGTATAAAGATGGCGTTGTTTTATTCATTAATAGTTCCAAGGGGGCCATGGAGGATTATTTTTAATTAAAAAGCTCGGACAAGAGACTGGGAGTGTTCTCAGGAGGCCATGATGATCAAGTTGGCAGCACTGCTTATACTCTCTTCCTCGCCGTAATGTCGCGAGATAAGATTACCTCGGGACTACCAACCTAAACTTAACTTCATGCAAACTTATTATTGTAGGCCACGGTTCTTTTAACAGCAACTTACTTCCTTTTTTCTTTATGTGCACTTTTTCCTCCCCCGTCTACTGTTATATGAACGAACTGCCTCTGCCGGGACTCAAGTGCCAGTTTTACCTTCCGAAACGTACGATTTTGAACCTTAGCGACGTGCACACCGCCTTCTAAAAGCTGTTAATATTTTCTGTGACTCACTTCATTTTTAATGCCGTAGTTTCTACCCCGTAACGGTTAAAGTTATTATTTCTTGCGCTTCTTCTTTTCCTAACCGTGAAAATGGAGGAAGTGCCCCTTTTTGGTTTTGATGTACTCCACGGGAATCTAGCTAGTCTACCGTTATTAGACCTGAAATATTATCACTTCTTTATCTCTCCGTTTATTACTTTCTCTACACGTACTATGTACATGGTGTATTAAGAAGGTACCGGAAATATATGTTTTGGATGCCCCTGAATCCCAAAAAAGCATTTTTACAAAAAAGTCCGTTTGTGTCTGTGGACAGCCTAGCTCAAAAACGAAAAGGCCCTTAAGTACCAAACTTGGTACTTAAGTTTGTGTCTGTGGACAGCCTAGCTCAAAAACGAAAAGGCCCTTAAGTACCAAACTTGGTATTTAAGTTTGATTTCTTGCAAGGATGCCACACGAAGATTTTCAAGAAGCTCCCCGCACTCGCAACTACCCTTTACATGGAACTTTTTTCTGAAATTCTCATTTCCTCGAAAATGGCTCTAACGATTTTGATTAATATCTCTTAAATTCAAGATATTTACTTGCCAAATAAAATGTATATCTTGAATTTTCTGTAAATAGCCTCTGAACACTTCTGTATTCTGGATGAATTTTGTAGAATTTTGCATAACTGTTAGAGTTGTAAATGGCGTGTTATTTATGGACGCTCTTTAACTGCTGCGGTTCTCAGCTTCCCATTCTATACTGGGCGTGAAAGACCGCTTAATTTTGCTCAGAGGCCTCTCTATCAGGCTTGAGGTTCTTTTACGTGCCGCAGATCTATGACAGGGGACCAACGGCTTTACTTCTCTTCCGAAGGAAGCTGTGCTAAGGATTTTTACACCCGACCTTGAGTATATGATGTCAGCACGGTAACCTTTGCGATATAAACCGTAAGAGATGGAGAAAAACTTACCACACAAAATATATAGAGCACGATAAAACACACAATTTATGACATATATTTTTTTCGTGGAGTTGATCGTTTTTGAGATATACCCTTTTTTTTTTTGTTTCAGCTGAAAAACTTATACTTTTCTCAAACAGGAATGTGTCAACTCCTGTCCATACAAACAAAGGAACATCAGTCACATAGCAACCAGCTTTTGACTATCACTTTAACCTATGGTACTCCCTTACTTCGCTTCTACTTACAAGGAAGCAAGTAATTAGACTATTTGTGCTAATTTTTTATCGATTAGCATGAAGAAAACAGAAGCATAAGCTTTTTAACATTAATTTGTTGCAGAGATGCAGAGAAAGTCATGTGAATGGAACACATCAGATTTTTATTTTACTTCCTCTAACACCTACCTCACATAGGTAGATGAAGCTGTGTATTCCACACGTGTAAGAGTATCTTTTGGTGTAGCATAATATAATAAAGATTGTTGTGTTCCATTCACATGACTTTCTCTACACTCTCTTAAAATTACTATTAAGAAGGTTGTTCTTCTATTTCATGCTAATCAAAATAAAATTAGCAGAATGGATTTATTACTTGTAAATAGTACGAAAAAAAAGGGAATACACTAGGCTAAAGTGATAGTCATAGTTATTTATTATACGAGTGACTTTAGCACCGTGCATTCCTTGTACTTATAAGTAACTAAGTAATAAGAACATTCTGCTAATGTTTATCATTGTGTAGAAAGAAGAATAATCTTTTGTAAGGAGTTTGTTTGCAGAAGGGTTAGAGAAAGTCATATGAGTGTAACACGTCAGATTTTGTATAGAAGACCTTGAAATACGATCGCGTCCTTCATGACTGACAGCAAACAAATGAATGCACGCTATGCATTTAGCGTTTGTTTCTTTTTTCCGACACATCCCCCCTTCCGACCCGATATGACAATGCATGACTCAAACGCGTTTAAACAGAATTCCAGACACGTAAACACGAAGTTGCGCCCGCCTTTCTACGTTTTAAATATGTCGCCATTAAGCCATAACAAAGAAAAAATGAAGCCAGGACCGGCGGTGACCTACTTTCGCAAGCATTCCAGTTTCACGTCACGTGGTCTACCGCACGGGCTTGCAGTTCCAGCTCGATGTCGCTGCAGCTCACGACGACGAGCGATTTCAAAGTGTTCATTGTTGCAGCTGTGTTGACAATGGTAATCATTATTAGGTCAGAAAAACAGGTGATGTGCCACACCCACCTTTTGACAACATACAAATTATCTGACGCGCTACACTCACATGATTTCTCTACCTTTTATCGTTTATATTATATTTGTTTAGAGTAGATAGAAAAAGTATTGCATTCCACCCAAATATTCGATACCGAGATATCACCGGAACCTAAAATAGCATTTTTACATTCTCTATCACGTATTTATACATATGTAGAGAAGGTATTGTATTCCAAACAAAATTCGGAACCTAGATTTCACTGGAAGTGCATGTTTAGAGGACCCCCTGAATAGAAGGAAAATCATTTTTAGAATAAATCTGTGTGACTGTAGAGAGCATAACTAATCTGATGTGTTCCATTCACATTACTTTCTCTACATCATTGTAACAAATTATTGTTAATAAGCTCATTCGTCTATTTAATACTAAAACATGAGCAGAAACTGTCTTATTAATTACTTTCTTAATAAGTACAAGGGAATACACTAGGCCAAACCGACAGTCAAATGTTTTAAAATGAGGTTGCTATGGGATTGGAATCCGTTTCTTTTCGTGGCCAAGTGTTGTCAAATTCCCACATGAGAAAAGGAATATCTCGAAAACGGCCAACTGCAAGAAAAAAAGTATGTAACATAAATTGTGTGTTTTAACGTTCTCTACATTTTTGTTTGTAATTTTGTGTCCATTTTTTACCGTTTAGCAATTATAAAAATTTGCGTAAAATTCATCCAGAATAAAGTCTTCAGAATCTATACCCAGAAAATTCAAGATATATCATTTTATTTGTCAGGTAAATATATTTAATATACGATACTTTAATCAAAATCGTTAGAGCCATTTTTGTGAAAATCAAAATTTTCGAAATTTTTTCCGTGTAAAGGGTAGTTGGCGGTGGAGGGATTTCCTTGAAAATTTCATGTCGCATCCTTGGAAGATACCAAACCTAAATACCAAGTACGGTATTCAACGGTCTTTTCATTTCTGAGCTATGCTGTCCATAAACACACAAATATACACACACGGACCTTTTTCCAAATTGCCTTTTTTTTTTTTTTTGGATTCAGGAGGTTGCAGAAGAAGTATTTCCAGTGAAATCTCTGTATCGAATTAATTGGGTGCAATACAATACCTTCACTTTACACTATGTACATAGTACGTGTAGAGAAAGTAAAGTGAAAAGTTGGTTAAATACTAAATATGTTGAGTATATTCCAAAGATGTGAAATGGAGATTCTCAGAAAAAGAGCCCACCCAAACTACCCTTTTTCTTTAAAACTGCTCAAGTATTGTGACTGTAATATCCTGAAACTCTTTTGAATAGCTCATGAAATCCTCTTCATTCTGAAACCGCAAGAAAAGATAATATACACCTTGTTAAAACGCACAATTTATGTCGTATGCAGTTTTCTCAGATGTTCCTTGTTATTGGTTTCTATTTTAAAATATTTAAACTTTTCTGAAACAGGAAGTCCTCGTCCATTTCATATCTCTTTTGTTTTACTCCTGACTACTGAAGGATAATACAATTTTAATGACAATTCAATGACATAGATAAAATAATGTTTTGCAAAAATAGTTTGTAGAACGAGTAAAGAAAGTCTTGTGATTTTGTTATTCTGGTCATGAAAATAAGCTGCTGTTACAGCCTCATCACATGGCCAAGTTTTGACTATCACTTTAACCTATGGTACTCACTTATTTCGCTTCTACTTACAAGAAAGCAAGTAATAAGACTATTTCTGCTAATTCTTTCTCGATCAGTATGAAGTAAGTAGAAGTTTTTTTAACAATAATTTACTACAGAGATGTAGGGAAAGCCATGAGAATGGAATACATCAGTTTTTTTTGCCTTAACGTGGGACGATGAATGAATTCGGTGAAGTTATGCTCAAATGATTTTGGGGTCCATGGAGCATAAAGTTACGTGTTCTCAGGATAAGGGAAGACCCAAAATAATCTTATCCACTTGGTAGAACAGCATAAATTTCAATGAACTGGTTTAACATGGAATAATAAACTTTGTATTAAATATGACTATCAAAATCAAGTTTTACCGAGTATCAAAGCATCATAATTCCAAAGTAAAGCTAATCAATCTGATTAATATAACTGAAACATGTTTACGTCCCAAATCTAATTAGAAATAAACCATCGCAGCGCCACACTCGATTGTTTTTCTATGGTATTGTTTTGTATTCTTTGGCCCACGTATTACCATACATTTGCAAATCTCTATGAGAACCAGTCTTGCATGATCGTAATAAAAACACAAGCTCGACCGGTCTGCAGTTCATGGATGTAAATAACGAACGAGCTATAAACAATTTGCAACTAGACGGCGAGTCTATCACTCACCAATGTTCATGCAATGCTTTTATTTATTTACGATTTATTTATTTACTTCCCTCTTTGTGTGTGTGTGCATTTTGTAATGAATTTCGGTGGCCTGTTTGCGCAGATATATGTACTTGAAAACGTTTCATTATAGCGTGTATCAATACACAGATATGCTTCACTGAGTGACTTTCTATGCGAGATAAACTGATAATTAATACACAATCATGAAGTTAGTTTTACTGAGTAACACTGTTTATTACATCAACTACAGGAAAGAACTGCATCCTATTTAGGATTCCATGGCAACTAAATTGAGAATTGCTACTCACATTTCGGGAAGCTTATTATGGAAACAACACATGTTATACTCCTAATATACAGGAAAGAACTGGTTTCCATGGTAACCAACAGTTCATTGTTATATTTGTAATCTGCAGCGTGAAATCAAGTTGAGAATTACTACACAAACAGCATATATGTTATATTTCTAATAAATGGGAAAGAATTGTCTATATTACCTCATTCCGTTGAAAACAACTTGAGAATTTCCAATCATTTTTACTTTCTCTACACGTGCTATGTACATAGTGTTTAGAGAAGGTATTGTATTGTAACCAAAAATTCGATACCGAGATTTCACCGGAAATATATGTTTTAGGGTCCCCTATATATATATAAAAAAAAGCATTTTCACAAAAAGGTCCGTGTGTGTGTGAGTGTGTGTGTGTGTGTGTGTGAACGCGATAACTCAAAATCGAAAAGCCGGTAAAATACCAAACTTGGTATTTAAGTTTAGTATCTTCCAGGGATACGACACGAAGATTTTGAGAAAAATCCCCCCAACCCAAACTACCCTTTAGTGGAACATTTTTCGAAAATTTCGATTTTCTCAAAAATGGTTCTAACGATTTCGATTAAAGAATCATATATTAAAGACATTCACCTAACGAATAAAATGTATATCTTGAATTTTCTGGGAATAGCCTCTGAAGAGTAGTTTATTCTGGATGAAGTTTACAGAATGTTGAATGACTGCTAAACCCTAAGAGATGGACAAAAACTTACTACACAAGGAATGTAAAGCACGTTAAAACACACACTTTATGTTGTATACATTTTTTTCGTGAGTTTATCCTTTTTGAGACATTCCTGCTATGCAAAACATACTTTTCTCATACAAGAATTTGTCAATTGCTGTCCATACAAAGGAATCAGCTCTTGATTATCACTATGGTACTCCATTATTTCACTTCTTCTTGCAAGGAAGCAAGTAATAAGACTATTTCTGCTATTTTTTTCTGATTAGCATGAAGTAAATAGAAGTATAAGCTTTTTATGAATAATTTGTTGCAGAGGTGTAGAGAAAGTGATGTGAATGAGACACATAAGATGTTTCTATCTAGCTACCGTAGAAACAGTTCTTATCGTAATATTCCTAATCTACAGAAAATATTATTTTATATTAACAGGTTCCTTGGAAACGAACTTGAGTACGACTACACACTTTTCGATCTAGTTACTATGGAAACAGTACATGTTTTAATATACGGGAAAGAATTGTATTCCATGAAATCAACTTAAGGATTGCTACATACTTTTGTACCTAGTTTCCCTGGAAACAGTTCATATCGTTACATTCCTGAGCTACAGAAAATAACTGCATTAGGTTATTGACTGTTTCCATGAAATCAACTTGAGAAATGCTACTCACGTTTCGGCCTGGTTGCTATGGAAACAGTACACATGCTAGGTACGTAGTGTATGGAGAAAATATTGTATTGCACCCAAAATTTCGATACCAAGATTTTACCGCAAATGCATTTTAGGAAAAAGGTCCCTATGTGTGTGTGTCTGTGGACAGCATACCTCAAAAACGAAAAGACCGTTAAAAACCAAACTTGGTACTTAAGTTTGGTATCTCCCAAGGATGCGACACGAAGACTTTCAAGAAAATTTCCTCACACCCAATTATCCTTTACATAGAACGTTTTTCGAAAATTTTGATTTTCTCAAAAATCGCTCTAACGATTTTGATTAGAATATCATATATTAAAGATATTTACATGACAAAGGAAATGTACATCTTGAATTTTCTGGTAATAGCCTCTGAAAAATACTTTATTCTGGATGAATTTTACGGAAGTTTGCATAATTGCTAAACCGTAAGAGATGCACAAAAACGTACCACAACAAAATCTGTAGAGTATGTTAAAACACATAATTTATGTTATATACATTTTTTCGTGGAGTTGATCATTTTTTTAGATATTCCTTGTTTTTAGTTTCAGCTTTGAAAAATGTCTGCTTTTCTCATACAGGAATTTGTTTAGTCCTGTCCATACAAACACATGGTCATATGGTAACCAGCTTTTGACTATCATTTTAACCTATGGTATTCCCTTATTTCGGTTCTACTTACAAGGAAGCAAGTAATAAATAATGAAATGGAAGTACAAGCTTTTTAACAATAATTTGTTGCTGAGATGTAGAGAAAGTCATGTGAATGGTACACCTCAGATTTTATTTATGAGGAATAGGAAAGAATTGTATTATATTAACTGTTTCCATGATACCAACTTGAGAATTGCTACATTTGTTTCGATCTGGTTACTAAGGAGACAGTATATGTTGTTGATATGTTCTTTATGAATCTTTTGTCTGCCATCCTTGGGGGTTAATAAGCCTCAGTACAAAAATTGGCATTTGATGGTATTTTAGTTTTGAGTTATGCTGTCTTCTTTTTTCTAAAAATGCGTTATTTGTATTAGGGGATCTTAAAACATATTTCCGGTGAAATATCGGTATCGAATTTTTGGGTAGAATACAACACATTACCTATTATTTACGTTGCGCACTCGTATGTACTAGAGAAGGTAAAAATGTTTAACCAGCAAGGCTGTGCTCTGTTTCTATGGAAACGTTTTAAATTCTCGCCGTCTCCTCTCTATATAGATGCGATATTTGTTGTTACCATAGCAACAGAAACGAAACGTATTACGTACTTTGGTTTCAGGTGCGTGTTTGTTTACTATAGGTACATATATACTTGCTTTTGTTATTATTTTCGTTGGGATAAAGTTAGTTTAATAACTTGTGTTCCGTTTTATTTACCTTTAATTTAGATATGTAGGGACAATAAAGCAAGTACAGTGGACCGCGGATGTTAAACAAAAGAAGCGCGCCGAGTTAGTTTGTTAATGAAAAAGCCGAATTCATTTGCTAGACGTGCGTTTGTTTTGGATGCCGTTAATGAGAAAATGATCATCACAGGCAGAGCAGCGGATATGAGATTCCTTTAATTGGTCATTTGATAGTGCGCAGAGAGCTTTATAATCCAGCCTTTGTGGCGCATCCCCGATATGGAACAAATGCCGGATCTTAACAGAACGCTTTCAACTTTTCCACCAAACTCACTTAAAACTTAAATAAAATATTGGCAACACTGTTTTTGTATTGGATTAATTGTTTTTTCACACAAGCCGTGTGTAGGACAGGAGTTGGATAGGTAGAGTCAGACTGAAAAATTCAATGCCATAGCCGGGATTTGAACCACGGATCTCCCAGTCTCTAGCCGTGTGTAGGACAGGAGTTGGATAGGTAGAGTCAGACTGAAAAATTCAATGCCATAGCTGGGATTTAAACCACGGATCTCCCGGTCTCTAGCCGTGTGTAGGACAGGAGTTGGATAGGTAGAGTCAGACTGAAAAATTCAGTGCCATAGCCGGGATTTAAACCACGGATCTCCCGATCTCTAGCCGTGTGTAGGACAGGAGTTAAATAGGTAGAGTCAGACTGAAAAATTCAATGCCATAGCCGGGATTTGAACCACGGATCTCCCAGTCTCTAGCCGTGTGTAGGACAGGAGTTGGATAGGTAGAGTCAGACTGAAAAATTCAATGCCATAGCCGGGATTTGAACCACGGATCTCCCAGTCTCTAGTCATGTGTAGGACAGGAGTTGGATAGGTAGAGTCAGACTGAAAAATTCAATGCCATAGCCGGGATTTGAACCACGGATCTCCCAGTCTCTAGCCGTGTGTAGGACAGGAGTTGGATAGGTAGAGTCAGACTGAAAAATTCAATGCCATAGCCGGGATTTGAACCACGGATCTCCCAGTCTCTAGTCATGTGTAGGACAGGAGTTGGATAGGTAGAGTCAGACTGAAAAATTCAATGCCATAGCCGGGATTTGAACCACGGATCTCCCAGTCTCTAGCCGTGTGTAGGACAGGAGTTGGATAGGTAGAGTCAGACTGAAAAATTCAGTGCCATAGCTGGGATTTAAACCACGGATCTCCCGGTCTCTAGCCGTGTGTAGGACAGGAGTTGGATAGGTAGAGTCAGACTGAAAAATTCAGTGCCATAGCCGGGATTTAAACCACGGATCTCCCGGTCTCTAGCCGTGTGTAGGACAGGAGTTGGATAGGTAGAGTCAGACTGAAAAATTCAATGCCATAGCCAGGATTTAAACCACGGATCTCCCGGTCTCTAGCCGTGTGTAGGACAGGAGTTGGATAGGTAGAGTCAGACTGCAAAATTCAATGCCATAGCCGGGATTTGAACCACATATCTCCCGGTCTCTAGCCGTGTGTAGGACAGGAGTTGGATGGGTAGAGTCAGACTGAAAAATTCAATGCCATAGCCGGGATTTGAACCACATATCTCCCGGTCTCTAGCCGTGTGTAGGACAGGAGAGGATAGGTAGAGTCAGACTGAAAAATGCATTGCCATAGCTGGGATTTGAACCACGGATCTCCCGGTCTCTAGCCGTGTGTAGGACAGGAGTTGGATAGGTAGAGTCAGACTGAAAAATTCAATGCCATAGCTGGGATTTGAACCACGGATCTCCTGGTCTCTAGCCGTGTGTAGGACAGGAGTTGGATGGGTAGAGTCAGACTGAAAAATTCAAAGTCTTAGCCGGGATTTGAACCACTGACTCGTATGTTTCCCGGTAAAACACAAGGTGATCTCAAATTATTCTGAGATGACAACCCAATGGCGACTTACAATGTTGTAAGTACTTTAAGTCCCAGGATTCACAGTATAGCCAACTATTTTTCAGTCTGACTCTACCTATCCAACTCCTGTCCCTTACAGGGCTTGTGTGAAAAAACAATTAAACCAATACCAATTGACCATAAAGGTCCCGTGTGACAAAAGTATTTTAAAGCTGAAACTATTAATAACGAACATCTCAACGATCAACTCCACGAAAAATGTTTATAACATAAATTGGGAATTTTAAGGAGCTCTGCAAGTTTTTGTCTATCTTTTACGGTTTACCAGTTACGCAAAATCAGCAACATAAAAGAGGTACTTAGAGTCTATTGCTGGAAGACTCAAGATATTTGTCATATAAATATCTTTAATATACGGCATTTTAATCAAAATCATTATGAGTCATTTTTGAGAAAATAAAAATTTTCGAATTTTTTTCATGTAAAGGGTTGCTTTGGGTGGGTAGATATGTCTCGAAATCTTCGAGTTGCATCCCTGGAAGATACTAAACTTAAATACCAAGTTTGGTATTTTACCGACTGTTTATTTTTGAGTTATCGTGTTCACAGACACACACAAAGACGGGCCTTTTTCTAAACGCGCTTTTTTGGATTCAGGAGGTCCTAAAACATGTATTTCTGGTGAAATCTCGGTATGGCATTTTTTGGTGCAATACATAGTACGTGTAGCGAAAGTAAAAACTGGAGTACAAACTCTGAACCTTCCGAAGGTGCTACCACCAGAGTTATTGCTAAACAGTCATGACGCATAGTCAAAACTTAATTAAGGTAATACCAGGGCAGTAGTTCATCAACCTCCGATAGGTTATAAATAAAAGAACATTTCATAGAAAACAATAATTTTCTTACTAAAAGTTTTGTACACTTATGGTTACTGTTCAACATAATCACCGAAAAGATTGAGACATTTATCGTACCTGTGCACAAGCTTTGCAATATCCGCTTCAAAAAATGTTGCCGTCAATGATTTCAAATGAGCATTGACGTTGTTTTGAAGATCTTCGTACTTTACGACGTTTGCGGAGAGCCATTCAAAACAAACGAAGAGGAATGCTGACTTCAGAAATTGTGTTGATCCATGACAACGCTCGTCCACACAACCCTTCGGCTCCTTGAACAATTTCAATGGGACATTTTCGATCATCCACCGTACAGTCCTGACCTGGCGACTTTCACCTATTCTCTGAACTGAAGACGTGGCTAGGAGGGCAGCACTTTAAAACCAACGAAGATCTTCAAAACAACGTCAATACTCATTTGAAATCATTGGCGGCAACATTTTTTGAAGCGGGTATTGCAAAGCTTGTGCACAGGTACGATAAATGTCTCAATCTTTTCGGTGATTATGTTGAAAAGTAACCATAAGTGTACAAAACTTTTAGTAATAAAATTATTGTTTTCTATGACATTTCCTTTTATCTATAACATTTTATACCTATTTTAATCAAAACCATTAGAGCTATTTTTAAGAAAACCAAAATTTACGAAAAAGTATCCATGTAAAAGGTGGTTTGGGTTGGGAGGATTTTTCTCAAAATCTTCGGGTTGTATTCCTGGAAGATACTAAAATTAAACACTAACTTTGGTATTTTACCGACTTTCCGTTTCACGGACCTTTTTCTGAAAATGGTGTTTCTGAATACAGGGGACCCTAAACATATATTTCTGGTGAAATCTTGGTTTCGAATTTTTGGATGCAATACAATATGTTCTCTGCACACCATGTAGATAGTACGTGTAGAGAAAGTAAGAACGGCCCTAGTAGATTTAAGGAATATATATAATATGGCTCTCTTAGTTCATAAAAAGTGTGAATGAGAAACAGAGATTGAATCCGCCACTGACGCATACTTCCAGGTATACATTTTCGCCAACAAAAGCGGAATATCAAATGAATCCCTGGTAGAATTCTACAAAGTAAATACACATTTTTAGGGGGGAGGTGCTGAAAGAAGAGTTACACTCCGTTTGAACTTTACAGTTCCAGAGGCCAATTAGAAATTAAGGTTCGATTCGACATTTTGTATTCCCTCACAGAAAACTTTATCTGTAAGCAATAACTTCAAGAAATTCATTCCTGTATTGAAAAGGGGGATCTAGAAACGTTACGGTATTATATATAGGAGGGTGGAGAGAGGTAGGAGGGGTAGAGGAGAGGTAAGAAAAGATCTAAACCTCTTTTGAATTCAAAACAGTTCTCCAGTGAAACGTTTTATAAAGAGAGTTGGTTCTTTCAGACCGGGCGGTGCTTCTGTACCCAGTTTCAGTAACACGAGCTGAAAAATAAAGCAGATATGATGCTTCAGGACAGTCGAAATGAGATTTGCATTTTCATGTTTTAATTGCTTATGAACATATAGAAAATCCCGCCCATTTTTACTTTCTCTACGTACTATGTACATAGTGCATAGCGAAAGTATTGTATTGTACCCGAAAATCTGATACCGAGATTTCAGGGGAAATATATGTTTTAGGTTCCCTTGATTCCAAAACATCATTTTCAGAAAAAGGTCTGTGTATGACCGTTTTTCTGTGAACACAACTCAAAAACGAAAAGTCGTTAAAATACCAAACTTGGTATTTAAGTTTAATATCTTCCAGGGATGCCACATGAAGATTTTGAGAAAAATTCCCCCACCCCAAACTACCCTTTACATGTAACTTTTTTTCGAAAATTTTGATTTTCTTACATGACTAAAGATTTTGATTAAAATACCGTAAATTAAAGATATTTATGCGGCAAATAAAATGTATATCTTAAATTTCTAGGAATATTTGCTAAAGACCTCTTTTTGTGATTACATGTTCCTGAATTTTGCGTAACTGGTAAACCGCAAAAGATAGACAAAAAACTTGGTATACAAAACTTGTAGAGCTCGTAAAAGCACACAATTTATGTTACATACATTTTTTCGTGAAGTTGATCGTTTTTGAGATATTTCTTGTTTTTGGGTTCATCTTTAAAAAACATACTTTTCTCATGCAGCAATCTGTCAATTCCTGCCCATACAAACAAAAGAACTTCAGTCACATAGCAACCAGCTTTTGACTATCACTTTAACCTATGGTACTCCCTTATTTCGGTTCTACTTACAAGGAAGCAAGTAATACGACTATTTCTGATAATTTTTTTCTGGATTACAGTGATGTAATTAGAAACATAAGCTTTTTAACAATAATTTGTTGCGCAGATGTATAGAAAGTCATGTGAATGTAACACATCAGATTTTTACTTTATCTGCATGTACTATTTGCATAGTGTGTAGAGAAGGTATTGTAATGCACTCAAAAATTCAAAACCGAGATTTCACCGGAAATATATGTTCTTGGGTGCTGTATGTAAAACCAAAAACAATGAATATCCCAAAAGCGATCAACTCAACAAAAAGACATATGTCATAAATTGTGCGTTTTTGTGGGGTAAGTTTTTATCCATCTCTTACTGTTTAGCAGTTATACAACATTCCGTAAAATTCTTCCAGAATAAAGTAGTCTTCAGAGGCTGTTCCTAGAAAAGTTGAAATATACATTTTATTTGAAGGTAAAATATCTTTAAGAAACCATATTTTAATCGAAATCGTTAGAGCCATGTAAAGGATAGTTTGAGGTGAGGGGATTTTTCTCAAAATCTTCGTGTCGCATCCCTGGAAGATACTAAATTTAATGACCTCTCGTGGCTTGTTGCCATGGCAATTAATAAATGAATGTAAATTTAGCTTACATTACCAAATATGTGCACACAATTATTTACTTACATATCAAGTATTTCAAAAAAATGTTTTACCATTTCTGTTTGATCGCACTTATAGGCCTTAGAGGGAGTAAAAGAATAGTTTTAATTTGCAGCACAACTGAAAAATCATGAACGTTTCGAAAGCTCTAGTTATCACGTGACAAAAAACTTGTCAGCCAGGAACAAACAAACGGCTTGTAGATTTCACAGGGCTGTAAATAAAGCATTATTTATCACCTTGCTCCTTTATTTTCTACACAATTAAATCGGAGTAGGGAATGCAGGCGGTGTTGCCAGTAATTACAACAATGATCACGTGTTCCCCCCCTCTCACTTCCGGTTCCCTCCCGTTTCTGTCGGACCAATAAATCTTGCAGGGCTACCACATGCCCCGCGTAAAAAAATAGAAATGTGTACACGCACTGTATATGGACACAAACGAGCTAAAAGCTATTGAAATGGGCGTAACAGTCACACATACAGATTTGTGTGTTTTGAGATTGTAAAAATAAAACAGGTTTATTAGCTTCAGCATATTATCCGGCGGGAAAACGCAAAAGTGTTTCTTTAAAACGGATATAACTCACAAACTGCATATATTGGAGTATACAGGCATTTGATATCAGCGCGCCTTCCTTTACAGGGCGGAGGAAATTGTTTTTACTTTCTCTGCAGCAAATTATTGTTAAAAAGCTTATGTTTCTATTTGTTTAATGCCAATCTGCCAATTAGCAGAAATAGTCTTATTACTTGCTTCCTTGTAAGTAGAAGCGAAATAAGGGAGTACCATAGGTTAAAGTGATAGTCAAAAGCTGGTTGCTATGTGACTGAAGTTCCTTTGTTTGTATGGACACGAGTTGACAAATTCCTGTATGAGAAAAGTACAAGTTTTTTAAAGATGAACACAAAAAACAAGGAATATCACAAAAACAACTCCACAAAAAAAAATTATATAACATAAATTGTGTTTTTAATGTGCTCTACATTTTTTTGTGTGGTAAGTTTTTGTCAATCTCTTACGGTTTAGCAAAATTCTATAAAAATCATCAAGAATAAAGAGGTCTTTGCAGGCCATTCCCAGAAAAATCAAAATGTACATTTTGTTTGGAATCTAAATATCTTTAATATACAGTATTTTAATGAAAATCGTTACAGCAATTTTTGAGAAAATGGAAAATTTTGAAAAAAGTTTCCATTTAAAAGGTAGTTTGGGATGGAGGACTTTCTTGAAAATCTTCGAGTCACATCCTTGGAAGATACCAAACTTAAATACCAATTTTCGTATTTAACGGTATATTCGTTTTTGAGCTATGCTGCCGACATACACACAGACAGACACACACACATGGACATTTTTTAAAAATGTTTTTTTTTTATTCAGGGGGTCTCAAAACATATATTTCCTGTAAAATCTCGGTATCGTATTTTTGGGTGCATTACAATACCTGCTGTGTATACTATGCCTACAGTAGGTATAGAGAAAGTAAAAAATAACAACCTTAAAACATTTGTGGATCTTTAGTATACACACCATATCCCAAAGAAAATGGACTATTTGTAGTGCATATTTCTATTTTAAACAACAGCCAGTTTTCGTATATATATATTTTTTTTTTTGGGAAATAATATGCATAACATGGACTTCCACCCGAAACGAAAACTTTCCCTAAAATAGACAGGACTCCGGGTTATTCGGTGTCAGATTTGATCAAGATGCACTGAATATAACGTGACCTAGGTAGATTAGCTTACCAGCAATAAATGCAGTTAACTCTTCACGATGGAATCATGAACGAGAAATGGATGAAGAAAGACTGCGGTGAAAGAATAATAAAACTGCTGCTCTCTCGAAGCAGAAAAACCTCCCAGAAAGTTGTAAAGCTCTAGCTGGACAGTTAAGGAATTAAATCCCTAAGCTGTTTTACGGAAGGAACTGCGGATTGTCAGTGTACAGTTTTGCAGTGAAAGGAATTCACGTAACGTCAGATTTGGGGCTGCTGTGAAGGAAAAGCGCTTTAAAACCCGCGTGGTGTTTGTGGTAACGCTGGACCGCCCTCAAAAGATAGAGAGAAACAAAGACAGAAAATCCTACGACCAGATGAGAATCTCTTTTTTTGTGGAATTAAAATTCAGATTTTTCTTTTATAACACTTCTTTTTATTTTCTTCTCTTGTGCGGGCGCAAAGCGAAGAGGGAGAGAAATTACTGGAGCCTTCACCAGTTGGCAGCACTGAATGCGCAAAGTCACACGTTTTAATGGAGCCGTTGAAATAACAGTGACGCTCGCAAGTGCCTACTGAATATGAAGAACATGCACCACATACGGTGAGCAGGGAGGATGCGGCGACTTGCTGCTTTTAAATACACAATCTGTATACTTTCACTTTCTCTAGCGTGTATGTGCAATCTACATACAACATATTCACCGAAACATCCGATACCGGGATTTCACCGGAAATATATGTTTTGTTTGCCCCGAAGTAAAAAAAAAAGAGCATTTGTAAGACAAAAGTCAGTATTTATGCGTGTCCCCGTACAGCACATCTCAAAAAATAAAATACCGTCAAATTAAAATTCGTATGTAAGTTTAGTATTCTTCAAAGAAGGAATATGAAGATTTTTAGAAAAATTTCCCATCACAAACTATGCTTTATATGCATTTTTTTTTTCAAAATTATAGATTTTCTAAAATATAGCTGTAAATATTTTGATTACATATGTTTACATGCCAAATAGAATGTCTATCTTAAGACCTCTTCATTTTGAATGACTTTTTTCAATATGTTAAACCGTAAGAAATACATGAAAACTTACTGTACAAAAAATGTAGATACAAACGAGGGCCATTTTTTTCAACCTCCATTAGGCTATAAATAAAAGACAATTTCATAGAAAACAATTACTTTATTACTAAAAGTTTTGTACACTTATGGTTACTTTTCAACATAATCACCGAAAAGATTAAGACATTTATCGTACCCGTGCACAAACTTACTTTACGATGTTTGCGGAGAGGCATTCAAAACAAACGAAGAGGAATGCTGACTTGAGGAATTGTGTTGATCCATGACAACGCTCGTCCACACACAACCTATCGGCTCCTTGAACAATTTCAATGGGACATTTTCGATCATCCGCTTTACAGTCCTGACCTGGCACCCAGCGACTTTCACCTTTTCCCTGAACTGAAAACGTGGCTAGGAGGTCAGCACTTTCAAACCAACGAAGATCTTCAAAACAACGTCAATGCTCATTTGAAATCATTGGCGGCAACATTTTTTGAAGCGGGTATTGCAAAGCTTGTGCACAGGTACGATAAATGTCTCAATGTTTTCGGTGATTATGTTGAAAAGTAACCATAAGTGTACAAAACTGTTAGTAATTAAGTAATTGTTTTCTATGAACTTGTCTTTTACTTATAGGCTGTCGGAAGTTTAAAAAAAAAAAAAAACCCTCGTATCATCAGAACGACAATTTGTGGTACTTTTCTTTTTTGCAGACCTAACCAATTTCAAAGATCTTCCCTGTTGTAGGTTTCAGTTTTAAAATACTTTAACATTTCTCATGTGATTTTTCGTTTCATTCCTGTGTTTTATTTCTGGGCATGCAAAGATAACCGAATGGGAATTGTTCACATAGTGAGCAACTTTTAAACGATTTGACTATCGCTTTAGCCTAGTATACTCCCTTATTTTGCTTCTACTTACAAGGAAGCAAGTAATAAGACCTTTTCTGGTAATATTTATCTCGATAAGCGTGGAGTAGCAAGAAGAATAATTTGTTTGTGGATCAGGTAAAAAAGGGCATTCTTTGGAACACAAAGGATTTTGTAGTTAGTATTTTGAGTATGCTCCAGTATAGAACGCAATACTACACATCATCTTTGTTACATCTCTTGATACTAACAGGGAACGTCGAAGCACTAGATATCATTTTCTAAAGTGGTACGGTCGCACCTTGGCCAAGTGGTCGGACTATTCGCCTCTCTCCCAGATGTCCCGGGTTCAATCCCAAGCGACCGCACGTGAGATTTGTGGTCGACAAAGCGGCGCAGGGGATGGTTTTCTCCGGTTTCCCCCGCCATCTCATTCCACCGGGACCATCTCCTCATGTATCATCCGTTATTCTTTTATTTATTTCATGCTAATCGAGAAAAATTACGAGAAATAGTCTTTTCTTGCTTTATTGTAAGTAAAAGCGAAATAAGGGAGTGCCATAGGTTAAAGTGAAAGCCAAAAGCTGGTTGCTATGTGACTGATGTTCCTTTGTTTGTATGGACAGGAGTTGGTAAAATCCTGTATGAGAAAAGTATGTTTTCCAAAGTTGAAACAAAAAACAAGGAATATCTCAAAAACGATCAACTCCACAAAAAAAAAATGTATATAACATAAATTGTGTGTTTTAAAGTGTTCTATATTTTTTGTTTGTTAAGTTTTTGTCCATCTCTTACGATTTAGTAGTTATGCAAAATTCATCCACAATAAAGTAGTCTTCAGAGGCTATTCCCAGAAAATTCAAGATATACATTTTATTTGTCAGGTAAATATCTTTAATATACGATATTTTAATCAAAATCGTTAGAGCCATTTTTTAGAAAATCAAAATTTTCGAAAAAAGTTCCACGTAAAAGGTAGTTGGCAGTGGGGGCATTTTCTTGAAAATCTTCGTGTCGCATCCTTGGAAGATACCAAACCTAAATATCAAGTTTGGTGGTTAACTACCTTTTCGTTTTTGAGCTATGCTGCCCACAGATATACACAGACACACACACACACGCAGACAGACACACATAGGGACATTTTCTAAAAATACTTTTTTTTTTTTGGATTCTGGAGGCCTCAAAACACGTATTTCCGGTGAAATCTCGGTTTCGAATTTTTGGGTGCAATACAATACCTTCTCTACACACTATGTACATAGTACGTGTAGAGAAAGTAGTAATCTCTTACAGAGTTGTGGAAAAGGTCATGTGAATAGAACACATAGGAGTTTTTAGAAAAGGTCCGTGTGTATGTGTCTGTGAACAGCATAGCCCAAAAACAAACCGACCGTTAAGTTGGTATTAACATTTAATATCTTCCAAGAATGCGACACGACGATTTTCAAGAAGATTTCTCACCACAAACTGCCATTAAATCGATTTTTTTCAAACCATTTTGATTAAAATAACATATATTAAAGATATTTATATCAAGAATAAAATTTTGAATTTTCTGGGAATTGTCTCTGAAGACCTCTTCAATCCGGATGACTTTTGCATAGTTGGGAAACGTAAGAGATAGACAAAAATTTACTAGCAAAAAGTATAGATTTTATTGAAACACACAATTTATGTCGCATGAAATCTTTTTCCTTTTTTCTTAACTTGAGCACTTCCGAGATATTGCGTGTTATTGGTTTTAGTTTTAAAATATGTGAATGTTTCTCAAACGGGAATGTATAATTTGTTTTTCATCTGCTTTAGCACTGGCCATGCAAAGAACATTTATCTAGATTAGCATGAAGTGAATAGAAGAATAAGCTTTTGTTGCAGAATAGGTAATGAAAGTCATGTGAATGGTACACATTAGAGTTTTTCTATCATCTCACTTTAAACCTTTACGCGTTATACATTTCGTCATAGATATAAAGGGAATAGCGATAGTCAAATGTTTAACAACTGAATAACTCAACGTTCCATGCAATCATGACAAGACATGCATTATCGAAAGGAGTTTAAAATATTAAAAACCTGATGTCTTCCATTCACATGACTTTTTCTAGCATATCCATATACAAACTATTCTAATCGAATAAACATTAACAGAATTTGTCTTCTTACTTGCTCTTTTACTTTCTCTATACGCACTACATGTACATAATGTATAGAGAAGGTATTGTATTGCACCCAAAAATTCGATACCGAGATTTCACCGAAAATATATGTTTTGAGACACTCTGAATAAAAAAAAACAACACATTTTTAGAAAAATGTCGGTGTGTGTGTCTATATGCATGTCTGTCTGTCTATCTGTGTGTGTCTTTGGGCAGCATAGCTCAAAAACGAAAAGACCGTTAAATACCAAACATGGTATTTAAGTTTTATATGTTCCAAGGATACGACATGAAGATTTTGAGAAAAATTCCCCGGCCCCAAACTACCCTTTACATGGAACTTTTTTCGAACATTTTGATTTTTACAAAAATGTCTGTAACGATTTTGATTAAAATATCGTATATTAAATATATTTATCTGATAAATAAAATGTACATCTTGAATTTTCTGGGAATAGCCTCTGAAGACTACTTTATTCTGGATGAATTTTACGGAATTTTGCTTAACTACTAAACCGTATGAGATAGACAAAAACTTATTACACAAAAATGTTGAGCACGTTAAAACACACAGTTAATGTCATATACACATCTCTCGAGAGTTGATAGTTTTTGAGTTATTCCTGTTTTTTATTTCACTTTTAAAAACGTAATTTTCTTACACAGGAATTTGTCAACAGGTGTCCATACAAATAAAGGAATATCAGTCACATAGCAACCAACCTTTGACTATCACTTTAACCTATGGTACTCCCTTATTTCGCTTCTACTTACAAGGAAGCAAGTAATAAGGCTACTTCTGCTAATTTTTTCTCGATTAGCATGAAGTGAATAGAAGCATAAGATTTTTAACAATATTTTGTTGCAGAGTAATAGAGAAAGTCATGTGAATGGAACACATCAGATTTTTTTTTTCGCTGAGTTGACCCACATTTTTTCAAGCGGGACCATGCAAAGCGAACCGAACCTCAATTGTTTCACATAGTGGCCAGTTTTCAAAATATATGACTATCGTTTTAGCCTAATGTATTACTTTATCTCCCTTGTACATGCAAGGAAGCAAGTAATAAGATCGATTCTGCTAACGTTTATCTCGATTAGCATGATGCAAGTGAAATGGTTATCTTTTGGGACAGTACTTTGTGTATGGTACAGCGGTCTAAAGCCATGTGAATAGAACACATTAGATGTTTTCGTGTTTTTGAAATATTCCTTGCTTTTGGTTTTAGTAGTAAAATACTTACATTTTCTCATACGGAATTTATTAACCTTTGGCAATGTAAAGAACCGAATTATGAAATATGTTACTATCATTTTAACCTAGTGTATTCTCTTATTTCCCTTCTGCAAGCAAGCAATAAGAACTTTCTGATAATGTTTATCTCGATTAGTATGCATTAGATAGAAGAACAAGCTTTTTACTTTCTCTATACGTGCTATGTACATAGTGTATAGAGGAAGTATTTTATATCGATACCAATATTTCACCGGAAATACCTGTTTTAGGACTCCCTGAATCCAAAAAAAGCATTATCAGAAAAAGGTCCGTGTATATGTGTGTGTCAGTGTGTGTGTGTCTGTGGACAGCATACCTCAAAAACGAAAACACCGTTAAATACCAAACTTGGTATTTAGGTTTGGTGTCTTCTAAGGATGCGAGACGAAGATTTTCAAGAAAATCCCCCACCCCCAAGTACCCTTCACATGGAAAACATTTAGAAAATTTTGATTTTCTAAAAAAATGGCTATAACGATTTTGATTAAAATCCCGTAAATTAAACATTTTTATATATCAAATAAAATGTATATCTTTAATTTTCTGGAAATAGCCTCTGAAGAGCTCTTTATTCTGAATGAATTTTGCTAAATGTTGCTTAACTGCTGGGCGGTAGGAGATAGACAAAAACCTTACTGCACAGAAAATGTTTTTCTGATCAAAACAAAGTTATGTCATTTGCATTTTTGTTATGGAGGTAACCGTTTCCGAGATATTAATTTTTTTGGTTTCAGTTGTGAAGTACTTATACTTTTCTGAGACAGGAAGTGTCCCTTTTCCTTTTGTTCTACTCCTGGGCAAGTAAAGAGGCGATTTGCAATGACAATCGAATAACGACAGATTTTAAAACATTTGACTATCGGTTTAGCATAGTGCATTCCCTTATTCCCTTCACTTATAAGGAACTAGGTAATAACATTCTGCTAACATTTATCTTGATTAGAATTGTGTACAAAGAAGAATAATCTTTTTTCGGATGTTTGTAGAGCAGCTAGAGAAACTCATGTGAGTGTAACACATCAGATTTTTAACAATAATTTCTTACAGATTTGTAGATAAATTCATGTGAATGGAACACATTCGGATTTTCTTACAAATATTTTTAATGTAGGACATCTTGGATAAATGGATTTAAACGCATCTGAATTTGATTTGAAGAGCACTGCGTATTCCTGGTTGCGTAACTGTGTACTTATTTACTCTATGTACAAATTAATAATGTGATCTCCTTTTTGTCTTTCAGGTGCTGAAAAGGTGTATTTAGGATGCTTCATATGCCAAGGTAAGCTGAGTTAGTGACACTTCCAGACATTTATAACTTTGTATCCTACACTTTTTGTCTGTGTATTTAAACAACTTTCTATATACTATCAACAGCGACGTATTTAACGTGAGCATATAACAAGAACTCGATCCGGGTACTCGAAATTGCCGGACTGAAGTTTGACGCACATAGAATACAACTAGGCGTGGTCTCTACAACCTGTTGCACTATCTAGCATTACTCACCGCCTGGCCTCGTTCAGTTCCTGCCAGTAGGTAAACCAGTGAACTCAGAAGGAGAGCACAGATTGAAAACTGTTGAACATAGGAAAGGGTGGGCGTTAGACCCTGAACAAACTTGTGAATGTTTCAAACATATTTTGAGTGCCAGGAAACGGGCCTTTTCTTTCGATACAGTAAATATGTACCTTATAATTCTCTGCAACGAATTCTGAGTGAGTTTGGTTAATATAAGTTTATGGTTTTTTTGCAAATCTGTGCACGTTATCATTCTGGATTACTTCTATCAAGCTTTAAACTTTTATTTGACCTTTTTATTCACTAATCATATTGTAAAATATTCTTTTATGAATTACAGCAATGTATATAATGTCAATACTTGTAATGAGCTACTTTTAGAACAGTTTGTACCTCAAAGTGTGCATGTCTACGCTTTAAACCCCTCCCCACTAAGCTCTCTTTATACTGCTGACCACTATTTTGTGGGAATTTACCAGGCTAAAGACATAATCAAATATTTTAAAGCCGATCGATATGTGAACAATTGAAGTCTGGTTCGCTTTACATTTCCAGCACAACAAATGAAAAATGAAACGAAAGTGACTCCGTTTGAGAAGATGGGTAGTTTAAAATTGAAATCAACTCTGTTACAAAAACACATATAACGTAAATTGTGTGTTTTAAGATCTCATTTTTACTTTCTCTACACGTTATAGTGTATAGATGAAGTATTGTATTCAGCCAAAAATTCAAGATTTCATCGAATATACATGTTTTAGGACCCCCTGAATACAAAAAAGGGCATTTTTACAAAAAGGTCCGTGTGTGTTTGTCTGTGTACAGCATAGCTCAAAAACGAAAAGACCGTTGAATACCAAACTTGGTATTTAAGTGTCGTATCTTCCAAGGATACGACACGAAGATTTTAAAAAAAAATCCCTCCACCCCCAACTACCCTTTACACGGGACTTTTTTCGAAAATTTTGATTTTCTCAAAAATGGCTTTATCGATTTTGAATAAAATATCGTATATTAAAGATATTTACCTGAGAAGTAATGTGTATATCTTGAATTTCCTGGAAATAGCCTCTGAAGACTACTTAATCTGAAGGAATTTTGCATAACTGCTAAACAGTAAGAAATGGACAAAAACTTACCGTACAAGAAATGTAGAGCACATTAAAACACGCATTTTATATTATATACATTTTTATCGAGGAGTTGGTCGTTTTTTAGATATTCTTTGTTTTTGGTTTCAGCTTTGAAAAACTTATATTTTCTCATACAGGAGTAAGTCAACACCTGTCCATACAAACAAAGGAACTTCAGTCACATGGCAACCAGCTTTTGACTATCACTTTAACCTATGTTACTCCCTTATTTCGCTTCTACTTACAAGAAAGCAAGAAATAAAGACTATTTCTGATAATTTTTCTCGATTAGCATGAAGTAAATAAAAGAATAAGCTTATTAACAATAATCTGTTACACAGAAGTAGAGAAAGTCATGTGAATGGAACACATCAGATTCTTATGTTTAAGTTTCTATGTATATCTTACGGTTTACCAGTTATGGTAAATGCAGCAAAATTCATCTTCATAAACCATTCCCAGGAAATTGAAGACACACTTTTTATTTTTGATGGAAATAGCTTTAATATAGAGCATTTTGGGAAATGTTTCCATGTAAAGGGTAGTTCGTGTTGCCAGCATTTTTTGAAAATGTTTCTGTCACACATTAGTACCAAGTTTGATATTTAACGGACCCTCCGTTTTTGAGTTATCGTGTTCACAGACACACACGGACCTTTTTCTGAAAATATTTTTCTTTTTGGGTACGGGGGACCCTATTACTTGTATTTCCGTTGAAATCTTGGTATCCAATTTTTGAGTAGAATGCAATAATTTCTGTATACACTATGTATATGGTAAGTGTAGGGAACCATGCTAACTTCATATACCCAAGGTCGCGGGTTCAAGCCCGGCGGAGGACGATGGATTTTTTCGGGGATAAAAATCCTTAGCATGGCTTCCTTCGGAAGGGAAGTAAAGCTGTGGGTCCCGTGTCGTAGATTTACGGCACGTAAGAGAACCTCAAGCCTGATAAGAGAGGCCTCTGAGCAAAATTAAGCGATCTTTCACGCCCAATATAGAATGGGACGCTGAGAACCAAAGCAGTTAAAGAGCGTCCATAAATAACAGGCCATTTCCCTTTTTTTAGTGTAGAGTAAGTAAAAATAACTCACTTGATATTTAAGTTTAGATTCTTCCAGGGTAACGAAACGAAGATTCTGAGAAAAGTCTCCCCACCATACTACCCTTTACACGAAAAAAAAAAATTGAAAATTTTGATTTTTTCAAAAAATGGCTCTAACGATTTTGATTAAAATATCGTATATTTAAGATATTTACCTGACAAATAACATGTATAGCTTGAATCTTCTGGGAATAGCCTCGGAGTACCTCTTTATTCTGAATGAATTTTATTGAATTTTGCGTAACTGGTAAACTGTAAGAGATAGAAAAAACTTACCACACAAAATCTTTAGACGACGTTAAAGCACGCAGTTTATGTTATTTACATTTTTTCGTGAAGTTGAATGTTTTTGTGATAAGTTTCAACTCCTGGTCATACAAATAAATGAAGTTCACTCACATAGCAAACAGCTTTTAGATGATCTGACTTCGTTTTAGCCTATGGTATTCCCCTATTTCCTTGCTACTTTAATGAAGCAAATAATTAGACCATTTCTGATATTTTTTTTTCTCATTTAGTACCTAAAGTAAATAAGAGAATAAGTTTTTTTTAACAATAATTGGTTGCATAGAAATAGACAAAGCCATGTGAATAGATCTCATCAGATTATTTTATATTAAAAAAAATGTTAATTTTTTTGCAGTAAAACTGCAGTCTTCTTTTTTTAAATTATAAAGCGGAAAATCTTGCAACTGCAGTCAAATAAAACCCCGTCAGCATCAAAGTGTGCCATCACACCGCTTATTTTACTTGGACCCCTCATCCTTCACCACAGGCACATTTTACTACAGTCAAATGTAACCCCGTCAGTATCCAAACGTGTCATTACACCGTTTTTTTACTTGGACCCTCCCCATCCTTTACCACAGGCACATTTTACTACAGTCAAATGTAACCCCGTCAGTATCCAAACGTGTCATTACACCGTTTTTTTACTTGGACCCTCCCCATCCTTTACCACAGGCACATTTTACTACAGTCAAATGTAACCCCGTCAGTATCCAAACGTGTCATTACACCGTTTTTTTACTTGGACCCTCCCCATCCTTTACCACAGGCACATTTTACTACAGTCAAATGTAACCCCGTCAGTATCCAAACGTGTCATTACACCGTTTTTTTACTTGGACCCTCCCCATCCTTTACCACAGGCACATTTTACTACAGTCAAATGTAACCCCGTCAGTATCCAAACGTGTCATTACACCGTTTTTTTACTTGGACCCTCCCCATCCTTTACCACAGGCACATTTTACTGCAGACAAATGTAACCCCGTCTGTATCCAAACGTGTTATCGCACCAGTTATTTTACTTGGACCCTCCCCATCCTTTACCGCCTGCAGTCGCTGGGACTAGAACTCGTGACGTTAGGCTTTGGATGGATGGCCAGAGCACTTTGTATCGCACTAACGAGCACAGCTATCAAGTCGCTTCAGTTGTGGCGCCTGTGAAAGAGATATAAAATACTGATTGCAGAGTTAGAGGAAGAGCGGCACATGTAACAAAATAATTCTTACAATAGACGGCTAACGCATGAGATATTTTGCAGTACCTCTCTGGACAGGAATATCCACATTAGTGCAGCGATCTGCCGCCAGGTGGTCGACCAACGCCACGCAATACTGAAACCCGTCACTGTTGAATAACAGTTGAATCGACGCACAGGAATTGTTGAGCAGGTTTATTGTCACTACATCAGAGAGTAAGCACATGATATATTTTTACTTTCTCTAAACGTACTATGTACATAGTGTATAGAGAAGGTACTGCATTCCACCCAAAATTTCGATACCGAGATTTCACCGAAAATACACATATTAGGGTCCGTTATATCCAAAAGCGGTATTTTCAGATTGTGTCAGTGAACTCAAAAACGAAAAGTCGGTAAAATAACAAACTTTGAGTTTAATATCTGCCAGGGTTGCGACACGAAGATTTTAAGAAAAATCCCCCAACATAAACTACCTCTTACATGGAAAACATTTAAAAAATTGTGATTTTTCTCTATCGATTTTGATTAAAATATCTTGGGGGGTTTTAATGCACACCACGTTCGGGACGTGTAGGTGTATTTTAGCCCGAGTTTGGGAGCCAAGTATGAGGCGTTAGCCCCGTGCTCAAATGTGTGATGACGTTGGCGGTACTTAAAGATTCACTCCACTATCAGATGAGTAGATCTTATGTTGTGAAGATCTAGTACCGTTGAGGTGCCGCAGGTAGACTCAGCCTGTTTGATTCTCTCTCTCGGGGTGGAAACAACGTAGGGAGTGATCTTATGAAACTGCTCAGACATACGTTACTTTTCCTTCAATTTATTGTCACTAGAAGACACGAGACAAGCACTTTGCTGTACAACGTGCTAAGTCAGTTATTTACTGGGAGCTCTCTTTATCGACAATTCACACGTATTTTAGTTATAACTCTTTTCTCTTTGCGTTAGTTTTATATAATCAAGTCTAGATACGCGTCTATCCACTACTGAGGGCGCCGATAACTGTCTATGAGAGTTGCGTTGTTTAACTTGTAAGCCGATGTAACTAAGAGACAGCCGTGATGTGCGGCAATCTTCTCCTTATATAGCAAAATTGCTGTCATGGTGGCTTCTTTTTGATTCGTCAGAAAAGTCGCAAAACTGGAGTCGATATTACCCAAAATACATCATTTTCTTCCTAGGATGCAACATAACACCCACGTAACAAGTGTTATACAATGGAAAAATACTCTTTTCCAAACTAAAAGGGTCTTTACCGTCACACGTAGCTCGTACGTGCCCGGACAAAGGAGCATCTGCTAACAATGAAAACCTCTCATTCCACTTTCCAAGTTTGGCGTAAACGACTCTCAACTGCTCTTACTAAAAGCTGATTTTACACTCTTAATACGTGAAATAATCGAGTATTGATGCTGGTTAAATATAAACAATTAGTAAAAATGACAATGGCTGTAATAGAGAAGGCAACTAACGGTCTCGACCTATATTAAAGATACTTATAAGGCAATATTCACATTAGTGCCCCGTTCTGCCGCCAGGTGGTCGACCAACACCACGCAATACTGAAACCCTTCACTGCACACATCGCAGTGGAATTGTTGAGCGTTTATTGTTATCATATGAAAGAGTAATCACGTGACCAGAGGAAGGAATCAGATTTAATGCCGCGCGAGCTTTTCCTCACCGTTTTCATTAAAGTCACATTAATAATTCCATTCCCTGCAAATTCTCAATTAAGGACACGCGTCAGATTTATAATCCATTTCCAATAACGCGTTGGTCATGATATGTAGCCAATATTTTCACATCCCTGCGCTTCAAAGAGCCCTCTGCGCGCCCAAAACTTCACCCGAGCGTTTAGCGCTTCCCAAATTATACAACAACTCCAAGATTTAAGTTTTATTTTGGAATTTTACAACTTTAAACTACCAAACTGAAATGTTAGCCACACCTACTCCTCTCATCTAATAATATTACAGTAAATATTTAATATCTGTGGCTAGAGAAGATATTGCGTTACCGACTTTTGCTTGAAACACGTTTGGAGGACCCCTAAATTCGAAAAAATACCTTAAGTGTTCCATTCACATAACTTCCTCTTCATCTCTATAATAAATTCTTATCAAAAGCTTATACTTCTATTTACTTCATGCTAATCGAGAAAAAACTAGCAGAAATAGTCTTATTACTTGCTTCCTTGTAAGTAGAAACGCAATGACGGAGTATCATACGTTAAAGTGATAGAAAAGTATTATTTTCAAAGCTGAAACCAAAAACAAGGAATATCTAAAAAAGGATCAACTCCAGGAAAAAAATGTATATAACATAAATTGTGTGTTTTAACGTGCTCTACATTTTTTGTGTGATAAGGTTTTGTCCATCTCTTACGGTTTAGCAGTTATGCAAAATTCCATAAAATTCCTCCAGAATAGGGAGTCTTCAGAGGCTATTTCCAGAAAATTCAAGATATAGGTTTTATTTGTCAGGTAAATATATTTAATATACGAAATTGTAATCAAAATCGCTAGAGACATTTTTGAGAACATAAAAAAATTCGAAAAAAGTTCCATGTAAAGGGTAGTTGGGGTAGGGAATTTCCTTGAAAATCTTTGTGTGACATCCTTGGAAGATGCCAAAGCTAAATACCAAGTTTGGTATTCAACATGAAGATTTTCAAGAAAATTCCCGCACCCAAAACTACTCTTTACATGGAAAAAAACTCGAAATATTTGATTTTCTCAAAAATGGCTATAACGATTTTGATTAAAATCTCTTATATTTAAGATATTTACATACCCAACGAAATGTATATCTTGAATTATGTGAGAATAGCCTCTAAAGACCTCCTTATTCTGGATTCCTTTTTTTTTTAATTTTACATAATTGGTAAACAGTAAGCAGACAAAAACTTACTGTACAACAAAATGTAGATCATGTACATTTTTTCGAGGAGTTGATTGTTTTTTTAGATATTTCTTGTTTCAGCTTTGAAAAACATACTTTTCTCTTACAGGAATTTTCACTCGTGTCCATACAAACAAAGGAACTTCAGTCACATTACAACCAGCTTTTGACTATCACTTTAACCTATGCTACTCTCTTATTTCGCTTCTACTTTCAAGGAAGCAAGTAATAAGACTATTCTGCTATTTTTTTCTCGGTTAGTATGAACTAAATAAAGGCATACGCTTTTTAGCAATCATTTGTAGCAGAGATGTAGAGAAAGTCATGTGAATGGAACATATTAGAATTTTATAACTAGTAAACCGTAAGAGATAGACAAAAATGTTGGATCCCAAGCGACCGCATGTGAGATTTGTGGTGGACAAAGTGGCGCAGGGCGGATTTTCTCCGGGTTCTCCGCTTTCCCCCGCCATTACATTCCACCATGTCATCGCCTGCGGTGACTTTGTAGTAAACGTGTTCGCTATGGACTACCAAACACTGTTATATTCATGTTTTCTGTAGAGTTAACTGTTTCTAAGATATTCCTTCCTATTGTTTTTCAGAACTTTTCTCTTTTGTTTTACTCTGGACCATACTAAGGGAACCGAACATCATTTGTTTCACAGAGTGACCGACTATCGCTTTAGCCTAATGTACTTCAGTCCCTTGTACTTGAAAGTGCTAATAATGTTTATCTCCATGTATAACCTTTTGTAACAACAGTGTGTAGAGAAAATCATGTGAATTCAACACACACGATGTTTTTACATAGCGCATTACTTCAGAACCTCCCGTAATGACTCTGAGCATAAATCACGTTTCCCGAGTCCAAATATATCCATATTCTAAATTAGTTATCACCAAAATTAAAACTCTGATGTGCTCCATTCACATGACTTTCTCTACATCTCTGCAACAAATTGTTGTTAAAAAGCTTATGCTTCTATCTAGGTCATGCTAATCGAAATAAACATTAGCAGAAACGGTCTTATTACTATATCGGTAGTCAAATGTTTTAAAATGTGGTTGCCATGGGATAGAAATCTATTTGACAAGTTCCTGCTCCAACTTAATTATTTTCAAACTGAAACCAATAACAAGGATATCTTTAAAACGGTCAACTCCAGGAAAAACTGTATGTAATATAAATTGTGTGATTTAAGGAAATCTAATTTTTTTGTTTAGTACGTTTTTGTCTCTCTTACGATTTACTAGTTATGCAAAATTAATCAAAATTCATCCAGAATAAAGAGGTTTTCAGAGGCTATTCCCAGAAAATTCAAGATATACATTTTATTTGGTAAGTAAATACCACTAATATAAGAGATTTTAATCAAAATCGTTACAGCCATTTTTGAGAAAATCATAATTTTCGAAAAAACTTCCAGTTGGGGGTGGGGGATTTTCTTGAAAATCCTCGTTTCGCATCCTTGGAAGACACTCAGCTTAAATACCAAGTTTGGTTTTTAACGGTCTCTTCGTCTTTGAGCTATGCTGTCCGCAGACACACACACATGCACACACACACACACATGCACACACACACACGGACCTTTTTTCAAAACTTTTTTTTTGATACAGGGGACCCAAAACGTATATTTCTGGTGAAATCTTGGTATCGAATTTTTGGGTGCAATACAATACCTTCTTTATACACTATCTGCGGAGTACGTGTAGAGGAAGTAAAATGTATATTACGCAAATTGGGCGTTTTAATGAGCTCCCCATTTTATATTAAGTGAATTTTTGTGTATCTCTTACGGTTTACCATTATGGAAAATTCATTCAGAATAAGTATATATATTTATTACATGTTATTTTCATGTACATTTTTTATATATAAGAGATTTTTATAAAGATCGTTCGAGCTGTTTTTAATGAATCGAAATTTTCGGGAAATGTCCCATGTAAAGAGTAGTTGGGGTGGGGGGAATTTTCTTCAAAATCTTTGTGTCGTGTCCCTGGAAGATACTAAACTTAAATACCAAGTTTGTAATTTAACGGACTTTTCGTTTTTGAGCCATGCAGCTCAAAGATACAAACAGACAGACACACACGGACATTTTTTTTGAAACAGTGTTTCGGTATCGAATTTTTAGGTGCAATACAATGCCTTCTGAATATTCTGTGTATATAGTACGTGTAGAGAAAGTAAAAATTGGATAGGTAGAGTCTGACTGAATAATTCAATGCCATAGCCCGCATTTACACCACAGATCCCTCGGTCTTTAGCCGGTTGCTCTGACCACTGAGCTACCATGGCAACATGCCGACAGTCAGTAGTGGGATTCTACGCGGAGCAGCTCTCTCTTACCAGGGAGGTAAACCTCCGTGGCTCTTTCCATTAGGCCAATAGCTAGGTTACTAAAAAAGGCCCCCCCCCCCCTGCGGCGAGCAAACACACCGGGACGGAAGTGAATACCCACTTACGCGCGTCAACCCCGCAGGGAAGACTTGCGAAGAGCCTCGGTAGGGACGACAGCATCTTGCTTGTCGGCAACATTAAATTCCTCAACTGACTTCCGTATGTCCTCAGTGAACCACAATAGCGACATACACTGTAAAACGGTTAACAAAAACTGTAGCATTATTAAATACAGTTTGGTTATTACCTCTCTTGCAGTGTCTGATTTCAAGTAAGTATTACCTTTCAGCACGCCTGGTTATGTTTCCTATTTTTACTTTCTCTGTGCGTACCATGTACATAGTGTATAGAGAAGGTATTGATTGCACTCCACCCAAAAATTCAATACTGAGATTTCACCGGAAATGTTTTGGGTCCCCTTTATCTAAAAAAAACATTTTCGAGAAAAGGCTCATGTGTGTGTGTGACCGTGTGTCTGTGAACACGATAACTCGCAAAACGAAAAGTCGGTAAAATACCAAACTTGGTATTTTAGATTTTTACCTTCCAGGGATGCTACACGATGATTTTGAGAACAATCCCCCCACCCCAACTACCCTTTACATGGATTTTTTTCGAACATTTTTATTTTCTCAAAAATGGCTGTAACAATTTTGATTAAAATATCGTATATTAAAGATATTTACCTGACAAATAAAATGTATATCTTGAATTTTCTGGGAATAGCCTCTGAAGACTACTTTATTCTGGATGAATGTTACGAATTTTGATTAACTGCTAAAGCGTAAGAATTGGACAAAAACTTACCAAACGAAAAATGTAGAGCATGTTAAAACACACAATTTATGTTATGTACATTTTTTTGTGGAGTTCATCGTTTTTTAGACATTCCTTTTTATTGGTTTCTGCTTTGAAAAACTTACACTTTTTCATACAGGAATTTATCAACTCCTGTCCATACAAACAAAGGAACTTCAGTCACATAGCAACCAGGTTTTGACTATCACTTTAACCTATGGTACTCTCTTATTTTGCTTCTATTTACAAGGAAGCACGTAATAAGACTATTTCTGCTATATATATTTTTTCTGATTAGCATGAAGTAAATAATAGTATAAGCTTTTTTAGAAGAAGTTGTTGCAGAGATGTAGAGAAAGTCGTGTGAATGGAACACATCAGATTTTCTTCAGGTAATGAACCGGTACTTAACTCGGGTTAAAGATGTTAAATCCGCGTTTTGGTAAAATAACTGTTTTATTAACCAAAGTAATGATTGCAAACTCGGTTAAACCTTATAGGACATTTTCGTGGTTAATGAAGCAGGAAAGAAACATGGCGTCGCAGCGAATAAGAGAGATAGTTATGGACAACAGCAATAATGTATAAAGGAGAAATGATAAATATTGTGGTACGAGAGAAACAAAAGGCACTGGAAAATTCAGATAATGATCAATATGATGCACCACTTTAGATGTTTATTTTTGGTTTTAGTTTATCGTTCGGCATGACCAACTAAGCTCAAAGACGCTAAGCTAAAAAATTCTGATGTGTTACACTCACATTACTTTCTCTAGCTACTCTACAAACAAACGTCTTACAAAAGACAAATCTTCTTTCAACACCACTCTAACTGAGATAAACATCAGCAGAATTTTGTTACTTAGTTCCTTATAAGTAGACTGGAACTAAGGGAATTATCTAGGCTAAAGTGAAAGTCAAACGTTTTAAAAACTGTCGTTATGTGATTGTCATTACAAATCGTCTCTTTGCTTGGCAAGGGGTAGAAGAAAAGAAAAACGAACACTCCCGTCTGTGAAAAATATAAGTACTTCACAACTGAAACTAATACTAAGGAATAACTCTGAAACGGTAAGTTCCACGAAAATAATGTTAATGACCTAACTTGTGTATTTTAACGAGATCTACATTTTTTGTAGAGTAAGTTTTATTCTATCTCTTACGGTTTACTAGTTATTATAAATTAAGCAACATTCATCCAGAATAAACAGGTCTTTAGAAGCTATTCCCAGAAAATTCAGGATATACATTCTATTTGTGATAGGAATGGCTTTAATATGTGATATTTTAATCAAAATCGTTAGAGCCATTTTTAAGAAAATCAAAATTTTCGAAAAAAGTTCCATGTAAAGGGTAGTTGGGGATGGGGGGATTTTCTTAAAAATCTTCGTGTGCATCCTTGGAAGATACTGAACTTAAACACCAAGTTTGATATTTAACAATCTTTTCGTTTCTGAGCTATGTTGTCCACAGACAGACAGATAGACACACACTCACATGGGCCTTTTTCTGAAAATGTTCTTTTTTTATTCAGGGGTCTCAGTATTGATTTTTGGGTGGAATACAACACTTCATCTACTCACTATGAATGTGTAGAGAAAGTAACAAATCTGATTTGTTCCATTCACATGACTTTTTCTACATCTCTGCAACAAATTCTTCTTAAAAAGCTTATGCTTCTATTTACTTCATACTAATTGAAAAAACAAAAAACAGAAATAGTCTTATGATTTGCTTCCTTGTAAGTAGAAGCGAAATAAGCGAGTACCATAGGTTAAAGTGATAGTCAAAAGCTGGTTGTTATGTGACTGATGTTCCTTTGTTTGTATGGATAGGAATTGACAAATTATCGGATGAGAAAAGTGTATTTTAAAAATGAAACCAAAACAAGGAATATCTGAAAAATGATCAGATCTAAAAAATATGGCTATTACATCATTTGTAAATTTTAACGAGATCTACGTTTTGTATAAGGCAAGCTTTTGCCTATCACTTGCGGTTTACAAGTTACACAAAATTCAGCAAAATGCTTTCAGAATAAAGAGGTCTTTAGGGGCTATTCCCAGAAAATTCAAGATATACATTTTATCATTTAAATATCTTTAATATAAGATACTTGCTCATTTTTGCGGAAATCCAACGTTCTATGTAAGGGGTAGTTGAGAGTTGTTGAAAATCTTCGGTTTGGGTTATGCTGCCCACATACACATAGACATAAATAGACAGATAGACAGACTGACACGCACACGGACATTCTTCTAAAAATGCTTTTTTGATTCCAGGGGTCTGAATACATATATTTCCTGTGAAATAGTACGTGTACTGAAAGTAAAAAATAATGTTTATCTCAAATTGCACAGTAAAATGTTAAATGTTAATAAATAATAAAAATAGATTGTTACGGAATGGGAAGAGAATGCCATATGAATGTAACATCAGAATTGTTTTTTTTCTCGAAATAGTTTTCGCATTATTATTAATTTGCTTTGCGTACGTTTAAATTCTCCTTTGATGCAAGGCGATAAAAGAGTGAAATTCTCAAAGTGGAATTTTCTTGCATCCTTTCCTATCGAGAATTTAATTTTGTTTCGCCAAAGTGGGGAGAAAAGAGAAGTTGTTATGTTGGTAAAAGTGGCGCTGAAAGCGCAATGAAAAATTAAAGAGGCACCTGGTACGCATAGAGAAGTGATTCATAATGCGAATTAAGTTGGTGCTGTGCGTGTTGCATAAGGAGAGAGTCTTGTTAGGCGGTCGAGTAACCAGCTTGCGGTACAAAATATGAACCATTAAAACCTTATCTTTATTCCTTACCCAAATACATTATCTTCCCTAGAGACGAAACCTAACACCGTAAATTGCGTTTATTTAGCTTTCAACATTTTCTGCAGCTTCTCTAATATTGCTTATTCTACCACGTGTGTATAATGTAGGACAGGTAGAGGAAGTCTTGATGGCAATTTTACTTTGTCTACACGTACAATGTACATAGTGTATAGAGAAAGTATTGAATTGCACCTGAGATTTCACCGGAAATAGACGTTTTAAGGTCCTCTGTATCCAAAAGAAAAAACCTGATGTGCTCCTTTCACATTATTACTTTCTCTACACGTACTATGTACATAGTGTATAGAGAAGGTATTGTATTCCACCAAAAAATTCGACACCGTTAAATACCAAACTTGGAATTTAAGTTCAAAATCTTCCAAGGATGCGTCACGAAGGTTTTCAAGAAAATCCCCCACCATACATTTTCACATGGAAACATTTTCGAAAATTTTTATTTTCTAAAAAATAGCTAACGATTTTGATTAAAATATCATATATTAAAGATATGTACCTGACAGTAATATGTATATCTTGAGCACATTGAGACACACAATTTATGTTACATACATTTTTTAGTGGAGTTGATCGTTTTTAAGATATTCCTTGTTTTTGGTTTCAGCCTTGAAAAACGTATACTTTTCTCATACAGGAATTTGTCAAGTCTTGTCCATAGAAACAAAGGAACTTCAGTCACATAGCAAGCAGCTTTTGACTATCACTTTAACCTATGGTACTCCCTTATTTCCGTTCTACTTACAAGGAAGCAAGTAATAAGACTATTTCTTCTAATTTTTTCTCAATTAGCATGAAGTAAATAGAAGCATAAGCTTTTAAACAATAATTTGTTGCAGAGATGTAGAGAAAGTCATGTGAATGGATGACATCAGATTTTTTTTTTACAATTACTCTGTTCTCAGAATTAGTACATATTAATTATACAATTGATTTATACATGTGTTTAATTTAGATATCTATGGATTTAATATATTTACAAAACTCGGTAAATGTCAGAATATTAGCTGTAGATTAGTCACAGGCCAGGTTTCTCCATTCCAAATAATGTATATTCTTAATATATATAAATTTTATTGACAATTCCTTGTTCTTGACTTTAATTTTATACTACTTAAATTTTTGACAAGCGGGAAGGCAGCTTTTTTATGTCTCTTTTGTTTTACTTCCGGGAATGCGAAACAGAACCAAATATCAATTTTTACTTTCTCTAGCCCATATGTACAATGTACATAGGGATAAAGAAGGTATTGTAATTCACCCAAAAATTGGATACCGAGATTTCACCGGAAATATATGTTTTCGGGTCTCTTGATTCCGAGAAAATCATTTTTAAAAAAAGGTCCGTGTGTGTGTGTCTGTGGACAGTATAGCCCCAAAACTTAAATACCAAACTTGGTATTTAGGTTTAGTTTCTTCCAAGGATGCGACACGAAGATTTTGAGAAAATTTCCTCTCAAAGTACCGTTTACATGGAAAACATTTCGAAAAATGTTATTTTCTCAAAAGTGTCTGCAACGATTTTGATTAAAATCTCTTATATTAAGGATATTTATATGAAAAAAGAAATGTATAGCTTAAATTTTCTGGGAATAGTCTCTGAAGATCTCTTTATTTGGGTTGATCTTTGTTTAATTTTGCATAACTGGTAAACCGTAACAGATATACAAAAACTTACTACATAAAAAATGTAGATCTCGATAAAACACAAGATTTATGTTATATACATTTTTTTTCGTAGAGTTGGTCGTTTTCGAGATATTCCTTGTCAATGTTTGGCCACGCAAGGAAACGGGAGTTCAGTCCCATAGCAACCACATTTTAAAACATGTGACTGTCGGTTTATCCTAGTGTATTCCCTTATTTCCCTTCTACTTGTAAGGAACTAAGTAATAAGACTGTTTCTGTTAATGTTTATTCGATTAGCAAGAAGTAGATAGAAGAATAAGCTTATTAAAATAGTTCATTACAGAGATTAGAGAAATTCATGTGAATGGAGCACATAAGATTTTTCTTTGTAAATTGGATTTTTTTTTCTCGTAGTAGAATTTCTTTGTGTAATTTATGGAATCTCAAAACTGGAAATGTCGTGTGGAATACAGTACCTTCTCTGTTTAATAAAGGAAAATGAAACAGAACCATATTTGTGCTGTTACGGTTTTAAGCTATTAACACATTTCATAAATTAATGTGACCCAGAAATAAACTTTTGCATATCGCAAAAGCCTTTCAGCATTATCACCTCCCTTAGGCTAGAGTACAATAAAAATAAATTTAGTGAGGGTTGACATTTTGGAGCCCCCGAGGGCTCGGGTGGTTAAAAAAAAAAAAACTTTGTGAATATTTCGCTAATATCCATATAACGTTGGGTAAGCGCTTTTTGAACAAGTCTGTAATTTTTGTCGCTGGCTAAGAGAGTTTGTAGTTCCCCAAGGTGGTCCCAGAGGGCATCAGTGACGCCCCGAAACCTCGGAACCTTACCTAACTCGTGCGTCTGTCCAAAACTTCGTGTTCTAACTTTCCCCCAAGTCAATGGAGCCGTAGAGAAAAGTTGTAAAGCAGAAATACTGGCGCTCTCTGGTGTTCCAGGCAATCGTACCTGATTAGCGATAGCTTTTTGTTTCTGCTCTCCTTGTTGCCATGGCTGCACGCCACAAATGTGTAGAATTCAATTGTTTGTAATACTTCTTGTTGCCCTGGTAACAGTCAGCTGCAGGCCACAAATGTGTAGAATTCAATTGTTTGTAACACTTCTTGTTGCCATGGTAACAGTCAGTTGCAGGCCACAAATGTGTAGAATTCAATTGTTTGTAATACTTCTTGTTACCATGGTAACAGTCAGTTGCAGGCCACAAACTAGCATAATGTGTAGAATTCAATTGTTTGTAATACTTCTTGTTGCCATGGTAACAGTCAGCTGCAGGCCACAAACTAGCATAATGTGTAGAATTCAATTGTTTGTAATACTTCTTGTTGCCCTGGTAACAGTCAGCTGCAGGCCACAAACTAGCATAATGTGTAGAATTCAATTGTTTGTACTACTTCTTGTTGCCATGGTAACAGTCAGTTGCAGGCCACAAACTAACATAATGTGTAGAATTCAATTGTTTGTACTACTTCTTGTTGCCATGGTAACAGTCAGCTGCAGGCCACAAACTAGCATTATGTGTAGAATTCAATTGTTTATAATACTTCTTGTTACCCTGGTAACAGTCAGCTGCAGGCCACAAACTAGCATTATGTGTAGAATTCAATTGTTTGTACTACTTCTTGTTGCCATGGTAACAGTCAGTGGCAGGCCACAAATGTGTAGAATTCAATTGTTTGTAATACTTCTTGTTACCATGGTAACAGTCAGCTGCAGGCCACAAACTAACATAATGTGTAGAATTCAATTGTTTGTAATACTTCTTGTTGCCTTGGTAACAGTCAGCTGCAGGCCACAAATGTGTAGAATTCAATTGTTTGTAATACTTCTTGTTGCCATGGTAACAGTCAGCTGCAGGCCACAAACTAGCATAATGTGTAGAATTCAATTGTTTGTAATACTTCTTGTTGCCATGGTAACAGACAGCTGCAGGCCACAAATGTGTAGAATTCAATTGTTTGTAATACTTCTTGTTGCCCTGGTAACAGTCAGCTGCAGGCCACAAATGTGTAGAATTCAATTGTTTGTACTACTTCTTGTTGCCATGGTAACAGTCAGTGGCAGGCCACAAATGTGTAGAATTCAATTGTTTGTAATACTTCTTGTTACCATGGTAACAGTCAGCTGCAGGCCACAAACTAACATAATGTGTAGAATTCAATTGTTTGTAGTACTTCTTGTTGCCATGGTAACAGTCAGCTGCAGGCCACAAACTAGCATAATGTGTAGAATTCAATTGTTTGTAATACTTCTTGTTACCATGGTAACAGTCAGCTGCAGGCCACAAACTAACATAATGTGTGGAATTCAATTGTTTGTAATACTTCTTGTTACCATGGTAACAGTCAGCTGCAGGCCACAAACTAGCATAATGTGTAGAATTCAATTGTTTGTAATACTTCTTGTTACCATGGTAACAGTCAGCTGCAGGCCACAAACTAACATAATGTGTAGAATTCAATTGTTTGTACTACTTCTTGTTGCCATGGTAACAGTCAGTGGCAGGCCACAAATGTGTAGAATTCAATTGTTTGTAATACTTCTTGTTATCATGATAACAGTCAGCTGCAGGCCACACACTAGCATAATGTGTAGAATTCAATTGTTTGTAATACTTCTTGTTGCCATGGTAACAGTCAGCTGCAGGCCACAAACTAGCATAATGTGTAGAATTCAATTGTTTGTAATACTTCTTGTTGCCATGGTAACAGTCAGCTGCAGGCCACATACTAGCATAATGTGTAGACTTCAATTGTTTGTAATACTTCTTGTTGCCATGGTAACAGTCAGTTGCAGGCCACAAACTAGCATAATGTGTAGACTTCAATTGTTTGTAATATTTCTTGTTACCATGGTAACAGTCAGTTGCAGGCCACAAACTAGCATTATGTGTAGAATTCAATTGTTTGTAATACTTCTTGTTGCCATGGTAACAGTCAGCTGCAGGCCACAAACTAACATAATGTGTGGAATTCAATTGTTTGTAATACTTCTTGTTGCCATGGTAACAGTCAGCTGCAGGCCACAAACTAGCATTATGTGTAGAATTCAATTGTTTGTAATACTTCTTGTTGCCATGGTAACAGTCAGCTGCAGCCCACAAACTAACACAATGTATAGACTACAATTATTTGTAATACTTTTTGTTGCTACAAGTAAGCCGTACGAGATAGACAAAAAATTACCACACAAAATATGTAGAGCACATTAAAACACACAATTTATATTATGTAATTATTTTTCGTGAAGTAGATCTCTTTTGAGATATTTTTTGTGTTAGGTTTCAACTTTAAGAAACATACTTTTCTCATACAGGAATGTGTCAACTCGTGTCCATACAAACAAAGGAACTTCAGTCACATAGCAACAGCTTTTGACTATCACTTTAACTTAAGGTACTCCCTTATTTCGCTTTTACTTATAAGGAAGTAAGTAATGAGACTATTTCTGCTAATTTTTTCTCGATTAGTTGGAAGTAAATAGAAGTCTAAGGTTTTTAATAATATTTTTTGCAAAGATGTAGAGAAAGTCATGTGAATGGAACACATCAAATTTTTACAGTAATGTCAATGTTGGAATATGACTATAGGAAGGTTGCAAGGAATTGAGAATTCAGATATCCCGTGCAGTAATTTTACCAATCCATTAAACACAGAGACAGGTCGGGGGCTGAATCTGAAATTCAAGTAGATGGTATAATACATGAACACACGCTCGCAAGGAGTAGAAGAAGAGGGCAGATACAGCATCCGGTCGGCATCATCAACACTCAAATTCCAAAAATTCAATAGCTCTAGCGTGAAACACGAGAAGATAGATATTTGTAACTCTCAGCTGTTTTATGACAACCAAACGCTTTTGTAATATCAAGAAAGTCTTATATATAACACTCAGCGTAGCGTGAAATAAAAATCTGATATACTACACTCACATGACTTTCTCTAGCTGCTCTACAAACATCCTACAAAAGATTATTCTTCTTTCTACACAATGCTAATCAAGATAAATATTAGCAAAATGTTCTTATTACTTAGTTCCTTGTGAGTAGAAGGGAATAAGGAATGCGCTATGCTGAAATGATTTGTCAAATGTTTTAAAAGCTATCGTTATGCAATTGTCATTGCAAATCGCTTCTATGCTTGGCCAGAGGTAGAACAAAAGGCAAACGGACACTTCCTGTCTGAGAAAAGTTTTAAGTACTTCACAATTGAAACCAATAACAAGGAATATCGCGGAAACGGTTACCTCCACAACAAAAACGTAAAGGGCATAAACTGTGTGTTTTGTCGTGATGTACATTTTTCGTGAAATTCAAAGTTTTTCAAAGCTGAAACCAGAAACAATGAATATCTCAAAAACGATCAACTCCACGAAAAAAATGTATGTAACATAAATTGTGTGTTTTAACGTGCCCTACAGGTTTTGTGTAGTAAGTTATTATGTATCTCTTACGGTTTACCAGTTATGTAACATTCAATAAAAATCATCTAGAATAAAGAGGTCTTTTGAGGCTTTTCCCAGAAAATTGTAGATATACATTTTATTTGTCATGTAAATATCTTAAATATAAGAGATTTTAATCAATAAGGGATTTTTGAGAAAATCAAAAGTTTCGGAATTTATTCTATGTAAAGGTTAGTTGATGGTGGGAAGATTTTCTTGAAAATCTTCGTGTCGCATCCTTGTAAGATATCGAATTTAAATACCAATTTTGGTATTTAGCGGTCTTTTCCTTTTTGAGGTATGCTGCCCTCAAACACACACACACACACACACACACACACACACACTCGGACATTTTTTCTAAAAATGTTTTTTTTTTGAGTCAGGAGATCTCAAAACATGTATTTCCGGTGAAAGCTCGTTATCAACTTTTCGGGTGGAATACAATACCGTCTCTATACACTATGCACATAGTACTGTAGAGAAAGTAAAAATACAAGACTATGTATAGATTTGGATACCCAGAACTGAAGTGTGGAACTATTCTGGTGGAATATTTAAGAAGCGACCCCTGGCGCCGTTTCTTGGCGACAGACGCTCGACGCAGTTTTATCCTCCGAACGATTTCTGCATACACTCTTTTGTTGTGCCAACGTTTCTTATTTCTTCCTCGTGCGCGACGGTTTGTGATCGAGCGGTCAAAGAGCTTAGTATCGGCAGATACAACATTACAGCCTCATGGAATATAGATGCTGTATCAGTGCTATTCTGCACGAATAGGGGAATAAAACTATCATGTACCTGGCACAGCGGGAAAATCATATTCTCTTGATGATTCATAAAATAAACAGAGATTTAGCGAGGTAACGTATTTGGCTTGCATTCGGGAGGTTATGAGTTCGTATCCCGCTGCCTGCCTTCCGAACACATGTTTTTCTTGGGTATCTCCGCGTCACCAGCCGAGAACTTCCCTCAACTGTTCATCTGGTTAGTCTATTTCAACCGTCGGACGTCTTCTCGCTGTATTGCAGTGGACAGGCTTTGCTCACTTTAGAACCAAATAAATAATAAATACACAAATAATGTGGCCGCGTCGTGGCGGTCCGGATTCAATCCCAAGTGACCGCGTGTGGGATTTGTGCTGGACATAACGGTGCAAGAGTCGGTTTTATCCGGTTTCCTCCGCTATCACATTCCACCGGTGCTCCATCTTCATTCAAATGCCAGCGGCTACGGTGCCATTTTTAGTAAAAGTGAGCGTTAAATACAATAAAAATTAATAAGTATACAAAAATGTACAAAGCTGTCCGTAGTGTAAATACCATTTAGTTGTGCCGCCACATCAAAGTTAGTACCGCAGCTCCACGCATGCGCACTAGTCTCTCTGGTTCATTGTCTGACCACTGACGTCATATCGTGTTTTATTTACAGCAGTTACTGATCATTCAAAATGTTTAGGACAATTGCTGATCCCGCCAACTGAACGATGAACGATCAACGATGAGCGATGAGCGATGAACGATGAACGATGAACGATGAACGATCAACGATCAACGATCAACGATCAACGATCAACGATCAACGATCAACGATCAACGATCAACGATCAACGATCAACGATCAACGATCAACGATGAACGATCAACGATCAACGATCAACGATGAACGATGAACGATGAACGATGAACGATGAACGATGAACGATGAACGATGAACGATGAACGATGAACGATGAACGATGAACGATGAACGATGAACGATGAACGATGAACGATGAACGATGAACGATGAACGATGAACGATGAACGATGAACGATGAACGATGAACGATGAACGATGAACGATGAACGATGAACGATGAACGATGAACGATGAACGATGAACGATGAACGATTTCGTATCTTACTATATTTACATCTATTTATGTAAATATTGGAACTAGTTCTGGTGTGATGAAGATGAATTTCATAACACAGATCGTATTTATGACTGTTTTTCTTAGCAAATAGGAGGCATTGGAACACAAACAATGAGGTCAAAGTTAAAACACGCAACTTAATAAAGGTTTACAATGAGTTCTGGGGGCTACACCACATAAAATTCGAATTGCCTTTCTCTGTAATAAAAGTATCTATCTAGCTAAGGCATGGTTCCCCCAAAATAAAATACCATAACTCAAATGGCTATGGATTTGTCCATAATAAACTAATAATAAAACATTGGAAGACACATGATTTTTTAAAACACCTAACATAAATGTACCTCTGCTCACTTTGTTGGCGATATAATTAATATGTGAACGCCAACCTAATCAGGTTCGAAATGAATGCCTAGAAACTCTCTACTAGTTTGAGTTAAAAAACAGGAGAACTTATATTAAAATTGAGGTCAGTTGTTTTGTTTTCATTGAGAACAAGACTATTGCATTTGCACCATTTATCGATTTTTTCAGTAAGTGCATCAAGTTTATCGTGCAGACTGGCATCAGAATTGACAGAGATATTTACTGCCAAATCGTCCGCATACAAATATGTTTCTAGGCAACCATCTCGGATATTAAATAGGAGGTCGTTAATATAAATTATAAAAAATAAAGGGCCGAGCACAGAACCTTGTGGGACACCATGCTTAACTAATCTAAAACCAGAGTAACTACCATTTATACAAACAGACTGATATCTATTACAAAAATAACATTTCATAAAATTCAAGCTTTTGTTACTATAAACCATAAAATTCTAATTTCTTAAACAACATTTCATGAGATAAAGTGTCAAAAGCTTTTGTTACTATGAACCATAAAATTCTAATTTTTAAACAACATTTCATGAGATAAAGTGTCAAAAGCTTTTGTTACTATGAACCATAAAATTCCAATTTCTTAAACAACATTTCATGAGATAAAGTGTCAAAAGCTTTTGTTACTATGAACCAAAGCACCTTGATCAAGACATTTAAAACATTTTGTCATAAATGCAATTAGAGCACCAATTGTGCTGCAAGAAGATCTAAAGCCAAATTGGCAATTGGTAAATAACGAATTTTCATTAAAAGAGTGTGTGATTTGTTTATTTAAAATAATTTCAAAAACCTTTGACATAATTGGCAATATACTAATAGGCCTATAGTTTGAGCAATCAGATGTGGCCCCCTTTTTATAAATAGGAATTACTTTGGCAATTTTAAAAATATCTGGAAATTCACATGTTATATAGATCAGTTAAAAGTTCACAAATAAATTGCGCAGCCAATTTTAATATTTTATAAATCAAGTCATAAACATCCAGGAATGCGCTGTTGTTAAGTTTTAAAATGGTAAACATGGTCAATGCTCAACACTAACACGACTGAACCGGAAGGTTCTCGTTGTTCTGAGTAACTTATCCAAAAAGTGAAAAGCATCATGATTAAAATGAGGTAAATTAGAAATAATATCCTCGACTTTATCAGTAAAAATGAATTGAAACAGTCTGGAGATATATTAAGAGGTAACTTGTGAGATTTGGAACTGGTTTTAAAAACATGGATGCAACTGACCAAATACATTTAATTTTATTCTCAATTTTATGTTGATCCATGACAACGGTCGTCCACACACTGCTGGTACAACCCATCGGCTCCTTGAGCAATTTCAATGGGACATTTCTAATCATCCGCCGTACAGTCCTGACCTGGCACCCAGCGACTTTCACATTTTCCCTGAACTGAAGACGTGGCTAAGAGGGCAGCACTTTAAAACCAACGAAGATCTTCAAAACAACGTCAATGCCCATTTGAAATCATTGACGGCAAAATTTTTTGAAGCGGGTATTGCAAAGCTTGTGCACAGGTACGATAAATGTCTCAATCTTTTCGGTGATTATGTTGAAAAGTAACCATAAGTGTACATACATTTTAGTAATAAAATAATTGTTTTCTATGAACTTGTGTTCTATTTATAATCCATCGGAGGTTGAAAAAAAAAACGGCCCTCGTATATACTATCAGAGTTATCAAAGTGGCTTTATTTTAAGAGAATTCACTAGACTAAGCTTTAGTTAAATCTTTTATAAGCTGGTCACTTCGTGATTTTAAAAACGGTTCTGTTTGCAGGAGTAAAACAAATGAAATACGAAAACAATGACAACTTCCGTTTTACAAACGTATAAGTATTTTAGAATTGAAGCGAATAAGATGGACTATCTCGGAAGTGATTGACTCTATATATGTATCTCAAATTGTGCGTTTTCTGTGTATTTAGTTTTGGTCTGTCTCCTAAGATTTACCAGTTTTACAGAAATTGTCCAGAATGAAGAGTATTTAGAGGCTATTCCAAGAATACATGATATTCGTCATCTAAATGAGATTAATATGTGGCATTTTCCATGTAGGATGGTGTGGAACAGGGAGATTTTCCTGAAATCTTCGTGCTGCGATATAAATACCAATTATGGCATTGAATGGAATTTACGTCTTTGAGCTACATTGTCCACAGACACACACACACACACACACACACACACACACACACACACACACACACACTACCACTGACCTTTTTTCTAAAAATACTTTTTTTTCGAACTCAGGAGGTTCCCAAAACATATGTTCCAGTGAAATCTTGACATCGAATTTGTTGGTGGAATACAATACCTTCTGTATCCACATTGTACATACTCGCTATAGAAATTAAAAACAGTTTGTTTTACGACCGCCTTGTGTTGCAACGACGTGAGAGCTTCTCACTTTCAGAATGAACGCCTAGCCTGCTAGGCTAGGTCTCCGATACGCTTATGTGGAAGCTCCTAGGCTTGCGGCTAGACAAGTGACGTCATAGCATGTAAGAGGCACTTTGAAATGCACACGCAGTTTAATATAGTAGCTGTCTAACTTGAATGAACGCCTAGCCTGCTAGGCTAGGTCTCTGATACGCTTATGTGGAAGCTCCCAGGCTTGCGGCTAGACAAGTGACGTCATAGCATGTAAGAGGTACTTTGAAATGCAAACGCAGTTTAATTTAGTAGCTGTCTAACTTGAATGAACGCCCAGCCTGCTAGGCTAGGTCTCCGATACGCTTATATGGAAGCTCCCAGGCTTGCGACTAGACAAGTGACGTCATAGCATGTAAGAGGCACTTTGAAATGCACACGCAGTTTAATATAGTAGCTGTCTAACTAATGAACGCCTAGCCTGCTAGGCTAGGTCTCCGATACGCTTATGTGGAAGCTCCTAGGCTTGCGGCTAGACAAGTGACGTCATAGCATGTAAGAGGTACTTTGAAATGCACACGCAGTTTAATATAGTAGCTGTCTAACTTGAATGAACGCCTAGCCTGCTAGGCTAGGTCTCTGATACGCTTATGTGGAAGCTCCCAGGCTTGCGGCTAGACAAGTGACGTCATAGCATGTAAGAGGTACTTTGAAATGCACACGCAGTTTAATATAGTAGCTGTCTAACTTGAATGAACGCCCAGCCTGCTAAGCTAGGTCTCCGATACGCTTTTGTGGAAGCTCCCAGGCTTGCGGCTAGACAAGTGACGTCATAGCATGTAAGCGGTACTTTGAAATGCACACGCAGTTTAATATAGTAGCTGTCTAACTTGAATGAACGCCTAGCCTGCTGGGCTAGGTCTCCGATACGCTTATGTGGAAGCTCCCAGGCTTGCGGCTAGACAAGTGACGTCATAGCATGTAAGAGTTACTTTGAAATGCACACGCAGTTTAATATAGTAGCTGTCTAACTTGAATGAACGCCTAGCCTGCTAGGGAAGGTCTCCGATACGCTTATGTGGAAGCTCCCAGGCTTGCGGCTAGACAAGTGACGTCATAGCATGTAAGAGGCACTTTGAAATGCACACGCAGTTTAATAGAGTAGCTACCTAACTTGAATGAACGCCTAGCCTGCTAGGCTAGGTCTCCGATACGCTTATGTGGAAGCTCCCAGGCTTGCAGCTAGACAAGTGACGTCATAACATGTAAGAGGTACTTTGAAATGCACACGCAGTTTAATATAGTAGCTGTCTAACTTGAATGAACGCCTAGCCTGCTAGGCTAGGTCTCCGATACGCTTATGTGGAAGCTCCCAGGCTTGCGGCTAGACAAGTGACGTCATAGCATGTAAGCGGTACTTTGAAATGCACACGCAGTTTAATATAGTAGCTGTCTAACTTGAATGAACGCCTAGCCTGCTAGGCTAGGTCTCCGATACGCTTATGTGGAAGCTCCCAGGCTTGCGGCTAGACAAGTGACGTCATAGCATGTAAGAGGCACTTTGAAATGCACACGCAGTTTAATATAGTAGCTGTCTAACTTGAACGAACGCCTAGCCTGCTAGGCTAGGTCTCCGATACGCTTATGTGGAAGCTCCCAGGCTTGCGGCTAGACAAGTGACGTCATAGCATGTAAGAGGTACTTTGAAATGCACACGCAGTTTAATATAGTAGCTGTCTAACTTGAATGAACGCCTAGCCTGCTAGGCTAGGTCTCCGATACGCTTATGTGGAAGCTCCCAGGCTTGCGGCTAGACAAGTGACGTCATAGCATGTAAGAGGTACTTTGAAATGCACACGCAGTTTAATATAGTAGCTGTCTAACTTGAATGAACGCCTAGGCTGCTAGGCTAGGTCTCCGATACGCTTATGTGGAAGCTCCCAGGCTTGCGGCTAGACAAGTGAAGTCATAGCATGTAAGAGGCACTTTGAAATGCACACGCAGTTTAATATAGTAGCTGTCTAACTTGAATGAACGCCTAGCCTGCTAGGCTAGGTCTCCGATACGCTTATATGGAAGCTCCCAGGCTTGCGACTAGACAAGTGACGTCATAGCATGTAAGAGGCACTTTGAAATGCACACGCAGTTTAATATAGTAGCTGTCTAACTAATGAACGCCTAGCCTGCTAGGCTAGGTCTCCGATACGCTTATGTGGAAGCTCCTAGGCTTGCGGCTAGACAAGTGACGTCATAGCATGTAAGAGGTACTTTGAAATGCACACGCAGTTTAATATAGTAGCTGTCTAACTTGAATGAACGCCTAGCCTGCTAGGCTAGGTCTCTGATACGCTTATGTGGAAGCTCCCAGGCTTGCGGCTAGACAAGTGACGTCATAGCATGTAAGAGGTACTTTGAAATGCACACGCAGTTTAATATAGTAGCTGTCTAACTTGAATGAACGCCCAGCCTGCTAAGCTAGGTCTCCGATACGCTTTTGTGGAAGCTCCCAGGCTTGCGGCTAGACAAGTGACGTCATAGCATGTAAGCGGTACTTTGAAATGCACACGCAGTTTAATATAGTAGCTGTCTAACTTGAATGAACGCCTAGCCTGCTGGGCTAGGTCTCCGATACGCTTATGTGGAAGCTCCCAGGCTTGCGGCTAGACAAGTGACGTCATAGCATGTAAGAGTTACTTTGAAATGCACACGCAGTTTAATATAGTAGCTGTCTAACTTGAATGAACGCCTAGCCTGCTAGGGAAGGTCTCCGATACGCTTATGTGGAAGCTCCCAGGCTTGCGGCTAGACAAGTGACGTCATAGCATGTAAGAGGCACTTTGAAATGCACACGCAGTTTAATAGAGTAGCTACCTAACTTGAATGAACGCCTAGCCTGCTAGGCTAGGTCTCCGATACGCTTATGTGGAAGCTCCCAGGCTTGCAGCTAGACAAGTGACGTCATAACATGTAAGAGGTACTTTGAAATGCACACGCAGTTTAATATAGTAGCTGTCTAACTTGAATGAACGCCTAGCCTGCTAGGCTAGGTCTCCGATACGCTTATGTGGAAGCTCCCAGGCTTGCGGCTAGACAAGTGACGTCATAGCATGTAAGCGGTACTTTGAAATGCACACGCAGTTTAATATAGTAGCTGTCTAACTTGAATGAACGCCTAGCCTGCTAGGCTAGGTCTCCGATACGCTTATGTGGAAGCTCCCAGGCTTGCGGCTAGACAAGTGACGTCATAGCATGTAAGAGGCACTTTGAAATGCACACGCAGTTTAATATAGTAGCTGTCTAACTTGAACGAACGCCTAGCCTGCTAGGCTAGGTCTCCGATACGCTTATGTGGAAGCTCCCAGGCTTGCGGCTAGACAAGTGACGTCATAGCATGTAAGAGGTACTTTGAAATGCACACGCAGTTTAATATAGTAGCTGTCTAACTTGAATGAACGCCTAGCCTGCTAGGCTAGGTCTCCGATACGCTTATGTGGAAGCTCCCAGGCTTGCGGCTAGACAAGTGACGTCATAGCATGTAAGAGGTACTTTGAAATGCACACGCAGTTTAATATAGTAGCTGTCTAACTTGAATGAACGCCTAGGCTGCTAGGCTAGGTCTCCGATACGCTTATGTGGAAGCTCCCAGGCTTGCGGCTAGACAAGTGAAGTCATAGCATGTAAGAGGCACTTTGAAATGCACACGCAGTTTAATATAGTAGCTGTCTAACTTGAATGAACGCCTAGCCTGCTAGGCTAGGTCTCCGATACGCTTATGTGGAAGCTCCCAGGCTTGCGGCTAGACAAGTGAAGTCATAGCATGTAAGAGGCACTTTGAAATGCACACGCAGTTTAATATAGTAGCTGTCTAACTTGAATGAACGCCCAGCCTGCTAGGCTAGGTCTCCGATACGCTTATGTGGAAGCTCCCAGGCTTGCGGCTAGACAAGTGAAGTCATAGCATGTAAGAGGCACTTTGAAATGCACACGCAGTTTAATATAGTAGCTGTCTAACTTGAATGAACGCCCAGCCTGCTAGGCTAGGTCTCCGATACGCTTATGTGGAAGCTCCCAGGCTTGCGGCTAGACAAGTGACCTCATAGCATGTAAGAGGCACTTTGAAATGCACACGCAGTTTAATATAGTAGCTGTCTAACTTGAATGAACGCCTAGCCTGCTAGGCTAGGTCTCCGATACGCTTATGTGGAAGCTCCCAGGCTTGCGGCTAGACAAGTGAAGTCATAGCATGTAAGAGGCACTTTGAAATGCACACGCAGTTTAATAGAGTAGCTACCTAACTTGAATGAACGCCTAGCCTGCTAGGCTAGGTCTCCGATACGCTTATGTGGAAGCTCCCAGGCTTGCGGCTAGACAAGTGACGTCATAGCATGTAAGAGGCACTTTGAAATGCACACGCAGTTTAATATAGTAGCTGTCTAACTTGAATGAACGCCTAGCCTGCTAGGCTAGGTCTCCGATACGCTTATGTGGAAGCTCCCAGGCTTGCGGCTAGACAAGTGACGTCATAGCATGTAAGAGGCACTTTGAAATGCACACGCAGTTTAATAGAGTAGCTACCTAACTTGAATGAACGCCTAGCCTGCTAGGCTAGGTCTCCGATACGCTTATGTGGAAGCTCCCAGGCTTGCGGCTAGACAAGTGAAGTCATAGCATGTAAGAGGCACTTTGAAATGCACACGCAGTTTAATATAGTAGCTGTCTAACTTGAATGAACGCCCAGCCTGCTAGGCTAGGTCTCCGATACGCTTATGTGGAAGCTCCCAGGCTTGCGGCTAGACAAGTGACCTCATAGCATGTAAGAGGCACTTTGAAATGCACACGCAGTTTAATATAGTAGCTGTCTAACTTGGATGACAATTTAATTTAGTTTTCCTGCAAGAGTTTTATGATGAATCCTTCCATTTACGTCAAAAAACCGCAATTTCAAAGTTTCTGTGGCTATATAATGTTAAAGGAATGCCTTAAGAGTTACACTCACATGCAATTCTCTACTCATTCTTATACAGTATGTTTCACAACCTCTGTAGCAAACTCTGTGGAACAATAGATTTCCACCCAAAACTTTGACATGCAGATTTCACTGGAAATATGTTTTGTGGTCCGCGGATCCATTTTTTTTTACTTTCTCTACACGTACTATGTACATAGTGTATACAGAAGGTATTGTAATGCACCTAAAAATTCCATACTGAGATTTCACTGTGAATGCATGCTTTGAGACCCCCTGAATCCAAAAAAGCACCCCACACCAAACTACCCTTTACATGGAAAAAAAATCGAACATTTTTATTTTCTTATAAATGGCTCTAACGATTTTGATTAAAATCTCGTATATTTAAGGTATTTACGTGACAAACAAAATGTATATCTCTAAATTTCTGGGAATAGCCTCTGAAGACTACTTTACTCTGGATGAATTTAACGGATTTTTGCATAACTGCTAAACCATAAGAGATGGACAAAAACTTACCATACAGAAAATGTAGAGCACATTACACAATTTTTGTTATATACATTTTTTGCGCGGAGTTGGTCGTTTTTAAGACATTCCTTGTTTTTTGTTTCAGCTTTGAAAAACATACTTTTCTCATATAACAATTTGTCAACTCGTGTCCATATAAACAAGGGAACTTCAGTCACATAGCAACCAGCTTTTGACTATCACTTCAACCTATGGTACTCCCTTATTTCACTTCTACTTACAAGGAAGCAAGTAATAAGACTATTTCTGCTAATGTTTTCTCAATTAGGATGAAGTAAATAGAATCCTAAGGTTCTTAACAATAATTTGTTGCAGAGATGTGGATAAAGTCATGTGAATGGAACACATCAGATTTTTTATAATAAAAAATATCGGAAAATGTTCCATGTAAAGGGCAATTTGGGTTCAGGAGATTTTCCTAAAAACCTTCATATCGTTTTAAAATTTTAAAGTTAGATACCAAGTTTGGTATTTAATAGACTTTTCGTTTTTGAGCTATAATTTCCACAGACACACTGACTTTTTTAAAAAAAATATTTTTTGATTGGGGGATCCTCAAAACATGTATTTACGATAAAGGTTTGCTATTGAACTTTTGGGTACGTTGTACATAGGTGCTAGAGAAGGTAAAAGTAACTTTCTGAAAGAATGCGTTGAAAAAGTAATGTGAAATACATCAGATTTTTGCGGAATGTTCCCTTAACCTTTGCAAATTGTGTACCAACTCAAGCAAAAAGACGAGCGCTGAGCGGACGAAGAATTCGTTGTAATTCAGGAATTGTTGTGTTAAAGTTTGAAGAGGGAAGTTGGCAGCATTGTCTCCTGCTATAAACCACGTATTGTGTTCTCTGGTGTTCGTGAGCAGATTTAATTAAACGGGTAAGACGCGTGTTCCTTAATCACATTGAATCTAAGCCTTACCACTAAATGTTTGGTTTGGCAATTATGCGAGCACACCCACCTTACAGTCTACACCTTGAGCACCTCTAATTACCGTCCAGGGACGTTTAATCCACTCGCTTATACGCGTTTTAAGCAACAATTTAAATGCCAAAAAAATCACATGACTTTCTCTACATCTCTGCAACAAACCATTCTTCAAAAGCTTATGCTTCTATTTACTTCATGCTTATCCAGAAAACATTAGCAGAAATAGTCTTAATACTTGCTTCCTTGTAAGTAGAAGCGAAATAAGGGAGTACCATAGGTTAAAGTGATAGTCAAAAGTTGGTTGCTATGTGACTGAGGTTCCTTTGTTTGTATGGACAGGAGTCGGCAAATTCCTGTATGAGAAAGGTATGTTTTTTAAAACTGAAACAAAAAACCAGGAATACCTATAAAATGATTAACTCCACGAAAAAATTGTATATAATATAAATTGTGTGTTTTAACGTGCTCAATATTTTTTGTGTGTAAGTTTTTGTCCAACTCTTACGGTTTAGCAGTTAATACAAAATTTCGTAAAATTCATCCAGAATAAAGTAGCCTTCGACGCTATTCCCAGAAAATTCAAGATATACATTTTATTTGTCAGGTAAATATCTTTAATATACCATACTTTAATCAAAATCGTTAGAACCTTTTTTAAGAACATCAAAAATTTCGAAAAAAGTCACATGTAAAGGGTAGTTTTGGATATGGGAATTTTTCTCAAAATCTTTGTTTGGCATCCCTGGCATTTAACGGCCTTTTCAATTTTCTAGTTACCTTGTTCACAGACACACGGACACACACACAGACTTTTTTCTGAAAATACTATTTTTTTGGATAAAGGGGACCATAAAACATATATTTCCGATGAAATCTCGGTATCGATTTTTTGGTGGAGTGTAATACCTTCTCTATACACTATGTACATAGTACATGCAGAGAAAGTAAAAAATAAGTAAAAATCCGGACTTTTTTATTGTGATATTTATCAATTTTCATTTTTTGGATAGCCTAAATCAGAATTTTTTTCTTTTTATTTTCTCTACACGTACTATGTACATAGTGTATAGAGAAGGTATTCTATTCCACCCAAGCATTCGATGAGAGATTTCACTGAAGTATATATGTTTCGAGCTCCCCTGAGTACATAAACATAGGTTGGGTCAGACTGAAAAATTCAATGCCGTAGCCGGAATTTGAACTACGGATCTCCCGGTCTCTAGCCGGTTGCTCTACCACTGAGCTACCATGACAATACCGGCATAGCACTGGACTTTTCAACTAACTCGTATGTTTCCCAGTACACCACAAAATGATCTCAAATTATTTAAGATGACAACCCCAATGGTGACTTCCAATTCTGCAAGTGCTTTAGGTCCTAGTATAGCAAACTATTATGGTCAAAGGGTATTGGTTTAATTGCTTTTTTCACACAAGGACAGGACAGAAGTTCGATAGGTAGAGTCAGACTGAAAAATTCAATGCCATAGCCGGGATTTGAACCACGGATCTCCTGGTCTCTAGCCGTGTGTAGGACAGGAGTTGGATAGCTAGAGTCAAACTGAAAAATTCATTGTCATAGCCGGGATTTGAACCACGGATCTCCTGGTCTCTAGCCGTGTGTAGGACAGGAGTTGGATAGCTAGAGTCAAACTGAAAAATTCATTGTCATAGCCGGGATTTGAACCACAGATCTCCCGGTCTCTAGCCGTGTGTAGGACAGGAGTTGGATAGCTAGAGTCAAACTGAAAAATTCATTGTCATAGCCGGGATTTGAACCACGGATCTCCTGGTCTCTAGCCGTGTGTAGGACAGGAGTTGGATAGCTAGAGTCAAACTGAAAAATTCATTGTCATAGCCGGGATTTGAACCACGGATCTCCTGGTCTCTAGCCGTGTGTAGGACAGGAGTTGGATAGCTAGAGTCAAACTGAAAAATTCATTGTCATAGCCGGGATTTGAACCACAGATCTCCCGGTCTCTAGCCGTGTGTAGGACAGGAGTTGGATAGCTAGAGTCAAACTGAAAAATTCATTGTCATAGCCGGGATTTGAACCACAGATCTCCCGGTCTCTAGCCGTGTGTAGGACAGGAGTTGGATAGCTAGAGTCAAACTGAAAAATTCATTGTCATAGCCGGGATTTGAACCACAGATCTCCCGGTCTCTAGCCGTGTGTAGGACAGGAGTTGGATAGCTAGAGTCAAACTGAAAAATTCATTGTCATAGCCGGGATTTGAACCACAGATCTCCCGGTCTCTAGCCGTGTGTAGGACAGGAGTTGGATAGCTAGAGTCAAACTGAAAAATTCATTGTCATAGCCGGGATTTGAACCACAGATCTCCCGGTCTCTAGCCGTGTGTAGGACAGGAGTTGGATAGCTAGAGTCAAACTGAAAAATTCATTGTCATAGCCGGGATTTGAACCACAGATCTCCCGGTCTCTAGCCGTGTGTAGGACAGGAGTTGGATAGCTAGAGTCAAACTGAAAAATTCATTGTCATAGCCGGGATTTGAACCACAGATCTCCCGGTCTCTAGCCGTGTGTAGGACAGGAGTTGGATAGCTAGAGTCAAACTGAAAAATTCATTGTCATAGCCGGGATTTGAACCACAGATCTCCCGGTCTCTAGCCGTGTGTAGGACAGGAGTTGGATAGCTAGAGTCAAACTGAAAAATTCATTGTCATAGCCGGGATTTGAACCACAGATCTCCCGGTCTCTAGCCGTGTGTAGGACAGGAGTTGGATAGCTAGAGTCAAACTGAAAAATTCATTGTCATAGCCGGGATTTGAACCACAGATCTCCCGGTCTCTAGCCGTGTGTAGGACAGGAGTTGGATAGGTAGAGTCAGACTGAAAAATTCAATGTCATAGCCGGGATTTGAACCACGGATCTCCCGGTCTCTAGCCGTGTGTAGGACAGGAGTTGGATAGGTAGAGTCAGACTGAAAAATTCAATGCCATAGCCAGGATTTGAACCACGGATCTCCCGGTCTCTAGCCGTGTGTAGGACAGGAGTTGGATAGGTAGAGTCAGACTGAAACATTCAAAAGCCAGTTAAGAAATTTAATGCCCTGCCGGAGTATAGTGCCATGGTAGTTCAGTGGTAGAGTAACTGGCTAGAGACCGGGAGATCCGTGATTAAAATCCTGGTTATGGTACTGCATTTTTCAGCCTGATTCTACCTATTCAAGCGTAGTTGAAAAGAGTAAAATTTAGGAGGAATGCGTGTGTGTTCGACGGCACAAACGACTGAATAAAATGTATAAATGAGTTCAATAATAATCGAAGAAAATCACTTGTGTCTTGCCACACGTGAGAGAGAGTTTGCATGCCAACAAAACCCTCGCACATCTCCACACCATTCCTTTATATCCACTTGGGATACGAACCCGGGACCTCTATAATACGTTACCCTTGGATGGTAAATAACTGTTAAATGGTGTTAGTTTATAAATGTTTAAGATCCGAGAAGGAAAGCAGGATCTTGAAGTAGAAGCAGGTGCATACACTAAAAGCAGGTCAAACAGATTCCAGTGGCGTAGCACTGACAATATATCCTGCTCGTGACGGACTGGCAATTAAGGCTGGTGGACTACTCTAAGGGGCAATAAATCTGCCTGAGGGGTCGGCCATATCTATCAGCCCGCATGTTTACCAACCTCGTCTGCAACTTTTACTTGAATCGATTCTTGAGCGGCAGGAAATTCCGAGTAAACAACATTCCGGGGATTTTAACTTTTCCTTCACAGAAGTGTAATTATTCACGTTTCGTTCTTTCTTGCTGACCTTTAAACAGCATATCTGTTGAGTTCCATTCATATGACTTTCTCCATATCTCTGTAACAAATTATTGTTAAAAAGCTTATGCTTCTATTTACTTCATACTGATCCGAAAAAAATAACAGAAATAGTGTTATTATTTGCTTCCTTGTAAATAGAAGCAAAATAAGGGAGTACCATAGGTTAAAGCAATAGTCAAAAGCTGGTTGCTATGTGACTGAAGTTCATTTGTTTGTATAGAAAGGAGCTGACAAATCCCTGTATGACAAAGGTAAGTTTTTTTTTGATAGTGAAACCAAAGGCAAGGAATATCTAAAAAACGATCAACTACGCGAAACAATGTGTATAATATAAATTGTGTGTTTTAACGTGCCCTACATTGACTTTGTGTATCTCCTACGGTTTAGTAGCTATGCTAAATTCCGTAAAATTCTTCCAGAATAAAGTAGTCTTCAGCGGCTATTCCCAGAAAATTCAAGATATACATTTTATTTGTGAGGTAAATATCTTTAATATACGGTATTTAATTCAAAATCGTTAGAGCTTTTTTAACAAAAAGTATTTAAAATATAGAGCACATTAAAACACACAATTTATGTTATATACATTTTTTCGTGGAGTTTATCGTTTTTTTAGATATTTCTTGTATTTTGGTTTCAGCTTTTAAAAACTTATACATTTCTCATACTGGAATTTGTCAACTCCTATCCATACAAAGGAACCTCAGTCACTAAGCAACCAGCTTTTGACTATCACTTATTTCGCTTCTACTTACAAGGAAGCAAGTAATGAGATTATTTACACGATTAGCATGAAGTGTAGATGTAGAAAAAGCCATGTAAATGGAACACATCATATAGCAGTGTATAATGTAATGCAATTTCCTAGTGTTAGGAGCTGCCTATGTGACCAGGAGCTGGGCCGGTGAAGTGAAAGTAGGCACGCATTACTAAGGAGCTGAAAATGGGCCCCAAGTGGGAGAAAAAAGAATTCTCATTTGTAAACCCTTCTTCGTAAGTTATAAATTCTGTTTCTGCAGCTGATGTCTTGGGAATATATCTCCAGACAAGATGTAGAGATTATTTTAAAAACTAAATTATGATCGAGCCTTTTCCCAACTTTTTCCAGCTCTTTTGTCTGTCTGTGTTGTGCACGCACGGCGCTCTTCATCTTTTTCCCTGTAAGCAAGTGTTAGCGGCGCAGAGACCTCTTGTGGCACGTCCTCCAACTGTGTTTGATTTATCGCCTTCGATGCGCGTTTCACGTCATTCCATTTTTCCCGGAGACGAAAAAGAACCTTTTGTTTTTTTGGGGGGGGAGGGGAAATATCGGCTGGTAAAAGTGAAAACGGAGGTAAGGGTCTTTGCAAATGGAGCGTAGGAGATATGGCCGACCGCTGAGTGCTTTGTGATTAATATCGCCCTTCTTTTGTTTAGACTTCGACTCGAACATGTGGTTCTATAAAAGGAAATTGATTTACTATTCACAGTTAAAAGGTTTCATATTACTTTAAATAGCTTCTGTCTAAATAGAAATGCTCAGTTTTTACTTTCTCTACACGAACTACGTACCTAGTGTATAGAGAAGGTAACGTGGTTACGGGTTCGCATCCCGGGTGCAGGTTTTGGGTATTAGGAGTGGTGTGAACTTGTGTGTGCCCTATCTCAGGATTTTTACTAGCATGGAAACTCTTTTAAGGGTGTGGTACAACCCAAGTGCTTTATTCAATTAGTTCGGCCTTTTTCCGCCGTCGAACAGACACGCAATCCTCCTAAATTTTCTACTGTTAAACTACACTTTACGCGACCGCGGCTATTATTACTTATTACCTTTGATGCAGTGATGTCGTCTGTGCTCTGGTCTGAATTACAATAACTATTTGTGTCACAAGTAAAGGTAGCATCTTCGGCTCCACCACGGACCCCAAATATCACATCTTTTCTCTGCTGATGTTCTACACCAAGTGCCTGACCACCGGTAGTATTATTCTCTCTTTTCCCGTCATGTTCCCGTCGGACAGTGTCCTCTCACCCTCAATGCTCTGCTACCAGCTCGTGACCACTCGGCTACTTATACGTGTTTGAAATCTTTCTTCCCTTCCCATTTACATTTATCTTTCCCTTCTGAATAAATCTTAGCTTCGTAACAAGACATCTACTACCTCATAATGCACTCAAAACCTTAGTACCGAGATTTTACCGAAAATGTATGTTTTGAGACCCCCTGGACCCAAAAAAGATCTAATTTACTCCATTCACATGCGTTTCTTTACAACTCAGAAACACATTATATATTCATCTATCTAATCGAGATAAACATTAGCAGAAGCAGTCTTATTACTTACTTTCTTGTAAGTAGAAGGGAAATAAAGGGAATGCGGTAGACTAAACCGACAGTCACATGTTTTAAAATGTGGTTGAAATCTATTTTTTTACGTGGCCAGGAGTTGACAAGTTACCTTTTGAGAAAAGAAAGTTTAAAATTGAAACCAATAACAAGAAATATCTCGGAAACGGTTACCTCCAGAACAAAAACGTGGACATAAATTGTGTGTTTTGACGAGATCAACATTTGTGTAAGTGAGTTTTTGTCTATCTCTCACAAAATTTGGAAAATTCATGCAAAATAAAGAGGTCTTCAGAGCCTATTCCCAGAAAATTCAAGATATACATTTTGTTTGGAATGTAAACATCTTTAATATACGGGATTTTAATGAGAATCGTAACAGTTATTTTTCAGAAAATTAAAACTTTTGAAAAATTTTCCTTGTAAAGGGTATTTGGCGGTGGGGGAATTTTCTTGAAAATCTTCGTAACGCATCCTTGGAAGAAACAAAACCTAAATACCAAGTTTGGAATTAAACGGGCTTTTCATTTTTGAGCTATGCCATTCATACACTTACTCACGCACGAAACTTTTTCTACAAATGCTTTTTTTGGACTCAGGGGATCCCAAAATTATATTTCCGGTGAAATCTCGACATTGAATTGTTGGGTGGAGTACAATAACTTCTTCATCCCTATGTACATTGTGCAAACGGGCTAGAGAGAGTAAAAATGTAGATCTTGTTAAAACACACAATTTATGATATATAAGTAGACCATTCTTGAGATATTCCTTGTTATTTGTTTCAGTTTTAAAATACCTTCTTAAATTTTTTCTCACACGGATTTTTGTAAACTCTTGGGCACTGCAAAGAAACGATTTCATCCACATAGCAACCAGCTTTTAGAACATTTGACTGTCGGTTTATCCTTTGTATCTCCTCTACTTACAAGGAAGCAAGTAATAAGACCGTTTCTGCTAATATTTATCTCGATTAGCATGAAGTAAATAGAATAAGTTTATTACCAATAATTTGTTCAGAGATGTAGAGAAAGTCATATGAATGGAACACATCAGAATGTTAGTGAGCAGAGAAGGTATTGTATTGCACCAAAAATTCGATACCGGGGTTTCACCGGAAATGTGTGTTTTGAGACCCCCTTAATAAAAAAACATTTTTAGACGAAAATCCTGTGTGTCTATCACATAAGTCATCTTTTAAAAAAAGTATGATGTGTTCCATTCACATGACTTTCTCTACAACTCTGCAATAAATTATTGTTAAACAGCTTATGCTTCTATTTACTTCATGCTAATCGAGAAAAAATTAGCAGAAATTGTCTTATTACTTGCTTCCTTGTAAGTAGAAGAGAAATAAGGGAGTACCATAGGTTAAAGTGATAGTCAAAAGCTTGTTGCTATGTGACTGAAGTTCCTTTGTTTGTATGGACAAGAGTTCACAAATTCCTATATGAGAAAAATATGTTTTTTATAGCTGAAACCAAAAACAAGGAATATCTCAAAAAACAATCAACTCCACGAAAAAAATGTATATAACATAATTTATGTGTTTTAAAGTGCTCTACATTTGTTATATGATAAGCTTTTGTCCATCTCTTACGGTTTAGCAGTTATGTAAAATTCCGTAAAATTGACCCAGTATAAAATAGTCTTCAGAGGCTGTTCCCGGAAAATTCCAAATGTACATTTTATTTGTCAGGTAAATATCTTTAATATACTATATTTTAATTCAAGATCTTCTAGAAGCCCGAGAAGATCTTGAATTAACACGTCGCCAGGAAAGCTATAGTTCTTATTTTATACTATATTTTATTCAAAATCGTTAGTCATTTTTTAGAAACTCAAAATTTTCGAAAAAGGTTCCCTATAAAGGGTAGCTTGGGGTGGGGGGGGCTTTTCTCAAAATCTTCCTTTTGCATCCATGGAAGATACTAAACTTAAATACCAAGTTTGGTATTTTACCGACTTTTCGTTTTTGGGTTATCGTGTTCACAGACGCAAGGATATTCTGACACACACACACACACACACACACACACACACACACTCTTACACGGACTTTTTTCTGAAAATACTTTTTTGGATATTGGGGACCCTAAAACATATATTTCCGGTGAAATCTCGGTATCGAATTTTTTGGTGGAGTGCAATACGTTCTCTATACACTATGTACATAGTACGTGTAGAGAAAGTAAAATGACTCTTTTTAGAGTAGTGTATTCCCTATTCCCTTTTTATTTACACAGATGTATGTAATTAAAACATTTCTACCAATGTTTATATGAATTAACGTAAAATACATAACTGAAGACATTTTTAAGAATAATTTGTTCCAGAATATCCATAAAAATATGTGTTACACTCACATGACTTTCTCTAGCTGTTCTACAAACTTCTTACATAAGAATATTCTTCTTTCTGCACCTTGCTAATCGAGGTATTCAGCACAATATTCTTATTACTTAGTTCCTTATAAGTAGGAAGAAAACAAGGGAATACACAATGCTAAGCCAATAGTCAAACGTTTTAAAAGCTGTCGTTATGCGATTGTCATTACAAATGGCTTCTGGTGTTGGCCAGGAGTAGAACAAAAGAAAAACGGACGCGCCCGTCTGAGAAAAGTATAAGTACTTCACAACTGAAACTAATAACAATGAATACCTCGAAAACGGTAAGCTCCACGAGAAAAATGTATATGACATAACTTGTGTATTTTAACAAGGCCTACATTTTTTGTATAGCAAGTTTTTGTCTGTCTCTTACGGTTTACTAGTTTTGCCAAATTAAGCAAAATTCATGCAGAATAAACTGGTCTTCAGAAGCTATTCCCAGAAAATTGAAGATATATATTTTATTTGCCAAATAAAGATCTTTAATATACCATATATTAATCAAATTCGTTAGAGCCATTTTTAAGAAAATAAAAATTTTCGAAAAAAGTTCCAAGTAAAGGGTAGTTTGGGGTAAGGGGATTTTTCTCAAAATCTTCGTGTCGCATCCCTGAAAGATACTGAACTTAAATACAAAGTTTGGTATTTTAGCTACTTTTCGTTTTTGAGTTATCGTGTTCACAGACACACGGACACACACACACACGGACCTTTTTGAGAAAATGCTTTTTTGGATTCAGGGGGCCCTAAAACATATATTTCCGGTGAAATCTCGACATCGAATTTTTGGGTGGAATGCAATACTTCTCTATCCCTATGTACATTACGGGACAAGAGAAAGTAAAATTTATGTGTAAGTTAGCAATCCTTTGTTTTTTACTTTCTCTATACACACTATGTACATAGTATATAGAGAATGTACTGCACTCCACCCAAAAATTCGAAGATTTCACCGGTAATATATGTTTTTGGATCCCCTATATCCAGAAAAAGTATTTTCAGAAAAAGGTCCGTGTGTCTCTGAACACGATAACTCAAAAACGAAAAGTCAGCAAAATACCAAACTTGATATTTAAGTTTAGTATGTTCCAGAGATGTGACACGAAGATTTTGAGAAAAATCTCCCCACCACCAACTACCCTTTACATGGAACTTTTTGATTTTGTCAAAAATGGCTCTAACGATTTTGATTAAAATATCGTATATTAATTCGTGAATTTTCTGGGAATAGCCTCTGAAGACTATTTTATTCTGGATGAATTTTTCGGAATTGGAATTTTGCATAACTGCTAAATCACAAGAGATGGACAAAAACTTACTTCACAGAAAATGTAGAGCACTTTATATCACACAATTTATGTCATATGCATTTCATTCGTAGAGTTTATCGTTTTTGAGATATTCCTTGTTTTTGGTTTCAGCTTTAAAAACTTATCTTCTCTCACATAGGGCATAACATCTTTTAAAAGAATTGACTCTTTTTAGATTAGTATTTTCAAGGATATGTGCAATTAATTAATTTATCTGAATGTACATAAAATAAAAGGTTTTTAAGAATAATTTGGTCAGAATGTATATAAAAATTCAAATGTACGTAAGTCTTATATGTTTTCTTTTTGCAGTAGCGATTGTGTTAAAGTTTTACACTCCTGTGTTTTTTCTTCACTATGAGTTCTAAATTAATTCCTCGCGCTTCCAAGAAACGCGAAAAGCCTTTCTGCATGTTGTATCTAACACATATTTAGTAATTTATAGTCAATTTAACGAAAGAATAAATATTTATACGTTCCTTGCGTATTGTAATGCATAGAGAAGGCTATGTGAATGTATAAAAATAAGTTTTCTCTTTCTCACATATTATACAATATAACTTTATTCTATATCAGTTACAAAATTCCTCCCTATACACTTTTTCAAACACTAGGACTCGCAATTAAATACCTGAGGATATACCTGGAGAGCAGATGTGAAACACCACTCACAACAGGCAATACGTGTGGAAGTGGCTTGCGTCCCACTGTTTGAGCACCAAATGGCCCCAGGCAGCTCTGTCAAGGATCATCTCAACAGAATTACTTAATTTTCACGCGGTTGTGACGTCATTGTTCGCGAGTTTTCTTGGTAGCCGAGACTGTAATCTCGGTCCCCTCTTCTCCTATTTGTTCTTTACTCTCTTTCTATTTGCTCTCGGAGAAGAATGGCGAGATGGAAGAGTCATTTCGGCGAGGACAGCATGTGTATGTGGCGGGGAAACAGGCCTTAAGGCGCTGTCACACTTGGCAGTAAGCTGCGGTCACACGGTGCATATGGCGGGGAAACAGGCCTTAAGGCGCTCTCACACTTGGCAGTAAGCTGCGGTCACACGGTGCGTGTGTATCTGGCGGTGAAACAGGCCTTTGTGCGCTCTCACACTTGGCAGTAAGCTACGGTCACACGGTGCGTGTGCAAACAGCGTTTCATAACAGTGAATTACACATGCTTATCTGCTTATAAACACCTATCTCTTGTAGCAATATTTAAAAGGGTAACAAAAATTGTTTGGAATCATATATTATGGACAAAACTTTTGAAGTTGGAAGAAGACAATCGAGTCTGAAAGAAAAAAACAGTTACATTCATACAAATTTCTGTATCCACTATGGTTTATTTGATATAGTTATACAAACCATTGTTACAAAATGACTCGTGTGTGTGTGTCTCTGTGAACACGATAGCTTAAATACCAAACTTTATGTTTAATGCAGTTTCTCCTATGGATGAGACATGAAGATTTTCAAGAAAACTCACCTATACTGGCTAACTTTTCCAATAATTTGATTTTCTGAAAAATGCTCTAAAGATTTTGATTAAAATGCCAATTGTTGAAGATACTTTCATGACAAATGAAATGTTTTCTTGAATTTTTTGGGAATGGCTTTCAAAACCCTCTTTATTATCTATGAATGTTACATACCTCGTAAACCATAAGTTCAAAGACAAAATCTTACTACAAAAAACGTCTTACAGACCATTAAATATACAATTTGTGTAAAATAAACTTTCATGTGGAGTTAATTTTTACTTTCTCTACACGTACTATGTACATAGTGTATAGAGAAGGTATTGTATTGCACGCAAAAATTCGATACCGAGATTTAACTGAAACCCCTGAATCTAAAAAAAAAAATCTTTTTAGAAAACTGTCCCTGTGCGTCTGTCTGTCAGCGTGTGTTTGTGTGTCTGTGTGGGCAGAATAGCTAAAAAACGGAGGGGTAAATACCAAACTTTGTACTTTTGAACAGTATTTGCCAAGGATGCGACACTAAGATTATATAGAAAAGTGTGGGCGCGGGGACCCGCAACTACGTTTTACAAGGTATATTTTTTGAAAATTTGGTTTTCACAAAAATGATTCAAACGATTTAGATTAAAATATCATATACTAAAGGTATTTACATAAAACTATGTATATCTTGAATTTTCCGGGAACAGCCTCCAAAGATCTCTTTATTCTAGATGAATTTTGCTGGATTTTGCTTAAATAGTAAACTATAGGAGATAGACAAAAGGGTACCACACAAAAAAATGCAGATTTCGTTAAAACACACAATTTATGTAATATAAAATTTTTTCTTGGAGTTGACCATTTTTGAGATATTTCTTGATACTGGTTTCAGTTTTTTAATACTTAAAACATTTCACAAACAGGAATTTGTCAACTCCTGGGAATACAGTGAAACAGATTTCATCCACATGGCAAACAGCTCTTAAAAGAATTGAATATACTAGGCTAAAACGATAGTCCACTGTTTCCTTTCTATTTACATGAAAGAATTTCCGTTAATGTTTATTTCAATTAGCATGAAGTAGATAGAAGCATAACTCTTTTACTTTCTCTATACTTTGATACCGAGATTTCACCGGAAATACATGTTTGAGGACCCCCTGAATCCAAAAAAGGCATTTTCAGAAAAAGGTCCGTGTGTGTCTGTGTGTGTGACTGTGGACAGCATAGCTCAAAAACGAAAAGACCGTTAAATACTGAACTTGGTATTTAGGTTTGGTATCTTCCAAGGATGTGACATGAAGATTTTCAAGAAAATCCCCCCCACCCCAGCTACCCTTTACATGGAAAAATTTTCGAAAGTTTTGATTTTCTAAAAAATGGCTAATGATTTTGATTAAAATATCGTATATTAAAGATATTTACCTGATAAATAAAATGTATATCTTCAATTTTCTGGGAACAGCCTCTGAAGATTACTTTATTCTGGTGGAATTTTGTATAACTGCTAAACAGTAATAAATGGACAAAAACTTACCATACAAAAAACGCAGAGCACGTTAAAACACACGATTTATGTTACATAATTTTTTTTCGAGGAGTTGATAGTTTTTGAGATATTCCTTGTTTTTGGTTTCCGCTTTGAAAAACTTGTACTTTTCTCATACAGATATTTGTCAACTCCTGTCCATACAAACAAAGAAGCTTCAGTCACATGCAAGCAAGTAATAAGACTATTTCTGTTAATTTTTTCTCGATTAGCATGAAGTAAACAGAAGAATAAGCTTTTTAACAATAATTTGTTACACAGAAGTAGAAAGTCATGTGACTGGAACAATTCAAGTGTATTATGCTTTCGTCTATTTCGTAATGTTTACCCGATATACAAATTCCTTCCGAGTGAAGATAACTTAACAGGTTATTACATTTTTTAATTCAAAATCATTTGAACTACTCAAAGCAGGTTTTGAGAAAACAAAGAAACAGCGAATTCTACATGTAAAGGTATTTTAGGATTTAGGAATTTTGCTGAAATACTAACTCCTCAACCTCTGTACAGACAGACAGACACAATATTTTCAAAATTATTTTTACTTTCTCTACACGTACTATGTACGTATTGTATAGAGAAGGTATTATATTGCACCCAAAAATTCGATACCGATATTTCACCGGAAATATATGTTTTGAGACTCCCTGAATGAAAAAAAAAAAGCATTTTTAGAAAAATGTCCGTGTGTGTGTGTGTGTGTGTGTGTCTCTCTCTGTGGGTTGCATGGCTCAAAAACGAAAAGCCCGTAAATCTACGACACTGGACCAGCGGCTTTACTTCCCTTCCGAAGGAAGCCATGCTAAGGATTTTTACACCCGAAAAAATCCATCGTCCTCCGCCGAGTTTGAACCCGCGACCTTGGGTATATGAAGCTAGCATGGTGTTCATTACACCACGGAGGGCGACACGGAGGATAGCTTTTACAGATCAGGAAGAGAAAGTCATGTGAATGAAACATATCGGAATTTATCTACTGTTTAACACACAAAAATTGGTACCGAGAAGTACAGTTTTGGTCAAACTGATTAAAAAAATCTTATGTGTTCCATTCACATGACTTTCTCTACATCTCTGCAACAAATGATTGTTAAAAAGCTTATGCTTCTATTTACTTCATGCTAATCGAGAAAAAACGCAGAAATAGTCTTATTACTTGCTTCCTTGTAAGTTGAAGGGGATTAAGAGAATGCACAGGCTAAATTGACAGTCAAGTCCTTGAAAAGCCGGTTGCAAAGCGAAAATTTCTAAATTTTATTCTCTCTTCTTTTCAGGAGTAAACAAACGAGAAACGGGAAGAAATTTGTCTTCTCTTTGAGAAAAATTTAAGTGCTTTAAAAATAATCCGGAATATTTCCAAAACGGTTAACTCTTCACAAAACTGTATATAACATTAAATCTATGCTTTAATGATATTTACATGTCTTGTGTTTTACATCTCTGAATATCTCTTACAGTTTATACCAAATTCATCCACAGGTCTTCAGAGGCATTTCCCTGAACATTCAGGATATCATTTCACTTGTCAAAAAATATCTTAACCTACAACATTTTAATCCAAATAATTAGTCATTTTTGAGAAAATCGAAATTTTCGAAATAATCCATGTAAAGGATAGTTTCGGGTGAGGAGATTTTCTTCAAAATCTTTGTGTGGCATCCTTGAAAGATACTTTACCTAAATACCAAGTTTGGTTATTTACCGAATTTTCGTTTTTGAGTTATCGTGTCGACACATACACACACAGACCTTTTTTACTTTCCCTATACGCACTATGTACATAGTGTATAGAGAATATATTGCACTCCACCCAAAAATTCGATACCGAGATTTCACCCCAAATATATGTTTTAGGGACCCCATTGTCTAAAAACAGCATTTTCAGAAAAGGTCCGTTGAGTGTGTATGTGTGTGTGTGTGTCCGTGTGCCTGTGAACACGATAACTTAAAAACGGAAAGTCGGTAAAATACCAAACTTGGTATTTAGGTTTAGTATCTTCAAGGGATGCGACACGAAGATTTTGAGAAAAATACCCCCACCCCCAACTACCCTTTACATGGAACTTTTTTCGAAAATTTTGAATTTCTCAAAAACGGCTCTAACGATTTTGATTAAAATTTCGTATATTAAAGATATTTACGTGACAAATAAAATGTATAGCTTGAATTTTCTGGGAATAGCCTCTGAAGAGTAGTTTATTCTGAATGAATTTTACTGAATTTTGAATAACTGCTAAACCGTAAGAGATGGACAAAAACTTACTTACAAAAAATGTAGAGCACGTTAAAACACACAATTTATGTTATATGCATTATTTTCGTGGAGTTCGTCGTTTTTGAGTCATTCCTTATTTCTGGTTTCTGCTATGAAAAACGTATACTTTTCTCATACAGGAAGTTGTCAAATCATATCCATATAAACAAAGGAACTTCATTGACATAGCAACCAGCTTTTGACTATCACTTTAACCTATAGTAGTCCCTTATTTCGCTTCTACTTACAAGGAAGCAAGTAATAAGACTATTTCTGCTATTTTTTTCTGATTAGCATGAAGTAAATAGAAGAATAAGTTTTTTAAGAATAATTTGTTGCAGGGATATAGAGAAAGTCATGTGAATGGTACACGTCAGATTTTTGTAAAATGCTTTTCCGGAACCTGGGGACCCTACAAGGTACCGGAGAAATCTTGGTGTTGAATTTTTGGGTGAAATGCAATACTTTGTCTATACACGTCTATATAGTATTTGTAGAGAAACTAACGCTGACGGTATTATTGTGCGACATTTTGGCATGACATGTGAAATGTCTGCGGTTTGCGTTTGGAACGATAAATCTGTTTCATTATAACACGTATGTGACTTTGGTCACCCTATAAACACGAAAATAAACAAATTCACAAAAGGCAATCATAACCTATAAATCAAACGCATCCATGTCATCAAGGTCAGATAAATGTCTAACATGCTGTAGCCAACTTTTACAGTGAAAATTATGTAAGTGTATGATTTGTTTTATACAGGCTAATATTTGTACTTTCTCTACACGTACTATGTACATGGTGTATAGAGGAAGTATCGTAATCCACACAAATATTAGATTCCGAGATTTCACCGGAAATACATTTTTTAGAACCCCCTGAATAAAAAAAAAACATTTTTACTTTCTCCATACGCACCATTTACATAGTGTATAGAGAAAGTATTGCCCTCCACCAAAAATTCGATACCGAGATTTCACCGGAAATATGTGTTTTAGGGTCCCCAATATCCAAAAAAAAGCATTTTGTGTGTGTGTGTGTGTGTGTGTGTCCGTGTGTCTGTGTCCGTGTGTCTGTGAACACGATAACTCAAAAACGAAATGTCGGTAAAATACCAAACTTGGTATTTAGGTTTAGTATCTTCCAGGGATGCGACACGAAGACTTTGAGAAAAATACCCCCACCCTCAACTACCCTTTACATGGAAGTTTTTTCGAATATTTTGATTTCCTCAAAAATGGCTCTAACGATTTTGATTAAAATTTCGTATATTAAAGATATTTACCTGACAAATAAAATGTATATCTTGAATTTTCTGGGAATAGCCTCTGAAGAGTAGTGGATTCTGAATGAACTTTACTAAATTTTGAATAACTGCTAAACTGTAAGAGATGGACAAAAACTTACTACACAAAAAATGTAGAGCACATTAAAACACACAATTTATGTTATATACATTTTTTCGTGGAGTTCGTCGTTTTTGTGACATTCCTTATTTTTGGTTTCTGCTATGAAAAAAGTATACTTTTCTCATACAGGAACTTGTCAACTCCTATCCATATAGATAAAGGAACTTCATTGACAGAGCAACCAGCTTTTGACTATCACTTTAACCTACGGTTGTCCCTTATTTCGCTTCTACTTACAAGGAAGCGAGTAATTAGACTATTTCTGCTAATTTTTTCTGATTAGCATAAAGTAAATAGAAGTATAAGAATTATTTGTTGCAGGAATATGGAGAAAGTCATGTGAATGGTACACAAGAGATTTTTAGAAAAAGGTCCCTGTGTGTGTCTGAGGACAGCATAGCGCAAAGACGAAAACTTGATATTTAAGTTTGGTGTCTTCCGGAAATGCAACACGAGACTTTCCAGGAAAAAAATTCTTCACCCCAAAGTACCGTTTACATTTTGATTTTCTCAAAAATGGATGTAAATTATCGTATATTAACGGATAAATAAAATGTATTTTCTGGGAATAACTTCTTCAAACCTCTTTATTCGGATGAATATTTCCTGAATTGTATATAATTGGTGAGCCGTAACAGATAGACAAAAACTTACTACAAGGGTGGTTTTTTTTCAACCCCTTATAAAGAAAACCCACGGAGATCTTCAAAACAACGTCAATGCTCATTTGAAATCATTGGCGGCAACATTTTTTGAAGCGGGTATTGCAAAGCTTGTACACAGGTACGATAAATGTCTCAATCTTTTCGGTGATTATGTTGAAAAGTAACCATAAGTGTACAAAACTTTTAGTAATAAAGTAATTGTTTTCTATGGACTTGTCTTTTATTTACATATCGGAGGTTGAAAAAAAAACCGTCCTCATACATAAATAATGTAGATCTCATTAAAGCATACACTTTATGTCATTTACGTTTCTTTATTGGAGTTGACCTTTTCTGAGATATTTCAAGTTATTATTTTCAGATTTACCATACTTAAACTTTTCTCACACATGCATAGAAACGGATTTCAACCACATGGAAACCAGCTTTTAAAAGATTTGACTATCGTTTTAGCCAAGTGTATTCCCTTATTTTCCTTTTACTTACAAGAAAGCAGGTAATTAAGGAAATTTTTGTTTATGTCTATCTCTATTGTCATATAGAAGATATGTTTTTACTTTCTCTACACGTAATATGTACATAATGTATAGGGAAGGTATTGTATTGCACTCAAAAATTCGATATTGAGATTTCATAGGAAATACATGTTTTGGTTTCCCCTGATTCCAAAAAAAATTTAGAAAAAGGTCCTTGTGGACGTGTGTGTGTCTGTGGACAGAATAGTTCAAAAAACGAAAAGACCGTTAATTACCAAACTTGCTAATTTTATGCTAAGTTTTTCTCGATTAGCATGAAGTAAAAAGAAGCATAAGCTTTATAACAATAATTTGTTGCAGAGATGAAGAGAAAGTCATGTGAATGGAACACATCAGATTGTAGCCATTAAGGTGGCCTATATTTCAGATGCGAGTGGCAATTGTTTCCATCTCGTGATTTACAATTCCATGCGCTTTGTTTCGGCGAATGAAATGTGCGACAGAAGTGCGTGCGTGGCCATGAGTGAAAACAAAGGAACGCTGGCCAGCGTTGTGAAACACGCTCCGTGTGAACAAGGCTTAATGTTACCTAGCAACACGAGTAGTGACTGTCACTTGTTATACTCTCATCTCCCTCAAGTAAGCCCCTCATTGTTTCTTACCTTCATTGTTGTCGCTCGCGCATTGTTTAATTGTTTTTAGAGCCGACATAATACTAGAACACTACTCCATCCATCACTTCAAATATTTCTCGTTCTGCACTCCTCAGAAACATAATGTAAACGTTTAGCTGAAAAATTCTGATGTGTTCCATTCATATAACTTTATCTGCCTCTTCCACAAATTCTTTTATAAACGTCATGATAATCGAACTAAATATTAAACCAATTAACTTTTTACTTTCTCTACACGTGCTATGTACATAGTGTATAGGGAAGGTATTGCATTCCACCCAAACATTTCACAGGAAATACATGTTTTGGGTCCCCCTTAATCTAAACAAATCAGTTTTACATAAAGATCCGTGTGTTTGTGTGTCTGTGGACAGCATAGCTCAAAAATGAAAAGTCCCTTAAAAACCAAATTTAGTATTTAATTTTGATATCTTCCACTGATGCGACACGAAGATTTTAAAGAAAATCCCCCACCCCCAACTACCCTGCACATGGAACTTTTTTCGAAAATTTTTATTTTGTAAAATATGGCACTAACGATTTTGATTAAAATATCGTATATTAAAGATACTTATCTGACAATTAAAATGTATGTCTTGAATTTTCTGGGAATAGACTCTGAAGAGTAGTTTATTCTGGATGAATTTTATGGAATTTTGCATAATTATGACTTATAATTTTCTCATGCAGAAGTTGGTCAGCTCCTATCCATACAAACAAAGGAACTTCATTCACATAGCAACCAGCTTTTGACTATCACTTTAACTTATGTACTCCCTTATTTTGCTTCTACTTACAAGGGAACAAGTAAGACTATTTCTGCTATTTTTTTTCTCGATTAGCATGAAATGAACAGAAGCATAAGCTTTTTAAGAATAATTCGTTACAGAGATGTGCAGAAAGTCATGTGAATAAACAAATCAGATTTTCTTGAATGAGAGCAAGCAAAACGAACCGAATTTCAATTATTTTACATAGTGACAAGCTTTTAAAACATTTTACTGTAATGTACTTCCTTCTACTTACAAGGGATTAATAAGATCATTTCTACTAATCTCTATAACAATCCGAGGGCCGTTTTTTCATCCTACGATAGGCTGTAAATAAAGAAAAGTTCATACAAAACAATTATTTGATTACTAAAAGTTTTATACACTTATGGTTTTATCCTATCCTAATATTGACTGAAATATTCTTATATTTAATAATATTAATGTTATTAGAGTCGTTATTACGAGAAATTGAATTTCTGTCGTGACGTAGGTAGTGTTTTGTTTGGTCGTTGTTACGCAACCCGCCGGAATAAACAGTTTCAATTCTGTTAGTTAAAACTGCACTAAATAAATCAATAAATGTATGAAAATGCATATTCCCGAAGAAGTTTTAGGTTATGTTAAGAAAGCTCTATTTAGGACGGCCGTTTTTTTTTTTCAACTTCCGATTGGCTATAAATAAAAGCTTTGTACACTTATGGTTACTTTTCAACATAATCACCGAAAAGATTGAGACATTTATCGTACCTGTGCACAAGCTTTGCAATACCCGCTTCAAAAAATGTTGCCGCCAATGATTTCAAATGAGCATTGACGTTGTTTTGAAGATCTTCGTACTTTACGACGTTTGCGGAGAGCCATTCAAAACAAACGAAGAGGAATGCTGACTTCAGGAATTGTGTTGATCCATGTCAACGCTCGTCCACACAACCCATCGGCTCCTTGAACAGTTTCAATGGGACATTTTCAATCATCCGCTGTACAGTCCTGAACTGGCACCCAGCTACTTTCACCTTTTCCCTGGACTGAAGACGTGGCTAGGAGGGCAGCACTTTCAAACCATAACTGTACAAAAGTTTAAGTAATAAAACAATTCTTTGTATGAACTTGTCTTTTATTTATAGCCTATTGGAAGTTGAAAAAAACTGATGTGTTTTATTCGCATGTCCCTCTCTACACCTCTGCAACAAATTATTGTTAAAAAGCACATTGTTCTATTTACTTAATGCTAATCGAAAAAAATAGTCGAAATAGTCTTATTACTTGCTTCCTTGTAAGCAGAAGCGAAATAACGGAAAAGCATAGGTTAAAGTGATAATCAAAAGCTGGTTGCTATGTAACTGAGATTCCTTTGTTTGTATGGGCACGAGTTGTGTGAGAAAAGTATACCTTTTTAAAGCCGAAACCAAACACAAAGAATATATCAAAAACGAGCAACTCCATGAAAAGTATGCATATAACGTAAATTGTGTGTTTTAAGGAGATCTAAATTTTTTTGTGTAGTAAATTTTTATCTATCTCTTACAGTTTAGCAATTATGGAAAGATCCGCAAAATTTATCAAGAATAAAGTAGTTTTCAGAGGTTATTCCCAGAAAATTCAAGATATATATTTTATTTGCCAGGTAAATATCTTTAATATAGGATATTTTAATCAAAATAGTTAGTCATTTTTAAGAAAATAAAAAATTTCGAAAAAAATTCCATGTAAAGTGTAGTTTGGGGTGGGGGGATTTTTCTCAAAATCTTCGTGTCGCATCCCGGGAAGATATTAAACTTAAATACCAAGTTTGGTATTTTACCGACTTTTTAGTTATCGTGTTCACGGACACACACACACACTGACATTTTTATGAAAATGTTTGTTTTTTTTATACAGGGGGACCTAAAACTTATTTCCGGTGAAATCTCGGTATCGAATTTGTGGGTGGAGTGCAATAAAATTAAAATTCAGAGATAATGAGTTCCGATTGGAACGTGCCATGTGCTGGATTGGCCACTTCCTACGATCACGTGACATGAAGGAAACAAGTCACCCATAAACCACGCCCTGTGGAATGCCAACCTTCTCGGGAGCGACTGTCTCAATTCTCAAAAGCGAGGCATTCTGGGTGCGTTATTTGCCAGGTCACATATCAAATTACAGAGAAGTAGCGATGTGCTTTTGTTGAACAGGCAAAGCTCGCCCTCTCCCGTTTCTACGACGACAACTCCTCTGTTTATTGATGTAGTTTTCTTCCTCGATTGAAAGGAAAATTGCGAGTTAAGTTATTTGCCTAAAGGCGGGCGAAATTCCTTTGTTCCATTAAAACTGGCAACTTTTGCAGCAGTATTGCAATATTTCAACTTTATTTTGTTTTGCTGCGGTTCACAGATTTTCCTTTCTGGTGTAATCACTGCAACTTTCGCGATAAAGTTGTTCTAGCTCCAGATGCTCTCTATTTTGAAAAAAATAACATCCATGTAAAACAGAATTGCACAAGTTCTGGACTTAAGTTTGCCATACGCTTTCTAATAAGGGTACACCTATCCATTGTGAAGTTCGGATATTCATATTTTAGCTAACCTATTAAACCTTTTAGGACGGCCAAGTCTGTTGGCGACGTGCACAACTCAGCGGAATCTCTAACGTTTCCAGATTTTACATCTAGACAGAGGGTCACTTTCGATACCACCCTTATTGTATCACTAACTGAATAGAACTACTTCTCTCCTCAAACAAAACTTTTGCATACTGCAAAACCAAAATACGAAAGCAAAATTAAATAAAAGAGAAGAATGGCTAGAGAGCCGCGCCGTGGCCGAGTGGTTAAACCACTCACTTCTTAACCGTGATGGTCCGGGTTCGATCCCGAGCGACCACATCTGAGATTTGTGGTGGACAAAGCGGCGCAGTGCGGGTTTTCTTCGGGTTCTCCGGTTTCCCCCGCCATTATATTCCACTAGTGTTCCATCTTCATTCCATGTATTATCAGTGTCAACGCATGCGGTGCCAAAAGTGAGCATTAAACACTAAACATTTTTATTCAGGTTGCTCTTTGATTAGACACACTGATAAGAGCAAAGGTAGGAAACACGTTGCTCCTACCCAGGTCAGTCACTTGTGCGATTGGTTGAAATTGCCATTCCATTGGTGCTTTAATATTTGAGCTGAATTGAATTATAAACGGTTGCTTACGGAAATTGGCCCTGGAAACCATCCACATGCATTACTCAGTAAACTATTGTTCTATTTTCATTGTGCTCTTCCATTTCTTTTACTTTCTCTACACGTACAGTGTATAGAGGAAGTATTGAATTTCACCCAAAAATTCCATACCGAGATTTCACCAGAAATACACGTTTTGGGCCCCCCCTGAATCTAAAAAGGGCATTTTTTGAAAAAGGACCGTGTCTGATAGTGTGTGTATGTGTGTGTTTGTGGACAGCATAGCCCAAAAACGAAAAGACCCTTAAAAACCAAACTTGGTATTTAAGTTTGGTATCTTCAAAGGATGTGACACGAAGATTTTCAAGAAAATCCCACCACCCCAAACTACCCTTTACATGGAAGTTTTTTCGAAAATTTTAATTTTCTCAAAAATGACTAACGATTTTGAATAAAATCTCTTATATTTAAGATTATTACATGACAAATAAAATCTATATGTTGAATTTTCTGGGAATACCCTCTAAAGACCTCTTTGCTCTGGATCATTTTTAAATAATTTTGCATAACTGGTAAGCCCTAAGAGATAGACAAAAACTTACAACACAAAAACATACAATTTATGTTATATACATTTTTTCGTGTACTTGATAGTTTTGTGGTTTCAGCTTGTTTCTCATACAGGAATTTGTCCATACAAACAAAGGAACTTCGCTCACATAGCAACCAGCTTTTGACTAGCACTTTAGCCTATGTTACTCCATTATTTCGCTTCTACTTACAAGGAAGCAAGTAATAAGACTATTTCTGATAATTTTTTCTCGATCAGTATGAAGTAAATAAAAGCATAAGCTTTTTAACAATACATTGCATTCCATCTAAAAGTTCGATTCCGAAATCTCAAAAAATACATGTTTTGAGACCCCTGAATTCACAAAAAAAGACTGTACAGAGACAGTAAAATAATACTGTGGCTTTATTATTTTAGAACATAATTTGTATGAGTTCTGCGTGCCCTTAAAAACAAAAGCTCATGACAATGCTATTGTATATCTGGTGATGTTCTCTGCAGGATGTATCGTGTCGCTAAGCCCACCTTATGCACGCCACTGAAGAGCTAAGGGCGGATTGCGGGGGAGGATTTTGGAAAGCCCTTTCACACCTTCCATGAATCATCGGCGACGGAACCCGCGACTGGCACATCAATCTTGGGCCGACACGATGTCACCCAGATTTGTGAGGCATCTGCGTCAAGTTGCAATATCACGAATATTACAATAGCATCCCCTGGCGGAGGAATCGTCCAACTTTCACTAGAACCAGCGTCAGCAACTTCCATCTCATTCACATGACTTTCTCTACATCTCTGCAACAAAGTATTGTTAAAAAGCTTATGCTGATCCAGAAAAAACTAGCACAAATAGTCTTACTTGGTTACTTGTAAGTTTTTCAAAGCTGAAACCAAAAAACAAGGAATATCTCAAAATCGATCAACTCCACGAAAAAAATATATATATAGCTTAAACTGTGTTTTTAACGTGCTCTAAATTTTTTGTGTGGTAAGTTTTTGTCCATCTCTTACGGTTTAGCAGTTCTGAAAAAGTTTGTAAAATGCGTCCAGAATAAAGTAGTCTTCAGAGACTATTACCACAAAATTCAAGATTTAATTTTATTTGTGAGTTAAATATCTTTGATGAAAATCGTTAGAGGCATTTTTGAGAGAATCAAAATGCTAGAACATTTTCCATGTAAAGCGTACTTGGGGGTTTTCTTGAAAATCTTCGTGTCGCATCCTTAGAAAATAGTTTGGTATTTAACGGTCTTTTCGTTTTTGAGCTATGCTGCCCACAGTCACACACACGGACATTTTTGGGTGGAATACCATACCTTCTCTATACACTATGTACAAGGTGCGTGTAGAGAAAGTAAAAAAGAAAGTGATGCATTCTACCCAAAATTTTGATACCGAGGCACCAATACAAGTAAAACTTTTCATGACCTTTGAATATAAAAATCTGATGTTCTCCATTCACATGACTTTCTCTACATCTCTGTAACATATTATTGTTAAAAAGCTTATTCTCTTATCTACTTCATGATCAAGATAAACATTAGCAGAATTTGTCTTATTACTTGCTTCCTTGTAAGTAGAAGGGAATACACAAGGCTAAAGTGATAGTCAAATGGGTTGCCATGTTGTTGAAATCCATTTTTATATGCAGGGGCTGGAGTTTAGAACTTTCCATCTGAGAAAATTTTAAGAGTTTTAAATAAATAAATAATCAGGAATATCTCAGAAACGGTCAATTCCACGAAGAAATCGTATATGCCATTAATTGTGTGTTTTAACGTATCTACATTTTTGTGCAGTAAGTTTTTGTCTATCTTTTACGGTTCCCCAGTTACAAATCTCATTCAGAATAGAGGTTTTTAGAGACTTTTCCCAGAGAATTTAAAATGTACCGTATTTTTAGTATAATCTATTTAGTCACAATCATTTCGAAATTTACTCCATGTAAAGAGTAGTTTGGGGTAGCGAGATTTTACTCAAAATCTTAGTGTCGCATCACCGGAAGATACTAAACTTAAACACCAAGTTTGGTATTTTACCGACTTTTCGTTTTTGAGTTATCGTGTTCACAGACACACGGACACACACACGGACCTTTTTCTGAAAATGCTTTTTTTTTGGATACAGGGGACACTAAAACATATATTTCCGGTGAAATCTCGGTATCAAATTTTTTGGTAGAATGCAATACCTTCTCTATGCACTATGTCCATAGCACGTGTAGAGAAAGTAAACATGTGTATGAGATAATTTCTGTGTTTTAACGAGATCTACATTTTTTGTCTATCTCTTACAGCTTAGCATTTAACCAAAATTAGGCAAAACTCACCCAGAATAAAGTGGTCTTCAGAGGCTACTCCCAGAAAATTCAAGATATACATTTTATTTGTCAGGTAAATATCTTTAATATGCGATATTTTAATCAAAATCGCTATATGCATTTTTGATAAAATCAAATTTCCGAACATTTTTACATGTAAGGGGTAGTTTGGGGTGGGGGAATTTCCCCCAAAAGTTTCGTGTGCCATCCTCGGGAGATATTAAACTTAAATACTAAATTCTGTATTTTTCAGACTCTTCGTTTTTTAGTTAACGTATTCACAGATTCAGACACGGACATTTTTCTAAAATGCTCTTTATGGTTACAGGGGACCCTAAAACGGAAAATTCTCGGTACTGACTTTTTGGCTGCATTACAGTACGTGTAGAGAAAGTAACAAACACACCACCCTGGACGTGTTTTAAAATCTCACCCCAACAGACAAGAAAGTGAAATATCTGAGCACCCCTCACATTTCATCCCCTTGCGTCACGCGCAGAGAACAAAACAACCCCTAAACTTTGCCCTCTACAAAACCGTAATGCATGCACAGACAACACTGTAAGAAAGCCTGCAGTCGTTTGGACCATAAGGCGGGGCCTTATTGGGGGGTTGCAAAAATTACTAACAAAGTAAACAAGTGAGTGGAGGCAGCAGGGTAGTTTTGTGCACCTGCTACTCTCCAAATGACACAATAATGTGGGCCGCTAGACCCATTCTCACGTACAGGGGCGGCCCCCAAACTACTTTCACGAGTTTGGCTGGGTTCGAGTCCTGATAAAGTTACACTAACTTTGCTTTACCATCCTTAATCGACTACACTTATAAAACTTATCCGGAGGCGAAGAGCTCAAACTATTGTTGACAGTTTCAGCTCGTCCACAAGGAGGAGAAAAGGAACTACCAGGGTGGTCTGAAAAGTTCTCGGCCTGATAGTGAAAAATGATAATTCATGCTTTCAAAGTGGTTTTATTTTTACTTTCTCTAGCCACGTATGTACAATGTACATAGGGATAGACAAGTATTGTATTCCACCCTAAAATTCGATAACGAGATTTCACCGGAAATACATGTTTTAGGACCCCCTGTATCCAAAAAGAAAACATTTTCAGAAAAAGGTCCGTGTGTGTGTGTCCGTATGTCTGTGAACACAATAACTCAAAAACGAAAAGTAGCTAAAATACCAAACATAATTTAAGTTTAGTATCTTCCAGGGATGCGACACGAAGATTTTGAGAACAATCCCCCCACCACAAACTAACATTACATGGAACTTTTTCGAAATATTTGATTTTCTTAAGAATGCTTCTAATGATTTTGATTAAAATATCACATATTAGAGATATATACCTAACAAATAAAATGTATATCTTGAATTTTCTGGTAATAGCTTCTGAAGACCTGTTTATTTTGAATGAATTTTGCTTAATTAGGCATAAATAGTGAACCGTAAGAAATAGACAAAAACTTACTATACAAAAAATTTAAGTCTTGTTAAAATACACAAGTTATGTCATATACATTTTTCTCGTGGAGCTTACCGTTTTCGAGGTATTCATTGTTATTGGTTTCAGTTGTGAAGTACTTACTTTTCTCAGACGGGAGTGTCCGTTTTTCTTTTGTTCTACTCCTGGCCAAGAAATGAAGCGATTTGCAATTACAATCGCATAACGACAGCTTTTAAAACATTTGACTATTGGTTTAGCCTTGTGTATTCCCTTATTTTCTTCCTACTTATAAGGAACTAAATAATAAGAACATTGTGCTAATGAGTACCTTGATTAGCAAAGTGCAGAAAGAAGAAGAATCTTATTTATGAAGTACGTAGAGTAGGTAGAGAAAGTCATGTGAGTGTAACACATCAGATTTTTCAACTTAGTCTCCTCTAATATCAATATATTTTGTTCCAATGTCATTATCCCCTCTCTGTAGTGTTCCTCTGCAAGTGCTGCAAAGTACTCATTTACAGCCGCAATTGCCTCTCCATTGGACGAAAAGCGCCTACCAGCGAGGAATTTCTTGAGTTTTGGAAACAGAAGGAAGTCCGAGGGAGCCAACTCTGGGGAATAGGGCGGATGTTCCAGCACTTCAAAGTGCAGATCTCTCAATTTCCCCATTGCCAAAATACTTGTGGTGCATTGTCTTGATGGAAAACAATTGTTTTTCTTTTTTCCCCCGGGTCTGTTTTCGCGAATGCTTGTATTTAGTTTGGTTAGAAGTTGAGAGTGGTATTCTCCAGTAATGATTTTACTGGAGTCAATCAACAAATTTCCTTTAGCATCTCAAAACACCAACGCCATGATCTTTCCCGCCGATGGCACCATCCTTGCTGAAGAACCAGCTTCTGTCCACTGCCTCGACTGCTGCTTGGATTCGGATGAATCCATGTTTCAGCCATTGTGACGAATTGGCGCAGAAAGTCATTTTTGTTCTTCTGAAAATGCGCCAAGCACTTTTCAGAAAGTGTCGTGCGAATGCGTTTGTTATCGACAGTGACAGAACGCGGCAAAGCTTTTTCATGTTCTATTCCAGATGCAAGATGTGACCAATACGTTCCTTTGAAATTCCAAGAACGTTAGCAACCTTTGTACGCCGATCGTCCAAAATCATGTCATGCATTTTTTCAATGATTTCCGGTGTGGATACAGTTTTTGGACCTCGTTTGCGTGGATGGTCTTGGACGCTTTCACGGCCAAGTTTAAAATCGGCCTCCCATTTCTTCACAGTGGAAACTGAAGGTGAAGAGTCACCATACACATTTCTGTAGGTGTTAAACCTTCTTTTACGGAGACTTTTATCAAGACACGATACTCGAATTTCTTCATTTTCAAAGCAATGCGCACTTCCACTGCTTGCAGTCAACTATTGCCTGGAATGTTATATAGGGCCTAATAACATGTATACCAACGTAAGAAAAAATCTGATGTGTTACATTCACATAACTTTCTCTACTTCTCTGCAAAAAAGTATTGTTGAAAAGCTTGTGCTTCTATTTACTTCATGCTAATCGAGTAAAAATTAGCAGAAATAGTCTTATTACTTGCTTTCTTGTAAGTAGAAGCGAAATAAGGGAGAACCATAGGTTAAAGTGATAGTCAAAAGTTTATTGCTATGTCAATGAAGTTCCTTTATTTGTATGGACAGTTGAGAAACTCCTGTATGAGAAAAGTTAAAGTTTTTAAAGCTAAAGCAAAAAACAATCAATTCCACGAAAAAAATGCATATAATATAAATTGTGTGTTTTAATATGTTCTACATTTTTTGTGTGGCAAGTTTTTGTGTATCACTTACGGTTTAGCAGTTATACAAAATTACGTAAAATTCATCCAGAATAAAGTAGTCTTCAGAAGCTTTTCCCAGAAAATTCAAGATATACATTTTATTTTTCAAGTAAATATGTTTAATATACGGTATTTTAATCAAAATCGTTACAGCCATTTTTCAGATAATCAACATTTTCGAAAAAAGTTCCATGTTTAGGGTAGTTGGGGGTGCGGAGATTTTTCTCAAAATCTTCGTGTCGCATCCCTGGAAAATACTAAACTTAAATACCAAGTTTGGTGTTTTACCGACTTTTCGTTTTTGAGTTATCGTGTTCACAGACACACACATACACAAGGGTCTTTTTCTCAAAATGCTTTTTTGGGATACAGGGGACCCTAAAACATATATTTCCGGTGAAATCTCGGTATTGAATTTTTGGGTGCATTACAATACCTTCTGTATACACTATGTACATAGTACGTGTAGAGGAAGTAAAAATTGAGAACTAGAGTCAGAACGAAAAATTCAAAGCCATAGTCGGAATTTGAACAACGAATTTCTTGATTTTCATCCAGTTGCTCTGACCATTGAGCTACGACGGTAACATGCCGGCACGGCATTATTTTTCTCAACTGACGCGCGTTTTCCCGGTAAACCACAAATTGTATTGAGATGACAGGCTTCAGTGGCGACTTACAAATTTCGTAAGCACTCGTTTATGAAAGAAACAACTAATTCTCATTAATTTATCTAATAATTGGTTAGCTATAGAGCCCTGGCTTAAGTACTTAGGGGATTTGTAAGTTGAGACCAATAACAAGGAATATCCGGTGAAATCTCGACATAGAATTATTTGGTGGAATATGACACGTTCTCTAAATGTAATTGGTGTGCTATTTGTGGACGCTCTTTAACTGCTGTGGTTCACAGACCGCTTAATTTTGCTCAGAGACCTTGTATCAGGCTTGAGGTTCTTTTACGTGCCGTAAATCTACGACCGGAACCAAAGGCTTTACTTCCCTTCCGAAGGAAGCAATGCTAAGGGTTTTTACACCCGAAAAAACCCATGGTCCTCCGCCAGGTTTGAGCCCGCGACCTTGGGTGTATGAAGTTAGCATGATAACCATTACACCACGGAGGGTGACCTACTATATACATGTACATGGAAAATGCGAGAGATTTATGGACGAGAATCTGTCCCATTTGCGAGGAGGAAGAGTCGTGGACCCATATCTTGGTAAGGTGTAGGGATACGGAGGAATGGCGGGAAAAATATTTACCGCGATTCTTTACCACCGCGAAAGTAGAGCTAGAAGCATGTTGGACGTTACTGGCAGGCACGGAAGACTTGGACGGTTTAGGTCAATTTATATTTAAGGCAAGACAGCTGAGATCTGAGAAGGCTGCCAATAGAGAAGAGGGGGGATAAGAATAGCTATACAAAAGTAATTACAATGTTTTTACATACTTATATTTTATGGCACTGTTGTGTTATAGTTTTATATATTGTGTATATATTATGTATATATATATATTTCTCTTAAGTGTATTTGTCTATTATAAGAGGGTACTTTAATGTTTTTGAATAAGGATTATTCTGTGTTGTAAATTTAAATTGCTGTATTTGAATATCTTTGTCCTATTATTAAGCTCAAGTTATGTTATGCCAATACACTTATTCATTCATAAAGTTGAGCTAAGTTTGCACGCCACTGAAGGGTTGACTTCAATGTTCGTGCTGTCCATTACTGAATGTTCGCGCCCTTTCACTGCTTGTCAGTCCGTGTGACCAGCTGGCTGTGTAAAGTTGAGCCAGGTTTGCACGCCACTGAGCAAGGAAGGGTGTTTCCAAATTGAAACGGCATGGGGTGAACACTTGATCAGCGCCGATATGCAAACAGGAAGTGACGTCTTTGTGAAGCCTGAAACAAAAGGAGACAAATTGGAAGGCGTCATCAAGCAAACATCGCACTGCGAGGCGCACCTCAGAGACAAGTGAAGGAAACTTGTGAGAAAGAGGGGAAAAAAAAACAGTTGAAGAAGTGGAACTGTATACAGAATGTGAGGGGTGTAGATAGAAAAAGAAAACTCCGACGTGTTCCATTTATACGAGCTTCTCTATCCGTTCTGCAAACAAAAGATTATTCTTTTGTCTACTTCTTGCTGATCTAGATAAACATTAGCAGAAATTAGTCGCTCATAAGTAAACGGGAAACAAGTGAATAACACAGTCAAATGTTTTAAAAGCTGTCGCTATGCGATTGTCATTAAACTTCGTTTCTGCTTCCTTGGCCAGTAGTAAAGCAAAATATACCTGAAAAACGTTTAAGTATTTAAAATTAAAACAAATAAGGGGAAAGATCTCGGAAATTGTAAGCTCAATTAAGAACCAATAAAATTAACTGTATGTGACATAAATTTACTGTTTTAACCGGATCTACGTTTTAAAATAATACTTTTTTTAGTATTCTTTAGACTTTACCAGTTCAACAAAAATAGTTCAGAAAGGGAAAACAAGATTGAAGCGACAGAAGTCGTTCTGCTATTATCCTTGGAAATTCGGTTCTATTTCCATGGCCAGGAGTAAAGCTAAAGATATATGGAACAGATGAGGACTTGAGAAAGTGTTTCAAAAATAAAACCAATAACAGGAAATAACTTGGAAATAAATCTATTAATCAATAACAACAACAACAACTTATGTCACAAAAATGTTTTATTTTCTCTACACGTACTATGTACATAGTGTATAGAGAAGGTATTGTAATGCAATCAAAAAATTCGATACCGAGATTTCACCGCAAATATATGTTTTAGGGCCTCCTGTATCCAAAAAAAGTATTTTCAGAAAAAGGTCTGTGTGTGTCCATGTGTCCGTGAACACGATAAAATCGGTAAAATACCAAACTTGGTATTTAAGTTTAGTATCTTCCAGGGATGCGACACGAAGATTTTGAGAAAAATCCCCCCACTCCAAACTGACATTTACAGGGAACGTTTTAAAAAAGTTTGATTTTCTAAAAGAATGGCTCTAAACGATTTTGATTAAAATATCTGATTTTAAAGATATTTACCTGACAAATAAAATGTATATCTTGAGTTTTCTCGGAATAGCCTGTAAAGACTACTTTATTCTGGATGAATTTTACGGAATTTTGCATAACTGCTAAACCGTAAGAGATGGAGAAAAACTGGCTGCACAAAAAATGTAGAGCACGTTAAAACATACAATTTATGTCATATTCATTTTTTTCGCGGAGTTAATCGTTTTTGTGTTATTCCTTGTTCTTGATTTCACCTTTAAAAAAACATACTTTTCTCATACAGGACTTTGTCAACTCGTGTCCATACAAACAAAGGAACTTCAGTCACATAGCAACCAGCTTTTGACTGTCACTTTAACCTATGGTAGTCCCTTATTTCGCTTCTACTTACAAGGAAGCAAGTAATAAGACTATTTCTGTTATTTTTTCTTGGTTAGCATGAAGTAAATAGAAGCAGAAGCTTTTAACAATAATTTGTTGCCGTCACGTGAGATGTTTAGTGTCTGAGTGTACTTGGTACATAATAAGCGAGTATTTGAATGTTCTTGTAGACTTGCTCTATCTTACACAAAAAAAAAAAAAAAAAATTGCCGCACGTGTGTTGCCCGAGATTTGGCTCTTAACCTTTACGATATTTAGGGGCAAGTGTTGGTGATCCGGGGCTGCAACCTCGGGCCAAATTCCACCACCATGCGAGCCCCAACAAAAGCAAAGGAAAATCCATTTTCTCCGTAATTGAAACGTGAAGTATAACGAATGGGCGCAGTAATTTGCTAGCGGCGGTCGTAGCTGATAACGTGCCAGTAGTGCCAACTTTTTAATTACGGGCAGCACCCACCAACTTTCTCAATGAAATAAAACAATATTTACATAGGTTGGTAACGACCCCACGGCACACAACTTGGCTTTTCTGTTTCCTCTTCATTCGCTTTGGTTTATCTGTATCATAATTAAACTGTCACCTTCTTCTTCTTCTTTGTTTCAAAACCTGAGTATTATTTCCTTTTTTCATTTATACTTTCTCTACACGTACTATGTACATAGTGTATAGAGAAGGTATTGTACTCCACTAAAAAAAGCTATACCGAGATTTCACCGGAAATATAAGTTTTAGGGTACCTTGTATCCATAAAAATCTGATGTGTTGCACTCACATGACTTTCTATAGCCGTTCTACAAACTTCTTACATAATATTCTTCTTCTTTCTGCACCTTGCTACTCGTGGTACTCATTAGCACAACGTTCTTATTATTTAGTTCCTTATAAGTAGGAAGAAAATAAGGGAATACACTAGGCTAAACCGATAGTCAAATGTTTTAAAAGCTGTCGTTATTCGATTCTCATTGCAAATCGCTTCTTTTCTTGGCCAGGCGTAGAACAGAAGAAAAATGGACCTTCCCGTCTGAGAAAAGTATAAGTACTTCACAACTGAAAGTAATAACAATGAATACCTCGAAAACGGTAAGCTCCACGAGAAATATATGACATAACTTGTGTATTTTAAGAAGACCTACAATTTTTGTATAGTAAGTTACTTATCTCTTGCGGTTTACTAGTTATGCCAAATTAAGCAAAATTCATCCAGAATAAACAGGTCTTCTGAAGCTATTCCCAGAAAATTCAAGATATACATTTTATTTGTTAGGTAAATATCTTTAAAATACGATATTTCAATAAAAATCGTTAGAGCCATTTTTAAGAAAATCAACATTTTCGGAAAAAGTTCCATGTAAAGGAAAGTTTGGGGAGGGGGGGATTTTTCTCAAAATCTTCGTGTCGCATCCCTGGAAGATACTAAACTTAAATACCAATTTTGGTATTTTAGCTACTTTTCGTTTTTAAGTAATCGTATTCACAGACCGCGGACATGTCTAAAAATGCTTTTTTTGTACAGGGGACACTATAACGTGTATTTTCGGTGAAATCGCGGTATCAACTTTATGGGTGGAGTGCAATACCTTTTCTATACACTATGTGATTATTATTTTTTTTTTGGTAGCGTTTTACAGTTTATGGCATCGCAGGTGGTAACACTAGTGATACATGGAAAAATCGGAGAACCCGGAGAAAACCCACCACAAATCTCACATGCGGGATCGAACCCGGGCCGTCTAGGTGAGAGGTGAGATAGTCTAAGCACTCGGCTACGGCGCGCCCTCTATGTGATTAGCATGGACTGCATATAAGAATAAGCTTTGTTACAGAGAGGTAGAGAAAGTCATGTGATTGGAACACATCAGCTTTTCCGAGGTGAAAGAATCGGTAATGGATCGAAAATTAAATTTAATTTGTGGTTCCACAAATTATCCTTATCACGGAAGACTTGACAAAAAGCGAATAAATGAATATTTTGCTGGGGCTGTTTACCACACGTGGGGGTTAAGATAAAAGGAGGTCATGCGAGAGGATGAAAGATGGGGGCTGGGCAGATAAACTGTCCTCTTGAATAACACGACCATGTCTAATGATACAAGGGGAGGGAGTAATGAGACCCCCTGGGACGTGGCGGGGATATCAATCTTGGTAAAGTGACAGAATATCATACTCGCTCTCTTTATACGTCCTCGACCCTCCAGCCATCGATTGTCAACCTATCACAGCGCTTGTGACTGTTTTAACTGCCGCTTGCTATGCAAATAGTACAGTAAAGAACTGTTTCCATGGTAACGAAGCTGAGAATTACTATACACCTTTCTACCTAGTTACTATGGAAACAGTACATGTTGTTATATTCCTAATGTACAGGAAAGAACTGTTTCCATAGTATCCAAGGTGAGACTTACTATACACTTTCTACCTGGTTACTATGGAAACAGTACATGTTATATTCCTAAAGTACAGGAAATAACTGTTCTATATTAGCTGTTTCCATGGTAACCAAGTTGAGAATTACTACACACTTTTAGACCTGGTTACATGTTGTTATATTCCTAATGTACAGGAAAGAACTGCACTATATTAACTGTTTCCATGGTAAGCAAGTTGAGAATTACTACACACTTTTCGACCTGGTTACTATGAAAACAGTACATGTTGTTATACTCCTAATGTACAGGAAAGAACTGTACTATATTAACTGTTTCAATGGGAGTGAGGTTGAGAATTACTACACACCTTTGGACCTGGTTACTGTGGAAACAGTTTATGTTTTTATATTCCTAATGTACAGGAAAGAATTGCACTATATTAACTGTTTCTATGATAACCAAGTTGAGAGTTACTACACACTTTTTGATATGGTTACTGTGACAAAAAGCTACTACACTATATTAACTGTTTCCATGGTAACCAGTTGAGAATTACTACACACTTTTCCACCTGGCTACTATGAAAACAGTACACGTTGTTATATTCCTAATGTACAGGAAAGAACTGCACTATATTAACTGTTTCCATGGTAACCAGTTGAGAATTACTACACACTTTTCCCCCTGGTTACTATGAAAACAGTATATGTTGTTATATTCCTAATGTACGGGAAAGAACTGCACTATATTAACTGTTTCCATGGTAACGAAGTTGAGAATTACTGCACAATTTTTTGATTTTCTCAAAAATGACTAACGAATTGAATTAAAATCTCTTATATTTAAGATATTTACATTAACAAATGAAATATATACCTTGAATTTTCTGGGAATAGCCTCTAAAAATATCTTTATTCTGGATGAATTTTTCGGAATTTTGTTTAATTGCTAAACCATAAGAGATAGACAAAAACTTGCTACACAAAAATGTAGAAGTCGCCAAAACACGGAAATTATGTATTTTACGTTTTTGCTGTGGAGGTAACTGTTTTTTTTAGATATTCCTAGTTATTAGTTTCAGCTTTAAAACATTTGAATTTTTTCCATACGGACACTTGTCAACTGCTGGTCATGTAAAAAAGAAAAACGGATTCCAATCCCATAGCAACCACATTTTAAAACATTTGACTGTCACTTCAGCCTAGTGTATTCCTTTATTACTCTTCTATTTACAATGAAGCAAGTAATATGACCGTTTTTGTTGATCTTTATCTCGATTGATTTGAAGTAGATAGAGATAGACAGTCAGACAGACCGATAGACAGATAAATAGATTTATTGTCTGTTGCCATACACTGTACAGATAGACTGTTCATATGTGTACATTAATTAAACAATTCACTTAAACTGTTAAAAGTTTTGTCATGTAAAAATGAACTGATATTTTAAATTTACATATGTTATAGTTTTTAATAATGTCATATGGGAGAGCTTTAACAATTTTACTTTCGTGATTTTGAGTGTTTAGTTGTTTTATATTTTCCTATATGGATGTCATTCATACTTCTAGTAAAATGATTATGAACGTCACAGTTGAGAGTGAATAAGTATGAGTGGTTTTTATAAAATAGTGCAGCGTTATATATTAATAAATCAGTCAAAGTAAAAATATAAAATTGTTTAAAAGCATATCTTAATGAGTCTCTTGGCTTCATATTAAAATTATTCTTAGCACTCTCTTCTGAAATATAAATCACCATATTTACTTCAGTTGCAGATCCCCATATTAAAATATTGTATGATAATACAATGGCATAATATACAGTAAGCAAGCAGTTAATGTCAAGGCATCTAAAAGCAAAGCATGCTTTATTTCATTTGCTGCATATATTTGGCAAGTAAGGGTTTGATTTAAAGCAATACATAAAATTTCGTCTTGTCAAGACACTTAAAAATAGTACCACCTATGTTAAAATTCATATTTGTTAAAATCGTTTTGTTACTAAAATATAAGCAACCAGTGCTGTCAAGGTTTAAAATAAATACTTTTACTTTCTCTACACGTGCTATTTACATAGTGTATAGAGAAGATATTGTAATGCATCCAAAAATTCAATACCGAGGTTTCACAGAAAATACACGTTTTGAGACCTCCTGAATCCAAAAAAGCATTTTTAGAAAAATGTCCGTGTGTGTCTGTTTGTGTGTATGTGTGTATCTGTGTGCCTGTGGGCAGCATAATTGAAAAACGAAAAGTCCGTTAAAAAGCAAACTTGTTATTTAGGTTTGGTATTTTCCAAGGATGCGACACGAAGATTTTAAAGGAAATCCTCCATTCCCAACTACCCTTTACATGGAACGTTTTTCGAAAATTTTGATTTTCTAAAAAATGGCTCTAATGATATTGATTAAAATATAGTATATTGCAGATATTTACCTGACAAATAAAGTGTATATCTTGAATTTTCTGGGAATAATCTTTGAAGAGTATTTTATTCTTGATGAATTTTGCATAACTACTAAACCGCAAGAGATGGAAAAAATGTAGAGCACGTTAAAAAACACAATTTATGTTATATACATTTTTTTCGTGGATTTCATCATTTTTTAGATATTCCTTGTTTTTGGTTTCAGCTTTGAAAAACATACTTTTCTCATACAGAAATTTGTCAACTCGTGTCCATACAAACAAAGGAACATCAGTCACATAGCAACCAGCTTTTGACTATCACTTTAACCTATGGTACTCCCTTATTTCGCTTCTACTTACAATAAAGCAAGAAATAAGACCATTTCTGCTGATTTTTCTCGATTAGCATGAAGTAAATAAAAGTATAAGCTTATTAACAATAATTTGTTACAGAGATATAGAGAAAGTCATGTGAATGGAACACGTCAGATTTTTAAGAATATTGTGTAGAAGTCATATAAAAATAAACGAGTGTGAGTGGAGAAAGTAATATGAAAGCAAGACGTGAGGTTTCTCTTTGACCTGCACCAAGTTGTAATATTGCTGTATGTTGTGTCAGAACACTGAAACACTGTGTTTGCTACAACACAAGGGTTTCTTTGCTCCACATTGTGTTGCCTCCGGTGTTCTTTTTCTTATATATTAATGTTGGGATTACAAAAAGTAGCGCAGGCAAGAGCTTCACTTGACGGATTCGCCAAGTCCTTTGTGGTCCACATTTAGGATGGCAGCTTATGGTCGCGCTTACTCGTCTTAACTCTCAATACTCCTCATTTCAGAAAAAAATGTACGTACCTAATCATTTTTACTTTCTCTACACTATGTACAAAGTGCGTATAGACAAAGTAAAAATCTTATGTGTTCCATTCACATGAATTTCTCTACATCTCTAAAACAAATTATTGTTAAAAAGCTTTTGCTGGTATTTTACTGACTTTTCGTTTTTGAGTTATCCTGTTCACAATCAGACGTACACACGGACCTTTTTCTGAAAATACTTCTTTTTTTTATACAGGGGACCCTAAAACATATTTCCGGTGAAATCTCGGTATCGAATTTGTTAGTGGAGTGCAATACCTTCTCTATACACTATGTACATAGTACGCGTAGAGGAAGTAAAAATTAGCAAATGTGACTTTATGACTTGCTTCCTTGAAAGCAAAAGGGAAACAAGAGAATACCATAGGTTAAAGTGATAGTCAAAAGCTGGTTGCTATGTAACTGAAGCTCCTTTGTTTGTATGGACACGAGTTGACAAATTCGCGTGTAAGAAAAGTACTTTACAGCTGAAACCAAAAGTGTCTGTGGGAGTACAGCTCAAAACCAACAGTGGATTAAATACCAGGCTTGACATTTAAGTTTAGTACCTTCCAAAGATCGGATTTTTGAGAAATTCGAGCCCTCCCCCCAATAACCTTTACAGCATAAAAATTTCGAAAACTTTGTTTTTTATAAAAATGACTATAAGGATTTTGAAAAAATATCGTATATTTACATGACAGATAAAATGTATAATTTGAATTTTATGGCAATAGCCTCTATCAACCTCTTTTTACTGAGTGAATTTTGCTGAATTTTGAATAACTGGTAAACCGTAAGAGATGGACAAAAACCTACCACACAAAAAATGTTGTGCACTTTAAAACACACCAATCATGGTGTATACATTTTTTCGTAGAGTTGGTCGTTTTTGAGATATTCCTTGTTTTTTGTGTCACCTTTGAAAAACTTACACATTTCTCATACAGGAATTTGTCAGCTCCTGCGCAGAAAAACAAAGGAACTTCAGTCACATAGCAACCAGCTTTTGACTATCACTTTAACCTATGGTACTCCCTTATTTCGCTTCTACTTACAAGGAAGCAAGTAATAGGACTATTTCTGCGATGTTTTTGTCGACTAGCATGGAATAAGTAGAAGCCTAAGCTTTTTAACAGTAATTTCTTGCAGAGATGTAGAGAAAGTCATGTGAATGAGCACATATTTTGTTTTGTTCAGAATATCCTAAAACGTGTATTTCCCATAAATCGTGGTATCAAATTTTTGGGTGGAATGAAATACAATCTCTACATATGTAGAATATACGAGGTGAGAAGGTAAAAACGAAGCAAATGTCACTTTAGCCTGGCATTTAAATTATATGCCACATAATAAGTGTTTCAACATTCACTCTCAGGTAAGTTGTAGCGAAAAGGGTTCCTGACAGTGGAAACATAGAAACGATGACGAGGGGCAAGCGTAAAATTGTGCAGCATTAAGTGACAATCAAAGAGGAAATGAGAGCCGGAGCGTTTGTAATACACCAAGTTTTAATTAGTTTCCATGGCGGTCATTTTTATACGCGCTGGCTGGCCTGCCCCGGCAGATATGTAAGGTAGATTGCCTGCAATACACAGTTAAACAAACAGATGACTGGCCCGTTTCCACTTCTTCCGTTTCTCATCGAACTCGCTGTTTTAATGAAAGTCGGGATATTATATCTGCCTTATACATCAACACAGTGGACGTGTTCCTGATTTTAAATATAATATTTAAAAATGAAACACTAGCAGGTCAGTGGCGGTTTCCACGTGAACACCAAACTTTTGCACTTCGTAGATTTAATCGTAATTACCCGAGAAGGGAAGTTGGGCTTTTAAACCAATAAATGGACAAAAAAACCTGATGTGTTCCATTCACATGACTTTCTCTATATATCTGCAACAAATTATTGTTAAAAAGCTAATGCTTCTATTTACTTATATTCAACAGAAACAAATTATAAGAAATAGTCTTATTACTTGCTTCCTTGTAAGTAGGAGTGAAATAAGGGAGTAGCATAGGTTAAAGTGATATTCAAAAGCTGGTTGCTAGGGGACTGAAGTTCCTTTGTTTGCATGGACAACAGCTATAAAATTCATGTATGAGAAAGGTATAAATTTTTCATAGCAGAAAAAATAATGAATGTCTCAAAAACGATGAACTCCACGAAAAAAAGTTATATAACATAAATTGTGTGTTTTCACATTTTTTGTGTAGTAATTTTTTGTCCATCTCTTACAGCTTAGCAGTTATGCAAAATTCCGTAAAATGTATCCAGAATAAAGTAGTCTTCAGAGGCTATTCCCAGAAAATTCCAATTATATATTTTATTTGTCAGGTAAATATCTTTCATGTATGATATGTTAATCAAAATCGTTGGAGCCATTTTTGAGAAAATCAAAATTTTCGAAAAAAGTTCCATGTAAAGGGTAGTTTGTTGTGTTTTTTTTTCTCAAAATCTTCGTGTCGCAACAATGGAAGATACTAAACTTAAATACCAAGTTTGGCATTTACCGACGTTTCGTTTTTGAGCTATCGTGTTTACAGACATACAAACACACACACACGGACCTTTTTTGAAAATGCTTTTTTTGGATACAGGGTACCCCAAAACATATATTTCCGTGATAACTCGTTATCGATTTTTTGGGTGTAGTGCAACACCTTCTCTATATACTATGTACATAGTACGTGTAGAGAGAGTAAAAATGAACCACTAGCAGGTCAGTGGCGGTTTGCACGTGAACACCAAACTTTTACACTTAGTAGATTCATTCGTAATTACCAGAGAATGTAAGTTCGGCTTTTAAACCATTAAAATGAACAAGAAAAATGCAATCACATGACTTTCTCTACATCTCTATAACAAGGTGTTGTTGAAAGGCTGTTCTTCTATCTACTTTATGCTAATTGCGATAAGTATTAGCACAAAATGGTAAGTAGAAGGGCAAAAAATCTAATGTGTTCTCTAGTTGTTCGGCAAACAAACCTTTTATTCAAAACATGCTAATAAAGATAAACATAAGCAGAAATAGTCTTATTACTAGCTCCTTGTAAGTACAAGAGAAATCAAAAATACACATGCAAAAGAGATAGTCCCATCCTTTAAAAGCCGGTCGCTATGTGAAACAATTGAAATTCCAGTCTCTTTGCTTGCCAAGAGTATACAAACGAGAAATGAGAAAAAAGGTGAGTTGCGCTTTGAGAAAAGGTTAACTCACTTAAAATTGAAACCAATAATTCGGAATATCTCAAAACAGTTAACTCTACAAAAAAAAATGACTTCAAATATGCGTTTTTTGATATTTACATTTTTTGTATATATCATACAGGAATTGTCAACTCGTGTCCATACAAACAAAGGAACATCAGTCACATGGCAACCAGCTTTTGACTATCACTTTAACCTATGGTACTCCCGTATTTCGCTTCTACTTTCAAGGAAGCAAGTAATGACTATTTCTGTTAATGTTTACTTTCTCTACACGTACTATGTACACAGTTATTAGAAGAGGCATTGCACTCCACCAAAAATTCGATACAGATTTCACCGGAAATATATGTTTTAGGGTCCCCTGTAACCAAAAAAAGCATTTTCAGAAAAAGGTCCATGTATCTGTCTGTCTGTGTGTCTGTGAACACGATAACTCAAAAACGAAATGTTGGTAAAATACCAGACTTGGTATTTAAGTTAAGTATCTTCCAGGAATGCGACACGAAGATTTTGAGGAAAAAAACCCCACCTTAAACTACCCTTTACATGGCACCTTTTTTCGAAAATTTTGATTTTCTTAAAAATATTCCTAACCATTTTCATTAAAATATCTATATTAAAAATATTTAAGTGACAAATAAAATGTATATCTTGAATTTTCTGGGAATAGTCTCTGAAGACTACTTTATTTTCGATGAATTTTACAACATGTTGCATAATTGCTAAACCGTAAATGTTGGGCAAAAACTTACCACAGAAAAATAGAGAGCACGTTAAAACACACAATTTATATTATATACATTTTTTTCGTGGTACTGATCATTTTTTAGATATTCCTTATTTTTGGTTTCATCTTTAAAAACTCTGGTATGTTAGAAGTAGTCTTGTTAACAGTTGCCCAATAAATGTACGCACAACTAATGCGATATTTCTATTCTACAGGTAAGGATCTGACACGAATGAAAAAGCTTGACTTGTGAAATGGTGAGTTAATGATTGAAATAAGTAAGTGCTGCATGCTTCTATAATAATTGTCTTTAATAATTCCAGAATTTTTTGTTATTGATGCACCAATAAAGCTAAGAATTATTTTCCAATTTTTGAAGATTCGATTAAATACAATAACATACCGCTGATCGTTGTTGATGGATATACCAAAGATATTTCTAGTCACTTGTGATTTACACACATCTTGCATGACCTTTTAAGTTGAAGTTTTAATGTTAAAAATCTGATGTGTTCCATTAAATGACTTTCTCTACATCTCTGCAACAAATTATTGTTAAAAAGCTTATGTTTCTATTTACTTCATGCTAATCGAGCGAACATTAGCAGAAACAGTCTTATTACTTGCTTCCTTGTAAGTAGAAGCGAATAAGGGAGTACCATAGGTTAAAGTGATAGTCAAAAGCTGGTTGCTATGTGACTGAAGTTCCTTTGTTTGTATGGACAGGAGTTGACAAATTTTAATTTTCTCATAGCTGAAACCAAAAACAAGTGATATAAAAAAAACGACCGACTCCACGAAAAAAATGCAAATAACATAAATTTTGTGTTTTAACGTGCTCTACATTTTTTGTGTAGCAAGTTTAGCAATTATTCAAAATTCCGTAAATTTCAGCCAGAATGAAGTATTCTTCAAAGGTTATCCCCAGAAAATTCAAGATATACATTTTATTTGTCAGGTAAATATCTTTAAAATACGATAATTTAATAAAAATCCTTAGAGCAATTTTTTTAAAAAATCCAAATTTTCGAAAAAAGTTCCATGTAAAGGTAGTTTGTGGTGGGAGGATTTTTCTCAAAATCTTCGTGTCGCATCCCTGAAAGATAATTTAAATACCAAGTTTGGTATTTTACCGGTTCTTTGTTTTTGAGTTATCGTGTTCAGACACACGAACACACTGACACACACATACACACACATGGACCTTTCTCTGAAAGTTCTTTTTTTGATACAGGGGACTCTAAAACGTATATGTCCGGTGAAATATATATATAATTTTTGGGTGGAGTGCAATACCTTTTCTATACACTATGTACTTAATACGTGTAGAGAAAGTAAAAATCTGATGTCTTTCATTCACATGACTTTCTCTACATCTCTGTAACAAATTGTTAAAAAGCTTATGATTCTATTTACTTCATGCTAATTAGCAGAAATAGTCTTATTACTTGCTTCCTTGTAAGCAGAAGCGAAATGAGGGAGTACCATAGGTTAAAGCGTGAGAAAGGTTTGAGTATTTCAAATCTGAAACAAATAATTTGAAATATCTCAGAAATGGTAAATTCTACGAAAAAAACGCATGTGACATAAATAATTGTGTGTTTTAACGAGATATACATTTTTGTATAGTAAGTTTTGGTATACCTGTTAAGGTTTACCAATTATGCAAAATTTAAAAAAATTAATCCAGAATAAAGTAGTCTTTAGAAGCTATTCCCAAAAAAATTCATAATATGCATTTCATTTATCATGTAAATAACTTTTAATATACAGTATTTTGATCAAAATTGTTTGAACCATTTGTGAGAAAAACAAAGTTTTCAAAAATGTATCCATCTAAAGGATAGTTTCTGGTAACGTATCTTTGGAAGATACTAAACATAAATACCAAGTCTGGATCTTTACACATATACCTTTTCTAAAGTTCTGATGTGCTCCATTCATATGGTTTTCTCTACCTGTCTTTAAAGATAATGTTAATAAGCTTATTCTTCTATCTACTTTAAGCTACTGGAAATAAGCATTAGGAGAAATTGTATTATTACTTAGTTTCTTGTAAGTAGAAGGCAAATAAGGGAATACACTAGGATAAAGTGATGGTCAAATGTTTTAAAATGTAGCTACTATGGGATTGAAATCTGTTTCTTTGCGTGGGCAGGAGTTGACAAGTTCCTGTTTGAGAAACGTTGAAGTATTTTAAAACTGAAGCAAATAACAAAGAATATCTGGAAAATTGTCAACTCCACGAAAAAAATGTATATGACATAAAACGTGTGTTATAATAAAATGTATATGATATGTGTAGTAAGTTTTTACGGTTTACCAGCTATGCAAAATTCATTCATTCATTTTTGAGAGACAGGGGATTTCAAAAAAATGTTCATGTAAAATGTAGTTTGCGGTTGGGGAATTTTATTGAATATCTTTTAGATTTTGCCGTATGCAGTCCAAAGTCACAGAGCTTTTTTGTTTGTGGGGAATCTCAGAATATATTTCCGGTGAAATCTCAGTATGGGGTGGAATACAATAGACTTTCTATATACTATATATGTAATACGTGTACAGAAACATATTAACACTCAAGGAAAACTATAAGCGAGAGAAAAGAGACGAAGAGATGTGAGGAAAATGAGGAGGGAAGAGATGAAGAAGAAAGGGCAGAGGAGGAGAAAGAGAAATCACAGCCAAGGAATGTTGGACAGTTTCTGGCAGAAATCCAAGAACAAAACATGGCCGACGTAACCCATTTCGTTTAAGACTTGGAGGCGACCAAGTTGGCGGGCAGGAAAACTTTTATGACGGCAACTTGGCGAAGCTAAATAAAGCAAATGTTTCCCCCCCCCTCTCCTCCAGGTAACCATGGCGGCGTTCTAACTTGTGTATATCACATAACAAATTACGATTTAGGGAAAATTCTCGGAGAAAAAGAGGCACGAAAATATTGCTGTGTAGCGTGTAACGTGGGGCTTGTTGCTGAAACATAAACAAATATCATATGAACATTCACAGGGCTTTCTTAACCCAGTATATTATTTTCTTTACACGTACATAGTGTATAAACAAAGTATTGTATTCCATGCAAAAATTCGATACTGATATTTCATTGGAAATACAAATTTTAAGTCCAAAAAAATCGTATGTGTTCCATTCACATGACTTTCTCTACACTTCTGCAAGACAGTAGTTATAAAGCTTATTCTTCTATTTACTTCATGCTAATCGAGAAAAAATTATCAGAAATAGTCTTATTACTTGCTTCCTTGTAAGTAGAAGTGAAATAAGGGAGTACCATAGGTTAAAGTGAAAGCCAAAAGCTGGTTGCTATGTGACTGATGTTTCTTTGTTTGTATGGACAGGAGTTGATAAGTTCCTGTATTTTGTGAGGTAAGTGTTTGTCCATCTCTTACGGTTTAGCAGCTTTGCAATATTCCGTAAAATTCATCCAGAATAAAGTAGTCTTCAGAGGTTATTCCCAGAATTGTCATGTAAATATCTTTGATATTTTAACCAAAATCATTTTTTAGAAAATCAAAATTGTAAAGGGTAGTTTTGGGTGGGGTGATTTTTCTCAAAATCTTCGTGTCCCATTCCTAAATGCCAAGTTTCATATTTTACCGACTTTTCGTTTTTGTGCGTGTTCACAGACACACGGACCTTTTTCTGCAAATTCTTTTTTTTGGATTCTGTGGGACCCAAAACATGTATTTCCGGTGTAATATCGGTATGGAATTTTTGTGATGCATTACAGTACCTTCTCTATACACTATGTAGAGAAAGTAAGTATTGGACTCCAGCGTATCTACTGGAATAAAGTCGTAGTGATACGCTTGGCAACCATGGAAGCGGAAATTCAGGAATGTTGTGCACAACAGGTGGTTCTGTCAGTGCTTCAGATGCGTTAAATACAGTCAGACCATAACAGTCCTTAAAAATCAAGAATATCCAGATATGCTTCTTAGTTATGGCAAAATTCAATTCTTTGGACTATTATTTCTGAGGTCATTTGAAGAGTAAAGTGTACCATCATGAGGTTGCTAATATTGACGTGTTGAATTAGCCCTAGAGGTTGAGCAGAACGCAGAAGCTCTAAAGAGGATACGTCAAAATTCGCTAGGATGCGATGCTTGCTATATTCTGACATACAGAACTACTTCAAATGAACATAACTTATTGTTGATGAGGGAGCTATTGTCCATTAATGCATTTCTTGTTTAAGAAATATGTAGTTTTGATGAAAATATCCCACGATACACCTCAATGAGGCATTTCCATAATGCACTTTTAAATTGCATCATCAGTCTATATCTTATGCATTGTTTTTAATTCAGGTATCGTGAATATGATCGGATAGCCCGAAAGAAAATCAGTCCTTTGTGGAAGTAGCTGATAATAAACGCACAGTCGCATGGCGACCGGATTTCAGCTCAAACCAAAAAGAAAACATCGGCTCTAAAGTGCTACTTTGTTGCCAGATTGAGCAGATAATGTATTCAATAGTGCTCAGTTATCTCCGTTACTTTTCAAGATAAATAAAATGATTATTGGATTTTACTATTTTTACTTTGGCTACACTTACTATGTAAATAGTGAATAGAGAAGGTATTGCACTCCACCCAAATATTGGGTACGGAGATTTCACCGGAAATATATGTTTTAGGGTCCCTTATATAAAAAAAAATAATTTTCACAAAATGGTCCGTGTGTGTGTGTGTGTGTGTGTGTGTGTGTGTGTGTGTGTGTGTGTGTGTCAGTGTGTCTTTGAACACGATAACTAAAAACCGAAAAGTTGGTAAAATACCAAACTTGGTATTTAAGTTTAGTATCTTCCAGGGATGCGACACGAAGATTTTGAGAAAAAATGCCGCTACCCTTTATATGGAATTTTTCGAAAATTTCGATTTTCTCAAAAATGGCTCTAGTGATTTTGATTCAAATATCATATATTAAAGACATTTACCTGACAAATAAAATGCATATTTTGAATTTTCTGGGAATAGTCTTTGAAGAGTACTTTATTCTGGATGAATTTTACAGAATTTTGAATAACTGCTAAGCCGTAAGAGATGGACAAAAACTTACCACACAAAGATGTAGGGCACGTTAAATCACACAATTTATGTAATATACATTTTTTTTTCTCGGAGTTAACCGTTTTTTAAATATTACTAGTTTTTGTTTCAGCTTTAAAGAACTTATACTTTTCTCATACAGGAATTTGTCAACTCCTGTCAATACAAACAAAGGAACTTCAGTCACTTAGCAACCAACTTTTGACTATCACTTTAACCTATGGTACTCCCTTATTTCCCTTCTACTTACAAGGAAGCAAGTAATAAGACTATTTCTGTTAATTTTTTCTCGATTAGCATGAAGTAAATAGAAGCGTAAGTTTTCTAACAATAATTTGTTACAGAGATGTAGAGAAAGTCATGTGAATGGAACGCATGAGATTATTTTTGGAAAGTTATTGGCACTGCAGCAAAGTACGCAGTTGTTTTCCGCAAGAGATGCTGTTCTCCATACCAACAACAATATGAATAACACAAGTCGAGGCGCACGGAAGCCTGAAACAAAAGAATGGCGGTGTTGAAGGAAAATGCCAGTTTATGAAGCAATAAATGTCGGTGGTGCGTATTCACCTGCGTGACTGGAAACTGAAAAATTACCTTTGCGCCGACATTACACCATGTCTGACCATGTCTGATCTTCTCTTGCGTAGACAAGATGCTCGTGGAGATTGAAAATGGAAATTCCTGACAAGCGTGAAACCGGAACTGCGCCCCTTGACCTTCCCTTTCCGTCTGTTTTCTCACGGAATCAAAATTGTGCTGATTCTCTGCTGTTTTTCTTCGGCCGTGTTTTGAAGAAGCGTTTTTCTGCTAGCTCGTTCCTATGGTAACGTAACCAGGTTTCTCAAATCATTCCAGTCCTATACTTACTAAAATGCAGCTTTTAACATTTCTCCACCATTATGGGGTATGTTTTACTTTCTCTACACGTAGGAACGACATTGCAATCCACCCAAAAACTCGACACCGAGGTTACACCGGAAATACATGCTTTGGGTCCCCCTGAATCCAAAAAACCTGATGTGTTCCATTCACATGACTTTCTCTACAACGCTGGAACAAGTTATTGATAAAATTTACTTCACACTAATCGAGAAAACTACTTGCTTCCTTGCAAAATAAGGGAGTACCATAGGTTAATCTGATACTCAAAAGCTGGTTGCTTTGCGACTGAAACTCCATTGTTTGTATGGATAGGAGTTGACAAATTCCTGTATGAGAAAAGTATAAGTTTTTCAAAGCCGAAACCAAAAACAACGAATACCATAAAAACCATCACCTCGACGAAAAAATGTATATAACATAACTTGTGTGTTTTAATGTGCTCTACATTTTCTGGTAGAAAGTTTTAATCCATCTCTTACGGTTTAGTAGATATGCAAAATTCCGTAAAATTCATCCAGCATAAAGTAGTCTTCAGAGGCTATTCCCAGAAAATTCAAGATATACATTTTATTTGTCAGGTAAATATCTTTAATATGCGATATTTTAATCAAAATCGTTACAGGCATTTTTGAGTAAATCAAAATTTTCGAAAAAAGTTCCATGTAAAGGGTAGTTGGGGTGGGGGGATTTTCTTGAAAATCTTCGTGTCGCATCCTTGGAAGATCCCAAACTTAAATACCAAGTTTGGTATTTAACGGTCTTTTCGTTTTTGAGCTATGCTGTCCACAGACACACACACACACACACACACTCACTATGTACATAGTACGTATAGAGAAAGTAAAAACAGATATGATATTAAAAATAAAGAGATCTTCAGAGGATATTCCCAGAAAATTCAAACTGTACAGTTTTTTTGAAAAATATTTTAATCAAAATATTTAATCATTTTTGAGGATGTCAAAACCTTCGAAAAATGTACTATGTAAAGGGTAGTTTGGGTGGGGGGGTAGTCTTGAAACTCTACGTGTCGCATTCTTGGAAGACAGTAAACTTAAATACCAAATTTGGTATTTAACTGTCTTTTAGTTTTTCAGCTATGTTGTCCACAGACAGAGACTGACCTTTTTCTAAAAATGCTTTTTAGGGAGTAAGGAGGGATTCAGAGAGTCTCGAAAATGTATTTCTGGTAAAATCTCGGTATCATAACTTTGGGTGCAATACATTATACCTTTTCTATGTACTATATACATAGTACGTGTAGAGAAATTAAAAAGGAAAAGTGTTTTTTCTCACGTGTGTTTATATTTTCCGGAGCACACTCTCCATTCATCATGCTCTTGTATCTCTATCTCTTTCTGTTTCACGGTGAGAGACGAGGACAGATATATATCTTGCTGTAAACCGGCCATAAAAGTGAGTTGTGGCATGTTGTATAAAAATTGGAAATATTTTTCTTCTTGTGGCATGGAAATAACGTGTTGAGTGTGGGGCTTGTACCGGGTGGGTTCTGTTCCTAGTGTCACCTATCCTCTCTGATTCCGGCCTTCTCACCTCTTAGCATCTTCATCTTTCTTCTTTTTACTTTCTCTACACGTACTATGTACATAGTGTATAAAGAAAATATTGCATTCCACCCAAAAATTCGATACCGAGGTTTCACCAGAAATATATGTTTTATCCGTGTGTGTCCGTGTGTCTGTGAACACGATAACTCAAAAGTTCAATATCTTCCAGGGATGCGACACGAAGATTTTGAGAAAAATCCCCCCACCTCAAACTACCCTTTGCATGGTAAAATGTTTGATTTTTTCAAAAATGGCTATTAACGATATTGATTAAAATATTCTATATTAACTTTATTAACCAGACAAATAAAATGTATACCTTGATTTTTCTGGGAATAACCTCTGAAGACTACTTTATTCTGAATGAATTTTACCGAAATTTGCATAACTGCTAAACCCTAAGAAATGAACTAAAACCTACCATTAAGATATATAGAGTACATTAAAACACACAATTTATATTACATAAGTTTTTTTCGTACAGTTGGTTGTTTTTGAGATATTCCTTGTTTTTTGTTTCAGCTTTGAAAAACTTGTATTTTTCTCATACAGGAATTTGTCAACTCGTGTCCGTACAAACAAAGAAGCTTCAGCCACATAGTAACCAGCATTTGACTATCACTTTAACCTATGGTACTCCCTTATTTCCCTTCTACTTACAAGGAAGCAAGTAATAAGACTATTTCTGCTATTTTTTTCTCGATTAGCATGAAGTAAATAGAAGCATAAGTTTTTAAACAATATTTTGCTACCGAGATGTAGAGAAATTCATATGAGTGGAGCACATCAGATTGTTTTCCTCACTCTCACATACACACTTGCAAACTCTGTGGGGGATAGGGAACAATTCAGGTTAAAAAAAAATTTTCCCGCCTTAGCCGGGAATCGAACCCGGGACCTTCGGCCACTCGACCTCGGAGGCAGTCAAAATATCATTTATAGTAACACGTATTTAGCGGATAAAAGAATAAATATTCGGTTAGAAATACCTTATGTGGTTGAAACATACTGAAATTATGTTTCTTTCTGAGGCAATGGGGCATTTCGAGTCGGTTTAATGCCCCTTCGCGCCACATTTGAAACGTCCCCTCCCCGCACACAGGATTTTAATGACAGTGAACGAGGTTTGTGTCCAGCTATTGGCTGCAGCTACCCAGTAATTTATGGCTTTTGATATCGGTGACAACTTGTAATGAATCACGTGGGGATCTTCGTCCCAAATCCCCCACGGGATGTTTATGGTGTTATTATAATTACCTTAACTTGTTTTCGAAATAATTACCGTCCCTGAAAAGTGTTCAATTGGGATGTTGTTGTGGTCACAGATTGTTCGTTAGCGGAAAGCGCTGTATTAATAGACTGTGCGGTATTAGGTGATTTACATCAGTGGTCTGTAAATCTCTTACGTTCTAGTGACTTTACCTCAGAAAGTAATTGTATCAATTAACTGTTCCTATGCAACTACTACACACTTTTCGACCTGGTTACTATGGAAACAGTACATGTTGTTATATTCCTAATGCACAGGAAAGAACTGCACTATATTAACTGTTTCCATGGTATCCAATTTGAGAATTACTACACACTTTTTTCATCTGGTTACTATGGAAACCACAAATGTTTTATTACTAATTAACCAAAAACAGCTACAATATTAATATGTTTCCATGTAACTTAGTTGAAAATTATTCTACACTCTTATGCTTTTGTTATTTGTCTAGTGCAACTTAATTGGTGTTTCTTGGTATTAAAGCTCATATACAATACTCTGAAGTTTCGCTTTCAAGTGTTGGTAAAACACCTGGTTGTTGCTTTAACTTTGTTACCTTAACTTTCCTTTCTAACCTCGAAATCGCTTTTACAACGTGATTCTAGAAGGTGGAATTCAGCTGTGGAAGATGTTCAGAATCCGGTCTACTTTATAATTAACTTTCTGAAACACACGCAGATACGTTTGTTGAGGGAACTGCAGGTAATAAGGTTACATTTGCTTTGCCTTGTGAATATTTTCACGCTTGTGTGAAGATCTCTGTCTTTCAAAGAGTTTCTGAACGTCACACAAGATCTGCTTTGAGTTGATTTCATTTGTTACCTCTTCTTCTATATCTTTTACTTTCTTTACCGCTAACCTGTAGATGGATGGATGGATGGATGGATGGATGGATGGATGGATGGATGGATGGATGGATGGATGGATGGATGGATGGATGGATGGATGGATGGATGGATGGATGGATGGATGGATGGATGGATGGATGGATGGATGGATGGATGGATGGATGGATGGATGGATGGATGGATGGATGGATGGATGGATGGATGGATGGATGGATGGATGGATGGATGGATGGATGGATGGATGGATGGATGGATGGATGGATGGATGGATGGATGGATGGATGGACGGACGGACGGACGGACGGACGGACGGACGGACGGACGGACGGATGGATGGATGGAAGTATTCATGACATCGTTAAAACTGTATAATTATATTAACAATCAAGTAAATTTTGCACTATAAAATTCATTTAAACTATATAGAGGATTTGCCGTCTTTTAAACCTGAAATGTAAATTGACTTATATGCCAAGGTATGGTATTGTAAAGCTTAACAGATATATAATGAGAACTACTTGTACTTATACTGTATTTACTCTTATGCATGTTACAATTACTTGGAGTATCATGACTATGTACAGAAGCACAAGTTGTAAATTCTGTAACATGTTTCTTTTCGTACAAAAGACAGGCCAGCACGCACACTGAGGGCAGAGTAAGTAACCCAGATTGAATAAAAAGTGGTTTACAATGAAACTTAGACGAAACTCCATAACTTAATCTCAAGGCTTTCTTTTGCAATTTAATACATAGAGAAAGTGTTGTATTCCACACAAAATTAAACCCAGAATTTCATCAGAAATGCGCACTTGAGGAATCCCTGATTACCTCCCAAAACATTTATTTTTATTAAAAAAATCAGTTGCTTTCCATTTCCATGACCTTCTCTAAATAGATCCTTGTAGAACTGTCTTGTAATTGGAGGGGAATACATTATGATAAAGCGATAGTGAAATGCTATAAAAGTTGTCGCTATGCGACTGACACTGGTATTCGGTTCTCTTTCATGGTCAGGAGTAAAACAAAACAGATACGACCGGAATGAAGACTACCGGTTTCAGAAAGTTTTACTAATTTAAAATTGAATCCAATAGCGTTAGGAATATCTTAGAAATATGAACTCCACAAACAAATATATATGACATTGTTTGTGTGTTTTAACGAACTCTATATTTATATTGCAGTAAGTCTTTGTCAATCTGTTACGTAAAAATCATCCAGAACGAAGAGGTCTTCAGCGGCTATTCCCAGAAAATTCAAGATACACGTTTTATTTGTCATGTTAATATTTTAAATACAAGACATTTTAATCCAAATTATTACGCCATTTTTGAGAAAATTCAAATGTTAGAAAATTTTTACATGTAAAGGGTAGTTTGTGATGGGGGATCTTCTTGAAAGTCTTCGTATCGCATCCTTGGGGGAGACTGAACTTGAATATCAAGTTTGGTATTTAACGGACCATTCCTTTTTGAGCTATGCTGTCCACACACACACACACTCCCGGACCTTTTTCTACAAGTGTTTTTTAGACTCAGGGGACCTCAGAACATGTAATTTAGTTGAAATCGCAATTTTGATTCAAATACAGTATGTGAAAGATATTTACATGACAAATAAAAAAAATGTATATGTTGAATTTTTTCCGAATAACTTTTGGAGGTCTCTGAATTTTTGGATGCGTTTTGCTGAATTTTGCATAACCGGAAAACCGTAAGAAATAGACAAATACTTAATATCCACAAAATACATAGATATGGCTAAAACGCACAATTTATGTCTTGTAGAGTAAGGTAGTGTAACTTTGTAAATAAAGTTTTGTGTTGATATCTTTCGTTATTGTTTAGTTGTGCCAAATCGTATTTCACTTTCGAGATGAACTTCCTACACTGTACATAAGTACTACAGAAATTAAAAAATTGGATTCCATTAGAACGTACAAAATAGTAAACTAAGATAATAATAATAATAGCAAAAATAATAAAAGTAACAATAACAATAGCAATAATAACAATTATAATAAAGCAATATTAACAATAATAAAATAACAGTAATAATAATAACAATAATAGCAATATCAATAACAATAATATCAATAAAAATAACAATAACAATAATAACAATAACGGCAGTAACAATAATAGCAATAATAACAATAATATCAATTATAGTAATAATAACAATAATAAAAATAATAACAATAATAATAACAATAATAGCAATAATAACAATAACAGCAATAATAATAAGAATAACAGCAATAATAACAACAACAATAACAATAATAATAACAATAATAACAATAATAATAAAAATAATAGCAATAATAATAACAATAATAACAATAATAATAACAATAATAGCAATAATAATAACAATAATAACAATAATAATAACAATAATAGCAATAATAACAATAATAATAACAATAATAGCAATAATAATAACAATAATAACAATAATAGCAATAATAACAATAATAATAACAATAACAGCAATAATAATAAGAAAAATAGCAATAATAATAACAAAAATATCAATAATAATAACAAAAATAGCAATAATAGCAATAATAACAATAATAGCAATAATAACAATAATAGCAATAATAACAATAATAGCAATAATAACAATGTAAGCAATAATAACAATGTAAGCAATAATAACAATGTAAGCATAATAACAATGTAAGCAATAATAACAATAATAGCAATAATAATAACAATAACAGCAATAATAATAATAACAATAATAATAACAATAACATTAACAATAATAGCAATAATAACAATAATAGCAATAATAGCAATTATAACAATAATAGAAATTATAACAATAATAGCAATAATAACAATGTAAGCAATAATAATAATATCAATAATAACAATAATAGCAATAATAACAATAATAGCAATAATAGCAATAATAACAATGTAAGCAATAATAATAATAATAGCAATAATAACAATAATAGCAATAATAACTAACAGCAATAATAATAATAGCAATAATAACAATGTAAGCAATAATAACAATGTAAGCAATAATAATAAATGCAATAATAACAATAATAGCACTAATAGCAATAATAACAATGTAAGCAATAATAACAATGTAAGCAATAATAATAATAGCAATAATAATAACAATAAGAGTAATAATAATAATAATAGCAATAATAGCGATAATAACAATAATAACAATAATAGCAATAATAACAATAACAGCAATAATAAGAATAAGAATAACAGCAATAATAACAATGTAAGCAATAATAGCAATAATAATAACAATAAGAGCAATAATAATAGCAATAATAATAACAATAACAGCAATAATAATAACAATAACAGCAATAATAATAATAACAATGTAAGCAATAATAATAATAATAGCAATAATAACAATATCAATAATAACAATAATAGCAATAATAACAATAATAGCAATAATAACAATAATAGCAATAATAACAATAATAGCAATAATAACAATAATAGCAATAATAATAACAAAAATAGCAATAATAATAACAAAAATAGCAATAATAACAATAATAGCAATAATAACAATAATAGCAATAATAACAATAATAGCAATAATAACAATAACAATAATAATAGCAATATTAATAACAATAACAATATCAATAACAACAATAAGATTAATAATAGCAATAAAAAGAATAGCAATAATAGCAATATTAATAGCAATAATAATAGAAACAATAATAATAACAATAACAATAATAACAATAATATTAATAGCAGCAATAATAGAATAATAGCAATAATAACAATAATAAAAATTCAAAATCTTCTCGGGCTTCTAGCCAGGTAAAAACTTGGCTTGACACCAACGTTTCGAAGAAGTGCATCTTCCTCGTCTTCAGGGTGAACTGATCAGATTTTGAATTAACACGTCGCCAGGAAAGCTTTAGTTCTTATTTTAATAATAAAAATATTAATATTAACAATAATAATAATAGAAATAATAACTATAATAGCAATAACAACAATTATAATAACAATAAAACAATAATAATAATTATAATTATGAGTATAATAATAGTATTAATAACAACATAATAACAATAAGAATAACAATAATAATCATTATCATAATAATAATAAATAAATAATAAATAATAATTAATAAATAATAATAATGATAATAATAATGTTAATAATAATAATAATAACAATGATGATACTAATACCAGTAATAATAATATCATTGTCATTATGATATTGAATTTGAAGAATTCACTCTTGCGTATGCTTAACTTGAAGTAGAGAACGCTTCTGCAGTTGTTAAGGAGATCTGTGATTGAGGGTTTTGAACGAAAAGAAATCAGATATGTTGCCTCCCGAAGTGCCTTTGTTCACGAACCTATATTAAGTGTTCGCCATGCGACTTTGAGTGCTTTGGGAACCTCAGCGATATATATCGAGATGCCTTGTAAGCTCTCATATCGATTCTAATCTCGTCTTTGTGTTTCATAGGCAGGAGCAGAGATGGGATGTTACCTACACGCAATTTTTGTGCGCTCGCAAAATGAAACCTCAAACCAAGAGGTCGATACAGCCGTCTGGGGTTCGTATTCCGAAGGTCCTGCTTTCGATTCACACAGGAAATGTTGCATTCCACAGAAAATTTTATATGGAGATTTATCTGTAAGACACGCTTTGAGGTCCCTGAATCCAAAAAAAGCATTTTTACTTTCTCTACCATATACATATAGGTAGAGAAGATACTGTATTCCACCCGTTAGAAATATGTATTTTGAGTACCGTGAATAACACAACTCTGCAAAGAACGGTTCTTACAAAAGCTTTTACTTTCTCTACACGTACTATATACAGAGTGTATAGACAAGGTATTGCACTCCACGCAAAAATTCGATACCGAGATTTCACCGGAAATAGACATTTTAAGGTTTCCTGTATCCAAAAAGGTATTTTTAGAAAAATATCCGCGTGTGTATCTGTGTTTAGGTGTGTCCGTGTGTCCATGAACACAATAACTCAAAAACGAAAAGACCGTTAAATATCAAATTTGGTATTTATGTTTGGTATCTTCCAAAGACACGACATGAAGATTTTCAAGAAAATCCCCCCACTACAAACTACCCTTTGCATGGAAAAATTTTCGAAAATTTTGATTTTCTTAAAAATGGCTCTAACAATTTTGATTAAAATCACATATATTAAAGCTATTTGCACCCCGAAGAAAATGAATATCTTGAATTTTCTGGAATAGCTTTTGAAAACTAGTTTATTCTGAATGAATTTTACGGAATTTTACATAACTGCTAAACCGTAAGAGATGCAGAGCTTATTAAAAAACACACTTTATATTATATGCATTTTTTTTTCGTGGATTTGATCTTTTTTAAGATATGCCTTGTTCTAGTTTCAGCTTTGAAAAACTTATACTTTTCTCGTACAGGAACTTGTCAACTGGTGTCCAAAGAAACAAAGGAACTTCAACAGTTTTTGACTATCACTTTAACGTATGGTACTCCCTTATTTCGTTTCTACTTACAAGGAAGCAAGTAACAAGGCTATTTTTGCTAGTTTTTTCTCGATTAGCATGAAGTAAATAGAAGCATAAGCTTTTTAAGAATAACTTGTTGCAGAGATGTAGAGAAAGTCATGTGAATGGAACAATTCAGATTTTTTTCTGTATTCAGGGGAACCCAAATCTCGGTATCGAAATTTTGGGTGCAATGCAATACTTTGTCTATACACTATGTACATAGTACGCGTAGAGAAAGTGCTTTATTTACCACAATGCATAAGTATAGGCCATTTGCTGTCTATTCTCTCGGCACAAGGGTGCTGGAGCCAAAATCGGCTGTCGCTAAGAGGCTAAAGCCCATTGCCACTGCGACGTCCCTGAGACAATATCGTATGGTTCGGTCCAATGGATAATGAAGGAGATAGACTGGAGCCCTTAGAAAGCACACCTTGTGAGCGGAGGACTTGGTGCTTCCTGAAGCCTCATTACAATGAATGAGTAACAATGTGTGGTCAGACGAACTCGTATTCCACGTGGGTGGGTTCATTTCTGGGGTGCTAGTAATAACAGCCCTGGAGTTACAATTGATCAATTCCAACCAGGTGTGGGTGGTATTCATAATGCGCAGAAGTATGTCCCATTTTTACTTTCTCTACACGTACCATGTACATAGTGTATAGAGAAGGCATTGCATTGTACCCAAAAATTCCATACCGAGATTTCACCGGAAATACATGTTTTGAGACCACCTAAATCCAAAAAAAAAGCAGTTTTAGAAAAATGTTCGTGTGTGTGTGTCTGTGGGCAGCATACCTCAAAAACGAAAAGACCGTTAAATACCAAACTTGATATTTAAGTTCAGTATCTTGCAGGGATCCGACACGAAGATTTTCAAGAAAATTTCCCCACCCCAAACTACCCTTTACATGGAAACATTTTCAAAAATTTTGATTTTCTAAAAATGCCTCTAACAATTTTGATTAAAATATCATATATTAAAGATATATGCTTGACAGATAATATGTATATCTTGAATTTTCTGGGAATAGTCTCTGAAGACGAAATTTAGTGTAACTGGTAAACCGTAAGGGATAGACAAAAACTTACCACACAAAAAATGTAGAGCACATTAATACACACAATTTATGTTAAATACATTTTTTTTCGTAGAGTTTATCGTTTTTTAGATATTCCTTGTTTTTTATTTCAGCCTTAAAAAACTTATACTTTCCCTTAATTCGCTTCTACTTACAAGGAAGTAAGTAATAAGACTATTTCTGCTAATTTTTTCTCACTTAGCATGAAGTAAATAGTAGCATAAACTTTTTAACAAAATTTTGTTGCAGAGATTTAGAGAATGTCATGTGAATGGATTACATCAGATTTTTTTACTTGGGACGGTGTGGACTGGAAATGAAATGGAGTTTTATTTATGGACGCTCTTTAACTGCTGCGGATCTCATCGTCCCATTCTATACTGGGCGTGAAAGACCGCTCAAAAGGCTCTCTATCAGGCTTTACTTCCCTTCCGAAGGAGGCCATGCTAAGGATTTTTACAACCGAAAGAAATACATGGTCCTACACCGGGTTTGAGCCCGCGACCTTGGGTATATGGTAACCATCACACCACGGAGGGCGAATTGACGTATGACAGTCGCCTCTAGTGGAGCAAAGATGGCGGAGACACACGACTACCTGAAAATGTGTTGGGTACAGGTTCGGTTACTCAACACAAGGGTGCTGGACCCAAGGAGAATTGTTACTGAAGGTACTAAAGCCAATGGGTGCTGCGACGTCCCAAAAAGTCCCTGATTTTTTTTCACTTTCTCTATACGCACTATGTACATAGTGTACAGAGAAAGTATTGTAATGCACCCAAAAATTCGATACCGAGTTTTCACCGGAAATATATGTTTTGGGTCCCCCTGAATACAAAAGCATTTTTATAAACATGTCTGTGGACAGCATAGCTCAAACACCAAAATACCGTTGAACACCAAACTTGGTATTTAAGTTTGGTATCTTCCAAGGATGCGACATGAAGATTTTCAAGAAAACTCCCCACCCCAAATTACCCTTTACATGGAACTTTTTTCGAAAATTTTGATTTTCTCAAAAATGGCTGTAACGATTTTGATTAAAATATTGTATACTAAACACATTTATCTGACAAATAAATTGTATATCTTGAATTTTCTGGAATAGCCTCTGAAGACTATTCTGCATGAATTTTATGGAATTTTGCATAACTGCTAAACCGTAAGAGATGGGCAAAAACTTAATGAATAAAACGTGTAGAGCACATTAAAACACACAAATTATGTTTATATACACTTTTTTCGTGGAATTTATCTTTTTTAGATATTCCTTGTTTTTTGTTTCATCTTTGAAATGCTTATACTTTTCTCATAAGGATTTTGTCAACCGTATCCATAGAAACAAAGGAACTTCAGTCACATAGCAACCAGCTTTTGACTATCACTTTAACCTATGGTACTCCCTTATTTCGCTTCTACTTACAAGGAAGCAAGTAATAAGATTATTTCTGCTATTTTTTTCTCCATTAGCTTGAAGTAAATAGAATAGCAGGCATTTTAACAATAAGTTCTTGCAGAGATGTAGAGGAATCCAGTTTTGCAAAATTTCGCAAAATTGATTCAGAATAAGGTGGCCATCAGAGGCTGTTTCCAAAAAAAAATGCAAGATATGCATTTTATTTGTCATGTAAATATCTTTAATTTACGACATTTTAATGAAAATCATTAGAGCCATTTTTGAGAATAATCAAACCTTTCGAAAATTTTTCCATGTAAAGGGTAGTTTGAGGTGCGGGGATTTTCTTGAAAATCAGCGTTTGGCATCCTTGGACGATATTGAACTTAAATACGGAGTTTTCGTTTACACGCGCCCGCACACAAACTGATAGACAGACACGTACGGACGTTTTTCTAAAAATTATTAGTTTTGGATTCCGGAGGTCTCAAAACATATATTTCCGATGAAATCTGGGTATCGAATTTTTGGGTGCAATACAATACCTTCTCTATACACTACGTACGTAGTACGTATAGAGAAAGTAATATTGGCTGCAAACGGAGACTTTTGTGTGTTAGAATCGCACATATCCAAGTCTGTTGTCACTGCACGACGCAATTTGGTGTTGATCCACCCAGTGTCTGTAAGTGGTACGCTGACTTCAAAACGAGGGGATGCATGTGTAAGTAGAAGTCAACCGGTCGTCCATCAGTAAGTGAGGTAAATGTGCAGCATGTGTAAGAGAGTTTCATTCGAAAATCCACAGTAAACACCAGTAGAGAATTAAACAACTCCCAACAAACTGTGTGTAAAATTCTAGGGAAACGTTTGGGTTCCATCCATATCGTCTGAAATTGTTGCAGGTGAGGAGAAGCAACTTAGAAAGGAAACTGATCGTTTCATCGTGTTTAGTGATGAATCCACTTTCCATCTGTCAGGAAAAGTGTACAGATACAAATTCAGGATATGTGATTTCGAAAAACCTAACATTTATGTAGAACATATACACGATTCTTTTCCGTAAACTCTTCCACACAGTTTGTTGGGGGATGTTTACTTCTCTTTCTGAGGACTTCGATTGAAGCTCTCTTACACACGCTGGACATTTACCTCACTTACCGATGGACTTCCGCTCACAGATGCATCCTATGGTTTAAATTCAGCTTTTCACTTATTAATACTGGGCCCACTGGGTGCCTCAGCACCAAATTTTCCTCTAACATTGTGTTGCACAGTGACAACAGATTTGTAGGTGTGAAAATATAACACACAAAATGACTTCCTTTACAGGTTTTTTCTGTTATATCGTCTCCTGGCAACGAAATTATTAAATATACAGCAGGTTCATCAATATAATAGAAATATTTGAGTTTTACTTTCCATTGATGCCAATATCATGCTTCTGTCTTCTAACGATAGTTATTCAAATATGTAATCGGAAATATTGTTTATATTAACACTATGTTATATCTTCTGAAAGCAGAGAAAAAATCTGATACGTTCCATTCACATGACATTCTCTACATCTCTGCAACAAATTATTCTTAAAAAGCTAATACTTCTATTTACTTCATGCTAATCAGAAAAAATTAGCAGAAATAGTCGTATTACTTGCTTCCTTGTAAGTAGAAGCGACACAAGGGAGTAACATAGGTTAAAGTGAAGTCAAAAGCTGGTTTCCGTTATAGAAAAGTATAAGTATTTATAGCTGAAACCAATAACAAGGAATATCTAACAAACAATCAACTCCACGAAACAAATGTATATAACACAAACTGTGTGTTTTAACGAGCTCTATATTTTTTGAGCGGTAGGTTTCTGTCCATCTCTTACGGATCAGCATTTACGCAAAGTTCCGTAAAATGCATCCAGAATAAAGTGGTCTTCAGAGGCTATTCCTAGAAAATTCAAGATATACATTTTATTTGTCAGGTAAATATATTTAATATACAATATTTTAATCAAAATCGTTTGGGTCATTTTTGAGAATTTTCGGAAAAAATTTCATGTAAAGGGTAGTTTGGGGTGGGGGGATGTTTCTCAAAATCTGCGAGTCGCATTCTTGGAGGATACTAAACTTAATACTTTGGTATTTTACCGACTTTTCGTTTTTGAGCTATCGTGTTCACAGACACACTCACACACGGACCTTTTTCTGAAAATGCTTCTTATGGTTACAAATGGTCCTAAAACATGTATTTCCAGTGAAATCTCGGTATGGAATTTTTGGGTGAAATACAATACTTTTCTATCCCTATACACATTGTACATACGGGGCTAGAGAAAGTAAAAATAAGGGAGTACCATAGATTAAAGTGAAGTCAAAAGCTGGTTTCCGTTATATATAGCTGAAACCAATAACAAGGAATATCTAGCAAATGATCAACTCCACGAAAAGATGTGTATAACATAAATTGTGTGTTTTAACGAGCTCTACATTTTTTGAGCGGTAAGTTTCTGTCCATCTCTTACGGTTTAGCATTTATGTAAAATTCATCCAGAATAAAGTAGTCTTCAGAGGGTATTCCTAGAAAATTCAAGATATACATTTTATTTGTCAGGTAAATATATTTAATATACAATATTTTAATTAAAATTGTTTCGGCCATTTCTGAGAAAATATAAATGTTCGAAAAAAGTTCCATGTAAAGGGTAGTTGAGGTGGGGGATTTTCTTGTCGCATCCTTGGAAGATACCAGACCAAGTTGGTATTTAACGGTCTTTTCGTTTTTGGGCTATGCTGTTCACAGACGCTCACACACGGATCTTTTTCTAAAAATGCTGTTTTTTAGATTTCGGGGGATCCAAAACATGTATTTTCGGCGAAATGTTGGTATTTAATTTTTGGGTGGAACGCAACACTAATGTAGTACGTGTAGAGGAAGTAAAATTATGAATTTCCATTGAAATTGAGTTGCAGACTTTGCCCCAGCAAGAAGAACATTTTGTATCACAAATCAGGTGCAAGGAAACTCGATGCAGTGTGTGCCCGTCACTGAATGTGATGACGTCACAGTTTGAGTGGTTTTGCTAGACCACGCCAGCTCATTATATTCACCACTCAACTGTTCTCTGGTACGTCCGCACCCGCCACAAGATCTGACACAATGCAAAACCACCTTGTTACAAACCTGGACAACAAGCAATGTCTGGATCAGTGGCGGATCTTACAAACACATGTTTTGTTTCATAAAACAAAACATCAACTGCTTGTACTCACCCTTCTACAAGTAACTCCAAAAGCTCTGAGAATGGACGCCGTAAAATATTAAAAAATTATATCTGATCATTGCTTCTTTCCAAAATATTCTCTATAGCATCGTCTTATCCTTTCAAACTATCTTTCAAATGCTGAACGCCATTCTGCTCTGTAGAGAGTGCAAATACATTCTTTGTAAGCTTCAAGTGACTCAAATCGTTGATTTTAAAATGTTTCTTTCATTTTGGGAACTAGAAGTCGCATGGAGGCAAATCTGGACTGTAGGGAGGATGTGACAAATATCTGACTTTATTTTTTGTATTGTTTCATTCATAAAGACCCCTTTCCACTTGAAAGAACTCGTTGTCTGTAGGTTCTGTTACGTTGGTTTAAATCATTTTGTTTTACTCAAGGACCCACACACTCACACACAAACTTCCAGACTCTTTGGGGATAGGGAATCGAACCTGGGATCCCCAGGTGAGAAGTCAGCTTGCTGACCACTTGACCACGGAGGCAGTCCTTTATTTCTTGTTCAGTGCACACAGAAGTAATATCATGGTGCAACAAAAATCTCCGCAGAACACTCCTAAGACTTTTTTTCTCAGTTCGTTGACACTTGTGGCAGACATTTTGTGATATACCATCTGGCAGTAACAATCTTTTTCACCCTCGAATGGTATCAACAAAATGTGATCACTTGCTGAGAAAAAGGGAGAAATCATCTTCTTGCCAACACTTCTCGTCAGCTTCGTTTTTGTCAGGAGATCTTCTTGGAAGACCCAGACCAATGACTGCCGTTTATTTTCTGGTAAATCTAGCTTTGCTACCTGTTACAATGTTGAATGGGTTTTAGATCTTCTTTCATGTAATTTTTCGTTGCTCTCCGTATTTCGGCGCAAAAATCCTCAGCATGGCTTCCTTAGCAAGGAAAGAAAGTCCCGTGTCCTTGATTTACGACATGTAAAAAACCTCAATCCTGGTAAAAGAGGTAAAATTTAGCGGTCTTTCACGCCCAGGATATCACGGGACGCTGAGAACCACAGCAGTTAAAGAGCGTCCATAAATAAAGCGCTATTTCATTTCCATTGTATTTTTCAATCATTTTCTGGTACCATAGCGCACTTGCTTGTTTCTATTCATTTGTGAAGTGGTTGGGGATCCAGTGATTGCAGACCTTCCTGACCTCAAGTTCTTCTTTCAGGAACGTTCATACTGCTGACGATCCAATATTTATTGCTTCTTGAATGTAACCATATGTGTAGCAATGAATTTTCCGCAATATCCGCTTTACTTTCACCATTGCTGTTGTACCCGGCCACCTATTCAGTCTTCATCTTCATGGGAATTCCTTAATCTTCTAAACTCTGTATTCCATCGATAAATTGTGGATTGTGTAGAGGAAATTTCCCAAAAAGCTTGATACAGTCTTTCAAGGAATTCTATATCGCCTAAACTGACTTAAAAGCATGGAAAATCATAGCACGGAGTTGGACTCACTTGTCTCAAAAAAGTTGTTCGTTTTGCACGCAAGTTCCATCTATAACGCCTGAAAACCCCGAAACTCTCTGTACACTCAAGTTATTATTGTTGTCCATCCAACCCTACGGTTTAGAGGTCAACAAAAAGACTCCTATTGGATATGTCACCGTGTGTTTCTGACTGACGTAGGATGAAAGAGTGTAGACATGTGTTTACAAATCATGGAAATGAGAAAGCAGCATTTTTGATATCCTGTGCTGTTTTATTTACGTAGGGTAAAACCGCGTACAGAAAATATTTTGCTGTATACGGGGAAGGTGTAGCACGACAAAATTTGTTTAGTATATTTCAGGCTGGGAAATTCTCCCGAAAAGACAAACCTGATCTGGACGGTCAATGGTTACGGACGTGGAAAGGATTAATGAAATGATAGTGAACAATCCAAGAATGAAATCTCGGGTGTTTACATTGAAGGTCAACTTAGCTCGTGATCGTATTTAGCCGGAAACTTGAAAAAAATGGGATACGTAAATATTCGTAATGTTCGGGTTCCTCACGAACTGAGTGAAGTGAATTTGATTCAGTGCGTGTCCATCAGTCTCTCCTTATTGAGACGCAAACAAAATTATCTTTTTCTGGAACGGCTGGTAACTGGAGATGAGAAGTGAATTGTGAACAACAACAACGTCTGAAAGAGTAAAGCATGGCACAAGAAAATACAGCCACCACTATCGGTTCCTAAATCAGGGCTCCATCCGAGAAATGCATTTGATGGGATTGCAAAGGAATGCTGTATTACGAACTTCATTCGAGTAATGAGAATATCAATTCCGAGAAATCCTTCTCTCAGTTGGATCGTTTCAAGGCAATCATTGAAGAGAAAATACCAGAATTGGGAAACGATGTCGTCTTTCACAACGACAACGCCAGACCACATACCTCCTCGTGACCCTTGCGTAAGTGTAAGCTTTAGCTCAACCGGCGTATTCTCCAGATACTATTCCATTCCCTGCAGAATTTCCTGCTTGGCAAACGTCTCTCTTCCTTGAAGGATTGCGGGCGTATTCTCCAGATACTATTCCATTCCCTGCAGGCAAACGTCTCTCTTCCTTGGAGGATTGCGGGCGTATTCTCCGGATACTATTCCATTCCCTGCAGAATTTCCTGCAGGCAAACGTCTCTCTTCCTTGGAGGATTCCAGACTGAACCTCTTAGAGTACATCAACCGGCAAATTCTCCAGATACTATTCCATTCCCTGCAGAATTTCCTGCAGGCAAACGTCTCTCTTCCTTGGAGGATTGCAGGCGTATTCTCCAGATTCTATTCCATTCCCTGCAGGCAAACGTCTATATTCCTTGGAGAATTTCAGAGTGAGCCTGGAAGAGTTCATCAACCAAAACATTGTGGAGCTTCCAGACAATAATGGTATATACTACCGGAAATAGATCGTCTCCTAAGCGCTGTGGTAGCGTGGCTGCTTGGAAAGCGGGGGATCTGGGTTCGGTTCCCAGTACTGGCGTGAGGAACTTTCCCCCGCTAGTAGACCTAGTCCGGGGTGCACTCAGCCTCGTGAGGTCCCTAGGGGTCCAGTTGAGGAACTACTTATAGCGGCTCCAGATTGAGGTCATCTCAGTAATCCGGTGCTGAATCTCGTCTCATCCTCCAGGACTGCACCCCAATCATGACGCCTTCAGGCTGAGGTGGGGGATGCAGCGGCCGGGCGGTGGACCAAGGCCCCTTGTTAACTATCGTGTCAATCAGTTACGTTATTGCCGGCAGTAAATATGTTGCTTACTAAACTTAATTTCCTTGTGTTTCAAATTTGTAAACAGAAAGTTCGGCAACTACTCTGTCGTAACTGTGCTGCGGGTGAGACGTGTTCCCAGGGGTTCTTAGTAATTGGAAGGAAAAACGGCCGAGCTTATAAGACAACCTTACACATACATACACACATACATACATACATACATACATACATACATACATACATACATACATACATACATACATACATACATACATACACACACACACATACATACATACATACATACATACATACATACATACATACATACATACATACATACATACATACATACATACATACATACATACATACATACATACATACATACATACATACACATGATTTGCCCAAAACGGCTATAGCGATTTTGATTAAAATATCGTATATTAAAGATATTTACCTGACAAATAAAATGTATATCTTGACTTTTCTGGGAATAGCCTCTGAAGACTACTTTATTCTAGATGCATTTTGCGGAATTTCGCCTAACTGGAAAACTGTAAGAGATAGAAACTTACCACACAAAAAATGTAGAGCACTTTAAAACACACAATTTATGTTATATACATTTTTTCATGGAGTTGATCGTTTTTGACATATTCCTTATTTTTGGTTTCAGCTTTGAAAAACTTCTCATACAGGAATTTGTCAGCTGGTATCCATACAAACAAAGGAACTTCAGTCACATAGCAACCAGCTTTTGATTATCAGTTTAGCCTACGGTACTCCCATATTTCTGTTCTATTTACAAGGGAGGAAGTAATGAGACTGCTTCTGCTAACGTTTATCTAAGTTAGCATGAAGTGAATAGAAGAAAAAGATTATAACAATAATTTGTTATAGAGATGTAGAGAACTTCTTGTGGATGGAACACATCAGATTCTTTTGCTCGTAGCTGTACATCTAAATTTCCAAGTATATAAAATCTGATGAAGCGAGTGCATAGTGTTCGCTTTTATCTTCAAATAGCCTTAAGAATGAGTTTTGAGAAAAACTGGGAAGTGTTTCTGGCGCTGGTTCCTGTGGAAACTAAAGGAATATTCTAACGCAAGCGCCAAGTATAATTGACATTCCTTATTTCTAATTTAGAAAGCGAGAAATTGGCGCTTCACTTTTATTGTCATCTTGAAGATACCATTAGAAACAATGCGGTATTAAAGTGGTGTCATTATTGGGGGCTCAAAGAACAGCTCCCCCAGAATTAGCCATCTAGGGGCCCATTTTATGTCTCAACTCGCACAAAGTTAGGTCTTGCAAACTCCGGAATCTCGGGGAGGCTACACACAATCGATATTCCATTCCATGGCCTCCTGCATTACCCCGAACGTGGCTTACCGTATTATTCTACCTCCCGTCTCTCTATTTGCCAAGTGAGTGGTGTTCTTGACTAGTAAAAGCTTTCTGATGCGTTGTCGATGAAGGGAGGGGGGGGGAGATTTTAATGTAAGACAACAGAGGTCTCTGTCACGAAAAGTGCGGTATAAATATCGGGATAGTTAATATAAATTATCGAAATTCGATATTTTTGTATTTTAATAAAACTCTTCACAAACTTTATAACATTTCAAACGCACGAGACAAAAATCAACAAAACTATCCAGGAAAAAAAATTACAACGAAATTATAGAAACTTAAAGAAGTTTCCTGGTTTCGTTAGCGCGGCTACAAGGCAAGCGGGAGACCTGAGTTCGATTCCAGGTACCGGTGTGGGGGATTTTCCCCTGCTGGAAGACCTGATCCGCGGTGAGGGCCCTGGGGGCCCTGAGATTGAGAACCAGTGGCTCCAGATCGAGAAGACCGCATCGACCGGCCGGGAGAGACTCCAGGCGCTGATCATGACTTACCCTCCAGCACTGCACCCCATTCAGGGGGCCCTGAGATTGAGAACCAGTGGCTCCAGATCGAGAAGACCGCATCGACCGCCGGGAGAGACTCCAGGCGCTGATCATGACTTACCCTCCAGCACTGCACCCCATTCATGACGCCTTCGGGCCGAGATGGGAGACGCAGCTGTCGGGCGGAAGGCCAATCCTGATCGAGAAGACCGCATTAACCGGCGGTAGGGGCTCGAGGCGCTGACCCTCCAGCAATGCACCCCTTTCGGGCCGAGGTGGGGAATGCAGCGGCCGGGCGGTAGGCCAAGGCACTTTGTGGACTAGTTAATTGCCAATGGTTACCCGGAGCCGAATCTCTTCATCCTCGTACCAGGGAGTACAAGACTCCGTGGATCTTTCCATTAGGACAATATCTGATTTCTTAAAAAGGGCCTCCCGGCATGGAAACGTACCGGGTGTGGGGGGGGGTAACGTGGTTACGGGTTCGTATCCCGGGTGCGGGTTTTAGGTATTAGGAATGGTGTGGATTTGTTGGTGCCCTATCTCAGGATTTTTGCTAGCATGGAAACTCTTTTCAGGGTCTGGTACGACACAAGTGCTTTATTCAGTTAGTTCGGTCTTTTTCCGCCGTCGAACACACACGCATTCCTCTTAAACTGTACTTTACTCGACCACGACTATTATTACTTATTAATTTTGATGCAGTGATGTATTACAATAAATATTTTCTTCACAACTAAAGGTAGCCTGTTTGACTCCACCACGGACCCTAAATATCAAATCTTGGTTGTGTCACCTGACCAGCGGTAGCATTGTTTTCTCTTTTCCTGTTATGTTCCCCTCAGGCAGTGTCCTCTCATCCTCAATGCTCTACCCTAACGGTACACTGTGCTACCAGCTCGTGACCACTCGGCTACTTATACGTGTTTGAAATCCTTCTTCCCTTCCCATTTATATTTCCCTTCTGAATAACTCCTTGCCCCGTGACAAGACATGTACTGTATCACGGGACGGAAGTGGATACGCCACTTATGCGCGTCAACCCATCCTGGAAGACTACCAATAACCTTGGTGAGGCCGACAGTTACCAGCTTACCGTCTACTAGCTGTCTAGGTTGGTGCCGGAGAACTTGAGGAGTCTCAGTTCCCCGTCAAGGCACAGCCAATATCCCAATGGGTATCAGGACCACTGCCACGTCGAGTCCAACCTAGTCCGAACAGCTCTCCTAAGGGAGGGGCTCGGATGTTCAGCCCGACTACTTCTAGTCACGTCAGAGGTACCATGGGTGCTCGGGGTACGCAGCACGTACCATGGAACTAGTGCTATAAACATTTCAAGATCGTCTCCTTGGCGCGGAAGACCTGGGTTCGATTCCAGGTACCGGCGTGGGGAATTTTCCCCCTCTGGAAGACCTGGTCTGGGGTACACTCAGCCTCGTGAGGTCCCCAATTGAGGAGCTACTTGATCGAGAAGACTGCATCAACCGGCTGGGAGGGACTCGAGGCGCTGATCACGTCTCACCCTCCAGCACTGCACCCCATTCATGATGTGCTGGACAGAGATGGGGGATGCAGCGGCCGGGCGGTTGGCCAAGGTCCTTTTTGGATTATTGTGCGACGGAGCTAGTGCTATAAACATTTCAAGATCGTCTCCTTGGCGCGGGAGACCTGGGTTCGATGCCAGGTACCGGCGTGGGGAATTTTCAGCCTCGTGAGGTCCCCAATTAAGGTGCTTCTTGATTGAGAATTAACGGCTCAATCAAGACCGCATCAACCGGCCGGGAGGGACTCGAGGCGCTGATCACGTCTCACCCTCCAGCACTGCACCCCATTTAAAGATATATACATTTAGTTTTATTTATGGGCGCTCTTTTACTGCTGTGGTTCTCAGTGTCCCAGTCCGGATCGCTTAATTTTGCTCAGAGGCCTCTCTATCGGGCTTGAGGTTCTTTTACGTGCCGTAAATCTACGACACGGGATAAACGGCTCTACTTCCCTTCCGAAAGAAGCCATGCTAAGGATTTTTACGCCCGAAAAAATCCAGCGACCTCCGCCGGGTTTGAACCCACGACCTTGGGTATGTGAAGTTAGCATGGTAACCATTACACCACCTCGGGCCGAGACGGAGGATGCAGCGGCCGGGTTCCCTTCTGGACGTTACGTTTAATGAATAGTTTACATTTTCTTAACTAGTGGACTGTATAAAGAACATAAATTAATCTAACATTTGCAAAATATTAATCACATTTTCAGCTCCTTCAAGTAGATATGTATGGGAAATTTAGGATATATTAATCAAAATCGTTAGTCATTTTTTCCATGTAAAGTGTACTTGGGAGTAGGGGACTTTTTTTTAAAATCTTTGTGTCGCATCCTTGGAGGATACCAAACTTAAATACTACGTTTGGTATTTAAGGGTCTTTTCGTTTTTGAGCTATGCTGTCCACACACACACACACACACACACACACACACACACATGTATCTTTCTCCAAAACTGTTTTATTTTGAATTTGAAGGGACCCAGAACATGTATTTCTGGTGAAGTCTCGGTATCGAATTTTTGGGTGGAATACAATACCTTCTCTATACACTATGTACAATGTACATACGGGCTAGAGAAAGTAAAAATGTATATAACTTAAATTGTGTGTTTTAATAAGTTTTACACTTCTTGTGTAGTAAGTTTTTGTTTATCCCTTACGGTTTAACAGTTGCAAAACTCAACCAGATAAAGAGCTCTTTAGAGGCTCAAAATATGTTTGTCATCTAGAAGTTTGTTCAGTGTGGAACGGCCATCCTTTCGTATTTTCAACAGTTTTCAATCTGCGCTCTCTTTCAGTGTTTATTGCTTTATCTAATAGGAAGAACTGAACGAGACCAGGCAGTGAGCAATGCTACGAGGGTTGAATGAAAAGTAATGCCTCCACCTTCGTAACTCTTCAACAGATGGCAGCATTGGTATGCGGCAGGTACTGGCTTGTTCGTAGCCTCTTCTCTACAGCTCCAGTTGGCGGGAAGCCTTAGCAACGCTTGTGTTGTTACGGTGTAAAGTATGGAACCCTGCGATTTAAGTAACGTGCAGTCATTGTTCGTTTTTGAGCTATGCTGTCCACAGACACACACATTCGCGAGAGGAGTTCCTGGCAAATTTAGAGGCTGTCCGGGATACCCACCGTGCACAGATCTTCCGAGAGCAATAATGTGACCGACACGATCTTGTGAAATGCCGGCTGTGCTGTGAGTGATAGGACGATGTCAACATTCTGCTTGGTAAACTCTTTGTTTGTCAGCAAGTCAGATGATCCCACATCGACACCTTTAAACTTTCTCGTCGCTACGAGCCACTCTGAAACACCGGTCAGGCTTTCGGGGGTTCTGGAGCGGTGGAGAAGCTTTTTATCCCAAGTGGCATTTGCTTTACGAATCTAGTTTTAATGGCTTTTATTCTTTTTAACCGCTGACAATGGAGCGATAAGTCCAGGTTTTACTTTTAATTGTGTCACCGGCAGCCATGCCCGGTGGCTCAGGTTATAATTTCTTTCCTAACGTTTCGCTCCATTCATTTTTTAAAGCTTAAACTCAGGTTTTCGTTTTTGTTGGTTATTTTTCCCGGGGTTTTATCTGTCACTTGGACTATTTTATTCTTTCCTTGATTTTATTGGAGTTTTATTTCTCAGGGGTTTTATCGACATAGTGTTTTTTATTTCTGGTTTTTCATTCTCTGATGGTGCTAATGCCCTTAAGCACCGATCATCGTCATTTAAACTTACTCGCCCAACGACGCACAGTTTAACTTTAAGACAGTAAAAGTTAGTTAAATTGAGTAAATATTGTGAAGTAATTAAGGATCTCAAAAACTGTATTATTATTAATTAGCAATGTGTAGTATTAATGTTGAGGCTTTATAATAACTGTTTATAAACTTGCTGGTAATTGATGACATAAGTATTGCTATACTGAACAATAAGTAGTTAGGAATTTAAAAAGAAAAACATGTATATGTAAAATGTTAGTTGTATTGCTATTCTTAACTTAACTTAAGATTATTATTTAAATGAGTTTTGTACATTTAACTCTGCCACCGGGCACTACCCAATTGCAGGGAATAAATACAGACATACAATCACCATAAACTGCTTTCATTTTCTGATGAATCTCTTTTGGGGTGACATCTTCAATGACTGCACGTTGCTTAAATCGCAGGGTTCCATACTTTACACTGTAACAACACAAGCGTTCAATGCTAAGGCTTCCCGCCAACTGGAGCTGTAGAAAAGAGGTTACTGAACAAGCCAGTACTTGCCGCATACCAATGCTGCCATCTGTTGAAGAGCTACGAAGATGGAGGCATTACTTTTCATTGAACCCTCGTAGATAATGCAAGGAGACTCTTAGACCCTCGCCTACTCTATCACTTCATAGCTACTCTCTGTGTGCACCGGACCTCAATCCGGAAATCATGTGACCCTACTTATACAACGCTCACGTGATACGGAAAGCTGTTTTAGGTTGCGAAGCACACTTTGCACACCCCTGTCTGATTGCTGCAATATGAGAATCCTCCAGCGATATCACAGCGACATTAACTAATGAAGTATATTATGTGATTGGAACATCTTCCAAATCCTGACGCCGTGCTCGGTATGACGCAGTATGGATCCAAAGCAAAAATCGAACTCGCCTGCTTTGTATTGGGAATTGAGCTGTAATGGGGTATTTGCTGATATCTGATAAGCCTTAAAATTCTGTACATAAGACGCCGATGACGTCAGGACTCACATTTGTTGCACCAGTGGCGGCTTGTATGGACACCTATGAAAAAACATATCTGTTGTGTGACATTCACATGCCTTTCTCCACCTATTCTGTAACAAAACATACTTTCAAAAACATATTCTTATACCATTTTACTTTCTCTACACGTACTATGTAGATAATGTATAGAGAAGGTATTGTATTGCACCCAAAAATTCAATAGCGACATTTCACCGGAAATACATGTTTTGGATCCCCCTGAATCCAAAAGGAGCATTTTCAGAAACAGGTCATTGTGTTTGTGTGTGTCTGTGGATAGCATAACTCAAAAACGTAAGGCGGTTAAATACCAAACTTGGTGTTTAAGTTTGATATCTTCCAAGGACGCGACATGAAGATGTTCAAGAAAATCCCCCTACCTCTAACTACGTTTTACATGGACAATTTTTCGAAAATATTATTTTTCTTAAAAATGGCTCTAAAAATTTTGATTAAAATATCGTATATTAAATATATCTACCTGACAAATAATATGTATATCTTGAATTTTCTGGGAATAGCTTCTAAAGGGTAGTTGGGGCGGAGGGTTCTTGAAAATTTTCGTGTCACATCCTTTGAAACATACCAAGTTAGGTATATAACGGACTTTCTATTTCTGAGCTACGCTGCCCATACGTCCACGGATATTTATGCCTTTTTGGGATTCAGGGAGTCTCTAAACTATATTTCCGGTGAAATCTCGGTATCGAATATTTGGGTGTAATACAATACCTTCGGTATACGCTATGTACATAGTACGTGAGAGAAAGTAAAAATGTGTTTCTTTTATCATTAATGGGGGGAAAGCATACATTTCCTGTGAAATCTTGACATCGAATTTTTGGGTGGTGTATATTATTTCCACTACATATTACACGTGGTAGGGAACCTAAAATCCTTTACCTTTGGTGGCTCACTACTTAGGTCACTTAGACAGTTTTTGCACTGACTGGAACGCAGAATAACAAGTGAAGGCTGAAAACTCCGTATGTTTCGCTCTGGTAAACTTTTAGAAGAGAAAGCGGTCATAGAACTTTTTACATCTGGCAGGACGTGAACAGTTCTTGAGGCAATACGTCATTTAACGACCCTGCCTCAGGGCTGCCAAACTTTCCCGCTACAGACGTCTTCAAATGGTAATTGAGTAATAAAACAAGTGGAATAAGAAATCCGTGCGAGAGATGGTACGGCGGGTTTATCGTCGCCCCCATTCCAGGGGGGGTGCTTTAATCGTTAACTCGGTTCCAAGGAAAATGGGCCTGATAATAGCGGGACACCGCATCAGTGCTGCCAACGGAAATTATGTCAATATGTCTCACACCAATACGACCGGTGTTTGTACTGCGGTTTTCAGTCAGTGAGACGTGACCCCCAGTAGGCAAGTTAGCGCAGATTAGAACTCACGTCGCTGATGAACAGTAAATGTGTGTGTGTTTGTCTTTTACATTCTCTAGTACTTACATACAGTGAATAAAAGAGATATTACCTTCGAGTTGAGACCGTTAGTCGGCCTCGCTATTATTATTATTATTATTATTATTATTATTACTTCTGTTAATTATCAATTATTTAATGTATTTAAAATTATATAGAGCTAGCTTCTTTGTGAAGGAGAACGCCATTGTCAGTCACGTACTCTTGTGCATGTGCGTGCAATAGAGGAATAAGTGAAAAGGCAATTTCGTAAAGTCCCGAATCATAGAGAATTGTGTTTTTCTTTATTGTGTTGAGACGGTCACGAGGTGTTTATGATGCATTTTGAGTAAGGAGAGAAGCATTATGGGACACATAGACGCCAAGTTCGCGGTTTTTCATGACAGCAGAATTTACTATATAAGTAACAGATTGTGGGATGTCTGAGGCAGTCATTCATTACTAAGGTTAATCGCCAAATTCAAGACGCGTATACTCGTTGTCAGGTGAAAAGTAATTGTTATACACAAACAAGTGAGAAAGTAATTGGGTCCACGAGTTAAGTCGTTGAATAAGGAAAGCTCTTAGAAATCATCATAACTCAATTAGCATGTAAAGCAAAGTGCTTGTCTAAACACTTATCCATTCTAGTCACGAATAGATGAAAGTGAAAGTGTCTTAAGCGTTTCGTAGGACCCTTATTGTTATTACCACCCGAGAGAGTCAGACTGAGTTACGTCGAGGCAGCTTCAATAGGGTCGTGGGGAGATCTGCTGTCTTGGTAGGGGAGTAACTCCAGAGACACAACGCGAGCCCATAAAACAATTCAATAAAAAGATTCCACGGGAAGTAAACATTCTGATGCTGCCTGAATAAAAACATTTTAGGTTTTCCATTCATATAGCTTTCTCTACATCTCTGTAGCAAATTATTATAAAAAAAAACGTATTCTTCTATCTAATATAACATAATAACTCCGTGGCACGACAGCTGGCCTACCGCCCAGCCGCTGCGTCCCCCATCTCAGAACTTCCTTTGTTTGTATGGCCAGGAGTTGACAAATTCCCGTATGAGAAAACTATAAGGGCATTTTAAAACTAAAACCAATAACAAGGTATATCTCCAAAACAATAAACTCCACGAAAAAATGTATATGGTATAAACTGTGTGTTTTAACAGGCTTTACAGTTTATATTCAGTAAGTTTTTGTTTATCTGGAATAACTGCTTTTTTACACATAGCCGTGCATGTTACCATGGTAGCTCAGTGGCAGAGCAACCCGCTAGAGATAGGGAGATCCGTGGTTCAAACCCGGCTATGGCATTGATTTTTTTCAGTCAGATTCTACCCATTCAATTTTTGTTTATCTCTCACGGTTTACCAGTTATGCAAAATTATTCCAGAATAAACATGTCTTTATAGGTTATTCCCAGAAAATTAAAGAAATGCATTTTATTTGTCATGTAGACGTCCGTCCGCCTCGTCCCCCATCGCTGTCTGTGACAGACGCCATGGAAGGGGTGCAGTATTGGAGGGTGAGACTTCATCAGCCCCTCAATCCCTCCCGGCCGGTTAATGCGCTCCTCTTGACCTGGAGCTAGCTCTTCAATTGCCCCCCGCACGAGGCTGAGTGCACCCCGGACCAAGTCTCTCAGCGGGGGAAAAATCGCCACGCCAGTACCGGGCAATGATCATGCTAGGGAGATAACTTTATTCTTCTATCTACTTCATGTTAAGATAATCAAGCACAGAAATTATCTTATTTCTTAGTACCTTGTAATTAAAAGGAAAATAAGGGAATACACTAAACGAAATGTAAATGACGTGTTATTTATGGACGCTCTTTAACTACTGTGGTTCTCAGCGTCCCATTCTATACTGGGCGTGAAAGATTACTTAATTTTGCTCAGAGGTCTCTTTATCAAGCTTAAAGTTCTTTTACATTCCGTAAATCTACAACACAGGACCAACGGCTTTTCTTCCCTTCCCAAGGAAGCCATGCTAAGGATTTTTACGCCCGAAAAAATCCTCTTCTAGTTTTACATTCCAGTATACAATTTATTCTAAGAGTTCACCGGAAATAAGCGTTTTGATGCTTCTTGAATAGAAGTCAAATGACTTTCTATACATCTCTGTCAGAAATGCTTAATAAGCTTATTCTTCTATCCACTAATTGTTATTCGAGATAAACATTAGCAGAAATCGTCCTATCACCTACTTCCTTGTAAGTAGAAAATAAATAAGGGAATACACTAAGCTAAAGTGATAGTCATTTTTTAAACCAGGTTGCAATTTTATTGAAGTTCTATTTGTGTGGCCAGGAGTTGAAAATTTCAGTATGGCAAAATATTTTAGTTATTTTAAGATGGATCCAAAACACATGGAATATCATTGATATAGTTAACTCGAAAAAGAAAAACAAATTTTGTGATATAAATTATGTGTTTTAACGAGATCTACATTTTTGGAGCAGTAACTTCTTGGCTATAACCACTTACGCAATATTGTCTGAATTAACATGAAAACGTAATAACTGTTATAAGAATAGTTAGTAATTGATGTTTGAAAAGAAGTAACACTCAGAACTGCTTCCCTTCAATTTTATTGCCATAATATTTGAATACGTTTTACTTTCTCTTATGTGCATAATGTATAGAGAAGGTGCTCATTCCACTCAAAAATTCGATACCGAGATTTCATCTGAAATACATGTTTTGGGTCCCCTTGACTCCAAAAAAGCATTTTCAGAAAAAGGTCCGTGTGTGTGTTTGGGAACAGCATAGCTCGAAAACGAAAATACCGTTTATACCAAACTTGGTATTTAAGCTTATTATCTTCCAAGGAGCCGACACGAAGATTTTCAGGAAAATACCCCCACCCCAACTACCCTTACATAGAACTTTTTATTTGAAAATTATGATGGTCTTAAAAACGGCTCTAACGATTTTGATTAAAATATCGTATATTAAATATATTTACCTGACGAATAAAATGTATATTTTGAATTTTCTGGAATAGCCTCTGAAGACTACTTAATCTGGATTAATTTTACGGAATTTTGAATTTTGCATAACGCTAAGCTGTAAGAGATGGACAAAAACTTACCACACTTTAAAACACACACTTTATGTTATATATACATTTTTTCGTGGAGTTGATCGTTATTTAGATATTCCTTGTTTCTCGTTTCAGCTTTGAAAAACTTATACTTTTCTCATACAGGAATTTGTCAACTCCTGTCCATACAAACAAAGTAACTTCAGTCACGTAGCAACCAAATTTTGACTGTCACTTTAACTTATGGTACTCCCTAGTTTTGCTTCTACTTACAAGGAAGCAAGTAATAAGAGTATTTCTGCTAAGTTTTTCTCGATCACGAAGTAAATAGAAACGTAAGCTTTTTAGCAATATTTTATTGCGGAGATATAGAGAAAGTCATGTGAATGGAACACACCAGAATTTTTTCTTCAAAAATCATCAATCTGTATAAGACATAAAAAACATGTAGGTTTCAAACCTGGGACTGCAGGTGACCAGGTTTCTTGGTAAGTATGGATTTTTCTCTTGCTTCTTGAGTTGGGAAGTTGACGTGAAGTGAAAATATCAAATTATAGCGACGCTGGTAGACGGCGCAGAAAGAAGGACGCTAATGATGCTCCAGTGTGTACACAGAGCTTCCATTGGTAGGCCAACTTTACAAGTTTCACCTCCGCGTGTTTTTCTTTCCCAAGAGAGGTATCTCATTTGATGAATCAGTTCGTCTCTTGTTACCTTAAAATCATAAAGACCGGCGCCTGAACCAAATGTAACGTTAACTCGGCGCCTCCACCAATTATATCGCCATTCACGTCGCGATTGGGTTCGCTTAAAGGCAGAATAAAATCCACGTAATATTTAAAATTATCTATAAGGCTGGTATTATATTTCACAAGGAGGAAGCTCGTAAGAGATTAAAGTTACAAAGGCTGAAGCGATAGTTCATTGTGGAAAAGTATGCTGGCTTTCAAACCCCATTCTACTCTGTGCATTATATCGCAAAACGCTGATCTGTTCCATTCACATGATATTCTCAACCTGATCAGTATAAACATTACTAGAAATGGTCAATTATTTATTCACTGTACCAGGGGCGTCCTATAATTCCTTAGAAAATCTCAGAAATTATACTCGTAGCATTGAAAAAAGGTTAGTACTTAGTAACCATCGTCTCTTACTAGATGGCAGTTAAAACTTCATTATCAATCACATGGTTTCGTTGCCATAGGCGATTGAATCAGCAATCTTGTGCTTCTTTAGAAATATGGAAAACATGAGTTAAGTGCGGTGATTAAAACACTTCTATTTAAAAGGCTTAACACCAATAGAGATAAAAGCCGAGTTGGATGAAGTTCATAGAACATTTGCTCCTACGTTAACTACAATTTACAATTGGCCGTACATCCACAAATGACGGACATCGTTCCGGATGTCCAGCAGCACCGACATCCTCCTAAATTATTGACAAAATCTAGGATATGGTTTTGAGTGATCGACGAATCAAAGTTGACGAAATAGTAGAGGTCACAAGATGCAGTGTTTTTATTTTACACAAACAATCTGATGTGATCCCTGCAAAAAATTATTAAAAGGCTTATGCCTCTATTTATTTCATGCTAATCGGGAAAAAATTAGCAGAAATAGTCTTATTACTTGCTTCCTTGTAAGTAGAAGTGAAATAAGGGAGTACCATAGGTTAAATTGATAGTCAAAAGCTGGTTGCTATGTGACTGAAGTTCCTTTGTTTGTATGGACAGCAGTTGACAAATTCCTGTATGCGAAAAGTATAATTCTTCAAAGCTGAAAACAAAAAGAAAGAATATCTAAAAAACGATCAACTCCATGAACAAAATGCATATAACATAAATTGTGTGTTTTAAAGTGGTTTACGTTTTCTGTGTGGTAAGTTTTCTTCCATCTCTTACGGTTTAGAACTTATGAAAAATCCGTAAAATTCGTCCAGAATAAAGTAGTCTTCAGAGGCTATTCTCAGAAAATTCAAGATATACATTTTATTCGTGAGGTAAATATTTTTAATATATGATATTTTAATCAAAATCGTTAGCAATTTTTGAGAAAATCAAAAATTTCGAAGAAAGTTCCATGTAATGGGTAGTTTGCGGTGGGGGATTTTTATCAAAATCTTCGAGTCGTATCCCTGGAAGACCCTAAACATAAATACCAAGTGTGGTATTTTACAGACTTTTCGTTTTTGAGTTATCGTGTTCACAGACACACACACACGGACTGTTTTGTGAAAATGATCTTTTTGGATACAGGGGACCAGTGAAATCTCGGTATTGAATTTTTGGGTGGAGTGCAATACCTTCTCTATACACCATGTACATAGTACGTGTAGAGGAAGTAAAAAATGTCCTTTTATATGTCGGCCTCCATGGTGTAATGCTTACTTAGCTAACTTAATATACCCAAGGTCGCGGGTTCAATCCCGGCAGAGGACGATGGCATTTTTCAGACGTATAGTCATTGGTTCCGTGTCTAGATTTAGTGACGCAAGAATACCTCAAGAGCCTCTGAGCAAAATGAAGCTGTCATTCACGCCCAATGGGACGTTAAGAACAACAGAAGGTTCTATTTTTACTTTCTCTATACGTACTATCTACAGTATTGTATTCCCCCCAAAAATTCGATACCAAGATTTCACCAAAAATACATGTTTCAGGACTCCCTGGATCTAAAAAGGCATTTTCAGAAAATGTTCCGTTTGTGGATAGCATAGCTCAAAAACGAAAAGACGGTTAAATACCAAATTTCGTTTTTAAGTTTGGTATCTTTTAAGGATGCGCCACGAAGATTTTCAAGAAAAGTTTCCCACCCTAACTACCCTTCACATGGGAACATTTTCGAAAATTTTGTTTTTCTTGAAAATGCCTCTAACGATTTTGATTAAAATACCACATATTAAAGCCATTTCCGTTACAAATAAAATGTATATCTTAAAGTTTCTGGAAATAGCTGCTAAAGACCTGTTTATTCTGGATGAATTTTGCTTAATTTGGTTTAACTGGTAAGAGATAGACAAAAACTCACTTCACAAAAAAATATACATTATGTTAACAAACTCAAACTACGTCATATACATTTTTGTTATTAGTTTCAATTGTGAAGTACTTATACTTTTCTCAGACGAAACTGTTTTTCTTTTGTTCTACTCCTGGCCAAGAAAAGAAGCGATTTGCAATGATAGTCGCATAACGACACCTTTTAAAACATTTGACTACCACTTTAGCCTAGTATATTCCATTCTACTTTTAAGGAGCTAAGTTTATCTCGATTAGCGTTGTGTTGGAAAAAGAATTATCTTTCATAAGACGTTTGTTTGTAGAGTAGCTAGAGAAAGTCATGTGAGTGTAATGCATCAGACTTTTTGGCTTGTACTCAAACGTAAACAGTCTTTTTTGTTGTAAAGTTGGTATTGCAACTGAATATGCTAATCGCGTTTGGTATTCAAAACCCCCCCCCCCCAAGACGGTTGTATCCAGCCCTTAAAACAAAACACTACATCTGCCGCATCGCTACTACTTACTTCTGTCTCCGTCTTTTTCCTTTTTTTGAATAATTTATTGGCATTTGTAGATGTGCTCCACCCCTGGGGGGGGGGGAGGCAGCTCAGTGGCTGAGTGCCAGTCACAGTATGTAGCTGTTGTTGGCGCTCCAAGCGGCACAGCCGTTAATCACATATCGTCGTTCGTGAAATTGCGGATAACAAAAACAAGTTGCAAGAAAATATTGTTTTCTTTTTCTCTCTTTCTTGGAATAAAGCTCCAACAGTTAAAACTGCACGGTGTGTAGTAAAAAGCACGTGCTGTGCTCTCTTCAGTTTTATGTATCTCAGCTTAACAGAAACAAAACAATTTATTGCTTTCTCAACATGGTAACAGTTCATATAGTGCCATTGCTTTCTGCAATTTAGAAATATGACAAAATATACTGTTTCCATAATAACCAGGTGGAAAAGTGTGTAGTAATTCTCAACTTGGTTACCATGGAAACAGTTAATATAGTGCAGTTCTTTCCAGTACATTAGGAATATAACAACATGTACTGTTTCCATAGTAACCAGGTTGAAGACAACTTAGTTGCAGTGAATCCTGTACAACTGAATTCATTGTTATGCTTTTAGTATATTTTTACGGATATGAAGTAGTAAATGTATATTTGGTTTAATATATACCTCCTGTCAGTAGAATACCGCCCATTTATACATATCCTATTTAACTTCAAGCAATTTGGTGCACATGGTCGTAATTTTTCTTTCTTTAGTATCGGGATTAACGCGTTTAGGATACTGCCACAGAACAACTTCAACTGGAAAATATTAAAGATGCAGTAAGAATTGAATAGTTCAGAAATCACTAATGCTACAGCAAGGTTGATAGAACAAGTATATTTCACTTAGTTTTCGGTTTTTGTGTAGCAAATCGCTGTTTATATCATAGACTTGATAGTTAAAACAATTTTAACTGTCTGAATGATATTAATAACGCCTTGGTGATAACTTACTGAACGTGAATTATTCTTATAGTGGCTTGTTTTTTTTAAATTCACAATAGCGTCATTTTATGAACTCATAAAATGGTTTTAATATTCTCTTTACGTGATGAAAAACACGCGGACTTCCACAGCCCTTGGGCGGACGTGTGTTGATGAGTATTACAAATGAACTAATAAAACCATAAATATTATCTGGAATAATCATTTCGTACATGCAAGTATTCCAAATAAAAATAAACAATCTGATGTGTTCCATTCACATGATTTCCTTTAGCTGTTCCAAAAACAAACGTTTCTTTAAAAACATCTGATATGTTCCATTCACATTATTTCCCTTAGCTGTTCCAAAAACAAACGTTTCTTTAAAAACATATGATATGTTCCATTCACATTATTTCCCTTAGCTGTTCCAAAAACAAACGTTTCTTTAAAACCATCTGATGTGTTCCATTCACATTATTTCCCTTAGCTGTTCCAAAAACAAACGTTTCTTTAAAAACATCTGATGTGTTCCATTCACATTATTTCCCTTAGCTGTTCCAAAAACAAACGTTTCTTTAAAAACATCTGATATGTTCCATTCACATTATTTCCCTTAGCTGTTCCAAAAACAAACGTTTCTTTAAAAACATCTGATGTGTTCCATTCACATTATTTCCCTTAGCTGTTCCAAAAACAAACGTTTCTTTAAAAACATCTGATGTGTTCCATTCACATTATTTCCTTTAGCTGTTCCAAAAACAAACGTTTCTTTAAAAACATCTGATGTGTTCCATTCACATTATTTCCCTTAGCTGTTCCAAAAACAAACGTTTCTTTAAAAACATCTGATATGTTCCATTCACATTATTTCCCTTAGCTGTTCCAAAAACAAACGTTTCTTTAAAAACATCTGATATGTTCCATTCACATTATTATCTCTACATCTCTGCAAACACTTATTATTAAAAGGCTTATGCTTCTATTTACTTCATGCAATCGCGAAAAAATTATCAGAAATAGTCTTATTACTTGCTTCCTTTTAAGTAGAAGAGAAATATGGGAGTGCCATAGGTTAAAGTGATAGTCAAAATCTGATTCCTATGTGACTGAAGTACCTTTTTTGTATGGACAGATGTTGACAAATTCCTATATGAGAAAAGTATGTTTTTAACAAGGTATGTCTCGAAAACGATCAGCTCCACGAAAAAAGTGTATGTTACATAAATTGTGTACTTTAACGTGTGGTAAATTTTTGTCCATTTCTTACTGTTTAGCAGTTATTCAGAATATCGTAAAATTCATCCAGAATAAAGCAGCCTTCAGAGGCTATTCCCAGAAAACTCAAAATATACATATTATTTGTCATGTAAATATCTTTAATATACGGTATTTTAATAAAAATCGTTAGACATTTTTAATAAAATAAAACATTTCGAAAAAAGTTCAATTTAAAGGATAGTTGGGGGGGGGGATTTTTCTGAAAATCTTCGTGATGCATCTCTGGAAGATACTTAAATACCAAGTTTGGTATTTTACCAACTTTTCGTTTTTGACTTATCGCGTTCACAGACACACGGACAGAGGAACACACGCTCACACACCTTTTTCTGAAAATGCTTTTTTTGGATGCAGGGGACCCTAAAACATATATTTCCGCTGAAATCTCGATATTAAATTTTTGGGTGCAATACAATACTTTCTCTATACACTATGTACACAGTACGTATAGAGAAAGTAAGAAGGATTAATCTTGTTTTTCCACCATGCTAATCAAGAACACAAATGTTCTTTATATTTGCCTCTTTTTGAGAAGAAGATACAGACTAGGGCGATAGTCGAATATTTTAAAAGCAAGTCGGCATGTAAAACAATTGAAACTCAGTTACCTTTGCTTCCCGTTTAAAAAAAGTATATCCTAAACTGAAACCAATAACTTGGAATATCTCGAAAATGCTCCACTCTACCAGAAAAACGTGTATGACATATAACGTATTATGTCACATAACGAGATCTTCATTTTGGGGCAGTAATATTTGTCTATTTCTTACGATTAACAATTCTACAAAATTCATCTAGAATAAGGAGGTCTTCAGAGACCGTTCCCAAAAAATTAAAATTATAACTTTTATTTTTGATTTAAATATGTTTAATATGCAATATTTTAATCAGAACTGAATTTTTGCATGTAAAGGGTGGTTTGGAGTGTGGAATTTTTCTGAAAATCTTCGTGTTATATTTTTGGAACACATTAAACTAAAATACCAAGTTTGGTATTTTACCGACTTTTCGTTTTTGGGTTATCTTATTCAAAGACACACAGACATACGGACACATGAATCCACGGAAAAACACCCGGACCATTTTCTAAAAATGTTTTTTTGGATATAGGGGACCCTAAAACATGTATAATTTGGTATGAATATTTTGCAATACGTTCTGTACGTATACACGATTTGCTTGTTAAGGTTTCAGTTTTATAATTCTTGAAAATTTCCGTATGAGAAAAGCTTCAACTCCTGGTCACGCAAAGAAAGGGTTTTCAGTCCCACAGCAACCACATTTTAAAACATATGACTATCGCCTTAGTCTAGTGTATTCCCTTCTCTTTTCAAGGAAGCAAGTAATAAGACCGTTTACCTCGATTACCTCAAGTAGATAGAAAAATAACGTTTTTACTTTCTCTACGCGTACTGTATACATAGTGTATAGAGAATGTATTGTAATGCACCCAAAAATTCTATACCGAGATTTCACAAGAAAAATATGTTTTGAGACCCCCTGAATAAAAAAATCATTTTTAGAAACATGTCCGCGCGCGCGCGCGTGTGTGTATGTGTGTGTGTGTGTGTGTGTGTCTGTGGGCAGCGTAGCCCAAAAATGAAAATACCGTTGAAAACCAAACATGGTATTTAAGTTTCGTATCATCCAAGGATGCGACACGAAGATTTTCAAGAAAATCCCCCAACACAAACTACACTTTACATGGAACTTTTTTTCGAAAATTTTGATTTTCTAAACAAATGGCTCCAACGATTTTGTTTAAAATCCCATATATTACAGATATTTACACACAAAATAAAATGTATATCTTGAATTTTCTGGGAATAGCCTCTGAAGACCTCTTTATTCTGGATGAATTTTGCTTTACTGCTACACCGTAAGAGATAGACAAAAACTTACTGCACAGAAAATGTAGAGCACGTTAAAAACAATTTCGTGGAGTTTTTGAGTTATTCATTGTTTTTGATTTCAGCTTTCAAAAACTTACATTGTCTCATACAGGAATATGCCAACTCCTGTCCATACAAATAAAGTAACTTCAGCGGCCAGATTTTGACTATCACTTTAAACTATTTTACTCTCTTATTTCGCTTCTAGTTACAAGGAAGCAAGTAATAAGACTATTTCTGCTAATTAGTATGAAGCAAATAGAAGCATAAGCTTTTTAACAATAATTTGTTGCAGAGATGTAGAGGAAGTCATGTGAATGGAACACATCATAACCTTTTATTCCAGGATGATATTATTTTATGAGCTGATAACCTGGTTCTAATATTCCCTTTACGTGATGAAAAACACGCGCAATTTCACAGCCCTTGGGGGCGCGTGTGTTTAAAAATAAACAAATAAAAGAAGAAACATTATTAAGAATATAATTTCTGTACATGCAAGTTAATATCTAATATTTGTGTGCTGAAATTTAATAAAATAAGATCGCTTGTGAGATCGCAGTATATACTGTATTTTATTCTGATATTAAATTAATATTTCAGGAAACCAAAGTACATTCATACACCTTTGTCTGCCTATTATAATATAATTATCGTTTATTACTACCTCGTGCATAGTACACACCTAGCTAGAGGAGATACTGCACCGGAAAAACCATTTTAGAGCCCAATGAACAGGAATCTAAACAATCTGATGTGTTCCATTCACATCATTTTCTCCACATCTCTGAAACAAATTATTATTAAAAAGCTTTTCCTTCTATTTACTTCATGCTAATCGAGAAACAATTAGCAGAAATAGTCTTATTACTTGCTTCCTTGTAACTAGAAGCGAAATAAGGGAGTACTATAGGTGTGATAGTCAAAAGCTGGTTGCTATGTGACTGATGTTCCTTTGTTTGTATGTCCAAGAGTTGACACATTCCTGTATGAGAAAAGTATGTTTTTCAAAGCTGAAACAAAAAACAAGGAATATCTCAAAAATGTTCAACTCACGAGAAAATTTATAGTACATAAATTGTATCATTTAACGTGCTCTACAGGTTTTGTGTAGTAAGTTATTGTCTATCTCTACAGTTTAGCAGTTATGTAAAATTCCGTAAAATTCACCAGAATAAAGTAGTCTTCAGAGACTATTCCCAGAAAAGTCAAGATATACATTTCATTTGTCAGATAAATATCTTTAATATACATTTTAATCAAAATAGTCATTTTTAAGAAAATGTAACATTTCGAAAAAAAATTCCATGCAAAGGGTAGTTTGGGTTGGGAGGATTTTTCTCAAAATCTTCGTGTTGCATCCCTGGAAGATACTAAACTTTGGTATTTAACAGTTTTTTCGTTTTTGAGCATGCTGTCTACAGACAGACACACACTCGGACCTTCTTGTACATAAGTTTTTTTGATTCAGAGGAACTCATAATGCGACCGCATGTCAGATTTGTGGTGGACAAAGCGGCGCAGAGGTGGGTTTCCCCCACCATCTTGTATCATCAGTGTCAACGCCTGTGGTGGCAGAGTAGTAAAACCGGGCGTTAAACACTACAAAAAAAGGGACCCAAAACATGTATCGATTTTTGGGTGCATTACAATACCTTCTTTATACGCAATGTACATAGAACATGTAGGGGAAATAACAACTCCTATTTTAAACTCATAAGAAACGTAAAGTAAAGTTTTATGCCACCTTTAGTTATAAGGAACAAAAGTTTAATGTTATACAATGAAATGCCGTTAGCAGCGGCTAGAATTACAATTTCCATTGCCTCGTGAAGTTGGCGACACTGCAAAAGAATGAAGTAGATTAATAATTTTTAGCAGCAGTGCGACAAATTTCGCTGACGTTCTTTTTTCTAAATTAAGCTCGTACCGGCATTTTAATTAATGATTTTTGTTCTGCAGCTTTATTAAGGGCTTTAGCAACAGGAACAAAATATAGTGGTGGTCATGAAATTCAAATTTGTACATTCCTAATATTACTGAGCCTCCCTTGATAATTGTTCTTTCCAGCAACGCATGGTTAGAACCGCATTCACAATAGAGGAATCTGATGTGTTCCATTCTCACGACTTTCTCTACATCTCTGTAACAGATTATTGTTAAAAATCTTATTCATGTTGATCGAGATAAACAGTAGTAGAAATTCTCTTATTGCTTAGTTCCTTGTAAGTAGAAGGGACAAACTCTAGTGTGCTCCATTCACATGATGTCCTCTAGCTGTTCGCTAAACAAACCTTTTATTCAAAACATTAATCTGTTATCTAAGTCATGATAAGTAAAATTGGTCTTATTACTAGCTGCTTGTAAGGAAATTAGAAAATGCACAGGCTAAAGCGATAGCGTCGTGCTTTAAAAGCCGATTGCTATACACAGAAGAAAGATGTCTTAAGTTTTAATGACTAAAATTGAAACAAATAACCCGGAATATCTCTAAAACACATGTGAATGGAACACGTCTGTCCTTTTTAACCATATATTTACGGTGCTATTTTGGCAAACAATTTTTGAGTGGAATGCAATATTTCCCCTACATACTGTAGAGGCAGTAATAAGGTTTTGAAAATGATATCAGCTTATACAACAACAGGTAGAGAAAGACACGTAAATGAAATACTTGTTTTTGTTGTGATTTCCCCGTCGAATGTTTTTACAGATGGTGGTTATCTATATCTTGTTGCTATAGAAATACTGCGCCTTCGTGTGTTTTCTGTCACTATTTTAAATTAAATATCGGTGAATTATGTGTTTCCATGGTAACGAATATGAGCCGCTTTATCAGATTGCCGACAGAGCTGATGCATCAATAGATAGCGCGAGTTTTGGCAGTGACTGTACACTGCACATAAAACATCAATTCATCAGAGATCCAACAGAGCGCGCTGCCTGTCACACACAGACTAGTATTATCAATCTCATAACAAAGTAATTATAATGCATACATATCCGGCTGCGTAAAGTTTTAACTGTACACACACACACACACACACAATTAGTCATAAACAAAGTAATGAAACAATGTGAGCGGCTGTTGTCTCCTTTAGGACTGACAATTTTTACTTAGGTATTGTATTCCACCCAAAAATTTGATTCCCAGATTTCACCAGAAATATATGTTTTAGGGTCCCCTGTATCAAAAAAAAAAAAAAGCATTTACAGAAAAAGGTCCGTGTATCTATGAACACGATAACTCAAAAAAGAAAAGTCGGTAAAATACCAATCTTGGTATTTAAGTTTAGTATGTTCCAAGAATGCGACACAAAGATTTTCAAGAAAATTCCCCCGCTACACACTACCCTTTCCATGGAAATTTGTTGCAAAATTTTGATTGACTCAAAAATGGCTCTAATGCTTTTGATTAAAATATCTTATACTAAATATATTTACATTCCAAATAAAATGTATACCTTGGATTTTCTGGGAAAAGTTTCTGAAAGTCTCTTTATTCTGGATGAATTTTGCCGAATTGTTCTTAACTGCTAAACTGTATGGGATAGACAAAAACTTACAGTACAAAAAATGTAGATCTCGTCTAAACACATAATTTATGTCCGTGATCTTTTTGTTGTGGAGATAGCCGTTTCCGAGATATTCCTTGCGATTGGTTTTAATTGTAAAACACTTGGACTTTTCTATGCCAGGAAGTGCCCGTTTATCTTTTTTTTCCACTCCTGGCCAAACAAAGAAGCGAATTGCAATAACAATTGCATAAATATAGCCTAAAATGTTTGACTATCACTTTAACATAGCACATTCCTTAGTTCCCTTCTACTTAAAAGGAACTAAGTAGTAAGAACATTCTGCTGATTGCTTTGTTTTTTCACACAAGCCGTGTGTAGGACAGGAGTTCGATAGGTAGAGGCAGACTGATAATTCAATGTCATAGCCGGGATTTGAACCACGTATCTCCTGGTCTCTACTCGTGTGTAGGACAGGAGTTGGATAGGTAGAGTCAGACTGAAAAATTCAATGCCATAGCCGGGATTTGAACCACGGATCTCCAGGTCTCTAGCCATGTGTAGGACAGGAGTTGGATAGGTAGAGTCAGACTGAAAAATTCGATGCCATAGCCTGGATTTGAACCACGGATCTCCAGGTCTCTAGCCGTGTGTAGGACAGGAGTTGGATAGGTAGAGTCAGACTGAAAAATTCGATGCCATAGCCTGGATTTGAACCACGGATCTCCAGGTCTCTAGCCGGTTAGTGTACCACTGAGTTACCATGGCAACTTGCAGGCATGGCTATGGCATGACTCGCATGCTTCCCGGTAAACCACAAGGTGATGTCAAATCATTTTGAGATGACAACCACCAATGGTGTCTTACAATGTTGCAAGTACTTTAAGTCCCAGGATTCATAGTATAGCCAACTATTATGCGAGTCAGTTGAGATATTCAATGTATGACTGCATGGTAGCTCAGTAGAAGAGCAACCGGCTAAAGACCGGTAGTTCCGTGGTTCAAATCCCGGCTATGGCATTGAATTTTTCAGTCTGTCTCTACCTATCCAACTCCTGTCCTACACACGGCTAGAGACCAGGAGTTCCGTGGTTCAAATCCCGACTATGGCATTGCATTTTTCAGTCTGACTCTACCTATCCAAATCCTATCCTACACACGGCTAGAGAATGGGAGATCCACGGTTCAAATCCCGGCTATGGCATTGAATTTTTCAGTCTGACTCTACCTATCCAATTTCTGTCCTATACACGGCTAGAGACCAGGAGATCAGTGGTTCAAATCCCTGCTATGGCATTGAATTTTTCAGTCTGACTCTACCTATCCAATTCCTGTCCTACACACGGCTAGAGACTGGGAGATCCGTGGTTCAAATCCCGGCTATGGCTTTGAATTTTTCAGCCTTACTTTACCTAGGCAACATTCTGCTAATGTTTATCTTGATACAGCAGCTAGAGAAAGTCATGTGAATGTAACACATTAAAATTTGATTAATTTTGAAGGACGCACACACACACACACACACACACAAACCTTCTTCTAAAAATGCGTTTGTTTTGGGCCCAGTAGTTACCATGCTTTTGGTAGTATGCGTGGTATAGAAACTGATAAACGGTTTTAAGCAGGAAAAGTCATATAAATATATAGTTCTGGCTTTTAAATCATATATTTGCTGTGAAACAGAACTTAAATTTCGATACTTAAACACATGAAACACAGAAAAAGTTATGCATTTGACTGTTGAATGGGGCATGTACCTGCTTATTTTCGAAGAATGTGTGATGTTGATCCCCGATGTAAACGTCACCACTTTGCGTGCTGGCCTTGCTCACGCGCGCAGCGGGGCACGCGTGGACAAGCAACCTCAGTTTTACTGTTCCCTCAAACGTAAAACCACGGTGTGCTATACGCCAGCGCCCAATTATCGGAGGAAATCGGATTTGGTTTCAAGCGCCCAGCAGCAGCACACATTTCATGCTCAGCACATAAACGTCACGGGTACATTGGGCCCCTGACAGCTTTAGGACCCCCCCCCTCACAGTAATTGTACACCCCTGTAATTGGAAGCACCCATATAACCTAGTTGTTTTTTATATGAGGGGGGCTCAATAAGTCTTAGAAAAAGATAGAAAACTAATTATTTTTGGTATTTTATTTCTCTAGTACGTATGTTTAATGTACTAGTGTATAGAGGAAAAAAATCGATACCGATATTTCACCAGAAATACTAGGCTCGGCTGATAAGTCCCGGGCCACTCAATGAAAACAGCATTTAAAAAATATTGCTTTATTTCTCAACACAATATCCAGAAAGGCTAATACATTTGTCATATCGGTGTTCTATTTTAATTAAACCATCCCTGTATTGCGATTTATCAAGGTCCTCAAAATAGCTGTTTACTGCATCAATGACCTCCTCGTTGCCGTGAAATCTTCGTCCTTGAGGTTTGGGAACAGGTGGTAGTCACTGGGTGCTAGATCTGGTGAATAGGGTGGATGTTCAAGCAATTCCAACTTTAATTCGCACATTTTTGCCATTGCAATGGCTGAACGATGGGACGGAACAATGTCGTGATGAAATGAGATTTTGTTTTGTTTTGTCAAATGAGGTCTTTTTCTTTTCACCTCATGACTCAAACGTTGCAGTAAGTGTGCGTAATAGTCACTAGTGATACTTTTACCCTTTTCCAAGTGTATCCCAGAAAACTCTCGCCATAATCTTGTTAGCTGACAAAATTGACATTGCCTTTTTTACAGTTGGTTCACCTGGCGCAATCCACTGTTTGGACTGATTTACTTTCTGGTCTGTAGTGATGTATCCAACTTGCATCCATGGTAATGAATTTGTGTGTTCCACGCAATGTTACCTAGGAAGATGCTAGAGAAAGTTAAAATAATCGTCAAGCATGTTCAGTGAAGCTATGTTTGAACTGCCCTATAACAATGAAATGATTCATTTTCCAGCGAGTTAGACGCCCGTGGATGGAACCGGCCAGCTAACACTGATCCGTTCCCATAATGTAACGTATATCCAAACACGGCGCTGTTTGTTCACGGGTCAGATATTTACCTAACCGGACATGCGCGTGAATTAGTTGACAGGTGCAACGTTGCCAATTAGCACGTCTTGTCAACCCCCGCATACCTAATCTGTTGTATTATAAAACTATTCGTGTTAGAAAAGTCTGACTTGTTCCATTCACATGACTTTCTCTACATCTCTACTACTAATCATTGTTAAAAAGCTTGTGCTTCTATTTACTTCATGCTAATCGAGAAATAATTAGCAGAAATAGTCTTATTACTTGTTTCCTTGTAAGTAGAAGCGAAATAAGGGAGTAGCATAGGTTAAAGTGATAGTCAAAAGCTGGCTGCTATGTCACTGAAGTTTCTTTGTTTGTATGGACACGAGCTCACAAATTCCTGTATGAGAAAATTATAGGTCTTTATAGCTGAAAAAAAAAGGAATATCTCAAAAACAATCAACTCCATGAAAAAAATGTATATAACATAAATTGTGTGATTTAAGGTGCTCTACATGTGTTGTGAGGTAAGTTTTCGACCATATCTTACGGTTTAGCAGTTAAGCAAATTTCCGTAAAATTCCTCCAAAATAAAGTAGTTTTCAGAGGCTATTCCCAGAATATCCAAGATATACGTTTTTATTTGTCAGGTAAATAAATGGCTTTAATATAAGAGATTTTAATAAAAATAGTTAGTCATTTTTGAACAAAAGAAAATGTTCGAATAAAGTTCTATGTAAAGTGTACTTGGGGGTGGGGGGATTTTTCTTAAAATATTCGTGTCGCATCCCTGGAAGATACTGAACTTAATTACCAAGTTGGGAGTTTTACCGACTTTTCGTTTTTGAGTTATCGTGTTCACACACACACACACACACACACACACACACACACGGATCTTTTCTGAAAGTGCTTTTTTTTTTGGATACAGGGGACCCTAAAACTAATATTTCCGTTGAAATCTCGGTATCGAATTTTTGGGTGTAGTGAAATAAGTTCTCTATGCACTACGTGTGTAGTACGTGTAGAGAAAGTAAAAAGCATTGTATTTCAACAAAATATTTGATACCGAGATTTCAGTACATGTATCACGATTTGAGAATCCCTTATAAAAAGTCATTGCTACTTTCTCTAGCATGTATTTACAATGTACGTAGAAAAAGTAGGTATTTTATTCCACCAAAAAGCTTGATACCGAAATTTCACCGTAAATATATGCTTTGAGACCCCGTCTGTCTGTCAATTTGCGGGTATTTAAGCTCAGTATCTCCAAAAGATGCTACAGGAATAGTTTCAAGAAAATCCTCCCACCCTCAGTTACCCTTTACATTTTCATCTTCCCAGAAATTGCTCTAACGATTTTGATTAAAGTGACACATGTTTAAAATATTCTCACGGGAAACAAAATGTAAACAAATGTAGATGTCACTAAAACACACAATTTATAATCCTTCATCTTTAGTTTCTCTACAACTGCTATTTGCATCGTGTATATTAATGCACCCAAAAATTTGATACCGAGTTTTCACCGGAAATATATGTTTTGAGAAACCTGAATCCAAAAAAAGAATTTTTAGAAAAATGTCCGTGTTTATGTATGTCTGTCTGTGTGTATGTGGGCAACATAGCTCAAAAACGGAAAGTTTGGTATTTTCCAAGGATGAGACACGAAGATTTTCAAGAACCAACCCCCCCCCCCACCCTTAACTACCTTTACATAGAAAATGTTTCGAAAAATATTGTGTTTCTAAAAAATGACTAACGATTTTGATTAAACTATCACACATAAAAGCCATTTCCATCACAAATAAAATGTTTATCTTGAATTTTCTGGGAGTAGCTTCTAAAGACCTGTTGATTCTAGAAGAATTTTGATTAATTTGACATAACTAGTAAACTGTAAGAAATAGACAAAAATATACTACACATAAAATGTAGACCTTGTTAAAATACACAAGTTGTGTCAAATACATTTTTTTCGTGGAGCTTACCGTTTTCGAGGTATTCCTTGTTATTAGTTTCAATAGTGGAGCTCTTATACTTTTCTCAGACGGAAGTGTCGTTTTTCTTTTGTTCTGCTCCTGGCAAGAAAAGAAGCCATTTGCAATGACAATCGCATAACGAGAGCTTTTAAAACATTTGACTATCACTTTAGCATAGCGCATTGCCTTATTCCCTTCTACTTATAAGGAACTAAGTAATAAGAACATTCTGGTAATGTTTATCTCGATTAGCATTGTATTGGAAGAATAATCTTTTGTAGGAAATTTTTAGAGCAGCTAGAGAAGGTCATGTGAGTGTAACACATCAGATTTTATAATTAACAGTTAACGAGATATTCCTTATTATTAGTTTCAGTTTTAAACTACTCAAATTTTCTCAAGCGGGAAGTCAATTTCCGCTTCATCTGTTTTGTTTCACACCCAGGAATGTAAAAGAGAACCGAATATCAATTGTTTGATATAGCAACCATCTTTTAAAAGATTTGAATATCACTTTAGCCTGTGTACTCCCTTATTTGTCTTACAAGGAAGCAAGTAATTAAGACAATTTCTGTTCATGTTTATCTCGATTTATAAGAACAAATATTCTTTGTTCGGAAGGTTTGTTTGTTCAACAGCTAGAGAAAGTCATGTGAATGAAACATATCACATTTTTAGAAAAATGTATTGTGTTTGTGTGTGTGTGTGTGTGAGGGAAAATCCCCTGACCACAAACTACGCTTTACAGTAAATATTTATCAAAATGTTTGATGTTCTCGGAAGCGGCTTTAACGATTTTTATTAAAATGGTGTGAATTAAAGATATTTATATAACAAATGTATATCTTGAATTTTCTGAGAATAGCCTCCAAAACTCTCTTCACTAAGGTTAACTTTAGAAAACTGCGAAAATGTAAGAGACATAAAAAACGTGCTACACAAAAAGATAAAGATCAAGTTAAAACAATGCAATTTATAACAGATATATTTACTGTATTTTTAAGAGCTAACCATTTACGAGATATTCCTTACTATTGGTATAAACGTTAAAATACGAGGGCCTAGTTTTTCAACCTCCGATAGGCTATAGTAAAATACAGGTTCATAGAAAACAATTATTTTATTACTAAAGGTTTTGTACACTTATGGTTACTTTTCAACATAATCACCTAAAAGATTGAGACATTTATCGTACCTGTGCACAAGCTTTGCAATACCCGCTTCAAAAAATGTTGCCGCCAATGATTTCAAATGAGCATTGACGTTGTTTTGAAGATCTTCGTACTTTATGACGTTTGCGGAGAGCCATTCAAAACAAACGAAGAGGAATGCTGACTTGAGGAATTGTGTTGATCCATGACAACGCTCGTCCACACAACCCATCGGCTCCTTGAACAATTTCAATGGGACATTTTAGATCATCCGTCGTACAGTTCTATCTGCGACTTTCACCTTTTCCCTGAACTGAAGACGTGGCTAGGAGAGCAGCACTTTCAAATCAACGAAGATCTTCAAAACAACGTCAATGCTCATTTGAAATCATTGGCGGCAACATTTTTTGAAGCGGGTATTACAAAGCTTGTACAGAGGTTCGATAAATGTCTCAATCTTTTCGGTGATTATGTTGAAAAGTAACCATAAGTGTACAAACCTTTTAGTAATAAAATAATTGTTTTCTATGGACCTGTATTTTACTATAGCCTATCGGAGGTTGAAAAAAAAAACGGTCTCGTCCTTATACATTTTTCTCAAACGGGAAGTTGTCATTCGTGTCATCTTTTTTATTTTAGTCCTGACCATGGAAACAGAAATAAATTTCTATATCAATCCAATACCGACAAATGTTAAAAGACTTATATGTCACTTTAGTACAGCACATTCCTTTAGTTTCCTTCTACTTATAAGGAACTAAGTAATAAGAACATTCTGATAATGTTTATCTCGAAGAGAATGAGGTAGAAAGAAAAATAATAATTTGTACAAAGTTTGTTCTATAGCTTGTAGAGAAGTTCAAGTGAATGGGAGATATTAGATGTTCATGATTCATAGGTCTCAAAACTGGTATTTCCATCAAATATTTGTGTCACATTTTTGGGAGGAGTAAATTAGTACTTCCTCTACCTATGTAGTTCGTGGTAGAGAAGCTAATAATTGATAGTGGGTAGAGAAAGTCAAGTGAATTGAAGACATTAAATTTTTATGATTCATGGTTCTCAAAACAGGCATTTCAATGAAATATCTGTATCACATTTTTGGACGGAGTAAATAGGTACTTCCTCTACCTATGTAGTTCGTGGTAGAGAAGCTAATAATTGATGTTGGTAGAGAAAGTGATATATAAATACTTTGAACTAGTACAAGATGCAGTATTACAAAATGAGCATATCTGCTTTAAAATGTGAAAATATGATCAGCATGGATCATTAGGGAGAAGTATAGGTTATTTTAAAAGTTGCTCTTGCAGGGTTTTCAAAACATGAAGTTGTCTCATTAATTCCTGTCGAGAATTTATAAAACTAAACACTTAATGGCGAGAGTTTCTCGTGAGTTAAAAGAAGTTGCTGTGTCATGGAAATTTGTTGCCCCAATATCCTAATTATCTTATACATAACTTCCGCCCTAATCGACTGCAATTGACAGGATCGAAACTTGAGCACAAAAACGCTTCTTTATTACTGCAAATTATTATTTCTTCCAACTGATTACTAACTAGAAAAATCTTATGACTTTCACATGAGTTTCTCTATGGGTATGTTTTCTAAAGCTGAAACATCAACTCCACGAAAAAAATGCTTATAGCATAAATTGGGTATTTTAATATGTTCTATATTTTTTGTATGATACGTTTTTGCCCATCTATTACGGTTTAGTAGTTATGCAAAATTCATGCGGAATAAGTCTTCAGAGGCTATTCCCAGAAAATTTAGGATATACATTTTATTTGTCAGGTAAATATCTTTAATATATTATATTTTAATCAAAATCGTTAGAGCCATTCTTCAGAAAATCAAAATTTTCGAAAAAAGTTCCTAGTAAAGGGTAGTTGGTGGTGGGGGGATTTTTCTCATAATCTTCGTGTCGCATAGAAGTAAACTTAAATACCAAGTTTGGTATTTTACCGACTTTTCGTTTTTAACTTATCGTGTTCACGGACACACGGACCTTTTTCTGAAAAGGCTTTTTTTGGATACAGTGGACCCTAAAACATATATTTCACGGTGGCATCACGGTATCGAATTTTTGGGTGGAATACAATACCTTCTCTTTACACTATGTACATAGTGCGTGTAGAGAAAGTAAAAAATCTGATGTGTACCATTCACATGACTTTCTCTATATCCCTGCAACAAATTATTCTTAAAGAGCTTATACTTTTATTTACTTTATGCTAATCTAGAAACATTAGCAGAAATAGTCTTATTACTCGCTTCCTTGTAAGTAGAACCGAAATAAGGGACAACTGTAGGTTAAAGTGATAGTCAAAAGCTGGTTGCTCTGTCAATGAAGTTCCTTTGTCTATATGAATAGGAGTTGACAAGTTCCTGTATGAGAAAAGTATACGTTTTTCATAGCAGAAACCAAATATAAGGAATGTCACAAAAACTCCACGAAAAAAATGTATACAACATAATTGTGTGTTTTAATGTGCTCTACATTTTTTGTGTAGTAAGTTTTTGTCCATCTCTTACGGTTTAGTAGTTATTCAAAATTTAGTAAAGTTCATTCAGAATACTCTTCAGAGGCTATTCCCAGAAAATTCAAGATTTACATTTTATTTGTCAGGTAAATATGTTTAATATACGAAATTTTAATCAAAATCGTTAGTCATTTTTGAGAAAATCAAAATTTTCGAAAAAATTTCCATGTAAAGGGTAGTTGGGGATGGGGGGATTTTTCTCAAGATCTTCGTGTCGCATCCCTGGAAGATACTAAACTTAAATACCAAGTTTGGTATTTTACCGACTTTTCGTTTTTGAGTTATCGTGTTCACGGCCACACGGACCTTTTTGTGAAAATGCTTTTTTTGGATATTGGGGACCCTAAAACATATATTTCCGGTGAAATCTCGGCATCGAATTTTTTGATGGAGTGCAATTCCTTCTCTATACGCTATGTACATAATGCGTATGGAGAAAGAAATTATAGGCGTCCATTTTTTGGAGGTGCTTAGAGTGAGAACAACTTTGGTTGAACTGGTTCACCTTGAAGCACTCATTCAGTCGACTGCCCTTTACGATCCGGTTCTCATGATTCGTTACCTGCTAGAATCTTATATGCGTCTTTTGAAACCCCAGCACTGTATTTCTTGAGAATCAAATTTTTACTTTTTCTACACGTATTGTGTACATAGTGTATAGAGGAAGTATTGTATTGCACCCAAAAATTTGATACCGAGATTTCGCAGGAAATACATGTTTTAGGATCCCCTGAATCCAAAAAAGGCATTTTTAGAAAAAGGTCCGTGTGTGCGTGCCTGGTAGCCTAGCTCGAAAACAAATAGTCCGTTAAATATTCAATTTGGTATTTAGGTATAGTATCTTCCAAGGATGCGACACGAAGATTTTTAAGAAAATCCCCCACCACAAACTAACCTTCACATGGAACTTTTTTCGAAAATTTTGATTTGGTCAAAAATGGCTGAAACGATTTTGATGAAAATATCGTGTGTTAAAGATATTTACATGTCAAATGAAATGTATATCATGAATTTTCTGTGAATAGCCTCTAAAGAGTACTTTATTCTGGATGCATTTTTTTTGCGTAATTAGTAAACCGAAAGAGATAGAAAAACACTTACATACTACAAAAAAAAAAAAAAAACTCATTATAGCACAAAATATATGTCATATAAATTTTTTTCGTTGAGTTGATTCTCAGCTTTAAAAGACATGCCATTTTCTCGGAATTTGTCAACTCGTGTCCGTACTAACAAATGAACTTCAGTCACCTAGCAACCAGCTTTTGACTATCACTTTAACCTATGCTACTCCCTTATTTCCCTTCTACTTACAATGAAGCAAGTAATAAGGCTATTTCTGTTCATGTTTTCTCGGTCAGCATGAAGTAAATGGAAGCATAAGCTTTTTAACAATACTTTGCTGTAGAGATGTAGAGAAAGTAATGTGAATGGAACACGTCAGAGGATTGCTTTCTGAAGCTACCATAGAAACGGTCTGGACACATTTTCGCCACTCAGAAGCAAACAGTTGACAGAACTCTTTGTGAACACGTGATTCTGTTCCAAGTGCAACAGAAAGTCGTATGTAAGCATTTTATCTTTTGAAATGTGCAGTGTCTGTTCCTTTCGTCCTGCTGCGTTACATGCGTCTCTTATTCAAGCGTGGAACAAAGAAAATAACATTTTTTGTTTTGGCAAAGGGCCTAGCCCCCAGCTGCCCTTTGAGCCCCCACACTATTTCACTTCACCCTGCTCCGAGCGGTTGAAATTTTGGAATGCGAGGGAGCCTCCCGCACGTAAATGATGGGGCAGTTTTGCTATGCAGCCATTTCTCACCCTCGCTTGTTTTCGACGCACTGTGGACAGACGACTTGTAATTCTTGGGGATCCTGTAACTAAACTGTGGTCACCCCCCCCCCCCCCCCCAGGGCGATAAATCTGTCTGGTCGAGTTCCGGAGTCCGGTGCGATCCTCTTGCCTGAAGATGACCCTTTCCTATGCCTGATGGAACGATTTTTAGTTGTATCCTGGTTTGGCATTTCAGCACTGTTACCATGGAAACCACCAAGTTGCTCCCTATCATACGTCAACACAAGCTGTTGCCATGGTGCTAGCGAAGGTTGCTATCAAAACAGTTGCTTCTACTTTCTTTAAGCTATCTATAACAGTTGCCAGCATGTTATCTAGTACAGAAACAAGCGAGGGTTGCTATCAAAACAGTTGCTTCTACTTTCTTTAAGGTATCTATAACAGTTGCCAGTATGTTATCTAGTACAGAAACAAGCGAGGGTGCTATCAAAACAGTTGCTTCTACTTTCTTTAAGCTATCAAAACAGTTGCTTCTACTTTCTTTAAGCTATCTATAACAGTTGCCAGCATGTTATATAGTACAGAAACAAGCGAGGGTTGCTATCAAAACAGTTGCTTCCACTTTCTTTAAGCTATCTATAACAGTTGCCAGTATGTTATATAGTACAGAAACAAGCGAGGGTTGCTATCAAAACAGTTGCTTCTACTTTCTTTAAGCTATCTATAACAGTTGCCAGCATGCTACCTAGTACAGAAACAAGCGAGGGTTACTATCAAAACAGTTGCTTCTACTTTCTTTAAGTTATCTATAACAGTTGCCAGCATGCTACCTAGTACAGAAACAAGTGTAATGTTGCTATAGAAACAGATGCGTGCCTCAATTGCTTTACTTTCTCTAGTTACTGCTAAGGTATCTAGTACAAAAAGAAGTGAAGTGTTGCTATGGAAACAGATGCGTGCCTCAGTTTTTTTTACTTTCTATAGTTACTGGTAAGGTATCTAGTACAGAAACAAGTGAAGTGTTGCTCTGGAAACATATGCGTGCCTCATTTGTTTTTACTTTCTGTGATTTCTGCTAAGGAATCTAGTACAAAAACAAGTGAAGTGTTGTTTGTAAACAGATGTTGTTTACTTTTACTTTCTCTACTATTACAAACTACATAATAGGAAAGAAAGGTATTGTATTCCACCTAAAAGTTCAAAAACGCATTTTACCGAAAATACATATTTTGAGAATCCCTGAATCCAAAAAGGTAGTTAATAGAAAAAGGAAAGTAGGTGTGTGTGTGTGTGCGTGTGTATGCTAATAGCATAACTCGAAAACGAGAAAAGCCTTAAACACCAAACTCGATTTTTAAATTAAGCATCTTGCAGGATTTAACACGAACGTATTCAAGAACATGATATGTTAAACATTTCCTGTATCTGTAAGGATGTGTGGCTCTTTCTGAAATGGTTTATCTTAATTAAAGTGAAGTGTATAGGAAAACGATGAGATGTGATCTATTTATATAAGTTTCTGCAAACTGTTCTTACAAAGTAGTGTTATAAAGGTTACTCATCAGAAAACTAGCAAAAACAGGAATCACTACTCGCGTAGTGTCGTGGATACAACTTTGTTTGAAAGGAAGGACACAGAGAGTAAGAGTAGGTAAGAGCTTTCTGAAAAGGGGTTTGTAAGTTCGGGCGTGCCCCAAGGCTCGGTCCTGGGCCCATCTTTGTTAATGATATAACTATAAAAGTTAAATGTCAGATAAGATTGTTTGCAGACGATTGTATTATTTACAATAAGAATCGAAATACGATGTATGAGACCGCTCTTCAGGATGACCTGAATGAAATAAGTAGGTGAGCCGCCGTAAACAAAATGACAATCAATGCTAGGAAAAGTAAGTCAATTGTTTTTAGTCGAACTAAGGGGAAAGTTCTTCATAGCTATCATATGGGCAGGGAACAAATTCCACAGCTGTAAATATTTGGGAGTCAAGTAATGTCGGATCAGCTAAACTCTACATCTAAGAAAGTGTGGAAGACATTGCACTTCGTAATGAGAACATTGAAAAAGTGGAGCGCAGGGAAATTGCCTGCAAGTCCTTAGTGCGGCCAGTTATGGAATATGGAGTAACATGCTGGGACCTTAGTGCGGCCAGTTATGGAATATGGAGTAGCATGCTGGGACCTTAGTGCGGTCAGTTATGGAATATGGAGTAACATGCTGGGACCTTAGTGCGGCCAGTTATGGAATATGGAGTAGCATGCTGGGACCTTAGTGCGGCCAGTTATGGAATATGGAGTAGCGTGCTGGGACCTTAGTGCGGCCAGTTATGGAACATGGAGTAGCAGGCTGGGACCTTAGTGCGGCCAGCTATGGAATATGGAGTAGCATGCTGGGACCTTAGTGCTGCCAGTTATGGAATATGGAGTAGCATGCTGGGACCTTAGTGCGGCCAGCTATGGAATATGGAGTGGCATGCTGGGACCTTAGTGTGGCCAGTTATGGAATATGGAGTGGCATGCTGGGACCTTAGTGCGGCCAGTTATGGAATATGGAGTAGCATGCTGGGACCTTAGTGCGGCCAGTTATGGAACATGGAGTAGCATGCTGGGACCTTAGTGCTGCCAGTTATGGAATATGGAGTAGCATGCTGGGACCTTAGTGCTGCCAGTTATGGAATATGGAGTTGCATGCTGGGACCTTAGTGCTGCCAGTTATGGAATATGGAGTGGCATGCTGGGACCTTAGTGCGGCCAGTTATGGAATATGGAGTAGCATGCTGGGACCTTAGTGCTGCCAGTTATGGAATATGGAGTTGCATGCTGGGACCTTAGTGCGGCCAGTTATGGAATATGGAGTGGCATGCTGGGACCTTAGTGCTGCCAGTTATGGAATATGGAGTGGCATGCTGGGACCTTAGTGCGGCCAGTTATGGAACATGGAGTAGCATGCTGGGACCTTAGTGTGGCCAGTTATGGAATATGGAGTGGCATGCTGCGACCTTAGTGCGGCCAGTTATGGAATATGGAGTAGCACGCTGGGACGTTAGTGCTGCCAGTTATGAAATATGGAGTAGCATGCTGGGACCTTAGTGCGGCCAGCTATGGAATATGGAGTAGCGTGCTGGGACCTTAGTGCGGCCAGCTATGGAATATGGAGTAGCATGCTGGGACCTTAGTGCGGCCAGCTATGGAATATGGAGTAGCGTGCTGGGACCTTAGTGCGGCCAGCTATGGAATATGGAGTAGCGTGCTGGAACCTTAGTTCGGCCAGCTATGGAATATGGAGTAGCGTGCTGGGACCTTAGTGCGGCCAGCTATGGAATATGGAGTAGCGTGCTGGGACCTTAGTGCGGCCAGCTATGGAATATGGAGTAGCGTGCTGGGACCTTAGTGCGGCCAGCTATGGAATATGGAGTTGCATGCTGGGACCTTAGTGCGGCCAGCTATGGAATATGGAGTAGCATGCTGGGACCTTAGTGCGGCCAGCTATAGAATATGGAGTAGCATGCTGGGACCTTAGTGCGGCCAGTTATGGAATATGGAGTAGCATGCTGGGACCTTAGTGCTGCCAGTTATGGAACATGGAGTAGCATGCTGGGACCTTAGTGCGGCCAGTTATGGAATATGGAGTAGCATGCTGGGACCTTAGTGAGGCCAGTTATGGAATATGGAGTAGCATGCTGGGACCTTAGTGAGGCCAGTTATGGAATATGGAGTAGCATGCTGGGACCTTAGTGCGGTCAGTTATGGAATATGGAGTAGCATGCTGGGACCTTAGTGTGGCCAGTTATGGAATATGGAGTGGCATGCTGGGACCTTAGTGTGGCCAGTTATGGAATATGGAGTAGCATGCTGGGACCTTAGTGTGGCCAGTTATGGAACATGGAGTAGCATGCTGGGACCTTAGTGCGGCCAGTTATGGAATATGGAGTGGCATGCTGGGACCTTAGTGCGGCCAGTTATGGAATATGGAGTGGCATGCTGGGACCTTAGTGCGGTCAGTTATGGAATATGGAGTAGCATGCTGGGACCTTATTGCGGCCAGTTATGGAACATGGAGTAGCATGCTGGGACCTTAGTGCGGCCAGTTATGGAATATGGAGTAGCATGCTGGGACCTTAGTGCGGCCAGTTATGGAATATGGAGTTGCATGCTGGGACCTTAGTGCGGCCAGCTATGGAATATGGAGTAGCATGCTGGGACCTTAGTGCGGCTAGCTATAGAATATGGAGTAGCATGCTGGGACCTTAGTGCGGCCAGTTATGGAATATGGAGTAGCATGCTGGGACCTTAGTGCTGCCAGTTATGGAACATGGAGTAGCATGCTGGGACCTTAGTGCGGCCAGTTATGGAATATGGAGTAGCATGCTGGGACCTTAGTGAGGCCAGTTATGGAATATGGAGTAGCATGCTGGGACCTTAGTGAGGCCAGTTATGGAATATGGAGTAGCATGCTGGGACCTTAGTGCGGTCAGTTATGGAATATGGAGTAGCATGCTGGGACCTTAGTGTGGCCAGTTATGGAATATGGAGTGGCATGCTGGGACCTTAGTGAGGCCAGTTATGGAATATGGAGTAGCATGCTGGGACCTTAGTGCGGTCAGTTATGGAATATGGAGTAGCATGCTGGGACCTTAGTGTGGCCAGTTATGGAATATGGAGTGGCATGCTGGGACCTTAGTGTGGCCAGTTATGGAACATGGAGTAGCATGCTGGGACCTTAGTGCTGCCAGTTATGGAATATGGAGTGGCATGCTGGGACCTTAGTGCGGCCAGTTATGGAATATGGAGTGGCATGCTGGGACCTTAGTGCGGTCAGTTATGGAATATGGAGTGGCATGCTGGGACCTTAGTGCGGCCAGTTATGGAATATGGAGTAGCATGCTGGGACCTTAGTGTGGCCAGTTATGGAACATGGAGTAGCATGCTGGGACCTTAGTGCGGCCAGTTATGGAATATGGAGTGGCATGCTGGGACCTTAGTGCGGCCAGTTATGGAATATGGAGTGGCATGCTGGGACCTTAGTGCGGTCAGTTATGGAATATGGAGTAGCATGCTGGGACCTTATTGCGGCCAGTTATGGAACATGGAGTAGCATGCTGGGACCTTAGTGCGGCCAGTTATGGAATATGGAGTAGCATGCTGGGACCTTAGTGCGGCCAGTTATGGAATATGGAGTGGCATGCTGGGACCTTAGTGCGGCCAGTTATGGAATATGGAGTAGCATGCTGGGACCTTAGTGCGGCCAGTTATGGAATATGGAGTAGCATGCTGGGACCTTAGTGTGGCCAGTTATGGAATATGGAGTAGCGTGCTGGGACCTTAGTGCGGCCAGTTATGGAATATGGAGTAGCGTGCTGGGACCTTAGTGCGGCCAGTTATGGAATATGGAGTAGCATGCTGGGACCTTAGTGTGGCCAGTTATGGAACATGGAGTAGCATGCTGGGACCTTAGTGCGGCCAGTTATGGAATATGGAGTGGCATGCTGGGACCTTAGTGCGGCCAGTTATGGAATATGGAGTGGCATGCTGGGACCTTAGTGCGGTCAGTTATGGAATATGGAGTAGCATGCTGGGACCTTATTGCGGCCAGTTATGGAACATGGAGTAGCATGCTGGGACCTTAGTGCGGCCAGTTATGGAATATGGAGTAGCATGCTGGGACCTTAGTGCGGCCAGTTATGGAATATGGAGTGGCATGCTGGGACCTTAGTGCGGCCAGTTATGGAATATGGAGTAGCATGCTGGGACCTTAGTGCGGCCAGTTATGGAATATGGAGTAGCATGCTGGGACCTTAGTGTGGCCAGTTATGGAATATGGAGTAGCGTGCTGGGACCTTAGTGCGGCCAGTTATGGAACATGGAGTAGCATGCTGGGACCTTAGTGCGGCCAGTTATGGAATATGGAGTAGCATGCTGGGACCTTAGTGCGGCCAGTTATGGTATATGGAGTGGCATGATGGGACCTTAGTGCGGCCAGTTATGGAACATGGAGTAGCATGCTGGGACCTTAGTGCTGCCAGCTATGGAATATGGAGTAGCATGCTGGGACCTTAGTGCGGCCAGTTATGGAATATGGAGTGGCATGCTGGGACCATACAGGGTTAATCAAACTGATACAGAGACGGGCGGTTAAACTTATAAAGAGAGCTAAAGATTTTGGGCTTACGTGCGTGCGAGTCTGGTAGGCTCGGTGTGAGCCTAGGTGTTGCTGCTGTGTCCCTACCCTGGTAAGTGTTTAACCACAGGAATGAGCTGAAGGTTAGGGTTTCGAGTGTTGGTGTTAAGGCGGTAGCGCTAGTAGGCTCCTCGAGCTGTTGCATTTTTCAGGAGCAGCATCCTTTCCTCTCCTCCGCTGGTGTTTAATTTTAAAATTAGTTATGTTGGTTAATTTTGATAGACCACTCCCAATGGGAGGGGGGGGGGAAGTACTTTGTTCAGCTATTTCCCTGTTGGCTGGTTTAAAGCCGTTGTTACCGGGGGTGCCCACAAGCCATGCGGGGAACCCGGAACCGCCTCTTTCGGAGATCAGTGGGTAAGTACTCCCCCAGCGATCTGACGAGTGCGTTCTCATGTTCGCCCAATCTGGCATAGAATTTCTGAGCCCGGCGCCTAATAAGATCTTCCACATATGGGAGGGCCGAAGCTTCATGAAGTAGCCTCAAAGGGAAACGTCAGCATGCAGAATAGATTGACCAGAGTTCTCTATTCTGTACCCGTTGTAACCAGAGAAGCCAGGAGTCTGCTGCCATGCCCCACACTTCGCAGGCGTGGAGCATCAGGGGGGCTACGAGCGCCTTGAAAAGACGCAACTTTAAGTTAAACGGCATCTGGGAGGCCAGTACAGTGTAAAGGGAGGCCGACGTTCCCCGCACGTGTTCACGAAAAGTCAGGCCCTCATCCAGAGTGACGCCCAGGTAATTGATGGAATTTCCTCTGGCCCTGGTAGGAAAATTGGGGTATCTGATCGATTGCGGGGCGTTTTCTGGAGAACAGAACAGTCTGCACCAGTCCTGGACGAGACGGAGGTGTCTGTCAGTGCGGTAGAGCAAGGCGTCATCAGCAAACTGGACCACGTTGAGGCCCTGCACTGTACGGAAGTCTGACATAAAGAGGCTAAACAAGCTGGGTGATAATACAGAGCCTTTTAGGGGTTTCGGTTAGATGCTTGCCCCGCAACTGCTTCTACGTTGGTGCCTGGACTTACGAAAGGCGAAAGAATAAATGGGCGTAAAACACATGGATTAGTCGCACCATTTAAAGCTTATACTTGTTTAAATGGACGTTAGAAAACCCATTTGTATAAGTGTAGAAGGTACAGCACTGACGTAGGAACATTTTGTTTTGTTAATAGGACCATTGAAAAATGGAATGAATTGTCTGTAGCAGCCTTTCAGGACTGCCCTCAGACCTTAAAGTAGTTCAGGAATAATTTCAAGAGAGTAAAAGCATCTCAAAAACTGTATTATAATTAATTAGTTATGCATAGTTTTAATGTTGGGGCTTTATAATAACTGTTTATAAACTTTGATATAAGTATTGCTATACTCAATAATAAGTAGCTATGTATTTAAAAAAACATGTATATGTAATAAGTTAGTGGTATAATATTCTTAATTTAACTTAATATTATTATTGTAGGTGACTTTTGTACATTTAACTCTCACTGGTCAGTACCCAATTGCTGACAATACCAGTAATAGTCGTGTTACTTAGTTCCTTATAAGCAGAAGTGGAATATATGACGTTAAAACGATAGTCAAATGTTTTAAAAGTGGTCGCTTCTTTAATACCCAAGAGTTCACAGGTTCCTATACAAGAAAAGTTAATATATTTTTACTTTCTCTATACGTACTATGTACATAGTGTATAGAGAAGGTTTTGCACTCCACCCAAAAGTACGATACCCAGATTTCACTGGAAATATATGTTTTAGGGTCCCCTGTATCCATAAAAAGCATTTTTAGAAAAAGGTCAGTGTGTCCGTGAACACGGTAACTCAAAAACGAAAAGTCGGTAAAACACGAAACATGGTATTGAAGTTTAGTATCTTCTAGGGATGCGACACGAAGATTTTGAGAAAATTCCCCCCACCCTAAACTACCCTTTACATAGAACTTTTTACGAAAATGTTTAATTTTCTCAAAATGGCTCTAACAATTTTGATTAAAATATCGTATATTAAAGATATTTACCAGACAAATAAAATGTATATCTTGGCTTTTCTGGGAATAGCGTCTGAAGAGTAGTTTATTCTGGATGAATTTTACGGAATTTTGAGTAACTGCTAAACCGTAACATATGGACAAAAACTTACTAACAAAAATGTAGAGCACGTTAAAACACACAATTTATATTATATACATTTTTTCGTGGAGTTCATCGTTTTTGAGACATTCCTTGTTTTTGGTTTCTGATATGAAAAAAATTATACTTTTCTTATACAGCAATTTGTCAACTACTGTCCATACAAACACATGAACTTCAGTGACATATCAAACAGCTTTTGGCTATCACTTTAACCTAAGGTACTCCCTTATTTCGGTTCTACTTACAAGGAAGCAAGCAATAAGACTATTTCTGCTAACTTTTTGCCGATTAGCATGAAGTAAATAGAAGCATGAGCTTTTTAAAACTAATTTGTTGCAGAGATGTAGAGAAATTGATGTGAATGGTACACATTAGATTTTTAAAACTTAAACCAATACCAAGGGTTATCTCAAAAATGGTCAACTCCACGATAAAAATGTGTATGATACGTGTGTCTAAGTTTTTGTAATAAGCTTTATGGTTACCAGTTATGCAAAACTCATCCAGAATAAAGTAGTCTTTAGAGGCTATTCCCAGAAAATTGAAGATATACATTTTATTTGATATGTAAATATCTTCAGTATTCGGTATTTTAATCTGAATCTTCAAACCACTTTTTGAGGAAAAATAAACATTTTCAAAACTTTTTCCATGTTAATGTAGTTTATAATCTTCGTGTTGGAAAACATTAAACTATCCTGGGAATATATTAAACTTAAATACCAAGTTTGATATTTTATCAACTTTTCATTTTTGATTTATCGTGTTCACAGACACACGGAACATTTTCTAAAAATATATTTTTAACTCAGGGGACCTCAAAACACATTTACGGAGAAATCTCGACGAAAACTTTTGAGTACAATACAATACCTTCTCTAGTACATAGCTACTATTGTTATTGTACATAGGTGCTATAGAATGTAAGATGTACAAAGCAAATATGAGTCATTAATAACATTTCACAAATTTTAAAGCTCCTTTTTCTCTGTTCTAAGTTTTCTGTATGTAAGGAACATTTTCGTAAATGAAATGTAGCACACTTCTTTCTTATCAACTAATAAACAGTTTTCCGCAGAAAGTTTCGTCTTGACAGTTCATTGGATACAGGAGTTTTCTCCAAGAGGATTTCTTATAAACAAACTGTACAGAAAGTATCAATTTCACATGTTTCAGAACATTTGTCTATCTTCTGAACTATGAGGTTAGGTTATGTTGGCTCATTATATAAATTCTGGATGTTTTAACTCTTGTCAAATTTCAACTCAATAGCTGAAATAGCTTAAATAAATCTAATGTATTACACTCCCATGACTTTCTCTAGCTACTCTACTACAAACTTCTTACAGAAGATAATTCTTCTTTCTACACAGTGCTATTCAAGATAAACATTAGCAGAATGTCCTTATTACTTGGTTCCTTATAAGTAGAAGGGAATGCACTGCACCAAAGTGATAGTGAAATGTTTTAAAAACTGTCGCTATGCGATTGTCATTGCAAATCACTTCTTTGCTTGGCCTGGAGTACAACAAAAGAAAAACGGACACTTTCTGTCTGAGAAAAGTATAAGCACTTTACAATTGAAATCAATAACAAGGAATATCTGGGAAACGGTTACCTCCAGAACAAAAACGTAAAGTACATAAATTGTGTGTGTGGTTTTTTTTTTTTTTTTTTGCGCATTGAGTTTTTGTCTGTCTCTTACGGTTTAGCAGTAGACAAAATTCCTCCAGAATAAATAGGTCTTCAGAGGTTGCTTCCAGAAAATTGAAGCTGTATATTTTACTTGCGATGTAAATGACTTTAATTTTCGGTGCTTTAATCAAAATCGTTTTAGCTATTTTTGAGAAAATCAAAAGTTTTGAAAAATGTTCCATGTGAACGATAGTTGGGGGTGGGAGGATTTTCTTGAAAATCTTCGTGTCGCATCCTTGGAAGATACTGAACTTAAATCCCAAGTTTGATATTTAACCTTTTTCTAAAATGCTTTTTTTTTTGTACTCAGAGGATTTCAAAAAATATATATTTCAGATAAAATCTCTGTACTAAATTTTTGTTACATTCACAAGACTTTCCCTACATCTCTGTAACAAATTATTGTTAATAAGCTATTCTATTTACTGCATGCTAATCGACGAAAAATTAGCACAAATAGTTCTACTTGCTTCCTTGTAAGTAGAAGCGAAATAAGAGAGTAACATAGGTTAAAGTGATAGTCAAAAGCTGGTTGCTCTGTGACTGGAGTTTGTTTGTATGGTCAGGAATTGACAAACTCCTGTATGAGAATGAAGTTTTTTAAAGCTGAAACTAAAGGCAAGGAATATCTGAAAAACGATCAAAATATTAATAACATAAATTGTGGGTTTTAACGTGCTCTACATTTTTTGTGAGGTAAGTTTTTCCCCGTCTCTTGCGGTTTAGCAGTTATGCAAAATTCCGTAAAATTCCTCCAGAATAAAGTAGTCTTCAATGGTCATTCCCAGAAAATTTAAGTAATACATTTTATTTGTGATGTAAATATGCGGTGTTTTAATCCAAGTCGTTAAGAGCTATTTTTGAGTAAATACAATTTTTCGAAAAGTGTTCCATGTATAGGGTAGTTTGTGATGGGGGGGGGGGGGTTTCTTGAAAATCTTTGTGTCGCATCCTTGGAAGATAGTGAACCTAAATACCAAATTTGGTATTTAACCTTTTTCTAAAATGCTTTTTTTTTTTTTTTTTTGCACTCAGGGGATCTCAAAAGTGTATATTTCAGGTGAAATCTCGGTATCAAATTTTTGAGTGCAGTACAAAAGTCACTATTGCTGTGGTTTTGACCCAAGTGTGCCCTGAAGACTACTACCCAAAATTCGCTTGTGAGGCTCAAAGTCATGTTTCCATCTCCATTATCACTTTGAAAAGAACAACCTCTTATCATAAACGCCCTGACTTTGGTTTTGCTTCTTTAACGCCGCTATTATTTTTAAAGTTTCACTTTAATTACTCGGAGGAGGTCTTCGTAACTTCGTTACTTTCTTCACTTTCCATAAATAAAGAGTAGAAGCAACTCGCATTAACAAGTTTAAATGTAGTTAGGGAAGTTGCAAGATTTGAAAGAGAAGTGATTATTGTTCTCAACGTTTATCCTCTCTTCTTCCTCCTCTAGTGTACTCTTGTAATGGAGGAATTACTTTTGTCGCTTGCTGTACAGTCGCCAGCAAAAACGTGCGTTGCCTATAGAGCTTTTCTTTATTTAATGTTGGCAATATCTACACGCACCTTTGAACAAGGAAAGCATTGAAAGGGGTTGAAAAACTAAAAATGTTACCTGAGTGGCTGGAAGTCACTTGTTTAATGTGTCCATATCTTATTGGTTTGATGTTAAAAGTGTGGCACTTCCACTCTGATCCTTGGTTAGAGTTTATTTTCAAGGTTATATTTATATATATATATATATATATATATATATATATATATATATATATAGATATTATTTAATGTTGGCCAAATATCTTATCAGTTCTATCCCACACCTACCTTTATTGGTTTAAACAAGGTGAGCGTTGAGAGGGGTTGAAATTGAACAATTCTACCTGGAAGGCACTATTTGGTCTGTCCATATCTTATTGGTTTGATGTTAAAAGTTTGGCACTTGCTCTGATCCTGGGTAGAGTTTATTTCCAGGGCTAAAAGTGGGATAGAGGGGAGTTTTAGATAAGTAAGTGAAGTGTTTGGATGAAGTTGACTTATAAATATCGTCCTCTTCATTGGGATGGCTCAGATGGTAATGTATGTAGCCTCTAATCGAGAGATCAATCTGACAGTTTTTTTTGTTTTTTTTTTTTTTACTAGGTGAATACTGGGCTGCATAATTTAAGCTCCAAGTTTCCTATAATCCATTTGGTCACTACATTTCATTTCATTCCATTCCATTCGTCATCACCGCCATACCAGGCAATGAGCTGGAAACCCATTCTGGATATGCTACGATTCTGAGTTTCCTTACTCCTCAACAGGCTTCTGTCTCAAGGTAAGTTCTGCAAATAGGATGGCAATGAGAGAAATAAGAAAAACAAAACTGTCTTGTTTATTTTATGTGCCATTTGAAATCCTCAGAAAAAATCTAAAATTAGTGTACGTATTGAGAAACATTATAGTGCTGCAGAGCTACAGGGACATCTCCAAGAAGAGCGTAAAACTGGTTGAAGAACTGTCACGAACAGGAAACTGGACAAGTTTGCTAAGAAACTGTTTTAATACAAAACAAATCTGATGTATTCCATTCACATGACCTTCTCTACATCTCTGCAACACATTGTTATTAAAAAGTTTATGGTTCTATTTACTTCATGCTAATCGAGTAAAAAATAGCAGAAATAGTCTTATTGCTTGCTTCTTTGTAAGTAGAAGTAAAATAAGGGAGTACCATAGGATAAAGTGATAGGCAAAAGCTGGTTGGTATGTTACTGAAGTTCCTTTGTTTGTATAGACACGAGTTGACAAATTCCTATATGAGAAAAGTGTAAGTTTTTTAAAGCTGAAACCAAAAACAAGGAATATCTCAAAAACGATCAACTCCACGAAAAAATGTATATAACATAAATTGTGTGTTTTAACGTGCTCTACATTTTTTGTCTGGTAAGCTTTTGTCCATCTCTCACGGTTTAGCAGTTATGCAAAATTCTGTAAAATTCAACCAGAATAAAGTAGTCTTCATGGGCTATTCCCAGAAAATTCAACGTATACATTTTATTCGTCAGGTAAATATCTTTAATATACGATATTTTAATCAAAATCGTTTGAGCCATTTTTGAGAAAACCAAAAATTTCAAAATATTTTCCATATAAAGGGTAGTTGTGGGGGTTCCTGTCGATTCCTTGGAGGATACTAAACCCTAATACCAAGTTTGATATTTAACAGACTGGTTTTTGAGCTATGCTGCCCACAGACACACTCCAATATTATGTTACAACGATTTAAAGTTTGAAATGACGTCAATATTATGTACAGTTAACCCGGGTTGTATTGCACTGCATCCAAAAATTCGTTAATTAAGCTACTAGAGTTTGTAAAGCGTAGGCGGACAATTTCTGGACCCTAGGTAAATGTTTTCATGTCTGCAGACGGACATTGGACACCCACTCCGTTAGTGCCCAGTCTTACCCCCTCCCCCAGCAGCTGCGCTAACCACTACAGTTGTTTACATGTCCTCTATTGTGATGAGTGTCTTTACTCGTGGGTGAGTTACAACCCCTACTTGGGGTGGGATTATGTGACAAGCTATATATCTGGTCACGGGCATGAATACATATTTGTGTATGGAGAAACATTAATATCACGCCTGGCAGTTGGATTGACCTGCAGCCCGCCCAGCAATAACTACTGCTCGATACCTTTCCTTGTGTAGGAACACATAATATATAACAAAAGAGAAAAGCAACATAAAATACTTGTGAATATTTAAGGGTAGATATATTCATAAATGCAAGTTGTTGTAACTTAGGTAATTAAGTCAAGGCGAGCTAGCTGAATTCCAGGTAACAGTTCGCCAACCACCACCTGCTAATGAGCACAGGGTTTAGGCTAAAAATGTAAGATAGAAAAGAATGGATATATAAAAAAGTGAGACAGGAATAGTGACTTGTCTTTCAAGTAGCACAGGGAATTGGGGAACAGACAAAGCAAGCATAAAGTTAAAATGAGAGGAAACATTGGGTTTTTGCAAACGCGTCATGTGCATGCTATGACGTCAGAACTTGGCACAATTTATTCTCATAACTTGTGAGGTGATGCTAACTAAGAACCAATAAGAGATGCTGTTACATTTTATGGCGCGAAAGTTGTCGTCACCCAGGATCAGTATTTAAGGCAAGGCAGATCTCTTTATGTGGTTACTCTGTCTATAACTATCTCGCTTGAGCTTGTGTTACGTCACACTGAGTCGCGCGCACGTCCACGTGCTTGAGTGTTGGGGGAGTGATGTACAGATGGTTATATTCCTGATTTGCCTTTTCGCGGATATGGACGGCATATGACGTCTATTTTAAAAGGCAGGAGAACCGATATGACGTCCTGTGCACGCGTTTAATACTTATTTAGCCCTTATTATTTTAACCTTTGTCTTTTATAAAAAAAATTAAATAAACTCTAGACTAAATACATTTTTATATTGATTTTGCAATATATCAGGTAATTTTCATTTCTAACAAAAATAATTTACCAATTATTTTTATTAACGATCTCTGAGTCTATGATGCTGATAGAACATAACGTGCATCGTGTGGAACAACTTGAAGTTGACGGGGCAGGTAGCAGCACCCTGTGTGAGACCTATTTTGTAAATTTTGAAACATATTACTATAGTCACTTTTATTAGATATTAGTGCATATTATTGTAATAGACATATTTAATGATCAAAACCAAACTTCGGATTTTTTCCAATTTTTCACCATAGTGAACAGGTTAAAGCACCACACCCAGTTACCATTTAAGCCTTTACGTGAGATGGTTTAAAGCGTCACATGGTAATAAAAATAACAGGAAATTGAACTACAAGCACCTGATTGGGCAAAACATTTTTTTTCCATTTTTTGCACTTTTTGATCTATTTTTACAGATGGGTGTCCTTAAGTGGTGGGGGAGTGATGTGCAGATGGTTAGATTAGGCTCCTGATTAATAATTTAAGTGGTGGGATGGTATTTGTTTATAACACATTTGTAAGGAAACAAGGTTAAATCCATGATACAATATATTCAAGTCGTAAGGGAATATTAGCCTCAGCCACCAACCTCTGATATAAGTGTCATTTGGAGATTAGGAGTGGCATCTTCTTGGGCCTGGAACGAGAAGTTGCAGCTGATTCCACACCGGGTCCTTGAGCTTTCACCAAACGTAAAGTACCTAGACGAGCTGATGTTTAGCACTTTATAACATTTGGAAGAAAAACATACATCCTGAATTGATACTGATTAATAGATATTTTCTCATGAAAAAGCTTTAACCTGATATTAATATCACAATATTAGTAATCGAGAAATAAACTCCCAACAATAGCAATGTTGCTGATACTCATAACAATGACAAAATAATAAAATATTGTTGATATAAACAATCGTGTATACATACGGCCAATGCCCTCATTTGAGGAAATAATTTTTTATTCTCATTTTTACTTTCTCTACACGTATACTCTATAGGGGAGTTTTTTTGTTTGTATCTTAACGTCCTTTAACCTGGTTGGTCATATCGGACGATGAATGCAATTGGTGAAATGATACTCAAATGATCTCGGGGGCCATGGAGCTTAAAGTTACTCGATATTCGTCTTCTCAGGATAAGGGAAAACCCCGAAAACAATATAATCCAGGTAATTCACCCTAAGTGAGATTCGAACTCACGACCTTATGAATATGAGGCAGACACGCTACCACCACACCACCCAGGCGGGCAGAGAAGGTATGTATTGCACCCAAAAATTCGATACTGAAATTTCACCGGAAATATAATATGCTTTGAGACCCCTCCAAAAAAAAAAAGTTTAGAAACATGTCCGTATGTGTGTGTGTGTTTGTGTGTGTCTGTGGGCGGAATAACCCACCATACACCGTTAAACACCAAATTGGTATTCGATTATATCTTTAATATGTGCTATTTTAATCAAAATAATAAAAACCATTTCTGAGAAAATCAAAATCTTTTAAAATGTTCCATGTAAAGGGTAGTTTACGGGTGGGGCAGCAACACGAAGATTTTCAAAAAAAAATCCCACCCCTAAACTACCCTTTACATGGAACATTTTAAAAGATTTTGATTTTCTCAGAAATGGTTTTTATTATTTTGATTAAAATAGCATATATTAAAGAATATTCACATCACGAATAAAGTGTATATTTTGAATTTTCTGGGGATAGCCTCTGAAGACCCCTTTATTCTGGATGACTTTTGCATAACTAGTAAACCGTAAGAGATATACATAATTTTACTGCACCGAAATTGTAGATCTCGTTGAAACATACAGTTTATGTTATATATATTTTTTTCATGCAATTGACCATTTCCAAGATAGTTCTTGTTATTTGTTTCTGTTTTAAAATACCTAAACTTTTCTCATACGGATTTCAAAGCAACATCAACCTCATTTAAAACATTTGACTATCACTTTAACCTATGGTATTCCCTTATTTCTCTTCTACTTACAAGGAAGCAAGTAATAAGACTATTTCTGCTAATGTTTATCTCGATTAGACTGAAGTAAATAGAATAACAAGCTTATTAACAATAGTTTGTTGCAGAGATGTAGAGAAAGTCATCTGAATGGAACACATTAAATTTTATTAACATGTACCTCTCTGTAAGCTAATCTTTATGATGAAAAATAACGCCACTAAATGGTATAGCTAAGGATAAAATATATTTCGTTAAAATACGCAGGTGTCCTTAAACTTTTGTTAGGCACTGTACAAGGGGTAAATCACTCTAGATAAATTGAGAGGATAGAAGTATTTGGGGAACTGAATACAGTCAAATTGGGAAAAAGCACTACCCATAGATAACATTACAGATATCCGATTTTGGAGAACGCTAAGCAGTCAAATGGGGCAAATCTCTGTTCAATGAGCATTAAAGAAATGGAGTTAAATGCGGCAGATGACTATTATCATTTATCAATGCAAGGGATGTGTGTTATTCACGACAATAATTATTTCCTTTGTCTGTTTGACAATACGCACGTTTATAACATTACACTGCTCCTCGCTTTTTGCTGGATAATAAACTGTATACCTGTAGAATGTTTGTATTATGTATTTATCGACAGGTTTTTAGTGATTAACATGCGGTGCGTGACCCTTTGAAACGTGCCCTTGTTCAAAGGCTTATGCAGTTTGTTTAGCGCCAACAAAGCCGGACCCCTCCTCGCTAACTGATTAACATTTCCCTCCTTGCCACGTCACTGAGTGTCAGCCAATACAAAGAAAACGTGCAACATTCTATTAGCAGCTATACCATATTTAACACCTTCGAGTTAACCCATAAGGACATTTTTTATTTTCTCTAGCATGTACATCAATGTAGCTAAAAATTTGATGTCAAGATTTCATCGGAAATGTATGTTTTCAGCCCCCCATGACACCAATAAAACATTTTTATAAAAAGGGCCCTGTCAAAAATTCCATTAAATACAAATCTGGTATTTAAGTTCAATATCTTCCAAGGATGCAACACGAAGATTACGAGAAATATCCCTCCTCCCAAAAGTACGCTATACATGGAACTTTTTTCGAAAATTTTGACTTTTTCAAAAATGGCTCTAACGATTTTGATTAAAATATCGTATATTAAAGATATTTACCTGCCAAAAAAAATGCATATCTGGGAATAGCCTTTGAAGACTACTTTATTCTGAATGAAATTTACGGAACTTTGAATAACTGCTAAACCGTAAGACATAAATAAAAACCTACTGCACAAAAAATGTAGAGCACGTTAAAACACAACATTTATGTTTTATACATTTTTTTCGTGAGTTGATTGGTTTTTAGATCTTCTTTGTTTTTTGTTTCAGCTATGAAAAACGTACTTTTCTCATACAGGAATTTGTCAACTCCTGTCCATACAACAAAGGAACTTCAGTTACATAACAACCAGCTGTTGACTATCACTTTAACCTATGGTACTCCCTTATTTCGCTTCTACTTGCAAGGAAGCAAGTAATAAGACTATTTCTGCTATTTTTTCTCGATTATCATGAAGTAAATAGAAGCCTACGTTTCTTAACAACAATTTGTTGCAGAGATGTAGAGAAAGTCATTTGAATGGAACACATCAGATTTTTAAACCTACGAGTTAACCCATTAGAGCATGTTTTATTTTCTCTAGCACGTACAACAATTCGCATACTAGTTAGAGAATGTATTTTAGTCCAGCTAAAAAATCGATATCAAGATTTTATGTTATCAATATATCAATATATGTTTTTAGCCTTCTTGAGTCAAAAACAGTATTTTTAGAAAAAGGTCCCTGTTAAAAAGTTCATTAAATACCAAACGAGATATTTAAGTTCAGTATCTCTCAAGGATGCGACACGAAGATTTTGAGAAAAATCCCCGCACTCCAAACTACCCTTTACATGGAAAAAATTGCGAACATTTTGAAAATGGCTGTAACGATTTTGATTAAAATCCCGTATATTAAAGACATTTGCATCCCAAATAACATATATACCTTGAATTTTCTAGGAATGACCTCTGAAGACCCTTTTGTTCTGGATGAATTTGGCCGAAGTTTGCTTAACAGCTAAACCGTAACAGATAGAATAAACCTCACCAAACAAAAATATAAATCTCGTAAAAATACAAATATGTCCTTTACGTTTTTATTGTAGAGGTAACCGTTTCCGAGATATTCCTTGTTATTGGTTTTAATTGTAAAGTACTTATACTTTTCTCAGACAGGAAGTGTCCGTTTTTCTTTTCTTCTACTCCTGAAAGGAAGCCATTTACAAAGACAATCGCATAACCACTGCTTTTAAAACATTTGACTACCACTTTATCTGAGTGCATTCCTTTAGTTGCCTTCTACTTATAATGAACTAAGTAATAAGAACATTCTGCTAATGTTTATCTCGATTAGCATTGTGTAGAAAGAAGAATAATCTTTTGTAAGGAGTTTGTTTGTAGAGTAGCTAGAGAAAGTCATATGAGTGTATCACATCAGATTTTTAAACATCAAAACAGTTCTATATAACGCTTAAGGACATATTTTTACTTTGTATAGCACGTATGCACATACGATGTGAATAGTAGGTATTGAATTCCATCCAAAAGTTCTATGTGGAAATATTGCGGGAAATATATGTTTTCAGCCCCCTTGTGTCCGTAAAAGCATTTTTAAATAACAAATCTGATGTGTTCCATTTACATGACTTTCTCTACATCTCTGCACTAAATTATTGTTAAAAAGCTTATGCTTCTATTTACTTCATGCTATTCGAGAAAAAATTAGTAGAAATAGTCTTATTACTTGCTTTCTTGTAAGTAGGAGCAAAATAAGAGAGTACCATAGGTTAAAGTGATACTCAAAAGCTGGTTACTAAGTGACTGAAGTTCCTTTGTTTGTATGGACAAAAGTTCACAAAGTCCTAAATGAGAAAAGTATGTTTTTTATAGCTGAAACCTAAAACAAGGAATATCTTGAAAACAATCAACTCCACGAAATAAATGTGTACAACATAAATTGCGTGTTTTAAAGTGCTCTACATTTTTTCTGTTGTAAGTTTTTTCCAGCTCTTACGGTTTATCAGTTATGCAAAATTCCGTAAAATTGACCCAGAATAAAGTAGTATTCAGAGGATATTCCCAGAAAATTAAAGATATACATTTTATTTTTCAGGTAAATATCTTCAATATGCGATATTTTAATCAAAATCGGTAGATCCATTTTTTAGAACATCAAAAGTTTCGTAAAAAGTTCTATGTACATAGTGTATAGATAGGTATTGTATTGCACCCAAAAAATTCGATACCGAAAAATCACCGCAAATATATATTTTGAGACTCCCTGAATCCAAAAAGAAGCATTTTTAGAAAAATGTCCCTATGTGTATGTGTTTGTGTGCGCCTGCGCTCAAAAACAAAAGTCCATTAAATACCAAACTTGATATTTAAGTTCAGTATCTTTCAAGGATGTAGCACAAATATTTTGAAGAAAATCTCCCACCCAAAACTACCCTTTACATGGAAAAATTTCGAAAAATGTTGATCTTTTCAGATATATCTCTAAACTATTTTGATTAACTTGTTGAATTTTCTGGAATAACTTGTGAAGACATCTTTTTTCGTGATGAATTTTGCCAAACTGTTTTACCGTAGGAAATATACAAAAACTATCGTTAAAACTCACAATTTGTGTAATATACATTTTTTCGGGGAGTTGATCACTTTTTAGATACTCTTGTTTATGGTTTCAGTTTTAAAATACATAAAATTGTTCTCATACGGGAATTTGTCTTCATATGGTAATCCAATGAAAAGAATGTCAATCACTTAGCAACCACATTTTAAAACATTTGACTGCCCATTTATCCTAATGTACTCCCTTATTTCTTTTCTACTTACAAGGAAACAAGTAATAAGAGAATTTCTGTTAATGTTTATCTTGAATGGCATGAGGTAGATAGAAACAAATCTAATGTGTTACACTCACATGGCCTTCTCTAGCTGCTCTACAAATAAACTTTTACCAAAGGTTATTCTTGTTTTTCACAATGTTAATCAAGATAAACATTAGCAGAATGTTGTTATTACTTAGTTCCTTATAAGTAGAAGGCAACTAAAGGAATGTGCTATGCTCAAGTGATAGTCAAATGTTTTAAAAGCTGTCGTTATGTGATTGTCATTGTAATTGGCTTCTTTGCTTGGCCAGGAGTAAAACAAAAGAACACCTCCTGACTGAGAAAGGAATAAATACTTCACAATTGAAAACAATAACAAGGAATATCTCGGAAACGCCTACCTGCACAATACAAAAACGTAAAGGACATAAATTGTGTGGTTTGACGAGATCAACATTTGTGCAGTAAGTTTTTATCTATTTCTTGTGGTTTAGCAGTTAAGCTAAATTTGGCAAAATTCGTCCAGAATAAAGTTGTCTTCAGAGGCTATTCCCAAAAAGTTCAGCTATACTGCCCACAGACCCACAGACAGACACACAGACAGACAGACAGTCAAACATGCACGTTTTTTCTAAAACTGCTTTTTTCTGACTCAGGGGACTCCAAAACTTATATTTGCAGGGAAATCTCGACATCGAATTTTTGGGTGGAATGCAATACTTCCTCTATACACTATGTACACAGTATGTGTAGAGAAAGTAATAAGGATTTCTACAATTTTTACTTTCTCTACACGTACTATGTACATAGTGTATAGAGAAGGTATTGCACTCCACCCAAAAATTCGATACCGAGATTTCACCGGAAATATATCTCTTAAGGTCACCCATATCCAAAAAAACATTTTCACAAAAAGGTCCGTGTGTATGTCAGTGTGTCTGTGAACACGATAACTCAAAAACGAAAAGTCGGTAAAATACCAAACTTTGTATTTAAGTTTAGTATCTTCCAGGGATGCAACAAGGAGATTTTGAGAAAAATCCCCCCATCCCAAACTACCCTTTACATGGAAAATTTTTCGGAAAGTTTGGTATTCTCAAAAATATCTCTAACGATTTTGATTAAAATATCATATATTAAAAATAATTAATTACGTGACAAATAATATGTATATCTTGAATTTTCTTGGAATAGCCTCTGAAAAGTACTTTATTCTGGTTGAATTTTACGGAATCTTCTATAACCAGTAAACTGTAAGAGGTAGATAAACACTTACCACACAAAAGATGTAGAGGACATTAAAACACAGTTTATGTTATATACGTTTTTTTCGTGGAGTTTATTGTTTAGATATTTCTTGTTTTTAGTTTGAGCTTTGAAAAACTTTTACTTTTTTCATACAGCAATTTGTCAACTCCTGTCCATACAAACAAAGGAACTTCAGTCACATAGCAACCAGCTTTTGACTATCACTTCAACCTTATTTCGCTTCTACTTACAAGGAAGCAAATAATAAGACTATTGCTGCTAATTTATTCTGGATTAGTATAAAGTAGATAGAAGCATAACCTTTATAACAATAATTTGTTGCAGAGATGTAGAGAAAGTCATGTGAATGCAACACATCACTGTTGTAAACAAATTGCACACACGTGGAACCGCTAAGCGTGACTTGATCCAGTTTTTCACTGACTAGCTTTGTTATACCACTATAGTTATGCCGCACCGTTAGCCTCTAAGCCACACCAGGGACATCTGGTGGCTAATGCTGCATCACTCGCTCCGGAAAATTAGCGGCTATTATTCTGCCAGAGCTTTGAATGACCCGGTTATCGGGAATAACAATGATCGTTTTAGCGTCGTGTGTCTCTTGTTCTGCGTTGCTAGGTTACGGTCGCTCCAACTACTTCACCCTAGCTATACATAAAACATGTCAAGGAATACTAACATTTCTATGTGCTCCATATAATTATTGTTAAAAAGCTTATGCTTCTATTTACTTCATACTAATCAAGAATGAGTCTTATTACTGGATTCCTTGAAAGTAGGAGCGAAATAAGGTTAAAGTGACAGTCAAAAGCTGGTTGCTATGTGACTGAAGTTCTTGTGTTTGTATGGACCCGAGTTGACAAATTCCTGTATGAGAAAAGTATAAGCTTTTTAAACCTAAAACCAATAACAAGGAATATGTCAGAAATCATCAACTCCACAAAAAAATGTATACAACCTAAGGTGTGTGTTTTAACGTGCTCTATATTTGTTGCTTGGTAGGTATTTGTCTATCTCTTACGGTTTAGCAGTTATGCAAAATTCCGTAAAATTAATCCAGAATAGTCTGCAGAGGTTATTCCCAGAAAATTCAAGATATACATTTTATTTTTCAGGTAAATATCTTTAATATGCGATATTTTAATCAAAAGCGTTAGAGCCATTTTTAAGAAAATAAAAATTTTCGAAAAAAGTTCCATGTAAAGGATAGTTGGGGGTGGTGGAATTTTCTTGAAAATCTTGGAGTCGCATTCTTGCAAGACACCAAACCTAAATACCAAGTTTGGTTTTTAACGGACCTTTGGTTTTTGAGCTATGCTGCCCACAAACACACACAGATGGACATTTATCTAATTTTTTTTTCGGGAGGTCTCAAAACATTTATTTCCGTTGAAATCTAGGTATGAAATTTATTGGTGCGTTACAGTACCTTCTCTATACACTATGCACATATTACGTGTAGAGAAAACAACAATTATATGTCGTCAAAACACAATTTATAACCTATAAATTTTTGTTGTGGAGGTAAAAACCTTGTAAGATATTCCTTACTATTGCTTTCAGTTTTATAATGTTTCTGATTTTCTTAAACAGGACGTCGTCCATGTTTTGTTTTACTCCTGCAAAGAAGCGAATTTAAACGAATATCATGTAGTGATAAGCTTTAAAACATTTGACTGTCGGTATAGCCTAGTGTGTTTCCTTCTACAAGGAATAATATAATTTCTGATAATGCTTATCTCAATTAGCATGAAGAGGTTTCTTTGCAGATCAACTGAAGAGATGTATGTGAATGGAAAAGACCAAAGTTTTACTTTCTCTAGCACGTTTGTACATATAATATAATAGTAGCTAGAGAAGGTATTATATTCCAACCAAAATTTTCATACCGGGATTTCACCGGATATATACGTTTTGAGCTTCCCTGAGATAATTTTTTTTTTTTTTAGAAAAAGGTCGGTGTGTGTGTTTGTGTGTCTGAGGACAGCAAAGCTCGAAAACAAATTAACCGTTATGTGCCAAACTTGGTATATACGTTTATCTTCCAGGGTAGCGACACGAATACTTTTAATGAAATTCCGCAGTAGAAACTAACCTTTAGATGGAGAACATTTACTTTCTCTCAAAAACGGCTGTAACGATTTTGATTAAAACATTTTTATCTTCAAGATATTTGCATGATAAATAAAATGTATATCTTAAATTTTCTGGAAATAGTCTCTGAATGCCTCTGCTGGATAAATGTCTTTCATAACTACTAAACTGTAAGAGATAGACAAAAATGTAAATCTCATTAAAACACACAATTTATGTCATATACATTTTTTCGTGGCGTTTACCGTTTTCGAGATATTATTGGTTTCAGTTTTAAAATACTTTCCTTACCCTTACAGGAAATACTCAACATATAGTCACGGAAAGAAGCCGATTTCAATTCCATATCAACCACATTTTAAAACATTTGACTGTCGCTTTATCCTGGTGTATTTCCCTTCTACTTATAAGGAACTAAGACCGTTTAGGAGTAATGTTTATCTCCATTAAAATGAAGCGGATAAGCAGAATAATTTGTTGCAGGGATGTAGAAAAAGTCATGTGAGTAGAGCACATCCCGTTCTTTACTTTCTCTACACGTATTATGTACATAGTGTGTAGAGCAGGTATTTCGATACAGAGATTTCACCGGAAATATATGTTTTAGGTTCCCCCTGTATCCAAAAAAAGTATTTTCAGAAAAAGGTTCGTGTGTGTGTATCCGTGTGTCTGTGATAACTCAAAAACGAAAAGTCGGTAAAATACCAAACTTGGTATTTAAGTTTAGAATCTTCCAGGGATGCGACACGAAGATTTTCAGAAAAATCCCCACCCCAAACTACCCTTTACATGGAACTTTTTTCGAAAATTTTGATTTTCTAAAAAATGGCTCTAACGATTTTAATTAAAATATCGTATATTAAGGATATTTACCTGACAAATAAAATATATATTTTGAATTCTTTGGCAAAAGCCTCTGAAGAATACTTTATTCTGAGTGATTTTTCCGGATTTTTGTATAACTGCTAAACCGTAAGAGATAGACAAAAACTTACCACACAAAAAATGTAGAGCACATTAAAACACACACTTTTATTACATACATTTTTTTCGTGGAGTTGATCGTTTCTTAGATACTCCTTGTTTTTGTTTTCAGGGTCGAAAATCTTAACTTTTCTCATACAGGAATTCGTCATGTCCATACAAACAAAGGAACTTCAGTCACACAGTGACCAGCTTTTCACTATCGCTTTAACCTATGCTACTCCCTTATTTCCTTTCTACTTACAAGGAAGAAGGTAATAAAACTATTTCTGCTAATTTTTCTAGATTAGCATGAAGTAAATAGAATCATAAGTTTTTTAAGAATACTCTGTTGCAGGGATATAGAGAAAGTCATATGAATGGTACACATCAGATATTTTACTTGCCATACGTAAATCAGAGTTTCGTAAGTGTGTTTTCGGTGTATGCTGAAGTCACCGAACATGTGTATTATTAACGATGCTTTAAAAGTAATAGCTGATTGTTGACATCTATGCTCGTTAATGGACATCTGTGCCGGCGGCCACTGTTTTTGACATAGCAGTTGTGATTGATACAGCTGTGCAAGTGGACACGTGTTCTGTTGGAAGGTTATTTTGCCTCGAAGCCGAGAATTGTTGAGTGTGAGTGAGTTTATGAACACCTGCGGTACTGCACGTGCGATGGCTTCTGGAAATTTTCACTCATGTGACCAACAGATATAAAAAGTGCAACAACCCCTGCCGGCGTGTAATTTGTCACATGCAGCAGTTGCGAGCGTTCGACGGGAGTTTCGTAACTAAATCTATCGTCGCCGCAGCCTTTGGTTCCCAAGATCGCGGGTTCAAATCCGGTGGAGGGCGATGGCTTTTTTCGGACGTAGAGAGTTTTAACATGGGTTCCTTTGCAAGGGAAGTATAGCTGGTGGTCACATATGGTGGAATAAGGATACGTAAAAGAACCTCAAACCTGATAAACTGACCTCTAGGTAAAATTAAATGGTCTTTCGCGTCCATAATAAAATAGAACGTTGTGAACCAAGGTAGGTACAGAGCTCCAGAAATAGAACTATACATTTCATTTTAGCGAACGTCGAAAAGAAATTATACGACAGAATTGTTGCGAAAGACACTTATATGTGGGAAGATTCAGTTTGTAATCGACGAAATTTTGCGGCGAGCTGTATGATTGCCGCAACGAACGTCGAAAAGGTAAAGAGATTAGGCTTTTACTTTCTCTATACGTACTATGTATACAGTGTATAGAGAAGGTATTGCACTCGATCCAAAAATTCGATTCCGAGATTTCACAGGAAAAGTTTGTTTTATGGTCCACTGTATCCAAAAAAATCTGATGTGTACCATTCACATGACTTTCTCCATATCCCTGCAACAAATTATTCTTAAAAATCTTATACTTTTATTTACTTTATGCTAATCAGAAAAAAATAGCAGACGTAGTCTAATTACTCGCTTCCTTGTAAGTAGAACCGAAATAAGTGACAACTGTAGGTTAAAGTGATAGTCAAAAGCTGGTTGATATGCCAATGAAGTTCCTTTGTCTATATGGATAGGAGTTGACAAGTTCCTGTATGCGAAAAGTATACGTTTTTCATAGCAGAAACCAAATATAAGGAATGTCATAAAAACGACGAACTCCACGAAAAAAAAGGTATGTAACATAAATTGTGTGTTTTAATGTGCTCTACATTTTTTGTGTAGTAAGTTTTTGTCGGTCTCTTACGGTTTAGCAGTTATTCAAAATTTAGTAAAATTCATTCAGAATAAACTACTCTTCAGATGCTATTCCCAGAAAATTCAAGATATACATTTTGTTTGTCAGGTAAATAAGTTTAATATACGAAATTTTAATCAAAATCGTTAGAGCCATTTTTGAGAAAATCAAAATTTTCGAAAAAAGTTCCATGTAAAGGGTAGTTGGGAGTGGGGGGATTTTTCTCAAAATCTTCGTGTCGTATCCCTGGAAGATGCTAAACTTAAATACCAAGTTTGGTATTTTACCGACTTTTCGTTTTTGAGTTGTGTTCACAGACACACGGACACACACCACACACACACACACACACACACACGCGGACCTTTTTGTGAAAATGCTTTTTTTGGATATTGGGGACCCTAAAACACACATTTCCGGTGAAATCATGGTATCGAATTTTTTGGTGGAGTGCAATACTTTCTCTATACACTAAGTACATAGTGCGTATGGAGAAAGTAAAAGCATTTTCAGAAAAAAGGTCCTGTGTCCGTGTGTCTGTGAATACGATAACTCAAAAACGAAAAGTCGGTAAAATACCAAACTTGGTATTTAAGTTTAGTATCTTTCAGGGATGCGACACGAAGATTTTGAGAAAAATCCCCGCACCCCAAACTAACCTTTACATGGATCTTTTTTCGAAAATTTTGATTTTCTAAAAAATGGCTCTAACGATTTTGATTAAAATATCATATATTTAAGATATTTACCAGTCAAACGAAATGTATATTTTCAATTTTCTGGGGATAGCCTCTGACGACTACTTTATTCTGAGTGAATTTTACGGAATTTTCCGTAACTGCTAGACCGTAAGAGATAGACAAAAGCTTACCACACAAACAATGTAGAGCACATTAAAACACACTTAACCTATGGTACTCCCTTATTTCGCTTCTACTTACAAGGAATCAAGTAATAAGACTATTTCTGGTAATTTGTTCTCGAGTAGCATGAAGTAAATAGAAGCATATGCTTTTTAACAATAACTTGTTACAGAGATGTAGAGAAATTCATGCGAATGGAAGACATCAGATTTTTACTTTCTCTATACGTACTATGTACATGGTGTATAGAGAAGGTATTACACCCCTCAAAAAATTCGATACCGAGATTTCACCGGAAACATATGTTATAGGGTCCCCTGTGTCCAAAAAAAGTACTTTCAGAAAAAGGTCCGCGTGTGTGTCCGTGTGTCTTTGAACACGATAACTCAAAAACGAAAAGTCGGGAAAATACCAAACTTGGTATTTAAATTTAGTATCCTCCAGGGATGCGACACGAAGATTTTGAGAAAATTCCCACCACTCCAAACTACACTTTACATAGAACTTTTTTCGAAAATTTTGATTTTCTAAAAAATGTCTAACGATTTTGATTAACATATCGTATATTAAAGATATTTACCTGACAAATAAAATGTATATCTTGAATTTTCTGGGAATAGCCTCTGAAGACTACTTTATTCTGGGTCAATTTTACGGAATTTTGCATAACTGCTAAACCGTAAGAGATGGAAAAGAACTTACCACAAAAAAAAATGGAGAGCACTTAAAAACACATACTTTATCTTATATACATTTTTTTCATGGTTTTGATTGTTTATAAGATATTCCTTGTTTTAGGTTTCAGCTATAAAGACATACTTTACTCATATAGGACTTTGTGAACTCCTGTCCATACAAACAAAGGAACTTCAGTCACTTAGCAACCAGCTTTTGTCTATCATTTTAACCTATGGTACTTCCTTATTTCGCTCCTACTTACAAGGAAGCAAGTAATAAGACTATTCCTGCTATTTTTTTCTCGATTAGCAGGAAGTAAATAGAAGCATAAGCTTTTTAAAAATAAGTTATTGTAGAGATGTAGAGAAAGTCATTTTTACACATAAAATGCTTCATAAAAATTTGATTTATGGTGAAAAACTTAGTTTCTTTGATAGCGAAAAGCTCTTTGTATGCAAGTACGTTTCTGAGAGCGTTTTAGAAAATCTTTTTGTATAGGCAAAAAGCATGCGCGAGGATAGGTTCGAATCCGTTAAGGTTAGTGTGTGTATATACATTGCTTTCTAGTTTTCTATTGTGGTAGAAGTTGACGGACAAATATATTTCTGAACATTATAAAATCAACTATTATTCATATAATATTCGTTTATGTATAATTATTTGGTAAATATACGCAAAATACCAACCTTTCCAGCTTGCTCACAAATTCGCCTATAGTAAAAAACCAAGCTTCTCCCACAAATGAAATTCAAAATCAATCACAGTTAATTTCATTGTAGAACGGTCCAAGTTCTGCATTTATTAATATTGTACCAAAATAGCAATACAAGTAACCACACTTTTTAAGCTATAAGGAGAATACTGTCCTCATTTCTTGATGCAGGATACCGAAACATAACCTCAATCTCCAGGCGGCCTCCCAATAATCGACACAATAACGACACTGTGTAGGGATCAGAGCGTGTAACACAGGCGAGAACTGCAGTTTGGAATTATCAACATCAACACAAGCGGGGGTTCCGGGCAACAGTGGCCTATGTCACCTCGCAGAACCGCAAAACCGTGGAATGCAGATGAAAGTTCTGCCGCCGCGGCGCGTGTTTGTACGAGGAACGCTGCACTCTGATTTGTCGAAACAAAAGGATCAAAATATTAAATCGTGTCAGCACACATCATCAGGTAGATGGAATATTAATTATTGTCGTTGTTTTTCTGATCTTAGTGGCGTTTGTTCGACTAATTAAATTTACATTCTGTTTGGTCAAAATGTTATGTTTCTGCTCTGTTTACATTCTCTGTTTGAAACCACTAATACTTTATCATACAACTCAAATAAAGACATTCATTCCTCTGAGTTAATACAAGCAGAATTTAATCAAATAATCTGATGTGCTTCATTCACGTGACATTTTCTGTCCGTTTAACTTTAATCAAAATAAACGTTTGAAGATATCATTATCATCCGTTGTAGATACAAACAAAAACGCGATAGTCAAATGTTTAACAACTGAACGCTATATGCTGGTCTTAAAACTCCACGCATTCGCGATGTGTTCCATTCACATGATATTCTCTACATATCTGCAACAAATCATTGTTAAAAAGCTTATGTTTCTATTTACTTCATGCTAATCGAGAAAAATTAGCAGAAATAGTCTTATTACTTGCTTCCTTGTAAGTAGAACCGAAATAAGGCAATACTATAGGTTAAAGTGACAGTCAAAAGCTGGTTGCTATGTGACTGAAGTCACTTTGTTTGTGTGGATAGGAGTTGACAAATTCCTGTATGAGAAAAGTTAAGTTTTTCGAACTTGAAAACAAAAACAGGAATATCTCAAAAACAATCAACTCCATGGAAAAAATACACATAACATAAATTATGTGTTTGAAAATGCTCTACAGTTTTTATGTGCTAAGTATTTTTCTATCTCTTACGGTTTAGCAGTTATGCAAAATTCCGTAAAATTCATCCAGAATAAATTAATCTTCAGAGGCTATTCCCAAAAAATTCAAGATATACATTTTAATTCTCAGGTAAATATCCTTAGTATACAATATTTTAATCAAAATCATTAGAGCCATTTTTAAGAAAATCAAAATTTTGAATTTTTTTTTCACGTAATGGGTAGCTTTAGTTGGGGAGATTTCTCTCAAAATCTTCGTGTCGCATCCCTGGAGCATACTTAACTTAAATACGAAGTTTTGTATTTTACCGACTTTTCGTTTTGGAGTTCTCGTGTTCGAAAATACAAGGAAACACACACACACCTTTTTGTGAAAATGCTTTTTATGGATACAGGGGATCCTAAAACATATATTTCCGGTGAAATCTTGGTATCGAATTTTTGGTTGGAGTTCAATACCTTTCTATACAGTATGTACATAGTAAGTGTAGAGAAAGTAAAAATCTGATGTGTTACACTCATATGATTTTGTCTAGCTACTCTGCAAACAAACTTCTTACAAAAACAATAGCAGAATTTTATTACCTATAACTAGACTGAAACTAACGGAATGCACTAGGCTAAAGTGATGGTCAAATGTTTTAAAAGCTGTTGTTAGGCAATTTTCGCTGCAAATCGCTTCTTTGCATGACTAGGAGTAGAACAAAAGAAAACCGGACACTTCGGTCTGAGAAAAGTATAAGTACTTCACAATTGAAACCAATAACAAGGAATATCTCGGAAACGGCTAGCTCCACAACAAAACATAAAGGACATAAATTGTGTGTTTGGACGAGATCTACATTTGTTTGTAAAATAAGGTTTCGTCTATCTCTTAACGGTTTACTAGTTATACCAAATTAAGCAATATTCATCCAGAATAAACAGTTCTTTAGCAGCTATTCCCAGATACACTTATTTGGGGTACAAATGGCTTTAATATGTGGTATTTTAATCAAAATCGTTAGAGCCATTTTTAAGAAACAAAATCGAAAATTTTTCCATGTAAAGGGTAGTTAGGGGTTGGGGGATTTTTTGAAAATCTTCCTATAGCATCCTTGGAGGTTACCAAAATTAAATAGCAAGTTTGGTATTAACTGTGTTTTCGTTTTAGAGCTGTACTGTCCACACACATGCACACACGCGCGGAACTTTTTCTGAAAATGCTTTTTTTTTGGTTACAGGGAACCCTAAAAGGTATATTTCAGGTGAAAAACTGGGTATCAAATTTTTGGGTGGAGTGCAATACCTTCTCTATACACTATGTACATAGTACGTGAAGAGAAAGTAAAAATCTGATGCGTTCCATTCACATGACTTTCTCTAGCTGTTATCCTAACAACTTTCTTTACATAAGCCAATTCTTGTATCTGCTTCATAATAATCGAGATAAACAATAGCAGAAATGGTCCTATTACTTTCTTCGCTGCAAGTAGAACAGAAATAAAGGAACACGCTAGAGATGTTTTCAATTTCAATCGCATAGCGACACTTTTAAACGGTTTTACTAATACTTTAGCCGAGTATAACCTCACCTACATTTTAGAAACTAAGTAATAAGACGATTTTTGCTAATAATTTTGTCAATCTTTTCTGCGAATTGTTGGTTAGTAAAATTCATGCGAATGGAACACATCAGATTTTGTTTTCTCTTTTTGTAGTGTTAACCTTTTCCGAAATATTCCTCGTTATCAATTTCAATTTTTTAAACTAATTAAGCTATTATGAAATGTGTGATCTTGGTGTCATATATCTTTTGTTTTACTTTTGGCCAGGCCAAATTTCAATTATATCACATAGCAACCAGGTGAAAAAACTGACTATCGCTTTAACCTAGTGTATTCCCTTACTGCTAATGTTTATCACGATTAGTATGACGTAGATAGAAAACCAATCACATGACTTTCTCTACATCTCCGCAACAAATTATTGTTAAAAAGCTTATACTTCTATTTACTTCACGCTAATTGAGAAAAATTAGTACAAATAGTCTTATTACTTGCTTCCTTGTAAGTAGAAGAGAAATAAGGGAGTACCATAGGTTAAAGTGATAGTCAAAAGCTGGTTGCTATGTGACTGATGTTCCTATGTTTGTATGGACAACAGTTGAGAAATTCCTGTATGAGAAAAGTAAAAGTTTTTTAAAGCAGAAACCAAAAACAAATAATGTCTCAAAAACGATGAACTCCACAAAAAAAATATAAGTAACATAAATTGTGTGTTTTAACGTGCGCTACATTTTTCATGAAGTAAGTTTTTGTCCAACTCTTACGGTTTAACAGTTATTCAAAATTCCGTAAAATTGATCCAGAATGAAGTAGTTTTCACAGGCTATTCCCAGAAAATTCAAGATTTACATATTATTTGTGAGGTAAATATCTTTTATATACGATATTTTAATCAAAATCGTTTGAGAAAATCAAAATTTTCGAAAAAGGTTCCATGTAAAGGGTAATAGGGCTTGGGGGGATTTTTCTCAAAATTTTCTTGTCTTATCCCTGGAAGATACTAAACTTAAATACCAAGTTTCGTATTTTACCGACATTTCGTTTTTGAGTGATCGTGTACACAGACACACGGACACACACACCTACAAACTGACCTTTTTCTGAAAATCCCTTTTTTTTTTTTTTTTTTTTTTTTTTTGGATACAGGGGACCCTAAAACATATATTTCCGGTGAAATCTCGGTATCGACTTTTTGGGTGGAGTCCAATACGTTCTCTATACACTATGTACATAGTACGCATAGAGAAAGTAATAAGCTTTTGTGAGAATAGTTCGTTGAGAAAAGTCATGAGAATGGAACACTTCAGATTTTTTCCGTTTTACTTGAATCTTTGTTCTTTATTCTGCTAGTTTCTTCTTACCTAATGCCTTTATGCTATTTTCTTGATTGTCTGCTTTACTCTTTGCCTTTGTCCTCGAAGTTGTTCACCTCCACTACCCATTTATCTAAGTTCCGTTAAGATTTCTGCTCCTTTACCCCCCCCCCCCCCCCCCGGAGCTTACAGTAGAAGTCTCACTCGCTAGGCGTAAGGATTACACGTTATATCTGGCGAGGATAGCTCATTTTAAATTGGAAGTCTTCCAATAATTCGTCTCTGAACACAACGTAAGGATCCAATTAGCAGGATATCCTCAGTGGCGGCTCGTGCCTTGTTTATCACGTCATATAAAGTTCATTAGAGAAACCTCCTTGTAGTGAAACATTTGCATAACAAGGAAACTAAAATGCAGGTATAAGACTCAGCATATAGAGTAGAACTAAAGCAACAAAGGCCTCACGGTTTTATTTTATCATCGACTAAGTACATATTAGTCTTTAATTACATGAATTATTTTACTACAAATGACGTACTTCCTCTAATTCGTAAACTGGTATTTATATCCCTTTCATAGGCACCACAACTGAAGCGAATTGAATAGCTGCGATAGTGCAAACGAGGCGAATTCGTGTCCCAGCGACTGCAGTGGTAAAGGATGGGGAGGAACCAAGTAAAATAACTGGCGTGATGACACACTTGAATGCTGACGGTGTTCAGTTTTACTGCATGGATTTTGATCTTTTTAATAAAAAAAACATGACTTTCTCTAGCTGCTCCACAAACCTCCTACAAAAGATTCTTCTTCTTTGTTCACAATTCTAATCGAGATAAATGTTAGCCGAATTTTATTACTTAGTTCCGTATAAGTAGAAGAGAATAAGGGAATGCACTAGGCTAAAGTGATTGTCAAATGTTTTAAAAGCTGTCGTAATGCGATTGTCATTGCAAATCACTTCTTTGCTTTGCCAGGAGTAGAACAAAAGAAAAGCGGACACTTCCTGTCTGAGAAAAGTTTAAGTACTGCACAATTGAAACCAATAACAAGGAATATCTCAGAAACGGCTACCTCCACAACAAAAACAGAATGGACATAATTTGTGTGTTTTGTCGTGATGTACATTTTTTGTGTAGTGAGTTTTTTTCTATCTCTTACGGTTTAGCAGTTAAGCAAAATTCATCCAGAATAAAGAGGTCTTAAGGGGCTTTTCTCCAAAAATTCAAGATATATATTTTATTTCGGACATAAATAGCTTTAATTTATGGGGTTTTAATCAAAATCGTTACAGCCATTTTTAAGAAAATCAAAATTTTCGAAATTTGTTCCATGTAAAGGGTAGTTTATGGTGGGGAATTTTTTGAAAATCTTCGTTTCGCATCCTTGGAAGATACTAAACCTAAATACCAAATTTGGTATTTAACAGTCTTTTCGTTTTGGGAATATGCTGTCCACAGACACACACACAGACAGACAGACATACGAACACATACACACGGACCTTTTTTTAAAAATCTGATGCGTTACACTCACATGACTTTCACTAGCTCTTCTACAAACTTCTCACATAAGAATGTTCTTCTTTCTGCACGTTACTAATGATATATAATCATCAGCAGAATGTTCTTATTACTTAGTTCCTTATAAGTAGAAAGAACATAAGGGCAATGCGCTATGTTAAACCGATAGTCAAATGTTTTAGAAGCTGTCGTTATTCGATTGTCATTACAAATCGCTTCTTTGCTTGTCTAGGAGTAGATCAAAAGAACAACGGACACTTTCTGACCCAGAAAAGTATAAGTACTCACAAGTGAAACCCAAAACAAGGAATATCTCGGAAACGGTTACCTCCACAGCAAACCTGTAAAGGACATACATTGTGTGTTTTGATCAGAGCTACATTTTCTGTGTACCAAGTTTTTGTCTATCTCTTACCGTTTAGCAGTTAAGCAAAATTTAGCAAAATTTATCCAGAATAAAGGGATCTTCAGAGGCTATTTCCAGAAAATTCAATATATACAGTTTATTTGGTATGTAAATATCTTTAATATACGGGAATTTAATCAAAATCGTTAGCTATTTTTCAGAAAATATAAATTTTCGAAAATGTTTCCATGTAAAGCGTAGTTGGGGGTGGGGAGATTTTCTTGAAAATCTTCGTGTCTCATCCTTGGATGATGCCAAACCTAAATACCAAGTTTAGTATTTAACGGTCTTTTCGTTTTGGAGCTATGCTGTCTACAGACACACACACGGACCTTTTTCTGAAAATGCTTTTTTTTTGATTCAGGGGGTCCTAAAACATATATTTCCGGTGAAATTTCGATATCGAATTTTTGGGCTGCATTACATTGCACATATGGGGCTAGAGAAAGTGAAAACATGTCCACTGAAAATTATAAAAGTTTTGATAACCATGTTTGTTGCATATGTTTTGTGGTTTCCAAAATAAAATGTCTGTCGTGGTCGACTACTCACATGACTCTCTCTATTTCTCATTATTATCTCTTAACGATCGCATTAGCAGGGGTATCCGGTGATGCAGTGGTGGCTCGTTACTTATTTACTGAAGTGACTTGAATAGCTGTGATCGTTAGAGCAATACGAATTGGACTGGCCATGCATTCAAAGCCGATTCCCAGAGATTGCAGTAAAATGTGTTTATCGTAAAGGATGGGAAGGGCCCAAGTAAAATAACTGGTGTGTTGACACGCTTGGATACTGTCAGGGTTACATCTGCAGTAAAATGTGTCTGAGGTAAAGGATGGGAAGGGCTCATGTAAAATAACCGGTGTGAGGACACGCTTGGATACTGACAGGGTTACATCTGCAGTAAAATGTGTCTGAGGTAAAGGATGGGAAGGGCCCATGTAAAATAACCGGTGTGTTGACAGGCTTGGATACTGACATGGCTACATCTACAGTAAAATGTAACTGAGGTAAAGGATGGGAAGGGCCCATGTAAAATAACCGGTGTGTTGACAGGCTTGGATACTGACATGGCTACATCTACAGTAAAATGTGTCTGAGGTAAAGGATGGGAAGGGCCCAAGTAAAATAACTGGTGTGTTGACACGCTTGGATACTGACAGGCCTACATCTGCAGTAAAATGTGTCTGAGGTAAAGGATGGGAAGGGCCCATGTAAAATAGCTGGTGTGTTTACACGCTTGGATACTGACAGGGCTACATCTGCAGTAAAATGTGTCTGAGGTAAAGGATGGGAAGGGCCCATGTAAAATAACTGGTGTGTTGACAGGCTTGGATACTGACAGGGCTACATCTGCAGTAAAATGTGTCTGAGGTAAAGGATGGGAAGGGCCCATGTAAAATAACTGGTGTGTTTACACGCTTGGATACTGACAGGGCTACATCTACAGTAAAATGTGTCTGAGGTAAAGGATGGGAAGGGCCCAAGTAAAATAACTGGTGTGTTGACACGCTAGGTTGTGACGGGGTTTGCATTTGACTGCAGTTACATGGATTTTGCTCTTTTTATTTAAAAAAAACACTAGTTTTATTGCAAAAGTATTAATATTTTTACACTACAAGACAGCGAACACCAGCATATTTATTCAAGATTAGTAATAAGAAATTAGAAAAAAAATCTAATGTATTCCATGTGTTAAAAGCTTATGTTTCTATTTAGTTCATGCTAATCGAGAAAAAAAATAGCAGAAATGGTCTTATACTTGCTTCCTTGTAAGTAGAAGCGAAATAAGGGAGTACCATAGGTTAAAGTGATAGTCAAAAGCTGGTTGCCATGTGACTGAAGTTCCTTTCTTTGTATGGACAGGAGTTGACAACTTTCTGTATGAGGAAAGTATAAGTTTTTCAAAGCTGAAACCAAATCAAGGAATATCTCAAAAGCGATCATCTCCACGAAAAAAAAAAATGTGTATAACATAAATTGTGTGTTTTAACGTGCTTTACATTTTTTGTGCGGTAAGTTTTTCTCCATCTCTTAGGGTTTAGCAATTATGCAAAATTCCGTAAAATTAACCCAGAATAAAGTAGTCTTCTGAGTCTATTCCCAGAATATTCAAGATATATATTTTAATTGCGAGTTTTTCACTATCACTTTAACCTATGGTACACAGAGCAGAAATAGTAATAGACATGGAATTTCTGATTGTCTGTGGGGGAATTTCTAGGGCGAGTCTTCTGATATCTGCTGGTCGCTCCGTCACTCTAATTGGGGAAGGTTGTAGCTTACTGCTGTTGAAGCTAACACGTTACCTAACCTCACTTCCAGTTGAGGCAGGTGGCTACTCCTATTAACGAATGAGTTGACAAAGCCAGCATAGGTATTGGTTCCATATAGAACAAGGTGACAGTATCAGCAAATAAGATAAAAACATGACGTAATAAAGTACTCTACAAACGGTAAGGAATGCGGTTTACGTAACAGGGCAGTGACGGTTTCTTCTTGTGCCTTTTGTACTCCCTTATTTCACTCCTACTTACAGGGAAGCAGGTAATAAGACTACTTCCGCTAAGTTTTTCTCGATTAGCATGAAGCAAATAGAAGCATAAGCATTTTAACAATAATTTGTTACAGAGATGTAGAGAAAGTCATGTGAATGGAACACATCAGATTTTTATATACGGAAGTTCCAGTCATTATGGTATTTAGATATGAAGGGGGTGGAATACGGGAGAGCGGGGTGGTAAGTGGCAAGTAGTTGCAGTGTAGGGTGCGGTTCTATCCATCTCCACAATCTGATCGTCAGCTTAATGCTAAAGACTAACACCATCTAGCGCCAAATGGGACGCAATAACGAGCGCCCCAAGTTTCGACACTAAATCACAACTCCATTAGCGAGCGAGCGCTGCTAATGTAACTGGGTGTCATTGATGTAGGACCCCATCTTAAAGACGCTGCTAGAGGAGGCCATGCAAGTGTTTCTAAACTTTACTTCTCATGAAAGGAACACGGAAACCAAACAAAACAAGTATTCAAAAGCAATTAATTTGTAAAAGCGGCACGAAACACGATGCAAAACAAAACGAAAACATATATTCCAGAAAATGCCGGAAAATTAAATTAACAGCGAAGAAAAACCTGATGTGTTCCGTTCTCTACATCAAATTATTCTTCTGTTGACTTCATATTAATCGAGAGAAAAACTGAGAGGTTAAAGTGAAGTCAAAAGCTGGTTGCTATGTGACTGAAGTTCCTTTATTTGTATGACAGGAGTTGACAAATCCCTGTATGAGAAAAGTACAAGTTTTTTTAAAGCTGAAACTAAAAACGACCAACTCCACGAAAAAAAGTTATATGATATAAATTGTGTGTTTTAATGTGCTCTACATTTTTTGTGGGGTAAGGTTTTGTCTATCTCTTACGGTTTAGCAGTTATGCAAAATTCCGTATGATTCATCCAGAATAAAGTAGTCTTTAGAGGTAATTTCAGAAAATTGAGGATATATGCTTTTGTTTGTGAGGTAAATATCTTTGATATACGGTATTTTAATCGAAATCGTTAGAACCATTTTTGAGAACAACATTTTCGAAAAAAGTTCCATGTAAAGGGTAGTTGGCAGTGGAGAGATTTTCTTGAAAATCTTCGTGTTGCATCCTTGGAAGATACGAAAATTAAATATCAAGTTCGGTATTTAATGGTCTTTTCGTTTTTGAGCTATGCTGTCCACAGACACACACACACACGAACCTTTTTCCAGAAATGCTTTTTTGGATCAGGGGGACTCAAAACATGTATTTCCTGTGAAATCTTAGTATCGAATCTTTAGGTGCATTACAATAACTTCTCTGTACAGAGTATGTGTCGAGAAAATAAAAATTAAGACAAACTTTTACTCGACAGTCATCCAGAAAATAAAGCACGAATTGGCATCACTAAATGATAAGGAAAGATAGGAACATAAACCTCATTTAATACCGGGTGATCCAAAAACGTCCGAACCGGCTTTGCGGTGTTTTGCCATCTGCCGCTAACAGAAAAGTGTGGATGAAACCATGCAAAGGTTTTAAAACCACTTTTAACGTCTTTACTTACCAATGTTAGTAAAGGAGATGGCCACAGACATTTTGGCTCATCTTTAGGAAACTATCATCACTTGCAATAGTTCATGTTGAGAAATGGTGGATAGTTTGTTTTAATTGTTCCAGCCTGTGTGTCTTGTACACTTTGTTCTTTAAAGAGAGTCATATGTTAAAGATTGACCCATTATATCATCAACTATTTAAGATATTGAGCTAAATTTTTACTTTCTCTACACGTACTATGTACATAGTGTATAGAGAATGTATTGTAATACACCCAACAAAATTTCACCGCAAATACATGTTTTGGGTCCCACTGAATCCAAAAAAACAGCATTTTGGGAAAAAGGTCCGAATGTTTGTGTGTCTGTGGACAGCATAGCTCGAAAACGAAAAGACCGTTGAATACCAAACTTAATATTTAAGTTAAGTATCTTCCAAGGATGCGACACAAGATTTTCAAGAAAATTGTGCCACCCCCAACTACCCTTTACATGGAACATTTTTCGAAACTTTTGATGATATCAAAAATTACTCTTAAAGATTTTCATTAAATTGGCATATATTTACATCCCAATAAAATGTATATCTTGAATTTTCTGGGAATAGCCTTTATTCTTGGTGAATTTTGTCGAATTTTGCTTAACTGCTAAACCATAAGAGATAGACAAAAACGTACTGCACAAACATGTAGAGCATGTTAAGACACATTCTTTTCTGGGGGTTGGTCTGAGATATTCCTTGTTTTTGGTTTCAGCTTTAAAAACTTATACTTTTCTCATACAGTAATTTGTCAACTCCTTTCCTTACAAACAAAGGAACTTCAGTCACATATCAACCAGCTTTTGACTGTCATTTTAACCTATGGTAGTCCCTTATTTCGCTTCTACTTACAAGGAAGCAAGTAATAAGACTACTTCTGCTAATTTTTTCTGAATTAACAGGAAGTAAATAGAATCATAAGCTTTTTAACAATAATTTGTTGCAGAGATGCAGAGAAAATCATGTGAATTGAACACATCAGATTTTTTTGATTCAGTGAGACCCAAAACATACATATATTTTCGATGAAATCTCGGTATCTAGTTTTTGGAAGGAATACAATACCTTGTCTATACAATATGTAGAAAGCACATGTAGAGAAAGTAAAATAAACCCAGTACAAGAAAAATAATGAGACAGATAATGCTGGAGAGGAAAGTTGGAACAAAAAGACTTGTCGTTAGGGAAAAGGAAATGTGTGATACTAAAATAAGTTGAAGACGTTGAAATGTAGAGGTGCCCCGTCTTGCTGGCAGGAGTCTCAATAAAACGTTAAAGTTGCAATTAGCGAGTCAGTTGTTAATAAGAGGATCAATATATGTACTAGACAGGAGTGGGGGTAAACACCCCCTGACTATAACTACCTCTTACTGCCTTTCCCTAATTAACCATTATTACTGCTAAGCCGTTTATACCAATTTTGTTTTGATAAATAATAGGATTTTCTGAGAAAGTAATTCATTGTTAAGCGTAACTTAGTTTGGTTTGTGTAAAAACTGCAGATTTTTACTTTCTCTAACCCATATTTATGATTTACATAGTGAGTAGAGAAGGTATTTATTGTATTCCATCTAAAATTCAATACCGAGATTACACCCGAAATCATGTTTTGAGACCACCTGACCTAAAAAGAGCATTTTATGAAACATGTCTGTATGTCTGTCTGTGTATGTCTGTGGACAGCATAGCTCAAAGAATGAAAAGCCCGTTAAAAATCAAACTTTGTGTTTAGGTTTGGTACCTTCCAAGGATGCAACACGAATATTTTCAAGAAAATACCCCCACCCCAACCACTCTTTACATAGAACTTTTTCGAAAATTTCGATTTTCTCAAAAATTGCTATTAACTTTGATTAAAATATTATATAAGAAAGATATTTACCTCACAAATAAAAGGTATATTTTGAATTTTCTGGGAATAGCCTATGAAGGCTACTTTATTCTGGATTATTTTTACGGAATATTGCATAGCTGCTGAACCGTAAGAGATGGGCAAAAACTTACTACACAAGAAATGTAAAGCACATTAAAACGCACAATTTATGTTATATAACTTTTTTTCGTGGAGTTGCTCGTGTTTGAGATATTCCTTATTTTGGTTTCAGCTTTGAAAAAACATACTTTTCTTATACAGGAATTTGTCAACTCCAGTCCACACAAACAAAGAAATTTCAGCGAACCCAAAATACATATTTAGAGGAAGTAGGAATTTTTGGGTGGAATGACACAATTCCTCTAGGTGCTATAGGTGATAGAGAAAGTAAAAGCATGTTTCAGAGAGAAATTGTTGCACAACGCTAAGACTGCGGCAATTCCTTTCACACGTGTCGGTTTTTTGCAAAGCCATTAACAGGCAGGTTGACGTTATTTGCAAAGCCTCCTGTAATGCAGGCGTTTAGTTTTTGTTTCCGTGAGCTGACATTTGACACGCCTGTCATCCTTCAGGACGTGTACGTAGATTAGCATGTTCCAGCAGGTGTAATGACCTGAACAATCAGCTCTGTCGATAAAACAGAAGCCGGTCGATACCGACACGCCGCGGATCTCAACCTGCATAATTGTGTTTATAAAATTGAGGAAGCACGTTTACCACGTAATTAAGGTACTCAAAATATAACGTAAATATGTCATTTACAGCACAACATTTCAAAACATCTGATTTGCTACATTCACATGACTTTCTCTACATCTCTAAAACAAACTATTGTTAAAGACTTTATGCTTCTACTTACTTCATGCTAATCTAAAAAAAAAAATAGAATAAACAGTCTTATTACTTGCTTCCTTGTAAGTAGCAGTGAAATAAGGGAGTACCATAGGTTAAAGTGAAGTCAAAAGCTGGTTGCTATGTGACTGAAGTTCCTTTGTTTGTATGGACACGAGTTGACAAATTCCTGTATGAGAAAAGTATACGTTTTTTAAAGGTGAAACCAAAAACAAGAAATATCTCATAAACGGTCAGCTCCAGAGAAAAAAGCGATATAATATAAATTGTGTGTTTTAACAAGATCTACATTTTTTGTGCAGTAAGATTTTGTCAATCTCTTACGGTTTACCAGTTACGCAAAATTCCGCAAAGCTGATTCAGAATAAAGATATCTTCAGAGCCTTTTTCCAGGAAATTCAAGATATACATTTTGTTTGTCATACAAATATCTTAAATATACGGTTTTATAATCGAAATCTTTATAGTCATTTTCGAGAAAATCAAAATTTATGAAAAATGTTCCAGATAGTTGAATAGCATGACGTAAAAGAAAAGAATAGCATTTTTAACAATTATTTGTTGCAGATATGTAGAGAAAGTTATGTGAATGGAACACATCAGATTTTTTTGAAATGTAGTCTTAAATTTCTGTGGACAAGTTTGACTTTTAATTTTGATTTTTTTTTTTTTTTCTTTTCAGGTAAGAGAAAAGCCGAGTGGAATCATTTTACGCCTAGATGGCGCTCGTAAGTCTAGACGTTTATTATATAACAGTGACCAAATTGGTTTATTTTCACTGAAGCAAAAATTGCTTCTTTCAACTTGAATCAGTTCATATATTATTTCGAATATGTGGCCAGTACAAGCTTTCAACATAAACGCAAATATTACCTTCTCTACACGTACTATATACATAGTGTATAGAGAAAGTATTGTATTGCACCCAAAAATTCGATACCGAGATTTCACTGGAAATATGTTTTTGGTCCACCTGAATCCAAAAAAAGCATTTTTGATAAAAAAATCCGCGCGCGCGTGTCTTTGTCTGTGGACAGCATAGCTCAAAAACGAAAAGACCGTTAATACCAAACTTGGCATTTATATTTCGTATCTTCCAAGGTAGCGACACGAAGATTTTCAAGAAAATCCCCCCACACCAAACTACCCTTATGATGGAATTTTTTTAGAAAATTATTATTTTCTTAAAAATGACTAACGATTTTGGCTGAAACATCGTAGCCCGCCTGGGTAGGGTGGTGGTAGCGATCTGCCTCTCATTCAACTGGTCACGAGTTCGAATCTCGCTCAGGGTGAGTTACTCGGATAAGTTTTTTCCGGGGTTTCCCTTATCCTGAGAAGACGAATGTCGAGTAACTTTAAGCTCCATGGACCCCGAGATCATTTGAGCATCATTTCACCAATTTCATTCAATTTCGAATCGACCAACCACGTTAAAGTTAAGAAACAAAAAATGAATAAATAAAACACATTTACCTGACAAATAAAATGTACATCTCGAATTTTTTGGGAATTGCCTCTGAGCACTACTTTATTCGGGATGAATTTTGCGGAATTTTACAAAACTGGTAAACCGTAAGAGATGGAACACAACTGTAGAGCTTGTTAAAACACACAATTTAAGCAACATACATTTGTTTCGTGGCGTTGGCCATTTTTGAGATATTCCTTGTTATTGGTTAAACATTTGAAATACAAACTTTTCTCAGACAGGAAGTGTCTGTTCTACTCCTGGCCAAGCAAAGAAGCAAATTGCAATGACAATCCCATAACGACAGCTTTTAAAACATTTGACAATCACTTTAACATAGCACATTCCTTTGGTTCCCTTCTACTTAAAAGGAACAACATTCTGCTAATGTTTATCTTGATTAGCATTGGGTAGGAAGAAGAATTATTTTTTAAGAATAAAACGGGTACAGAAAGTCATGTGAGTGTAACATATTTGTATGATTTTTTTCTACACGTACTAAGTGCATTGTGTATAGAGAAGGCATTGTATTGCACCCAAAAGTTCGAAACCGAGATTTCACCGGAAATATAATTTTTGGGTTCACCTGAATCCAAAAGAAGCATTTTCAGAAAAAAGTCCGTGTATCTGCATGTGTGTGTGTGTGTGTGTGTGTTTACTGTGGACAGCTTAGCTCAAAAACGAAAAGACTGTAAAATACCAACCTTGGTATTTAAGTTTGATATCTTTAAAGGATACGACACGAACATTTTTAAGAAACTCCTCCCACCCCAACTACCCTTTACATGGAAAAATTTTCGAAAATTTTGATTTTCTAAAAAAATGGCTCTAACAATTTTGATTAAAATATCGTATTTTACACATATACATCTGACAAATAAAATGTATACCTTGAATTTTCTGGGAATAGCCTCTGAAGAGTAGTTTATTCTAGATGAAATTTGCATAACTACTAAACCGTAAGAGATGGACAAAAACTTAACACACAAAAAATATAGAGCACGTTAAAACACACAATTTATGTTTTGTACATTTTCATGGAGTTGATCGTTTTTGAGATATTCCTTATTTTTGGTTTCAGCTTTGAAAAACGTATACTTTTCTCATACAGGAATTAGCCAACTCCTGTCCATACAAACAAAGGAACTTCAGTCACATAGCAACCAGCTATTGACTATCACTTTAACCTATGGTACTCCCTTATTTCGCTCCTACTTACAATAAAGCAAGAAATAAGACTATTTCTGCTAATTTTTCTCGATTAGCATGAAATAAATAAAAGATAAGCTTATTAACAATAATTTGTTACAAAGATATAGAGAAAGTCATGTGAATGGAACACATCAGATTTTTATTACATCCTTTCAATTGCTTGTCTACCAGTGAGGAGTAAAAACAAGCGATAGCTGAAAGTCGACAGGCATTTGTCTGACCACATAGGCGATATCCATTACACGAAAAAGAGGCACAGTCAGTTGTTTTATTGCTTCAGCCGGCACATTCTTCACCAAGATAAATTCATCTCTAACGGTATTTCATTTCAGAATCGCGTTAGGAAACCGTGGACGGTGTAAAGAGATTGCCCTTCTTTTGTTTCCTCTACAGAGCAATTAATTTTACTAATGCTTCGGTTATCGTTGGCCCAAATTTCAAATAATGACCGAAACCATTCGATTTTTTGGTACCGGAGTAGGATGGGGGTGCTTTTGTTTCCTCCCGCTGCACGGAAAATTGAAAAACATAGCTTCAATTTACTCTTCTTCGTGTTTTATTTCATATGAATTGCTTTAAAAAGTTGCAGAACAGTTGATCACAGTTGATGTAGTGAATGCTTCACTAAAATTACAAAGCCGAACTTAAACGAACATTTCCGAGTGTTTTTGTTTTTATACGCGTCTCGATGAAATTCCACACTTCGGCAGAACAGTACATGGGAATTAAAAATAACCTGGTCTTTATTACAAATTGTTTAGTCTTCAAATTAAAAATCGTATGTGTTCCATTTCATTACATTCTCTGTAACAAAATAATATCCAATAGCTAATTCTTCTGCCTAATTCATCCTCTTCAAAATAAACATGCCCCCCTGGGTAGTATGTGGTAGCGTATCTGCCTCATATTCAACAGGTCCTGAGTTCGAATCTTGCTTATGGTGATTTACCCGGATAACGTTTTTTTTTCGGTATCCTGAGAAGACGAATGTCGAGTAACTTTAAGCTCCATGGACCCCGAGATCATTTGAGCATCATTTCACCAATTTCATTCATCGTCCGGTATAACCGACTAGGTTAAAGGACGTTAAGCTAAAAGAAGTAAAATAAAGGTAATTACAATCATAAAAAGTCTGAGGTCTTACATTCACATGACTTTCTCTACATCTCTGCAACAAATTATTGTTAAAAAGCTTATGCTTCTATTTACTTCATGCTGCTCGAGAACAAATTAGCAGAAATATTCTTATTACTTGCTTCCTTGTAACTAGAAGAGAAACAAGGGAGTACCATAGGTTAAAGTGAAAGTCAAAAGCTGGTTGCTATGTGACTGAAGTTCCTTTGTTTGTATGGACAGGAGTTGACAGCATTAGAAGGGTGTGATTTTTAAAGCTGAAAGCAAACACAAGGAATATCTAAAAAACGACCAGCTCCACGAAAAAATGCTTATAACCTAAATGGTGTGTTTGAACGTGCTGTACATATTTTGTGTGGTAAATTTTATTCTATCTCTTACGATTTAGCTGTTATGCAAAATTCCGTAAAATTCATCCAGAATAAAGTAGTCTTTAGAGGCTGTTCCCGGGAAATTCAAGGTATACATTTTATTTTTCTGGCAAACATCTTTAATATATGATATTTTTATCAAAATCGTTAGAGCCATTTTTAATAAAATAAAATTTTTCGAAAGTTTTTTCCATGTAAAGGGTAGTTTGGGGTGGGGGGATTTTTGTAAAAATCTTCGTGTCGCATTCCTAAAAGATACTAAACTTAAATACCAAGTTTAGTATTTTACTGACTTTTCGCTTTTGAGTTATCGTGTTCACAGACACACAGGGACGTTTTTCTGAAAATGCTTTTATTGGATACAGGGAATCCTAAAACATATATTTGCGGTGAAATCTCGATATCGAATTTTTGGGTGCATTACAATACCTTCTCTATACATTATGTACAGATAGAGAAAGTAAACTGTGTTACTGAAATGTAGAGAAAGTGATGTGAATGGAACACATCAGATCCTTCTCCAGGGTTATCCTCAGACATGTGTTGATTTTAATTAAATTTAAACGTCAGTCTGGAAAGTATTTGAGTTTTAATAATGTTATAGAAGTTTTTGATTATTTTATCTTTGTTGCGGATGTAAATCGACGTCAGAGAATATTATTGAGTATCTTTGTCTTGTTCTTTTTGGGGTGGTCATTTATTTTCACACGTGTTTGAGTGCCCATCAAAGGGTGGGGCTGTAGTCCTCTCTCAGGTTACCTCCCTCACATCCATTAGCACACCCCCGGCACCCCACTAGTGCTCTGTAAACGGTCTCATCAAATACATTTAATCTCTGGACTTACCCAGCTTTCGTTACGCACAGTGCAGTTTCAGAGATTAAGGCCTCTTCACACGGAGCCAGATTTTAGCATTGCTTGCGCATTAACGGGCAAAGCACACACAGATCAACAAAAGCTGACCAGTCAATGTTTGTTGGACTCTTCAAGCGTAGCCAGTCCAGAAACAGTTGATTAACGCTCACAAACAAATGAAAGGCTGTAAGGTGTCAGTTTAAATGTTACATTTTGCTTAAGCGAAACTGAAAAGACATTTTATTCATTATGATTAAGTTACCCACATTTAGGAGGTTCTAAGTTTGAATCTCTATTAGAATAAATCACCGGATAATTTTTCACTTTCTCTACACGTACTATGTGCTTATTGTATTGAGATGTTATTATATTCAACCTAAAAATTCGACACCGAGATTTCACCAAAAATATGGGAACCCACTGCATTGAAAAAAAAATTAGAAAAATGTCTCTATGTGTGTCTGTCTATCTGTGTGTGAACAACATAACTCAAAAACTAATAGACCGTTAACTACCAAACTTGTGTAGCGTTATTGAACCCCACGTTTGGAAACCATATGCGGTGTTAATATGGCGTTGACGTTAGATGTTATATGCAGGGTTGCCTCTTACACATTTAAGACGCCTTATGCAATGAGCGCAGATTGGAGTCGTTAACCAGACTCACTACCCTACCTGAGTAGACCCACTTACCTGGTACGGTGAATCTACTACCGGCGAGTTTGCCTCGGTTTCGCTCAGTCGATAATTGACTCACTCGGGCCGGTAAAGTAGGTCAGGAGTGGTCTTATAATAATTAAAAGTTGTATACTTTGCTTGAGTTTATTCCTTCCTAAAAGAAACGAGACAAGCACATTTGCCTTATAATAATGTTCACTTATACACTTGTTACGATTCTAATAACATGGCTAAACACACGTAATATATTAGTACTCGTCACTGACTTTGTGTGAAGTACTCAAGTTCAGCCCGACGAACAACAGCATAAGACAACTTTCACGAACAGGTCAGAGCAGATGAAATAGAACAGAGCTCCCGAGGTGCCCTCTTGGGCTCTTTATATAAAAAAATTACTGTCATGGCGGCCTCCTTCTGATTGGACAGAAAGGGCGCACAATTGACGTCAATGTTACCCAAGAACCAATTTCCTTATCCCAGGATGCACTGTAAACCTCACGTGACAAGTCTAGTACAATGAAGAATTACCATCTTCCATATTTTTCAGTTCACCCCCGACCTAACTCAAGCGTACGTGACTTGACAAAGAGTCCTTTCTGACAAAAGAGCTTCTCATCCCCTTTGACTCTCTTGGCGTTAGGTTTCTTCTCCAGCTGAATTTTCAGTTAACTACATATTTATGCTCTTTTAATTTTACATTGCTAAATAATTAATAACTAATAATATAATAGAGGAGCTAATTAACGGTCTCACTTGGTAATTAAGTTTATTATCTTTCAAAGAAACTACATAAAGATTTTCAACAAAATCCCTCCACTTCAAACTACCCTTTACATGGACAAAATTTTGAAAATATTGTTTTTCTCTAAAATGGCTTTAACAATTTTAATTAAAATACCGTATATTATACATATTTAATTCACAATTAAAATGAAAATCTTCAATTTTCCAGGAATTGCCTATGAAAACATCTTCATTCTTGATGCTATTATATAACTTATAAAACTGGTAAATAGTAAGAGATAGACAAAGAATTACTTCACAAAAATTTAAAAAAACACACACCTTATGACACAAATATTTTTGTTGTAGTGTTAACCATTTCCGAGCTATTTCGCGTTATTGGTTTCAGTTTTAACGGACTTAAACATTTCGTTTTTGCGCTATGCTGCCCACAGGCGCACACACACACACACACGGACATTTTTCTAAAAATGCTTTTTTTTGGATTCAGAGAGTCTCAAAACAAGTATTTCCGGTGAAATCTCGGTATCGAATTTTTGAGAAGATTCCAGACATCCCAAACTTTCCTCTACATGGAAAAATATTGAAAATTTGTATGTTCTCAAAAAATGGCTCTAACGAATTTAATTAAAATACATTAATTTAATTAAAATACCGTACATTAAAGATATTTATATAGCAAATAAAATATAAATATTGAATTTTCTGGGAAGCGCCTCTAAAGACCTCTTTATTCTAAATGGATTTTGCTGAATTTTGCTTGGTAAACCGTAAGAGATAGAAACTTACTAACCAAAAAAATGTAGAACACTTTTAAATACACAATTATGCCATGAATGTTTTTTTCGTGGAATTTACCACTTCTGAGATATTTATAGTTATAGGTTTACATTTAAAAAAAAAATCTCAACCAGGAGAGTTGTAAGCTCCTAACCCTACATAGAAAGATACAAGGCAACCAGTTTAGCCTAATGTATTCCGTTAGTTTCCTTCATATTACAAGGAAGCAATTAATTAAAGAAATCTGATGTGTATTCACATGACTTTCTCTATATCCCTGCAACAAATTTTTCTTAAAAAGCTTATACTTCTACTTACTTTAATTTCAAAAAATTAGCAGAAATAGTCTTTTATTGCTTGCTTCCTTGTAAGTAGAAGCGAAATAAAGGACTACCATAGGTTAAAGTGATAGTCAAAAGCAGGTTGCTGTGTGACTAAAGTTCCTTTGTTTGTATGGACACGATTTGACAAATTCCTGTATGAGAAAAGTATACATTTTTCAAGGCTGAAACTAAAACCAAAGAAAACTTAAAAAACGATGAACTCCACGAAAAAATGTATATAATATAAATTGTGTGTATTAATGTGCTCTACATTTTTTGTGTTGTAAGTTTTTGTACATCTCTTACGGTTTACCAGTTATACAAAATTCCGTGAAATTCATCCAGAATAAAGCAGTCTTCATAGCCTATTCCCGAAAAATTCAAGATATATATTTTATTTTTCAGATAAATATCTTTAATATATGATATTTTAATCAAAATCGTTAGAGCCATTTTTTAGAAAATCAACATTTTTCAAAATTTTTCCATGTGAAGGATAGTTGGGGGTGGGGGATTTTCTTGAAAAAGTTGGTGTTGCATCCAGATACACACATACACTCACACGGACATTTTTCTAAAAGTGCTTTTTTTTTTTTTTTTTTTTTTTTTTTTTTTTTTATTTTTATTCAGGGTGTCCTAAAACATATATTTGCGGTGAAATCTCGTTATCGAATTTTTGGTTGCATTACAATACCTTCTCTATACACTATGTACATAGTACGCGTAGAGAAAGTAAAAGTTCATTAAAGAATTGATAGGGAAGGTTATGTATATGAAACACATCAGATTTGTATAAATTATTGCTCTTTACATTTATACTTAAATAAAAGATAGCACAAATAAACTTAGATGCATTGTTTCCGTGAACACAAAGGCCACCCAGAAAGTGACAGTCGATTTGGCACAACTAAACAACGAAATTTATCAACACAAAACTTTATTTACAAAGCTACACTACCTTACTCTATTTCTCATCATCAAGGTTATTGTCACGTGGTACAGATGTTATACTCTTGCACCGCTAAAGATCTGAGCCAAGATGTCACTCTCACTTTGAGGTCTTCATGGCTGGCAAATCTTTTCTCTGCGGACTATGTACATAGTGCATAGATAAGGTATTGTACTCCACCAAAAAATTCGATACCGAGATTTTACCGGAAATATATGTTTTAGGGTCCCCTGTATCCAGAAAAAAGGTATTTTCAGAAATAGGTCCGTGTGTGTGTGTGTGTTTGTCCGTGTGTCAGTGTGGTCTGTGAACACGATAACTCAAAAACGAAAAGTTGGTAAAATACCAAACTTGGTATTTAAGTTTAGTGGCTTCCAGGGATGCGACACGAAGATTTTGAAAAAAAAAATCTCCCCATCCCAAACTACCCTTTACATGGAACTTTTTTCGAAAATTTTGATTTTCTAAAAAATGGCTCTAACGATTTTGATTAAAATATCGTATATTAAATATATTTACCTGAAAAATAAAATGTATATCTTGAATTTTCTGGGAATAGCCTCTGAAGACTACTTTATTCTGAGTCAATTTTACGGAATTTTGCATAACTGTAAACCGTAAGAGATGGACAAAAACTTACCAGACAACAAATGTAGAGCACTTTAAAACACACAGTTTGTGTTATATACATTTTTTTCGTGGAGTAATTGTTTTTGAGATGTTCCATATTTTTTGTTTCAGCTATAAAAAGCATGCCTTTCTCATACACGACTTTGTGAATTTGTGTCCATACAAACAAAGGCACTTCAGTGACATAGCAGCCAGGTTTTGACTATCTCTTTAACCTATGGCACTCCCTTATTTCGCTTCTACTTACAAGGAAGCAAGTAATAAGACTTCTTCTGCTAATTTGTTTTCGATTAGCAGGAAGTAAATAGAAGTATACGCTTTTTAACAATAATTTATTGCAGGGTTGTAGAGAAAGTCGTGTGAATGGAACACATCAGGTTTTTTAAATTCTTTTATCAACATTTACTTTCAACTCCTCTATAATGGTTGATCTCCAGTCACTGTTTCTTCCTTGATTACTCGTAAAAATGCGTAATTTCCTCACTGAGGATTCGTTCATTGCCATATTTGGCTATAAAATTGGATTGGCTAAACATTTTGTATATTCATACTAATAAATTACTTAGCGGTAGAAAAGTGTAACATAGGCATTGAAAAACTGGTCCCACGTGACAGTAAATACCTTGACAGAATAAAGATTACGTTGAGAATTGGATTAAGGTGGTGGAGATTTGCGTTGATAACTTTCGTTATTGTTTATTTATGTAAAATCATCTTGTCGCTTTCTGGATATCCCTCGGAATTTCATAGTGTTAGCACTTGAGTAGAACTGCCTTCGTGTGAACGGGCCTTAAGCAGCAGGCTTTGCCTTCAATTTCCGGTGCCATGCAATTGATAGGTTTTATAGGGCACGAGGTCCCGGGCAGCTTCTGCGCTGAAAATCGGTATATATGGGGAAGTAAATAGCCCCTTGTGTTTAAATTATAGACGTGGCGGGCAAGTTAACACCGATAGCATCGTATATGTCCTTTAAAAATGTTAATTACATCCTTTCTTTTGTTTCATCTTAATCCTTAAAAATCTGATGTGTTGCATTCACATGACTTTCTCTACATCTCTGAAACTAAGTATTGTAAAAAACCTATGCTTCTATTTACTTCATGCTACTCAAGAAAAAAAAATAGCAGAAATAGTCTTATTACTTGCTTCCTTGTAAGTAGAAGCGAAATAAGAGAGTACCATAGGTTAAAGTGATAGACAAAAGCTGGTTGTTATGTCACTGAAGTTCCTTTGTTTGTATGGACTGGAGATGACAAATCCATGTATCAGAAAAGTATAAGTTTTTCAAAGCTGAATCCAATAACAAGGAATATCTAAAAAAACGATCAACTTTATGAAAATATGTATATAACATAAATTATGTGATTTACGAGATCTACACTTTCTTTGTTGTAAGTTTTTGTCTATGTCTGACGGTTTACCAGTTATGCAAAATGCAGCCAGAATAAAGATGTCTTCAGTGGCTATTCCCAGAGAATTCAAGATATACATTTTATTTGGTATGTAAATATCTTTAATATACGATATTTTAATCAAGATGGTTAGTGCCATTTTTTAAAAAATCAAAATGTACCAAAACTTTTTCATGTAAAGGGTAGTTGGGCTGGGGGGTGGGTTTTCTGGAAAGTCTACGTGTCGTATCCCTAGAAAATGCCAAACCTAAACACCAAGTTTAGTATTTAACGGTCTAATCGTTTTTGAGCTATGCAGTCCACACACTCACACAAACGGACCATTTTCTGAAAATGCCTTTTTTTGGATTTAGGGCGTTCTAAAACATGTATTTCCGGTGAAATCTCGGTATCGAATACACTATGTACACAGTGCCTGTAGAGAAAGTAAGAATGCTTTTTAGGTTGTTGAAACTAAAAGTACGTCTTTTACCAGATGTCAGTACAGTTAAAAGTAGAACATTGTATCACTCAGTGTTGTAAAATTATGAACGAGGATTTGAATGCAATGAACATGGAATCTGCTGATCCAGGCGAAATTATGCAAGCTACACTGCCTGCGTTGTATAGAATGTTGTCAGCACTGATGATAAGCAAGGCAACAACTGAAAATCGAGCGTTAAGATAAAAATAAAACAAATAGCGAGAACTGTTTAAAAAAATCGGATGTATTCCATTCACATGAGTTTCTCTACATGTCGAAACAAATTATTGTTAAAAGCTTAAGCTTCTCTCTACTTCATGCTAATTGAGATTAACATTAGCAGAAATGCTTTCATGTAAGTAGAAGGAAAATGAGGAAATATACTAGGCTAAAGCGATAGAAAAATCTTTTAAAAGCTGGTTGCCATCCGTTTTTATTTTCCTTCTTTTTTTTTTTTCATTTCAAGGAATTGAAAAATTCCCGTATGTGAAACATTTATTTTAAAGCTGATACCAATAACAAAGAATATCTCAAAAGTGATCAACTCCACGAAAAAATGTACATGAGCCATTTTTGAGAAAAACAAATATTTCGAATATTTTTCCATGTAAAGGGTAGTTTGGGGTAAGGGGATTTTCTTGAAAGTCTACGTGTCGTATCCTTGGAAGATACTAAACTTATATACCAAGTTTGGTATTTGAACGACTTTTCGTTTTTGAGTTACCGTGTGCACAGGCACACACACGCGGACCGCGGACCCTTGTTATGAATATACTATTTACGTTCTCTACACGTACTATGTACATAATGTATAGAGAAGGTATTGCACTCCACTCAAAAATTCGATACCGAGATTTCACTGGAAATATGTTTTGGTCCCCCTGAATGCAAAAAATAGCATTTTTGGAGAAAGGTCCGTGTGTGTGCGTGAGTGTGTCTGTGTGTCTGTGGAAAGCATATCGCAAAAACGAAGAAACCGTTGAATACCAAACTTGGTATTTAAGTTTGGTATCTTCCAGAGATGCGACAGGAAGATTGTCGAGAAAATCTGCCCAACGCCATCGAAAATTTTCATTTTCTCAAAAATTGCTTAAACGATTTTGATTAAAATATCGTATATTAAAAATATTTACCTGACAAATAAAATGTATATCTTCAATTTTCTGGGAATAGCCTCTGAAGACTACTTTAATCTGGACGAGTTTTACGGAATTTTACATAACTACTAAATCGTAAGAGATAGACAAAAACTTACAACACAAAAAATGTAGAGCACGTTTAAACACACAATTTACATTATATACATTTTTTTCGTGGAGTTCATCGTTTTTTAGATATTCCTTGTTATTGGTTTCAGCTTTGAAAAACATATACTTTTCTCATACACAAATTTGTCAACTCGTGTCTATACAAACAAAGTAACTTCAGTCACCTAGCAACCAGCTTTTGACTATCACTTTAACGTATGTTACTCCCTTATTTCGCTTCTACTTACAAGGAAGCAAGTAATAGGACTATTTCTGCTATTTTTTCTCGATTAGCATGAAATAAATAGAAGCATAAGCTTTTTAACAATAATTTTTTGCAGAGATGTAGGTAAAATCATGTCAGATTTTTTTCCGTTGCTTGCTGTACAGTTTGGCACGAAATGAGAGGAGGAAGTATTGTAATGCAAAGCCTGCTGGAGCATGACCCACCCTGTGACGAATTAACGTTTAGGAATTCTACACGAGAACGCGCTAGCTTCTTTAACACGACTTTTCCATTTTCCCTTAGCCACTTATTGAGCGTGTGTGTGTGTGTGTGTGTGTGTGTGTGGAGAAAAGTTCAAGTAAGTGAATAATTACCCCGGGAATGTGCTGTGTTAAATGATACCAGTTCACTGAGCCACATTTCCCTGTCTCTGCCTTAAATTGCTCACTGCTTCCTAAAACACGTGAGCACGTGCACCAACGTGAAAATTCTTACGTCCAGAATGTGTTTTATTTCACCAAAAAATTCGATAGCGAAATTTTACTGGGAATACACTTTTTTACGGAGCCTTTTATCCATATAAATCGGATGTGTTCAATTCACATGACTTTCTCGACATCTCTGCAACAAGTTATTGTTAAACAGCTAATGCTTCTATTTACTTCATGCTAATCGAGGACTATGTGACTGAAGTTCCTTTGTTGGTACAAATTTCTGTATGAGAAAAGTATGTTTTTCAAAGCTGAAACTAAGAACAAGGAATATATTAAAAGCGATCAACTCCACGAAAAAAAGCATATAACATAAATTGTGTGTTTTAACGTGCTCTACAATTTTTATGTGGTAAATTGTTGTCCATCTCTTAAGGTTTACCAGTTACACAGAATTCCGTAAAATTTTTCCAGAATAAAGTAATCTTCAGAGACTATTCCCAGAAAATTCAAGATATACATTTTATTTGCCAGGTAAAAATCTTTTATATACGATATTTTAATCAAAACCGTTACACCCATTTTTAAGAAAATAAAACATTTCGAACATTTTTCTATGTAAAGGATAATAGGGGTGGGGGGATTTTCTTGAAAATCTTCGTGTCGCATCCTTGGAAGATACTGAACTTAAATACCTAGTTTAGTTTTTAACGGTGTTTGGTATTTCACGGTCTATTCGTGTTTGAGCTATGCTGACACACAGACAGACACACACACGGATATTTTTTTAAAAATACTTTTATGGATTCAGGGGGTCTCAAAACGTGTATTTCCGGTGAAATCTCGGTATCGAATTTTTGGGTTCAATGCAATACCTTCCCTATACGTACTATGTACATATTGTATTCCACTTAAAAGTTCGATACCGAAATTTCACGGGAAATACATGTTTTAGGTTGCCCTGAAACCAATAAATGCATTTTGGAAAAAGGTCCGTTGTGTGTGTGTGTCTTTGGACAGCATAGCTCAAAAACGAAAGGATCGTTTAATAGCAAACTTGGTATTTAAGTTTGGTATCTTCTTTGGTATAGATTTTCAAGAAAATGTTCCCACCGTCAGCTACTCTTTACATGGAACTTTTTTCGAAAATTTTGATTTTTTTTAAAATGTGCTCATACGGTTTTGTTTAACATTTCGTAAAATACAAATATTTACCTGACAAATAAAATGTACATTTTGACTTTTCTGGGAATATCCTATAAAGAATACTTTATTCTGGTTGAATTTTAAGGAATTTTGCATAACTGCTAAGCCTTAAGGGAAGTACACAATTTTACCACACAAGAAACGTAGAGCACGTTAAAACACAATTTATGTTATATGTTTTTTTTCTTGCAGTTAATCGTTTTTGATATATTTCTTGTTTTGGTTTCTGCTTTAAAAAACTTAAAATCTTTCTCAAACCGGAATTTGTCAACTTCTGTCCATACAAACAAATGAACTTCAGTCACATAGCAACCAGCTTTTGACTATCACTTTAACCTATGCTACTCCCTTATTTCGCTTCTACTTGCAAGGAAGCAAGTAATAAGACTACTTCTGCTAGTTTTTCTCAATTAGCATGAAGTAAATGGAAGCCTAAATGTTTTTAACAACGATTTGTTGCAGAGAAATCAGATATTTTGTATTTATATGTGAAAGCTTCACAGATTTGTTTCCAAAGCCCTGGCCTTTTTCCACGGCCCTCTGAAGTTCGCCACGTTGCTAATGCCTTTATGGTGGCGACGGAAAATCCCTTTCAATATTTGAAAGAAGACAATTCCTTGAAGTTGCTGATTTCATTTCGAAGACTGTTGGCCCCAGGGGGCTTTAGTATCCGGCCCAATTTCCCGGGGAGGTGACGTCAGAATTCAATTTCAAACTTAGACAGTTGTCGGTTACCTTTCTGATCCCCCGGCGTGTCAGGACGCATCTTTGCTCGTCTGACTGACTGACTGCTTATCACATTGCGTCGCTTTTAGGAACGTTCGCCAGGTCTCGAGGTGCTATGGGAGATACAACTAAATCTGCTCCATGATTTATAAGAAATACCCCATTGCGTCCTGAACTAGGCGTATGTCTGATACAACATTGTATTAAATATCTCGTAGTAAGATCAGTAGGTTATACTTGTCAGTGGTACTAGTGGTGCTGTTGGTATAGGTATTGGTATGGGTACAGGTACTGGTATAGGTATTGGTATAGGTATAGGTGTTGGTATTGGTATAGGTATAGATGTTGGTATTGGTATAGGTATAGGTATAGGTATAGGTGTTGGTATTGGTATAGGTATAGGTATTGGTATATGTACTGGTATAGGTATTGGTATAGGTATTGGTATAGTTATAGGTGTTGGTATTGGTATAGGTATAGGTGTTGGTATTGGTATAGATATTGGTATAGCTATAGGTATTGGTATTGGTATGGGTATAGGAATTGGTATTGGTATTGGTATTGGTATAGATATTGGTATTGGTATTGGTATAGATATTGGTATTGGTATAGATATTGGTATTGGTATTGGTATTGGTATAGATATGGGTATTGGTATAGGTATTGGTATTGGTATAGGTATTGGTATTGATATGGATATGGGTATTGGTATAGGTAAAGGTATGGGTATTGGTACGGGTATTGGTATAGCTATTGGTATAGGTATTGGTATAGGTATTGGTATTGGTATAGGTATTGGTATAGGTATTGGAATTGGTATAGGTATTGGTACAGCTATTGGTATTGGTATAGGTATTGGTATTGGAATTGGTATAGGTATTGGTATTGGTATAGGTATTGGTATAGGTATTAGTATAGGTATTGGTATTGGTATATGTATAGGTATGGGTATTGGTATAGGTATAGGTATGGGTATGGGTATTGGTATTGGTATAGGTATTGGTGTTGGTATTGGTATATGTATGGGTATGGGTATTGGTATAGGTATTGGTATTGGTATTGGTATAGGTATAGGTATGGGTATGGGTATTGGTATAGGTATTGGTATTGGTAAAGGTATTGGTATTGGAATTGGTATAGGTATTGGTATGGGTAGTGGTATAGGTATAGGTATGGGTATTGGTACGGGTATTGGTATAGCTATTGGTATAGGTATAGGTATTGGTATTGGTATAGGTATTGGTATAGGTATTGGAATTGGTATAGGTATTGGTATAGCTATTGGTATTGGTATTGGTATAGGTATTGGTATAGGTATTGGAATTGGTATAGGTATTGTTACAGGTATTGGTATAGCTATTGGTATAGGTATTGGTATAGGTATTGGTATAGGTGCTGGTACAGGTATTGGTATAGGTATTGGTATAGCTATTGGTTCAGGTATTGGTGTAGGTATTGGTATTGGTATAGGTATATGTATAGGTATTGGAATTGGTATAGGTATAAATATGGGTATTGGTACGGGTATTGGTATAGGTATTGGTATAGGTATTGGTATAGGTATAGGTATAGGTATGGGTATTGGTACGGGTATTGGTATAGCTATTGGTATAGGTATTGGTATAGGTATTGGTATAGGTATTGGTACGGGTATTGGTATACTATTGGTATAGGTATTGGTATAGGTATTGGTATTGGTATAGCTATTAGTATAGGTATAGGTATGGGTATTGGTATAGGTATAGGTATGGGTATTGGTACGGGTATTGGTATAGCTATTGGTATTGGTATAGGTATTGGTATTTGTATAGGTATGGGTATTGGTACGGGTATTGGTATAGTTATTGGTATAGGTATTGGTATTGGTATAAGTATAGGTATGGGTATTGGTACGGGTATTGGTATAGCTATTGGTATAGGTATTGGAATTGATATAGCTATTGGTATAGGTATTGGTATAGCTATTGGTATAGGTATTGGTATAGGTGCTGGTACAGGTATTGGTATAGCTATTGGTATAGGTATTGGTATAGGTATAGGTATTGGTATAGGTATTGGTATAGGTGCTGGTATTGGTATAGTTGTTGGTATTGGTATGGTATTGGTTTGGTATTGGTAATGGTAAAGCTACGCTTTTCTTGGCTCATGTTTCCAAAAGTTTGATTTTTACTTTCTCTACACGTACTATGCACATAATGTATATAGAAGATATTGTTATGCACCCAAAAATTCGACACTCAGATTTCACCGGAAATATATGTTTTACGGTTCCTTTTATCCAAAATAAGCATTTTCAAAAAAAGGTGCGCGTGTGTATCCGCGTGTTTGTGAACACGATGACTCAAAAACCAAAGGTTTGATAAAATACCAAATTTGGTATTTAAGTTTGGTATCTTGCAAGGATGCGACACGAAGATTTTCAAGACAAACTACCCTTTAAATGGACAAATTTTTGAACATTTTAACTTTCTAAACAATGGCCTTAACGATTTTTATTAAAATGCCGTATATTAGATATCTGCATTCGAATATAATGTATATCTTGAATTTTCTGGGAATAGCATCTGAAGGCCACTTTATTCTGGCCGAATTTTGCTTAGCTGCTAAACCTAGACAGAAACACACTAAAGAAAAAAATATGGATTTTGCCCAAGACAGTTTATGCCGCTTACGTTTTTGTTGTGGATGTAACCGTTTCCGACATATTCGCTGTTATTGGTTTTAATTGTGATGTATTTATACTTTTCTCACAGAGGAAGTGTCCGTTTTTCTTTTGTTCCACTCCTGGCCAAGCAAAGAAGTGATTTGCAATGACAATTGCATAACGGCAGCATTTAAAACATTTGACTATCACTTTAGCATAGCACATTCCTTTAGTTCTCTTCTACTTATAAGGCACTAAGTGATTATCGTGAAGTAAACAGAAGAATAAGCTTTTGATAATTTGTTAGAGAAATGTAGAGAAAGTCATGTGAATGGAACACATCAGACTTTTTAATAGTTAACATGGAGTAGAGAGAAAGATAAGCTTGGGTTAGAACAGCTTTTAGTAGAGATATAAAAACAAACGATAATCGGTCGAGCTGTGTTTCGAAACGATGAATTTCCGATATCAAATATTTGTATCGCGTTTGTTACTGCTCTTATGAGGGTAGAGGAAGTAAAACCTGAACTCGGAGAGTGCTTTTTAAACAGTGGTTTGAATTGTTTGAAACGTTTCATTCCGTTAGAGCGGGAACGCTGTGAAAGCCTGCAAGTAAATTGAACGTATCATTGCGTTGGAATCTCTTTATTCGAATTGTAGCGGTTCCCCTGCGGTGTAGGCAACTTCTTCAGCACTGTAATGCACCGGGACTGTCTATTGATCTCCTGCCTTTGATTTCAGTATTGTGTGGAGACACTAGTGACCTCTGTCGTCGCAATTGTCACGCATGCAACAAAATGTAAACAGCGGACCAGTATTTCAGCGGTTGGGGCTAATAATTCAAAGGACAATGCCGCCCTTTGTGTTGCTCTGGCGGTGAACATTCCGCGTGTGGCATTACATTCCCTGCCTAAAAGTTCAAGGTTAAGTAGCTTTCAGCTTGGTCATTGTTTGGATGGGCACCACCACGAGCTAACACAAATTTCGTAATTAACATCCCAACTACAGCTAACATATCCTCACTTTTGTCAACAATTAAAAAGAATGTACGCTTTTCTATACCGTCTATTGTTTATTAGTTACCATACATTCTATTCTTTCCATTTTTTTACTTTCTCTACACGTACTTTGTATATAGTGCATAGAGAAAGTATTGTATTCCACCCAACAATTCGATACCGAGATTTCACCGGAAATACATATTTTGGGTACCCCTGAATAAAAAAAAAAGCATTTTTGGGAAAAAGGTCCGTGTGTGTCTGTGGACAGCATAGCTCAAAAAACGAAAAAAAAAAAAAAAAAAAAAAGAAAACCCTTAAACACTAATGTTGAAGTTTCTGGGAATAGCCTTTGAAGACTACTTTATTCTGGACGAATTTTACGGAATTTTCATAGATGCTAAACTATAACAGATGGAAAAAAACAGTTTTCTTGATACTTTTGTTACATTGGTGTCAGAAGTGGGATGCCAGGATGCCAGTTTTCTTGCTTGCCTACCGCTCACCAATATATTTTTTGTGTAATCATTTAGAAAGTAATAATTGATACTTTTCTTACAATGGTGTCAGGAGTGGGATGTCAGGATGCCAGTTTTCTTGCTGGCCTATTGCTCTCCAATGTACTTTTTTATGTAATCAGTTTGAAGGTAGTAATTGATACTTTTGTTACAATGGTGTCAGGAGTGGATTTTAGGGTGCTACTTTTGTTGCTAGCCTACCACTTTCCAATATATTTTTTATGTAATCAGTTTGAAAGTAATAGATGAGGCCTTTGTTACAATGGTGTCAGGAGTGGGATTTTAGGACACTGCTTTTCTTGCTAGCCTACCTCTCCTCAATGTAATTTTTTATGTAATCAGTTTGAAGCTAATAATTGAGACTTTTGTAACAATGGTGTCAGGAGTAGGATGTTAGGCTGCCACCATTCCTGCTGGCCTACTGCTCTCCAAAAAACTTTTTGTATGTAATAAATTCAAAGTAATACTTGAGGCTTTGATACAATGGTGTCAGGAGTGGGATTTCAGGATGCTTCTTTTCTTGCTGGAGTACCACTCTCCAATATATATATGTAATGAGTTTGAAAGTAATGACAATTTTGGTGCAATGGTGTCAGAAGTAGGATATCAGGAATCCACTTTTCTTGCATGTCAGTTTTCTTGCTGGCCTACCGCTCTCCAATATGTTTTTTTACGTAATCAGTTAGAGAGTAATAAGTGAGACTTGTGTTACAATGGTGTCAGAAGTGGGATGTCAGGATGCCAGTTTTCTTGCTGACCTACCGCTCTCCAATATGTTTTTTTACGTAATCAGTTAGAGAGTAATAAGTGAGACTTGTGTTACAATGGTGTCAGAAGTGGGATGTCATGATGCCAGTTTTCTTGCTGGCCTACCGCTCTTCAACCCTTTTTATTCTAATCAGTTTCAAATTAAAATACTTTTGTTACAATATCTATGACGTAGTAATGGGATATAGAGTCGTGTTACTGATACACGCTGACTTTTTATATTTCGTGTGCTTTATTTATGAATGTTGAATCTGAAACGGAAATCCTCTTATACCGTATTCAAATCACGGCATGTTATTATACGGGCCGTTGCTTGTCAAGTCGAGCGTGTATTAGTGACATAAACAAAGGAAGATCAGAGGTGATTCCTTCCATTACGTGTTGAACAGCGCGTGAACAAATTGTATAGCATAACTATTTACTCAGTGACCCGGCATATGATCATAACCACCCCAGAGAGGCTTTCTTATCGTTTAGGAGCACAATAATTCCTGATAACGAAAACTAAAAGTCCACGCAACCCTTAGAATATCTCGGATCGTCCCAGTCTAAGATTGCAAGTAAAGCTTCATACCGTTTTTACTTTCTCTACACGTACATAGTGTATGGAGAAGATATTGCATTACACCTAAAAATTTGATACCGAGATTCCACCGGAAATACATGTTTTAGGGTCCCCTGTCTCCAAAGAAACCTGATGTGTTCCATTCACACGACTTTCTCTACAACTTTGCAACAAATTATTGTTATAAAGCTTATGCTTCTATTTACTTCATGCTAATCGAGAAAAAATTAGCAGAAATAGTCTTATTGCTTGCTTCCGTGCAAGTAAAAGCAAAATAAGGGAGTACCATAGGTTAAGTGATAGTCAAAAGCTGGTTGCTATGTGACTGAAGTTCCTTTGTTTGTATACGAGTTGACAAATTCATGTATGAAAAAGATATTTTTCAAAGCTAAAACCAATAACAAGGAATATCTCAAAAACGCTCAACTTCATGAAAAATAATTATATAACATAAATTGTGTGTTTTAGCATGCTCTACATTTTTTGTGTGGTACATTTTTGTCCAAATCTTACGGTTTAGCAGTTATGCAAAATTTCGTAAAATTCATCGAGAATAAAGTACTCTACAGAGGCTATTCCCAGAAAATTCAAGATATACAATTTATTTATCAGGTAAAATACCTTTAATATACGATATTGTAATCAAAATCGTTACAGCCATTTTTAAGAAAATCAACATTTTTTAAAAAAGTTTCATATAAAGGATAGTTTGGGATGGGGTGATTTTTCTCAAAATCTTGTGTCGCATCCCTGGAAGATACTAAACTTCAATAGCAAGTTTGGTATTTTAGTGACTTTTCGTTTTTGTGTTATCGTGTTCACGGACACACACACACACACATACACATACGGTCCTTTTTGTGAAAATGCTTTATTTCGGATACATGGGATCCTAAAACATATATTTCCGGTGAAATTTCGGTATCGAATTTTTGGGTGGAGTGGAATACGTTCTCCATACACTATGTAGATAGTACGTATAAGGAAAGTAAAAATGGTCCTCGTATAACTTATTTAATATTACCATTGGGTATTCTACAATATAACTGCCATCTAAATGATTTTTCTTTCAAATAATAATAATAATAATAATAATAATAATAATAATAATAATATAAAAGCATGACGTTTCAACGAAATACAGCTTAATTATATTGGTTCAGATTTTTGTAGCTTCAATTTGCTCTGTTAAACATTTACATTTGTCAGCAAAATTTTCATTTAATGCGTTTTTTGCAGCACTTGCGTGATGATTCTGTGCGCTCTTTGAATATTTTAATTTATTTTTCTGCTGTGGAGTATTTGAGCCATTGACAAGAGTATCCATTTTAATGGAAAGGGAAGGTTCCACTCTGAGCAAATTGCAGCACGCTTTGCCACAGCCGATGCATGAAATGATCAATCAGTCACGTGACTTTTAACACGCGATTGTTGACATTTCAACAAAATTCCAATGTGCCAAGACTTGCATTTGTTGTAAAAGCTACGAGAGATCATTCAATCAATTTAAATGCTGCACAACTATTTCTAGCTTATTCGCACCATTTGACGTTGGTTTTTGTTTTACAAAACACGACCTAAATGGCTTTCATTTTCGGACTACATAAATAACCGAAAACAAATGAACGTGTCATCGTTTGAATTATTTTCCACACAGTAACTCACTTGGGAGTGGTCTGTAAGGGGGGTGGGGGTGATGAAAGCGTAAAATTATTATTATTTAATTATTTTTCATGTCAATTGTTGCACTTACTAGACTAAAAGCTTCAAATTAAATGTTCAAATTCTATTAAAGTATGAACTATACTAAATATACGCAAACATTGGCAATATATTCTCTTGGTTTACATTTCGCTTTTATTTAGGCAAATACTTTTATTGGAATAATTGTTTTTTCACACAAGTCGTGTGCAGGACAGGAGTTGGATAGGTAGAGTCAGACTGAAAAATTCAATGCCATAGTCAGACTCTACCTATCCAACTCCTGTCCTATACACGGCTAGAGACCAGCAGATCCGTTGTTCAAATCCCTGCTATGGCATTGAATTTTTCAGTCTGACTCTACCTATCCAACTCATGTCCTATACACGGCTAGAGACCAGGAGATCCGTTGTTCAAATCCCGGCTATGGCATTAAATTTTTCAGTCTAACTCTACCTATCCAACCCCTGTCCTATACACGGTTAGAGACCAGGAGATCCGTTGTTCAAATCCCTGCTATGGCATTGAATTTTTCAGTCTGACTCTACCTATCCAACTCCTGTCCTACACACGGCTAGAGACCAGGAGATCCGGGGTTCAAATCCCTGCTATGGCATTGAATTTTTCAGTCTGACTCTACCTATCCAACTCCTGTCCTACACACGGCTAGAGACCAGGAGATCCGTGGTTCAAATCCCGGCCATGGCATTGAATTTTTCAGTCTGACTCCACCTATCCAAATACTTTTATTATTTTTCAGAGCTGATTAAATACATACTTTTAAAAATTATATTCTTAATCAATATTTGTTATACAAGTGGATAAACAGAGTTTATTTATGAGTAGAACCATTTAACCCTTTGTTGCCTGTCGGTACCTTTAAGTTCCGCTTGTTTTAAGTGTAACTATACAAAAAGGTTGCACTCTAGGTTTAATTTCATGTTATACTAACCTCAAACATAAACAACAACAACTAATCAAGACTGTTTTATATTGCAAAAATATATACAATTTTTGCCATAAAATTGCAATGATATTTTAAATAACAAAATAGTAAAACTGGCATAACTACAGTCAAGTGTAACCCCCAAGCATCACACCGATTATTTTACTTGGGCTCTCCCCGTCCTTTACCACAATCACTGTTATTTGAATTTGCAACAGTACATTACCTATCACCTACATTCATGGTCATTTGAACTCCTTTTTAGCAGTGTCTTTGGCAGCATTATGAAAAGTTGTATAGAAGAATTTAAACTTTTAATTGGGAAGAAATAGATTAATAAAGGGTCTACACACATTTTCACCTCTATTATTTTATATAATAATTTTATAGGTTTATTCCCATATATGTTTGCTAGAACTCCAGTTTTAAACTTGAATTTAAGGAAAAACAGCATATGTAATGTACTAATGCAAGTAACTAAGAGTTAAAACGCGACCCGAGTAGATAATAGATGTTTGTGTAATACATTATTTTATCCTACACAATGATAAATCAATATATAATAAATATTCAGTTAATGATTTTACAACACACAGTAATAAATTAAACAAGGCATTGAATTGTGGCGTTCTTATAGTTATAAAATATGGTAGGCTATGTAATTTTGTTTTTATTGCTGCCAGTTTCAAATTGATGAAGTTTACGATGAGAACGTTAATATATCGGTTCCAAATGATATTTTAAAAGAAACAGTTGAGGCTTTATTAGCGTCGACTTCACGAAAATTATACGTAAAACAGTTAAAAGGCTATAGAAAATTTATAGCTATCAAACATTTATTTGTTTACTTTATCCCTCTCGCTACCGGAGCAACGAGTGAATTTTGTTTACTTTATCCCACCCGTTGCGCTAATAAAACTGGCCTACAAAAAAATCTGATGTGTTCCATTCACATCACTTTCTCACTGCAACAAATTATTCCATTTACTTCATCTAATGGAGCAAAAATTAGCAGCAATAGTCCTATTACTTGCTTCCTTGTTAGTAGAAGCGAAATAAGGGGGTACCTGCGACTGAAGTTCCTTTGTAAGGACACGAGTTCACAAAATCCTGTATGAGAAACGCATACGTCTTTATAGCTGAAAAAAAACAAGGAATATCTCAAAAACAATCAAGTCCACGAAAATATATATATATAACTTAAATTGTGTGTTTTAAGGTGCTCTACATTTGTTGTGTGGTAAGTTTTTGTCCATTTCTTACGGTTTAGCAGTTATGCAAAATTCCGTAAAATTGACCCAGAATAAACTACTCTTCAGAGGCTATTCCCAGAAAATTCAAGATATACATTTTATTTGTCAGGTAAATATCTTTAATATACGATACTTTAATTAAAATCGTTAGAGCCATTTTTTAGAAAATCAAAAATTTCGAAAAAAGTTCCATGTAAAGGGTAGTTTGGGGTGGGGGGATTTTTTTCAAAATCTTCGTTTCGCATCCCTGGAAGATACTAAACTTAAATACCCAGTTTGGTATTTTACCGACTTTTCGTTTTTGAGTTATCGTGTTCACAGGCACACGGACACACTGACATACGGACCCACGGACCTTTTTCTGAAAATACTTTTTTTGCATACAGGGGACCCTAAAACATATTTCCGGCGAAATCTCGGTATCGAATTTTTTGGTGGAGTGCAATACCTTCTCTATACACTGTATACATAGTACGTATAGAGAAAGTAAAACAAAATGTTTGAAATTTTCGTGTACTTCATGAGACAATTGTTACTACTTTTGTGTCGAAAAAACCGAATATAACACTGAAAATGTTTTGTAAGCTCCAGTTTCTGTGATACACTCTCGGTTAAGAGAAAAACATACTTTTTGCTAACATCATAGAAAGTGTATTTGATTTTTTACTTTCTCTACACGTACCATACATAGTGTATAGAGAAGGTATTGTAATGCACCCACAAATTCGATACCGGGGTTTCACCGGAAATAAATGTTTTGGGTCCCCCTGAATTCAAAAAAGTATTTTTATGAAAACGTCCGTGTGTATGTGTGTGTGTCTGTCTGTGGACAGCATAGCTCAAAAACGAAAGTATGTTAAAAACCAAACTTGGTATTTAGGTTTGGTGTCTTACAGGGATGCGACATGAAGATTATCAAGGAAATCCCTCTACCGTTACTCCTTTGATTTACTTAAAAATAACTCTAACGATTTTGATTAAAATATCGTATATTACAGATATTTACGTTTCAAATAAAATGTATTTCTTGAATTTTCTGGGAATACCCTTTGAAGACTTCCTTATTCAGGATGAATTTTGCGGAATTTTGTTTAACTGCTAAACTGTAAGAGATAGACAAAAACTTACCACAAAGAACATGTAGAGCAAATTAGGAAACACACAATTTATGTTGTATACATTTTTTTTTTCGTGGAGTTGAATGTTTTTTAGATATTCCTTGTTTTTGATTTCAGCTTTGAAAAGCTTATACTTTTCTCATACAGGAATTTATCAACCCGTATCCATACAAACAAAGGAACTTCAGTCACATATCAACCAGCTTTTGACTATCACTTTAACCTACGGCACTGCCTTATTTCGCTTCTGCTTACAAGGAAGCAAGTAATAAGACCATTTTTGAAATTTTTTTTCTCGATGAGCATGAAGTAAATAGAAGCATAAACTATTTAACAATAATTTGTTGAAGAGATGTAGAGAAAGTCACGCGAACAGAACACATCAGGTTTTTGATTCAGTAAGCTCAAAACGTATACTTAAATTGAAATGTATCAAATTTTGAATGGAATAAAGTACAGCCTCTACTTAATAAATGTAGCAGGGAAAGTATGGTTTAGTTTTGAGATGACCCCACATATATTTTATTTCTCTCTGTATAACATTAATATAGATAAGAAAGGTCATTTACGATATCAAGTCTTTTTCTTTTTTATCATTATTTAAACTGGTTGGTCATATCGGACGATGAATGAAATAGGTGAAGTGATACTCAAACGTTCTCGGGGTCCATGGAGCTTAAAGTTTCTCGACCTTCGTCTTCTCAGGATAAGGGAAAACCCCGCAAAAAATCTTGACTCACCCTAGGCGAGATTAGAACTCACGACCGGTTGAATGTGAGGCAGAAACGCTACCACAACACTACCCAGGTGGGCTTTAAAATCTAAATGGGTAAAGTTGATTTAAAACTGTGACGTTGATTAGAATTACAAGTACGGTCCTATATACACGTACTACGTACATAGTGTATAGAGAAGGTATTGCACTCAACCCAAAAATTCGATACCGAGACGGAAATATATGTTCTTTGGATCCTCTTTAGTCCAAAAGAAGAAAACATTTTTACAAAATGGTCCGTGTGTGTGTGTGTGCGTGTGTGTGCACAGCATAGCTCAAAAGCGAAAAGACTGTTGAATACCAAACGTGGTATCTTCCAGGCATGCGACCCGAAGATTTTCAAGAAAATCTCCCCACCCCCCAAATACTCTTTACATGGAATTTTTGAACATTTTTATTTTGTCACAAATGGCTATAACGATTTTGATTAAAATCGCTTATATTTATTATATTTAACCTCCAAACAAAATGTATATCTTGCAATTTCTGGCAATAGTTTCTGAAGACTACTTCATTCTGGGCGATTTTTACTGAATTTTGCATAACTGGTAAACCATAAGAGATGGACAAAAACGTACAATACAAAAAATGTAGAGCACATTAAAATACACAATTTATGTTTTATACATTTTTTTCGTGGAGTTGATCGCTTTTGAGATATTCCTTGTTTTTGTTTCAGCTTTGAGAAACTTTTACTTTTCTCATACAGTAATTTGTCAACTCCTGTCCATACAAACAAAGGAACTTCAGTCACATAGCAACCAGCTTTTGACTGTCACTTTAACCTATAGTACTCCCTTATTTCGCTTCTACTTACAAGGAAGCGAGTAATAAGACTATTTCTGCTATTTTTTTCGATTAGCATTAAGTAAATAGAACAATAAGCTTTTTAACAATAATTTGTTGCAGAGCTGTAGAGAAAGTCATTTGAATTTTTAACACATTGAAGCCCGGACGTTTCAGTAGTTGAAGTGCCAAAAAACCCAGGGTTTTACACCTACTTTGAGTTAGTATTTACAGTACATCAATCAAATCTACCAAAAAGTATTGAGACAATCTAAAAGTATGGTATTCAAGGATTTCTCAACAAATAAGAAAATAGTCCCAACCTTCCTATTAATATTTTATGTTAAATTTACAACAAGTGTCAAATATGAGTTTGAAAAAAAATTCCGTATAGCTGCTTACTTTCCATTTAGTGAAAGTTCGAAAAGCTCTCTCTCGAAATCGGAATTTTCCAGAGCTTCATTTGTGTACTGAATTTCAGCTTCAGTTCATAGCAATCGAGGAAATTGCAGAATTTTAACATTTAAGAACAAAGAGATCACCACCTTCAAGGAAAAAGGCGCTACTGCCCGAGAGCAACCAATATTACTAACTCTCCTAAATTTCCTAATAGTTGACTAAAGCAAGGACAGATGGCAGCACAAATCAGACAACTAAACGATAACTGGTGCTGTTCCTTGCCGCATAGCCCAAGACCAAGCTACAGTCGTGGAATTGCATTAAAATCGTTAGAAATACCTGCCAGAGCTATTCTCTGGCGTGGGCTCCAATGTGTTAAAAACTCTAATATGTGCCAGTCACATGACTTCCTCTACACCAAATTATTGTTAAAAAGAATATTCTTCTATCTCTTTATGGTAATCGAGATGAACACTATCAGAATTGTCTTAATTACTTGCTTCCTTGTAAGTAGAAGGAAAACAAGGGAAATACACTAGGTGAAAACAATAGTCAAATCTTTTAAAAGTGTGGCTTGCCATGTGGTTGAAATCAGTTTTAAGTATTTGAAATATAAAAAAATAACAAGGAATATATAAGAACTTGTCAATTGCACGAAACAAACTTATAAGACATAAATTAAGTTTTAACGTGATCTACATTTTTGTGTAGTAAGTTTTTGTCTGTTTTACTGTTAACCATTTACCAAAAATTTAGCAAATTTCATTCAGAACAGAAAGGCTATTCCCAGAAAATTCAAGATAGTATTTTAATCAAAATCGTTATACCCATTTTTGAGAAAATCAAACTGTTCTAAAATTTTTCCATGTAAAGGGTAGTTAAGGTGGGTGGATTTTTCTAAACTTAAAGATAGTAAACTTAAATACTAAGTTTGGTATTTTACCGACTTTTCGTTTTTGAGTGTTCACAGACACCCACGGACCTTTTTCTAAACATAATTTTTTTATTCAGGGGACCCTAAAACGTGTTTTTTTTGGTGAAATCTCGGTACCAAATTGTACACACTATGTACATAGTACGCAAAGAGAAAGTAAAGAAATCAAAATGTTTAAAATTGATATAAAACTTAGTTCATTATAATTAACAGTTTCAGAATTTTCTACACTAAAACTTGTATACATAACTTGATTATTCACCTTATTTCAGTAATGAAATGCACAGAATTTGCGGGAATCATCCATCAGAAACAGTTGCCACAAACATTAATACAGAAACACATTTCCAGGCGAAATGAATTAATGTATTTCTAGTATTGCCCCATTTGACGGTTAAATTTAACCGAGAAGAGCACATCAGAATTTCTCATACTTTATCCCTCTATAAAGCCATCTGGGAGTAAACAGGCTTACTATAAGCGACGGCAAGTGGATTAGCTCTAACAATACAGAATGGGGGGGAGGGGGTGCAAGGGCTTGTCGCAAGTTTCTCATTGCTAGGAGTTTGCTTTGGTAATTAGTTAAATACTAAGAGTGAGAGAGAGAGAGAGTTGGTGTCTGCATCAAACACAAGGAGCGCTAGTGTGCAGGAAGTTAGTTCTTCCTCCTCAGGGTTGATTCTCGATATCCGATGTTATGCCACGTTTGATCTGGATCCAAATTTAGCTATCTTCAAACATACCATCACTTTCTGGAGGGAATATCTTTGGGAGCAGGCTGACCGTCGGAATCCGTTCACTCTTGTATGTACGATAAGACCACCTGGGTGTACTCTGTTTGGCTTCAGGATCAAAAGAAAACACCTGAGCTTGCACAGTTTTTTGGCAGCCATCAATATCGGCATGTGGTCTTGAGAAGATACTCGGCTAGGAATTACATTCCATGCAAAATCTGATGTTACCTTCTGTATCGAATATCATCTATTTCTGTCAACGTCATCTATTCGTACTATATATATACTAGCTGACCCGGCGAACTTTGTTCCACCTAAGAGGCAATAAATGAGCAGATTTTGCATTTTATTGAGTTCAATTTTTTTAGGATAATAAATATAAGTACAAGAAATCTGATGTGTACCATTCACATGACTTTCTCTATATTCCTGCAACAAATTATTGTTTAAAAGCTTATGCTTCTATTTGCTTCATGCTAATCTAGAAATATTGGCAGAAATAGTCATATTACTTTCTTCCTTGTAAGTAAAAAGAAAATAAGGGAGTGCCATAGGTTAAAGCGATAGTCAAAAGCTGGTTTTATGTGACTGAAGGTCCTTTGTTTGTATGGACATGAGTTGACAAATTCTGTATGAGAAAAGTTAAGATTTTTCACACTGAAAACAAAAGCAAGGAATATCTCAAAAACGATCAACTCCAAGAAAAAAATGTATACAAAATAAATTGTGTGATTTAATGTGCTCTACATTTTTTGTGTGGTAAGTTTTTGTCTACCTCTTACGGTTTAGCAGTTATTCAAAATTCAGTAAAATTCATCCAGAATAAACTACACTTCAGAGGCTATTCCCAGAAAATTCAAAATATAAATTTTGTTTGTCGGGTAAATATCTTTAATATACGATATTTTAATCAAAATCGTTAGAGCCATTTTTTAGAAAATCAAAATTTTCGAAAAAAGTTCCAAGTAAAGGATAGTTTGGAGTGGGGGGGATTTTTCTCAAAATCTTCGTGTCGCATCCCTGGAAGATACTAAACTTAAATACCAAGTTTGGTATTTTACCGACTTTTCGTTTTTAAGTTATCGTATTCACAGTCACACGGACACACACCTTTTTTCTGAAAATACTTTTTTTAGATAAAGGTGACCCTAAAACATATATTTCCGGTAAAATCTCGGTATCGAATTTTTTGGTGGAGTGCAATACCTTCTCTATACACCACGTACATAGTGCGTATGGAGAAAGTAAAAATGAAGTATTTTAATGATTATTTATTGGCCGTGGTGCATGAGATGCACCTTGTGATAGACGACATTTCTTGTTTTATTATCAGGCGCAAGAACAAATAACGCAGATGGTCTTCCGACCCGTGAACATGCCACATATAATTGACCATGGGAAAAACATGGATTTTCTAGATTCAGACTACAAACTTTCAAGGATTGACCTAGTGATTTGTCATGGCGAATGCAAGACGGATCGGAAATTGAAGTCGTTTAAACTAAAACGGCAAATCGGTTGGGATCCTCGGAATGAGAACTTCCTCACCTTGGAATTTTCCTTTGTCACATTGTTCATCAATTTACTTGGCACCAAACGCGTTCCGTTTTGGTTGGTTTATGTTTCGAAGCATGATTGCCACGGAGCCAACCTTTAGTCGTAAAGTAAGCCAGGCACATCCAAGCAGTTTAAAAATTCAACTGGGTAGTTGGTGGCTTCATCTTCATTTGTGTAGAATGGAGTGTATCAATGATCTCATTCTGAATTATGTGGTTTAAGTCATTTACATCTTTATTCTTGCTCGCTCACTCAACCATTCATTATTTTTGTGGTTGGTAATAGTGTTTGTTGATGAGCTCATCTTTCGATGAGACAGAAATTCTGAGGAGATAAAATCAATCCGCTCGATTCGTCGACCATTGCAATTGGTCAGAGATGTATCGTACAGCAATGCAATGTTCCTCAGTTCGCATGAAGTAAATAGAAGCATAAGCTTTTTAACAACACTGTTTTGCAGAGATGTAGAGAAAGTCATGTGAATGGAACACATATTTTTATTATTTCCGAGGATACATTTGTCTATAGGATAGGATAAAATAGTTTACATTACAAGTTTGTGGTGCACCCTGTAGACCCATAAGCAAAACGAGCTGTGTTGTACTGAATTCCACTTAGCTTGAATTGTTAAATAAAATAAAAGCAGGTTTGAGGTTTTATTTGACAAAAGAAAGCTTAATAAAAATGCAATCAGCGCGCCATGTAAAATGCAATACGTGGACACAGATGCGGCCTTGTTTTGTTCACAGTCGGTAACAAAAACACATCGGGCTGGTTTATAACGTGAACAGACTGTACTAATTTAGGTTGAGTCAACAGTGGCGGCTCGTGCTGGGTAGAAACCGCGGATAATTACATCGAGAGCCCCGTCTGGAAACACCTCCAAGTGTACAACATTAGACCTAGCAAATCAATTACATGCTCCAATCACATGACTTTCTCTACACCTCTGCAACAAACTATTCTATCCACTTCATGCTAATCGAGAAAAATTATCAGAAATAGTCTTATTTCTTGCTTTATTGTAAGTAGAAGCGAAATAAGGGAGTAACATAGGTTAAAGTGATAGTCAAAAGCTGGCTGCTATGTGACTGAACTTCCTTTGTTAGTATGCACAGGCGTTGACAAATTCCTATGTGAGAAAGATATACGTTTTTCAAAGCAGAAACTAAAAATAAGGAAAGTCTCAAAAACGATGAGCTCCATGAATAAAATGTATATAACATAAAATGTGAGTTTTAACGTGCTCTACACTTTTTGTGTTGTCAGTTTTTGTCCATCTCTTACAGTTTAGTAGTTATTCAAAATTATGTAAAGCTCATCCAAAATAAAGTACTCTTCAGAGGCTATTCCTAGAAAATTCAAGATATACAAAAAAAAAAAAAAAGTTGATAAAATCAAAATCGTTAAAGTAATTTTTGAGAAAATCAAAACTTTTTAAAACGTTCCATGTAAAGGCTAGTTGGAGTGGGGGAATTTTTCTTAAAATCTTCGTGTCGCATCCCTGGAAGATACTAAACTTAAATACCAAGTTTGGTATTTTACCGACTTTTCGTTTCTGAGTTGTGTTCGCTGGCACACGGACACACAAACACACACACACACACACATTTTCCGAAAATTCTTTTTTTAGATAAAGGGGGCCCTAAAACATATATTTCCGGTGAATTCTCGGTATCGAATTTTGGGTGGAGTGCAATACCTTCTCTATACACTATGTATATAGTTCGTATAGAGAAAGTAAAAATAACAGAAATAGTCTTATTACTTGCTTCCTTGTAAGTAGAAGGGAAATAAGGGAGTACCATAGGTTAAAGTGACAGTCAAAAGCTGGTTGCTGTGTGACTGAAGTTCCTCTGTTTGTATGGACAGGAGTTGGCAAATTCCTGAATGAGAAAAGTATAAGTTTCTTAAAGCTGAAGGTAATAAAAATTACCAGCTCTAAAAAAATGTATATTACATAAATGGTGCGTTTTAAAGAATCTAGAATTTCTATTAAGTAAGCTTTTGTCTATCTCTTACGGTTCAGCATTTATACAAAGTTCCGCAAAATTTATCCAGAATAAAATTCACTATTCCGAGAAAATTCAAGATATACATTTTATACGTAATGCAAATATCTTTAATATACGCTATTTTGATCAAAATCGTTAGAGCCAATTTTAAGAAAATCAAAATGTTCGAAAAAAGTTCCATGTAAAGGGTAGTTGGGGGTGGGGGGGTTTCTCAAAATCTTCGTGTCGCATCCCTGGAAGATACTAGGCTTAAATACCAAGTTTGGTATTTTAGGAACTTTTCGTTTTTGAGTTATGCTGTCCACAGACACACGCAACACACACATTCACATAGCAACGAGCTTTTGACTATCACTTTAGCCTATGGTACTCCCTTATTTCGCTTCTACTTACAAGAAAGCAAGTAATAAGATTATTTCTGCTAATTTTTCTCGATTATATAAATAGAAGCCGAAGCATTTTAACAATAATTTGTTGCAGAGATGTAGAGAAAGTCATGTGAATGGAACACATCAGATTTTTTTTTCGTTTTCGACATATTTCTTGTTATTAGCTTCGGGTTTAAAACATTTCTCATGCTGGAAACTTATGGCGACGCAAAGAAACGGATATCAACCACATTTTACTGTCGCTTTAGTCTAGTGTATTGGCTTCTACTTGCAAGGAAGCAAGCAATAAGATGCTTTCTGCTTTTGTTTTTCCCGATTAGCATGAAGTAGATATAAGAATAACAATGCTTTGTTACAGAATTGCGTGAAGGTGTGTTTTAATGAAGGAAGTGCTGGTTGCCATGGCAACGCAGGATGCTGGCGGTTCAGAAAGAGTTAGGGTGTGGCAGATGGAGGTGATTGAAGTTCTATCGGACAGTAAAAGCACAGCCTATCGATTCAGCCCTCCACCCTCACTCTGATCTGCGGGGGGGGGGGGTGTATCTACACACTCTCTGGAAAATGGGCTCACAACTTTACGTCCCGCTCTGCCCCCACATTCATGCAAATGAACTGTCAAGTAACATAGGCTTACGTCCTCGTGACCAAGAAATACACGACGCTCAAATGTTTGAAAAATGTTCCTTACAGCGACTCTTATATACAAGCTTGTAGGTTATGGTAAAAATGTTCGTTTTTGGATGTTTGGGGCACAAAACTCACCATACTTTAAAGTACATATTTGATTATTTGAAATCTCGGTTGGTCCACAGAGCACTTCTCGAGAACTCTTTACTCTCAAGGTGTTAATGTCGAGGAATTTCATAAGAAAGGAAAACATTCTCTCTTGAAAAATCTTCATATTTATCTTCTCTACACGCACAATGTACATAGTGTGTAGAGAAGGTATTGTATTGCATCCGAAAAGTCGGAACCGAGATTTCACCGGAAATGTTTTCAGCCCCACTGAATCCCCAAAAAAAAATTTTAGAAAAATGTGTGTGTGTGTGGACAGCATAACTCAAAAAGGAAAAGTCAGTAAAATACCAAACTTGGTATCTTTTAAGGGTGCATCACGAAGATTTTCAGGAAAATCCCCCCCCCCACCTCTAAACTACCCTTCACATGGAAAAATGTAGATGTTGAATTCTCTGGGAATAGCCTCTGAAGACTACTTTATTCTGAGTGAATTTTACGGAATATTCTATAATTTTTGAACCGTAAGAGATTTACCACACAAAAAATGTAGAGCACGTTAAAACACGCAGTTTATGTTATATACATTTTCTTCCTGAAGTTGATCGTTTTTGAGATATTTCTTGTTTTTGGTTTGAGCTTTGAAAAACTTATACTTTTCTCATACAGGAATTGATCAAACTCCTGTCCATACAAACAAAGGAACTTCCGTCACATAGCAACCAGCTTTTGGCTTTCACTTTAACCTATGGTACTCCCTTATTTCGTATCTGCTTACAAGGAAGCAAGTAATAAGACTATTTCTGCTAGTCTATTTTTTCTCGATTAGCTGAAGTAAATAGAATCATAAGCTTTTTAAAAATGATTTGATGTACTGAAATTCATGTGAATGGAGAACACATGGGATTTTTTCATATAACTTTTCTTTTTTTTTTTTTTTTTTTCCATAATGATTTTTTAAAAATAAAGTTTTTCAGATAATAGCAGGAGAAGTGCAGACATTCCACAAAATTTTCATGAAAGTTCATTAAGTTCTTGCTGATGTGTAAAGGGTAATTTTAACAAATTGTAAAACCTTACAACCATTTCTAATGCCGAATTGGCAGTTAATATCTTTAAAATTGTTATCTATCCTACATTTCTACGTTTAATCTCAGCTTGGTAGTAAAATAATTATAAAAATCTGATGTGTTCCATTCACATTACTCTCTCTACATCTCTGCAACAAGTTATTGTTAAAAGGCTTATGCTTCTATTTACTTCACGCTAATAGAGAAACAAATTAGCAGAAATTGTCTTATTAATTGCTTCCTTGTAAGTAGAACGGAAATAAGGGAGTACCGTAGACTAAAGGGATAATCAAAAGCTGGTTACTATGTGATTGAAGTTTCTTTGTTTGTGTGGACAGGAGTTTGATCAATTCCTGTATGAGAAAAATATGTTTTTCAAAGCTGAAACCAAAAACAAGGAATATCTAAAAAAACTATCATCTCCACGTAAAAAAGGCACATAACATGAATTGTGTGTTTTAATGTGCTCTACATTTTTTGAGTGCTAAGTTTTTGTCCATCTCTTACGGTTTACCAGTTATGCAAAATTCCATAAAATTCATCCAGAATAAAGTAGTCTTCAGAGGCTATTCCTAGAAAATTCAAGATATACATTTTATTTGGCAAGTAAATGTCTTAAATATAACAGATTTTCATCAAAATCGTTAGAGCCATTTTAATAAAATCCACATTTTTGTAATTTTTGGCATCTAAAGATTAGTTTAGGGTGGGGAGATTTTGTTGAAAGTCTTCGTGTCGCATCCTTGATAGATACCAAACTTAAATACCAACTATTCGTTTTTGAGTTATCGTGTTCACAGACACATGGAGCTTTTTCTAAAATCGCTTATTTTGGATGCAGGGAACCCTAAAACATATATTTCTGATAAAATCTCTGTATCGAATTTTTGGGTGGAGTGCAATACCTTTCTCTATACATTATGTACATAGTACGAGTAGAGAAAGTAAAAGTGTCGGATGTTCTATTGTTTCTAGTGCAGGAAACAGTGAAATGAACATAAACCAGATGCACAGAGTCCATTTCTAACGTTCTGATCCACAAAAAACGTTCGCTCTCTACAAGAAATAGTGTTGTTATATGCGTGAAAAATTACAGCTGCACACAATGTTATATAAATCTGGCAACAATGGTGCGACCTAGGGCGAACTTCTTTCTCTACCCCTTTAGTGGGGATGATAACAGGCAACCAGCTTTTAATTAAAAAAAAAAAAAAAAAGCTGCTCAGGTTATTTGAAGTGGTTTCCATGGCAATTATTTTCTTTGATGCTTCAAAGTTACTAGCATGTTTCCAGGCGGTGTTGGTGTGATGGGAAGGAGGGGCAGAGGGAGGGGGAGAGAATTGCGTTGTGCTTCTCTCTTGTATTTAACAGACTCTATGCAAACCGTGAAACAATACACTATCAACATGAAGATACATCTGCATAGATATCATGTGGCCTGCTTATCATCTTAACGACAGACAACAGAACTGTTATATTCTATAAACATCTGATGTGTTCCAGTCATATGACTTTCTCTACATCTCTGTTACAAATTATTGCTAAAAAGCTTATTTTTCTCTCTACTTCATGCTAATCGGAATAGATATTAGCAAAATTTTTCATTATTATCTGGTTCCTTGCACATAGAAGGGAAAAAAAGTCTAATGTGTTCGATTCATATGACTTTCTCTACATCTCTGTTACAAATTATTGCTAAAAAGACAATTTTTCTATCTAACTCATGCTAATCGAGAAAAAAATTAGCAGAAATAGTCCATATTATTAAGTTCCTTGTAAATCGAAGAAATAAATCTAACGTGTTCCATCCATATAACATTGTCTACATCTCTATAACAAATTATTGTTAAAAAGCTTATAATTCTATTTACTTCATGCTAATCGAGAAAAAAGAAATTAGCAGAAATAGTCTTATTACTTGCTTCCTTGTAAGTAGAAGTGAAATAAGGGAGTACCATAGGTTAAAGTGATAGTCAGAAGCTGGTTGCTATGTGACTGAAGTTCCTTTGTGTGTATAGACAGGAGTTGACAAATTCCTGTATAAGAAAAGTATAAGTTTTTCAAAGTGAAACTAAAAACAAGGAATATATTAAAAACGATCAACTCCACGAAAAAAGTGTATATAGCATAAACTGTGTGTTTTAATGTGCTCTTCATTTGTTGTGAGGTAAGTTTTTGTCCATCTCTTACGGTTTAGCAGTTATGCTAAATTCCGTAAAATTCCTCCAGAATAAAGTAGTCTTCAGAGGCTATTCCCAGAAAATTCAAAATATACATTTTATCTTAAATATACGGGATTTTAATTAAAAGCATTGGAACCATTTTTAAGAAAATCAAAATTTTAGATTTTTTCCATGTATAGTATAGTTTGGTGTGGGGGGATTTTCTTGAAAATCTTCGTGTCGCATCCTTGGATGATACCAAACTTAAATACTAAGTTTGGCTTTTAACGGTATTTTCATTTTTGAGCTATGCTGCCCACAGACACACACATGGATATTTTTCTAAAAATGCATTTTTTGGAACCAGGGGGTCTCAAAACAATATTTGCGGTGAAATCTCGGTATTGAATTTTTGGGTGGAATAAAATACCTTCTCTGTATACAATGTAGATGGTACGTATAGAGAAAGTAAAAATCTGATGTGTTCCATGCACATGACTATCCCTGCAACAAATTATTAATAAAAAGTTTATGCTTATATTTACTTCATTCTAATCGATAAAAAATTAGCAAAATAATCTTATTACTTACTTCCTTGTAAGTAGAAGGGAAATAAGGGAGTAACATAGGTTAAAGTGATAGCCAAAAGCTGGTTGCCATGTGACTGAAGTTCCTTTGTTTGTATGGGCAGGAGTTGACAAATTCCTGTATCTGAAAAGTTTGTTTTTCAAACCTGAAACGGGCCGCGCCTTGGCCGAGTGGTTAGACCCCTTGCCTCTCACCTAGACCCGGGTTCGATCCCAAGTGACCGCATGTGAGATTTGTGGTGGACAAAGCGGCGCTTGGGCGGTTTTCTCCGGGTTCTCCGGTTTCTCCCACCATCGCATTCCACTGGTGCTCCATCTTCACTTATGTATCATCAGTGTATAAGTGGTTAAAGCGGCGTTAAACACAAAAAAAAAACGTGAAACAAAAAACAAGGAATACAACATAAATTGTGTGTTTTTAAGTGCTCTACATTTTTTCTGTAGTAAGTTTTTGTCCATCTCTTACGGTTTAGCAGTTGTGCAAATTTCCGGAAAATTTATCCAGAATAAAGTGGTCTTCAGAGGCTATTCCAAGAAAATTCAAAATATACATTTTATTTGTCAGATAAATATCTTTAATATACGATATTTTAATGACAATCTTAAACCATTTTTTAGAAAATCAAACTTTCTGAAAAAAGGTTCATGTAAAGGGTAGTTTGGGGTGGGGGGATTTTTCTCAACATCTTCGTGTCATCTCTGGAAGATACTAAACTTAAAAACCAAGATTGGTATTTTACCGACTGTTTGTTTTTGAGTTATCGTGTTCACAGACACACATAAACGGACGTTTTTCTGTAAATACTTTCTTTGGATACAGGGGACCGTATAACATATGTTTCCGGTGAAATCTGGGTATCGAATTTTTTGGTGGGGTGCAATACTTTCTCTATACACTATGTACATAGTACGTGTAGAGAAAGTAAAATTGTATAAAAAGTTTATCTGCATTTACGTTAATTTGTTACGTTAAGAATTTAAAAAGATAATATATTACTTTTGTGTAATCCACACAGTCAGAAGGCCGATAATATGACGTCATAAGAAATGAAGGGAGCTAAATATTAAAGAAAACGCCAAAGCTAGAAAGTCCCGCAGGGAGCCGGTTTTATTTTAGAGCTAGTGTTATATACGTGCGTACCAGGAAACTTGGTGACACTTTTCATAAGTTGGCTGCCTGAGTGCACCGCAATTGCCCCGATGTCGCTTGTAACACAGAGTGTCTTGTATTGCGAACACTGTGGTTTATGAACTTTGGGGCTTTGGGGGGGGGGGGTTAACACCAAGTTGCCAGAAGAGCTTCTTGCTAAGACATTAGAGAGGCGCTTTCGGGTCTTGATACAACTAGCACAGAAACAATCTGATGTGCTCCGCTCACATGACTTTCTCTACCTGTTCTACTTACGAAGCATTATTCTTCTTTCTCCTTCATGATAAACATTAGCGAAATGTTCTTATTACTTAGTTCTTTGTGAGTGACAGGAATTGTATTAGACTAAAGCGATAGGCAATTCTTTTAAAAACTGGAACAATAGAAGTTCGGCTCGCTTTGCATTGCCAGCGGTAAAACTAGAGAGATAAAAAAAAATCTGACGTGTACCATTCACATGACTTTCTCTATATCCCTGCAACAAATTGTTCTTAAGAAGCTTATGCTTCTATTTACTTCATGCTAATCTAGAAAAATTAGCAGAAATAGTTTTATTTCCTTCTTCCTTGTAAGTAGAAAGGAAATAAGGGAGTAGCATAGGTTAAAGCGATAGTCAAAAACTGGTTACTATGTGACTGAAGTTCTTTTGTTTGTATGGGCATGAGTTGAAAATTTCTGTATGAGAAAATTTAAGATTTTCGACCCTGAAAACAAAAACAAGGAATATCTAAAAAACAATCAACTCCAAGAAAAAAATGTGTACAACATAAATTGTGCGTTTTAATGTACTCTACATTTTTTGTGGTAAGTTTTGGTCTATTTCTTACGGTTTAGCAGTTATACAAAATTCCGGAAAATTCACTTAGAATAAAGTAGTCTTCAGAAAATTCAAAATATACATTTTATTTGTCCGGTAAATATCTTATATATACGATATTTTAATCTAAATCGTTAGAGCCATTTTTTAGAAAATAAAATTTTCGATAAAAGTTCCATGTGAAGGGTAGTTTGTGGTGGGGGGATTTTTCTCAAAGTCTTCGTGTCGCATCCCTGGAAGATTCTTAACTTAAATACCAAGTTTGGTATTTTACCGACTTTTCGTTTTTGAGTTATCGTGTTCACAGACACATGGACACACACGCGGACCTTTTTCAGAAAATACTTTTTTTAGATAAAGGGGAACCTAAAACATATATTTCCGGTGAAATCTCGGTATCGAATTTTTGGTGGTGTGCAATACCTTCTCTATATACTATATACACAGTACGTGTAGAGAAAGTAAAAAGGAACTTCCTGTTTGAGAAAAGTTAACTCAATTATCTCGAAAACGGTTATCTTTATTTCTTACAGTTTATCAATTATGGAAATTTTCACTACTCTTTGTTTGTATTCAAGTACATTTGTTGATTTTGTTTTGTATTTGTTAATAATCATGAAAATATGCTATTTGATATAGATTCTATTAATTTATGGAATTAAATACGATATAGTTAAACAGATATGTTCCATTCATATGACTTTCTCTAGATGTTCTTCTTACGAAGGATTATTTTTACTCTCTCTTGCCGCATATGTACAATGTACATAGGGATAGAGAAGTATTGTATTCACCCAAAAATTCGATACCGAGATTTCACCGGAAATACATGTTTTAGAAACCTCTGTATCCAAAAAAAAGCATTTTCGCATTTTCGCATTTTCGTGTGTGTGTCCGTGTGTCTGTGAACACAATACCTCAAAAACGAAAAGTAGCTAAAATACCAAACTTGGCATTTAAGTTTAGTATCTTCTAGGGATGCGACACGAAGATTTTGAAAAAAATCCCCCCCATTCCAAACCAGCCTTTACATTGAACTTTTTTCGAAAATTTTGATTTTCTTAAAAATGGCTTTAACGATTTTGATGCAAATATTATATATTAAAGATATTTACCTAACAAATAAAATGTATATCTTGAATTTTCTGGGAATAGCTTCTGAACACCTGTTTATTCTGGATGAATTTTGCTTAATTTAGCATAAGTAGTAAACCGTAAGAGATAGACGAAAACTTACTATACAAAAAATGTAGTTTTTGTTAAAATACACAAGTTATGCCATATGCATTGTTCTCGTGGAGCTTACCGTTTTCGAGGTATTCATTGTTATTAGTTTCAGTTGTGAAGTACTTATACTTTTCTCAGACGGGAGTGTGCGGTTTTCTTTTGTTCTACTCCTGGCCAAGAAAAGAAGCGATTTGTAATGACAATCGCATAACGACAGCTTTTAAAACATTTGACTACTGATTTAGCCTAGTGTATTCCCTTATTTTCTTCCTACTTATACGGAACCAAGTAATAAGAACATTGTGCTAATGAGTACCTCGATTAGCAAGGTTCAGAGAGAAGAAGAATCTTATGTATGAAGTTTGTAGAACGGCTAGAGAAAGTCATGTGAGTGCAACACATCAGTTTTTTTATCTACAGGATGTTAATCAAGATAAATGGCAGGAACTGTCTTATTGCTTGCTTCCTTGTAAGCAAAAGGTAAATAAGGGAATGCATTTGGCTAAAGAGGGACTCAACTCTATTAAAAGCAGATCGGAATGTGAATCAATATAAGTTCAGTTCGCTTTGCATGGCTAGCAGTAAAACTAGAAAGGCAAAACGAAAGGAGTTTAAAATTGAAACCAATATAAAGGAATATCTCGATACTCTCCAAAAAAATCTATTGTGGTACACTCCCATGACTTTCTCTACCTGTTCCACACAAACTTCTTACAAAACTTTCTACACAATACTATTTGAGATAAACATTAGCAGAATGTTCTTATTACTTAGTTCCTTATAAGTAGAAGGAAACTAAAGGAATATGCCATGTTAAAGTGATAGTCAAATGTTTTAAAAGCCGTTCTCAGAGATTGTTCCCAGAAAATTCAAGATATACATTTTATTAGGGATGTAAATATCTTTAATATCCGGGATTTTAATCGAATTCGTTGCAGCCATTTTTAAAAAAATTTGATGCGTTACATTCACATGACTTTCTCTACATCTCTGTAACAAATTATTGTTAAAAACCTTAACTTCTATTTACTTCATGCTAATCGAGAAAAAATTATCAGAAATAGTCTTATTACTTGCTTTCTTGTAAGTAGAAGCAAATAAGGGAGTCCCATAGGTTAAAGTGATAGTCAAATCTGGTTGCTATGTGACTGAAGTTCGTTTGTTTGTTTAGACAGAAGTTGATAAATTCCTGTATGAGAAAATTTAATGTGCTCTACATTTTCTGTGTGATAAGTTGTGGGGTGGGGAGGTTTTCTTGAAATCCTTGGAAGATACCAAACTTAAATCCCAAGTTTGGTTTCTAACGGTCTTTTCAATGTTGAGCTATGCTACCCACAGACATACACAGAGACAGACGGACAGACACACCCGAACATTTCTGTAAAAAAGAAATTTTTTTGAATACAGGGTGTCTCAAAATATATCCTCAAAATATATATTTTCGGTGAAATCTCGGTATCGAATTTTTGGGTGCAATACAATATCTTCCTTTATACCATGTACAAAGTGTGTAGAGAAAGTAAAAAGTTGATTTTTCATGACATTTCAGACATTGCACACCCTTAACACCAATAAAGGGTGGTCATATTTAAAGAGACAAGAATTATATTAATGTAACCTGAAATTATAGCAGTGTTTTTATTTTAAATGACATTTTCTAATTTGTAGAGAAGATATTGGTTTCCAATAAAAATTTTAATATCGAGATTTCAACAGAAATATATGTTTGGAGGACCCCTGAAACCAAAAACAATTTTCCGAAAAATAACCACGTTTGTGCGTTTGCGTGTGTCTGTAACTCAAAAATGAAAAGTCAGAATAATATAAACTGGGTATTTAAGTTTGGTATCTTCCAAGGATGCGACACGAGGATTTTCAAGAAAATCCCCCCACACTCAACTATCCCTCACATGGAACTTCTTTCGAAAGTGTATTCCGTTATTTCCCTTCTATTTATAAGGAACTAAGTAATAAGACGGTTTCTGCTACTGTTTTATCTCGATTAGTATCTAGAATATAGAAGAATAATGTTACTAATAATAATTTGTTACAGAGATATAGAGAAATTCGTTTGAATGAAACACACGTTAAGTTTTATGACAGTTCGCCACTGCGCCTGGAGACAAAGAAAACGTCGCTGTGTAAATCCAGCTCTAGAGCAAGTATTGGTAAATTCCACTTGCTTCATTACTTGAACAGCGGAACGACACTCTGTAAATTTAGTGCAGGGTCCCGTACCCATTATCAATTCAAATAGTTGTTGCCTGAAATTCAAATGAGCCCCTAAATCCTTTACTAGACTCAGCGCCATGGTGTGGAACACGATACTTTTATCGTAATTGGAAAATTATCTTTTGTGATAACATTCTTAGGATAGTTTTATTTAAAAGCAACTTTTTAAATTCAATATAAGAGGCCATGATACGAGAAAATATAATGCACACAGAATTGCCTTTTTAGAGATTCTATTTCAAAAATCTGATGTGTTCCATTCACATGATTTTCTCTGCATCTCTGCAACAAATTATTGTTAAAGCTTTGTGCTTCTATTTACTTCATGCTAATCGAATAAAATTAGCAAAAATAGTCTGTTTGCTAATTGACTGAAGTTCCTTTGTTTGTATGGACACGAGTTGACAAATTCCTGTATGAGAAAAGTTTTACAAAGCTGAAACCAAAAACAAGGAATATCTAAAAAACGATCAACTTCATGAAAAAAATGTATATAACATATATTATGTGTTTTAACGTGCTCTACATTTTTTGCCGATAAGTTTTTTTCTATCTCTTACGGTTTAGCAGTTATACAAAATTCCGTAAAATTCATCCAGAATAAAGTAGTGTTCAGAGGCTGTTCCCAGAAAAATCAAAATATGCATTTTATTTGGCAGGTAAATATTCTTAATATATGACATTTTAATCAAAATCGTTAGAACCACTTTTAAGAAAATTAAAATGATCGAACGTTTTTCCATATGAAGGAAAGTTGAGGGTGTTGGGATTTTCTTGAAAATCTTCGTGTCGCATCCTTGGAAGATACTGAACTTAAAACATGTATTTCCGGTGAAATCTCTGTATCGAGTTTTTGGGTACAATGCAATACCTCCCTATACACTATGTACATAGTACGTGTAGAGAAAGTAATAAATGTATTACAGAATTTAAATGGTATTTTACTAAGGAAGGTAGGTTTCATGAGATCTACGCCTTATTTACATGGAGTTCTGTTCCCAATTTTGGTTGAATACACACTTGCTAGAATGAAGAGAGAGAATTGAATTGATGTTGTCATTTTTATTCTCATCTCCAAGTGGTCCATATTATAAATGATAGGCCGGCAGTTGATTGATGTAGAGCGCATTGCCTTCCTTGCCAGGCGCCAGCTCGATTTCAAATTCCGATTTAATGAAAGCCCGTTAAATACTCCTCGCATTTGTATTCATGGTCTATAGCAAACCTTCCGCAACATCGCATATAAAAACAGTAGGTTACGATGAATTCGGTAACCTCGTTCTGAATTAAAACTAACCCGATATTTGCGCCGCTGCGGCAACCAATCTTAGTCAATATTCTTTACTTAAGTTAGAACTTCTCGCCTTGATGTGAAAAAATTCTGAATACTTACTGCGAAAATACTTAGTATAGTACTTTCCTGTATATTATGAATATAATAACATGTACTATTTCCATGGTAACCAGGTTAAAAATAAGTATATGCCTAATTTGATTGCCATGAAATATTGTTTCCACACTAGTCGAATTGAAAACTAAAGTAATTGTCCTTTTAGTTACCATGGAAACAGTTAATATAGTGCAGTTCTTTCCTGTACATTAGGAGTATAACAACATGTACTGTTTCCATAGTAACCAGGTCGAAAAGTGTGTAGTAATTCTCAACTTGGTTACCATGGAAACAGTTAATATAGTGCAGTTCTTTCCTGTACATTAGGAATATAACATGTACTGTTTCCATAGTAACCAGGTGGAAAAGTGTGTAGTAATTCTCAACTTGGTTACCATGGAAACAGTTAATATAGTGCAGTTATTTCCTGTACATTAGGAATATAACAACATGTACTGTTTCCATAGTAACCAGGTTGAAAAGTGTGCAGTAATTCTCAACTTGGTTACCATGGAAACAGTTAATATAGTGCAGTTCTTTCCTGTACATTAGGAATATAACAACATGTACTGTTTCCATAGTAACCAGGTCGAAAAGTGTGTAGTAATTCTCAACTTGGTTACCATGGAAACAGTTAATATAGTGCAGTTCTGTCCTGTACATTAGGAATATAACAACATGTACTGTTTCCATAGTAACCAGGTCGAAAAGTGTGTAGTAATTCTCAACTTGGTTACCATGGAAACAGTTAATATAGTGCAGTTCTTTCCTGTTTTTAGGAATTTAGCAGCACGCACCGTTTCTGCAGTAGCCAGGCCGAAGCATGTGCAGTGTTAATTACAACTTTGTTACCATAAATACAGCTAATATAATGCAGTTCTTTCTTTCTACAGGCATATATTATGAGGGCTACCATCCAATTACACTTTTGGTGAACCATGCTGTATTTTAGCATTAAATCAAAGGGAAGCGCTGAATTTAATGCAACTGTCAATTCATCATTTTATGATTATGAGTTGCATTGCTTTTATCTCATTAGCTCTATGTTCAGTGCTTTCATTTCTAATGCCTTTAATGACACCACGTGACGCCGATACTGTTTTTAACAATTATCAAACAGAAATAACAAAGCTGACCGTTCCTGGTGAAAAATTCTTCTTAAATACTAAGTTACTCAAGGCGTAGGATTTCTACTTGTCTAATAGAATGTTATTACTTTCTCTAGGATGTATGTATATAGAGCTAAGGCAGATATTGTATTCCATCCAAAATTTCGATACCCAGCTGCTACCGCACGTTTATATTTCGAAATGCTCTGAATAAAAATCTGATGTTTACCATTCACATGACCTTCTCTATGTTCCTGCAACAAATTATTCTTAAAAAGCTTATACATCTATTTACTTTATGCAAATCAGAAATAGTCTTATTATTCACTTCCTTGTAAGTAGCGAAATAAGGGAGTAACATAGGTTAAAGTGATAGTCAAAAGCTGGCTGCTATGTCAATGAAGTTCCTTTGTTTATGTGGATCGGAGTTGACAAGTTCCTGTATGAGAAAAATATAAGTTTTTCATAACAGAAACCAAAAATAAGGAATGTCTCAAAAACGACGAACTCCACGAAAAAAAATGTATATAACATAAATTGTGTGTTTTAACGTGCTCTAAATTTTTTGTGTACTAAGTTTTTGTCCATCTCTTACGGTTTGGCAGTTATTCAAAATTCCGTAAAATACATCCAGAATAAACTACTCTTCAGAGGCTATTCCTAGAAAATTCAAGATATACATTTTATTTGTCAGGTAAATATATTTAATATACGAAATTTTAATCAAAATTTTTGGAGCCATTTTTGAGAAAATCAAAATTTTCGAAAAAGTTCCATGTAAAGGGTAATTGGGGGTGGGGGGATTTTTATCAAAATCTTCGTGTCGCATCCCTGGAAGATACTAAACTTAAATACCTAGTTTGGTATTTTACCGACTTTTCCTTTTTTAGTTATCGTGTTCACAGACACCTGCACACATGGACACACTGACACATGGACACACACCTTTTTGTGAAAATGCTCTTTTTGGATATTGGGGACCCTAAAACTTATATTTCCGGTGAAATCTCGGTATCAAATTTTTGGGTGGAGTGCAATACCTTCTCTATACACTATGCACATAATGCGTATAGAGAAAGTAAAAAAAATGGAATTTTAATGGATTTTTTTCGAAAATTTTGATTTTCTCAAAAATGGCTCTAAAGATTTTGATAAAAATATCGTATATTAAAGATATTTACTTGACAAATAAAATGTATATCTATAATTCTCTGGGAATAGCCTCTGAAGACTACCTTATTCTGGATACATTTTATGGAATTCTGCATAACTGCTAAACCGTAAGATATATACGAAAATTTACCACACAATAAATGTAGAACACGTTAAAACACACAATGTATGATAAATGTATTTTACATAGAGTTGATTGTTTTTGAGATATTCCTTGTTTTTGGTTTCAGCTTTGAAAAATTATATGCATTTCTCAAACGGAAATTTGTCAACTTCTGTGCATAGAAACAAAGGAACTTCAGACACATAGCAAACAGCTTTTGACTATCACTTTAACGTATGGTACTCCCTTTTTCGCCTATGCTTATATGGAAACAAGTAATAAGACTATATCTGCTATTTTTTTTTCTGAAGTAGCATGAAGTAAATAGAGGTTTAAACTTTTTAAGAATAATTTGTTGCAGAGATGTAGAGAAAGTCATGTGAATGGAACATATCAGATTTGTTTGTTTTCAGGGGTCCCAATACATGTATTTCCTGTTAAATATCGGTATCTAATTTGTGGGTTCAATCGCCCGGAATCGAACCGTGAATTGCATGTGTTCATACGTCAAGGTCACAATTCACCAGGCATGTACCTGGTGAGATTAAACTGTCGATATTCAGGTAACTACGTTACCATGGAAACAGTTAATACAGTTACTACTCACGATGTCAGACGATGACGTCAGCAAGGAAGGCTGAAGCTGTAGCCAATAAGAAGTTACTTATTTCGTTTTGCCTGGAACGGCGATATTACTACAGGGATTTTTCATGTCCGCAATACGTGACTCGCAGAAGTAAAAACAGAAAATGGAAGGGGGAATAATGCAGCGCGCCTGGCGAGAGGAAAACAAACTAATTACTGGCCGCTTTCTGTGTGCAGGCCATGTTTTGATAACATTCGGCCAAACGGAGGCTAGGCACCCCTTTAGGACAAAAATGACTTATATCCAGAAAAGAAATATTTACTGTATTTTATCGGAAATTGTATTTCCTTTTAAGTCCACTGACATAAAAGTAAACACAATTTAATTCAAATGCTATTCTTTAAATACAGTTGCTTATTACGTTCTCCACTAGTAGGTAGGGAAGATATTGCATTCCACCCAAATTTCGTTGTAACCATTTTATAAAATATCTGATGTGTTTCATTCACACGACTTTCTCTACATCTCTGCAGCAAATTATTGTTGTAAAGTTTGTGCTTCTATCTACTTCATGCTAATCGACAAAAAAATAGCAGAAATAATCTTATTACTTACTTCCTTATAAGTAGAAGCGAAATAAGGGAGTACCATAGGTTAAAGTGATAGTCAAAAGCTGGTTGCTATGTGACCGAAGTTCCTTTGTTTGTATGGACAGGAGTTGACAAATTCCTGTATGAGAAAAGTATACGTTTTTTTAAGACTGAAAAAAAAACAAGGGATTTTTCAAAAACGATCAACTCCACGAAAAAAAAAATTATACAACATATATTGCGTGTGTAACGTACTCTGCATTTTGTGTGTGGTAAGTTTTTATGTATCTCATACGGTTTAGCAGTTATGCAAAATTCCGTATAATTCATCCTGAATAAAGTAGTCTTCAGAGGTTATTACCAGAAAATTCAAGATATGCATTCTATTTGTTAGGTAAATACCTTTAATCCAAATCGTTAGTCACTTTTAAGAAAATCAAAATTTTTGAAAAATGTTCCATGTAAAGTGTAGTTTGGGAAGGGTTTATTTTCTTCTCAAAATCTTCGTGTCACATCCCTGGATGATACTAAACCTAAGTACCAAGTTCGGTGTTTTACTGACTTTTCATTTTTGAGTTATCGTGTTCACAGACACACGGAAACACACACACACACGGACCTTTTTCTGAAAATGCTTTTTTTGGATACAGAATACCCTAAAGCATATATTTCCTGTGAAATCTCGTATCGAATTTTTGGGTGGAGTGCAAATCCTTTTCTATACTGTATGTACATAGTACATGTAAGCAAAGTAAAAAATCTGATGTGTTCCATTCACATGACTTTCTCTATATCTCTGCAACAAATTATTGTTAAAAAGTTTATGCTTCTATTTACTTAATGCTAATCGAGAAACAGAAGAAATAGTCTTATTACTCGCCTTCTTGTAAGTAGAAGTGGAGTAAGGGAATACCACAGGCTAAAGTGATAGTCAAAAGCTGGTTGCTATGTGACCGAAGTTCCTTTGTATGGACAGGAGTTGAAAAATTCCTGTATGAGAAAAGTATAGGTTTTTCTAAGGCTGAAACAAAAAACAATGGATATCTCGAAAATGACTAACTCCAAGAAAAAATGTATATAACGTAAATTGTGTGTTTTAATGTGTTGTAGATTTTTTGTGTGGTAAATCTTTTCCATCTTTTACGGTTTAACAGTTATACAAATTATACAAAATTCCGTACAATTCATCCAGAATAAAGTACTCTTCAGAGGCTATTCCCAGAAAATTCAAGATATACATTTTATTTGTTAGGTAAATGTTTAAAATATACGATATTTTAATAAAAATTGTTAGAGCCATTTTTTAGAAAATCAAACTTTTCGAAAAATGTTCCATGTAAAGGTAGTCGGGGGTGGGGGATTTTCTTAAAAATCTTCGTGCCTCAATATTGAAAGATATCAAACCTAAATACCAAGTTTAGTTTTTAAAGGACTTTTCGTTTTTGAGCTTTGCTGCCCACAGACAGACAGACAGACAGACAGATACACGCATACGAACATTTTTCTAAAAATGTATTGTTGTTTTGTTGTTTTTTTATTCAGGGGGTCTGAAAACATGTATATTTATTGTTTATTTTTATTTGTTTATTAATACAATATTTTACATGTCGTAATTTTTATTTTATATTTATAATTTATGTTTAGAATTATGTTACTTTAATTTATTTGTAAATGGTAATGTATGTATAAATGTGAACTTTAATACATATTAAATATCTGGCATATTTTATGTACAGAAGTGCTAGAGCAGTCAATAATGCGTGTTTGAGCATGTTGGTAACACTCGCTTTTGTTCACTGATGCGTATTGTTAAGGTGCATCATTTTTAGGATTGTGGAAAGGCAAATTGTTTTAACCGTTATTCATCGGGCTCTATTTGAGTAAATATATAAACTGTTTCATAAAATCACTGATTATTGGATCGGTAGAGTCAGACTAAAAAAGTCAATGCCATGGCTGGGATTTGAACCACGGATCTCCCGGTAAACCATAACAGTTGGCTATACTATGAATCCTGAGACTTAAAGTACTTGCAACATTGTAAGTCACCATTGGGGTTGTCATCTCAAAATAATTTGACATCACCTTGTGGTTTACCGGGAAACATGCGAGTCAGTTGAGATATTCAATGGTATGCCGGCATGTTGCCATGGAAGCTCAGTGGTAGAGAAACTGGCTAGAGACCGGGAGATCCGTGGTTCAAATCCCAGCTATGACATTGAATTTTTCAGTCTGACTCTACCTATCCAACTCCTGTCCTACACACGGCTAGAGACCGGGAGATCCGTGGTTCAAATCCCAGCTATGACATTGAATTTTTCAGTCTGACTCTACCTATCCAACTCCTGTCCTACGCATGGCTAGAGACCGGGAGATCCGTGGTTCAAATCCCGGCTATGACATTGAATTTTTCAGTCTGACTCTACCTATCCAACTCCTGTCCTCCTACACCTGGCTAGAGACCAGGAGATCCGTGGTTCAAATCCCAGCTATGACATTGAATTTTTCAGTCTGACTCTACCTATCCAACTCCTGTCCTACACACGGCTAGAGACCGGGAGATCCGTGGTTCAAATCCCAGCTATGACATTGAATTTTTCAGTCTGACTCTACCTATCCAACTCCTGTCCTACGCATGGCTAGAGACCGGGAGATCCGTGGTTCAAATCCCGGCTATGACATTGAATTTTTCAGTCTGACTCTACCTATCCAACTCCTGTCCTCCTACACCTGGCTAGAGACCAGGAGATCCGTGGTTCAAATCCCAGCTATGACATTGAATTTTTCAGTCTGACTCTACCTATCCAACTCCTGTCCTCCTACACCTGGCTAGAGACCGGGAGATCCGTGGTTCAAATCCCAGCTATGACATTGAATTTTTCAGTCTGACTCTACCTATCCAATTCCTGTCCTACACACGGCTAGAGACCGGGAGATCCGTGGTTCAAATCCCAGCTATGACATTGAATTTTTCAGTCTGACTCTACATATCCAATTCCTGTCCTACACACGGCTAGAGACCGGGAGATCCGTGGTTCAAATCCCGGCTATAGCATTGACTTTTAGAGTCTGACTCTACCTATCCAACTCCTGTCCTACACACGGCCGGTGTTAAAAACAAATAATCCAACATCAGTGACTGTTGGTATGACGACAGATGTAAAACTACCCTAAAGCAGTAACCTGGGAAACTCGTGGAATTTGGTTGGTATGCCAAGATATGCTTTAATTACAATATCGTCACACTGTGAAGATTATAGGCTGGAAAAGGACGGCGAGGTGGACCCGCTGGACAGTTGGCAACATTGTTTGTAATTAAAGGGAACTATTTCCGAATGTGGGCGTCTGACTTATTCCCAGTGTGCGACACGACAACAGACCAGGAATTCAGAGAATTCCCATATCAGTTTCTATTAAGTCCATCTCAATACAGCATTGCTATGGGAATTCCAATTAGCCATCGGAACTTGCACCTTGCTTTACGTTACGTTACGTTACGCAGTTCGGTGAAAAGTGAAGTGCTGCAATATATGTACACCTAGGGTTGTAAATATTCTAATTTCCACATCTTTAACGTAATAGTGCAGTGTAATCAGTAGTGCTAAAATATATATGCACTTGGAGTCATAAATATTCAAGTTCCAATACATTTCATTACAATGCAATGCTGAAAAGTGGATTGCTGTACTATATGTACACCTAGTGTTATAAATATTCTAATTTACTTGTATTAAATGTAATAGTATCGTTAAATCAGTAGTGCTAATATATGTGTACACCTAGTGTTATAAATATTCAAGTTTCCATACCTTTAATTTAATAGTATGGTGAAATTAGTAGTGTACACTTGGTGTCATAAATATTCTACTTTCCACCTTTAACTTTAATAGTATCGCGAAATTAGTGGTGCTAAAATGTCTGTGCACTTCATGTAATAAATGTTAATGTTTCCATACTTTTAGTTTAATAGTATGTTGAAATCATAAAAGCTAAAGTTTGTGTCATAAATACTCAAGTTTTCATACGTTTACTATAATACTGTGGTGAAAATATATGTACACCTAGTGTCATAAATATTCAAGTTTCCATACCTTTAATTTAATAGTATGGTGAAATTAGTAGTGTACACTTGGTGTCATAAATATTCTACTTTCCACCTTTAACTTTAATAGTATCGTGAAATTAGTGGTGTTAAAATGTCTGTGCACTTCATGTAATAAATGCTAATGTTTCCATACGTTTATTTTAATAGTATGTTGAAATCAGCCAAGCTAAAGTATATAAACATTTGTGTCATAAATACTCAAGTTTTCATAAGTTTACTATAATACTATGGTGAAAATATATGTACACCTAATGTCATAAATATTCAAGTCTCCATATCTTTATTTAATAGTATGATGAAATCAGTAGTACTAAAATATGTGCACACTTGGTGTCATAAATATTCAAATATCATTATCTTAACTTTAATAATACGGTGAAATCAGTAGTGCTGAAATATATGTAAACTAGTGTCATAAATATTCTAATTTCTATACCTTTACTTATAATAGTAGGTATGCTGAAAATTGTAGTGCTAAAACATATGTTTACTTGATGGCATGCACCTTCAAGTTTCCGTACCGTTAATTTAATGGTCCGGTTAAACGACTAGTGCTTAAATATACGTACACATAAGTATTATAGTTTGTATAATATGACGTTTAGGATATCTGGGGTCATACATATTTAAAGCTCCAAATCTTTATAGTCTAGTGAAAATACAATAGCAACATGTGTACACTTAGGGTCATAACTATTCAAGTTTCCATATCTTTAGATTTGAAGATTTGAATATATATATATATATAGTGGCGGAAATATTCAAGATTTCAAATGTTTAGTGTTAGTAATCAGATGAATACATAGGTGGAACAACATATGTTTACTGGTGTCATAAACATTTGTCTTTTCGTACCTTTAGTTTAGTAATTTGGTGAAAACCGATTGCAACTAGGTGTGTACATTTGGTGTCATAAATATTCAGCTTTATATATATATATATATATATATATATATATATATATATATATATATATATATATATAAAGTCTTGAATATTCAGACTTTCATACCTTTAATGTCTTTGGAATGATGGATTCCAATGCATATTTCAAGGTTACTAGTGACGCAAGTAATATAGATAAGGCAATGGACATTGCAGTCTGGCCTCTTGGTACAGTAGTTACTAAGGTTTTTCAGAAGAGACGCGCCCCAGTGGAAGGGACCTAATAACCCGTAATGCAAATTGATCTACTTTTAAATCCGTTTCTGATAATGGAATTAATATGCTATACTGGAATGCTCAGTGCATTTCCAACAAAATTAATTATTTGTTAATTTTACTGAATCAGTTGCAAGCAGATATTGTCTGTATTACAGAGCATTTATTAACGTATGATGAGATCAACCTAACTAAAGTTCCTGGTTGCTATTTGTCTGATAGTTGCTGTAGATCAAAGGGTAGTCATGGTGGTTCTGGTATTTTTACTAAAGATGATCTCTGTGGATTGAAAAGCTCTCTCACCAATGACACATGTTCAGATTTTGTCTTTGAAATATGTTCTACTTTTTTTGCTTCCTGCAACCTGTTGTGTGACAGTTTATAGAAAGCCTGGTAGTAAAAGGGCTCAAATTGATGAATTTTTAAACTTAGTATATGACAAGTATAATTCCAATGTACATGTGGTTGTGGCCGGTGGTTTTAATTTTGACTTTGTTACTCTTTCAAATGACATTATTGAATTCCAAAACTTACTTGACAGTTTTGGATTACGTTTAACTGTTAATGAAGTTATTAGACCAGGTTTAAGTGCTTCTATTGAAACTTGTTTGGATAATATTATCAATCTATACATAGTGACGGATGCTCCTCAAAGATATTTAATACTGTTTTATCTGACCATCGTGCAATTTTATTTTAATCCTGGCAAAATCACAAATAGTGATAATAATTCTAAACCTAATTTAAATCGTATAAGGCCATATAACGATTACTATCGATACCATTTTATTAACCAATTAAAATCCATGAATTGAATTATTTATACAGCAGGTATCCTGCAGATAAACCTGAGTATTTTCTTAAAATGTTTTTAGATGTTATCGATAAATATTTTCCTTTAACCCAGTGTAAACCTAAACGGTCAAATGAACACAATAAATGGTATACAGATGAACTCAGGATTTTAAAACAAACATGGCTTTATTATTATGATCTCTGTGAGTATTTTGAGTTCTCTCAACTTAAACTTACATACAATGAATTAAGAAAACAATTCAAATATACTCTTAAAACAACTAAAACCAATTAATTTTCCAATTTAACCAATAACAGAGAGAACAAAACTAAATGTATTTGGTCAGTTGTATCCATGTTTTTAAAAACCAGTTCCAAATCTCACAAGGTACCTCTTAATTTGTCTCCAGACTGTTTTAATTCACTTTTTATTGATAAAGTCGATGATATTATTTCTAATTTACCTTATGTTAATCATGTTGCTTTTAACTTTTTGGATAAGTTACTCAGAACAACGAGAACCTTCCGGTTCAGTCGTGTTAGTGCTGAGCATTGACCATGTTTGCCTTTTTAAAACTTAACAGCAGTGCAAGCTTAGATGTTTATGGCTTGAATTCAAAAATTTTAAAATCGGCAGCGCAATTTATTTGTGAACCTTTAACTGATCTATTTAACTGTTGTATTGACTCGTGTGAATTTCCAGACATGTTTAAAATTGCCAAAGTAATTCCTATTTATAAAAAGGGGGCTACATCTGATTGCTCAAACTATAGGCCTATTAGTATGTTGTCAATTATGTCAAAGGTTTTTGAAATTATTTTAAATAAACAAATCACACACTATTTTGATGAAAATTCGTTATTTACCAATTGCCAATTTGGCTTTAGATCTTCTCGCAGCACAATTGATGCTCTAATTGCATTTATGACAAAATGTTTTAAATGTCTTGATCAAGGTGATTTGGTTCATAGTAACAAAAGCTTTTGACACTTTATCTCATGAAATGTTGTTTAAGAAATTAGAATTTTATGGTTCATAGTAACAAAAGCTTTTGACACTTTATCTCATGAAATGTTGTTTAAGAAATTAGAATTTTATGGTTCATAGTAACAAAAGCTTTTGACACTTTATCTCATGAAATGCTGTTTAAGAAATTAGAATTTTATGGTTGTGACAAGAACAGCTTGAATTTTATGAAATCTTATTTTTGTAATAGATATCAGTCTGTTTGTATAAATGGTAGTTACTCTGGTTTTAGATTAGTTAAGCATGGTGTCCCACAAGGTTCCGTACTCGGCCCTTTACTTTTTATAATTTATATTAACGACCTCCCTTTTAATATCCGAGATGATTGTCTAGAAACATGTTTGTATGCGACGATTTGGCAGTAAGTATGTCTGTCAATTCTGATGCCAGTCTGCACGATAAACTTGATGCACTTACTGAAAAAATCGATAAATGGTGCAAATACAATAGTCTTGTTCTCAATGAAAACAAAACATTTGACCTCACTTTTAATATTAGTGGTCCTGTTTTTTTAACAGAAACTAGTACAAAGTTTCTAGGCATTCATTTCGAACCTGGCCTAGGTTGGCGTTCACATATTAATTATATCGCCAACAAAGTGAGCAGAGGTATATTTATGTTAGGTGTTTTAAAAAATCATGTGTCTTCCAATGTTTTATTATTAGTTTATTATGGACAAATCCATAGCCATTTGAGTTATGGTATTTTATTTTGGGGGAACCATGCCTTAGCTAGATAGATACTTTTATTACAGAGAAAGGCAATTCGAATTTTATGTGGTGTAGCCCCAGAACTCATTGTAAACCTTTATTTGTTAAGTTGGGTGTTATAACTTTGACTTCATTGCTTGTGTTCCACTGTCTCTTATTTGCTAAGAAAAACAGTCATAAATACGATCTGTGTTCCGAAACCATCTTCATCACAGCAGAACTAGTTCCAGTATTTACATAAATAGATGTAAATATAGTGAGATACAAAATTCCTTTGAGACAGTATCATTAAATTTATTTAACAAACTCAGTAACATCACTAAATCTCTCTCCATTGAATCTTTTAAGAGGTCAGTGAAGCACACTTTGATTTTAAATCCATTTTATTGTCTAGATGAATTTTATAATACTGTCAATTGTTTTTGATCTTGCTTGTATTTGACGTTGCTACACAATGTACTTTGTTCTGGAAAATAATGTCTATCCATCCATCCCATCCGTCCATCCATCCATCCATCCATCCATCCATCCATCCATCCATCCATCCATCCGTCCGTCCGTCCGTCCGTCCGTCCGTCCGTCCGTCCGTCCATCCATCCATCCATCCATCCATCCATCCATCCATCCGTCCATCCGTCCATCCGTCCATCCGTCCGTCCGTCCGTCCATCCATCCATCCATCCGTCCGTCCGTCCGTCCGTCCATCCATCCATCCATCCATCCATCCATCCGTCCGTCCGTCCGTCCGTCCGTCCATCCATCCATCCATCCGTCCGTCCATCCATCCATCCATCCGTATAACAATATATGTGCATCTGCTGTCATAAATATAAACTCTTCTTAAGGGAGATACCGAGAATGGCGGTCGCTTAAGAGTTAGGGCCCCCCCCCCCAAGGAGAGGTTGGATTTTTTCTGTAAATTGATATGTTGTCATTAGGAGTATTCACTAGCACTGTACATACATTTACGATGCTAAGTTATTGCTAAGTAGTGTTAATAATTCAAAATGAGTATAAATTGCACTGAGCGTTATTGCCAGCATGTGCAGGTCGCTAAGATACAGTAACGTAAAATAGAGAAGTTAAACATTTAAAACGGCCGCGCCGTGGCCGAGTGGTTAGACCACTCACCTCTCACCTAGACGACCCGGGTTCGATCCCAAGTGCTGCACGTGAGATTTGTGGTGGAAAAAGAGGTGCTGGGGCGGGTTTTCTCCGGTTTCCCCCGTCATCGCATTCCACCGGTGTTCCATCTTCATTCGTGTATCATCAGTGTCACCGCCTGCGGTGCCATAAGTAGTTAAAACAGACGTTAAATACTACAAAAAAAAAAAACATTTAAACCTTATCACTCTTCTTTTATTAGAACATTTCTTAAAGAAATGAAGTTAAATAAAGAAAAATGCCTTTACAAGTTATCAAAACTATGAAATTGGTAAATTAAATCATTGAATCTGCTGTTTGCCGTACAGGTGCGCTAACCAAGTGCAGCAGCCGACAGAATTAATCGTGCTATTGCCACACCGTTCTTGTTCACATTTTAGTTACATCAGACTGTATAGCCTGCAAGGTTCATTGCCATGCAATGATTTAAATTACTTTTAGGGTCTTTAGTGATGTTATTCACCACCAGAAGCGCTGTTATTAATATTGTAAGAATATTACTTACACAAATAATAATAATAATAATAATAATAGGTGTATTTTTTAGATCTCGAGGAACAATTACAAATATGTTTGTAAAATGGACGGCAAAATATAAAATTATCAGAAGTTTGGAACAAGCAATAACGGAAAACAGCATAAAACATTCCGTAGACATTTTTCGAAATCATTTATATGTTTTTAACAGAACGTAAAATGTATTATGATTTATAAATCGCTTTATTTTTGTAGTTTTTATTTTATCTTTTATTGTTATAGTTTTTGTTGTTGCACATCTTTTATAATCCGCTACAATTTGTTCTCATAGCTTAATTTTATATAACTATTATAACGTATGGTAAACATTTTTACTTTCTCTAGCCCCATATGTACAATGTACATAGGGATAGAGAAGCATTGTATTCCACCCAAAAAGTCGATGCGGAGATTTCACCGTAAATACATGTTTTAGGACCCCCTGTATCCAAAAAAAGCATTTTCAAAAAAAGGTCCGTGTGAGTGTGTGTGTGTCCGTGATTTAAGTTTAGTATCTTCCAGGGATGCGACACGAAGGTTTTGAGAAAAATCCTCCCACCCCAAACTACTCTTTACATGGAGTTTTTTTCGAAAATTCTGATTTTGTTAAAAATGGCTCTAACGATTTGGATTAAAATGGCATATATTAAAGATATTTACCTAACAAATAAAATGCATATCTTGAATTTTCTGGTAATATCTTCTGAAGACCTGTTTACTCTGAATGAATTTTGCTTAATTTGGCATAACTAGTAAACCGTAAGAGATAGACAAAAACTTACTATACAAAAAATGTAGGTCTTGTTAAAATACACAAGTTATGTTATATACATTTTTCTCGTAGAGCTTACCGTTTTCGAGGTATTCATTGTTATTTGTTTCAGTTGTGAAGTACTTATACTTTTCTCAGACGGGAGAGTCCGTTTTTCTTTTGTTCTACTCCTGGCCAAGAAAAGAAGCGATTTGTAATGAGAATCGCATAACGGCAGCTTTTAAAACATTTGACTATCGGTTTAGCCTAGTGTATTCCCTTATTTTCTTCCTACTTATAAGGAACTAAGTAATAAGAACATTGTGCTAATGAGTACCTCGATTAGCAAGGTGCAGAAAGAAGAAGAATTTTATGTAAGAAGTTTATAGAAGAGCTAGAGAAAGTCATGTGAGTGTAGCACATCAGATTTTTTTGTAATTCTCACTTATAACATTTTTTGTTAAAAAAATCTAAATGTATATTGTTCTGTGTCACTTGGTTAACTCATTTATGAGTTAGACTAGTATATAAAAATAATAAAAGTAACAATAATAGTAATAATAATGATAAATGATGAATTTAATTTGAAGGGAATTACAGTCACGTGCTGGGAATGGCGCTCACATAGACCACCAATACCTTCACGAACAACGATACGTAAAATGATTCTTAACCAAGAAATAGTGTGTTTTCTCTCAAAACAAAAATTATTCCAATAATCAGCAATAAATAATGTACTCGTTTTATAAAAAGATTGAGCAAATTTAAAACAATGAAATATACAAGATGGTTTATATAGAGCTGACACATTTCTGTCATTAATTGTTTCAAAACGTGTTATGCTAGCGACAACTTATTATACCTAAATTGTAGAGAAATTTTGGGAGATTATTTACCTCTATAGCAAATGTTGAAAATGTCCTCCATCCTGCATAAGACACAACTCAACACGTCGTACTGGCCACTCGTTGGAGGACTCTGTTGTCAATCTCCTTTGTGATGTGCTTCAGATCGTCCAATGTCTGGGGACGTGTGGCGTAAACCCTGTCTTTTAAGTAACCCCAGCGATGTCAAATCCGGAGATCTCGGTGGCCACAGGTTCCTGGAAATTATTCGGTCGTCACAGAAACTTGCAATTAGGTTCATGGATTCATTTTTTTATGGCATGTAGCGCCATCTTGCCATCTTGCTGAAAATCCTTGACTCAGCTCTACATCGTATTGCATTTTCACGTTGACAAAATGTCGAAACAGCTGCCAACAATGCAATTAGTAATAAAACAAACATCTGCGCATCTTACGAAAAGCAATCGAAACTCCTGAACATTCCCCTTAATTTGGTGCTTAAATTGAGTCATTGAATGAATTTCCAACAGAATCATTAGAGAAAGAAATTTGTCAGTTGTACGCAAATCACTCTATACTTACAATGTCTTTATTTTCTAGACGAAATTATATGAAAACTGTCAACTACAGAAAAACCCTTCTAAGCTCGTAAACTTGCAACTCAGCAATGAAGTTACTATTGAAATGGTTCTATCTCTTTGCGCAGAACACGATAGACATTTGTATGTCCTTACGAAGCGATATTACAGCGATGACCGCCATTCCCTGCATCTCCTCTATGTTTGCTTTAATGGTACAAGAGCATTTCTACGTTGCTGTCATAAATATTAAAGTTTTCGTACATTAGTTTAATATTGTGATGAAAACAGGAGTGCAACAGTATTACGTCATAACTATTCAAGTTACCGCTCCTTTCAATTAATAGTCGGTGAATACAGTAATTTCATGAATACTGCAATGACTGTTCCCTTAATTTAATAGGTCGGGAAAACGGCCTGTCGATATCTGTACACCTTATGTCATGAATATTCAGTTGACTGATCCACTGGTTTAATAACTTGATTTAAACACCAAAATGACAGTTGGAGTCCTGCTGCCATAAATAGCAAGAGATTGTATGTTCATCTAGGGCTCAAAATTCAATTGTTATTTTACTTGAAATACACCCAAAAATTCGATACCGAGATTTGATCGGAAATAAATGAGACCCCCTGAATCCAAAGAAAAACTTTAGAAAATGTCCATGTGTGTGCCTGTCGACAGCATAGCTCAAAACCGAAAAGTCCGTTAAATATTACATTTTGTATTTAAGTTTGGTATTTTCCAAGGATGCGACACAAATATTTTCAAGAAAAATCCCTCACCTCCAACTACCCTTTACATAGAACTTTTTTCGAAAATTTTGATTTTCTCAAAAATGGTTCTAACGGTTTAGATTAAAATATCGTATATTAAAGATATTTACCTGACAAATAAAAGATATATCTTGAGTTTCTGGGAATAGCCTCTGAAGACTACTTTATTCTGGACGAATTTTATGGAATTTTGCATAAGTGCTAAACCGTTAGAGTAGGACAAAAATGTACCATACAAAAACTTAGAGCAAGTTAAAACACACAATTTATGTGATATACACATTTTTGGTGGAGTTGATCGCTTTTGAGATATTGCTTTGTTTTTAGTTTCAGCTTTAAAAAACATACTTTTCTCATACATGAATTTGTCAACCCGTGTCCATACAAACATAGGAACTTCAGTCACATAGCAACCAGCTTTTGACTATCACTTTAACCTATGGTACTCCCTTATTTCGCTTCTACTTACAAGGAAGCAGGAAATAAGACTATTTCTGCTAATTTTTTTTTTTTTCTGAATTAGCATGGAGTAAATAGAAGCATTAGATTTTTAACAATAATTTGTTGCTGTGATGTAGAGAAAGTCATGCGAATGGAACACATACAAATTTTCTGGAATATTTGAGTTTTTCCAAAAATGTCGTGGTAAGAAAGTGAACCATTTACATAACGTTCCTAATTGTGGGATTTATCACTTTCACATTCAGGGATATTAAAATAATAAGCTTGTGACAGAATAGGTAGAGAGGGCTATGTGAATGTAACAAATCAGATTTTGTTTTAACTTGCAAGTACGCCATATCTCGGAATTAGTTTAGCAGACATATCACGCTCTCTGATATATACATTTGGTTGTAAAATACAGCTGCAAATAATATAATGAATGGCACTGTAATCTTATATTGTTTTAGCAGCAGAGTAATGAAAGCGCTGCTGTTTTGTTTTTGCTGTGACGCGCTGTGATTTATCGCGAACTCTGTGATGTATGTTTGAAGTTCGCACGGCCTCAAACCCCATCAGAGGTAAATAAAGCAGGTCATGTCTCATTGCAACACGTTTCAATTCCTTTGGTTGAAATCCTTGAAGTCGAGCGTTGGGGCTATGCATAAATTTAGCCAGAGAACAGGGTCAGGAAAGATTTATTTGAGCGCATTATCCATGGATCATGATTTATCTGGCGAAAAGTTAAATGGTTCCTGCCAAGAGCGAATCAGAGAGAGGGCGAAACTCTCCTCCTCCCCGCCCGCCGAGTCTTTATTAACTTCAAGACGTTCTGACCGAGGTCAAAATGCTTTTTCTCTCTCTCCGTATTTGAATACTGCACTTTCACAAAAAGTCTGTTTTTATCTAGATATGCCAACTCAATTTAGATTACACACCCATGGTTTAAAACATAAAATGTTAGGTGCTACATTCACAGGAACCTCTCAACCCACAAACCTGATGACGCTGCAGTAGCCTGGCGTCTCGTATTCCCGTTTCCCGGGCAACCCTCCTCTCACATGGGTATTATCACCACGTGAATATTCGGAATTTTGTTTTACATTGTTTAACGCCCGCTTTTACTACCGCAGGCGATGACGCTGATACATGGAACGAAGATGGAGCACCGGTGGAATGCGGGCGAGGGAAACCGGATAATTCGAAGATTTTTCCACCACAAATCTCACATGCGGTCCCTTGGGATCGAACCCGGGCCGTCTAGGTGAGAGGCGAGTTGTTCAGCCAGGCGCTGGAAATGTTCGTTACAACCCCATATTTATTCTTGTTCCATGTTTTCCATTATTATTTAGTTCTTCCTTCATTGTATTGGCCTTTTCTGGGTTATAAATGTTGACTATGGTACTTCGGTGCGGCGTGACAGATAAATAAATGTAAATATCACTATCTCCTGACCTCGGATGTCGCTATTCGGGACGGTGCCACTTGTCCGCCTGCCGGAAAGTCTTATTCTGGTATAGGCTGCTCGTTCCTTCTAGACGAATGACCTTTAGGGAAGATATTATGGGCTATTCTACCTTTGAAGTGACAGTAAAAAACAGCTCTGCTTCCTTATGATTACGTTTCTAGAGCACACAACGTACAGTTGACTGCAAACTGTTGTGCGCTACGGTTCTTTACCATTTGCAGTGTTTTAACGAGAGACGCTTGGTTATTAATAGAAGTGACAACAATTCAGAAGAAAAGATGAGGAATAAATGTCGGGAATAGAAGAAATGCTACGAAATTAGGCGTAAAGTGTACCGTAAACAGTAACCGTGGTTAAGAAGTGTGTCGACGGCTATGCATAAATTTAGCCAGAGAACAGGGTCAGGAAAGGTTTATATGAGCGCATTATACATGGATCATGATTTATCTAGCGAAAAGTTAAATGGTTCCTGCCAAGAGCGAATCAGGGAGAGAGAGAGGACAGAGGGAGAGAGAGGGAGGGAGAGGTAAGGTAGAGGGAGAGAGAGGTAGAGAGAGAGGGGGAGAGAGATAGAGAAAGTGAGAGAGATAGAGATACAGAGGGGGAGAGAGGTAGAGAGGGAGGTAGAGAGAGGTGGAGAGAGATAGAGATAGAGAAAGGGAGAGAGATAGAGATAGAGAGAGGGGGAGAGAGGTAGAGAGAGAAGGAGAGAGAGAGAGAGAGGACAGAGGGAGAGAGAGAGGGAGGGAGAGGTAAGGTAGAGGGAGAGAGAGGTAGAGAGAGAGGGGGAGAGAGATAGAGAAAGTGAGAGAGATAGAGATACAGAGGGGGAGAGAGGTAGAGAGGGAGGTAGAGAGAGAGGGGGAGAGAGATAGAGATAGAGAAAGGGAGAGAGATAGAGATAGAGAGAGGGGGAGAGAGGTAGAGAGAGAAGGAGAGAGAGAGGACAGAGGGAGAGAGAGAGGGAGGGAGAGGTAAGGTAGAGGGAGAGAGAGGTAGAGAGAGAGGGGGAGAGAGATAGAGAAAGTGAGAGTGATAGAGATACAGAGGGGGAGAGAGGTAGAGAGGAAGAGAGAGGTAGAGAGAGGGGGAGATATATAGAGATAGAGAAAGGGAGAGAGAGGTAGAGAGAGGGGGAGAGAGATAGAGATAGAGAAAGGGAGAGAGATAGAGATAGAGAGAGGGGGAGAGAGGTAGAGAGAGAAGGAGAGAGAGAGAATTCGATACCGAGATTTCACAGGAAACATGTGTTTTGAGTCCCTGAATCCCCCCCCCCCCAAAAAAAAATTTTTTTAGAAAATGTCCGTGTGTGTCTGTAAGCAGCATAGCTCAAAATCGAAAACACCTTTAAAAACCAAACCTGGTATTTAAGTTTGGTATCTTCCAAGGGCGCGACAAGAAGATTTTCAAACAAAAAAAAAATCCACCTACCCCAAATTTCCCTTTACATGGAAAAAATTTCGAAAATTTTGATTTTCTTAAAAATGGCTCTAAAGATTTTGATTCAAATATCTTATGTTTAAGATATTTACATGCCAAATAAAATGTATATCTTCAATTTTCTGGGAATAGCCAAAAGAGGCCTCATTATTCTAGACGTTTAATATTGAATTTTGCATAACTGGTAAAGATGCACAAAAACTTCCAGCACTAAAAATGTAGAGCACATTAAAACACACAATTTATGTCATATACATTTTTTTCATGGAGTTGATTGGGCTTGAGATATTCCTTGTTATATTTTTTCAGCTTTAAAAAACGTATACTTATCTGATACAGGTATTAGTCAAAGGAACTTCAGTCACATAGCAACCAGCTTTTGACTATCACTTTAACCTTTGATACTCCCTTATTTCGCTTTTACTTACAAGGAAGCAAGTAAAAAGATATTTCTGCTAAATTTTTTTCGATTAGCATGAAGTAAGTGGAAGCGAAAAGCTTTTTAGCAATAATTTGTTATAGAAATGTAGAAAAAGGCATGTGAATGGCGCACATCAGAACTTTTAGCCTAGCTTATATAACATATTTTGTTATAATGTGCATGGGTGGAATGTTTCAGCAGAAACAATGAATGTAACACAGTCAGCTGTTTCAGGAGCAGTAAAACGCTCGTGAGGTAAACCAAGAACAACTCTATTACCTGCATCTACCTGGTGCTAAAGCCATTTTGTTTACTGCCGGTTAATTAAGTCCTGCCTCATTATTATCACTTAACGACAACAATGTAATCACCCCCTCCCTCCCCCCCTTGACAGCGGCGGAGTTTACCGTCATCGGCAACATTTTACTTTCTCTACACATACTAGTACATAGTGTATAGAGAAGGTATTGTAATGCACCAAAAAATTCAATTCCAGATTTCAACTGAAATACAGTTTTGGTCCCCCTGAATCCAGAAAAAGCATTTTTAGAAAAATGTCTGTGTGTATGTGTGTCTGTGGGCAGCATAGTTCAAAAACTAAAAGACCGTTAAACACCAAACTTGGTATTTAAAATTAGTATCTTCCTGGAATGCGACACAAGCATTTTGAGAAAAATCCCCCCCCCCCAACTATTCTTTATATGGAAACTTTTTCGAAGAGTTTGATTTTCTCTAAATAGCTCTAACGATTTTGATTAAAATATCGTATATTAAAATAGTAACCTAAGAAATACAATGTGTATCTGGAATTTTCTGGGAATGCCCTCTTAAGACTCTATTCTGGATGAATTTTTTACGGATTTTGCACAACTGCTAAACCGTAAGAGATGGATAAAAACTTACCACACAAAAAAATATAAAGCGCGTTAAAATACACAATTTATGTTGTATATACATATATATGTTTTCATGGATTTTGAGATATGTTTTTAGTTTCAGCTTTAAATTGTTTTCCACTCCTGTCCATACCAATAAAGGAACTTCATTCACATAGCAGCCAGCTTTTGACTATCACTTTAGCCTATGTACTCGCATATTTCGCTTCTACTTACAAGGAAGCAAGTAATAAGACTTTTCTGCTAATTTTTTCTCGATTAGCATGAAGTAAATAGAAGCATAAGCTTTTTAACAATAAAAGTCATGTGAATGGAGCACACCAGATGTTTTAGGTTTTACTTCATACACACACATTTTCTCTCACTGGTGTGAGTGTCAATCAGCCTAGTTTACCTCATGCTCTTAAACATTTCCGCACTAGTGAAAATCTTTGACCTTTGTCACGAGGTTAGATGTTGAAAACAAGGCCTGGAACAGTGCTGCCAACGTTGGCAGCGTGTAGATAAGGGTATTCCCTCCTCCCCGAGGCTTATGCTAGGCTCATAATCTTGCTCCCTGGGGATTAAGGAGTTACTTGGCACATCAGATATCGATACGCGGCAGCCATTTTGGTAGTGTCGACTTATCGAGCGATTACTTCAACTGGATCTTCTTGCCACTTCTTTAGCAGGATTATCTTGTGGTGTCTCTTTTTGCTGCATTATTCATGCTTTACATGCACATCACATTCTCTACCCACTCTACCAAAACTTAATATTTGCTCTACATACTGCGGAGGGCCCCAAAAATGCTATACCCTGAATCCAAAACAAGCATTTTTATAGGCTCTTTCAACAATAATGTCCTATTTTACTTTCTCTATACGTAGTATGTATATAGTGGATAGAGAAGCTTTTGTAATGCACCCAAAAATTCGATACCTAGATTTCACCGGAAATATTTGCTTTGAGACTCCCTGAATCCTAAAAAAGCATTTCCAGAAAACCCCCCTCGTGTGTGTTTGTCTAATAGCTCCAAAACGAAAAGATGGTTAAATACCAAACTTGGTATTTAAGATTGGTATCATCCAAGGATGCGACACGAAGATCTTCAAGGAAATCCCCCACCCCCAACTACCCTTAACAAGGAACTTTTTTTGAAAATTTTAATTTTCTCATAAATGGCTCTATCAATTTTGATTAAAATATATATACTAAAGATATTTACCTAAAAAATAAAATGTATATTTTGAATTTTCTATGAATAGCCGCTGAAGACTACTTTATTCTGGATGAAGTTTGCTGAATGTAGCGTCACTGCTAAACCGTAAGAGATGGACAGAAACTTACCACACAAAAAATGAAAAGAACTTTAAAACACACAATTTATGTTACATACATTTTTTCGTGGAGTTTCTTACATATTCCTTGTTTTAGGTTTCAGCTTTGAAAAATATACCTTTCTCATACAGGGATTAGTCAACTCCTGCACATACAAACAAAGGAACTTAAGTCACATAGCAACCAGCTTTTGACTATCACTTTAACCTATGGTACTCCCTTGTTTCCGTTCTACTTACAAGGAAGCAAGCAATAAGACTATTTCTGCTTATTTTTTTCTCGATTAGCATGAAGTAAATAGAAGCATAAGCTTTTTAACAATAATTTGTTGCAGAGATGTAGAGAAAGTCATGCGAATGGAACACATCAGTTTTTTTAATGAATAGACCTTCTTCATGTGACTGAGTGCATGTATAAAGAGAAAACAAAGTCCATCTCATAATCAGGAGCAAAGTTAAACCTAAGTAACTTGCCTCCACTCTAAGAGGAAAACTTCGGTGTTGGGCACACTCAACAATCATGAACCGAACCCAAAGCGTGTTTTCAACGACATTATTGTCTACCCTTTAAAATAGGTTATGCTAAATATAGTAGATAATTAACAATAATTGATAGTGAATGAAAATCAACGGGTTTCCATTCAAAACTTTTAGACACCCTATATATTTTAAGGAAATAAGTCAGCATGTATTTCGTACATCAGAAAATCAGAAGTCGTTTATTTTTTAAATGTTCACATTTTTATTTTCTCTATACGTAGTACGTACATAGTGTATAGAGAAAGTATTATAATGCACCAAAAATTCGATACCGAGATTTCACCGGAAATAGATGTTTTGAGACCCCTGAATCTAAAAAAAGCATTTTTAGAAAAATGTCCGCGTGTGTGTGTATCTGTCTGTGGGCAGCATAGCTCAAAAACGAAAAGTCCGTTAAAAACCAAATTTAGTATTTAGGTTTGGTATGTACCAAGGATGCGACACGATTTTCAAGAAAATCCCCCCACCACCAACTACCCTTTACATGGAACTTTTTTCGAAAATGTTGCTGTAACGATTTTGATTAAAATTTCGTATATTAAAGATGTTTACCTGACAAATAAAATGTATATCTTGAATTTTCTGGGAATAGCCTCTGAAGACCAATTTTATTCTTGATGAATTTTACGGAATTTTGAATAACTGCTAAACCGTAAGAGATGGACAAAAACTTACGACACAAAAAATGCAGAGCACATTAAAACACACACTTTATTATATGAAGTAAATAGAAGCATAACATATTTAACAATAATTTGTTGCAGAGAAAGTCATGTGAAATGAACGCATCAGTCTTTTGGTTTTAGGGGGTATTAAAACAAGTATTTGCTGTGAAATCTCTGTATTGAATTTTTGGGTGCATTACTATACACAGTGTACATAGTACGTGTAGAGAAAGTAAACATAAATCTATGCATTTCTTGCGCTAGAAAACCAGAAGTCATATATTTTTTAAATGATGACATATTTCATTTAGACCTGTAACATCCATCTGAGCCTTAAAAGAAGGTGTCTTAACCAAATCCTTCCATTTTAATCTTGCCCTTGGGTTCTGGGGCAATATTTTTACGTCCTCACCTGGGCTCGACGTCCCTATTAAATTAGCAGACCCACTTTAGAGAGACGCCAATATAATGGTTTAGTGCAGAGCTTCACGGAGCTACATTAAAAGAAAATTCATGGGCGTGGAGAAAAAAACAGGCGTGTGAAATAAAACAGCATCTGGTAATTGAAAGTGCAGTGTGCTGGTGTAATTTCAGACCTGACGTACACAGGATTTGTAGCTCTGGTAAAAATATTGTCTCTTGGCTCGCACACAATTTTGCATTTAAATAGAATCATCTTGGAATTATCATCTGCTTCAATATTACAAGCTTCTTCACAGAATAACTTTAAAAAAAATGATGTATTCCATTCACATTACTTTCTCTTCGTCTCTATAACAAGCTTATGCTTCTATTTACTTCATGCTAGTCGAGAAAAAATTAGCAGAAATAGTCTTATTGCTTGCTTCCTTGTAAGTAGAAGCGAAATTAGGGAGTACCATAGGTTAAAATGAAACTAATAACAAGGAATATCTCAAAATTGGTTAACTCCACGAAAACAATATATATACCATAAATTGTGTGTTTTAAGGTACTCGACATTTTTTGTGTGGTAAGTTTTTGTCCATCTCTTACGGTTTAGCTGTTATGAAAAATTCCGGAAAATTAATCTAGAATAAAGTATTTTTCAGAGGCTATTCCCAGAAAATTCTAGATATACATTTTATTTGTCGTGTAAAAATCTTCAATATATGACATTTTAATCAAAATCGTTACAGCCATTTATTGAGAAAATCAAAATTTTCGAAAAATGTTCCATGTAAAGTGTAGTTGGGGGTGGGGGGATTTTTCTGAAAATTTTCGAGTCAGATTCTTGGAAGATACCAAATCTATATACCAAGTTTGGTATTTTACCTACTTTTCGTTTTTGAGTTATCCTGTTCAACGGCACACACGGACCTTTTTCTGAAAATGCTTTTTTTTGGATACAGGGGACCCTGAAACATATATTTCCGGTGAAATCTCGGTATCTAATTTTTTGGTGCAGTGTTAATACTTTCTCTATACACTATGTAAATAGTACGTGTAGAGCAAGTGAAAATAATTTGTTGTAGAGATGTAGAGAAAGGCAAGTGAATGGAAAACATCAGACTTTTACTTTCTCTACACTTACTATGTACGTAGTGTATAGAGAAGGTATTGCAATGCACCCTAAAATTTGATACCGGGGTTTCACAAGAGATACATCTTTTGAGACCCCCTGAATTCAAAAAAAGCGTTTTTAGAAAAATGTCTCTGTTAGTGTGTGTGTGTTTGTGGGCAGCATAACTCAAAAACGAAAAGACCGTTGAATACAAAACTTGGTATTTAAGTTTGGTATCTCCCAACTACCCTTTACGTGGAACTTTTTTCGAAAATTTGGATTCTTTCAAAAATGCCTCTAACGATTTTGATTAAAATACTGTATATTTAAGACTTTTAAATGCCAAAAAATATATATTTTGAATAATGTGGGAATAGCCGCTGAAAACTACTTTATTCGGGGTGAATTTTACAGAACTTTGCAGAAATGCTAAACCGTAAGAGATGGACAAAAAGTGCAGGGCATTTTAAAACACACAATTTATGTTATATACATTCTTTGTAGAGTTTGTCGTTTTTAGATATCCCTTGTTAATGGTTTCATTTTTAAACTCCTGTCCATACAAACAAAGGAACTTCAGTCACATAGCAACCAGCTTTTGACTATCACTTTAACCTATGGTACTCCATTATTTCGCTTCTACTTACAAGTAAGCAAGTAATAAGACTATTTCTGCTAATTTTTTCTCGATTAGCATGAAGTAAATATAAGGCATAAGCTTTTTAACAATAATTTGTTACAGAGATGTAGAGAAACTCATGTGAATGGAACACATCAGATTTTTTTGCACCACTATTACACGAACACCTTACAGACCGCGTGTAGGTATGAAGACGCCGGAAACAAGTGAAGCGAGTAGTTCTGTTTCCATGGAAACACAGGTGTTAAGTTTCCAGTGGGCCTTGTGTGTAAAGTAATGCAACATTCTAGAAGGCGCTTGGCAGGGTATTATGGACACGTTCGTGTAGATAGATGCATAAAGTTTGGGGAGACAAGCATTGCAGCCAATTAAACGGCCTCTGGTTCGAATCTGTCTCCCAAATTAAACGGTCGTCTGGCCACAAAATGATGTGGTCGCTCGGCGAATGGGGGAAGTTTGAAAACGCCATTTGCAGCAGGTGAATGAGAGGGAGGGCGGAGGGGGAGAGATAAACACGATTAAACCGTTTACTGTAATGTACAGTACACTATGTGGGTCACAAAGTGTTTGTAGGTCGAACAACCCTACTGCCAAATTCTGCAATTTAAATCTGCAATCAACCTTACTTTAGATAGATACTTTACTTCATTGCTAAGGTTGCCAGCACTGTCAAAGTACAATATCGTTAAAATAAATAAACAATATGGGGAATATTGTAACGTATAGGAATTATGAAGTTATAATATTTGGGCTACTTTATTCATGTAGTGAAATTATGAAAGTATATTTTGTCAAGAAGCTTACACACTAAATGGCAAAGAAATCCGAGCAAAATTGTTCAAATGGGGCATTTTATACGAAACAATATCGTATTTATAACAGGAGATATAAAAAGACGGTCATTCTGAGTAATGTCGTCTTTTGTAGCCATTTAAACATTCAAAAGTGACTCAAAGTAAAAAGTATACCACTTTTTACTTTCTCTGCAAGTACTATGTACATAGTGTATAGAGAAGGTATTTAATTGTACTCCACCAAAAAATTATATACCGAGATTTCACCGGAAATATATGTTTTAGGGTTCCCTGTATCCAAAAGAAGTATTTTCAGATAAAGTCCGTGTGTCTGTGAACACGATAAATCAAAAACTAAAATCCGGTAAAATACCAAACTTGGCATTTAAGTTTAGTATCTTCTAGGATTAAGACAAAAAAAATTGAGAAAAATCCCGCTACTCCAAACTATCCTTTACCTGGAATTATTTCGAAAATTTTGATTTTCTAAAAAATGCTCTTAACGACTTTCATTAAATTATCGTATATTTAAGATATTTGCCTGGCAAATAAAATGCATGTCTTTAATTTTCTGAGAATAGCCTCTAAAGACTACTTTATTCTGGGTGAATTTTACGAACTTTTGCATAACCCTAAGAAATGGACAAAACTTACCACACGAAAAATTAGAGCACATTAAAACACACAATTTATGTCATAACAAATTTTTTCGTGGAGTTCATATTTTATTAATTATTCCTTGTTTTTTGATTTCACCTTTAAAAAAGTTATACCTTTCTCATACAGGAATTTGTCAACTCCTGTCTTTACAAACGAAGGAATTTCAGTCATAGAGCAACCAGCTTTTGACTATCACTTTAGCCTATGGTACTCCCTTATTTCGCTTCTACTTACAAGGAAGCAAGTAATAAGCATGAAGCAAATAGAAGCATAAGCTTTTTAACAATAATTAGTTGCAGAGATGTAGAGAAAGTCATGTGAATGGAACTCATCAGCTTTTTAATATACGAGGGCCTGCTTTTTCAACCTCTGATAGCCTATAAATAAAAGAAAAGTTCATAGAAAACAATTATTTTATTACTAAAAGTTCTGTACACTTATGGTTACTTTTCAACATAATCACCGAGATTTATCGTACCTGTGCACAAGCTTTGCAATACCCGCTTCAAAAACTGTTGCCGCCAATGATTTCAAATGAGCATTGACGTTGTTTTGAAGATCTTCGTACTTTACGACGTTTGCGGAGAGCCATTCAAAACAAACGAAGAGGAATGCTGACTTGAGGAATTGTGTTGATCCATGACAACGCTCGTCCACACAACCCATCGGCTCCTTGAACAGTTTCAATGGGACATTTTCGATCATTCGCCGTACAGTCCTGACCTGGCACCCAGCGACTTTCACCTTTTCCCTGAACTGAAGACTGGCTAGGTGAGCAGCACTTTCAAACCAACGAAGATCTTCAAAACCCCAACTGATGCTTTCGTCACTGAACTCTCTGACTTTAGTTTAAGATGAGTGGTTTCCATTTTATTTGTCATGTAAATACCTTTAATGCACGGTACTTTAACCAAAATCGTTACACACACCTTTGAGAAAATCAAAACTTTTTTTCCATTTAGAGGTCAGTTTGCGGTAGGGGAATGTTTGTTTTTTTCAAAATCTTCGTGTCGCATTCCTAGAAGGTACCAAACTTATATTAAAAGTTTAGTATTTTAACAACTTTTCGTTTTTGAGTTAACGTGTTCACAGACATAAGACACACACGGACCTTTTTATGATTTTTTTATACAAGGGACCCCAAAACGTGTATTTCCGGGGAAATCTCGGTATGGAATTTTTGGGTGGAATGCAATACCCTCTCTATACATTTTATATATAGAAAACGTAAAAAGAATTTATAAAAGTGTTAGAAGAAAGTGTAGTGTGAAAGTAATTTTTTTCTAGCCTGCTTTTTTCTTGCTGCACTTTTGATTTGTTTTAATATATATATTTTTATATTTTTTTGACTTTAGTAATTTGGAATTTCTTTTCTTTTCAGGTAAGGAATAACAAGTTGATTGAAAGTATTTTACGTTTCGGTAAGTTTTTATAATAATTACATTTATTATTGCATATATCCTATAATATATATTATATATATATATATTCAAACTTTTAGACAGGTCAAGAAAGGCATTTGTTTAAATTTATGTGTGTGTTGTTTCCTTAATGGAAAACCTTTATAGAGCATGGAAGGGAACATTATGAATTTCTTTAAGAAATACTTCATAGAAAAGTAAAATCTGATGTGTTACACTCACATGACTTGCTCTAGCTCTTGAACAAACCTCTTACATAAGATTATTCTTCTTTCTACACAATGCTAATCGAGACAATCATTAGCAGAATGTTCTTATTACCTAGTTCCTTATAAGCAGAAATAGAATAAGGGAATACACTAGGCTAAACTGATAGTCAAATGTTTTAAAAGCAGTCTTTATTCGATTGTCATTGCAGGTCACTTCTTTGCTTGGCCAGGAGTTGAACAAAAGAAAAACGGACACTTCCTGTCTGAGAAAAGTATAAGTACTCACAACTGAAACCAAAAACAAGGAATATCTCGGAAACGGTTACCTCCACAACAAAAATGTAAAGGACATAAATTGTGTGTTTTGATCAGATCAACATTTTCTGTGTAGTAAGTTTTTGTCTATCTCTTACCGTTTAGCAGTTAAGCAAAATTTAGCGAAACTCATCCAGAATAAAGTGCTCTTCAGAGGCTATTCCCAGAAAATTCAAGATATACATTTTATTTGGTATGTAAGTATCTTAAATGTGCGGGGTTTTATCAAAAGCGTTAGAACGGTTTTTTAGAAAATAAAAAATTTCGAAAATTTTTCCATGTAAAGTGCAGTTGAGGGTGAGGGGATTTTCTTGAAAATCTTCGTGTCGCATCCTTGGTAGATATCAAACTGAAATGCCAAGTTTGGTATTTAACGGTCTTTTCGTTTTTGAGCTATACACACACGCACGCACACACACACACACGGGCCTTTTTCCAAAAATGCTTTTTTTGGATTCAGGGAGATCCAAAACATATATTTCCGGTGACATTTCGGTATCGAAGTTTTGAGTGCATTACAATACCTGCTCTATACACTCTGTTCATAACACGTGCAGAGAAAGTAAAAACATCTTATGTGTTCTATACACCTGACTTTCTCTACATCTCTGTAATAAATTATTGTTAGTAAACTTGTTCTTATTACTTAGTTCCTTGTAAATAGAAGGGAAATAAGAGAATACACTAGGATAAACCGACACTCAAATGTTTTAAAATGTGGTTGCTATGGGATTGAAATCCTCTTCTTTGCGTGGCCAGGTATTGACAAGATCCCACATGAGAATATTTTAAAACAGTAACCAATAACAAGGAATATCTCGAAAACGGCCAACTCCACGAAAAATGTTAATGGACTTTATTTTTGTAGTAATTTTTTGTCTATCTCAAACGGTTTATCAGTTTGCACAATTCAGAATCATTCAGTCAGAATAAAGAGGTATTGAGAGACTTGTACCACAAAATTCAAGATATACTTTTCTATTGTGATGTAAATAGCTTTAATATCTGCGGTATTTTAATCAAAATCGTTAGAACCACTTTTGAGAAAATCCGATTTTTACTTTTTGTGCACGTACTATGTACATAGTGTATATAGAAAGTATCCCATTCCACCCTAAAGTTCAATACACTTTTTTCACTGGAAATACATGTTTTGGGTCCCCTTGAATCCACAAGAAAGGGCATTTTTGGAAAAATTACATGGAGACATTTTCGAAAATTTTGATTTCCTCAAAAATGGCTCTAACGATTTCGATAAAAATATTTTATACCCAAGATATTTACATGACAAATAAAATGTAAATCTAGAATTTTCTGGGAATAGCCTCTGAAGACCGTAAAGGATTGACAAAAACATAGTTCCCAAAAATGTAGATCTCGATTTATTTTATATACGTTTATTTTGTAAAGAAGACCATTTTTGAGATATTCCTTGATATTGGTTCCAGTTTTAAAGTACCTACAATCGAATTTGGCAATGCAAACAAAAACTGATTTCAAGGACATGGCAACCAGCTTTTAAAAGATTTGACCAACGCTATAGCCTGATGTATACTATTATTTCCCTTCTACTTACAAGAACGCGTTTCTGCTAATGTTTATCTCGATTAGCACAATTAGAAGAATAAACTTTTTAACAATAATTTGCTGTAGAGGAAGTCATATGAATGGAACACATCACATTTTTTGTTATATCAAAACAGTGAAATTAATAAATTATTATTTATTTTTGCCTAGTATAGACACGAGGTTTTCTTAGGTTTGGTTACTGCCTAAACTTATCGAAGCTGGGCTGACATTTGAAAGCTTCTTCATATTAAAGATTAGACTCTGTGAGAGCGGTCCCCTCCATCACATTGGTCCAGGACCACCTGAGACCCAGCATCCCTCCCCAACATTTGATGCTCGGTCGTATATCACAAACCGATGCGCGCGTCCTATGCCTCACGTAATATATCGAGTGCATTCCATTTCCCAAAGTAAAACTCAGAAGAAAAAAAAAAAACACTTCTTGTAATTTATTTCAGTTTCTCTACCACGCTAGTCGTAGGTAGTGGAAGAATTTCTATTCACTCTAAAATAAATATTATATATTCCAAATGCTTTATATATATATTATATAAATGAGGGTAAACTATATATTTATATAAATAAATTAACGTCCTTTAACCTGGTTGGTCATATCAGACGATGAATGAACAAAATGGTGAAATGAAGATCAAATGATATCGGGATCCATGAAGCTTTAAGTTGCTCGACATTCCTCTACTCAGGAAAAGGGAAAACCCTGAAAAAACCTTATCCGGGTAAATCATCCTAAGCGAGATTTGAACTCACGACCTGTTGAATGGGAGGCAGACACGCTACCATCACACCACCCAGGCCGGCGCAAATGTTTGGTTAAGGGAATACAACTATTTATATAGCGATTTTGGACCAAAATGGCATTTTTGGACTATTGATCATCCTATTATAAAATTGCACTACTTAGGTTAAGTTAAATTTTCCTAAGTAATATTTATAATACAATATTACATAATATTGTAGATATAGCATACCTCTGCCTCAATCGTACTTAATATAGGATTTATTCGATAATTCTTCTTGGATAGATATTTTTTGCTTATTTAGTTCCATTTACCTAACGGCAGGCTGATAAGTCCCGAGCCTCACACAGATATGGCACCACTAGGCCAGTTACACGGTAGCATCGTGTAGCCTAACTCTAGACTAGCTGGTATCCATAGTTACAGGTCAATAGTTTGTTTAGTTTTCCAATGACAGCATTTTAAACAAGACAACTTTAGAGTTTTCACGAAAATGGAGCATTTGGAAAAACGAGCAGTGATTAAATACTTCCATTTGAAAGGCTTAACGTCTAAAGAAATCAAGGAGGAAATGGACAGTACCTTGAAAGACTCTGCTCCTTCATATTCAATGATTAAAAGGTGAGTTGCACAGTTTAAAATGGGACGTACGAGCACTAGTGATGAGCCTCGCTCTGGACGCCCTGTAGAAGTGACAACTCCAGAGACCATTGAAAAAATTCATCGTTTAGTACTGGAAGACCGCAGATTAAAGTTGTTTGAGATAGCAGAGGCTGTAAACATATCAAAAGAACGTGCAGGTAATATGTTAAGTAATGTTTTGGGCTTTCACAAGGTCTGTGCCGCGTTTGTTGACACCTAATCAAAAGTTGCAAAGAAAAACCGTTTCTGTTAAGAATGTGGAGCTCTGCCGTAAAAATCTCAGTGAATTTTTGAGATGGCTTATCACCGTAGATGAAACTTGGATACATCACTACACTCCAGAAACTAAATCACAGTCGAAACAGTGGATTGCGCCAGGTGAACCAACTCCAAAAAAGGCAAAGTCAATTTTGTCAGCTAACAAGGTTATGGCGAGTGTTTTCTGGGATGCACAGGGAATTATCATCGGTGATTACTTGGAAAATCGTAAAAGTATCACTGGTGACTATTACGCAAGCTTACTGCAACGTTTTAGTGATGAGGTAAAAAGAAAAGTATCTCATTTGGCAGAAAAAAAAAATATTGTTTCATCACGACAACGCTCCGGCCCATCGTTCAGCCATTGCAATGCGAAAAATCTGATGTGTTCCATTCACATGACTTTCTCTACATCTCTGCAACAAATTATTGTTAAAAAGCCTATGCTTCTATTTACTTCATGCTAATCGATAAAAAAATAACAGAAATGGTCTTATTACTTGTTTCCTTGTAAGTAGAAGCGAAATAAGGACGAAGTTAAAGTGATAGTCAAAAGCTGGTTGCTATGTGACTGAAGTTCCTTTGTTTATATGGACACGAGTTGACAAATTCCTGTAAGAGAAAAGTATACGTTTTTTTAAAACTGAAACGAATAACTGGAAATATCTTTAAAACGATCAATTTCACGAACAAAATGTACATAATATAAATTGTGTGTTTTAATGGCTACTACATTTTTTGTGTGGTAAGTTTTAGTCCATCTCTTATGGTTTAGCAGTTGTCCAAAATTCTGTAATATTAATCCAGAATAAAGTAGTCTTCGGAGGCTATTCCCAGAAAATTCAAAATATACATTTTATTTCTCAGGTAAAATATATTTAGTATATGAAATTTTAATCAAAATCGTTAAAGCCATTTTTGAGCAAATAAAATTTTGTAAAGAATAGTTTGGGATGGGGGGATTTACTCAAAATCTTCGTCTCGCACCCCGGGAAGATTTTAAACTTAAATACCAAGTTTGGTAATTTACGGAGTTTTCGTTTTTGAGTTATCGTGTTCATAGGCTCACGGACCTGTTTCTGAAAATACTTTTTTTTTTGGATACAGGCGACCATAAAACGTATATTTCCGGTGAAATCTCGGTATGAAATTTTTTTGGTGGAGTGCAATACCTTCTCTATACACTATATATACAGTACGTGTAGAGAAAGTAATAAAACGTGACGTAATAAAGTACCCTAAAAACGGTAAGGAATGCGATGTACGGGCCCGGATACTTTGTGTGTCTCTTGTGCGTAGTACTTGTAGAGAAATTAAAATGCTTCTCGACTACAGTCCCTCATATAATCCAGTAAGGGAGTACGGCTGCTAAAGTCCCTCATATAATCCAGTAAGGGAGTACGGCTGCTAAAGTCCCTCATATAATCCAGTAAGGGAGTACGGCTGCTAAAGTCCCTCATATAATCCAGTAAGGGAGTACGGCTGCTAAAGTCCCTCACATAATCCAGTAAGGGAGTACGGCTGCTAAAGTCCCTCATATAATCCAGTAAGGGAGTACGGCTGCTAAAGTCCCTCATATAATCCAGTAAGGGAGTACGGCTGCTAAAGTCCCTCACATAATCCAGTAAGGGAGTACGGCTGCTAAAGTCCCTCACACAATCCAGTAAGGGAGTACGGCTGCTAAAGTCCCTCATATAATCCAGTAAGGGACTACGGCTGCTAAAGATTCGTGTGCCCAAGATATTCTGCCAGTCGGGATGCCTTACTGCATAAAACTCACGTGATCGTGATGGATTCCTATCTGCAAGGCCATGCATTCGGTTTGTCCATTCAGAGAATATTTTTACTTTCTCTACACGTATTGCATCCAAAAATTCGATACCGAGATTTCATATAGAAATAGACGTTTTAGGGTCCCCTGTATCAAAAAAGTATTCTCAGAAAAAAAATCCATGTGTCATGTGTGTGTGTTTTTTTTGTAGTGTTTAACGCCCGCTTTAACTACTTATGGCACCGCAGGCGGTGACACTGATACATGAATGATGATGGAGCACCATGGGATTGCGATGGCGGAGGAAACCCGCCTTAGCGCCGCTTTGTCCACCACAAAGCTCACATGCGGTCGCTTGGGATCGAACCCTGGTTGTCTAGGTGAGAGGCAAGTGGTCTAACCACTGGACCACAGCGCGGCCCATGTGTGTTAACACGATAACTCAAAAACGAAAAGTCGGTAAAATACCAAACTTGGTATTTAAGTTTAGAATCTCCCAGGGGTGCGACACAAAGATTTTCAAGAAGATCCCCCCACCCCCAACTATCGTTCATACTATGCATGATATTTGATTGAAAGATATTTGGATTTGGCAGAATGCTGCATTACACACATACACGAGGGTGTGTTTCCTGGTGGTATGTACTTGTAAACTGTCAACACCTAACTGTCTCAAGAAGGTGATGTAAAAATGTTAGCATGACGTTTGAGTGGAAGGCATTTGGACCTTTTGAAGTAATCTATAAAGGAAGGGTATATTACAGGACTAGGCTTCCGTCCATATGCATCAAAGGACTGTCCTGAATATGATAATAATCTTTATAGAGTGTTATGAACTTCTTGAACTGGCTTTTGAATAGAAGACTTTTGGACCTGGCGAGCCATAAAAAATGGTGGGCTATTTTACATACACTGCACACCTAGACATACACAGAAGGAGTCCTGTTGGCATATACACCAGGAATCTATCCCGTGCATTAAACTGGTTTCAAAAATGTTAAGAGCTTCCTGAACATGACCTTTGAATGGACTTTGTGATTCGCTAAGGGAGGTAGGCTGTATTATACAGGCCATATGTACCAGGAAGTTGTCCTGTAAATGATAAGTGTCCAGAAAGTGTTTAAAGCTTTTTGAGCAGGGTTTTTGAATGGACGACTTTTGGACTTGGTGGGTCGCCAAGGAGGTAGGCTGTATTAAACAGGCCATATGTACCAGGAAGTTGTCTTGTAAATGATAAATGTCCAGAAAGTGTTTAGAGCTTCTTGAGCAGGGTTTTTGAATTGACGACATTTGGACTTGGTAGGCTATAAGGGAGGTAGGCTATATTATAGAGGGGTAGGGCCTCCGGTTATATTTACCAGGAAGCTGTCCTGTACAAGGTACGTCTCCAGAAAGTGTTAAGAGCTTCTTGAAAATTATTTGAATGGAAGAGTTTTGGGCTTGGTGTTCCCCTAGGGAGGTAGGCTATATTACAAGGCTAGGCCCCCTGGTCATATATACAAGGAAGCTTTCCTGTACATGATAAGTCTCCAGAAAGTGCTAAGAGCTTCTTGAACCTGACTTTTGGGCTTGGTGTTCCCCTAGGGAGGTAGGCTATATTACAAGGCTAGGCCCCCTGGTCATATATACAAGGAAGCTTTCCTGTACATGATAAGTCTCCAGAAAGTGCTAAGAGCTTCTTGAACCTGACTTTTGGGCTTGGTGTTCCCCTAGGGAGGTAGGCTATATTACAAGGCTAGGCCCCCTGGTCATATATACAAAGAAGCTTTCCTGTACTTGATAAGTCTCCAGAAAGTGCAAAGAGCTTCTTTGAACATGACTTTTGGACCCATGGGAGGTAGGCTATTTTACAGGGCTAGGCCCCCTGGTCACATGTACAAGGAAGCTATCATTTATATGATAAGTCTCCAGAAAGTGCTAAGAGCTTCTTTGAACATGACTTTTGGACCCATGGGAGGTAGGCTATTTTACAGGGCTAGGCCCCCTGGTCACATGTACAAGGAAGCTATCATTTATATGATAAGTCTCCAGAAAGTGCTAAGACCTTCTTTGAACATGACTTTTGGGCTTGGCGTTCCCCAAGGGAGGTAGGCTATTTTACAGGACTAGGCCCCCTGGTCACATATACAAGGAAGCTATCATTTATATGATAAGTCTCCAGAAAGTGCTAAGAGCTTCTTTGAACATGACTTTTGGACTTGGTGTTCCCCATGGGAGGTAGGCTACGTTACAGGGCTAGGACCCCTGGCCAAATGTACAAGGAAGCTATCCTGTACAGGACAAGTCTCCAGGAAGTACTAAGACCTTCTTGAACATGACTTTTGGACCCATGGGAGGTAGGCTATTTTACAGGGCTAGGCCCCCTGGTCACATGTACAAGGAAGCTATCATTTATATGATAAGTCTCCAGAAAGTGCTAAGACCTTCTTTGAACATGACTTTTGGGCTTGGCGTTCCCCAAGGGAGGTAGGCTATTTTACAGGACTAGGCCCCCTGGTCACATATACAAGGAAGCTATCATTTATATGATAAGTCTCCAGAAAGTGCTAAGAGCTTCTTTGAACATGACTTTTGGACTTGGTGTTCCCCATGGGAGGTAGGCTACGTTACAGGGCTAGGACCCCTGGCCAAATGTACAAGGAAGCTATCCTGTACAGGACAAGTCTCCAGGAAGTACTAAGACCTTCTTGAACATGACTTTTGGGCCTGGTGTTCCCCAAGGGAGGTAGGCTACATTACAGGGCTAGGCCCCCTGGCCATATGTACCAACAAACTGTCCTGTGTACAATAACGTCAGCTTTTAACTCTCCATTAGAACAGAAACAGTTGCCCGGAAGTGCAACAGTCCGTGCAGTCAAATCGACCACTCAAGAAAACTCCCGTCAGGGTTTAAAACTCGCTCTCTCGCATCTGCATGAAATTTAATGTGGCTTCCGGGTTCAACACTTCCGGGCACCGCTGCTGCCTTGTTTGGATGTGTACTGAAACTTCTCTCTCTCTCCCTCTACAGCCGTTACTTAGCAACAAAAAAATCTCGGTAATGAACCTCTCTTGTGTGACGGTAACTGACTGGAAACGAGATTAAATTCCGGGTGCTCGTTTCTTACTGCTGCCAACTTCAGCACAGCTTTTCTATGCAGTGCAGCCAACCTCAATCATTCTATTTGTCTCTAAAAATGAATGCTCATTTAAATAAAGTGAAATTTAAATGTCTTACAAGTACACCCGAGGACAAAAGTATTGCATCGGGTTTTGTGTATCGTGCAACTGCAATTCTGGTTTATTGTGCAGAACAAAGTTGCTTGGCGGACTGCCGTCGTGGTCGAGTGGTCAGCGAGCTGACTTCTCACCCGGAGGTCCCGGGTTTGATTACCAGCTGGGGCGGGGAATGTTTCTTTAGCCAGAATTGTTCCCCATTCCCCATACAGTCTGGAAGTATGTATGTGAGAGTGAATGAGTTTGAGAAAAATAAAATTATTTAAACCCAAAGTAAAGAACCTACAGACAACAAGTTTTTTCAAGTCCAAAGCCCCCAATATGACCTTGGATGCTAGAGGGAGCTATATAAATGAAATAATAATAATAATAACAATAATAATAATAATAATAATAATAATAAAGTTACTTGGCGGCGCCGTAGTAGAATGGTTACACCGCTCGCCTCCCATCTAGGTGGCACGAGTTCGATCCCGACGAACGGCATGTGGGATTTATGGTGGACGAAGTGGTGTCAGGGTGGGTTTTCTCACGGGTCCTCCGGTTTTCCCCGCCATCGAGTCCACCAATTGCTCCATTATCACCTTTCCTATCATTAATGTCGCCTACATTTCATAATATTTACTTCTCGTGCTCACGCCTGGCAACGGGCCGACCCCTCCTAACAGGTTCTGTATTCTTTGGTTTAGTACCGTTGGCTCCCCACCAGGCTTCTAACCCCTAGGCATTGGCTTGGGGAAGGTCAGCCGATTACGAAAAGAAGCAAAGTTACTTGCTTACTTACAAGATAGATGACTCTGCAGCTAGGCATGCAGCTCCCATTCTGGAGGTCACGGTTTGATTTCAGTCGGACCGGACTCTCTCACTGTTGCCTATTTTTGGGTTTCCCCGGATCGGTAGCAAACTTCTGGGAAGGTTCTTTTCTACCACGAATTACTTCTCCATCATTTTCATAGTTGTAGGACCAAAAACGGCGGTAGGTGTGTTGCGACAGAATGGTGATTCCTTCCTGACGTTTATTGGGGCTGCTGGGGCCCCATGCTGAGAGCTGTCTAGCACGGTGACCAGATAAAACGATATGATGTCTTTTGGGTTTTCTGAAATGGAACTTTGTGACGGTTTTTAAAAAGTATACCATTATATTAGACCCTTTTCATGCAGTTTTTACTTACCCTATTCGTACTATGTACATAGCGTATAAAGAAGGTATTGCACTCCACCAAAAAATTCGATACCGATATTTCACCGGAAATACATGTTTTGGGTCTCCCTGAATCCAAAAAAAAAAAAAAAAAAATTCCTCATGTGTTACATTCACATGACTTTCTCTAGCTGCTCTACAAAACTCTTACAAAAGATTCTTCTTCTTTGTACACAATGCTAATCAAGATAAACGTTAGCAGAATGTTCTTATTACTTAGTTCCTTATAAGTAGAAGGGAATAAGGGAATGCGTTATGCTAAAGTGATAGTCAAATGTTTTAAAAGCTATCTTATGCGACTGTTATTGCAAATCACTTCTTTCCTTGAAAAGTTTAAGTAATTCACAATTGACACCAATAAAAAGGAATATCTCGGAGACGGTTAGCTCCACAACAAAAACGTAAAGGACATAAAGGTGTGTTTTGGCGTGATGTACATTTTTTGTGTGAGAATTTTTGTCTATCTCTTACGGTTTAGCAGTTAAGCAAACTTCAGCAAGATTCATCCAGAATAGAGGTCTTCAGAGGCTATTCCCAAAAACTTCGAGATATATATTTTATTTTGGACATAGCTTTAATATGCGGGATTTTAATCAAAATCGTTCTGCCATTTTTAAGAAAATCAACAATTTCAAATTTTTCTCCATGTAAAGGGTAGTTTGTGATGGGGGTATTTTTTTGGAAAAATCTTCTTATTACATCCTTGGAAGATACTTACCATAAATACCAAGTTTGGAATTTATCGGTCTTTTCGTTTTGGGACTATGCTCTCCACAGACACATACACGCACCCGGACCTTTTTTTAAAAACATTTTTCGGACTCAGGGGACCCCAAAAAAATGTATTTCCGGTGAAATCTCGACATCGAAGTTTTGGGTGGAATACAATACTTCTCTATCCCTATGTACATTGTATATAAGAGGCTAGAGAAGAGTAAAAAGCATTTTTGGAAAAAGGTCCCTGTGCGTGTGTGTCATTGGACAGTGTAGCTCAAAAACGAAAAGACCGTTCAATAGCAAACTTGGTATTTAAGTCTGGTATCTTCCAGGGATGCGACACGAAGATTTTCAAAAATAAATCCCCCGGACCCAAATACCTCTTACATGGAACTTTTTTCGAAAATTTTTATTAAAATATCGTATATTAACGATATTTATCTGACAAATAAAACGTATATCTTGAATTTTCTTGGAATAACCTCTGAAGACTGGTTTATTCTGAATGAATTTTACAGAATTGTACTTAACCGCTAAACCGTAAGAGATGAACAAAAGCTTACGAAACAAAAATGTAGAGCACATTAAAATACACAGTTTATGTTATGTAGATTTTTTCGTGGAATTGATCGTATTTTAGATATTCCTTCTTTTTAGTTTCAGCTTTGAAAAACTTACACTTTTCTCATACAGGAGTTTGTCAACTCGTGTCCATACAAACAAAGGAACTTCAGTCACATATCAACCAGCTTTTAACCATCACTTTAACCTATAGTGCTCCCTTATTTCGTTTCTACTTACGAGGAAGCAAGTAATAAGACTATTTCTGCTAATTTTTTCTCGATTAACATGGAGTAAATAGAAGCATAATCTTTTTAACAATTGTTTGTTGCAGAGATGTAGAGAAAGTCATGTGAAAGGAACACATAAGGTTTTTTAACTATGCTGCCCACGGACACATACACATACATCTAAATTTCGATATTTATTGTGAAATCTCGATATTGAATTTTTGGATGGTATACAAAGGTATCTTATGTATGATAAAGAAGGTAAAAGAGCTGTGACATGTTAGTTTTGGTTCCAGTAGATTGCATGAAGGACAAAACACTCACTAATGAAGCCTTGCACACGTCTGACGTAAGCTCTAGGGAAGTCGAGTGGACCACAATGCCACCGCTGGATTGCGGTCAGCTGAACAAGGTTTTCTTTGTCCTCGACTGTACAAGGAAGTGGCGCTTTAAACCAGTTAAATGGGGCTAGTTGACAACAATGGTTATATACCTGTTTGAACCAAGGACTAATCCCTTCTCTACTACGTACTAAGGCAACACATATACCAAGAGATCAAAATGCGTCAAAAACATAAGAAAACCTCAGGATGTTATTGTATCACATGGATTTCTTTGCCCTTTTACTTCTAATCCCACCTACGAAGCTTATTTTCCCTTCACGTACTAGGTACATAGTGATAGAGAAGTATTGTATTCCACCCAAAAATTCGATAGCGAGATTTCACCGGAAATACATGTTTTATGACCCCCTGTATCCAAAAAAAGCATTTTCAGAAAAAGGTCCGTGTGTGTCCGTGTGCCTGTGAACACGATAACTCAAAAACGAAAAGTAGCTAAAATACCAAACTTGGTATTTAAGTTTAGTATCTTCTAGGGATGCGACACGAAGATTTTCAGAAAAATCTCCGCACCCCAAACTACCCTTTACATGGAACTTTTTCGGAAAATTTTGATGTTCTTAAAAATGGCTAACGATTTTGATTAAAATATCATATATTAAAGATATTTACCAGTCAAATAAAATGTATATCTTGAATTTTCTGGTAATAGCTTCTGAAGACCTGTTTATTCTGAAAGAATTTTGCTTAATTTCGCATAACTAGTAAACCGTAAGAAATAGACAAAAACTTACTCTACAAAATATTTAGGTCTTGTTAAAATACACAAGTTATGTCATATACATTTTTCTCGTGGAGCTTACCGTTTTCGAGGTATTCATTGTTATTAGTTTCAGTTGTGAAGTACTTATACTTTTCTCAGACGGGAGTGTCCGTTTTTCTTTTGTTCTACTTCTGGCCAAGAAAAGAAGCGATTTGTAATGACAATCGCATAACGACAGCTTTTAAAACATTTGACCATCGGTTTAGCCTAGTGTATTCCCTTATTTTCTTCCTAGTTATAAGGAACTAAGTAATAAGAACATTGTGTTAATGAGTAACACGATTAGCAAGGTGCAGAAAGAAGAAGAATCTTGTGTATGAAGTTTGTAGAACAGCTAGAGAAAGTCATGTGAGTGTAACACATCAGGTTTTTTTATCTTGATTAGTATGGCGTAGATAACAGATAAATGTTTTTACTAAAAGGTTTGTTTGCCAAACAGCTTGAGAAAGTCATGTGAATGTTAGAGTTCAATATTTTTTGATTTCGAGGTAGGCTCACCAGGACTCTACTTTGTTGAATTTTTGGACAAATGCAATGGTTTCTCTCAGCTCTATAGCTAGTTAACAGAGCAAGTACAAATCTTTGGAATTAGGTTGGATGTTGTTAGGGGTCCTCAAAAGCCCATGAAAACTGATATAGGTGCGGATCCCTGGCTACAGTTTAGGAGCGGTCGAACAGATTGGGTGTAACCCGAGCGTATCCATCAGCAGCTCAGTTTTAGTTAATTAATTCTCCCAAATGTTACACAGAGCGCGCTGGTGTAGTTTATATCTCGGCATATTCCTGCCGCCTTGTACATGATTATGCAATTTATAAACACAACCAATCTGTCACTGGCAATTGTAATTTGTATGTGTACAAGAGTTTAAATATCTGTCCGTACATCCATTACTTTCTCTGTAATACCTCTGGAAATATTACACCACTCTCATATAAATGTTGCAATTCAACATCAACTTTCATAGGAGAAAGTCGTCTTGACGTCCGATGTGTTCCATTCACATGACTTTCTCTGCAACAAATTATTCTATTTACTTCATGCTAATCTTATTACTTGCTTCCTTGTAAGCAGAAGCGAAATAAGGGAGTACCATAGGTTAAAGTGATAGCCAAAAGCTGGTTGCTATGTGACTGAAGTTCCTTTGTTTGTGTGGACACGAGATGACAAATTATTGTATGAGAAAAGTTTTTCAAAGCTAAACTCAAAAACGATCAACTGCACGAAAAAAATGTATATGACATAAATTGTGTGTTTTAATGTCTCTACATTTTTTGTGTGGCAAGTTTTTGTCCATCTCTTACGGTTTAGCAGTTATGCAAAATTCCGTAAAATGCATCTAGAATAAAGTAGTCTTCAGAGGCTATTCCCAGAAAATTCAAGATATACATTTTATTTGTCATGTAAATATCTTTAATATACGATATTTTAATCTAAATCGTTAGAGCCACTTTTGAGAAAATCAAAATTCTCGAAAATAGTTCAATAGAGAGGGTTTGTGGGGGGGGGGGGGGGTTCTCTCTTTAAAAACTTCGTGTTGCATCCTTGGAAGATACCACGTTTGGTAATTTGACGGTCTTTTGGTTTTTGAGTTATACACCCTCACAGACAGACTGACAGACAGACACACACATACATATTTTTCTAAAAATGTTGATTTCGGATTCAGGGGCCCCAAAACATGAATTTGCGGTGAAATCTGGATATGGAATATTTGGGTGCACTACAATACCTTCTCTATATACTATGTACACAGTACGTGTGGAGAAAGTAAAAATGAAATTGGTGAAATGTTTGATTGTGAATATGTCAGCACTCCTTTGTCATTTTCTTCTACAATTAGAATAGCGAGGTAGAACTACAGAAGATGACTTATTTACCATTGTTACTAAATTGAGTCGTTTAGACAAAAAGTGATGCTAAAGAAGTGTAGGGTCACACGCTTGGAATCTATGAAAGGTCAGGAATGTTAACAGTAATATTGTGCCTCGACACTTTACACAACAGCTGCTTCAGATGTGTTAAATGCATTCAGAGCTATGGTAGTCTTTACAAATCTAGATATGTTTGTAGCTTATGGCACAGTTCAATCCTATAGAGTATTATTTCTGTGGATAGTAAAGTGTACCATGACGAGATTGCTACATGCTTGTGTTTGAAGCAGCCCTAGAGATTGGGCAGAATGCAGAAGCTCTAACGAGGGTAGGGCAAAACTTGCTACAATGTTAGCTTACATTCTAACGGAGCACATTTTGAACATCTACTGAGAATGAAAATATTAGATTGTCTCGTAAGTAATGTTGCTTTTTTAATTTTTGGTGTTTTGAAAATGTATTGCGTTTCTTTGGTTTGACAATGCTATTTACAGGATGCCATGGCTAGTGTTGCGTACCTTACGAGCATGTATCAGTGTTCAGTTGTTAATAAAGCATCACAAAATGGAGATAAGAAAGTTAGAGTCCTTCTAAAGCACTACTGGAAACAAGATTATAAAGCTGCTCGAGAATATGTGAAGGTGTCGCTAGTGAGCGTGTGGCACAACAATGGTTCCAACGTTTCAACAATGGAGACGAAAACACTAAAGATTTACCACGTTCTGGAAGACCTAAAGTATTGAGGATACACGCCAAGTTTTGTGAGAGAATCCGCAAGAAAGTTCCCGTAGGCTTTCAGAAGAACTTGGTGCATCAAAAGATACCACACATCGCCACATTAAGACACTTGGAAAATCCTACAGAAGCTGTAGCTCATGAACTGACACCTCAACGTGGAGTGGATATCTGTCATCAGCTTATCCGTAATCCCATGGATGATAGATTTGTCAGCAGAATTGTCACTTGTGATGAAAAATGGGTATATTACCGAAACCCTGATGCCTCGAAACAGTGGCTTGATCCACGCAAACCTGCCAATCATTCGGTCCCAAAGTAATGTGTGAGATTCTCTGGGAGTTTGTCCCAAACGGGCGGGCGATTGATGCGGATCTTTATTCTCAACGACTGGAACGAGTTCATGAAGTTTGGAGACGGAGACACCCAAAACAAAACATTTGGCTCTTTAAAGTGCTACTCTGTTGCCAGATTGTACTCCATAATTTTCAATTATCTCAGTTACGTTTCAAGATTGATAAAGTTATTATTAGACTGTCATTGTCATATTTAGATCGAAATCCGCACACTCATACAACTGACAACCTGCTATGTTACTCTACTCAACACTTAGGAACTAGACATTTTTGTCGCCGTAACATATGTAACCGTTACTGCTGAACCAGTTACTTTCTATCGCTGTTTCTTTCTGACCGTTACTTTTGTAACGCTTAATTCGGAACTGTGTACTATTTCCCCATTGCTTTTTAACCGTTACTAGGGTAAAAGCTAATTTCCGTTCCTGCTATCTTTAACTGAACTAGTTATTTATGTATTCCTTATTTTAAAACTGCTTCACTACTGTCACTTTCACGTATGTAATCACTGCGCATGGTAAATTTACCTATTCCGGTTTATTTCCTAGAATTTACATATCTGTTAATCATTTCTTTCGCTCTTATCTGTAGCTGTTACTTAGAAGGCACCTATTGCTTTCTAACTATTATTTGGAAACCAGTAAGTTCAACAGCTATGAGTTAGTGTGGAACTGTGTGCTCTCCCTCCCTATAAGTTTGGTAACCGTTACTAACGAACTAGTTATTTGTTTCCTTAATGTTATCACCGTTACTCAGAAACCACTTACTTTCTATACAAATGTCTTCTGTTAATTATGATCTACCTTTAACTGTGTTATCGTTCACTTACTGGAGCGAGTTATTTTCTCTATCCGTTCTTTATAAAATAAACTAGTGGCTTCCCATTATTTTATTTCCACTCTTAACCAATTAGTACTTTGTCTAACCCTTTCTTTATATCACTCTCAGGTTCATAAGTTTCTCTCACCGTTATTTTATGACCGTTACTCAGTAGAAAGTAACTTCTTGTAACCGTTCTGTAAAACCAGTTACTATCTGTCACATTTACTTCTATAACTGTTACTGTTGATTTTATAAATTTAGAAAATAATTAATTTCTGCACCAGTTACTCTATAGCTGCCCATGATAGTCATATTTGCGAAGTATTACCGAAAAGGTAGTTTCGCAATGTGAGCATTTCTAGCAGGAGTTTTTAGCTTCTGGAATCCAAATTCCAAGAGCAGTCTTTGTAATATTTTGCTGCCTGCCCCTTCAACCAAAACCTGTGTAGCTGCTACTACATCAGCTCTAAGAAGCATACTTTTGTATTACTTCGCGAAATATGCTGACAGTGTATGCAATCAATATGCGATAACCACTCAGTTTCAGAAACGCTATTGATTTGTATTTCCAAATAACAGTGATATGCTGCAATAAAATCATTAAACGTACTCATTTGTACACCTTAAAAGTAACAGCTTTATAAAATTGGATCTATTTTCTACTATGAGACAATGTTTGGTCAGAGATCAACGAAACTGTTTGTTGTATCCCCGTGCTTGGACTGTCGTGAGCAGCAATCTCAACTGTGTTTCTTATTCTTCTGTTGTTTCTAGAGCCAATTAGGAAATGGTACTTCCTGTACCTATAACTTTCGTAACTGTTGGAGGAACTAGTTACTTTATGTACCCCTACTTTTGTAACTGTTACTGAGGAACTAGTTACTTTATGTATCCCTAATTTTGTAATTGTTGCTGAGGAACTAGTTACTTTATGTACCCCTACTTTTGTAACTGTTACTGAGGAACTAGTTATTTTATGTACCCCTACTTTTGTAACTGTTACTGAGGAACTAGTTACTTTATGTATCCCAACTTTTGTAACTGTTACTGAGGAACTAGTTACTTTATGTACCCCTACTTTTGTAACTGTTACTGAGGAACTAGTTACTTTATGTATCCCTAATTTTGTAACTGTTGCTGAAGAACTAGTTACTTTATGTACCCCTGCTTTTGTAACTGTTACTGAGGAACTAGTTAATTTATGTATCCCTAATTTTGTAATTGTTGCTGAGGAACTAGTTATTTTATGTACCCCTAATTTTGTAACTGTTGCTGAGGAACTAGTTACTTTATGTACCCCTATATTTGTAACTGATATTGAGGAGATAGTTACTTTATGTACCCCTACTTTTGTAACTGTTACTGAGGAACTAGTTACTTTATGTACCCCTACTTTTGTAACTGTTACTGAGGAACTAGTTACTTTATGTATCCCTAATTTTGTAACTGTTGCTGAAGAACTAGTTACTTTATGTACCCTACTTTTGTAACTGTTACTGAGGAACTAGTTACTTTATGTATCCCTACTTTTGTAACTGTTACTGAGGCACTAGTTACTTTATGTACCCCTACTTTTGTAAATGTTACTGAGGAACTAGTTACTTTATGTATCCCTACTTCTGTAACTGTTACTGAGGAACTAGTTACTTTATGTATCCCTACTTTTGTAACTGTTACTGAGGCACTAGTTACTTTATGTACCCCTACTTTTGTAACTGTTACTGAGGAACTAGTTACTTTATGTATCCCTACTTTTGTAACTGTTACTGAGGAACTAGTTACTTTATGTACCCCTACGTTTGTAACTGTTACTGAGGAACTAGTTACTTTATGGATCCCTACTTTTGTAACTGTTATTGAAGAACTAGTTAATTTATGTATCCCTAATTTTGTACTTTATGTACCCCTACTTTTGTAACTGTTGCTGAGGAACTAGTTACTTTATGTACCCCTACTTTTGTAACTGTTGCTGAGAAACTAGTTACTTTATGTACCCCTACTTTTGTAACTGTTGCTGAGGAACTAGTTACTTTATGTACCCCTATATTTGTAACTGATATTGAGGAGCTAGTTACTTTATGTACTCCTACTTTTGTAACTGTTACTGAGGAACTAGTTACTTTATATACTCCTACTTTTGTAGCTGTTACTGAGGAACTAGCTACTTTATATACTCCTACTTTTGTAGCTGTTACTGAGGAACTAGTTACTTTATGTACCCCTACTTTTGTAACTGTTACTGAGGAACTAGTTACTTTATGTATCCCTAATTTTGTAACTGTTGCTGAGGAACTAGTTACTTTATGTACTCCTACTTTTGTAACTGTTACTGAGGAACTAGTTACTTTATGTACCCCTACTTTTGTAACTGTTACTGAGGAACTAGTTACTTTATGTATCCCTAATTTTGTAACTGTTGCTGAGGAACTAGTTACTTTATGTACCCCTATATTTGTAACTGATATTGAGGAGCTAGTTACTTTATGTACTCCTACTTTTGTAACTGTTACTGAGGAAGTAGTTACTTTATGTACCCCTACTTTTGTAGCTGTTACTGAGGAACCAGTTACTTTATGTACCCCTACTTTTGTAACTGTTGCTGAGGAACTAGTTACTTTATGTACCCCTACTTTTGTAACTGTTGCTGAGAAACTAGTTACTTTATGTACCCCTACTTTTGTAACTGTTGCTGAGGAACTAGTTACTTTATGTACCCCTACTTTTGTAACTGTTGCTGAGAAACTAGTTACCTTATGTACCCCTACTTTTGTCACTGTTACGGAATTAATTGCTCTTTATACCCATTAGTTTTGCAATGGTTGCTTAGACACTAGCTAATTTCTATACCCGTTACCTTTATAACTGTAGTTAGGGATTATTTTCTCTATCCGTTACTTTGGTAAAATTATTAAGAAACTAATGCTTTTTATTACCCCACATTTATAACCATTCTTAAGAACCATTTACTCTCTGTACTCTCCCATTTTTGAACTGTTTCTTAGGAAGTCATTTTTTTTGTCCCATCACTTTTATAACCGTTTCTTTGGCACTAGTTACTCTCTGTATCCCAGAAATTTAACCGTTTATTAGAAAATAGTTACTTTCAGTTTCCTCTCTTTTAGTAACCATTTCGTAGGAACTAATTACTTGTATTCCATCAGTTGTAAATGTTTCTTAGGAACTAGCTACTTTCTGTACAATTACTTAATAAGTTGCTACTTCTTATAACAGCTACTTTTATAACCGTTACTTTATAACCGTCACGTTATAACGGTTATTTTCGTAACAGTTACTAGGGTAATAGTTATTTTTGCATCCGTTTTGATAGTAGAATGGTTAGGTTACTTTCTGACCACAACTAATGCTGAGTATTGAAGCCATTTCCTCAGAGATCAACAAGTTTGTGTCTCTGGAAACTTCCACATTTACTGCAACATTAAACTTGCTGATGGAATTAATTATACGGCGGCATTGGAACATGTGACCAAGTACCAACTCTACAGCCTTTAACTTCTCTTACCCTCACATCTAAGGGAGGTTTAGTCCTTACGCTTCTATATTACTTTCCTTAGTTCTTAGAAAGATTTATCCTGCTAATTTTTAATTTCTCTACACGTACTATTGTGTACAGTAGGTATAAAAGGTATTGCATTCCATCTAAAATTCGATACCGAGATATCACCGGAAATAGACGTTTCAGGGTCCCCTGTACTAAAAAAAAAAGTATTTTCAGAAAAAGATCCGTGTTCATGTATGTGTGAACACGATAAATACAAAACAAAAAGTCATTAGGTACCAAACTTGGCATTTAAATTAAGCATCTTTCAAGGGTGCGACACGAAGATTTTGAGAAAAATCTCCCTATCTCAGACTACCCTTTACATGGAACATTTGTCGAAATGTTGTTTTTCTTAAAAATGGCTCTAACGATTTTGATTAAAATACCACATATTAAAGTTATTATCATCACAAATAAAATGTATATCTTGAATATTCTGGGAATATCTTCTGAAGACATGTTAATTCTGGATGAACTTTGCGGAATTTTACATAAATAGTGAATCATACAAGATAGACAAAAACTTACCTATCAGAAAATGTAGAGCTCGTTAAAACACACAATTTATGTCATATACATTTTTTTCGTGGAGTTTGGCGTTTTTCAGATATTCCTTGTTGTTTGTTTCAGCTTTAAAATACTTATACTTTTCTCATACGGGAATTTGTCAACTCCTGTCCATACAAACAAAGGAACTTCAGTCACATAGCAACCAGCTTTTGGCTTTCACTTTAACCTATAGTACTCCCTTATTTTTTCTCGATTAGCATGAGGTAAATAGAAGAATAAGCTTTTTAACAATATTTTTTGGAGAGATGTAGAGAAAGTCATGTGAATGGAACACATCATATTTTTACTTTCTCTACACGTACTATGTACATAGTGTATAGAGAAGGTATTACACTCCACCAAAAATTCGATACCGAGATTTCACCGGAAATATATGTTTTACGGTCCCCTGAATCCAAAAAAAAGCATTTTCAGAAAAATGTCCTTGTGTCAGTGTGCCCCTGTGCCCATGAACACGATAACTCAGAAACGAAAGTGAGTAAAATACCAAAGCTCGTATTTAAGTTTATAATCTTCCAGGGATGCGACACGAAGATTTTGAGAAAAAATCCCCCCACCCTAAACTACCCTTTACATGGAACTTTTTTCGAGTATTTTGATTTTTTAAACAATGGCTCTAACGATTTTGATTAAAATATCGTATACTGAGGATATTTACCTGACAAATAAAATGCATATCTTGAATTTTCTGAGAATAGCCTCTAAAGACTGCTTTATTCTGAGTGAATTTTACGGAATTTTGTATAACTGCTAAACCGTAACAAATGGACAAAAACTTATCATACTAACAATGTAGAGCACGTTAAAACGTTGTTTTTGAGTATTCCTTGTTTTTGGTTTCAGCTTTGAAAAGGTTATATTTTCCTCATACAGGAAGTTGTCAACTCGTGTCCATACAAATAAAGGAACTTCAGTCACATAGTAACCAGCTTTTGACTTCACTTTAACCTATGGTACTCCCTTATTTCATTTCTACTTACAAGGAAGCAAGTAATAAGACTATTTCTGCTAACCTTTTCTTGATTAGCATGAAGTAAGTAGAAGCATGAGCTTTTTAACAATAACTTGTTGCAGAGAAGTAGAGAAAGTCATGTGAATGGAACACATCAGATATTTCTAGCTTGCTGTCGTTTACTTTGAAAACAATGGAGGTAAATATTTACTGTTCGTGTTTTGTAGATATAGAAGGCACACATATATTTCGTGTTTAGTGTATCTTGTTGGTATGGGGGACGGATAAATGACTGCACACGGTTTGTTGACAACGACAGTCATCTATTTTGGCTTGGATTCGCGCCATCTGTTACCATGGCAAAGTCTTTGACATTTGCAAGGGAGAACAACCCTAGGACCATTCATCACGTACTGAAACACCTGACCCCGGCTCCATTCTTAAAGCTAAGTATTTGTGAAACTGGCTGCACACAATACTCGGGGCTTGCAGTCACCCAAATATGTATGTGTTTATTACCTAACTGCTCTGCAACGTGTGCACCCTGTTTCCAAATTAGTCGCAAAGAAAAACTCTAGAATGTTTTTTTATTCCAACCTCCAATAGGGTATAAATAAAAGAAGTTCATAGAAAACAATTATTATATTACTAAAAGTTTTGTACACGTATGGTTACTTTTCAACATAATCACCGAAAAGTTTGAGACATTTATCGTACCTGTACACAAGCTTTGCAATACCCGCTTCAAAAAATGTGGCTGTCAATGATTTCAAATGAGCATTGACGTTGTTTTGAGGATCTTTTGTTGGTTTGAAAGTGCTGCCCTCCAAGTCACGTCTTCAGTTCCGGGAAAAGCTGAAAGTCGCTGGGTGCCAGGTCGGGACTGTACGGCGGATGATCGAAAATGTCCCATTGAAGTTGCTCAAGGAGCCGATGGGTTGTGCCAGCAGTGTGTGGACGAGCGTTGTCATGGATCAACACAATTCCTGAAGTCAGCATTCCTCTTCGTTTGTTTTGAATGGCTCCCCCCCCCCCCAACTACTCTTCATGTAACTTTTTGCGAACATTTTTGATTTTCTCAAAAATGTCTCTAACCATTTTGATTAAAATATACATTAAATATATTTACCTGACAAATAAAATGTGTATTTTGAGTTTTCTGGGAATAACCTCTCAAGACTTCTTTATTCTGGATGAACTTTACAGAATTTTGCATAACGGTTGAATCGTAAGAGATAGACAAAAACGTAACTAAAGGTGTAGAGGACGCCAAAACACACAATTTATGTTATATACTTTTTTTTTCGTGGAGTTGATAGTTTTTGAGATATTCCTTGTTATTGGTTTCAGCTTTAAAAAACGTATACTTTTCTCATACAGGAATTTCTCAACTCCTGTCCATATAAACAAAGGAACATCAATCACATAGCAACCAACTTTTGATTATCACTTTAACCTATTGTACTCCCTTATTTTGCTTCTACTTATAAGGAAGGAAGTAATAAGACTTGTTTTATTAATTTGTTCTAAATTAGCGAGAAGTAAATAGAAACATAAGCTTTTTAAGAATAATCTGTTGTAGTGTTGTAGAGAAAGTCATGTGAATGGAACACATCAGATTCTTTTATGTTTTAGCTATACTACCCACGGATAAACACGGACATTTTTGGGTGGAATACTATGACTTTCCTGTCTATATGCTCATTATACATACGTGCTAGAGAAAACTAAAAGGAAAACACTTTACACGTTATTTTGAGGTCATTCAAGATATACAGTTTATTTGTGTGTAAACATATTTAATATATGGCATTTTAATTAAAAATCGTTTGAGCTAATTTTGAGAAAATTGAAAATTACGCTTAATATTTCATATAAAATGTATTTGGTTTGGGGAGGTGCTATTGAAAAGTTTCGAGTATTTCCGGTAAAATTTCCGAATGATAATTTTGAGAGAAATACCGTATTTTCTCTGCATATAATACCGTAGACCTGTAATTAACTTTTGTAACTTCTAGTTATATCAAAAAATCTGATGTGTTCCATTCACATGACTTTCTCTACATCAATAGTTTTATTACTTGCTTCCATGTAAATAAGCGAGTACCATAGGTTAAAGTGATAGTCAAAAGCTGGTTGCTATGTCACTGAAGTTCCTTTGTTTGTACGGACAGGATGTGACAAATTACTGTATGTGAAAAGTATGTTTTTCAAAGCTGAAATTAAAAACAAGGAATATCTTATATCTTAAAAACGATCAACTCCACGAAAAAATGTGTATAATATAAATTGTGTGTTTTAATGTGCTCTAAATTTTCTGTGTGGTAAATTTTTGTCCATCTCTTACAATTTAGCAGTTATGCAAAAATCCGTTAAATTGATCCTGAATAAAGTAGACTTCAGAGGTTATAACATGAAAATTCAAGATATACATTTTATTTGTCAAGTAAATATCTTTAATATACGGGATTTTAATCAAAATCATTATTCATTTTTAAGAAAATCAAAATTTTCGAATTTTTTTTTGGGGGGTGGTGGTATTTTGTTGAAAATCTTCGTGTTGCATCCTTGGAAGATACCAAACTTAAATACCAAGTTTGGTTTTTAACGGCCTTTTCATTTTTGAGCTATTCTGCACACAGACACACACACAGACAGACAGACAGACACACACACGGACATTTTTCTAAAAATGCTTTTTTTGGATTCAGGGTGTCTCAAAATATATATTTCCTGTCAAATCTCGGTATCGATTTTTGGGTACAATGCAATACCTTCTCTATATATTATGTACATAGTACGTGTAGAGAAAGTAATATGTAGTAGAGAAATGCGTGTGAATATAACACATGAGATTTGACGGGTTTAGATGGATGAAGTATTTACAAGGAGCGCCACTGTGGCGATTTCAGTAAGCTTAGCTTGAACCAAGACGGAACGAGTTTTAGCTGGCGTAAATAATACATCCTTTTCCATTCTGCTTCCTGCTACAGAGGAAATAAAATAACAAGGAGAAGCAGAAAACTATGATAAAGAGTGCCCCATCACGAAACGTTGCTGCTGTTCGTGTTAATGGAGATGGTTTCTCTTTCCGATTAACTTCCTTGTTAATCACGAGAAGCATTCCTTCAGGTAGCCATGGAAACAATACCCACTCAGTTGTTAAGGCAGTGAAGCGTATTAGCTGTTTCCATTGCGATGAGCTTCAAATGTTTCTACCTCGCAGCAAATTAATATGTTCGCACTGTACAGGAAATAACTGTACAATAAGGTTTCCATGGCAACCAGGTTGACTGGTTACTATAGAAACAGTATATGTTATATTCCTAATGTACAGGAAAGAACTGCACTATATTAACTGTTTCCATAGTAACCAGGTTGACTGGTTACTATAGAAACAGTATATGTTATATTCCTAATGTACAGAAAAGAACTGCACTATATTAACTGTTTCCATGGTAACCAGGTTGAGAATTACTACACACTTTTCGACCTGGTTACTATGGAAACAGTACATGCTGTTATATTCCTAATGTACAGGAAAGAACTGCACTATATTAACTGTTTCCATGGTAACCAGGTTGAGAATTACTACACACTTTTCGACCTGGTTACTGTGGAAACAGTACATGTTATATTCCTAATGTGCAGAAAAGAAGTGCACACTATAACTGGTTCCATGGTAACCAAGTTGAGAATTACTACACACTTTTCGACCTGGTTTCTATGGAAACAGTACATGTTGTTATATTCCTAATGTACAGGAAATATTAACTATATTAAATATATTAACTGCTTCCAGTTATGGACTTGCTGCATTTTTCACCAATTTTGCTTTCTTATATAGTTTTTTACTTTTTCTGTTTCATACATAGTACACAGTTAGATAAGGTATTGCATTCCAAATATTAGATACCGATATTTCACTGGAAATGTACGTTTTTGGGTCCCCTCAATTTAAAAGAAAACGCACTTGTAGAAAAGGATCCGTGTGTGGTTTAAATGTCAAACTTGATATTTAAGTTCATCTTGCAAGGATGCGACAGGAAGGTTTTAAAGTAAATCCTCCACACCAAACTAAACCTTTCATGGAACATTTTTAGAAAATTATGGTTTTCTCCTAACTAGCAATGATTTTCATTAAAATACCACATATTTAAGATACTTTATTACAAGCGAAATACATATTTTGAATTTTCTGGGAATAGCTCTTCATTCTGGATGAGTTTGCTTAACTGGTTGCTGAACCGCAAGGCATAGACGAAAACTTAATTCATAAAATATACATCTCTTCAAACGACACAATTTATGTCATATACATTTGTTTCGTGTAGGTGACCATTTTAGAGATATTCATTTTTATTCGTTTCAAATTTAAAGCTAATTAACGGCACCATATAAAGCGAACTGGACCTCAATTGTTTCAGAAAGTAACCAGCTTTTAAAAGACTTTACTGTCGCTTTAGCCTGGTGTATATCATTATTTCCTTTCTGCTTCGAAGGAAGCAAGTAATAAGACAATTTCTGTTTATGTTAATCCTGATTAGTATGCTAGAACAGCTAGAAAAATGTATGTGAATGGAACACAGTAGATTCTTTTTTTTTTCAAAGCTACCTGGTGTACCATATTTTACAATTTTTATTAGATTGACGTTCTGAGCGTAAGAGGAAAGTTGTGTGAGCGCTCGCAAGTTTCTGGAGCCGGGTGTTGACACAGAATAAGGGCAAGTTAATCCCCGCCCCCGGCAGCAACTCCTGCACCGCCCCCAGCGGACAACTTCACAGTTCTGTGTGTTAAACCGCACCCGTTCGTCACTCTTTTGTGATTCACCGCGAGCGTTCAACTGCGCGTTAGCAATATAATTACATATTTCAGTCATGGTTGCCATGGCTACGGGCTATAAAAGTGTAGAGCGAACCAAAACTCAATTACTGTCCTAAAAACAAGGTAATAACGCTTTTTCCTGGACTACATCAGAAATACATGTACTGTTTCCATAGGAACCTAGATTACAAGTATTGTGTTATAAAGACATATAGTAGTAATAACGTGATGGCATTTGTTTTCTTTTCATCCTGTACAGCTCCAAAAATTAACCTGTTTACAGTATTTCCATTCTATTGTTACTTTTTCTGCTCCAAAAAATTCGATATTCAAATTTCACCTGCAATTAAACAAATTTTCAACAAGAGAATGTCCATTTTGCCCAACCAAAACTACCTTGAATATGCACATGGTTTCGTTATTCTTTTGTTTTTATCTAAAATGGAGGTAACGTCGTTGGTGGCTTGCAGCTTAAGTGATAGGGAAGCTATTTTCACACAAAATAATATATTTCTGCTTCAGTATAAACGGTGATTCGAATTTAAACGGTAATATTGACTTCTTCTACACGTATGTACATTATGTATAGACAAAGTGTTGTATTTGATCCAAAGTTTGATATTCATAATTCAACAGAAATTAAACAAATTCCTACAAGAGAATTTTTACTTCTGCCACCAAAATCTACCGTGAATATGCACATTGTTTCGTTATTCTTTTGTTTTATCCAAAAGCGTTGTAACGATTATAGTAGACATTCATTTCGTTTCATTGTCAGCTTTTCCTCCCCGTATTTAGGACTCACTTCCCCCCCCTTCCTCCTGGAACGAGGGTCGGAAATGAGCGTGAGCAAGTGGATAGCGAACTGGATACTAGGAAATGTATGATGGAGCAATTTGAGGAATGATTGGCGGGGGAAACTGGAGGACCCGGAGAAAACCCGCCAAGACTTCTCTTCGTCCACCACAAATCGCACATGTGGGCGCTTGGGATCGAACCCGAGCTGACTAGATGGGAGGCGTGACGTCTAACCATGGCGCCACCTTCAAATGTTTATCCAGTGGCGGCTCGTGATAGGGAAGCTATTTTCACACAAAATATATTCAACTTGCCGATTTCTGATTCATAAAATGGTGATTCAAACTTAAACGGTAATTTCTACTTTCTCTGCACAAAAGTACTGAATAGAAAAGGTATTCCACTCAAATACTCAAGGTGGAGATTTCACCGGAAATATATGTTTTATATCCCCTGAGTCCAAAAAAGCAGTTTTAGAAAAAGGTCCGTGTGTGTCTGTAGAAGATGTAGTTAAAAAATAAAAGACCGTTAAATAACTAAGTTGGTATTTATGTTTGACATCTTACAAGAAAGGCACACTAAACTTTTCAAGAAAATTCCCCCACCACAAAATATCCTTTCCATAAAAATATTTTTGAGAATTTTGTTTTTCTCAAAATTGACACGATTTTGATTAAAATACCCTATATAAGATATGTTTATTACGAAAGAAATGTATATATTGAATTTTCTGAGAAAAACCTCTGAAGACCTCTTCACTCTGGATGATTTTGTATAACTGGTAAGCAGTAAGAGAGAGACAAAAACTTGGATTAATTGGTTTTTTTTCACACAAGCCGTGTGTAGGACAGGAGTTGGATAGGTAGCGTCAGACTGAAACATTCAATGTCATAGCCGGGATTTGAACCACGGATCTCCCGGTCTCTAGCCGTGTGTACTACAGGAGTTGGATAGGTAGAGTCAGACTGAAACATTCAATGTCATAGCCGGGATTTGAACCACGGATCTCCCGGTCTCTAGCCGTGTGTACTACAGGAGTTGGATAGGTAGAGTCAGGCTGAAACATTCAATGCCATAGCTGGGATTTGAACCACGGATCTCCCGGTCTCTAGCCGTGTGTACTACAGGAGTTGGATAGGTAGAGTCAGGCTGAAACATTCAATGTCATAGCTGGGATTTGAACCACGGATCTCCCAGTCTCTAGCCGTATGTAGGACAGGAGTTGGATAGGTAGAGTCAGACTGAAAAATTCAATGTCATAGCTGGGATTTGAACCACGGATCTCCCAGTCTCTAGCCGTATGTAGGACAGGAGTTGGATAGGTAGAGTCAGACTGAAAAATTCAATGTCATAGCTGGGATTTGAACCACGGATCTCCCGGTCTCTAGCCGTGTGTACTACAGGAGTTGGATAGGTAGAGTCAGACTGAAAAATTCAATGCCATAGCCGGGATTTGAACCACGGATCTCCCGGTCTCTAGCCGTGTGTACTACAGGAGTTGGATAGGTAGAGTCAGACTGAAAAATTCAATGTCATAGCTGGGATTTGAACCACGGATCTTCCGATCTCTAGCCATGTGTAGGACAGGAGTTGGATAGGTAGAGTCGGACTGAAAAATTTAATGTAATAGTATGTCGACAACCCCAATGGTTGTTATTTCAAAATAATTTGAGATCACCTTGTGGTTTTGCGGGGAAAATGTGAGTCATTTGAGAAATTTAATGCTATGCCGGTATGTTGCCATGTTAGCTCAGTGGAAGAGCAAACGTCGTAAAGTACGAAGATCTTCAAAACAACGTCAATGCTCATTTGAAATCATTGGCGGCAACAGTTTTTGAAGCGGGTATTGCAAAGCTTGTGCACAGGTACGATAAATGTCTCAATCTTTTCGGCGATTATGTTGAAAAGTAACCATAAGTGTGCAAAACTTTTAGTAATAAAATAATTGTTTTCTATGAACTTGTCTTTTATTTATAGCCTATCAGAGGTTGAAACCATCTGATGTGTTCCATTCACATGACTTTCTCTACATCTCTGCAACAAATTATTCTATTTACTCCATCTAATCGCGAAAAAATTATCAGAAATAGTCTTATTACTTGCTTCCTTGTACGTAGAAGCGAAATAAGGTAGTACCATAGGTTAAAGTGACTGGTTGCTATGTGACTGAAGTTCCTTTCTTTGTATGGACACGAGTTGACAAATTCCCGTATGAGAAAAGTATGTTTTTCAAAGCTGAAACTATAAACAAGGAATACCTAAAAAAACGAACAACTCCACGAAAAAAATTCATATAACTTAAATTGTGTTTTAAGTGCTGTACATTTTTTGTGTGGTAAGTTTTTGTCCATCTGCCACAGCTTAGCATTTATGCAAAATTCTGTAAAATTCTTCTAGAATAGTCTTCAGAGGCTATTCCCAGAAAATTCAAGATATACTTTGTATTTTTCAGGTAAATATCTTTAACATACGATATTTTATTTAAGATCTTTATAGCCATTTTTAAGAAAATGAAAATTTTCGAAATACGTTCCATGTAAAGGGTAGCTTGGAGTGGGGGGATTTTTCTCAAAATCTTCGTGTCGCTTCCCTTAAATATACTAAACTTAAATACCAAGTTTGGTATTTTACAGACTTTTCGTTTTTGAGTTATCGTGTTCACAGACACACGGACCTTTTTCTGAAAATTCTTTTTTTGGATACAGGGGCCCTAAAATATATATTTCCGGTGAAATCTCGCTATCGAAATTTTGGGTGGAGTGCAATACTTTCTGTACACACTATGTACATAGTACGTGTAGAGAAAGTAAAAAACAGCCCTCATATTATGTCTCCCATAAAACTTAACCTCAAAGTTTAGTTTTACACAAGCAATGCAACATATGCATTAACCTGTTTTACATTGAGAACTGGCAAAAGTTGAATGTTGAGATCATTTCTTGAAGTGCTGAATCGTCAAATGGAGCACGCAAGATTAGTGTCTCGATAAAAAGCACGACAGAAGTTGAACAAATTTTCTTTTCTGGTCCAGTTAGCGATTTCCATGGCCTCCTGCAATACCTAACCTGATGTGCTGTTGTTTTTGCGTTGCTACGTCACCTAGTTGCCCATATGTCTGCGTTAGATACGCAAGATTACGTTAGCGTATGTTTTCCCCATTGGTTTGCAATAGAACGGTTATTGGAGCGGAAGGAAAATGTTGTATCAGTTTGCGGAGTGATATAGCCGCCATTTTGTCTCCTGTCTTACGAGAATATCTCTTTGGGAATGTAAAACATGCAGAATACGTGTTACCCTTACTACTTTCTTTACACGTTCTGTATAAATAGTGCATAGAGAAGGTATTGTACTGCCCCCAAAAATTCAATACCAGCATTACACCGGAAATACATGTTTTGAGACCTCCTGAAACAAGAAAAATACATTTTTAGAAAAATATCCGTGTGTGTGTTTGACTGTGGGCAGCATAGCTCAAAAACCAAAAGTCCGTTAAAAGCCAAACTTGGTATTTAGGTTTCGTATCTTCCAAGGATGCTACACGAAGATTTTCAAGAACATTCCCCCCCCCACATAGCTACCCTTTACATGGAACTTTTTTTCCAAATTTTGACTTTCTCAAAAATGGCTGTAACGATTTTGATTAAAACATCGTATATTAAAGATATTTACCTCACAAATAAAATGTATATCTTGAATTTTCTGAGAATAGCCTCTGAAGACTACTTTATTCTGGATGAATTTTACGGAATTTAGCATAGCTGCTAAACCGCAGGAGATGGACAAAAACTTACCACACAAAAAATGTCGAGCACTTTAAAGTACGCAATTTATGTTATATACATTTTTTTCGTGGAGTTGATCGCTTTTGAGATATCCCTTATTATTGGTTTCAGCTTTAAAAAACGTATACAGGAATTTGTCCACTCCTGTCCATACAAACAAAAGAACTATGGTGCTCCCTTATTTCGCTTCTTCTTACAAGGAAGCAAGTAATAAGACTATTTCTGCTATTTTTTTCTCGATTAGCATGAAATAAATAGAATCATAAGGTTTTTAATAATATTTTTTGCAGGGATGTAGAGAAAGTCATGTGAATAGAACACCTCAGATTTTTTTTAGTTGGGGGATCAGTTTTCCCTCAATATTATGAAGTTTTGTTATTAGCAGGTTGGTTACGAACATCTGAATCACCGAGTGCGAAGCCTTTGCAGTTTCTCCGGCGTTGCCTTGTATTATATTTCGGCTGAACACTCGCCTTGTTTATCTTTTGCTCTCTGTTAACATTTGCTATGAAACCATCTCCATTACAAGTGGTTTACCGTGTTTTGTTTGTTTGCCCTCAACTCTTGGAGTTGCTGTTACCTCCCCACAAGACTTCACAGCTTGCCCCAAGTAATTTACCGGAGTAAGAAAGTCTCCCGGAAATATGTCGCTGTCCCGGACAAAATGAGCGCGGCCGGCCTTAAAAGCTGTCACAACAAAATAACCTGTCAGGCATAAACCTCCTCGTGACCTCATCCCAGCCAAGTATGCGCTGCAGAATAACTTTAAAGAAATGGGCAACTTTAGGGAGGCCATATTTGTAGCGTACGTCTACCTATCCAGTTTTCCCAAAATTGTATTACTGACACTACTTCTAGGCATTTTAAATTTTCTAGCACGTATGTACATAGTGTACGTAGTACCTAGAGAAGGTATTGTATTCCAACTAACATTTCAATGTCGAGAAAATCTCCCCGAAATTTGTTGCTGTCCCGGACATAATGAACGCAGCCGGCCTTAAAAGCTCTCATAACAAAATGACCTGTCATTCATAAACCTGCTCGTGACGTCATCCCAACCTGATATGCTTCAAATGTGCTGCAGAATAACTTAAAAAAATATATGCACTGTAGCGAGGCCGTATATGCAGCGTACGTCTACCTATCCAGTTTACCCCAAATTGGGTTGCTGACACTACTTCTCTACAATTTATGCTTTCTATAGCACGTATGTGCATAGAGTATACGTAGTAGCTAGAGAAGGTATTGTATTCCACCCAAAATTTCAAAGTCGAGAAAATCTCCCGGAAATTTGTCGCTGTCTCGGACAAAATGAGCGCAGCCGGCCTTAAACACTGTCACAACAACAACATCTAATGTGTTCCATTCACATGACTTTCTCTACATCTCTGCAACAAATTATTGTTAAAAAGCTAATGCTGCTAATTACTTCATACTAATCGAGAAAACATTAGCAGAAATAGTCTTATTACTTGCTTCCTTGTAAGTAGAAGCGAAATAAGGGAGTACCATAGGTTAAAGTGGTAGTCAAAAGCTGGTTGCTATGTGACTGATGTTCCTTTGTTTCTATGGACAGGAGTTCACAAATTGCTGTATGAGAAAAGTATAAGTTTTTAAAGCTGAAACAAAAAATAAGCAATATCTCAAAAACGATCAACTCCACGAAAAAATTCGATATAACGTAAATTGCGTGTCTTAACGTGCTCTACATTTTCGTGTGATAGGCTTTTATTCATCTCTTACGGTTTAGCAGTTTTGCAAACTTCTGCAAATACGATCCAGAATAAAGAGGTCTTTTAATATTATTCCCAGAAAATCTAATATATACATTTAATTTGACAGGTAAATGTCTTAAATACAAGATATTTTAATGAAAATTGTTAGTGCCATTTTTAAGAAAAACAACATTTTCAAAAAATTTTCCGTATAAAGGGTAGTTAGGGGTGGTGGGATTTTTATGAAAAATCTTTGTGTCGCATCTTCGGAAGACACCAAACTTAAATACCAAGTTTGGTATTGAACGATCTTTTCGTTTTTGAGCTATGCTGCCCACAGACGCACACGGCCATTTTTCTAAAAATGCTCTTTTTGGATTCAGGTCGTCTCAACATATGTATTTCCAGTGAAATCTCGGTATTGAATTTTTGGGTGCAATAAAATACCTTCTCTATACTCTATGTACATAGTACGTGTAGAGAAAGCAAAAATACGAGCGCATGCGTGTTTACATCTGTGAACAGTGGTTTGGAAATTGAAATGTACTCGTCTACGTGATAATACCTTACAGTGCCATATGTCACAGCAACCAGGAACGTGTATTTCTCGACTCAGTGCGATATGAATAATATCGATGTTTACCGCTCACACCTGCGACCGCGGAAACCTTCTTCATATGAAATTGGTTGTTGACGATCTAAGAAGCATTTCAAAAGGAATAAATAATTTGTTGACAGCAAGCGAATTTCTTTTCTGCATTCAGAGCCTGGAGTATTTCCTTCCAGTTTTGAATAAGCTTTTGTTACCCTCTCTTCATCTAAACGTGTTTTTTCCCTTTCCTGATCATAACTTTTGCTATTTTCCACATTATTTTCAACTCTGATATATTCCATTTGCATGACGTTCCCTACCTTTTCAGAAAACAAACAGCTTTTACTTACTCTACACGTACTAAGCACATAGTGTATAGAGAAGGTATTGTATTGCACCCAAAAATTCAATACCGAGATTTCACGTGTATATTATACGTGTTTTGTGTGTCTGTGGACAGCATAGCTCAAAGCACGAAAAGACCGTTAGATACCAAACTTGGTATTTAAATGTGTTATCTTGCAGGGATGCGACAAGAAGATTTTCAAGAAAATCCCTCCACCCGCAACTACTCTTTACTTGGAACTTTTTTCGAAAATGTTGATTTTCTCAAAAATGGCTCTAACGATTTTGATTAAAATATCGTATATTAAAGCTATTTAGCTGACAAACAAAATGTATCTCTTGTATTTTCTGGGAATAGCCTCTGAAGACTACTTCATTCTGAATGAATTTTCCGGAATTTTACATAACTGCTAAACCGTAAGGGATTGACAGAAATTTACAAAACATATGTTATATATATATATTTTTTCGTGGAGTTCGTCGGTTTTAAGATATTCTTCTTTTTTTTTTGTAGTTTAATGTTTGTTAACATGGTTGTCGCATCAGGCAATGAATGAAATTGGTGAAATAATGCTCAAATGATCTCAGGGTCCATGGAGCTTATAGTTACTCGACATTCGTCTTTTCAGGATAAGGGAAAACGTCGAAAAAACCTTATCCGTGAATTCGAACTCACGACTTTTTGAATGTGAGGCAGACACGCTACCAACACGCCACCAAGGCGGGCTGAGAGAAATATTCTTGTTTTTGGTTTCTTGTTATATTTTTCTGATACAGGAATTTGTCAACAAAGGAACGTCAGTCACATAGCAACCAGCTTTTGACTATCACTTTAACCTATGGTACTCCCTTATTTCGCTTCTACTTACAAGGAAGCAAGTACTAAGACTATTTCTGCTAATGTTCTCTCGATTAGCATGAAGTAAATAGAAGCATAATCTTTTTAACAATAATTAGATGTAGAGAAAGCCATGTGAATGGAACACATCAGATTTTTTAGAGAAGTTTTATGTCTAATGTACACGTTAGGAAATGTCGCATTTTCAATTCACAGTGCATTAGAGACATTTTCCATTCACAGAAAATGTCTCTTCTCTTTTACGAATATTTCAGTGCTGTAAACGTAATCCTGCAAATAACAACCTTGACAAGAAAGAAGGTTTTACGCTAAGTCGCCTTCTTCCTTTCATAGCCGAGCCTTTCAGCAAAGCTCCCACGTGTTTGTTCAGACTGTACAGTTTCTTTTTCCTCACTCTTGTGAATTTTTAAAAAGCGTTCGCCTCAAGCAGGCCGTTTTGCTAATTTCGCCGACATGTTTTAAATTCTGTACATTTACATTTGTAATATCTTTGTAGTTTATATTCAGAATTAAATAAACGCATAAATCTATCTTTAGCTGATGAGTAACACTCACATAACTTTCTCTACATCTCTGCAACAAATTATTGTTAAAAAGTTCATGCTTCTATTTACTTCAAGGTAATCGAAAAAAAAAATAGCTGAAATAGTCTTATTACTTGCTTCCTTGTAAGTAGAAGCGAAATAAGGGAGTTCCATAGGTTAAAGTGATAGTCAAAAGCTGGTTGCTATGTGACTGATGTTCCTTTGTTTGTATGGACACGAGTTGACAAATTCCTGTATGAGAAAAGTTTTTTTTTTTTTAAAGCGGAAACCAACAACAAGGAATATCTTAAAAATGATCAACTCCACGAAAAAAATGTATATAACATATATTGTGTGTTTTAAAGTGCTCTACATTTTCTGTGTGGTAATTTTTTGTCCATCTCTTACGGTTTAGCAGTTATGCAAAATTCGGCAAAATTCATCCAGAAGAAAGAGGTCTTCAGAAGAAGGTCTTCGGGGTACACAGAGCTTTAATATGCGTGATTTTAATCAAAATCGGTAGAGCTATTTTTAAGAAAATCAAAATTTTCGAACATTTTGTCCATGTAAATAGTATTTTGTGGTGGGGGATTTTCGTTTTCTCAATTAGCATGAAGTAAATAGAAGGTTAAGTTTTTTAACAATGATTTGTTGCAGAGATGTAGAGAAAGTCATGTGAATGGAACACATCAGCTTTTTTTTTTGGAGTTGACCATTTCCGAGATATTCCTCGTTATTGGTTTAAATTTTATATTATATACTTTCCTGGATTTCTCTATTCTTTTTATGGAAAGAAATAATACGTAATAAAAGTATTTCTGGTAATTTTTTAATTGATAAGCGTGAAGTAATTAGAAGAATAAGCTGTTGTAAATATAAATATTCTTGTTTTTTTGGAATACATAGAGAAAGTGATGAGAATATAGCATATTTAAATTTCTTAGAATGCTGTTCTAAAGCAAAGAGTATAAAACATGAAGGTATGTATGTACTGGCTAACTCCGTGGTACAGCTCACTAAGAGCCTTGGCCTACCGCCCGGCCGCTGCGTCCCCCATCTCGGTCCCTTACAGGCGTCATGGAGGGGGTGCAGTATTGGGGGTGAGACGTGGTACGGGCTTCGATCCCCCTCGGCCAGGTAACGCGGTCCTCACGACTTGGAACTGCTACTTCTCCATCAAGTATTCAAATACCCTAGGTCGCGGGTTCGGCGGAGGACGATGGTTTTTTTTTTTCGGGTGTAAAAATCCTTACCATGGCTTCCTTCGGAAAGGAAGTAAAGCCGTTGGTCCCGTGCCGTAGATTTACGTAAAAGAACCTGACGCCTGATAGAAAGGCCTCTGAGCAAAATTAAGCGGTCTTTCATGCCCAGTATAGAATGGGACGCTGAGAACCATAGCAGTTAAAGAGCGTCCATAAATAACACGCCATTTCGGCCCCCCAGGGACGTCCGAGACTGAGTGCACCCCGGTCCAGATCTCCCACGCCGGTACTGGGAATTGAACCCAGTTCTCCCACTAAGGAGACGACCGAAGGTAACCAAAATCATATTTTGATAACATTATTTGAAGTGGTTAGACTGAAACACCTCAAGGGTAAAGGTTGACATACCTGGCACACTGCCAGGCACGTACCTGGGGAATCCCGTTACCATGATATACACGTGGTGGTGAGGGATATATCGCCGACTGTGACGAGAAGAGCAAAGCAATTTATATGGTCGACATTAACGTAAGTCGCGACGTTGAAGGATTAAAACCTCCTTGTGTTACAGCAAATTGTTCTAATTCCATCTCGGGACTGATGTTCCATCTGGTTGCTAGGAGACGCCCTCGCTTGCGGCTACGCGCCTTATCACTTAGTGCAGCATTTACTGGCCCAAATCACTGCCTAAAGTACCTGTATAACAACAATAATAATAATAGTAGTAACAACAATAACAATAATAATAGTAATAATTATATATGCAATAACAATAATAATAGTAATAATTATATATGCAATAACAATAATAATAGTAATAATTATAATAGCAATAACAATAATAACAACAATATCAATAACAATAATAATAGTAATAATTATAATAGCAATAACAATAATAACAACAATATCAACAATAATAATAGTAATAATTATAATAGCAATAACAATAATAACAACAATATCAACAATAATAATAGTAATAATTATATATGCAATAACAATAATAACAACAATAATAATAGTAATAATTATATATGCAATAACAATAATAACAACAATATCAACAATAATAATAGTAATAATTATAATAGCAATAACAATAATAACAACAATATCAACAATAATAATAGTAATAATTATATATGCAATAACAATAATAACAATAATATCAACAATAATAATAATAGTAATAATTATAATAGCAATAACAATAATAACAACAATATCAACAATAATAATAGTAATAATTATAATAGCAATAACAATAATAACAACAATATCAACAATAATAATAGTAATAATTATAATAGCAATAACAATAATAACAACAATATCAACAATAATAATAGTAACAATTATAATAGCAATAACAATAACAACAATATGAACAATAATAATAGTAATAATTATAATAGCAATAACAATAATAACAACAATATCAACAATAATAATAGTAATAATTATATATGCAATAACAACAATATCAACAATAATAATAGTAATAATTATATATGCAATAACAATAATAACAACAATATCAACAATAATAATAGTAATAATTATATATGCAATAACAATAATAACAACAATATCAACAATAATAATAGTAATAATTATATATGCAATAACAACAATATCAACAATAATAATAGTAATAATTATATATGCTATAACAACAATAACAATATCAACAATAATAATAGTAATAACTATATATGCAATAACAATAATAACAACAATATCAACAATAATAATAGTAATAATTATATTAGCAATAACAATAATAACAATATCAACAATAATAATAGTAATAATTATAATAGCAATAAGAATAATAACAACAATATCAATAACAATAATCAGTTTTTTTTTTGCTTTTCTACATATACTATGTGCATAGTGTACTTTTTGCATCCCAGCAAAAAGTTCGATATTAAGACTTTACCGGAAATACAGGTTTTAGTGCCCTGAATCCCAAAGATATCTAATGTGTTTCATTCACATGACTTTCTCTACATCTCCCCAACTAATTATTGTTAGAAAGCTTATGCTTCTCTTTACTTCATGCCAATCGAGAAAAAATTAGCAGAAATAGTCTTATTACTTGCTTCCTTGTAAGTAGAAGCGAAATAAGGGAGTAGCAAGGTTAAAGTGATAGTCAAAAGCTGGTTGCTATGTGACTGAAGTTCCTTTATTTGTATGGACAGGAGTTTACAAATTCCTGTATGAGAAAATGTAAGTTTTTCAAAGCTGAAACCAAAAACAAGCAATGTCTCAAAAACAACTAACTTCACGAAAAAATGGTTATAACATAAATTGTGTATGTTGTGTGTTTCAATTGAGAAAAACCACCCCATCCCCAACTACCCCTTACATGGAACTTTTTTCGAAAATGTTTTATTTCTCAAAAAGGGCTAACGATTTTGATTAAAATATTGCATATTAAAGGTATTTACCTCACAAATAAAATGTATATCTTGAAGTTTCTGGGAATAGCTTCTGAAGATTACTTTGTTCTGGATGAATTTTGCGGAATTTTGCATAACTTCTAAACCGTAAGAGATGGACAAAATTTTACCTTACAAGAAATGTTGTATACACTTTCTCCGTGCAGTTGATCGTTTTTGAGATATTCCTTGTTTTTGGTTTCAGCTTTGAAAAACTTATACCTTTCTCGTACAGGAATTTGTCAACTCCTGTCCATACAAACAAAGGAACTTCAGTCACATAGCAACCAGCTTTTGACTGTCACTTTAACCTATGGTGCTCCATTATTTCGCATCTACTTACAAGGAAGCAAGTAATAAGACCATTTCTGCTAATGTTTTCTCGACTAGCATGAAGTAAATAGAAGCATTAGCTTTTTAACAATAATTTCTTGCAGAGATGTAGAGAAAGTCATGTGAATGGAACGTATCAGAATGTTTTTACCGGAACTCCAGTTACAAACTTGAATTAAAGGATATGTAGTATATTAATGTAGGCAACTAAGGTTTATAGCAGTGTTATCATTGCTCTATTGTGTGTCTTCTTTCACCACCCTCTAAAAGCTATCCCCACGTCGCAGAACCATGTTCGCGACAATATTTCAACTTGAGGGTAGGCTACTCGATTTTCATTCTGTTTCGTTTCCGCACTTATCTGCTATTTGCATATTCCAATAACAGTTTAGTCTATTTGAACATGAGCGTAGACTACACGTGCTCCATTCTGTTTGTTTTCCACGCTATTGCACCGATTATCTTTTCTTCAGCTGAGCTCTTTCATATTTCATTATTTCACTGTTGTACTGATTAACATTATTTGGGCATGAGTATAGGCTAGATGAGCTCTATCATATTTCATTCTCTCGCTATGTTACTGTTTAACATTATTTGAGCATGAGTGTAGGCTAAATGAGTTCTATTATATTTCATTTTCTCGCTATGTTACTGCTTAAAATTATTTGAGTGTGAATGTAGGCTAAATGAGTTCTATTATATTTTATTCTCCCGCTATGTTACTGCTTAAAATTATTTGAGTGTGAATGTAGGCTAAATGAGCTCTATTATATTTTATTCTCTCGCTATGTTACTGTTTAACATTATTTGAGTATGAGTGTAGGCTAAATGAGTTCTATTTTATTTTATTCTCTCGCTATGTTACTGTTTAACAGTATTTGAGCATGAGTGTAGGCTAAATGAGCTCTATTATATTTTATTCTCTCGCTATGTTACTGTTTAACAGTATTTGAGCATGAGTGTAGGCTAAATGAGCTCTATTATATTTTATTCTCTCGCTATGTTACTGTTGAACATTATTTGAGTGTGAATGTAGGCTAAATGAGCTCTATTATATTTTATTCTCTCGCTATGTTACTGTTTAACAGTATTTGAGCATGAGTGTAGGCTAAATGAGCTCTATTATATTTTATTCTCTCGCTATGTTACTGTTTAACATTATTTGAGTGTGAATGTAGGCTAAATGAGCTCTATTATATTTTATTCTCTCGCTATGTTACTGTTGAACATTATTTGAGTGTGAATGTAGGCTAAATGAGTTCTATTTTATTTTATTCTCTCGCTATGTTACTGTTGAACATTATTTGAGTGTGAATGTAGGCTAAATGAGCTCTATTATATTTTATTCTCTCGCTATGTTACTGTTGAACATTATTTGAGTGTGAATGTAGGCTAAATGAGTTCTATTTTATTTTATTCTCTCGCTATGTTACTGTTGAACATTATTTGAGTGTGAATGTAGGCTAAATGAGCTCTATTATATTTTATTCTCTCGCTATGTTACTGTTTAACAGTATTTGAGCATGAGTGTAGGCTAAATGAGCTCTATTATATTTTATTCTCTCGCTATGTTACTGTTGAACATTATTTGAGTGTGAATGTAGGCTAAATGAGTTCTATTTTATTTTATTCTCTCGCTATGTTACTGTTTAACAGTATTTGAGCATGAGTGTAGGCTAAATGAGCTCTATTATATTTTATTCTCTCGCTATGTTACTGTTTAACAGTATTTGAGCATGAGTGTAGGCTAAATGAGCTCTATTATATTTTATTCTCTCGCTATGTTACTGTTGAACATTATTTGAGTGTGAATGTAGGCTAAATGAGCTCTATTATATTTTATTCTCTCGCTATGTTACTGTTTAACAGTATTTGAGCATGAGTGTAGGCTAAATGAGCTCTATTATATTTTATTCTCTCGCTATGTTACTGTTTAACATTATTTGAGTATGAGTGTAGGCTAAATGAGCTCTATTATATTTTATTCTCTCGCTATGTTACTGTTGAACATTATTTGAGTGTGAATGTAGGCTAAATGAGCTCTATTATATTTTATTCTCTCGCTATGTTACTGTTTAACAGTATTTGAGCATGAGTGTAGGCTAAATGAGCTCTATTATATTTTATTCTCTCGCTATGTTACTGTTTAACATTATTTGAGTATGAGTGTAGGCTAAATGAGCTCTATTATATTTTATTCTCTCGCTATGTTAATGTTGAACATTATTTGAGTGTGAATGTAGGCTAAATGAGCTCTATTATATTTTATTCTCTCGCTATGTTACTGTTTAACAGTATTTGAGCATGAGTGTAGGCTAAATGAGCTCTATCATATTTTATTCTCTCGCTATGTTACTGTTTAACATTATTTGAGTATGAGTGTAGGCTAAATGAGCTCTATCATATTTCATTCTCTCGCTATGTTACTGTTTAACATTATTTTAGTATGAGTGTAGGCTAAATGAGCTCTATCATATTTCATTGCCCTGCTATGTTACTGTTTAACATTATTTGAGCATGAGTGTAGGCTAAATGAGCTCTATCATATTTAATTCTCTCGCTATGTTACTGTTTAACATTATTTGAGTATGAGTGTAGGCTAAATGAGCTCTATCATATTTCATTCTCTCGCTATGTTACTGTTGAACATTATTTGAGCATGAGTATAGGCTAAATGAGTTCTATCATATTTCATTCTCTCGCTATCTTACTGTTGAACATTATTTGAGCATGAGTGTAGGCTAAATGAGCTCTATCATATTTCATTCTCTCGCTATGTTACTGTTGAACATTATTTGAGCATGAGTATAGGCTAAATGAGTTCTATCATATTTCATTCTCTCGCTATCTTACTGTTGAACATTATTTGAGCATGAGTGTAGGCTAAATGAGCTCTATCATATTTCATTCTCTCGCTATGTTACTGTTGAACATTATTTGAGCATGAGTGTAGGCTAAATGAGCTCTATCATATTTCATTCTCTCGCTATGTTACTGTTGAACATTATTTGAGTATGAGGGTAGGCTAAATGAGCTCTATCATATTTCATTGCCCGCCACTGTACTGATGACGTGAAACAAAAGGTGCAGCAGGAAATGATGAAGAACAGATCTTGATACACACCAGACGAGAGACCGGCTTGTTTTTTTCTTGTCCCGTACTTGTCAAAAGCCGGCAATAATATGATTCAGAAAAACCTTGGGGATTAAAGCGGGGTAGTTTTCAGATACAGAAAGGGGTGAAATCGGTTTTCTGTCTCGTTGACGATCACAGGAGAGTCTGGACCAGGATTGAATTACCTCGGCTGTACGCAACGCGCAGGTCTTAGACGCGTTCCTATAATGATTTAAACAAATGTAATTCAGAAGCATTTTAAAATTGGAATATCACGAGAATGGAAGTAATAAAACTCACTCATTTTCTCTGAATATCGTGGCCAAAATATTTCTTTTGGCATTACCTGAAAATTTCGACATTTTTAAGTGATGAAAACCTTCCTGACTGAGGAACTATCAAAATGATTTAAGCAGACGTGCAACCGTAAATTCGAGAGTGGTCCAATAAGTAACCGAGTTTCAAAATGTATGGCGGTGTGGTGGTAGCGCGTCTGCCTCATATTCAACAGGTCGTGAGTTCGAATCTCGTTTAGGGTGAGTTACCCGAATAAGGTTTTCTTCGGGGGTTTTCCCTTATCCTGAGAAGACGAATGTCGAGTAACTTTAAGCTCCATGGACCCTGAGATCATTTAAGTATCATTTCATCAATTTCATTCATCGTCCGATATTACCAACCAGGTTAAAGGACTTTAACTACAAACAAACAAAAAATGCTTCAGAAGCACTTTAAAATAGGAATATCACGGGAGTGGAAATCATAAAATTCCCCGATTTGTTACACTTTCTCTAGATACCTTGCTCAACGGCTTTCCTTTTGCATTACCTGAAAAGGTCAACATTTTTAAATGGTGAAAACCATCATGACCAAGGAACTGGGAAAATATTTTAAGCAGACGCGGTTCGATATGCAACCGTGTTGCTGAGGCAAGTTGGAGTTACCATCGTGTAGTGGGGCGGTACTGGGTTCGTGTCCCGGGAGCGGGTTGTGGTTTTGGAATGGTTAGGATATTTGGTTGGCTTTGTTCAGGGATTTTATTAGCATGGAGACTCTTTCAGGGTGTGGTGAGACACATGTGCTTTATTAACTGAGTCCGGCCTTTTTCCGCCGTACAACACACGCGTATACTTCTTAATTTTCTGCTGTGACGTCACACTTTACTCGCCCGCTAATGTTATTGTTTACTTATGTTGAGGCCGTGATTTATTACGTGCTAAGATCGGTCTTAAAATCACAACTAAGGGTTACACCACGCGCTCAAATACCACATCTTGGTCAAGTGCCTTACACTGTCGCCTGACCTGCGGGAATCATTGTTAGTCGCCTCGGGCAGGGTCCATTCATATTCACCCCTTCGGTTCAATGCACGGCAGGTAACGGATCATGTACCCAGGGCTCGTGACTTATACGTATTAAAAATATTTCTGTCTCTCCCATTTTCACTCTACATCTATATTTCCCTTCTTGGTATAATTTATATTATTAGCTATGATTTATATTTCCCTTCTGAATAACTCTTTTCCCCGTGACAAGACATGTACTGTCTCAACTGTCATTTGTTATACGAGACCAAAACAAATCTGGTACTGAATTCATTGTCAGGATTAGACTGGACTACTGGGTGGAAGCTCGAGATAAAGGGAAACATCAAGTGTGTCAAGCAAGTGTGAGGTCGAGGTGGGATCTATACGATGTTGGTAGTTCTCCATCCCTCCGCTAGGTTTCCCCCATTGCCCTGCCTCGCGCAGACTGACCACCGCCAAGCCACCCCAGCGGAGAGAACAGCAATTACCAGAGCTGTCAGGTGTGAGATTGCAGATTCTAGTTCAGTATTAGACTAAAACTGTTTCCTGAGTCTTTTCTATTGGTTACGGAGACATTACTACTGTGTCAAGAAAGCTCCGGGAATTTGCCAATAAAACACAAAAAATGAATCATTGATCCAATTTTATTTTACCGCCTTCAAAGTAGACCCCTTCTGAAGTAATAAATTTATGCCAACGAATAATCCAAACATCAAAACATTTGTTGTAGGCATTTTTAGGAGTCAATTTTCCTTTATGGCTTCTATCAACTGAAAACGGGTGCCTCGAAGTGGTAACTTGAGTTTTGGAAAGAGAAACAAATCAGCAAGAGCCATATCAGGTGAATACGGTGGTTTTTCGATGAACATTTGTTGAGCTTTTGGCCAGAAATTCGTTCACAATAATAGCCTTGTGAGCTAGTGCGTTATCATGGTGCAGAATCCAAGAGTTGTCGTGCCACAAATGTGCCCTTTTTCGCCGTATTTGTTGTCTCAAACGCCGCATAACGCTCAGATAATAGTTTTTATTTACCATCTGACCTTCTGGCAAGAACTCTTGAGTGCACGACACCGCGATAATCGAAAAAAAACTGTCAACATGACCTTCAGTTTGGATCGAGTTGGATGTTCCCTTTTAGGTTTCGGTTCAGTTGGAAGGCGCCATTCAGAAGCTTGATGACTGGTTTGAGTGTCAAACTCGTAAACCCACGTCTCATCACCAGTTACAATGCGTTTCATGAATGTGGGGTCGAAACTGACTCGTTCTAGCATGTCTTCAGCAATCCTTACGCAATTGAGGTTTTGTAAAAAATTCAAGTCTTTCGGAACTAACCGAGCTGCAACGCGTGTCATACCCAAACAATCGTTTAAAATGGTAAGAATCGATTTGTGAGTCAGGGAAAGTTCAACGGCAATCTCTCTCAGACCTAAATGACGACTTTCAGACACCATTTTCTTCAGTTTAGCGATGTTCAGTTCAGTTGAAACCGCTGATGGCCGACCAGAGCGAGACAAATCTTCCACCACATCTCGACCACTTTTGAATGCACTGTATCACTCATATGCACGTGTTTTTGATAAAGTTGATTCACCGTAAGCCCTCTGTAACATTTTCAGCGATTCGGCACACGAAATACCATTTGCAATGCAAAATTTGAGACAGATTCTTTGTTCAATATTTGTATCCATCGTAAAATCGCTAATCCCCTTTGAGATGAACTAACAAAATGGCGTACTGTAAACAAACTAGATGACAGATGACGATCAAACTCCACGTGGGTACAGGATTTTTAAATGATCAATTCCCGGTACTTTCTTGACAATGTATGCCCACATGACAGATGAACGACAGGTTTCGAGATTTCGTCGAGGTTAGGCTACGTTAGGATATGTGTATATAAATGAACTGGATCGAAAAAACCTGATGTGTTCCATTCACATGACTTTCTCTACATCTCTGCAACAAATTGTTCTTAAAAAGCGTATGCCTCTATTTACTTCCTTCTACTCGAGAACAAATTAACAGACATAGTCTTATTACTTGTTTCGTTGTAAGTAGAAGCGAAATAAGGGAGTACCATAGGTTAAAGTGAAAGCCAAAAGCTGGTTGCTTTGTGACTGAAGTTCCTTTGTTTGTACGGACAGGAGTTGACAAATTCCTGTATGAGAAAAGTAAGTTTTACGCCACTGAGCGAACACGAAGCAGAAGAAACGGTCCTGCCCTGCTGGTCCATCTCTTCGCTGATTACTCTGTTGTAATAAAGTTTACTTTCCCAGTCCAGCAGTGTTGCCAACGTCAGAAAAAAGTTTGTGGTTTCTCAGGATGCTTTTGCAAGCAGAGCTAAGGTATTTTATAAGATGACTTTTCTGTGGTGGACGAATATAATGTGGGGAAGCGTTAAATGTTGCAGTATATCTGAACATGGGCAGAAGCTTTCTCGTTATTGGATTAAGTGCGCAGTTTCTAATCTGTTTCGTTCCTTCTTTCGTTTTCATGGTAAACGATTTGGAGAATATTACTTTCTGGTGCTTGTAGATACACACATTTTGTCATAGTCCTGACGTACAGGAAGGGACAAATGTGTCTATTGTGTGCTTGGAGTACAGGACAGACCTGCACTATGTTAACTGTTTCCATGGTAACCAGGTTGAGAATTACTACACACCTTTCGACCTGGTTACTATGGAAACAGAACATGCTGTTATATTCCTAATGTACAGGACAGAACTGCACTATGTTAACTGTTGCCATGGCAACCAAGTTGAGAATTACTACACACTTTTCGACCTGGTTACTATGGAAATAATACATTTTTTTATATTCCTAATGTACAGGAAAGAACTGCACTATATTAACTGTTTCCATGGTAACAAAGTTGAGAATTACTACACACTTTTCGACCTGGTTACTATGGAAACAGTACATGTTATATTCGTAATGTACAGGAAAGAACCGCACTATATTAACTGTTTCCATGGTAACCAAGTTGAGAATTACTACACACTTTTCGACCTGGTTACTATGGAAACAGTACATGTTATATTCGTAATGTACAGGAAATAACTGCACTATATTAACAATTTCAGTGGTAACCAAGTTGAGAACTACTATACATTTTCAACTTTGTTGTTATGGAAAATGTACATATTGCTATATTTTTAGAGTACAGGTAAAAACTCTACTGCATTAACTGTTTCTGTGTTAACCAAATTGAGAATTACTAACACATATTTCAACCTGTTACTATGGAAACAGCACATCTTGTTATATTCCTAATGAGTGGGTAAGAACTGCTGTATTAACATTTTCCATGGTAACATGGTTGAGAATTGTTGTATGTACATATTTCAACCTGTTTGCTATGGAAACAATACGTATTGTTATATTCCTAATGTATAGGCAGGAACTGTACTACGAGGGTTGGGGCAAAAGTCATGGCAACTTGTTTTTTTTATTATAGATATGTGAACGGATCACAATCGTATATGTGTGTCGTGTAGAAGTTCTGCAGGCATTGTGTGTATGCAGAACAACAGACGGCTCTGTGGTAGCAGTTAGAAGCGCAGCGAGGGCTGTGAAATCAGTCAGTTGGTGACTGTTGTGCGAGATGGAAGTAACCCGTGTAAGCACACGCTTACATTAAAGTAGCCGTTCTCCAAGAGAGAAATGTGATGGAATGTGACAGTGAATTAGTGAAAGGCCTTGGGAATAATGCCCTACCATATGGTAGTAAAGTTTCAGCAAGGACGTGTGTCAACCAGTGATGAGCAACGTTGGGGACGACCAGGCAAGGTGTGGTGACAGCAGCAGGGGACTACCTTGAGGGCATTTAGGCCCAGGTTGGCCATGTCAACTATATATGTAATGTGTTGTCATTCTTTTGCACCGTGAAGGCCATATTGCCCTGTATACTACCATAATAAATTAGTGTTTTACGATATTCATTGTCCAAACATATAGCTAACATCTTGTCCTTTCATTTGTATGTGTCACATTTTCTAACCGCACTGGTATCTTCAAGCAAAAAATAGTTGCTATGACTTTTGCCCCAACCCTCGTATATTGTGTCCATAGTAACCAAGTTGAGAATTACTGTCAACCTGGTTACAACTTGTTACACTCCTAAGAAGGAACAGTACGTATTAAGTGTGTTCATGGTAACCAAATTGAGAAGTACGACATATTTTTCGACCTGGTTACTATGGAAACAGACATATTATACTCCTAATGCACAGGAAAGAACTGCGCTACATTAACCGTTTCCATGGTAACCAAGTTGAGAATTACTACATAAATTTCGATCTGGTTACTATGGAAACAGCCGTATTATATTCCTAATGTACAGGAAAGAACTGCACTATAATAATTGTTTCCATGGTAACCAAGTTGAAAATTGCTACATACTTTTCGGCCTGGTTACTATGGAAATAGCACATGTTATATTCCTAATGTACAGGAAAGAACTGCACTATATTAACTGTTTCCAAGGTAACCAAGTTGAGAATTACCTCACACTTTTCGACCTTGTTACTATGGAAACAGTACATGTTGTAATATTCCTAATGTACAGGAAAGAACTGCACTATATTAACTGTTTCCATGGTAACCAAGTTGAGAATTACTACACACTTTTTGACCTGGTTACTATGGAAACAGTACATGTTGTAATATTCCTAATGTACAGGAAAGAACTGCACTATATTAACTGTTTCCATGGTAACCAGGTTGAGAATTACCTCACACTTTTCCACCTGGTTACTATGGAAACAGTACATGTTGTAATATTCCTAATGTACAGGAAAGAACTGCACTATATTAACTGTTTCCATGGTAACCAAGTTGAGAATTACTACACACTTTTTGACCTGGTTACTATGGAAACAGTACATGTTGTAATATTCCTAATGTACAGGAAAGAACTGCACTATATTAACTGTTTCCATGGTAACCAAGTTGAGAATTACCTCACACTTTTCGACCTTGTTACTATGTAAACAGCACATTTTGTAATATTCCTAATGTACAGCAAAGAACTGCACTATATTAACTGTTTCCATGGTAACCAAGTTGAGAATTACCTCACACTTTTCGACCTGGTTTCTATGGAAACAGTACATGTTGTTATATTCCTAATGTACAGGAAAGAACTGCAGTATATTAACGGTTTCCATGGTAACCAAGTTGAGAATTACCTCGCACTTTTCGACCTGGTTTCTATGGAAACAGTACATGTTGTTATATTCCTAATGTACAGGAAAGAACTGCACTATATTAACTGTTTCCATGGTAACCAAGATGAGAATTACTACACACTTTTCGACCTGGTTACTATGGAAACAGTACATGTTGTTATATTCCTAATGTACAGGAAACAACTGCACTATATTAACTGTTTCCATGGTAACCAAGTTGAGAATTACTACACACTTTTCGACCTGGTTACTATGGAAACAGTACATGTTGTTATATTCCTAATGTACTGGAAGGAACAGCTGTACGCTGTGTAACTCGTGATACGCCACTGAAAACTTTCTCTGGCAATGCTGCCAACGTAGTATCCTGCTACACATCCAAGAGTTTAGAGTAAGAAAAATCGTGCACCATTCGTTCTCATCTGTCTGCTAGAGTAAGAAGGTAAGGTTCTTTTCATTTTTGCTTCCCTCTCTTTCGCTCTCTCCATCTCGAAGCTCTTTAGCCTTCACGCAGAATTACGGCCAGTCGGTAACATGAAGCCGTCTGGGTAATGGGTCCCTTGTTTTATATAGACGTCCCTGGATTTGTGACGTTTTCCTCTTAAATAGGGGTATTCAACTTCGATATCGTATTCTTCAGAAATTTCGGGGAAAGTAAATCTTTCACATTCACATCACTTTCTCTATCTGTTATTGTTTATACTTTTCTCTTTCACGTACATAGTATATATCATTCCAGCCAGAAAGTCGACACGCGATTTCACCAAAAGTAGATGCTTTTAGAACCCCTGAAGCCAGAAAAAGCATGTATTTCTCGGTATCAAAATTGTTGGCGGAATGCAACACTGTTTCTACCTATGTACCTGCTAGAGAAATGAATAAAATTGTTTCATGTAACGAGTTTTTGGGTGGATTTTCATGATTACCTTCTTCCCACATGCTTGCAAAATAGTGAATTTAAACATCAAGTATGATATTTAATGGACTTTTTACTTTCTCTACACGTACTATGTACGTTGTGTATACAGAAGGTATTGCAATGCACCCAAAAATTCGATACCGGAAATACATGTTTTGTGACCCACTGAAAAAAATTATAAAAATGTCCGTGTGTGTGTCTGTCTATGTGTATGTGTCTGTGGGCAGCATAGCTCAAAAACGAAAAGAGCGTTAAATACCAAACTTGGTATTTAAGTTTAGTATCTTCCAGGGATGCAACACGAAGATTTTAAGAAAAATCTCCCCACCCTAAACTACCCTTTACATGGAACGTTTTGGGAAAATTTTGATTTTCTTAAAAATGGCTCTAACGATTTTAATTGGAAGATCGTATATTAAAGATATTTACCTGACACATAAAATGTGTATTTTGAACTTTCTGGAAATAGCCTCTGAAGACTACTTTATTCTGAATGAATTTTGCGGAATTTTGCATAGCAGCTAAACCATAAGAGATGGATAAAAACCTACAACACAACAAATGTAGAGCACATTAAAGCACACAATTTATGTTATATAAACTTTTTTCGTGGAGTTGGTCGTTTTTAGATATTGTTTCTTTTGGTTTCAGCTGTGGAAAGCTTATACTTTTCTCTTACAGGAATTTGTCAACTCCTGTCCATACAAACAAAGCAACTTCAGTCACATAGCAACCATCTTTTGGCTTTCACTTTAACCTATGGTACTCCCTTATTTCGCTTCTACTTACAAGGAAGCAAGTAATAAGACTATTTCTGCTATTTTTTTTTCTCCATTAGAATGAAGTAAATAGAAGCATTGATTTTTACTTTCTCTAGCCCCATATGTACAATGTACACAGGGATAAAGAAGTATTGTATTCCACCCAAAATTTCGATACCGAGATTTTACCGGAAATACATGTTTTAGGACCTTCTGTATTAAAAAAAAGCATTTTTAGAAAAAGGTCCGTGTGTTTGTGTGTGTGTGTCCGTGTGTCCGCGAACACGATAAGTCAAAATCGAAAAGTAGCTAAAATACCAAACTTGATATTTAAGTTTAGTATCTTCCAGGGATGCGACACGAAGATTTTGAGAAAAATCCCCCCACCCCAAACTATCCTTTACATGGACATTTTTTCGAAAATTTTGATTTTCTTACAAATGGCTCTAACGATTTTGATTAAAATATCACATATTAAAGATATTTACCTAGCAAATAAAATGTACATCTTGAATTTTCTGGGAATAGCTTCTGAAGACCTGTTTATTCTGAATGAATTTTACTTAATTTGGCATAACTAGTAAACCGTAAGAGATAGACATAAACTTAGTATACAAAAAATTGAGGTCTTGTTAAAATACACAAGTTATGTCATATATATTTTTTTTCGTGGAGCTTACCATTTTCGAGGTATTCATTGTTATTGGTTTCAGTTGTGAAGTACTTATACTTTTCTCAGACGGGAGTGTCCGTTTTTCTTTTGTTCTACACCTGGCCAAGAAAAGAAGCGATTTGTAATGACAATCGCATAACGACAGCTTTTAAAACATTTGACTATCTATTTAGCCTAGTGTATTCCCTTATTTTCTTCCTACTTATAAGGAACTAAGTAATAAGAACATTGTGCTAATGAGTACCTCGATTAGCAAGGTGCAGAAAGAAGAATAATCTTATGCATGAAGTTGTAGAGCAGCTAGAGAAAGTCATGTGAGTGTAACACATCAGATTTTTTAACAATAATTTGATGCAGAGATGTAGAGAGAGTTGTGTGAATGGAACACATCACATTTTTTTTCTTTTTTGTCGCAAGGGACATTTTAGTGATGTAAAAGTACAAATAAGTTTGACCATAACCGCAAATCATTAGAGTAAAATGGATGAAATTTATGGTGTAACTTACTTCCATTCTAATACATTTGTGGTATAAGCTTAAAAACTTTCAGTCCTTGAGTATATAAACATTTTAAGCACACAAAAATCCGGGCGCTCAATACTAAAATCCAAAACCAAAGTTTCGTGTGTTACTATGTTTGCTCCACAACAAATTTTCCTGATGCTATTATTCCAATATGTTTTTGTATCGTATAAAAGTGACCTCTGACCCTCAGAGAAAATTTGCATTACATTTTGCAGACAAAACAAGCGCCATTATCGACTGTTTTAATGAAGTTTACAATACGCGCGCAAGGTCACGGATTGACGTATCTGGGTTACTCAATGTTTTAAATGACAATGCTATTGAATTATACGGCCCCCTTTCGTTTGATCCTTTGTTTGTTGATGAGTTAGTTTTAATTGCTGCTGGCTGTTTTAGGAGCGTTCGGGAGCCCGTAATTACCGCATGCACAGTTTAATATTTGAATCAAGGATTCTGACCGGGTTTCAATTAACGACTACCCATCTCGTATAGATTTACCCCACGTGGGGATGATTCTGCAATTAGTAAATTATCCCTAACTAAATTATAGATAATAATAGCCCCCTTCTAATTAAGGGTACCACTACCTGACGTCATTACTGTAGCGAGATAATCGTTCAATCTTCAGCCAAGCTTATGTCACTTCATAATGAAGATAATGAAGAAATATTTTCTCTGAAGGTCTCGGCTATTATATATTTCATTTTACTTGCTCTATACGTACCATGCACATAGTGTACTGAGAAGGTATTGTACTCCACCCAAAAATTCATTACCAAGATTTCACCGAGAATATATGTTTTAAGGTCCCTTGTATCCAAAAAAGCATTTTCACAAAAAGGTCCGTGTGTGTGTCTGTGTGTCCGTGTGTCAATGTGTCTGTGAACACGATAACTCATAAACGAAAAGTCGGTAAAATACCAAACTTGGTATTTAGTTTAGTATCCTCCAGCGATGCGACACGAAGATTTTGAGAAAAATCCCCCTTCCCTAACTACCCTTTACATAGATTTTTTTCGAAAATTTTGATTTTATCAAAAATGGCTCTAAACGATTTTGAATAAAATATCGTATATTAAAGATATTTACCTTACAAATAAAATGTATATCTTGAATTTTCTGGGAATAGCCTCTGAAGACTACTTTATTCTGAATGAATTTTACAGAATTTTACATAACTGCTAAACCGTAAGAGATGGACAGAAACTTACCTGGCAAAAAATGTAGAGCACTTTAAAATACACAATTTATGTTATATATTTTTTTATCTGGAGTTGATTGGTTTTTAGATATTCCTTCATTTTTGTTTCAGCTTTAAACACGTATACTTTTCTCATACGGGAAATTGTCAACGACTGTCCATAAAACAAAGGAACTTCATTAACGTTGCAACCAGCTTTTGACTATCACTTTAACCTATAGTACTCCCTTATTTCGCTTCTACTTACAAGGAAGCAAGTAATAAGACTATTTCTACTAATTTTTTCTCGATTAGCAGGAAGTAAAAAGAACAATAAGCTTTTTAATAGATAAAGTATTGTAGAGATGAAGAGAAAGTCATGTGAATGAAACACGTATGATTTTTTTAATTCATGCTGTTTTAAATCGTGTATTTTTGGTGAAATCTCTGTAGATCAAAAATGTTGGTCCATTGTAAAACTACATATCCTTGCTTTGCATAGAGTAAGTAAAATTAAGTTATTACTTTCTCTAGCCCAATATGTACATATGGATAGAGAAGGTATTGTAATGCACCCAAAAATTCGATACCGAGATTTCACAGAAATATATGTTTTGGGGCCCGAAAAGCATTTTTAAAAAAAAAAATGGTCCGTGTTTGTGTGTGTATCTGTGGACAGCATAGCCCCAAAACGGAAAGACCGTTAAATACCAAACTTGGTATTTAGGTTTAGTATCTTCCAAGGATGCGACACGAAGATTTTCAAAAAAATCGCCCCACCCCAAACTACCCTTTACATGGAAAAATTTTGAAAATATTGATTTTCTTAAAAATTGCTCTAACAATTTTGATTAAAATCCCGTATATTAAAGCTATTTATGTCCGAAATGTATATCTCGAATTTGTTTAGGAATATCATCTGAAGACCTCATTATTCGGGTTGAATTTTGCCGAAGTTTGCTCTACTGCTAAACCGTAAGAGATACAAAAATTCTCGCTCCACAAAAAGTGTACATCACGACAAAACACACAATTAATGTTCTTTACGTTTTTGTTGTAGAGGTGACCGTTTCCGAGATATTCCTTGTTATTGGTTTCAATTGTGAAGTACTTAAACTTTTTTAGACAGGAAGTGTCCATTTTTTTTTTCTACTCTTGGCCAAGCAAAGAAGTGATTTGCAATGACAATCGCATAACGATAGCTTTTAAAACATTTGACTATCGCTTTAGCATAGCGCATTCCCTTATTCCCGTCTACTTATAAGGAACTAAGTAATAAGAACATTCTGCTAATGTTTATCTCGATTAGCATTGTTTACAAAGAAGAATAATCTTATGTAGGAGGTTTGTAGAGCACCAAGAGAAGGTCATGTGAGTGTAACACATCAGATTTTTTTATAAATAGTTTGTGGGAGAACGGGTAGAGAGTTATTTGTGAGTGTAATACATAGGACCGTATCACTAAAACATAGAATGTATGGAACATTTCATAAGGCGTACAGTTTTTGACAGCTTATAACAGAAAAACGCGTGTTGTAAAGTACCAACTTTACGCTACAGCTTGTAATAGAATCTCCAGTGCTGCCAACCTCACACCTCGCATGTTTTCATTTGCGCTGTTTTTTTTTTTTCTTTATATAAACTTTTGCTGTAATACTCTTATTCCCAGAGACTTTCTCTAAGGTCAAAGTTCAGAACGGTAATAACGCAAGAGTTTCATAGCAATAGGTTCGTGGTTCGACTTCCGTCAGAGTGAAAACGGATTTTGTTCTTCATAAAGTGATACGCAGTTCAGAAACTCGGAGGAAAAACTTTCGGTTACAAGAATAGCGTGAAGAGGTAAAAACAAAACCGCACAGAAAAAAAATCTGATGTCTTCAATTCACATGGCTTTCTCTACAGCTCTGTATGAAATTATTGCTAATAAGCTTATTTTTCTATTTATTTCATGCTAATCCAGAAAAAAAATAGCAGAAATGATGTTATTACTTGCTTCCTTGTAAGTAGAAGCGAAATAAGCGAGTACCATAGGTTAAAGTGATGGTCAAAAGCTGGTTGCTATGTGACTGATGTTCCTTTGTTTGTATGAACACGGGTTGACAAATTCCTGTATGAGAAAACAAAGCTGAAACCAATAACAAGGAATATCTAAAAAAAAAAAAAAAAAAAAAAAAAACGACCAAATTCACAAAAACAAATTATATATCATAACTTGTGAGTTTTAATGTGCTCTACATTTTCTGTGTAGTAAGTTTTTGTCAATCCCTTACGGTTTAGCAGTTATGAAAAATTCTGCAAAACTCATTCAGAATAAAGTGTCTTCAAAGGCTATTTCCAGAAAATTCAAGATATACGTTTTATTTGCAGGTAAATATCTTCAGTAAACGATATTTTAATCAAAATCCTGACAAATATTTTTGAGAAAATCAAAATTTTCGAAAAAATTCCATGTAATATGTAGTTTGAAGTGGGGGATTTTTCTCAAAATCTTCGTGTCGCTTCCCTGGAAGATACTAAATTTAAATACAAAGTTTGGTGTTTTACCGACTTTTCGTTTTTGAGTTATCGTGTTCCGACACACGAACACACACACAGATCTTTTTCTGAATTTTTTTTTATATAGGGAACCCTAAAAATATATTTCTGGTGAAATTTCGGTATCGAGTTTCGGGTGGAGTGCAATACCTTCTGTATACACTATGTAAATAGTACGTTAAGATAAAGTAAAAAATCTTGTGTATTCCATTAACATGACTTTCTCTACAGCTCTGTAACAACTTTTTGCTAATAAGCTTATTGTTCTATTTACTTCATGATAATCGAGATAAACTGTCGCTGTCTCTTTCGTGTACCTTGGAGTCGGTCTGAATTAGCCCCAGTGAAATACTTTATAAACAAGTGTGTACATACCTCTTTGATGCGCCGGCTGTGCTCATCCATGTAGAACACTCAAAGTTGACTCCCACTGAGGAGAGTAATATTTTAGAGATGTTCCTTGTTATTGTTTCAGCTGTGAAAAACATACTTTTGTCGTACAGGAATTTGTAGACTCCTGTCCATACAAAGGAACTTCAGTCACATAGCAACCAGCTTTTGACAATTACTTTAACCTGTGGTACTCCCTTATTTCGCTTCTACTTACAAGGAAGCAAGGAATAAAACTATTTCTGCTAATTTTTTCTCGATTAGCATGAAGTAAATAGAAGCATAAGCTTTTTAACAATAATTTGTTGTAAAGATCCTTAGAGAAATGGAACACATCAGAGAAAGAGTTAATTATATTTTCCCTATTTGAACATTTTAAATATCCCCTTCTGTGTATTATTTAATTTGTAAACTTTGTAACAAGTTAATATGGAACGCCAAGAACAGGTTAGCGCGTGTACTTAACTGTGGCACGTGTCACCATGGTAACCTTTTTTCTGTACCAACATCATAACGTTTAGTTGCTAGCTGAAGCTTTCTTAAATAGCATTTACAATAAAAATCTGACTTTCTGTAGTTGCTCCACATAACATTGTTTTCTTTCTTTACAAAGCTAACATAAGTAGAATAAAATAAGGGAATGCACAAGCCTAAATCAATTGTCAAATGTTTTAAAATCTATCGTTATGCGATTGTCATTGCAAATCACTTCTTTGCTTGGCCTGGAGCAGAAAAAAAGAAAAACTGACGCTTCCTGTCTATGAAAAATATAAGTACTTCACAACTGAAACTAAAAACAAGGAATATCTCGGAAGCGGTTATCTCCACAGCAAAAAAGGAAAGGACATAAATTGTATGTTTAGACGAGATCTATATTTTCTGTATTGTAAGTGTTTTGTTTACCTCTTCCGGTTTATCAGTTAAGCAAAATTCGGGAAAATTCATCGAGATTAAAGGGGTCTTCAGAGGCTACTCCCAGAAAATTCAAGAGTACATTCTATTTTGTATGTCAATACCTTTAATATATGGGATTTTAATCATAATCGTTAGAGCTATTATTTTGAAACTAAAAATACACACACACACGGACCCGGTTTCTGAAAATGTTTTTTTATTTTTGGATTCAGGGGATCCAAAAACCTGTATTTCCGGTGAAATCTCGACATCGAATTTTTGGGTGGAATGCAATAGTTCTCTATGCCTATGTACATTGTACATACAGGCCTAGAGAAAAAAAAAAATATATTTGACTGTCACTTTAACCTATGTTACTACCTTATTTCCCTTCTACTTACAAGGAAGCAAGTAATAAGACTATTTCTGCTAATGTTTTCACGATTAGCATGAAGCATAAGTTTTTTATCAATACTTTGTTGCAGCGATGTAGAGAAAGTCATGTGAATGGAATAATCAGATTTTCTTTTCAGGGGCCCTCAAGAGATAATTACCGGTGAAATTTCGGTATCGAGTTTTTGGGTGAAATAGAAAACCTTCTCTATCTAACATGTATATAGTACATACGTGAAAGATAAAGTACAAATATAAGTCTCTTTATAACACACAATTAGTGACAAGTACATTTTTGTGAAATTCTACATTTTTCGAAATATTCTTTGAATTGGGTTTATACTTCAGTTTTTATACATTTTTTCAATGTGAAGTGGTTATTCGTTTTTCTTTTTTACTTTTTACTCTCCTGTTATGCATACAGAATAATATTTCAACGTAATTAACATACTGACCAGATCTTAAACGATTTGACTCTAGTTTTTTCCTTGTGTTTTTCTTACTTACAATTGAACTTGTAAACATGTGTAGTAAGTGAACCATTTCTGCGAATATTTATCATTAATAGCATAAAGTAGATAGGAGAATAAACTTTCTACATTTCCAAAATATTCCTTGACTTTGGTTTAAATTTTCCAATAGTTTTTTTTTTTTTTTTTTTTTTTTTTTTTTTCCCAAAGGTGAAGTGGTTATTCGCTTTCCTTTTTCTCCCCTGTAATGCAAATAGAAGAGGATTTAAGGTCATTACATAGTGACCAGCTCTTTAAAAGTTTTTACTATAGCTTTGTCCTAGTGGTTTTGTTGATTACCATAGAACCTAAAAGAAAATAAACTTTTGTAAAAATAGTTTTTGAAAGTTATGTAAATGATACACGTCTGGTTTAAGTTATATCCGATTCGGTGAAGATATAAGGCCGCAGCTGTGTTAGTTTCCATGGCAACCAGCAGAAGAACTACACGGCCCACTTTGATTAGACGGAATTCTTATCTGTTTAACGTCCTTTGACAGAAAGGTTAGGCCTTTGTATGCTCTCGCACGGGCTTATCTGCTGCTCCCTCGGAATGGCTGCATTTAATTAATTAATGTGTTAGATAAGAGCGCTGAAACCGTTTCTGTAATTGGAAAAAGACGCTAACATCTTATCTCCCCTTTATAGCGACGCAGGAAATATTGTAAGGTATTTTATTCGCCCGAGCGCGGATTTGCATCCCAGTGCAGCCAAATTAGAGGCGCCGAGGCAAACCATTCTTAGTTCTTGTTAAAGTAACTCTCTACGTACTATCTACATAGTGTATAGAGATTTCACCGTAAATACATGTTTTGAGACTCCCTGAATCCATAAAAAGTATTTTTGGAAACATAGCATAGCTCAAAAACAAAAGACCGTTAAATACCACACTTGGTATTTAAGTTCAGTATCTTCCAAGGATGCGACAAGAAAATCTCCCCACCCCCAACTACCCTTCACATGGAAAAATTTTCGAACATTTTGATTTTCTAAAAAATGGCTTTAACGATTTTGATTAAAATATCGTATATTAAAGATATTTACCTGACAAATAAAATGTATATCTTGAATTTTCTGGGAATAGCCTCTGAAGACTACTTTATTCTGGAAGAATTTTACGGTATTTTGTGTAACTGGTAAACAGTAAGAGATGGACAAAAACTTACTACACGAAAAATGTAGAGCACGTTAAAACACACAATTTATGATATATACTTTTTTCGTGGAGATATCGTTTTTGTGTCACTCCTTGTTTTTGGTTTCTGCTATGAGGTGCGTATAGAGAAAGTAAAAACGAAATGAAACAGCCACATATTTAATGGAACAGGAATGAGATAAAAGCTGGTGAGGTTACAAAAGTGTAAGAGGTCCCTACTGGTCCATCCCTTCTTTATAGCTTAGCGTTTTCCCGGGACTGAATCCGATTTACAATTAGACTGGTGTTAGTGCTTGCTAAAATTACTCGAGTTTATTTTCTCTGCCAAGGCTGGAGCCAATTTAATCTACTTAAAAACTGCAACTTACGTCAATGTGTATACTCTTGGTATTGCTGTCTCTTTTAGTTATCGGATCATTCCATTAGGCGTTCTTTAAAATCACTGTTCCTATGGCAAATGTTGAACTGTCTACTCTTTTAAAAAGTTCATGATATTTACTTTCTCTACACGTACTATGTACAAAGTGTATACAAAAGTATTGCATTCCACCCAAAAATTCGATACCGAGATGTCCCCCCCCCCCAAAAAAAAAAAAAAAAACTAGGTGCCTTTTATCCAAAAAATGTGTTGAATTCCCATGGCTTTTTCTACATCTCTGTAAAAAATTACTGGTAAAAGCTTATTCTTCTGCCTACTTTTTGCTAATCGAGATAAACATTAGCAGAAATGTAATTAGAAGGAAAATAAGGGAATACACTTGGCTAAAACGATAGTCAAATGTTTTAAAATCTGTTTCCATATGCTTGAAAACAGTTTCTTGGCATTTCCAGGAGTTGACAACTTCCTGTAGGAGGAAAATTAAACTATTTCAAAACTGAAACCAATAACAAGGGACCAAAGTCAACTGCATGTAAAAAAATGTATATGATATACATCATTTGTTTCAACGAAAACTACATTCTTTTGTGTTGTAAGTTTTTGACTATCTCTTACGCTTTACTTATGCAAAATTCATCCAGAATAAAGAGGTCTTTAGAGGTCACTTCCAGAAAATTCAGGATATATATTTTTGGTTGATGTGTGAATAGTTTTAACTGAGCTAGATTAATCAGAATCGTTAGAGCCAGTTTTTGAGAAAATAAAAGGAATTGCAATTTTTTCCATTCAAAGCGTAGTTTCGGTAGGGGGGATTTTTCTGAAAATTATCGTGTCGCATCCTTGGAAGATAGTAAATCTTATACCAAGTTTGGTATATTACCACCTTTTCGTGTTCACAGACACACGGACCCAGGACCTTTTTCTAAAAATGCTTTTTTTAGATACAGGGGACCAAAAAAGTTGCATGTGTGAATGTGTTTGTGTGTGTGTGTCTATGAACAAGATAACTCAAAAACGAAAATTCGGTAAAATACCAATATTAATATTTAATGTTCCAAAGATTTTGATTTTCTGAAATTGACTCTAACAGTTTTGATTAAAATATCGTGTAATAAAGAAAATTACATGACAAATAAAATGTATCTCTTAAATTTTCTGCGAATACTCTTTGAAGAACTCTTTTTTCTGGATGATTTTTTCTGAATTTTGTATAATTTTAAACAATAAGAGAATACAGAGCAAATGCTTTTCCGTGCTGTCAAAGTTGTTTTGAATTTTTGTCGTTTGGGGAACCTGTGTGCGTACATTTGGTGTTTTGATTCCAAAGGGACAAGACAAACTCATCACTGGTCACTATCCTGTTTAAGAATTCATTCTGTTGCGTGTAAGAAGTTTCAAAGCACTGTTTAGTCGCTTCTATTTATGGACAACAGTAAGCATCTTCCGAACCCAACGGGAACTCAGTTTGAGACAGTGTAAGTGCTTTGTGACAATCTCAGCCAAAATAGTGGATGCTCATCACAAAGCATCCCTATTTTGGACCGTACATCGTGACAACAGAAGGCCGCCCACTCCGTGCTTCTCATGTACATTGGATTGTCCATCATTGATTTGCTTAACCCACTTTCTCACTATTCCATCTGTGGTTACATTTTCACCGAAAATCTCTACAAGCTGACGATGAATTTCAGCTGACTTAACATTCTTTGCAACCGTATTACGACAGAGTCGATGGGATCAGACATTTTGAACGATCACTAACAGCTGTAAACACAACACGTACCAGCTGCAATGACGTCAGTGGACATACAATGAACCAGAGAAATGAGTGCACATGCGTGGAAGTATACTAATGTGGAGGAAATTATTAACTTTTTAGCATATTACACTGATAAGAGTCACACTGTTGTTCTAACACTAAATTTGGTTTTCCAGATGTGGTTAGCTTGCGTGTTTATAACTTTTCATTGCCAGCGGAATTTATACTTACTGCAGACATACTTGTAAACTCCACTGTCACGTTAACAACGTCCTTGATGGTCAACGTGGGATATTTCTCGCATGGTTTGTGAAACAATTCAAAAATCTGATGTGTTCCATTCACATGACTTTCTCTATATCTCTGCAATAAATTATTCTTAAAAAGCTTATGTTTTATTTACTTCCTGCTAATCGAGAAAAAATTAGCAGAAATAGTCTTATTTCTTGCTTCCTTGTAAGTAGGAGCGAAATAAGGGAGTAGCATAGGTTAAAGTGATACTCAAAAGCTGGTTGCTATGTGACTGAAGTTCCTTTGTTTGTATCGACACGAGCTCACAAAGTCCTGTATGAGAAAAATATAAGTTTTTATAGCTTAAACCAAAAACAAGGAATATCTCAAAAACAATCAACTCCACGAAAAAATGTATTGACATAAATTGTGTGTTTTAATGTGCTCTACATTTTTTGTGTGGTAAGTTTTTGTCTCTCTCTTACGGTTTAGCACTTATGCAAAATTCCGTAAAATTCACTCAGAATAAAGTAGCCGTCAGGGGCTATTCCCAGAAAATTCAAGATATACATTTTATTTGTCAGGTAAATATCTTTAATATATGATATTTTAATCAAAATCCTTAGAGCCATTTTTTAGAAAATCAAACTTTTCGAAAAAAGTTCCATGTAAAGCATGGTTTAGAGTGGGGGGATTATTCTCAAAATCTTCGTGTTGCATCCCTGGAAGATACTAAACTTAAATACCAAGTTTGGTATTTTACCGACTTCTCATTTTTGAGTTATCATGTTCACAGACACACGGACACAAGGACACACACACACACACACACAAACACACACGCACACACGGAGCTTTTTCTTAAAATACTTTTTTTTTTGATACAGTGGACCCTAAAACATATATTTCCGGTGAAATCTCGGTATGGAATTTGTTGGTGGAGTGCAATACATTCTCTATACACTATGTACATAGCGCGTATATAGAGAAAGTAAAATACAGCTTTCTCAGCATTCGTTAAAGGCTTACCTCTACGATATTTTACAAATTGCATCTGTTCGACAATGACGGTATACAAACAGTTTTCAAACCATCTCGCTTCTAAAGCTCACCAGTCTACTGTTTTTACTTTCTCTAGCCCCGTATGTACAATGTACTTAGGGATAGAGAAGTATTGTATTCCACCCAAAAATTCGATGTCGAGATTTCAAAGGAAGTACATGTTTTAGGACCCTCTGAGTCCAAAAAAAGCATTTTCAGAAACAAGTCCGTGTGTGTGTGTGTGTGTGTGTGTCTGTGGACAGCACAGCTCAAAAACGAAAAGACGGTTAAATACCAAGCTTGGTATTTAAGTTTGGTATCTTCCAAGGATGCGACACGAAGATTTTTAAGAAAACCCGCCAACCCCTAACTACCCTTTACATGGAAGAATTTTTGAGAATTTTGTTTATCTTAAAAATGGCTCTAACGATTTTGATTAAAATACCACATATTAAAACAATTTCTATCACAAATATAATGTATATTTTGAATTTTCTAGAAATACTTCTGAAGACCTGTTTGTTCTGGATGAATTTTGCTTAATTTTGCGTAACTAATAAACCGTAAGAGATAGTCAAAAACTCACCACACAAGAAATGTAGGTCTTGTTAAAATACACAAGTTATGTCATATACATTTTTTTTTGTGGAGCTTACTGTTTTCGAGGTATTCCTTGTTATTAGTTTCAATTGTGAAGTACTTACACTTTTCTCAGATGGGAGTGCCCGTTTTTCTTTTGTTCCACTCCTAGCCAAGCAAAGACATGATTTGCAACGACAATCGCATAACGATAGCTTTTTAAAACATTTGACTGTCACTTTAATCTAGTGCATTCCCTTATTCCCTTAGTTCCAATCTACTCATAAGGAACTGAGTAATAAAATTCTGCTAATGTTTATCTCGATTAGTGTGGTGTTGAAAGAAGAATTATCTTTTGTAAGAAACTTGTTTGTAGAGTAGCTAGAGACAGTCTTGTGAGTGTAACACATATGATTTTTTTCATTTTATATCTAAGCGGAGCTTGATGGCTAGTTTAGATTCATTTTCCTACAGCATTACATAATAGTTGGTTAAACATTTGTTATTGTGTAATAGACTCACCGAGCCAGTTAGCTTAGGTGGTTTCATCTGTAATCTGCATCCGCGAGGTCCGGGTTCACTGCTCGTCTACCGCCCTGGGTTGTTCCGTGGTTCACCTGAGGCGAATGCTGGAGTGTTGATATCTAACACGTTTCCCATTCCTTCACTTCATTTTAATTTTTCATCTTTCAGGTCGACGGCAGGCGTAGCTCGAGGCTTTGCAGGCAGATGGCGCGTTTGCTTGCTCAGAGTAAAACTCTCTTTCCCTGGTCGAGGCTGAGTACCGCTGTAGTGGCATTCTTCCGACGGCCACCCGGCGCCTGTAAGGCCTCCGTGGCGCACCAGTGCTGCACCACTAGCATTGTTGCGGACTTCTGTGGGTCTCTGCCCTTAACTTCGTCATTTCCTGTGGTTTCCCCTCCTCTCAGCCCTTTCCCTGGGGTGGTAGGCCACAGTGCCTGGTCGTAGTCGCCGGGATCACCTCATACGTAATATAGAGTGGATCCATTAGTTTTGTTAGCACTAAGGGAGTTTCTTTGCAACCAATGTACTTTATAATACGCGGCATCAGTCACTGAAAGTAGACTTTATTCACTTTTGTGCACGTGTGTTGTTTACATGAGGTTGTTTCTGTTGTTGCAGATGGTGGAGATGCGCAGTGATGACCGGCAGCTGATGGCGTTACCATGGCGACAGAGGCAGGCTCCACATTCGCTCTTGTGCACGTGTGTTGTTTACATGAGGTTGTTTCTGTTGTTGCAGATGATGGAGATGCGCAGTGATGACCGGCAGCTGATGGCGTTACCATGGCGACAGAGGGAGGCCCTACATTCACTCTTGTGCACGTGTGTTGTTTACATGAGGTTGTTTCTGTTGTTGGAGATAGTGAGATGCGCAGTGATGACCGGCAGTTGATGGAATTACCATGGCGACAGAGGCAGGCTCCACATTCGCTCTTGTGCACGTGTGTTGTTTACATGAGGTTGTTTCTGTTGTTGCAGATGATGGAGATGCGCAGTGATGACCGGCAGCTGATGGCGTTACCATGGCGACAGAGGCAGGCTCCACATTCGCTCTTGTGCACGTGTGTTGTTTACATGAGGTTCTTTCTGTTGTTGCAGATGATGGAGATGCGCAGTGATGACCGGCAGCTGATGGCGTTACCATGGCGACAGAGGCAGGCTCCACATTCTCTCTTGTGCACGTGTGTTGTTTACATGAGGTTGTTTCTGTTGTTGCAGATGATGGAGATGCGCAGTGATGACCGGCAGCTGATGGCGTTACCATGGCGACAGAGGGAGGCTCCACATTCTCTCAGTCTCTGTTGACCAAGACGATGTATCATGCTCCTCCTGCTGCTAGTGCTGCAACTGCTGTACTCGGTGGTAGACGGGGGTGCCCCGATCATGAGCACCAGGATAGTGCAGACCCGCTACGGGAAGCTGCAGGGGCTCGTCATGCCCATGGAGCACCAGAGGCACCTCAAACCCATAGAAGTGTTCCTAGGAATACCGTACGCGACGCCCCCAGTGAGATCGAATCGGTTCAGTCCCACTAGGACGCCTTCCCCGTGGGACGGGGTGAGGATAGCGGACACTATGGGCCCCGTGTGTCCCCAGAAACTGCCCGACATCAACAACGAGACCGCGGCTCTGGAGCGCATGCCTAAAGGTCGAATCGAGTACCTCAGGAGGCTGCTGCCTTATCTCCGGAACCAGAGTGAGGACTGCCTGTACCTCAACATCTTCGCTCCCGTTCAAGGTAAGACACATTACTTCATCCACACGGCCACCACCGTTTTGCTACAATATAAGTTTTTCTTCCAAAAGTTGCAGTAGACGCATTAATTCAGGACACTTTCTTGTTAAATTTATACTCAATTTTGAATATTGGATTCAACTCTCATTCAGGACCATTCTTGTTCAATAAATCACAGTGTGCATCTTTATTGATATCATATACGAGAACTGTCGACCTATCAAAGAAAGCGCAGACATTTTGGGGAAAAACACCTTTCGTGTAGGAGCACATACCACATGCTCTCAAATAATATACAAAAAGAGAAAATGCACATATTACTAGCTTCTAGAAAGTCAGGGAAAATAATTTCAAATATTCAAGAGTAGAAATGTGCATACGTGCAGGTTGTAACTTAGGAGGGCTACCTTAATTCTAGGTATGAGTTCACCAAACATCACACAGCACAGGGTTTAGGCTCAAGGATGCATGATAGAAAAGAACAGACATAAGCAAGTGAGACAGGAATAGTGACTTGTCTTCCAAGTAGCACAGGGAGTTGGAAAGACAGACAGAGAAAGCATAATGTTAAAGTGAGAAGGAACTATTGGGTATTTCCAAACGCGTCATGGGCAAGCTATGACGTCAGAACTTGGCACACTTTATTCTCATAACTTGTTAGGTGATGTTATCTGAGAACCAATAAGAGATGCTGTTACATTTATGGCGCGAAAGATAGCGTCATCCAGGATCAGTATTTAAGGCAAGGCTTATGTGGTTACTCTATACTCTTACTCTGAGGGTGATATTGTGTGCACGTGAGGGTGGGGGGCGATGTACAGAGGGTTAGATTAGGCTCCTCATTAGTAAATAAATGGTGGCATGGTATTTATTATAACACATTTGTAAGGAACAAGCTAGCCGCCCGTTTAAAATCTATATTACAATAAATTAATGTGGTAATGGAACAAGCAGTGTTTTTACTTTCTCTATACGTACTATGTACATAGTGTGTAGAGAAGGTACTGCACTCCACCCAAAAATTCGATACCGAGATTTCACCGGAAATATATGTTTTAGGGTCCCCTGAATCCAAAAAAAAAAGCATTTTCACAATAATGTCCGTGTGTGTGTGTCCATGTATCCGTGTGTCTGTGAGCTCGATAACTCAAAAACGAAAATTCGGTAAAATAACAAACTTGGTATTTAAGTTTAGTATCTTCCAGGGATGCGACACGAAGATTTTGAAAAAATCCCCCCACCCCAAACTACCCTTTACGTGGAACTTTTTTCGAAAATGTTGATTTTCTTAAAATTGGCTCTAACGATTTTGATTAAAATTTCGTATCTTAAAGATATTTACCTGACTAATAAAATATATATCTTGAATTTTTAGGGAACAGCCTCTGAAGACCACTTTATTCTGCATGAATTTTACGGAATTTTGAATAACTGCTAAACCGTAAGAGTTGGACAAAAACTTACTTCACGAAAAACGTAGTGCACGTTAAAACACACAATTTATGTTATATATATTTTTTTTCGTGGAGTCATCGTTTTTGAGTCATTCCTTGTTTTTGGTTTCTGCTATGAAGACTTATGCTTTTCTCATATATGAATTTGTCAACTGCTTTCATACAAAAGAACTTCAGTGACCTAGCAGCCAGCAAGGAACAAAGCAAACATAACAAGCAGTAAGAAACAAAGCAAACATAGCAACAAGGAACCAAGTAATAAGACTATTTCTGCTATTTTAGTCTGATTAACATGAAGTAAATAGACGAATAAGTTTTTTAAGAGTAATTTGTTGCAGAGATGTAGAGAAAGTCATGTGAATGGTACATATATTAGCCTCACTCACAAACCCCTGAGATTAGTCTAATTAGGAGATTACATCAACTCCGGAGCTGAGGACCCTGCAGGTACGAGACGCGAAATTCTCTACATAGTCTCCTTTCAGCTCGACTCACTTTTCCCAGCGATGTTAGATTACTTCGATACCCTGTTTATAGTGAGAACTATCGAGGTCTGCAAAATAGACATCAACTGCAGACTCCACCTCTTCATTGTTGGCAAATCATCTACCACCAAGCCACTTCTTCAAGTTTGGAAACAGAAAATAGTCAGAGGGGACTAAATCTGGCGAATAGGGTGCATGAGGAAGCAATTTGAACTCATTGATTTTGGGCATAGCGATAATGAATGGGTACACTGTGCGTTGTCCACTCAAACACTGTAACAAATTCGCATAACATTTGCCATTGATTACTTTTCCTTTTTTTTTTTTTGAGATAATCAATTAAAATTAAACTGAAAGCGTCACAGAAAACAGACGCCTGAAGATGAACCTGTCTTCGCCTTCTTTGGAGCCGATTCTCCCCTTCCAGTTCACTGTTTTGATTGTTCCATTGTCTCAGGTGTGAAGTAATGGACCCAGTTTTCATCCATTGTTATGAATCGACACAAAAACTCAGCTTTATTGCAGCATCCTCACGACGCTGTTTTTGTTCTATTGAGAGTAAACGCGGCACCCGCCTTGCACAGTATTTCTGATATCCAAATTTTCAGTCAGTGTGGGATGTGCAGAACTTTTTGAAATGCCTGCAATGTCTGCTAGCTTGCGCACTTTCAGTCGACATTCATCCAAAAATTGTTTGTTAGTTTTCTTTACAATTTTTGGACTGATAACCTCATTTGCTCGACCACTGCGATGTTCGTCTTGGCAGCTCTTAAACTCTGCCACCCAAAATTTCACTGTTGGAAACGAAGGAGCAGACTCCCCCAAAGTAGAATCTATCTCAGCTTTAATATTAGTTGGACTAAGACCTTTCAAATGAAGGTATTGTATCACATAACGATGACCAGTTTTATCCATGTTTAGAAATTCGTTGAGAGCATCCAATAATGATGGCTTCTAAAAATGTAAAATCATCAACTTCAAACTTAAGCTTTCAAAGATTGGTACTTTTTACCATGGAAACAACAACCCCTATGTATACGTCAAGACAGCCGCTGTATTTGGTGGACGTGTTCCTGACGTCAAAACAGTCGTTACACTCACATGACTTTCTCTAGCTGCTCTACAAGCAAAAGTTTGTTCTTGTTTCACCACCACCCTAATCGACATAAACATTAGCAGAATTTTATTACTTAGTTTCTTATAAATAGAATGGAACCAAAGGAATGCACTAGGCTAAAGTGATAGTCAAATGTTTTAAAAGCCAGCGTTATGCGACTATAATTACAAATCGCTAGGAGTAGAACAAAAGAAAAACGGGCACTCCTATCTGAGAAAAGTATAGGTACTTCACAATTGAAACTAATAACAAGGAATACCTCTGAAACGGCAAGCTCCACGAAAAATAATGTATATGACATAATTTGTGTATGTTGACAAGATCCACATTTTTTTGTACAGTAATTTTTTGTCTACCTCTTACGGTTTACTAGTTAAGCCAAAATAGGCGAAATTCGTGCAGAATAAACAGGTCTTCAGAGGCCAGTCCCAGAGATTAGTGATGTACATTTTATTTGTCAGGTAAATATCTTTAATGTCCGATATTTTAAACAAAATCGTTAGAGCCATTTTTTAGAAAATCAAAATTTTGAAATTTTTTCCATGTAAAGGGTAGTTGGGGGTGGGGGAATTTTCTTTAAAATCTTCGTGTCGCATCTTTGGAAGATACTGGACTTAAATACCAAGTTTGGTATTTAAGGGACTTTTCGTTTTACAGCTATGTCGCCCACGGACACACACACACACACAGACACGGACATTTTTCTAAAAATGCTTTTTACTTTCTCTATATGTACTATGTACATAGTGTATAGAGAAGGTATTGTATTGCACTCAAAAATTCGATACCGAGATTTCACTGGAAATATGTTTTGAGACCCCTGAATCCAAGAAGAGCGAGCACTTTTAGAAAAATGTTCGTGTGTGTGTCTGTCTGTGGGCAGCATAGCTCAAAAATGAAAAGACCATTAAAAACCCAACTTGGTATTTAGGTTTCGTATCTTCCAAGTATGGGACACAAAGATTTGGAAGACAATCCCCCCACCCCGAACTACCTTTTACATGGAACTTTTTTCGAAAATTTTTATTTTCTCAAAAATAGCTGTAACGCTTTTAATTAAAATATCGTATATTAAAGATATTTATCTGACAAATAAAATGTATATCTTGAATGTTCTGGGAGTAGCCTCTGAAGACTAATTTGTTCTGGATGAACTTTACGGAATTTTGCATAACTGCTAAACCATAACAGATAGACAAAAACTTACCACACAAAGATGTAGAGCACGTTAAAAACAACATATACGTTGAATACATTTTTTCGTGGAGTTGATCGTTTTTTGAGATATTCCTTGATTTTGGTTTCACCTTTAAAAAAAAAAAAAAAAAAAAATATATATATATATATATATATATACATACTTCTCTCATACAGGAATTTGTCAACTCCTGTCCATACAAACAAAGGAACTTCAGTCACATAGCAACCGCCTTTGACTATCACTTTAACCTATGGTACTCCCTTATTTAGCCTTTACTTACAAGGAAGCAACTAATAAGAATATTTCTGTTAATTTTTTGTCGATTAGCATGAAGTAAATAGAAGAATAAGCTTTTTAACAATAACTTGTTGCAGAGATGTAGAGAAAGTCATGTGAATGGAACACATCAGATTGTTTTAGGTTATCTCAAAACACATATTTATTTAGAAATTTTGGGAGTAATAGAATATCTTCTATATACACTAGTACACTGTACGTGTAGAGAAAGTAAAATTAGAAATTTTCAAGTTATATGTTCGTCACGGGGTTCGAACTAAGAATATGTTGACACGTATGATGATGTTAACACCTAGTTCAACGTGATCTATACTTGCCTGTTTTTAAACAGAGCACACGAATGGCATTCGCTGTTCCGTTGTTTCCATTTTTCAGTGCCATGTGATCAGGAGAGTGTTCGAAACAAAACAAACACGTAGCGCTCACTGTGCTGGAAAACTTTGTCAGCAAACCCAATTGTTTGCAGTTACGCTATCAAAACAACATGACGTTTAATGCCTGGCCGATATTCAAGTGTTTTGACACATGTCGTCACAGGAGTACCAACCTATACGTCTTCTCTCCAAATTCTTCTGCAATTTTAAAACTGGAAAACTAGTATAGTTTTAATGCTTTGTATCTGATTCAAACAATTAGAAATTTAAAACAAAATGTTTTACAATACTTAATATAAAGCGTTTTCGAAAACAAATAATTCTGATTCTTTTTACTTACTCTAGCACATATGTGTATAGAGAAAGTGTTGTATGCCACCAAAAATTCGATACCAAGATTTCACTGGAAATACGAAAATACGAGAGCCATTTTTTTTCAACGTCCGATAGGCTATAAATAAAACACAAGTTCATATAAAACAATAATTACTTTATTGCTAAAAGTTTTGTAGTACACTTATGGTTACTTTTCAACATAATCACCGAAAAGATTGAGACATTTATCGTACCTGTGCACAAGCTTTGCAATACCCGCTTCAAAAAATGTTGCTGTCAATGATTTCAAATGAGCATTGACGTTGTTTTGAAGATCTTCGTTTGTTTGAATGTGTGCCCTCCCAGCCACATCTTCAGTTCAGGGAAAAGGTGAAAGTCGCTGGGTGCCAGGTCAGGACTGTACGGCGGATGATCGAAAATGTCTCATTGAAATTGTTCAAGGAGCCGATGGGTTGTGTGGACGAGCGTTGTCATGGATCAACACAATTCCTGAAGTCAGCATTCCTCTTCGTTTGTTTTGAATGACTCTCCGCAAACGTCGTAAAGTACGAAGATCTTCAAAACAACGTCAAAGCTCATTTGAAATTCTTGGCGGCAATATTTTTTGAAGTGGGTGTTGCAAAGCTTGTTTTCAGATAAAGCTGTGTGTTTTAATGAGTTCAAAATTTGTGTGTATTTAGTTTCAGTCTATCTCTTACAGTTTAGCAGTTATGCAAAATTAAAAATAATTCAAAATGAATAAAGAGGTCTTCAATATGTAGGTCCTTTTATTTTAAAATGTATGAGATATTAATGAATACCGTTAGACGTTGTTTTGAAGATATTGGCACCGAAGTGATGACAGTGGTAAAACATGGAATGAAGATGGAACAAGGGTTGCATGCGATGGCGGGGGAAACCGGACAACCTTGAGAAAACCCGCCCATGCGCCGTTTATCCACCACAAATTCCACATAAATGCAAAACCCATTCATCTGGGATCGATCCCGGGCCGCTTTGGTTAGAGGCGAGTATTTTAGTGGACTTGCCCTCTAATTTCCTAATACATTAACCTTTAGCAATAAAGTAAGGATAATTGTGGCCGTTTTATATTGTAAAGCTATTAATATTTTCGCATTATAACTGTAGTGATTTTATACAAAAAAAAATTTCTCAAGTGTTCCATTCACATGACTTTCTCGACATCTCTGCAACAAACTATTGTTAGAATGCTTCTATTTACTTCATTCTAATCGAGAAAAAATTAGCAGAAATAGTCTTATTACTTGCTTCCTTGTAAGTAGAAGCGAAATAAGGGAGTAGCATAGGTTAAAATGATAGTCAAAAGCTGGTTGCTATGTGACTGAAGTTCCTTTGTTTGTATGGACACGAGTTCATAAAGTCCAGTATGAGAAAAGTATATTTTTACAACTGAAACCAAAAACAAGGAATATCTCAAAAACAATCAACTCCATGAGAAAAATGTATATAACATAAATTGTGTGTTTTAAAGTGCTCTACATTTGTTATGTGTTAAGGTTTTGTCCATCTCTTACGGTTTAGCTGTTATGCAAAATTCTGTAAAATTGACCCAGAATAAAGTAGTCTTCAGAGGCTATTCCCAGAAAATTCAAAATATACATTTTATTTGTCAGGCAAACATCTTTAATGTACGATATTTTAATCAAAATTGTTACAGCAATTTTTTAGAAAAACAAAATTTACGAAAAAAGGTCCATGTAAAGGGTAGTTTGGGGTGGGGGAATTTTTCTCAAAATATTCGTGTCGCATCCCTGGAAGATATCAAACTCAAATACCAAGTTTGGTATTTTACCGACTTTTCGTTTTTGAGTTATCGTGTTCACAGTCACACGGACACACACAAACCTTTTTATGAAAATGCTGTTTTTGGTTACAGGAGACCCTAAAACATATTTGCGGTGAAATCTCTTTATCAAATTTTTGGGTGGAGCAAAATGCATCAACTGTAGTTCAGTGTCCAAGCATTTCAACACACCGGTTATTTTACCTGCGCCCTCCCCATCATTTAACATTGCAGTCACCGGCACTCTTAACGATCACAGCTATTCAGTTGTTTCAGTTGTGGTGCCTGTGAAAGGAGCATAAAGATCGGTTTACGACTTAGTGGAAGAACGGCATATGCCGCAACAAATTTTTGCCACTGCGTACTTCATGTCGTATTCCGAAATTGTGTGAAAATTAGGGCACGGGACCCATAATAATTGTACCTCCTCCTAAAAGCCACAAAAGACTAACGGATATCGAAACCAGGGCTTGCTGAATAGGCAACCCGGTTCCAAACCATTACACACGCATAGTGGCTAGAGAAAGTCATGTGAGTATAAGATTAGATTTGATTTTATGAGCGAGTAGAGGATAGAGAAGATATTGCAATCCACCCAAAAATTCAATACCGAGATTTAACCGGAAATGTACGTTTTAGGGTCCCCTGAATCCAAAAAGTATTTTCAGAAAAATGTTCGTGTGTGTGTCCGTGTGTCAGTGAACACGAAAACTCAAAAACGAAACATCAGTAAAATACCAAGCTTGGTATTTAACTTTAGTATCTTCCAGGAATGTGACACGAAGATTTTGAGAAAAATCACCCCACCCCAAACTACCTTTTACATGGAACTTTTTTCGAAAATTTTGATTTTCTAAAAAATGGTTCTAACAATTTTGATTAAAATATCGCATATTAAAGATATTTACTTCACAAACAAGATGTATATCTTGAATTTTCTGGGAATAGCTTCTGAAGACTACTTTATATTAGATGAATTTAACAAAATTTTGCGTAAATGCTAAACCGTAGCAGATAGACAAGAGTTTACCACACAATAAATATAGAGTACGTTAAAACATACAATTTATGTAATATACACTTTTCTCGTGGAATTGATCGTTTTTTAGATATTGCTTGTTTTTTGATTTCAGGTTTGAAAAACTCAATACAGGAAGTTGTGAACACCTGTCAATACAAACAAAGGAACATCAGTCACATAGCAACCAGCTTTTGACTATCACTTTAACCTATGGTGCTCCCTTATTTCGCGTCTAGTTACAAGGAAGCAAATAATAAGACTATTTGTGCTAATTTTTGCTCCATTAGATGAAGTAAATAGAATAATTTGTTGCAGTGATATAGAGAGAGTCATGTGAATGGAATACATGAGATTTTTTCAATTGCACTAATTTAATAATTAATATATGACATGAGTTATTGGAATTGAGTAGCCCGCAAGTGAATGGATTACGTCACAGAGGGCGTATGATTTGTGATCCGCAGGTCGTTGTTTACTGTGCCAGGGGTTAAGCAAATTGGATTAAATTGGATTAACAAGTGAGGGTAAAAAGTGTTACCACTGCAGTAGCCTTGGTGGTGTTCACGAGCCTTGTTTTGCTACCGCATATTGTCCAGGTAGAGCATCATCACCACCAAAAAGGTGCTTCAATTACAACATTGAGTTGGACTTGACAAGGGGATTTTGTAGGCTAAATACTGAAAGAAATAAAAATCTGATACGTTCCATTCACATGACTTTCTCTACCTCTCTGCAACTAAATATTGATAAAAAGCTTATGCTTCTATTTACTTCTTACAATACGCAAAAAAAAAAAAAAATAAAAAAAAAAAATAGCAGAAATAGTCTTATTACTCGCTTCCTTGTAAGTAGAAGCGAAATAATGGAGTACCATAGGTTAAAGTGATAGTCAAAAGCCGGTTGCTATGTGACTGAAGTTCCTTTGTTTGTATAGACAGGAGTTGGCAAATTCCTGTATGAGAAAATTAGAAGTTTTTCAAAGCTGAAACTAAAAATATGGAATATCTTAAAAACGATCAATTCCACGAAAAAGATGTATATAACATAATTTGTGTGTTTGAATGTTCTCTACATTTTTGGGTGATAAGTTTTTGTCCAGCACTTACGGTTCAGCAGTTATGCTAAATTCCGTATAGCTCATCCAGAATAAAGTAGTCTACAGAAGCTATTCACAGAAAATTCAAGATGTATCTTTTATTTGTCATGCAAATACCTTTAATATGCGACATTTTAATCAAAATCGTTAGACATATTTTTAAGAATATCAACATTTTCGAAACATTTCCATTTAAAGGGTAGCTTGGGGTGGGGGGATTTTTCTCAAAAGCTTCGTGTCGCATCCGTGAAAGAAAGCAAACTTAAATACCAAGTTTGGTTTTTAACGGTTTTTTCGTTTTTGAGCTGTGCTGCCCACAGACACACACACCCATACACACAGATAGACAGAGAGACACATACGGACATTTTTCTAAAAATGCTTTTTTTTGGATTCAGGGGGTCTCAAAACATATTTTCAGGTGAAATCTCGGTGTCGGATATTTGGGTGCAATACAATACATTCTCTATACACTGTGTACATAATAGGTTTAGAGAAAGCAAAAAGCCCTTCATACACGCTCGTATTTCAGGCACAATATCTTTTTTACAGATATTTCTAAAATTCTCAAGTCTTCTAATTTTTGTGAGCCTTCACTGATACGGTTTAATTCTAATGTCTAACGCATCATTTTATCGATGCACGTGTTTACAACATTACCAAAGCCGATAACTTCAGCTTTCGATGTTGGGTTAATTTCCTTTCACATCCGTTGGATAATGAAAATTGCGAAAACAGATAAACGCGTTTTGTTATAAAGGAAATGAAAGCGAATACAATCTGTTTGTCAACTGTTATCTCATTTGATTTGGGCCGATTTTGTGAATGACGCTGTGATAGTATCTAAAAGAATTCCATGTGAAAATAAGGAAGGTAGGTCATTCGTACTGGTTCCCATGGAAACAGTACAACCAACGTACAGATTGTACAGGAAAGAACTGTACTATATTAACTGTTTCCATGGTAATCCAGCTGAGAATTACTACACACTTGTCGACCTGGTTACTATGGAAACAGTACACGTTGTTATATTCCTAATGTACAGGAAAGAACTGCACTATATTAACTGTTTCCATGGTAATCAAGCTGAGAATTACTACACACTTTTCGACCTGGTTACTATGGAAACAGTACATGTTGTTATATTCCTAATGTACAGGAAAGAACTGCACTATATTAACTGTTTCCATGGTAACCAAGTTGAGAATTACTACACACTTTTCGACCTGGTTACTATGGAAACAGTACATGTTGTTATATTCCTAATGTACAGGAAAGAACTGCACTATATTAACTGTTTCCATGGTAATCAAGCTGAGAATTACTACACACTTTTCGACCTGGTTACTATGGAAACAGTACATGTTGTTATATTCCTAATGTACAGGAAAGAACTGCACTATATTAACTGTTTCCATGGTAACCAAGTTGAGAATTACTACACACTTTTCGACCTGGTTACTATGGAAACAGTACATGTTGTTATATTCCTAATGTACAGGAAAGAACTGCACTATACTAACTGTTTCCATGGTAGCCAAGTTGAGAATTTCTACACATTCGTTACCTTCGCTGCATTTTACTTTCTCTACACGTAATATAAACATAGTGTATAGATAAGGTTTTGTAATGCACCCTAAAATTCTGTACTGAGATTTCACTGGAAATATATGTTTTTATCGTCTCCTGTATAATAAAAAACAAACTTGTAGAAAAAGGTGTGTGTCCATGTGTTTATGAACATAACTAAAAGACGAAAAGTCGGTAAAATACCATACTTGGTATTTAAGTTGGTATCAACCAGGGATCCAACACGAAGGTTTTGAGTAACTCCCCTCCCCAACCTACCCTTTACATGGAGAAAATTCGAAAAGGTTTATTTTCTCATAAATGGCTGTAACGATATTGACTAAGATATCGTATATTAAAAATATCTGTACGGCAAATAAAATGTATATCTTGAATTTTCTGGGAATAGCCTCTAAAAACCTCTTTATTCTGGATATATTTTGCCGAATTTTACTTTACTGCTAAACCATATGACGATCTTCGGTGGTTTGATAGTGCTGCCCTCCTAGCCACGTCTTCAGTTCAGGGAAAAGGTGAAAGTCGCTGGGTGCCAGGTCAGGACTGTACGGTGGATGATCGAAAATGTCCCATTGAAATTGTTCAAGGAGCCGACGGGTTGTGTGGACGAGCGTTGTCATGGATCAACACAATTCCTCAAGTCAGCATTCCTCTTCGTTTGTTTTGAATGGCTCTCCGCAAACGTCGTAAAGTACGAAGATTTTCAAAACAACGTCAATGCTCATTTGAAATCATTGGCGGCAACATTTTTTGAAGCGGGTATTGCAAAGCTTGTGCACAGGTGCGATAAATGTCTCAATCTTTTCGGTGATTATGTTGAAAAGTAACCATAAGTGTACAAAACTTTTAGCAATAAAATAATTGTTTTCTATGAGCTTGTCTTTTACTTATAGCCTAATAGAGGTTGAGAAAAAGGCCCTCGTACATCTCTGACATCCACTGACAGTACGACTCTGATAAAATAGGTATTATTAGGTGGTGGAGAGTAAAAACTAAATTTCATGACGCGTCTTTATTAAGCTCGGAATTTCGTTAAACTAAATTGTGTATATAATCTGTTTTTTCACATTTTTAAATCTCGGATAATCTGTTTCGAATCACGGAATAAAACATTTCATTAAAAATTTGTATACCTACCGTCATGTAATACTTTCGTCTCAGTCATTAACTGTGATATAAAACGGATTTATTTTTCGAAACATTTAGTCGTTTTTTCTTTTTAATTATCTAGATTAACGTTTAAAATACAGAACACATATATGTTGTTTTATTTTTTTGTGACGCGAATCGCGTTAAAAGAGAAAACAGAATATGTTAATGTAACCTTTCAGGCATTGTTATTTTAAGTGTGTAGGAAAACATCGCTTAATTACAATACAATAATTGTTGTGGCGGGGAAAGCAGTGGTCATGGGGCAGTATTAACGATTCATGAGCAATTCACACGTCCACAAATTTGTTTAAGTAATTGCGCCACTATCATATATATGTTGTTGCTAGGTAACAGCGCATGTGATGCTCTATTGTCTTGTTTAACAACTGATGCATCAAGTGTGAGAAAATCATCCATCGGAATGTTTAAACAATAATAAACACTTGTGTACATCATCAACCATTTTACTTTCGCTACACGTTTTTTGGAAAAAGATCCGTGTGTATCTGTGGACAGCATAGCCCCAAAACGAAAAGACCGTTGAATACCAAACTTAATATTTAAGTTCAGTATCTTTCAAGGGTGCGACACGAAGATTTTCAAGAAAATCCCCCCACACCCAACTGTCCTTTACTTGGAAGTTTTTTCGAAAATTTTGATTTTTTCAAAAATGGCTCTAACAATTTTGATTAAAATATCGTATATTAAAGATATTTTCTGACAAATAAAATGTATATCTTGAGTTTTCTGGGAATAGTCTTTAAGGGTTAGTTTAATCTAGATGAATTTTACGGAATTTTGCATAACTGCTAAACCGTAAGAGTGGACAAAAGCTTTCCACACAGAAGATGTAGAGCACTTTAAAACAAACAATTTATGTTATGCACATTTTTTGTGGAGTTGATCGTTTTTAAGATACTCCTTGTTTTTGGTATTAGTTTTGAAAAACTTCGTTTCTCATAGAGGAATTTGACGACTCCTTTCCTTACAAACAAAGAATCTTCAGTCACATAGCAACCAGCTTTTGACTATCACTTTAACCTATGCTACTCCCATATTTCCCTTCTACTTACAAGGAAGCAAGTAATAACACTATTTCTGCTAACGTTTTCTCGATAAGTATGAAGTAAATAGAAGCCTAAGTTTTTTAACAATAATTTGCTGTAGAGATGTAGAGAAAGTCATGTGAATGGAAAACATCAGGTTTTTTCTACTTATAAGGAACTAAATAATAATAAGAACATTCTGCTAGCGTGTATCTCGATTAGCAAATTGCAGAAAGAAGAATAATCTTATGTAAGAAGTTTGTAGAAGAGCTGGAGAAGGTCATGTGAATGTAGCACATCAGATTTGTTCTTACGCTCTGTTTTCAGTCTGGAAAGAGTGACGTTTATAAACATGCTGTCGGTCGGTGTCTGCCCTTCTTTAATTCCTGGAAACAATGAAACGCATATAGCTAGGTATAGTTGCGTGCCTTGATAAGGTAACCAGGTTGTGTTGTTCACGAGTGGATTTTTGCCCCCCAAACGCTTACACAGCGGACACGATGCTAAGCCCTCTGTTACAGCGCAGTAATACCAACCCCTTACCTGCTACAACATTCGCCACTTGCCAATTTTATGAATTAATTCCATTTGGAGCGCACATTCTCTGCTAATTCGTCATGATTTGATTTTCGTGTTCCACTTGCGGACGGATTTATAACACAACTGCGGGGCGCCAAATAAAATTACTCTTCACTTTGATAGACCTTAACTTAATGCCATATCGTCCCCTTTTACATAACTTTTTACTTTCTCTACACGTATCATGCACAGAGTGTACAGAGAAAGTATTGCATTCCACCCAAAATTTCGATACCGAGATTTGACGTTTTAGGTCCCCACTGTGCAAAAAAAAAACCTTTTTACTTTCTCTACACCTACTCTGCACATAGTGTATAGAGAAGGTATTGAAAATTATCCAAGTTGCCCTCCATGGTGTAATGGTTACCTTGCTGATTTCATATACCGAAAGTCGCGGGTTCAAACCCGGCGGAGGACAATGAATTTTTTGAGTTTATAAATCCTTAGCATGAACTCCTTCGGAAGGGAAGTAAAGCCGTTGGTCCCGTGTCGTAGATTTACGGCACCTAAGAGAACCTCAAGCTTGATAGAGAGGCCTCAGAGCAGAATTAAGTGGTCTTTCACGCCCAGTATAGAATGGGACGCTGAGAAGCACAGTAGTTAAAGAGTGTCCATAAATAACACGCCAGTGTTTTTACATTCCACCCAAAAATTCGATACCGAGATTTCACCGGAAATACACGTTTTGAGTCCTCTTGTATCCAAAAAAAGGTTTTTGGAAAAAGGTCCGAGTGTGTGTGTGTCTGTCAGTCTGTGTGTCTGTAGAAAGCATAGCTCAAAAACAAAATTACGGTTAGATGCCAAATTTGGTATTTAAGTTCGGTCACCTTCCAAGGATACGAAACAAAGATTTTCAAGAAAATCTCTCCACCCGTAACTACCCTTTACATGGAAATTTTCGAAAATTCTGATTTTCTTAAAAATGGCTCTAACGATTTTGATTAGAATGTCATATATTAAAGATATTTGCCTGACAAATAAAATGTATCTCTTGAATTTTCTGGGAATAGGCGCTAAAGACTGCTTTATTTTGCATGAATTATGTGGAATTCTGAATAACTGCTAAACCGTAAGAGTAAATAGAAGCATAAGCTTTTTAACAATAAATTGCAACAGAGATGTAGAGAAAGTCATTTGAATGGAACACATAAGATTTTTAGGAAAAAGTCCTGGTGTGTGTGTTTGTCTGTGTGTCTGTGGACACGACGACTCAAAAACGAAAAGTCCATAAAACGCCAAATTTGGTATATAAGTTTAGTATCTTCCAAGGATACGAGGCGTTGATTTTGAGGAAAATCCCCTCACAGCAAGCTGCCATTTACCTGAGAAAATTTTCGCAAATTTTGGTTTTGCTATAAATGGCTAAAGAATTCCATACAGAGATTTCACTGCAATACAACATTTAATGGAACCCTGTAATAAAAACATTAGAAAAAGGTACATGTATGTGTGTTGGTGAACACGATAACTCAAAACCGAAGAGTCAGTAAAATACAAAACTTTGTATATATAAGTTTAGTATATTCCAAGGATGCCACACGAAGATTTTGAGGAAAATATCCCCACCCCAAACTACTCTTTGCATGGAAACAATTTTGAAAATTATGGTTCTCTCAAAAATAGCATTAATGATTTTGATTAAAATATCCTACATTGAAGATAATTAACTGACAAATAAAATGTATATCTTGAATTTTTTGAGAACATCCTCTGAAGAGTGCTTTATTCTGGGTGAATTTCACAGAATTTTGCATTACTGCTAAACCGTAAGCGATGGACAAAAACTTATCACACAAAAGATGTAGAGCACGTTAAAACACACAATTTACGTTATATACATTTTTTCGTGGAGTTGATCGTTTTTTAGATATTCCTTGTTTTTGTTTTCAGCTTTATAAAATGTATAGTTCTTTCATATAGGAATTTGTCAACTCCTCCATAAAAACAAAGGAACTTCATTCACATAGCAACAGCTTTTGAGTATCACTTTAACCAATGGTACCCCTTTTTTCGATTCTACTGACAAGGAAGCAAGTAATAAGACTATTTCTGGTACTTTTGGTATATCTGAGAACACGATAACTCAAAAACGAAAAGCGTGTAAAATACCAAACTTGGTTTTTAAGTTTAGTATTTTCCAATGATTCCAACACCAAGATTTTGAATAAAAGTTCTATTCCCAAACTATCCTTTACATGGAAAATTTTCGAAAATTTTGATTTCCTCAAAAATGGTTAACAATTCTGATTAAAATATCGTATATTAAAAATCTTTACATTCCAAACAAAATATATATTCTGAACTTCCTGAGAACGACCTCGAAACAACTTCTCATTCTGGATGCATTTTTCATAACCGGTAAACCATAAGAGATAGACAAAAAACTCTGATGTGTTCCATTCACATGACATTCTCTACACCAAATTATTGTTAGTAAGTTTATACTTATTTTTACTTTCTGCTAAGCGACAAAACATTAGCAGAAATAGTCTTCATACTTGCTTCCTTGTAAGTAGAAGCAAAATAAAATTACCACACAAAAAATTTAGATCACGTTAAAACACACAATTTATGTTATATATATTTTTTTCGTGGAGGGTTTTTGTTTTAGACATTTTTGTTCTTGGTTTCAGCTTTGAAAAACATACATTTCTCATACAGTAATTTGTCAACTCGTGTCTATACAAACAAACGAAATTCAGTCACATAGCAACCCGCTTTTGACTTCACTTTAACCTATGTTACTCTCTTATTTCGCTTCTACTTACAAGGAAGCAAGTAATAAGACTAATTTTTTCTCGATTATCATGAAGTAAATAGAAGCATAAGCTATTTTTTTTTTGTAGGGGCTCCTATAGAATATAAAATCATAATTATTTGCAGGACTTGACTGTTGAGTTATATAAAATCTGCAACCGCTACAAAGTGGACCATGACTTGCTGAAGTGGGGCTAAACCCCAGCTTTCCTTCTCTGTTTTTCTGACTGCCAATTCAACCCCTTCTCCCTTTACAATTGTGGCATGCCATTTGTGGGCTTCAGAACGAGCTATAATTGAGATTTGCAGTCACGCCGTTATACAACCCCTAATGAAACTAACATTTCCACCACCCCCATAAAGGGGTGACTGTCCACTTTCTGGAAAACTGCAGAACTTAAATTGGTTGAAGTCATTGTTTTTATTCCCCTAACATCGCTTCAAATTATAACAAAAGAGCCAAAAATTACACTTTAATGCGTAAAAAAAGGATATTTTTAACGGTTGAATACAAAGAGATAAAGCTGGCGATATTTCATAATTTGAAATGATGATTGTGCGTAGCGATATAGATTTTAATTGTAGATCAATAACATACATCATAACAATATTCCTATAGTAGCAGTTTAGAGAGTTTATGTTTTGTGGTGGTTACCATGTATTCCCTTTTACTTATAGGTAGAGATAGCATCTTGGGGACCAACAGCCAGACAGAATCGAAGTTAACGCAGCTTGATATATACGAGAGCCATCTTGTTTACTTTCTCTACACGTACTATGTACATAGTGTGTAGAGAAGGTACTGCACTCCACCCAAAAAATCGATACCGAGATTTCAACGGAAATATATGTTTTAGGGTCCTGAATCATAAAAAAGCATGTTCACAAAAAGGTCCGTGTGTGTGTGTGTGTGTGTGTGTGTGTGTGTGTGTGTGTGTGTGTGTGTGTGTGTGTGTGTGTTTAAGACAAGTATCTTCCAGGGATACGACACGAAGATTTTGAGAAAAATCCCACCACTCCAAGCTACCCTTTACATGGAACTTTTTTCGAAAATTTTGATTTTCTTAAAAATTGCTTTAACGATTTTCATTAAAATGTCATATATTAAAGATATGTACCTGACAAATAAAATGCATATCTTGAATTTTCTGCGATTAGCCTCTGAAGACTACTTTATTCTGGATGAATTTTACGAAATTTTGCCTAACTTCTAAACCGTAATAGATGGACAAAACCTTAACACACAAAAAATATAGAGCACGTTAAAACACCCAATTTATGTTACATACATTTTGTTCGTGGGGTTGATCGTTTATTAGATATTCCTTGATTTTGGTTTCAGCTTTAAAAAACACATACTTTTCTCATACAGCAATTTGTCAACTCCTGTCCATACAAACAAAGGAACTTCAGTCACATAGCAACCAGCTTTTGACTATTACTTTAACCTAAGGTACTCCCTTTATTCACTTCTACTTACAAGGAAGTAATTAATAATACTATTTCTGCTAATTTTTTTCTCAATTAGCATGAAGTAAATAGAAGCATAAGCTTTCTAACAATAATTATTTGGAGAGATGTAGAGAAAGTTATGTGAATGGACCACATCAGAATTTTGCAACCTCCAATAGGCTATAAATAAAAGACAAGTTCATAGAAAACAATTATTTTATTACTAAACGTTTTGCACACTTATGGTTACTTTTCAACATAATCACAGAAAAGATTGAGACATTTATCGTACCTGTGCACAAGCTTTGCAATAAACGCTTCAAAAAATGTTGCCGCCAACGATTTCAAATGAGCATTGACGTTGTTTTGAAGATCTTCGTACTCTACGACGTTTACGTAGAGGAATGCTGACCTGAGGAATTGTGTTGATCCATGACAACGCTCGTCCACACACTGCTGGCACAACCCATCGGCTCCTTGAACAATTTCAATGGGACATTTTCGATCATCCGCCGTACAGTCCTGACCTGGCACCCAGCGACTTTCACCTTTTCCCTGAACTGAAGACGTGGCTAGGAGGGTAGCACTTTCAAACCAACGAAGATCTTCAAAACAACGTCAATGCTCATTTGAAATCATTGGCAGCAACATTTTTTGAAGCGGGTATTGCAAAGCTTGTACACAGGTACGATAAATGTCTCAATCTTTTCGTGATTATGTTGAAAAGTAACCATAAGTGTACAAAACTTTTAGTAATAAAATAATTGTTTTCTGTGAATTTGTCTTTTATTTATAGCTTATTGGAGGGTGAGAAAAAAAAACGGCCCTCGTAGCTGTGATGTGTTGACAATGTAGTGTGTACTAATAGAAGGAAAATGGGGCAGTGGTGGACTGTAATGTTTTCACTAGCAGTGCAAGGCGATTGAGGTAAACATAAATAACGGGAACTAACAATTTTAATATTTCATTTGCTGTTGTACAGAAGTCATTGTTCATTTCATTTTCTCTCAAGATACATAGATAACAATTCATAATAGTGTCTCAACAATGAATCGTCTCCAATTGGCACATAAACAGCTTTCTGTTGTGAGAAATGTCGCTCCACATTAGAGGAAAACGGAAAAAGGACATATTAGCAAGTATTTGGTAAGATACTCTATCGGGAATTATTTTCCTGGCACATTTGGTATTTCAGGGAATACAAATCCGAAATGTTTTTCCAAATACCGTCTTCACTTTCTTTTTGACACGGTCTAAAACACTTGTTATGGATATCTGATTAATTACGTTCATCAATGTTTGATGTTTCCAAATATGTGTTACTGTCGTAGATATATCTGCAAATCTTCATGCAATCCACGAGGATACCAACGGTGTTTCGTTTTTGAGCTGTACTGTCCACAGACACACTTACGCACCTTTTTACTTTCTCTATACGCACTGTGTACATAGTGTATGGAGAAGATATTGCACTCCACCCAAAACTTCAATACCGAGATTTCACTGGGAATATATGTTTCAGGGCCCCCTGTTTCCATAAAAAGCATTTTCAGAAAAAGGTCCGTGTGTGCCCGAGAACATGATAACTCAAAAACGGAAAGTCGTTAAAATACCAAACTTGGTATTTAAGTTTAGTATCTACCAGGGATGCGACACGAAGATTTTGAGAAAAGTCCCCCTCACCGCAAACTACCCTTTACATGGAGCTTTTTTCGAACATTTTTATTTTCTAAAAAATGGCTCTAACGATTTTGATTAAAATGTCGTATATTAAATATATTTATCTGACAAATAAAAATGTATATCTTGAATTTCCTGGGAATAGCCTCTGAAGACCACTTTATGCTGGATGGATTTTACGGAATGTTGCATAACTGCTAAACCGTAAGAGATAGACAAAAACTTACCACACTAAAAGTGTAGAGCAGGTTAAAACACACAATGTATGTTATATACATTTTTCTCGTGGAGTTGATCGTTTTTGAGTTATTCATTTTTTTTATTTCACCTTTAAAAAACGTATGCTTTTCTCACACAGGAATTTGTCAACTCCTATCCATACAAACAAAGAGCTTGTCACATAGCAACCAGCTTTTGACTATCACTTTAACCTATGGTACTCCCTTATTTCCCTTCTACTTACAATGAAGCAAGTAATAAGACTATTTTTGCTATTTTTTTCGCTATTAGCATGAAGTAAATAGAAGCAGAAGGTTTTTAACTATATTTTGTTGCAGAGCTATAGAGAAAGTCATGTGGATGAAACACATCAGGATTTTCCAAAAGTGTTTTTTCTGGACTCGGGGAGACCCTAAACCTATATTTCCGGTGAAATCTCGGTATCGGACTTTTGGGTGCATTACAATACCTTCTCTATACAATATGTACGTAGTACGTATAGAGAAAGTAAAAAGGAATTTTCTGAAAATCGGTTCTTCTTTCCATTGCGAAATGCGTACCCTTCGGTTCGTTGTGTCTGCTTGGTGAATTGACCAATGGCAGAGTCAGATCTGAAACTGGACCAGAATCTGCAATGTCGCTAGCTGAATGTTCACATAACCTTGGCTCATAAGAAAGCAGTGGTGCCAACCGAAACGTTATTAAACTTTGTGGAATGCATCTAATTAGGCGACTGTACACAATTAGAGTAAAAGCGAGCGAGCGAGCGCGCGCGCCGCGGGCCCATTGTTGCCTTGTTGACTGCAGGTTGTACTGCATTGTCAGTCCACCTGTTTGTGATCGCAGGCACAACAAAGGATGCCACCGGACCTCCATTGTTGACCCACATGGGCGTTAATTGATTACTTTGCTTGCAATGCTGCCACTTGTGCTAGAAACAACTGCCGCACGCAAATGATCACTGCCGGGGAATTGCATTCCCAGAAATTAACTATTTCCACGAATTTACCAAAACACATCATTTTCTGCGTTTCTACGTCATATCTTAATCAAACTTGATACTTTCTCTACAGGTACTATGTACCTAGTGTACCCAAAAATTCAACACCGAGATTTCACCGGAAATACATATTTTGAGTCCCCCTGAATCCAAAAAAAGAATTGTGGAAAAAGATCTCGTGTTGAGTATTTAAGTTTGGTATCTTGCGACACGAACATCCCCCCACTCCTAACTACCCTTTACATGCAACTTTTATCGAAAATTTTGATTTTATAAAAAATGGCTTTAACGATTTTGATTAAAATATCATATATTAAAGATATTTACCTGACAAACAAAATGTATATCTTAAATTTTCTGTGGAATAGCCTCTAAAGACTACTTTATTCTGGAGGAATTTTGCATAATTGGTAAACCGTAAGGGATAGACAAAAACTTATCACACAAAAAAATGTAAAGCACATTAAAGCACACGATTTATGTCATATATATATATATATATATATATATATATATATATATATATATATATATATGTATTGTTTTCGTGGAGAAAATGGTTTTTGACGTATTCCTTGTTTTTTGTTTCAGCTTTGAAAAACGTTGTCAACTCCTGTCCATACAAAAACAAAGGAGCTTCAGTCACATAGCAACCAGCTTTTGACTATCACTTTAACCTATGCTACTCCCTTATTTCGTCTACTTACAAGGAAGCAAGTAACAAGGCTATTTCTGTTAATGTCTATCTCGTATAGCATGAAGTAGACAGAAGCATAACTTTTTAACAAGAATTTGTTACAGAGATGTAGAGAAAGTCATACGAATGGAAGACATCAGATTTTGTTTTCATTTGAAGAGTTTACTAGAACAATTGGAGAGCTGCTTTCCAAATACCACTTTAAGTCATATTTTAAAAATTTAAAGGAAACAGGAAAGACATATACTGGTTTCGTTGTGATGATAATTAGATTATTTTGTTATAGGACAACATATTAAAGACATTTAATTTTTTGAATTTAGGTTTGAGTGCAAGTTTAGCATAAAAAGAATAATTATTTCCAAAATCCAGCTAAGTCATAAATTTGAGTGCGTAATACTATAGAATAATGATTAAATATAAGCTTCCTACCGGTGATATGCATAAACAATAAAATTCTACTAGTTTTGGTGTAGAAGTAGAGTACTATAAGGTTAAAATTATCAAAAACCTTATCAAAAATTTTACTTTCTCTATACGTACTATGTACATAGTGTAGAGAACGTATTGCATTGTACCCAAAAATTCGATAGCGAGATTTCACAGGAAATACATGTTTTGTGGCGATCTGCATCCAAAAAAATCATTTTTAGAAAAATGTCCGTGTGTGTCTCTCTGTGTGTATGTTTCTGTGTCTGTGGGCAGCATAGCTCAAAAACGAAAAGACCGTGAAATACCAAACTTGGTATTTAAGTTCAGTATCTTCCAAGGATGCGACACGAAGATTTTCAAGAAAATCTCCCACCTCTAACTACCCTTCACATGGAAAATTTTTCGAAAATTTTGATTTTCAAAAAAATTATTATAACGATTTTGATTAAAATATCATATATTAAAGAATTTATACTTGATAAATAAAATGTATATCTTAAATTTTCTGTGGAATAGCCTCTAAAGACTACTTTATTCTGGATGAATTTTACGGAATTTTGTGTAACTGGTAAACCCTAAGAGATAGACAAAGCTATGAAGATCTTCAAAACAACGTCAATGTTCATTTGAAATCATTGGCGGCAGCATTTTTTGAAGCGGATATTGCAAAGCTTGTGCACAGGTACGATAAATGTGTCAATTTTTCTGTGATTATGTTGAAAAATACGAAATTATGAAGCCATCACAAACCACTGCTTTTCTGCTCTACAAATGGAACGACCTGACAGTTGAGAATCACCTTACGTGACAAAGAATACCAGGCTTGGTGTTCCTATCCTCGTAAAGTGGAACTATGTTTAGAAGTTACAGCCGCAAACACCTGGCTAAGTAATAAAAAAGGCTTGAGCAGTTCTGAATGGAGGCACACAGTGAAAATGAATGAAATGGTAGCTCGCAGTATTCCTGGAGGATCTTCAGCACAAACCACTGCAGTGAGTATGAAACTCTTCCCCATGTGCTTGGAAACTGTCCTCAGGGAGAACTGCTGAGACCCAACACCATAAGATCTATCTTGGCAAACGTGAAACTGGTCTAGAAGTTCACTGCCTAGCTGATGTCGCATAGACATCATTGCGATAAACAGAAGAAAATCAGAAACCGCTTTGAACTGAATAAAGACCAACCTCATCTGGAAAAACAGAAAATATATGAGCCCACCACACCATATTTTAAAGAAAAATACAATCTCACAAAAATAACAATAGTAGGCCTATGTTTTGGATCTCTAGCAACAATTACAAATATGTTTGTGAAATGGAGGGCAAAATATAAAATTAACAGAAGTGTGGAACAAGCAATCACGGAAAACATCATAAAACATTCCGTAGCCATTTTTCGGAATCATTTATATGGTTTGAATAGAACGTAAAATGTATTATGGTTTATAAATCACTTTATTTTTGTAGTTTTTGTTTTCTCTTTTATTGTTATAGCTTTTATTGTTGCACATCTTTTATAATCTGCTACAATTTGTTCTCAAAGCTTAATTTTATATAACTATTATAACGTATGGTAAAATATTTTTTTGTAATACCCACTTATAACATTTTTTGTTAAAAACCTCTAAATGTATATTGTTCTGTGTCACTTGGCAAACTCATTTATGAGTCAGACTAATAAATAAAAAAATAAATAAGTGCACAAAACTTTTAGTAATAAACGAATTGTTTTCTATGATCTTGTCTTTTATTTACTCTAACATTTAAACAAACGTTGAAATCGTGGAACAACAGCGTGGACACAAAAAAAAAACATTCTAGAAACAACGATAACTCTAAATCCACGTTTTTGTGTACAACAGCGAAAAATCGTGTTTGACTGCGCGGCGGGTTTCGAACCGGAAACCATTTGGTACTAATTAAAACAGTCAGCCCTTTATAACATCCGAGTAGCCATGGCAACGCCCGCCCTCACATACACAACATATATTTTCATTTTCATCATTGGACCGGAAAATGACTTGGTAGCAATGGAAAAGGGCGCCCCGCGACACACAACAACAACAACTTTACACTACATCGGTGATTCATACAGCTTCAAAAGAGTCCCCTTGTCGCGTGATTTGGTCGCGTTCGAATGAGTCAGCTTTCCATCTTTTGAAATCTTCTTACTTTCTCTACTTATTTCATAATATACAAGTAGCGCGGTGGTTACATTCCACCCAAAAATTCGATTTCGAGAGTTCATTGAAAATGCATATTTTGGAGTCCCCTGAACAACACAACACTTTAAAAAAAATATGATGTCTTCCATTCACCTGACTTTCTGTACCTCTCTACAACAAATTATTGTTAAAAAGCTTATGCTTCTATTTACTTCTTGCTAATCAAGAAAAAATTAGCAGAAATAGTCTTATTATTTGCTTCCTTGTAAGTAGAAGCGAAATAAGGGAGTACCATAGGTTAAAGTGATAGTCAAAAGCTGGTTGCTATGTGGCTGATGTTCCTTTGTTTGTATGCACAGGAGTTGACAAATTCATGTATGAGAAAAAAATTAAGTTTTTCGAACCTAAAAACAAAAACAAGGAATATCTAAAAAACGATCAACTCCATGAAAAAAAATGTAAATTACACAAATTGTGTGTTTTATCGTGAGCTACATTTTCTGTGTAGTAAGTTTTCCCCGTCGCTTACAATTTAGCAGCTATGCAAAATTCTATAAAATTCATCCAGAATAAAGTAGTCTTCAGAGGGTATTCCCAGAAAATTCAAGATATACATTATATTTGTCAGGTAAATATCTTTAATATATGATATTTTAATCAAAATCGTTAGTCATTTTTAAGAAAATCAAAATTTTCAATTTTTTTCCATTTAAAGGATAGTTTGGGGTGTGGGGATTTTCTTAAAAATCTTCGTGTCGCATCCTATGGGTTTTAATGGTCTTTTCGTTTTTGAGTTATGTTGCCCACAGACATACAGACAGAAAGACACACACATGGACATTTTTCTAAAAATGCTTTTTTTTTATATTCAGAGAGTCTCAAAATATGTATTTTCGGTGAAATCTCGGTATCGAATTTTTGGGTGCAATGCAATACTTTCTCTAAACACTATGTACATAGTTCTTATAAAGAAAATGAAAATCTGTGTTTTTGGTTTGTTTTTACTTTCTATATACGTAATGTGTACATATTGTATAGAAAATATATCGAAATACTAAGATTTCACCGGAAATACACGTTTTGAGAACACCTAAAATCAAAATAAAATATTTTTAGAAAAAGGTCCGTGTCTGCCTCTCTGTGTGTGTCTGTGGGCGGCATGGTTCAAGATCGAAAAGTTGGTGAAATATGAAACCAGGTATTTAATTTGAAATGTTCCAAGGATGCGACACGAAGGTTTTAAAAAAAAAATCTCCCCACCACAAACTATCCTTTACATGGGACATTTTTCGAAAATGGCCCCAACATTTTGATTAAAATGCCTTATATTAAAGATACTTACCCGACAAATAAAATGAATATCTTGTATGTTCTAAGAGTAGCCTCAAAAGACCTCTTTATTCTAAATGATTTCGATTAAGTTTTGCATAACTGGTAAACCGCAACAGATAGACACAAATTTACTACACAAAAATTGTAGATCACAATAAAACACATAACTTATGCCATATACATCTTTTTCGTGGAGAAGATCGTTTTTCAGATATTCCTTTTTATTGGTTTCATCTTTAAAAAACATATTTTCGCATACAGGAATTTGTCAACTCGTGTCCATACAAAGGAACATCAGTCACATAGCAACCAGCTTTTGGCTTTCACTTTAACTTATGGTACTCCCTTATTTCGCTTCTACTTACAAGGAAGCGAGCAATAAGACTATCTCTGCTAATTTTTCTCAATCAGCACGAAGTAAATAGAGGCATAAGCTTTCTAACAATAATTGGTTGCAGAGATATAGAGACAGTCATGTGAATGAAACACATCAGATTTTTCTAGTCGTTGTGCAAAGGTTTTTTTTTAATAATCTATTGTTTAGCTTACTGTCTATCTATTAAACAATGATACAATGGAAGTTTATCTCATTACCAAGAATTAGAAGAGTGAGTAGTGGAAGTCCTGCGAGTGCAGAGGCTCAGATTTTATTTTCAAAAGTGATGCAGTAGTGAGGTTATTAAGGTCATTAGTTAACAGCAGAATGCGTATGTCAGTGTGCATGAGGTAAAACGAGACAGTTGAATATCAGTTGAAGTTTATGCAGGAGGCCGTGCTAATAGGACCTAGATCATAGCCCATATCACACTGTGGGACATGGCCATAACGCACATTCCATCTGGTTGTAGCGAGCCAATTGCTGTCTGCCTACTGGCGTTAATAACGGCGCAACAGTCCCACACAAAACCCTGTAACCTACCTGTGCGTATTGATTACTTGCTCCACCATCTTATTTCACTAGGTGTAGAAAGTATAGTATTCCAGTAAGAATTTTATTTCAAGCTTTTATCCAGAATATTACACTGTTTATATAGTACTCTGCATAAACACAAAATTTACTCCTAACGTTTTTCTGGTTCTAGTAGCAGTACCAGGGCTATCCCACAAGTACCCGACCTAACACAGAAAGCACAAATATTTGTGAGAGAAACATATTTATCTACTAGGGTCGGCTGATTAGTCCCGGGCATCTCAATGAAAACAGCTTCCAAACAGCTGTTTACCACACCAATGACCTCCTCGTTACTGTGAAATCTTCGTCCTCCAAGAAATGTTTGAGGTTTGGGAACAGTTGGTAGTCACTGGGTGCTATACCTGGCGAGTAGAGTGAATGCAGAAGTAATTCCAATTTTAATTCGCACATCTTCCCCATTGCAATGCTTGAACAATGGGCTCGAGCATTCTCGTGATGAAACTTTTTTTTGCAAAATGAGGTATATTTCTTTTCACCTCATCACTCAAACGTTGCAGTAAGCTTGCGTAGTAGTCACCAGTGATACTTATACCCTTTTCCAAGAAATCAATAAAAATAATTCCCTGTGCATCCCAGAAAACACTCGTCATAACCTTGTTAGCTGACAAAATTGACTTTGCCTTTTTTGGAGTTAGCTCACCTGACGCAATCCATTGTTTTGACTGTAGTTACTTTCTGGAGTGCAGTGATGTATCCAAGTTTCATCCATGGTAATAAGCTGTCTCAAAAATTCACTGGGATTTTTACGGTAGAGCTCCACATTCTTAACAGAAACAGTTTTTCTTTGCAACTTTTAATCGGGTGCCAACAAACGCGACACAGACCTTGTGAAAGCCCAAAACATGACTTTATTACCTACACGTTCTTTTGATATGTTTACAGCCTCTGCTATCTCAAACAACTTTAATCTGCGGTCTTCCAGTACTAAACGATGAATTTTTTCAATGATCTCTGGAGTTGTCACTTGTACAGGGCGTCCAGAGCGAGGCTCATCACTAGTGCTCGTACGTCCCATTTTAAACTGTGCAAACCACCTTTTAATCATTGAATATGAAGGGACAGAGTCTTTCAATGTACTGTCCATTTCCTCCTTGATCTCTTTGGACGTTAAGCCTTTCAAATGGAAGTATTTAATCACTGCTCGTTTTTCCAAATCCTTCATTTTCGTGAAAACTCTAAAGTTGTCTTGTTTAAAATGCTGTTATTCGAAAACTAAACAAGCTATTGACCTGTAACTATGGATATAAGCTAGTCTAGAGTTAAACTATGCGTTGCTACCGTCTAGCTGGCCTAGTGGCGCCATATCTGTGTGCGGGCCAGGACTTATCAGCCGACCCTCGTATATATCCTTTCAGCTCGATACACTTTTCCCAGCGATGTTCAATATTTTCGATAATCTGTGTTTAGTTCGAACTATCAGGTCTGCAAAATAACCATCAACTGCAGACTCAACCTCTTCATTGTTGGCAAATCATCTACCACCAAGCCGTTTCTTCAAGTTTAGAAACAGAAAATAATCAGAGGGAACTAAATCTGGTGAATAGGGGGCATGAGGAAGCAATTCGAACTTCAATTCATTTATTTTGGGCCATGGCGATACTGGACGTGTGGACTGGTGATTGTCTTGAAACAAAAGTTTCTTTTACACTAAATGCGGGCGATTTTACTCGATTTCATCACTCAAACGCTGTAACAAGTTCATATCATATTTGCCATTGCTTACTTTTCCTTTTTTGAGATAATCAATGAAAATTATCCCACGTGCGTCCCAGAAAACTGACCCCATGACCTTGGCTGCAGATGGGATTTTCTTCGCCTTCTTGGAGCCGATTCTCACCTTCCAATCCACTGTTTTGTTTGTTCCTTCGTCTCAGGTGTGAAGTGATAGACCCAGGTTTCAGCCATTGTTATGATTTGACGCAAAAACTCAGCTTTATTGCAGCGAAACACTTGACTGAGACATCCTCACGACGCTGTTTTTGTTCTATTGTGAGCAAACGCAGTACCCACCTTACACACAACTTTCTCATATCCAAATTTTCAGTCAGTATGCGATATACAGTACCTTTTGGAATGCCTACATTGTCTATTAGCTCGCGCACTTTCGATCTGCATTCTTTACAATTTCTGGACTGGTAACCTCATTTGGTCGACCACTGCGATGTTCGTCTTGGCAGCTCGTACGGCCGCACTTAAACTGTGCCATACAATATTTCACTGTTGTAAATGAAGGAGCAGACTCCCCCAAAGTAGAATCTAGCTCAGCTTTAATATTATTTGGACTAAGACTTTTCAAATGAAAATATTGTTTCCAATAACAATGACCAGTTTTATCTATGATTAGAGCTTTCGCTAATGATGACTGCCAAACAAATGCTAAACAATGTAAACTCGTCAAACTTCAAATTTAAGTTTTTAAAGGTTGGTGCTTTTTACCATTGTTGTAGTTTGAAACAACAAGCACTATCTATAAGTCAGATCGGGTACATTTACGACAGCTATTGCCCTAGTATTTATTAAGTACTTAATAATACGTTAATTACCTCGCACAGTCACGTGGGTCGGGTGTCTGTAAATTCTAACTAAAAATACTTGAATTTAAGATATTACCTTCTCCTACTGCAAATATATAAATACACACATGCTACAAAAACAAAAGAAAGAACATTCGCACTCACTTCAACTCTTTGAGGTGACACGAATGTGGAAGATGGTTAGTGGTGAACACCTCTTTTTGGTTCTTGACACTTTGTCGAGTTGAAGGTCTTTGGAGATCCAGAATTAGGCGGTCCTAGGGTCAAATCTTATCGTTGATGTCTAGTCCTCCGCCTAGCTACCTGTATGTACATGGGAACTTGCGGATGTTAGAGGGTGAACATTAAATAGTGCAAAATAGACTGGTCAGCTTTTTTTTTTCTTTCAAACTTTCGATAGGCTATGAATAAAATACAAGTCCATAAAAAAATTATTTTATTACTAAAAGTTTTGTACGCTTATGGTTATTTTTCAACATAATCACCGAAAAGATTGAGACATTTATCGTACCTGTGCACAAGCTTTGCAAGTCCCGCTTCAAAAAATGTTGCCGCCAATGATTTCAAATGAGCATTGACGTTGTTTTGAAGATCTTTGTTGGTTTGAAAGTGCTGCCATCCTAGCCACGTCTTCAGTTCCGGGAAAAGTTGAAAATCGCTGAGTGCCAGGTCAGGACTGTACGGCAGATGATTGAAAATATCCCATTGAAATTGTTCAAGGAGCCGATGGGTTGTGCCAGCAGTGTGTGGATGAGCGTTGTCATGGATCAACACAATTCCTGAAGTCAGCATTCCTCTTCGTTTGTTTTGAATGGCTCTCCACAAACGTCGTAAAGTATGAAGATCTTTAAAACAACGTCAATGCAATTTTATTGTTACCCGCTCAACTGCTCAACAATGCCAATATCTTTTTGTACTTTCTCTACACGCACTATGCGCATAGTGTATAGAGAGGGCATTGTATTGCACAAAAAATTCGATACTGAGATTTCATCAGAAATGCACATTTTAGAGTCCCCTATTTCCAAAAAATGGATTTTTAGAAAAAGGTCCGTGTGTCTGTGATAACTGAAAAACGAAAAGTGGGTAAAATACCAAACTTGGTATTTAAGTTTAGCATCTTCCAAGGATGCGACACGAACATTTTGAGAACCCCCCCGCAAACTACCCTTTACATGGAGAAAATTTCGAAAATTTTCATTTTCTTAAAAATGGTTCTGACGATTTTGATTAAAAAATAGCAAATATGAAACATATTTATATTTTAAATCAAATCTATATATTGCATTTTCTCGGAATATCCTTTAAAAACCCTTTTATTCTGAATGAATTTTGGAAGCATACACCACATGATCACAAAATTGTACATAATATTACTAGCTTAGAGAGAGCAAGGTAAAATAATTGGAAATATTCAAGTGTAGACATACATAAATGAAAATGGTTGTATTTAGGTAATTAAGGCGAGGCGAGCTAGCGGAATTCCAGGTAACAGTTCTCCAACCACCACCTGCTATTGAGCACAGGGTTTAGGCTAAAGATTGTGTGATAGAAGAGAACAGACATATAAAGAAATGAGACGGAAATAGTGAATTGTCTTCCAAGTAGCACAGGGAATTGTAAAATCAGACAAAGCAAGCATAATGTTAAAGTCAGAAGGAACCACTGGGTATTTCCAAACGCGTCATGTGCACGCTATGACTTCACAACTTGGCACAATTTATCCTCATAACTAGTGAGGTGATGCTAACTAAGAACCAATAAGAGATAAATGGCACGAAAGCTGGCGTCACACAGGATCAGTATTTTAGGTAAGGCAGATCTCTTATGTGGTTACTCTCTCTATAACTATCTCACTTGAGCTTGTTTCACGTCACGCTGAGTTGTGTTGCGCGGTGGGGGAGCGATGTGCAGAGGGTTAGATTAGGCTCCTATTTAATATTTTAAGTGGTGGGATGGTATTTATTTATAACACATTTGTAAGGAAACAAGCTAGCCGCCCGTTTAAATCCATGATACAATATATTGAAGACGTAAGGGAATATGCAGTGTTAACTATATTAGCCTCACCCACCAACCCCTGAGATAAGTTTAATTAGGAGATTAGGAGTGGAATCTTCATTAACGCCGAAACTGAGGACACTGCCGGTACGAGATAGTGATCCCACGACAAATTTCACTGAATTTTGCGTTAGTGGTACACCGTAAGATATATACAAAACATGTAGGACACGTTAAAACTCACAATTTATATCAAATACGCTTTTTTCGTGGAATTGACCATTTCTGAGATACTCTTTGTTACTTGTTTCAGAAAAAAAAAAAAAAAAATAGCAAAACTTTTCTCATACAGAAAGTTGTAAACTCCTTGTCCTGCATAGAAACGGTTTTCAACCACATGGCAACCTGATTTCAAAAAAATGCATATCACTTTAGCGTAGTGTTTTCCTTCTACTTACAAGGAAGCAAGTAATTAAGACAAGTTATGCTAAGGTTTATCTCGATTATCATAAAGTAGGTAGAGGATTAAGCTTTTTGACAAAAATTTGTTACAGAGATATAGAGATTTTGTTTTTAAATCTGATGTGTCCCATTCACATGACTTTCTCTACATGTCTGCTACAAATTATTACTAAAAAGTTTTTGCTTCTATACACTTCATGCTAATCGAGAAAAAAATAGCAGAAATAGTCTTATTACTTGCTTCCTTGTAAGAAGAAGCGAAAAAAGGGAGTACCATAGGTTAAAGTGATAGTCAAAAGCTGGTTGCTATGTGACTGAAGTTCCTTTGTTTAGACAGGACTTTTTTAAAGCTGAAACCGGAAAAAAGAAATATTTCAAAAACAATCAACTCCACGAAAAAGAATTATATAACATAAATTGTGTGTTTTAATGTGCCCTGCCTTTTTTCTGTGGTAAGTTTTTGTCCATCTCTTACAGTTTAGCAGTTATGCAAAATTCCGTAAAATGCATCCAGAATAAAGTAGTCTTTAGGAGCTATTCCCAGAAAATTCAAGATATACATTTTATTTTTCAGGTAAATATATTTCATATACAATATTTTAATTAAAATCGTTAGAGCCATTTTTGACAAAATGAAAAATTTTGAAAATAGTCACATGCAAAGGGTAGTTTGGGGTAGGGGATTTTCTTGAAAATCTTTGTGTTGCATCCTTGGAAGATACCAAACTTAAATATAAAGTTTGGTATTTAACGGTCTTTTCGTTTTTGAGTTATGCTGTCCACAGACACACACACGGTCATTATTCCAAAAATGCTTTTTTCGTGTTTATGGGGACCCAAAACATGAATTTCCGGTGAAATTCCTGTATCGAATTTTTGGATGCATTACAATACCTTCTCTATACACTATGTACATTGTAGGTGTAGAGAAAGTAATGCATGTTTTGCTGAGAAATGAGTTTAAGGTCATATGAAAGTACTACGTCATATTTTTATAAGAATTGTTTGTGATCTTTTCCTCTTGTGTTGGTTTTTTTGGTATAAAAGATACACCGAGGGATATTTTTTAAAGCGTAGGTTGGAACAGATGAAAAACGCTGAAGGTTCCCAGAAGGCTTAGTTTATCCGATTATAAGACGGGCGAATTCCTTGCTATTAGACATCAAAGGGACCGTGTCAAAGGTGGGTTCAAAGTGGTCGACCGGCTTCAGGTAAACATGGAAAGACTCTCCCCCCCCCCCCAAATTCTATCTAATGGAACTTTCGAATCGTGAAACTTGCTTCCCTTTTACCTCTTCTGAATTTGTTACTTTGACCTCTGATCTCGAACTTGCCTCAAGTAAATTTAATTATCAATTCCACGGGGGAAATAGAATTAAAATAGGGCCATTATACAGGAATTAGTAGCCTTGCCCTGCCTCAGAAGTAGAGCCTTTATTTTACCTTACGTTCCTCTAATGTTCTATATTTAACATTATAGCTTGTGACAATACTTCTTAAAACTGCAGTCTTTGAATATTCCGACTGCGCAGTGGTGTTCAACTGTCTGTCTTCATGGCCGCACTCGCGTTGATGCTCCGTGGCGGGTTCGAGTCCCGCCTTGGGCATGGGTGTTTGTATTCTTGTAAATATATGTATATAAAACGGAAAAAGTAATAAAAAAAAATCTGATGTGTTACATTCACATGACTTTTTCTACATCTCTGCAACAAATTATTGTTAAAAAGCTTACGCTTCTTTTTACTTCATGCTAATTGAGAAAAAATTAGCAGAAATAGTCTTATTACTTGCTTCCTTGTAAGTAGAAGGGAAATGAGGGAGTACTATAGGTTAAAGTGATAGTCAAAAGCTGGTTGCTATGTGACTGAAGTTCCTTTGTTTGTATGGACAGGAGTTGACAAATTCCTGTATGAGAAAAGTATGTTTTTTATAGCGGAAACCAATAACAAGGAATACCTCAAAAACGATCAACTCCACGAAAAAAATGTATGTAACATAAATTGTGTGTTTTAACGTGCTCTACATGTTTTGTGTTGTAAGCTTTCGTCCATCTCTTACGGTTTAGCAGTTATGCAAAATTTCATAAAATTCATCCAGAGTAAAGTAGTCTTCAGAGGCTATTCCCAGAAAATTCAAGATATACATTTTGTTTGTCAGGTAAATATCTTTAATATACAATATTTTAATCAAAATCCTGAGAGCCATTTTTGGGAAATTAAAAAAATTCGAAAGAAGTCCATGTAAAGGGTAGTTGGGGGTGGGGGGATTTTCTTGAAAATCTTCGTGTCGCATCCTCGGAAGATACCAAACCTAAATACCAAGTTTGGTATTCAACGGTCTTTTCGTTTTTGAGATACAATGCACACAGACACACACGGACATTTTTCTAAAAATGTTTTTTTTTTGTGTGTGTGTTAAAGGAGTGTTAAAAACATGCATTTCCGTTGAAATCTCGGCATCAAATTCTTGGGTGCAATACAATACCTTCTGCATACACTATGTGCATAGTACGTGTAGAGTAAATAATAAACATGGAAAAGAAAATCTGGGCGAACGATAATTGTCGTGTTTGGTGCTGCTTAACTTACGCGGTAAAGGGACGTTTACTGGAAAAAATCTGTTACATTCACATGACTTTCTTTCTTTTTGGGTGCCATACAATATCTACTCGATTTACAATGGTCGTGGTAGAGAAAGTATAAATGGTTTTCTTTTGAATTCAAGGGACCTCAAACCAAGCATTTCATTAAAATCTCAATATGACATTTTTGGGTGGAACGCAAAATGTTCTCTATTGGGAACTATTATAGACATGGTAGAGAAAGCAAAAATGAATTTCTTTTGGATTCAAGGAACCTCATCTCCTTGATATCTTGACATAGAATTTTTGTTTGGATTGCATTATCTTCTCGAACTATTAGGAACTTGTGGAGAAAGTAAAATGAGTTTGTTCTGTCTTCAAGGGACCTCAAACCATGCATTTCTTTCAAATCTCTACATGAAATGTTTTGGGTCGAATACAATTATCTTCTATTAGAGAAGGAATAATGATTTTCTTGAATTTGAGGGATCATAAAACATGCATTTCCATGAAATCTCAACATGAAATGTTTTTAAGTAGAATGCAGTTTTCCACTGCCTGCTATAAATAAACGGAAGAGGAAGTAAAAATGCTTGTCCTGGCTTGAGGTTAATTCTTACAGGAACTGGACGTCTTCTGTTTTTCTGTGTTCAGCCGTACACGACACCAGTGCCTCCTGGTGGGAGAGAGATGAACTGCTACATTTCCTGTCGTTCTAGATTAACTGAATTAGTACCGAAAAAAGAAGGAAGGAAGGAAGGAAACGAAGTATAGATAAACTAGAAATGGAAGAAAAACCAACTGTGGCGGATGTAATATATAAAGGATGGATCTCGCAAGGAAGGCCTCCTGGGAATTTCAGTAATAAGATAAAGAAGAAGACTCTCGGAATTGGCCGGCCAATTGCGGACCACAGCAAGTGCCTATTGTTGAAGTTAGGTCCTGGAAATTTCATACATTTATATGTCCACTGAGGTGCAAAAAACTCATCTCATGTCTTCAAATCGCATGCTTTTCTCTACTCGCTCTTCTACAAACTACTCATTACAAAAGCCTATTGTTCTATATGCGTCTTGTTACTTCCTCTATACGTACTATGTACCTAATGTATAGAGAAGATACTGTATTGCACCCAAAATTTCGATACCGGGATTTCACCGGAAATATGTTTTGAGACCCCTGAATAAAAAAAAAGCATTTTTAGAAAAATGTCCGTGTGTGTGTCTTGTCTGTCTGTGCGTGTGTGTGTGTGCGCGTGTGTCTGTGGGCAGAATATCTCAGAAACGAAACGACCATTGAATACCAAACTTCGTATTTAAGTTTGATATCTTCTAAAGATGCGACAAGAAGATTTTCAAGAAAATCCCCCCAGCCCAACTATCCTTTACATGGAACTTTTGTCAAACATTTTAATTTTCTCAAAAATAGCTCCAACAATATTGTTTATTAAACATATTTACCTGATAAATAAATTGAATTTTATGGGAATAGCCTCTGAAGACCTCTTTATTGTGGATGAATTTTTCATAGCTACTAAACCGTAAGAGATGGACAAAAACTTAAACACAAAACATGTGTGGAGCACGTTAAAATACACAATTCATGTTACAAACATTTTTTGTGGAGTTCATCGTTTTTGAGATATTCCTTGTTTTTGGTTTCAGCTTTAAAATCATAGTTTTTTCAGATAGGAACTTTTCAACCCCTGTCCATACAAACAAAGGAACGTCAGTCACAGAGCAACTAGCTTTTGACTATCACTTTAACCTATGGTACTCCCTTATTTCGTTTCTACTTACAAGGAAGCAAGTAATAAGACTGTTTCTGCTAATTTTTTATCGATTAGCGTGAAGTAAATAGAAGCATAAACTTTTTGAGAAACATTTGTTGCACAGATATAGAGAAAGTCATGTGAATCAGATTTTTTTTTTTTTGTTCAGGGAGACTGAAGCGGTATTTCCGGTGAAATCTCGGAATCAAATTTTTGAGTAAATAGCAAAACGTGCTCCGATTTCTGCAGGTAAAGTAAAAATGCGCTCTAGAAATCGCTTCACAAAGAAAAGAGTCGGCTTGTAAGCAAAATCACTTTCCTCTTACGGGTTACAGCGTTAGGATGCAAATAGCATTAAGAGACCTGCTGCCATCTACCTGCAGGAAATGGAATTACTCGCAAAGCACATGCCAAAAGAAGTTTCCTCTTTCCCTCTAAGGAGATAGATACATTTACAACAGATGAAGGGGAAAAATGGCATTTTCTCTGCGTTTGACCGGAGTCACAGACTTTTTGTCCCATTTTTTTTTTTGCAATGTTGAGACGATAAACGCAGAAATGGAGTTTTATTTATGGACGTTCTTTAACTGCTGTGGTTCTCAGCATCGTATTCTATATTAGGTGTAAAAGACGGCTTAAATTGGCTCAGAGGTCTATTTATCAGGCTTGAAGTTCTTTTACGTGCCGTAATAGTTGACACGGGACCAACGGCTTTGCTTCCATTCCGAAGGAAGCCATTTAAGAATTTCGCGCCTTCATCGTCCGCCGGGTTTGAACCCGCGAACTTGGAAATATGTAGCTAGCGTGGCAATAGACGCAGAGAGGTACCTAAATCAGGCACGCTATTAATTTTACTTTCTGTACACATTACTTTTCATAGGTAGAGGAATTGTTGCTTTGAAAACATCATTTTATTAAGTGACGCATTTATGGAAATTCTTGTGTCCATTTTATGCTTATTCTAGCCTATTGTACAAAATACAAGGTATCGTAGTGCACACAAAAATTCTATACACAAATTTTAACTGAAAAACATGTTTTGAGACCCCTCAATCTAAAAAAAAGGTATTTTTAGAAACATATGCGTGTGTATCTGTCTAGCCCTAAAACTGAAAGGATGCGACACGAACAATTTCAAGAAAATCTCCAACTACACTTTACATGGCTCTATCGGATGTTGTTAAGATAATGTATATTTAGAATTTTCTGGAAATAGCATTCTTGAGACCTCTTCATTCCGGATGAGCTTTGTAAACCATAAGATGTAGACCGAACCTTATTACACAAATGTACATAGGAGAGTTTGCATTGCTCCCTGTGTTTTGAGTTATGTTAGAACATACTTAAATACGCTATACATCTTACTTCTTGAAGTATTGTATTCCACCCAAAAATTCGATGTCGAGATTTCTCAGGAAATACATGTTTTAGGACTCCCTGAGTCCAAAATAAGTATTTTCAGAAACAGGTCCGTGCGTGTGTGTGCCTGTAAACAGCATAGCTCAAAAACGAAAAGCCGTTAAATAACAAACTTGGTATTTAACTTTGGTATCTTTCAAGGATGCTACAAGAAGATTTGCAACAAAATGCCCCCACACCCAGCTAACCTTTACATGGAAATGTTTTCAAAAATTTTGATTTTCTCAAAAATGGCTCTAACGATTTTCATGAAAATATTGTATACTAAAGATATTTACCTGACAAATAAAATGTATATCTTGAATTTTCTGGGAATAGCCTCTGAAGAATACTTTATTCTGAGTGAATTTTACGGAATTTTGCATAACTGCTAAACCGTAAGAGATGGACAAAAACTAGAACGCAAAAAAATGTAGATTACATTAAAACACACAATTTATGTAATATACATTTTTGTCGGGGAGTTGATCGCTTTTGGCTTCAGCTTTAAAAAAAGATTATACTTTTCTTATACAGGAATTTGTCAACTCCTAACCATACAAACAAAGGAACATCAGTCACATAGCAACCAGCTTTTGGCTTTCACTTTAACCTATGGTAGCGTCTTATTTCGCTTCTACTTACAAGGAAGTAAGTAATAAGACTATTTCTGATAATTTTTATCGATTAGCATGGAGTAAATAGAAACATAAGCTTTTTGACAATATTTTGTTGCAAATATGTAAAGAAAGTCATGTGAATGTAACACATCAGATTTTACTACTTATTCTTATAATATACACTTTTGTATAGTAAGAAAATTCAAGGTATTCATTTTATTTGTGATGAAAATCCTTTTTGTTTTAATCAAAAATGTTAGATCCGTTTTTGACAAAAAATGTTCCCTTTAGAGGGTTGTTTGGGGATTTTCTTTAAATCTTCGTGTCTCATCCTTGGAAGATGTTGAACTTACACCGAATTTGGTTTTGGAATTATCCTCGATCTCGCACACATGGACCTTTTCACTTTCTCTACACGTACTGCATACATAGTGTATAGAGAAAGTACTGAAATGCAACCAAAAATTCCATACCGAGATTTCACCGGAAATGCATTTTTGGGTCCCCCTGAATCCAAAAAAAGGTATTTTTAGAAAAATGTCCATGTATATGTGTGTGTGTCTGTGGGCAGCATAACTAAACAATGTATATCTTGAATTTTCTGGGAATAGCCCCTGAGGACTATTTTAATCTGGATTAATTTTACGGAACTTTGCTTAACTGCTAAACCGTAAGAGATGGACAAAAACTTAACACAAAAAAAATGTAAAGTACCTTAAAATACATAATTTATACACATTTTTTTTCGTGGAGTTTTAGAGATATTCCTTGTTATTGATTTCAGCTTTAAAAAAAAAAACTTATACTTTTCTCATACAGGAATTTGTCAACTGCTGTCCATACAAACAAAGGAACATCAGTCACATAGCAACCAGCTTTTGGCTGTCACTTTAACCTATGCTACTCCCTTATTTCACTTCTACTTACAAGGAAGCAAGTAATAAGACCATTTCTGTTAATTTTTTCTCAGTAGCATGAATTAAATAGAAGCATAGACTTTTTAAGAATATTTTGTTGCAGACTAGTAGAGAAAGTCATGTGGGGGCATCAAAAACGCTTCCAGTGAAATCTAGTAATCTATTTATTGGGTTGCAGTAATGATTCTCCTACTTACTATTCGTAGAAGAGAGACCAGCAGTGTGATAGAACCGTTAACACAGGAACTGACGTCACAAGACTGTGTGCGCATGCGTCTTGTGTCGCCAGACCAAGACGTCGGGCTCGATGTTCTCTTGTCCGGGTGTCGACAAGTGTCAACAATGCAACGGTTGATGGACCTCCTTCCCTTAACATAACAATCCTTCGTCCCATGAATAATTCACTATTAATTACGGCGGCTAGGTAAACTAAGATCGCGAAGTGTTACGGCGTCCTGAATCACAATTTGACATGACGGCGTCCAGCTTAACTATTTCGACATTGTATAAGAGAGCGTTTCATTTATAAACAAGATAATGCTATTACATTTGCTCGAGTTTCACTCGCTTGACACAGCATCTAATTTTACTTTCTCTACACGTACTATGTACATAGTGTAAAGAGAAGGTATTGTATTGCACCCAAAAATTCAATACCGAAACTTCACAGGAAATATATCTTTTGAGACCCCCTGAATCCAAAAAAAGAATTTTTAGAAAAATGCCCGTGTGTCTATTGGCGGCATAGCTCAAAAACGAAAATATCGTAAATTGTCTAATTTGTATTTAAGTTTACCATCTTCCATGGATGCTTCAGGAAGATTTGTGAGAAAATCCCCCCACCATAAACTACACTTTACCTGGAACTTTTTTCTAAAATTTTCATTTTCTCAAAAATGGCACTAACCATTTTGATTAAAATATCGTATATTAAGGATATTTACCTGACAAATAAAATGTATAACTTGAATTTTCTGGAAATAGCCTCTGAATACTACTTTATTCTGTATAATTTTACGGAATTTTGCATAACTGCTAAACCGTAAGAGATGGACACAAACTTAACAGACCAAAATGTAGAGCACGTTAAAGTACACAATTTATGTTATGTACATTTTTTCGAGGAATTGATAGTTTGTTAGATATTTCTTGTTTTTAAGTTCATCTTTGAAAAACTTATACTTTTCTCATACAGGAATTTCAAAACTCGTGTCCATACAAACATAGCAACCAGCTTTTGACTATCACTTTAACCTATGATACTCCCTTATTTACTTTCTACTTACAAGGAAGCAAGTAATAAGGCTATTTCTGCTAATTTTTTCTCGATTAGCATGAATTAAACAGAATCATGAGCTTTTTAACAATAATTTGTTGCAGAGATATAGAGAAAGTCATGTGAATGGAACACATTAGAATTTTTTAGTAGTAATTATTTATCTCTCTTACGGTTTACCAGTTATAGAAAATTCATTCAGAATGTTGAGGACTTTCAATGCTAGAGTATTCAAGATACACATTTTATTGGCCACTCGTTACAGCCATTTTTGAGAAAAATTTCGAATATTTTCCCTGTAAAAAGTAGTTTGCCGATTTTCTTGAAAATCTTCGTTTGCTATTTAGCCGACTTTTCGTTTTTTAGCTACGCTCTCCACAGACACACACACCTTTTCCTAAAATGCTTTTTTTTTATTTAGGGATTCTCAAAACATATATCTCCAGGCAATCTTGGTATGGAAATTTTGGTTAGAATGTAATACCTTCTCTATCTACCATATACATGCTAAAGAAGATAAAAGAGAAAAGGAAAGGTCGGTTAAATACCAATTTTGGCTTTAAAGAGGCTACGCCAAGCGCAATAGATTCTCATATAAATGGCAATGCTCTAGGTGTCCCTTTCCTTCAGTTATTGCTTGTAGTTCCTAAGTGGAGTTTAGGGCATAGTTACGATGCCTCCCTGATCGGATTTGCATTTCTAGTTCTTGAGTTCACCGCTATGTGCCACTGTAGGACAAATTCACGACTTGCGGACGCGAAATGTTTGAAGTTTGCCCAGGGACGTTCTTCTTTAAATGTACGGTGTTGTTTTACGTTTAAATTAACCTTAAACGGGACTATCGGATGTATTTCCCTTCCGACTGAAGAAAGATTTTGCGTCAGGAGCCTGCAGTCTTGGGTTTTAGAAGCTCATATACTAACCACTACACCACGTTGAATAACTTAGTTATGCCAATAGTCTGATAACATTTTCGGTCGCTAAAACAAAAATCTGGTGTGATTTTCTCTCCATCTGTGTATCAAACTGCTGTTAATAAGCTTGCTCTCCCATGTACTTCACGCTAAACTCTAGCAGAAATGGTTCTATTACTCAGTTCCTTACAAGTAGAAGGGAAATAAGTGAATACACTAGGACAAACAGACAGGCAGATGTTTTAAAATGCGGTTGCTAAGGGGTTGAAATACATTTCATTGAGTTCCGTATGAGAAAAGTTTAAAACTGAAATCTATAACAAGCAATATCTCGGAGACGGTCAACTCTACGAAAAAAAAAAAACCATAACATAGCATAACAGATCTAATTTTTGTCTATCTCTAACAGTTTACCAGTTATTCAAAATTCAAAAAAACGCATTCAAAATAAAAATGTCTTCAGAAGCTATTCCTAGATAATTCAATATATACACTTTATTTTTCATATAAATATACTAAATATAAGATATTTTAATCAAAATCATTAGAGCCATTTTTGAGAAAATAAAAATGTCGATAGCTTTTCCATGTAAAGGGTAGTTGGAGGTGAAGGAATTTGTTTTTGAAAAGCTTCGTGTCGTATGCTTGGAAGATAGAACTTTAATACCACGTTCGGTTTTTAACGGATATTTTGTTTTTGAGCCATGCTGCCCGCAGACACACACACGGACATTTTTTTTTTCTAAAAATGCATTTTTTGTACTGAGATGGTCCCATAACATGTGAAATTTTGGTATCAAATTTTAGGATGCAATACCTTCTCTCTATATATATGTACATAGTATGTGTAGAGAAAGTAAAAATGGGATTTTAAGTTTTATCTAACGTGTTTTGTCGTAACTCTGTTATTGTTAATCGATAATATGAGTAGTAAGTTGGGGTATTAAGAACAGAACTACATTTTGAATTATGAGCGTATTTATTTCGAATTTTTTGCTATTTGTTCATTTTTAGTAAATGTTTGGAATTTCTGATTTTAACCAGTTTTTCTTAATTTGACATTTTTGCAAAATAATAACTTGGGGAAAATATTGAATTAGAATTTTGCAAAACTAGTAATTTTACAAAGTAATAATTTGGTAATTACTAGGAAATTAAATAAAAATTCAGAAAATTATCACCTCGAAATTAATTAGAATAAATTTGGAGTAAGATTTTAATTTGTTAAAAAAGTAAAATTAGGAATATATTAAATATCTACCAAATTATTGTTCTGTACAGTTGCCAAATTAAGAAAAGCCAGTTAAAAACAGAAATTCCAAAAATTTACTAAAAATGTAAAATACTAAAAGATTCCAAATAAAATCGCTCATAATTCAAAAAGTACTTCTGTTCTTAATACCCCCACCTACTACTAATATAATGTCTTATCCCGAAATTCATAATTCAGAAGGTTAGAGTGTAAAGCTAGGAAATTGTTGAAAGGCCATTATAAGGTCCACTTTAACCTATCCACTTTAAAAGAAGCTCACGCACGAAGTGATACAATTACACGGAAGCCAACATCTGCTGTGAAATTAAGCGTTTATACGTGGAAAATTCAAAGAGCACTGTGGTGGATAACGGATGCGATTAACCCCGAGGGCAAGCGACAGGGGGGGGGGGCATGCAGACCAATAAAACCCAACAGGAAGTCGGTCTAAGGAACACAAGTGAAAACAGATTCGATATTATCTACTAGTAATATAACTCCAAGTAGAGGGCAAAAACCTATTCTGTGCCTTTTAATTACATAAACTTGTGACTTTTATGGAAAAAAATTTGATGTGTTCCATTCACATGACTTTCTCTACATCTCTGCAACAAACTATTATTAAAACCCTTATGCTTCTATGCTAAACAAGAAAAAATTAGCAGAAATAGTCTTATTACTTGCTTCCTTGTAATTAGAAGCGAAATAAGGGAGTAACATAGGTTACAGTGATAGTCAAAAGCTGGTTGCTATGTGACTGAAGTTCCTTTGTTTCAATGGACACGAGCTGACAGATTCCTGTATGAGAAAAATATAAGTTTTTCAAAGCTGAAACCAATGCCAAAGACATCACAAAAACGATCAACTCCACGAAAAATAAATGTATAGGTATAACATAAATTGTGTTTTAAAGTGCTCTACATTTTTTGTACATTACTTCTTTGTCTATCTCTCACGGTTTAGCAGTAATGCAAAATTCCGTAAAATTCAACCAGAATAAAGTAGTCTTCAGAGACTATTCCCAGAAAATTCAAGATATACATTCTATTTGTCAGGTAAAATCTTTAATTACGACATTTTAATCAAAATCGTTAAGAGCTATTTTTTGAGAAAATGAAAATTTTAGAAAAAGGTTCCATTTAAAGGGTAGTTTTGTGTGGGGGGATTTTCTTGAAAATCTTCGTGTCGCATCCCTGGAAGATACCAAACTTAAATACCAAGTCTGACATTCAACGGTCCTTTAGTTTTTGAGCTATGCTGCCCAAAGGCACACACAGTTACAGACCATTTTCTAGTAATGTTTTTTTGTTTATTCAGGGGGTCTCAAAACATGTATTTGTGGTGAAATCTCAGTATCGATTGTTTGGTTGTATTACAATATCTTCTCTATACACTGTATATCTTGAACATTGTAGGATTAGCATCTGAAGACCTTTTTATTCTAGATGCATTTTGCTGAATTTTGCAGAACTAGTATATCAAAGTGTTTTTAAACCTTTTTCATGTAAAGGTTAGTTTGAGGTGGAGGGACTTTCCTTAAAACCTTCGTGTTGCATCGTGGGAAGGTTTCTTAACTTACATATCAAGTTTGATATTTAATAGTATTTTAGTTTTTGCTTTCTCTATACGCATTATGTACATAGTGTATAGAAAAGGTATTGCACTCCACCCAAAAATTCGATACCGAGATTTCACCGGAAATATATGTTTTAGGGTCCCCAATATAAAAAAAAAGCATTTTCACAAAAAGGTCCGTGTGTGTGTCCGTGTGTCAGTGTGTCTGTGAAAACGATAACTCAAAAAGGAAAAGTCGGTAAAATACCAAACTTGGTATTTAAGTTTAGTATCTTCCAGGGATGCGATACGAAGATTTTGAGAAAAATCACCCCAACCCAACTACCTTTTACATGGAAATTTTTCAAAAATTTTGATTTTCTAAAAAATGTCTAACGATTTTGATTAAAATATCGTATATTAAAGATATTTACATAACTAATAAAGTGTATATTTTGAATTTTCTGGGAATAGCCTCTGAAGACTACTTTATTCTGGGTCAATTTTACAGAATTTTGCATAACTGCTAAACCGTAAGAGATGGACAAAAACTTACCACACAAGAAATGTAGAACACCTTAAAATACACAATTATATACATTTTTTTCGTGGAGTTGATTGCTTTTAAGATGTTCCTTGTTTTTGTTCCAGCTATAAAAACTTATACTTTTCTCATACAGGACTGTGTGAACTCGTGTCCATACAAACAAAGGAACTTCAGTCGCAGAGCAACCAGCTTTTGACTATCACTTTTACCTATGGTACCCCCTTATTTCGATTTTACTAACAAGGAAGCAATTAATAAGACTTATTCTGCTAATTTTTGCTCCTTTATATGAAGTAAATAGAATAATTTGTTGCAGTGATATAGAGAAAGTCATGTGAATGTAACACATCAGATTTTTATGATACATTTTGCTGAATTTTGCACATGTAATGAATTTAAAATGTTTTTAAACTTCTTCCAAGTAAAGGTTAGTTTGAGGGGGGGGAAGGATTTTCTTAAAATTCTCGTGTTGCATCCTTGGAAGATACTTGGCTTAAATACCAAGTTTGGTATTTAACGGTCTTTTAGTTTTTGAGCTATTCTGTCCACAGACACACACGGATCCTTGTTCTAAAAATTCCTTTGTTGGATTCTGGGGACCTCAAAAGTTATATTTCCTGTGAAATCTTTTAATCGAATTTTTAGGTGGAGTATAATACTTTCTCTGTACACTATATAGTGCGTGTAGAGAAAGTAAAAATGTGTAAATGACGTATGTTTAGATGTGTATACATTGTTGTTTTGTAGATGAAATGTTTAATAATGAAGTGACTGTAGGTGGCAAGTGCTTGAGATAAGGCAATATGTGACAATTGACGTCTGAGGAAGCGGCCTCCAGCACTTTTAAAGAGACTAAGGAAAGTCAAGAAGAGATTCAGATAAAGAAGAAGACATGCATTAGCCTACTTTATTTCCAGCTCACTACTTTATCTTCATTTGCCAAAAACTTTGTTCCTTTTTTTTTTCACTTTCTCTGCCACTAATGTATATAGTAGCTAGATAGAGTATTGCATTCAACCCAAAAATTTTATGCGCAATATGTTTTGTGGTCCCTTCGGTTCTTACAAAAAGATCGGTGTGTCTGAATTTCTCTACATCACTGCAAAATTTATTAAAATGCTTATGCCTTTATTTACTTAAAGCGAATCGAGAGAAAATTAACAGAAAGTTCTATTACTTGCTGCCTTGTAAGTAGAAGCGAAATAAGGGAGTACCATAGGTTAAAGTGATAGTCAAAAGCTGGTTGCTATGTGGCTGAAGTTTCTTTGTTTATGTAGACACGAGTAGACAATTCCCTGTATGAGAACAGTATACGTTTTTCAAAGAATAAATTAAAAACAATGAATATGTATAAAACGATCCACAAAAATGTATTAAACATAAATTGAGTGTTTTTATGTGCGCTGTACTTTCTGTGTGATAAGTTTTAGTGCATCTCTTACGGTTTAGCAGAATAAAGTAGTCTTCAGAGGCTATTCCCAGAAAATTCAAGATATACATTTTATTTGTTAGCTAAATATCTTTAATATACGACATTTTAACCAAAATCGTTGGAGCATTTTTTGAGAAAATCAAAATTTTTTAAAAAAAAGTTGGGGGTGGGGGTTTTTCTTAAAAATCTTCGTGTCGCATCCTTGGAGGATATCAAACATAAATACCGAGTTTGGTTTTAATGGTGTTTTCGTTTTTGAGCTGTACTGCCCATAGACACACACAGACACAGGGACATGTTTCTAATTTTTTTTTTTTTTGGGTCAGTGGATTCATGTATTTCATGTGAAATCTCGGTATCGCATTTTTGGATGCATTACAATACCTCCTCTACATACTGTGTACATAGTACGTGTAGAGAAAGTAATAGAAGTGTGTTCAATACCAGGAAAGCGACACTAACATTATTAAGAAAATCAACCCACCACAAGCTACTCTTTACATGCAAACATTTTTGAAAATTTTGTTTTTCACAAAACTGGCTCTTGCTGTTTTGATTAACATTCTGTATATTAAACATACATCTCAAATAAGGTTTATGATTTGAATTTTCTGGGCATAACCGCTGCACGCGTCTTTATTCTGCATAAGTTTGGCAGAGTTAACTGTCAGGTATTGCCACAAATATACTACACAAAAATCTGATGTGTTCCATTCACATGACTTTCTCTACAACTCTGCATTAAATTATCATTAAAAAGCTTACGCTTCTATTTACTTCCTGCTAATCGAGAACACAACAGCAGAAATAGTCTTATTACTTGCTTCCTTGTAAGTAGAAGCGAAATAAGGGAGTAGCATAGGTTAAAGTGATAGTCAAAAGCTGGTTGCTATGTGACTGAAGTTCCTTTGTTTATATGGACACGAGTTCACAATTTCCTGTATGAGAAAAGTTAGTTTTTTATAGCTGAAACCAAAAACAAGGAATATCTCAAAAACAATCTACTCCACTAAAAATGTATATAACATAAATTGTGTGTTTTAAAGTGCTCTACATTTGTAGCGTGGTAAGTTTTTGTCCATCTCTTACGGTTTAGCAGTTAGGCAAAATTCCGTAAAATTTACCCAGAATAAAGTAGTCTTCAGAGGCTATCAAAATATACGTTTTATTTGTCAGGTAAATATCTTTAATATACGATATTTTAATCAAAATCGTTAGAGCCATTTTTTAGAAAATCAAAATTTTCGAAAAAAGTTCCATGTAAAGGGTAGTTAGGGGTGCGGGGATTTTTCTCAAAATATTCGTGTCGCATCCCTGAAAGATGCTAAACTTAAATACCAAGTTTGGTATTTTACCGACTTTTCGTTTTTGAGTTATCGTGTTCACAGACAAATGCACACACGGACACTCACACGGATCTGTTTCTGAAAATACTTTTTTTGGATACAGGGGACAATTAAAAACATATATTTCCGGTGAAATATCGGTATCAAATTTTTGGTGCAGTGCAATACCTTCTCTATACACTATGTACATAGTACGTATAGAGAAAGTAAAAAGTAATGGTAAATAAGTAAATTGTTGGTAACTATAAATTTTCTATATGCTTTTAACAGCAACATCAAATATTTTTACTATGTACATAGTGTATAGAGAAGGTATTGCACCCAAAAATTCGATACCGAGATTTCACCGGAATAACATGTTTTAAGATACCCTGAATCAAAAAAAAAAAAAAAAAAAAAAAAGCATTTTTAGAAAAATGTCCGTGTGTGTGTATCTATCTGTCTCTGTGTGTGTCTGTTTGTATGTTGCGCGTGTGTCTGTGGGCAACATAGCTCAAAAACGAAAAGTCCATTAAAACCAAACTTTTTGTTTAGGTTGCGACACGAAGATTTTCAAGAAAATGTCCCCACCCCCAACTACCCTTTACATGGAACATTTTACGAAATTTTTGAATTTCTCAAACTTGGTTCTAACGATTTTGAATCAAATCTCTTATGTTTAAGATGTCTACATGCCAAATAAAATGTATATCTTGAATTTTCTGGCAATAGCTTCTGAAGACTACTTTATTCTGGATGAAATTTACGGAATATTGAATAACAGCTAAACCGTAAGACTTGGATAAAAACTTACTGAACAGAAAATATAGAGCACGTTAAAACACACCATTTATGATATATACATTTTTTTTTTCATGGAGTTGATCGTTTTTTAGATATTCCTTGTTTTTTGGTTTTAGCTATGAAAAACTTACTTTTCTCATACAGGAATATGTCAGTTTCTGTCCATACAAACAAAGGCACTTCAGTCACATAGCAACCAGCTTTTGACTATCACTTTAATCTATGGTACTGCCTTATTTCGCTTCTACGTACAAGAAAGCAAGTTAAACTAATTTTGTCTCGATTAGCATGAAGTAAATAGAAACATTAGATTTTTAACCATAATTTGTTGCAGAGAGGTACAGAAAGTCATGTGAATGGAACACATCAGATTTTTTTTTCTTTTTCATAGTATATGAACATATGTATACATGTATATGCCTTGACAAGTTCTATGTTCATTGGCTTCCTGGCCTAAACGAACCTACAGAATGCTTTCTAATCTAGTCTAATATATAATATATAATAAATAACTAATCTAATCTAATATATAATATATAATAAATAACTCTTATGCCAGTTTATGCTTCACAATATCAACTACTCCAATAAAACGTACACGAGCATGTGAATTTCCCTGTCATTTCTTTACCAGTTTTCCCCTGTCGACCCTACCCAATATTAAACCAAGCAAATAAAACTCTACGTGTGCTTATGTATTTACATGGTGTTTTGCCAGTCTGCCCCGGTATACCCTATGCAATATCAAAGCAGGCCAATAAAACGCTATATGTACATATGTATTTCCCGCACCTGTCTTTGCGCTTGTTTACTTATTCAGTGCGCATGCTCATTAAACATTGACCCCGGCGGAGAGGGACATGTTGGCACTTCCGGCCGCCACCGGAAGTCTGAGCGAGTGACCGGAAACCTCTCGTGACGCACTCCATCAAATACAATCTTCATGGAATTTATTGAATTTGTGTTTGGTTGCCATGGTGATGGATGTCCGCCATAAATCTGTTTAATGTCTCTGGCATTTTCTGATTGCATACCCACAACTGTTGTTATTCTTTCTCTGCAGTTTCTTTTTGACATCTCTGTGAAGGACGAGCGAAGATTATATAAAACAGTTGAATTATTTTAGTTCCATAGAACCTGCTTTTAGTAACGAGAAGTAACATTGCGAGGGTCATCCAAAAAGTAACGAACGTTTAGGCAAACTAAATAATAACGAAAACTATCAACAAATAGCTTAGATGTTCCATTCACATGACTTTCTCTACATCTCTGCAACAAATTATTGTTAAAAATCTAATGTTTCTATTTACTTCATGGTAATCGAGACAAAATTAGTATAACTTGCTTTCTTGTCAGTAGAAGCGAAATAAGGAAGTACCATAGGTTAAAGTGATAGTCAAAAGCAGGTTGCTATGTGACTGAAGTTCCTTTGTTTGTATGGACAGGAGTTGACAAATTCCTGTATGAGAAAAGCATAAGTATTTTAAAGCTGAAACTAAAAGCAAGAAATATCTTAAAAACAATCAACTGCACGAAAAAAATGTATATAACATAAATTGTGTGTTTTAAAGTGCTCTACATTTGTTGGTGTGGTAAGGTTTTGTCCATCTCTTACGGTTTAGCAGCTATGCGAGATTCCGTAAAATTCACCCAGAATAAAGCAGTCTTCATAGGCTATTCCCAGAAAATTCAAGATATACATTCTATTTGTCAGGTAAATAACTTTAATATACGATATTTTAATCAAAATCCTTAGAGCAATCTTTTAGAAAATCAAAATTTTCGAAAAAAGTTCCATGTAAAGGGTAGTTTGGGGTGGGGGGATTTTTCTCAAAATTTTCGTGTCGCATCCCTGGAAGATACTAAACTGAAATACCAGGTTTGGTATTTTATCGACTTTTCGTTTTTGAGTTATCGTGCTCACTGACACACGGACACACTGACACATGGACACACACGGACCTTTTTCTGAAAATACTTTTTTGGATACAGGGGACCCTAAAACATATATTTCCGTTGAAATCTTGGTATCGAATTTTTTGGTGGAATGCAATACCTTCTCTATACACTATGTAAATAGTACGTATAAAGAAAGTAAAAATATGTGATCCATTCTCATGACTTTCTGTACCTCTCTACAACAAATTATTGTTAAAAAGCTTATGCTTCTATCTACTTCATGCTAATCGAGAAAAAATTAGCAGAAATAGTCTTATTACTTGCTTCCTTGTAAGTAGAAGCGAAATAAGGGAGTACCATAGGTTAAAGTGATAGTCAAAAACTGGTTGCTATGTGACTGAAGTTCCTTTGTTTGTGTGAATAGGAGTTGACAAATTCCTGTATGAGAAAAGTATATGTATTTTAAAGCTGAAAATAAAAGCAAGGAATATCTTAAAAGCGATCAACTCCACGAAAAAAATTGCATGTGGATCAGAAAAAGTGACCCAGTAAAGAGAAAACAAATAATGGAGCAACATTTTAATGGGGAATTTGTGTGAAAAATGTCGTAGTTTGTTTTAATAGCGTCAACGTTCGGGTGCCAATATGTCGTGGTGTCAGTATGGCGCTGTCAGGTGAGTCTACCTGGAGCTGGTCGCGGGTTAATGCTAGTGAATTTCTCTACATTAAGTGTACATACCTTGCAGATTCCCTTGGTTGCACCGGCTAGGCTCGTTCTTGTAGACCACGAGTTGCCTCTTACTCAGGGGGGGGGAGAATGACGAGGGTATGTAACACTGTTGGTAGACTCAAATAACAGAGAAAGTTCACTTAATTCACTGTAGACATCCTTTATTGGTGAATGGTTGTTCGTTTGAGGCACGAACACTACGAGCGACTCTCGACTTAACCGATCGCGAACTTGATGAAACAGTTTTCTTTACGTGCTACTTCCACTTTTACAGAGTTGTTATAACTTTGCAATAATCACTGTGGTCTGGAGTTTCTCGGTCCATGTAACATTCACGATGATGATTGTCCGTCAGAGTAATTTATAAATATACGGCGCGCGATTTCCTACATGATGTGTCCAGAACCTGTGATTCTCTTCTGAACCTGATGTCTTGTCCGCACATCACTTAAATATACAAAGAGGTCCGAGGATTGGCTGAAATAGGGGCGTATAGTGCCGTTATCACGTGACTATCGGGGATTTTTCTTTATTTTACACCCACGTGTCCTTGTTCTACAATGCAAAGTTGCCTTTCTCCAGTTTCAAAGGGAAAGTACCTAACTTCCTCTTAAGGGTTGTTACTTATGTCCCTAATGCATTAAAATTTGTGTTATTTTCAACAAAGCCCGCAGCCTTGACGAATACAAAAGGGATTTTCTACCCTGCACGGTACTGCGTTCCACTGAGCATATATTTCTTATGTTAAATATTACAAACTAACATACTGTCGCAGAATAACGTATAAGCGAGTTTCAAATGTATTTTAGAAAATCAATTTTACCACTTCGGTGTTACCTTAATGATGATAATATTAATGAAGTATTTGACAGCCCACCTTGCAGAAGTTGCTGTGCACATTTGGAATTCCACGAGTTGCAACAACAAAGGGTTGTGATTTGCCACTTTGTGAAAGCACCCACAGTCGCGTAACGAACTCTTTATGTTGCCATAGCAACGGCTCTTTGTGGGGATTAGGCAGTCAACGTGGTGCAAATTGCTTGTCGCTGGAGGTCACTGATCAAACAAATGAAACGCGGTGCATATTATAAATGATTTGGACGGTTGCTATGGTGATGAGAAGCAGCTTCATTACAAGAAAACAATGGCTGTGATAACGTATACCCACCTTCTTCTACCAGATAAATAAAAAAAACGCTATCTTACTTTCAGAAATCTCTTCTTCCCTGGCAACTTTATCTTCCTTTTCTTTGTTCTTCTTCTTCTTCACGGTTGGCACTTTAATTTATCTTCATGTGACAGACGAGATGTACAAAACAAGCCGGCGGCAGAATAAAGTGTTGCGCGTAGCCAACTTTGGTATTTCGCGACAAAAATAACGTCTCAACTTTTACAACTAATTTAATTTTAAATAATACATCTGTTGTGTTCCATTCACATGACTTTCTCTACATCTCTGCAACAAATTATTGTTAGAAAGGTTATGCCTCTATTTACTTCATGCTAATCAAGAAAAAAAAAATAGCAGAAATATTTTTATTACTTGCTTCCTTAAAAGTAGAAGTGAAATAAGGAAGTAACATTGGTTAAAATGGTAGTCAAAAACTGGTTGCTATGTGACTGAAGTACCTTTGTTTGTATGGACACGAGTTGACAAATTCCCGTATGAGAAAAGTATGTTTTTTAAAGCTGAAACCAAAAACAAGGAATATCTCTAAAACAATCAACTCGACGAAAAAATGTATAAAACATAAATTATGTGTTTTAATGTTCTCTACATTTTTTGTGGACTATATTTTTTCCATCTCTTAGAGTTTAGCAGTCATTCAGCAAAATTCATCCAGAATAAAGTAAACTTCAAAGGCTATTTACAGAAAATTCATGATATACATTTTATTTTATACAATATTTTAATCAAAACCATTATAATTATTTTTGAGAATATAAATTTTTTTAAAACTTTTCCATGTAAAGATTAGTTGAGGGTGGGTAGATATTCTTGAAAATCTTCGTGTTATATCATTAGAAGATACCAAACTTATTAAGTTCTGTATTTCATCGACTTTTCAATAATTTTGAGTTTTCGTCTTCACAGACACACGTGGACCTTTTTCTAATAAGGCATTATTTGGCTACAGGGAACCCTAAAACGTCTATTTCCGGTGAAATCTCGTTGTTGATATTTTATGTGGAATGCAATAATTGTAAATGTCAACTAAGCATAATATATGAATGTATTCTAACATTACTGAACACCGTTCTTAAAAGCACCACCCAAATTTGAGGCAGCACTCTCCTAAAATCGTCGAGATTTGTAGGCATTCTCGAAAGACCGGCCTTAAATCATGTCATTCGCGGAGAAATACTGGTGGTGAACGGCAAATTGCCCCTAAGGGGGCTTTTGGCACCACCACCCCTCCCCAAATGGGCAGTGTAACCCAATAAAGGCCCCATTCCTACTCGTTCATTTGTCCGATCTAACGTGAAAAGAGTAGTCATTTGTTACCTCTGTTTGATTTTCCGATAGATGTCACTATGAGTGAATAAATTCAAAGCCTTAACAAATATATAACCTTTGTTTTGTAAACACGACATGATGCATGTATCTATGTGTTCCATTCACATGACTTTCGCCATCTATTCTGCAAGCTATTCTAACAAAAATATATTTTTACTTTCTCTACACATGCTATGTATATAGTGCATAGAGAAGATATTGTAATGCATCCAAAACTTTGATACACAGATTTCACCGGAAATACGTTTTAAGACTTCCTGAGTCAAAAAAAAGCATTTTTAGAGAAATGTCCGTGTGTGTGTCTGTCTGTGTGTGTTTCTATGGGCAGCATGGCTAAAAAACGAAAAGTCCATTAAGAACCAAACCGGCATTCAGGTTTTTTATCTTCCATGGATACGACACGACGATTTTCAATAAAATCCCCCCACCCCCAAAAACCCTTTACATGGAACGTTCTTTGAAAATGTTTATTTTTTCAAAAATGACTAATGAGCTTGATTAAAATATCGTATATTAAAAATGTTTACTTGACAAATAAAATGTATATCTTGAATTTTCTGGGAATAGTGCGTATAGAGAAAGTAAAAATGAAGGGTTGGTTAAATACCAAACTTGAAATTCAAATTTAATATATTTAAAGGATGCGACACGAAGATTTTGAAGAAAATCCCCCAACGTAAACTATCCCGTACTTGGAAAAAAATTCGAAAATTTTGATTTTCTCAAAAATGTATGTAACGATTTTGATTAAAAATACCGTATATTAAAACTATTTACATGCCAGTAAAATTTATATCTTGAATGTTCTGAAAAAACCTCTAAAGATGTCTTTATTCTGAGACAAAAACTTACTGCACGAAAATGTGGTTCTTGTTAACAGACACAATTCACGTGAAATACATTTTCACTTTCTCTAGCCTGTATGTACAATGTACATCGTGGATAGATAACCACCCAAAACTTCGATACTGAGGTTTCATCGGAACTGTATGTTTTGGCGTCCCCTAAGTTCGAAAAAAGCATTTTTAGAAAAAAGGTCCGTGTGTGAGTTTGTCGTGTGTGTGTATAGTTAAGATACAAAAAGTACATTAAATATCAAACTTGGTATTTACGTTTAGTATCTTCCAAGGATGCGATACTAAGATTTTCAAGAACCTCCGCTCCCCACTACAGACTACCTTTACATGGAACAATTTTTAAAACTTTTGATTTTCTAAAAGGTATTACTCCGATTTTAGTTAAAATAGTATATATTAAAGATGTTTACATCCCAAATAAAAAGTATATCATTAATTTTCTGTAAATAGCTTCTGAAGGTCTGTTTTATCTGGTTGAATTTTACAGAATTTTCCACAAAGCTACACCATAAGAGATAGATCAAAACTTACCATACAAAAAACGTAAAGCACATTAAAACACCCAATTTATGTTATATATATATTTTCGTGGACTTGATCGTTTTTGAGATACTCCTTGTTTTTGGTTTCAGCTTTAAAAAAAATACTTTTCTCATACGGGAATTTGTCAACTCGTGTCCATACAAGCAAAGGAACTTCAGTGACATAGCAACCAGCTTTTGACTATCACTTTAACCTATGGTACTCCCATATTCCGCTTCTACTTACAAGGAAGCAAGTAATAAGACTATTTCTGTTATTTTTTATCTGGATTATGAAGAAAAGCTTTTTAACAGTAATTTGTTGTAGAGATGTAGAGAAAGTCATGTGAATGGAGCACATGAAACTGTAAACCCTTAGAGAACAGTAAGGAAGATTGCTGTGCAGGCGTTCGATGGGATATGTCAAGAGTCGTGACGTAATAAAGCTCTTTTACTTCATTATCGTATTGCTCTGCGATTTTATTGGCGATCAGGTTGCCCCATTAGATTGCTTGTTTTCTTTCGTTCCCTTCATTCGTCGTTTGTTATATCACATTGCATTATTACTGTTCAGTCTTTGTTCTTCAAAGTTTACGGCTACCTCCGTGGTGTAGTGGATAACGTAGCTGTATGGTAGGAGACTTGTGGCCTGTTTATTGAAATGTCAAAGTAACGGCTATAAGTTTCTGAAGTGCCAGTACGCCACTGGCTTAATTTTCAACCATTCGAGAGCATAACACGAAAAAAGGACATATTACAGCGTACCTCTCTAGCGTAGTGGTTATCATACTGGCTTTCAAGTGAAAGATGGTTTCCGAGTTCGGGTCTCGTCTGGAATGAAAAAATCTGATGTGTTACACTCACATGACTTTCTCTAACTGCTCTATAAACCTCCTACAAAAGATTATTCTTCTTTTTACACAATGCTAATCAAGATAAACATTAGCAGAATGTTATTACTTAGTTCCTTATAAGTAGACGGGAATAAGGGAATGCACTATGCTAAAGTGATTGTCAAATGTTTTAAAAGCTATCGTTATGCGATTGTCATTGCAAATCACTTCTTTGCTTGGCCAGGAGTAGAACAAAAGAAAAGCGGACACTTCCTGTCTGAGAAAAGTTTAAGTACTTCACAATTGAAACCTATAACAAGGAATATCTCAGAAACGGTTACCTCCACAACAAAAACGTAGAGGGCATAAATTGTGTGTTTTGACGTGATGCAGCTTTTTTCTATCTCTTAAGGTTTAGCAGTTAAGCAAAATTCATCCAGAATAAAGAGGTCTTAAGAGGCTATTCCCGAAAAATTCGAGATATACATTTTATTTCGGACATAAATAGCTTTAATATATAGATTTTAATCAAAATCGTTAGAGCCATTTTTAAGAAAATCAAAATTTTCGAAATTTGTTCCATGTAAAGGGTAGTTTTTAGTGGGGGGATTATTTTGAAAATCTTCGCGTCCCATCCTTGGAAGATAGTAAACCTAAATACCAAATTTGGCATTTAACGGTCTTTTCGTTTTGGGGCTATGCTGCCCATAGACACACACACGGACATTTTTTTAAAAAATGCTTTATTCGGACTCAGGGGACCCAAAACATATATTTCCAGTGAAATCTCGGTATCGAATTTTTGGGTGCATTACAATACCTTCTCTATACACATTGCACATATGGGGCTAGAGAAGGTAAACATGTGATGATAATAAAAAACGTATACACTATGACAGAGATCGAACTGATGACCTTCGGGACAGCAGCTTCACGCGTTACGCATCACCAGATCAATTGAAAAAACGCCTTCAGAGTAGGCTACATAACTCAAGAATGTAGTTAATGAATGCTCAGTGTCGCACTGTCAAGTAATTAGTTCGAGATTTTTGCGACATTAAATCTTGAGAACGCCAGTAACGACCTGCTAAAAATCGATATTTCTATACTCGGGGGGGCAGCAGTTTTAAAGGCATTCTAAGGCATTGCTTTACTTTAACACCGACTTATCAGCACCTGATACCCACACGTTTAACGTTATGTTTATCCGGGGACCTTGCATCGCCGATCTTATATCAGTCACGTGTACAATCTCGCAAATTATTTCGGTGTAATTCATTAACACCTGTAGATACTTAGTGTTGTGTGTTTGTATACGATACCCTCGCCGCTAAATTCTTGCACTTGACAGTTAGGAGTAAAGTTGGTACATCCACAGAAAACAGATGAAAAGCTTTACCGGTTTGACTTTCTGAACCAATCACAAAAAAGCATCCGGTCGGTCAAACAACGGAAACTCTTCTCACGCTCCCGACAGTTGGCAGCCCGAGGAGTGTTAGGTGTGTGCCTCTTCTTTGAGAGAACTTAACCGCGTTCTGACGGGAATGTGGGGTTTGCAGGATGGCAGGTGAGAGTTGGGGTTGTGGAGTGACAGGAGGCGGCAAGTATTGTTCCTCAACGGTTGCCAGTCATGTTGCAACGACCCTTGTGCACCGCCGGTGTGATAGTTTTTTAAAAAAATGTTTATTTTGGGGGTTTTAATTTTGATATTCAAGCAACTCTTGAAATATTGTAAGGAGCTTAGACGGACGCAGCAGTTGTTGGAGGTGCTCCTTCCTTACCGGGGATGCCCGCAAGCCATGCGGGGAAGCCGGTATCACCTGAAGCAGCGGTTTGTGGGATTATAATCCCCAAGAGACCTATTGAGGGCGCTCCGATGGAATAGTAACCCTTCGTTGAATTTTGTTGCCCGACGCCTAATCTCGTTCTACAAGTATGTGCAGGAGTCTCGTAGGAAATCCACGAGGCACAGAATAGATGCCCCTGGAGCCTGCCGCCATGCCCCAGATCTCGCAAACGTAGATTACCAAGAGGACTATGAGAGCCATAAAAAGGCGCAACATAAAGGGGAACCAGCATCGGGTACCAGGAGACCGTAGCCCCATAGTCCTGACACCTCAGTTCCCTGATGTGGGAAACGCATCTAGATGCTGCACCGTTGCAACATCTGGCTATTTCCAACCACGTGCTCAGTTTGTAAACTCCTAACACGTGCGTTGAGCTGTTCTGTGCCAGCTACGTATTATTTGTTGATAGTGTTTTGTTTGTACGTGAGGGAACATGACAAGACTTTCACAATTATAGAAGTGTATAGACTTTTGCTGGAAGATGTGGCGAGAGTGTACGCGGCTTCATGGATGAAGAAAGTGAATCATATTCACAAAATAATACGAGCAACACAGGAATTTGACGGAATCATCAGATAATGTGAACCACTAATGATATGTCTTGGTGAGGACGACGATGATGATGATGATAATGACAATGACGTTAATGGTTCCGAGAATAATGACGACGGAGACTTGGATGGGATTAAGCCATTAACATTCTAAACTGGTGAAAGCCACTTTGTTACACCTTTCTCTCATTGTAACAAGCTATTTTGAATTTTTGTTCAATATTGTCCTAAATAAGTATGTATGCCACATGTATCACTGTTATTATTGGTTAACATCAACTAGTTTCATTATTCATCAACATTCATTTACTATGTACATTGTTTATATTCGTCCAGAGATATTTGTAATCAGCTGTTGTTGTTTACTAGTTACTCTGGCAACACCGCAAAGGCAGCATAGCCAACCTTACGCGAAGCTACCCGAACTATCAAGTGCAAGGATTAAGCGGCGATGGTATAAGCCATGCGGTCCGCCTGAAGGCCAATAAAGGCAAAAGAATCTGATGTCTTCCAATGACATGACTTTCTGTTCTGCAAACAAGCTATTCTTACAAAAGATTGTTATTTTATAAACATTAACAGAATTGGCCTTATTACTTGCTTCTTTGTAAGTTCAGTATGCTTGTTACAAAACTTGGCCGCCAGGAGTACAGCCCGTGTGACCTTCACGTATTTCCCTGCGCGCGAGTCGTACATCCGTTCTGTTGTAACAGGTGCCTCAGTCTTACTGCTGTTCTATTTAGAGGTGGGAAAATTTGTTCTTATTGCGAGACAGTTTAATCCGTTTCTGTTGCAACCACGAAACAGTTTCGTGCAACAGAAATTCCCTAAACTGTTGCAGACCTGTTGTCTGCCACACATATCGATACTGTCTTCTATGTAATGTCGTTTTTTAAGAAAAACAATTATTTGAAATATGTTCTGACAAGCAATTAACTAATCTTCAAATTGCAGACCATTAGATTCTATGATCTTGAGCCATCTTTCAGCGAGGTTTATTATCCCACGATGGTACCAGTCTCTGGTTTTTGATGCGAAGAATTCGGTGAGACCCACTTGCACTGCTTCAATGTTGTCAAAATTTCTTCCACGTAGAAAATAGGCCATGGATAAAAAAAAAAAAAGAAGATAATCTAATGGTGCGAGATCAGGGCTGTATAATGGGTGAGGTAACAGTTCAATTCCTCCCAAGTCCTGAATTCTTTCCATGCTTGATCGTGCAGTATGGGGTCTTGCATTGTCCTGTTGCAATAAAACTCTATTTCTGTTAACTAATGCTGGGTATCTCCGTCTCAAAACTTCATGAACTCGTTCCTGTTGTTGAGAATAAAGATCCGCATCAATCGCTCGCCCGTTTGGAACAAACTCCCGGAGAATCTCACCTTCAAAATTCCACCAAACACACAAGATTACTTTGGGACCGAACCGAATTTTTAAGGATGACTTTGGCAGGTTGGCGGGGATCAAGCCACTGTTTCGAGGCATCAGGATTTCGGTAATATATACATTTTTCATCATAAGTGACAATTCTCCTGACAAATTTATCATCCATGGGATTACGGATAAGCTGACGACAGATATCCACTCCACGTTGAGCCTGTTGAGGTGTCAGTTCATGAGCTACAGCTCCTGTAGGATTTTACAAGTCTCTCAATGTGGCGATGTATGGTATCTTTTGATGCACCAAGTTCTTCTGAAAGCCTAAGGGTACTTTCTTGCGGATTCTCTCACAAAACTTGGCGTGTATCCTCAACACTTTAGGTCTTCCAGAACGTGGTAAATCTTTAGTGTTTTCGTCTCCATTGTTGAAACCATTGTTGTCCACACGCTCACTAACGACACCTTCACATATTCTTCGAGCGGCTTTATAATCTTGATTCCAGTAGTGCTTTAGTAGGACTCAAACTTTCTTATCTCCATTTTGTGGTTGTTTATTAACAACTGAAGACTGATACATCCTCGCAAGGTACGCAACGCTAGCCATGGCATCCTGTAAATAGCATTGCCAAACCAAAGAAACCCAATACATTTTCAAAACAACAGAATCAAAAAACGGACATTATTTATGGGACAAGCTAATACTGTAGAGGTAAACACGGTCCATTGATAAAATCACAATGCATCAAATGCAACCACTCACTCAAGAGGAAAGTATTAAATTACAGAAGCAAAGCATTGTTGCGCGTTAACGAGAGGGAATGAAGTTGATCAGTACATTCAAATTTCGCGGATAATATCAAACCACGCACTACAAGATACAAAGGCGCACCTTGCGGTGAGCAATGACAAAATATTTGCGTCACTGGAGCACAACAATCGCACACAGTAATTGTGCAATCAACTACTCAGGCATTGTTATTGTTGTGGGTAAGCGTACATGAAAGAACAATACAATGCACGCAATTTCCAGAAGTGTTTTATGAAACAGTTTCAAATAGTTGTGTTATTTTGTCCCATCAGCAGGTCTACTACAGTTTACACCTGAATAACATTAGGAATGTTGAAGTGTTTTCAGAATGCAGTACCACAAAGAGTGTACGATACATATGTGCTTACGTCATCTTGTACGGAACTTGTAACGTGCGGCGGTAGCTGGTTGCGGGTTCGTATCCCAGGCGCAGGTTATGGCTATTGTGGGTGGTCTAGCTCAGGGTTTTTACCAGCATGGGTGTGGTGAGCCACAAGTGCTTTATTAATTTAGTTCGGCCTTTTTCCGCCGTAGAACACGCGCGCATACTTCCTAATTTTCTCCTGTGACGTCACACTTTACTCGCCCGCAATTATTATTATTTATTGGTTTGATGCAATGCTATGTTCCTCTATGGTCGGTCTTAAAATTAATTATTTCCGTTCAAATATTACAATTTCCCCAAGTGCCTGGCCAGCGGAGATCATTGTTTGCTGACCCGTTAGTTCCCTCGGGCAGTAATTCTCATTTTCCCAAAAATGGCTTTAAACATTTTCATTAAAATCTATTATATTTAAGATGTTTACCTGACAAATAAAATGTATATCTTGAATTTTCTGGGAATAGCCTCTAAAGACTACTTTATTCTGGATGAATTTTACGAAATTTTGTATAACTGCTAAACTGTAACAATAGACAAAAAGTTGCTACATAAAAATGTAGATCATGTAGATTGTTTTTCGAGATATTCCTTGTTATTGGTTCCAGCTTTAAAAAACTGATACCTTTCTCATACAGGAACTTGTCAACTTCTGTCCATACAAGCAAAGGAACTTCAGTCACATAGCAACCAGCTTTTGACTATCACTTTAACCTATGGTACTCCCTTATTTCGCTTCTACTTACAAGGAAGCAAGTAATAAGACTATTTCTGCTAATTTTTTCTCGATTAGTATAAAGTAAAAAGAAGCATAAGGCTTTTAACAATAATTTTTTGCAGAGATGCAATGAAAGTCATGTGAATGGAACACATCAGATTTTTTCCTATCCCTCTGTCCCTCTCTGCTACTTATTCTCTTCCTCGCTCTGTCTGTCTCTTTGTCACCGAAAATCTATATTGGATGATTATTATTACTATTATTATTATACAAGTGTTAAAAGTAGGCATTTATTTTGCGAAATGAAGGCTTATGGCAGATTTCGTAATCCTACCAACAAAGTAAAACTAATTTTAACATCTGTGGTGAATGAGAGCTGCTCCAGAAGTACTTGATCCATCAAAGAAATCACAACAATTTTGGGGGAAAACATCTTTATTTCTCTACATAGTCTCCTTTCAGCTCGATACACTTTTCACAGCGATGTTCAATAGCTTCGATACCCTGTTTATAGTGAGAACTATCGAGGTCTGCAAAACAGCCATCAACTGCAGACTCCACCTCTTCATTGTTGGCAAATCTTCTACCACCAAGTCATTTCTTCAAGTTTGGAAACAGAAAATAATCAGAGGGGGTTGAATCTTGTAAATAGCGTGCATGAGGAAGCAATTCGAAGTTTAACTAATCGATTTTGGCCATAGACGTGTGAACTTGTGCATTGTTTTGATGAAACAAAACTTTCCTTTTCGCTAAATGCGGCCGTTTTTGCTCGATTACATCACTCAAACGCTGTAACAAGTTCGCATAATATTCGCCAATGATTACTTTTCCTTTTTTCAGATAATCAATGAAAATTATCCCGCGTGCGTTCCAGAAAACTGACGGCATATCCTTCCCTGTAGATAGAACTGTCTTCCCCTGCTTTGGAGCCGATTCTCCCCTTCCAATCCACTGTTTTGATTGTTCCTTCATCTCAGGTGTGAAGTGATGACCCAGGTTTCATCCATTGTATTTAAACGACACCAAAACTCAGTTTTGTTTCAGCGAAACACTCGACTGAAACATCCTCACGACGCTGTTTTTGTTCTATTGTGAGCAAACGCGGCATCCACCTTCCACACAACTTTCTGATATCCAAATTTTCAGTCAGTATGCGACGTACAGAACGTTTTGAAATGCCTGCAATGTCTGCTAGCTCGCGCGCTTTCAGTCGACGGTCACCCAATGCCATTTTGTGGATTTTCTTTACAATTTCTGGACTAGTAACCTCATTTGGCCGACAACTGCGATGTTCGTCTTGGCAGCTCTTAAACTCTGCCACTCAATATTTCACTGTTGTAAACGAAGGAGCAGACTCCCCCAAAGTAGAATCTAGCTCAGCTTTAATATTAGTTGGACTAAGACCTTTCAAATGAAAGTATTGTATCACATAACAATGACGAGTTTTAACATCCATGTTTACAAATTCGCTAAAAGCATCCATTAATGATGGCTGCCAAATAAATGCTAAACAATGAAAAATTGTCAAACTTCAAACTTGGTAGTCGCCCTCCGTGGTGTAATGCTGACTTCAAGAGCCGCGCCGCGGCCCAGTGATTAGATCACTCGCCTCTCACCTAGACGGCCCGGGTTCGATCCCAAGCGACAGCATGTGAGATTTGTGGTGGACAAAACTGCGCTGGGGCGGGTTTTCTCCGGTTTCCCCCGCCATCGCATTCCACCGGTGCTCCATCTTTATTCATGTATCACCATAAGTAGTCAAAGCGGGCGCTAAACACTACCAAAAAAAAAATGCTGACCTCATACACCCAAGGTCGCGGGTTCAAGCCCGGTGGAGGACGATGGATTTCTTCGGGCGTAAAAATCCTTAGCATGGCTTCCTTCGGAAGGGAAGTAAAGCCGTTGATCCCGTGTTGTAGATTTACGGCCTAAGAGCAAAACTAAGCGGTCTTGCACGCCCAATTTACAATGGGACGCTGAGAACCACAGCAGTTAAAGAGCGTCCATAAATAACACGCCATTTACATTTTTTCAAACTTGGCTGGTACTTTTTACCATTGTTGTTTGAAACGAAACTTCTTGGATAGCCCTGGTATACTGTTTTTACATTCTCTAGCACGTATGTATAATGTACATAGATGTATTGGACTAAAGGTACATAAAACATGTATTTCTGGTGAAATCTCGACATCGCAATTTTGGGTGGAATACAGCAATAATATTTTGTTGAAGAATGGTTAAATCATGATTAGAATGTAGGGCATAGAGGTTTAACATTGTATCAGTTCTGCTGTACCTTAATATCCTGGCCGATACCTAAGGAAATTCGGCGTTGTTCTGTTGTCAGGGGGTGACGTAGTGGTTGCCATGGATACTACACAAAGCCTTGGGTATAATCTGCATTACTTTATTTACTACCCAGGCAAGAGAATGTATCTCTTGTTTATGGCCACAAAGAATATTCTTGTATGTGACGCAATGGGGATTCATAAAGATGCCATTCCGCATGGTTGAGAAGATCTCGAGGAAGTGAAGACTTTGAACGCCGTTAATTAGGTGGAAAAACAAACTAATGATATTACACTACGAAGAGAAATATAATAACGAGAAGCGTTAATCCGAAGTGTTACTTTCACATCACTTTCCCTCCTCACTATCGTTTATTTCGGGTATACAAATTATTCTTAAAAATCTGACGTGTTCCATTCATTTGATTTTCTGTACATCTCTGAATCAAATTGGTGTTAAGAAGATTATTCTTCTGTCTACTTCAACTAATCGAGATAAATATTGGCAAAAATGGTCTTATTACCTACTTCTTTATGAGTAGAAGGAAAATAAGAGAATACACTAGGTTAAAACGATAGTCAAAAGCTGGTTGTCACGTGGTTAAAATCCGTTTCTATGCAGGGCCAGGAGTTTACAACTTTCCGTTTGAGAAAGGGTTTAAGTATTTTAACTAACAAAATATTAAACTAACCCATAAATGTCTTGCAAATAATCAACTCAAAAAATTGATATATTTCATTCACATAATTTTCTATTCATTTTTTGGTGGTGTTTAACGCCCGCTTTAACTACTTATGGCACCGCAGGCGGTGACACTGATGAACGTGAATGAAGATACAGCACCGGTGGAATGCGATGGCTGGGGAAACGGGAGAACCCGGAGAAAACCCGCATCAGCACCGCTTTGTCCACAATAAATGTCACATGCGGTCAATCTGTAACAAATTATTGTTAAAAAGCTTATTCTTCTATTTACTTCATATTAATCTACATAAACATAGCAAAAATGGTCTTATTACTTGCTTCATTGTAAGTAGAAGGGAAATAAGGGAATATACTATACTAAAGAGACAGTCAAATGTTTTGAATTTCGTTTCTTGTACATTGTCAGCAGTTGATAAGTTCCCGTATGATAAAAGTTTTGTTATTTTAAACCAATAATTACAAATGTGAATAGGTAGAGTCAGTCTGAAAAATGCAATGCCATAGCCGGGATTTGAACCACGGATGTCTCTATCTCCATCCGGTTGCTCTACCACTGACCTACGATGGCATTGAATTTCTCAACTGACTCGCGTGTTTCCCGGTAACAAAGTGTTCTAAATTTTTTCGATGTAAAAGCTGGATGAAGGTGGGGTATTTTCTTGAAAATCTTCATGTCGTGTCCTTGGAAGGCACCAAACTGAAATACCAAGTTTGGTATTTAATGGTCTTTTCGTTTTTGAGCTATGCATTCCATAGACAGACACACACAGGCCTTTTTCCAAAAATGTTTTTTTTTTTTTTTGATTCAGGGAACCCAAAACATTTTTTGGGTTCAGTGCAATGCCTTCTCTATACTCTATGTACATAGTACGTGTAGAGAAAGTAAAAAAGAAAGACTTTCAGCTGATAATACGATAGTGTAAACAGCTGTATTTTCGTTAAGGTTTTCTAAAACAAAGATATAAGTGTATTTTATTTCCAAGAGTTGGAGCTCTGAAGAATGAAACAAAACAAAAGAAGCGGATGGGAGCTATTATCAACACAGTAGAGAATCTTTTAAAGTAAATTAACACCGTGGTGTAATTTTTAAGCATGTAAAATTCAAAAGGGCCTCCTCCATCATTGCTACACTTGGTTCCGGGTGAATCTTCATTTTACTAATTTTCATATTACACCTACCTTCAAGGAAAAGACTTTATCAGAGCCCCAAAAGTTTTTAAGTCCTGCTCCATAACACGGAAAATTAACTTGTACAGCAAACGGGTCCCTCGCCTGCCCTCTTTTGTACGTGCCGGGAAACACCTAACTTTTATAGCACCATTAGGTTGTGTGTGCGTTCGGATTTTATATCTCAGGCTGCGTGTTTCTGGGCGCAGCTCAAAGAAATTAGCTTCCTCAAAACTGCCTCAGATTTACCTTAATGTTAGATTTGTTTATTTCATACGACTGTCCTCATTAACCAGTTTAAACATGCTACTTTCTCTATACGTACTATGTACGTTTAGAGAAGGTATTGTGCAGAGCAACTTATGTAGAACCGACACATTTCTTTCTGTAATTATTCGGTTGGAAATTCATTCAATGACCCAATTTTAGCACCAAATTAAGCAGAATGTTCAGGGGTTTCGATTCCTTGTCACTACATGCGCAGATGTTTGTTTTCTTCCTAATTACATTGTTGGCAGCTATTTCTACATTTTGTTCTTGTAGTCAACGTGAAAATGCAGTATGATGAAGAGCTGATTCAAGGATGTTTCCAGCAAGATGGTGCTACATGTCATACACCAAATGAATCCACGAACCTAATTGCAAGTTTCTTTGACGACCGGATAATTTCCAGCAACATGTGGCCACCGAGATCTCCGGATTTGACATCGCCGGACTTCTTTCTATGGGGTTACTTAAAAGACAGGGTTCACGCCACACCTCCACAGACATTGGACGATCTGAAGCACATCACAAAGGAGATTCAAGCTATTGGCAACAGAGTCCTCCAACGAGTGGCCAGTACGACGTGTTGAGTTGTGTATTATGCAGGATGGAGGACATTTTCAACATTTGCTATAGAGGTAAATAATCTCCCAAAATTCCTCTACAATTTAGGTATAATAAGTTGTCGCTAGCATAACACGTTTTGAAGCAATTAATAAAAGAAATATGTCAGCTATATATAAATCACCCCCGTCCGGTTAATGCGGTCCTCATGACCTGGAGCGGCTACTTCCCCATCAAGTAACTCCTCAATTGGCTCCCCAGGGGCCTTACGAGGCTGACTGCTCCCCGGGCCAGGTCTCCCAATGGGGGAAAGATCCCCACGCCGCTACTGGGGATCGAACCCACGTCCCCTGTTTGGTAAGCAGCTGCGCTACTACTCAGGTGTAGGTATTCGATAGTAATTTTAAGCATTCTTAACCCCGTGCAGATACGGCAACTTCTTCAACACTCCTGCATAGCAGCGAATACTATAAAGTCAGGCGGTAAGTATTCCATAATACTTTTAAACATCGTAGCCCCGTGCAGATGCGGCAACTTCTTCAACACTCCTGCATAGCAGTAAATACTATAGTCAGGCGGTAAGTATTCGATAATACTTTTAAACATCGTAGCCCCGTGCAGATGCGGCAACTTCTTTACCACTCCTGCATAGCAATGAATACTATAAAGTCAGGCGGGAGGTTTTCGTTAATAATTTTAAGCATCGTAACCCCGTGCTAATGCGGCAACTTCTTCAGCTTTGGAGTGAGTGTCATAGGCAAAGCTATACATTCAATTTAAGTACAACTTGTGTACAGGCGGCAACATTCCTGTATTGCATTGAGAATTGTAAGCAAAGTACAACCCATAAAATGAGGAACCTGGACATTCTGAATTGCAGTGAATAATAATGTCCAACATAAGTTTTCGTCAGGTAGCGTGCATGACCCCTGCTTATACGGTAAATTCTATAACATCTGTGTATCGCATTGAATAAGCCAGCAGGGTTAAGTACCGGTTTGGAAAAAGAGCCGTAAAATATTAGTTGTCACACCAATATTTATTTGTACCTGAAAGAGCATTTCTTAACCTATTTTTACTTTCTCTACGCGCAATATGTATACAGAAGATACTGCCTTGCATCAAAATGTTCGATACTGAGAGATTTCACATGTTTTAGGGTACATGTATAAAAAACATTTTTAGTCCCTTAAGTTTAATATCTTTCAAGGATACGACACAAAGATTTTTAGGAAAGTTCCCCCACCCCCAACTACCTTTTTTTATATGCAAATATTTTTAGAAATGTTTATTTTCTCAAAAATTGCAAACGATCTTGAATAAAATGCATTTACATTACAAATAAACTGCATGTCTTGAATTTCTAGGAATGGTCTTAAGATTTTGCATAACTAGTAAACCGTAAGAGATTGTGACAAAAACGTACTACACAAACATGTGGATATCATCAAAATATACGCTTTTTATGTGGAGCTGAACATTTCTGAGATGTTCCTTGTTATTGCTTTCAGTTCTAAAGTGAAATCCAAGAAATTACGTTTTTTTTTTCGTGCAGTTGATCGTTTTCGAGACATTCCTGTTAGTGGTTTGGACTTTGAACAATTTATATTTTTTTCTCATACAGGAATTTGTCAACTCCTGTCCATACAAACAAAGGAACTTCAGTCGCAAAGCAACCAGCTTTTGACTATCACTTTAACATATGTTACTTCCTTATTTCACTTCTACTTACAAGGAAGCAAGTAATAAGACTATTTCTGTTAATGTTTTCTCGGTTAGCATGAAGTAAAAGAAGTATAAGCTTGTTAACAATAATTTGTTGTAGAGAAAGTCATGTGAATGGATCACATCAGGTTTTTTCCTGACCGGTACTACTATCGTAACACAAGAAGTAGAGAAAGGAGTAATTCGTATATTGGTCGTGAATTTATCTTTTCTTTCCTGGCTACATAGTTTTACCTTCACGTTTCTTAAAGTTGGTAATTCTTTCCTAGAAAGAACGAATCGCAATTACGTATGTATGTACAGGATCCATGGCCTTCTTGATTCAAGTGTTTTGTACTTGAAGCATAAGATAGGAGGCCGTTTCTTTTGGTTTAATGGAGTTAGTTATGGCGTCGGAACCGTAGCATGAAATTAAACATATAAATTCTGCGCCCCTTTATCTCGGATTTGTAAAATATGTGCCACTTTCGATATCGAATTTTCCCTGGCATTCAGAAATATAATGAAGTGTCACTTTAATAGGGCCGTTAGGAAAAAACGGCTTGCAGTGCTGCCAATTTCATTCTTACAGATACAGCAGCGCCTGGATTTAGCTCCACGAAAGAACAAAATTAAATGAGGCAGTAAAAGTATTCAGTCCACCTGGGTAGTGTGGTGGTAGCCTTTCTGTCTCATATTCTAAAGGTCGTGAGTTCGAATCTCACTTAGTGTGAGTTACCCGGATAAGTTTTTTTCGGGGTTTTCCCTTATCCTGAGAAGACGAATGTTGATTAACTTTAAGCTCCGTGGACCCCGAGATCATTTCACAAATTCCATTCATCGTCAGACATGACCAATCAGGTTAAAGTAAAAAAAAAAATGCTTCGTTACGAAAGTGTTTTTGTACCTTCGTAATAAATATTTCCAGAGATTTTCACTTGCTCTTCATGTACTATGTATTGTAATGCACACAAATATTCGAGATTTCACCAGAAATGCGTGTTTTCAGACTGCCTTATTACAAAAAGCATCTGATGTGTTCCATTCACATGACTTTCTCTACATCTCTGCAACAAATTATTGCTAAAAAGCTTATGCCTCTACCTACTTCATGGTAATCCACTAAAATTAGCAGAAATAGTCTTATTACTTGCTTCCTTGTAAGTAGAAGCTAAATAAGGGAGTACCATAGGCTACAGTGATAGTCAAAATCTATGTGACTAAAGGGATTGACAAATTCTTGTGTGAGAAAAGTACACATTTTTTAAAGCTGAAACCAAAAATAAGGAATATCTCAAAAGGGATCAACTCCACGAAAAAAATGTGTATGACATAAATTGTGTGTTTTAATGCGCTTTACATTTTTATGTGGTAAGTTTCTGTCTATCTCTTACGATTTAGCAGTTATTCAAAGTTCCGCAAAATTCATCCAGAATAAAGTAGTCTTCTGAGGATATTCCCAGAAAATTCAAGATATACATTTTATTTGTCAGGTAAATATCTTTAATATATGATATTTTAATCAACATCGTTAGAGCTATTTTTATAAAATCAAAATTTTCGAAAAACGTTCCATGTAAAGGATAGTTGGGAGTGGCGCATTTTCTTGCAAATCCTCGTCTCGCATCCTTGGAAGATACCAAACTTATATATCAAGTTTAGTATACAACGGTCTCTTCGTTTTGGAGCTATTCTGTCCACAGACACAGAAACACACACATACGGTCCTTTTTCCAAAAATGCTTCTTTTTTTTTTGCATTCAGGGGGATTTAAAGCGTGTATTTCCGATGAATCTCTGTATCGAAATTTTGGGTGGAATACAATACCTTCTCTATACACTATGTACATAGTACGTGTAGAGAAAGTAATAAAGACCTTTTAGGAATAAGTATGTGTGTGTGTGGGCAGCATTGCTCAAAAACGAAAAGTTGGCAAAATATCAAATGTTGGTATATAAGTGTAGCACCTTCCAAGGATGTCCCACCTCAACTAACCTGTACTTGGAACATTGTTAAAAATGTTGATATTATCAAAAATGGTTCTAACGATTTTGATTAAATACTGTATCTTTAAGATAGTTTTATGACAAATGAAATGTATATCTTGAATTTTCTGGGAATAGTCTCTGAATACTACTTTTACGGAATTTTGAATGACTGCTAAACCGTAAGAGATGGACAAAAACTTACAACACAAAAATGTAGAGCACTTTAAAACACACCATTAATGTTATATACATTTTTTTCGCGGAGGTGATCGTTTTTTAGATATTCCTTGTTTTTGGTTTCAGCTTTGAAAAACGTAGGTAAACATTTCTCATATAGGAATTTGTCAACTCGTGTCCATACAAACAAAAGGAACTTCAGTCACATAGCAATCAGAATGGAACACATCAGATATTTTTTAATGTAGAGGGAAAAAAAGTAAATTAAACTTAATATCGACGTGATAAGTAGGTAGTGGTTTTAAGGTTCTTAAATTCAAAAAATGTTGAAATATGATTTTATGGAATGTGATTAAACCATTAGCACGTGAACTATCTGTAAACCGATATTGTTTATGACAAGCTTTTAGAACGAACAGGCGAACTCTCCTAAATGTTCGGAAGGGGGAACATCTGTTTCTGTCATACACTTTGCGGATATCCCCGGGGTGTAACAACGCGCGGCAGTCTGAAAATGGAGATTTGTTATCCACCTCTATCTCTCATCGTACGGTGTAATGCATTGCAGATATCCTTTGAGAATGGTGGCACAAAGCACAGCGCAATCTATCTTTACAATTTATCTCATTTTGTCTTTAGAGTCTTCCATGGAAGGTATTTGGGAGGTTCGAGTAAAAACATGACACTAAATACCTTACATGTTCTTACGTCTGTTGTTCAACCTTAGTAAAAATATCTGATGTGTTCCATTCACATGACTTTCTCTACATTTCTGCAAGAAATTGTTGTTAGAAAACTTATGCTTCTATTTACTTCGGGCTAATCGAGAAAAAAATAGCAGAAATAGTCTTATTACTTGCTTCCTTGTAAGTAGAAGCACAGTATGACAGTATCATTGGTTACAGTGAAATCAAAAGCTGGTTACTAGGTAACTGAAGTTCCTTTGTTTTTATGGACAGCAGTTGAGAAATTCCTGTATGAGAAAAGTATAAGTTTTTCATAGCAGAAAATAAAAACAAGGAATGTCTCAAAAACGATCAACTCCTCGAAAAAATGCATATAACATAAATTGTGTTTTTTAACGTGCTCTACATTTTTTGTGTAATAAGTTTTTGTCCAGCTCTTATGGTTTAGCAGTTATTCAAAATTCCGTAAAATTCATCCAGAATAAACTACTCTTCAGAGGCTATTCCCAGAAAATTCAAGATATACATTTTATTTGTCAGGTAAATGTCTTTAATATTTGACATTTTAATCAAAATCGGTAGAACTATTTTTGAAAAAATCGAAATTTTCGAAAAAAGTTCCATGTAAAGGGTAGTTTGGGGTGTGGGAATTTTTCTCAAAACCTTCGTGTCGCATCCCTGGAAGATACTAAACCTAAATACCAAGTTTGGTATTTTACCGACTTTTAGTTTTTGAGTTATCGTGTTCACAGACACACGGACACACACACACACACACACGGACCTTTTTCTGAAAATACTTTTTTTTGGATATAGGGGACCCTAAAACATATTTCCGGTGAAATCTCGGTATCGAATTTTTTGGTGGAGTGCAATACGTTCTCTATACACTATGTACATAGTGCGTATGGAGAAAGTAAAAATATATCAAACACGATCATGTCCTCGAAAAAAATGTATATAATATAAATTGTGTGTTTTAATGTGCTCTACAGTTTTTGTGCGGTAAGTTTCTCTCCACTTCTTACGGTTTAGCAGTTATGTAAAATTCATCCAGAATAAAGTGGTCTTTAGAGGCTATGCCCAGAAAATTCAAGATATACATATTATTTGTCAGGTAAATATATTTTATATACAATATTTTAATAAAAATCGTTAGAGCCATTTTTGGGAAAATCAAAATTTTCGAAAATAGTTCCATGTAAAGGTAGATGGGGTGGGGGGATTTTCATGAAAATCTTAGTGTTTCATCCTTGGAAGACAGCAAACTTAAATACCAAGTTTGGTATTTAACGGTCTTTTCGTTTCTGAGCTATGCTGTTCACAGACACAGACCTACACGCACACCGAAACCTGTTCCTAAAAATGTGTTTTTTTTTATTCAGGGGTACCCAAAACACATTTCCGATGAAATCTCGGTATCGAACTTTTTGGTGGAATGCAATACTTTCTCTATACACTTTGTACAAAGTACGTGTAGAGAAAGTAAAAAAGGTATTCTAAATAAATTGTGTATTTTAACGACATCTACGTATTTTATATATATCTTATATCTCTTACCAGTTATACAAATGTTATACAGAATAATAATGTCATTATTTGCTAATTCAGAATACCTAGACATTTTATTTGTCATGTAAATATCTTTAATATACCTACGACATTTTAATCAAAATCAGTGAAGCCATTTAGAAAGTATGACAATTTTTATTTTGGGGTGGGGCGCAGTGTTTTTTTGTTTTTTTTTTATATAATGTTCGTTTCACATCTTTGGAAAATAGTGAACTTAAATATCAATTTATGTATACTTCCCAGGCATTTTTATAAAATATTTTGGTTTACAATTCAGGGGACCTCAAAACATGTGTTTCCGGTGAAATATCGGTATCGGATTTTTTTATGGAATACAATACTTTCTCTAGCTGCTATGTAAGCATATTGCACTTGCTAGAGAAAGTAAAATAAACAAAACAGCCAGATTAGTTGGTGCTTGGGATTCAAACCCAGGATCTTCCGAATATGGACCCAAACATTACAATTTTACCAATTTTATTTACGATATTATTTATAGAGCTGCATTTTGTTGAGGTTTTGTTCGTCGTCAGTATAATAACGCCTGGAATATGAAGGAGCGCTGCATATTTTACTTCAGATGGAGTTAGGTAGTAAATAAATAAACAGTGTGAAGGTATTAGAAGCATTCATATATCGTCTTTATGGAAGGCAGCAGCAGCAGCAGCAAGTGAGGTGGAAACATCTGCCTATCGGCAGGGCGCAGCAGTTCCCATGGTAACGCAACTTTTCGAGACAGAAGTCACAAATCATGTTGTTTCGCCTTGAAGATGGTCCCTGCAGAACGAACTGCTGCCTCTAGTAATGGATATCCGGACAATATATATCAGGGGAGATATATGGCCACTTTGTGCATATGAGGTGCCTGGCCGACGTAACTCAGGGTACACTGTTCCAGTACACCACTGGATCCTGCGGGTAGTCCTGTACAACAGGTGGTCACGTATTAAATTACATGTGTGAAATTCACAACTCTAGGAACCCATCCAGCAAAAAATCGCTTCTTTTCTTGGCAGGGAGTAGAAAAAAAGAAAAACGGACACTCTCGTCTGAGAAAAGTAGAAGTACCTCACATTGAATACCTCGACAACGGTAAACTCCACGAAAAAAATTTACATGCCGTAAGTTGTGTATTTTAACAAGGCCTACATTTTTTGTATAACAAGTTTTTGTCTATTTCTTACGGTTTACTAGTTATGCCAAATTAAGCAAAATTCATCCAGAATAAACACATCTTTAGAAGCTATTCCCAGAAAATTCAAGATATACATTTTATTTGTCAGGTAAATATCTTTAATATACGATATTTTAATCAAAATAGCTAGAGCCAGTTTTAAGAAAATCAAAATTTTCGAAAAAAGTTCCATGTAAGGGTAGTTTGGGGTGGCGGGATTTTTCTCAAAATCTTCGTGTCGCATCCGTGGAAGATACTGAACTTAAATACCAAGTTTGGTATTTTAGCTACTTTTTGTTTTTGATTTATCGTGTTCACAGACACACGGACACACACACACACAGACCTTTTTCTGGAAAAGCTTTTTTTTTTTAATTCAGGGGATCCTAAAACGTGTATTTCCGGTGAAATCTCGACATCGAATTTTTGGGTGGAATGCAATACTTCTCTATCCCTATGTACATTGTACACGGGGCTAGAGAAAGTAAAAATTGATTTTCTATCTTCTCCATCCTAATCGATATAAACATCTGCAAAAATCTGAGGTGTTACACTCACATGACTTTCTCTAGCTGCTCTGAAAACTTCTTACAAAAGAATATTCTTCTTTCTACACAATGTTAATCGAGATCAATATTAGCAGAATGTTCTTATTACGTAGTTCCTTATAAGTAGAAGGGAACTAAAGGAATACACTGGCCTAAAATGCTACTGTGCTATGTCTTTTGTTTTACTCATACCCTTATAAGGGAATCATAGTTTTAACTATTTCACACAGTCTTAGCATTTAAAAGTTTAACTATTACTTTAGTCTGGTGTATTCCCTTATTTGCAAAATAATAAGAGCGATTCTGCTTGCGTTTATCTCGATTAGCATCATGCAGATAACACAATGATATTTTGTAAGAATAACTTTTTTGTGGAAAAGGTGGAGAAAATCATGTGAATGTAGCTCATCAGACTTTTTAATAAAGAAAAAATCCTCTCAAACTGTTTTGAAACTCGTCACATGATCTCCAGATACGTAAATATTTTAATGCAGAACGATATTCTTTTTACTTTCTCCATACGTACTATGTACACAGTATATAGAGAAGATATTGCACTCCAGCCAAAAATTCGATACCGAGATTTCATCGGAAATATATGTTTTAGGTCCCCTTTATCTAAAAAATAAACACTTTCGGAAAAAGGTCCGTGTGTGTGTGTGTGTGTCTGTGAACACGATAACTCAATAACGAAAAGTCGGTAAAATACCAAACTTGATATTTAAGTTTAGGATCTTCCAAAGATGCGACACGAAGATTTTCGAGAAAATCCCTGCACGGCAAACTACCCTTTAAATGGAACATTTTTCCAAAATTTTGACTGTCTAAAAATGGTTCTAACGATTTTGATTAAAGTCTCTTATATTTGAGATATGTATGTGACAAATAAAATGTATATTTTGAATTTTCTAGGAATATCCTCTAAAGACGTTCATTCTGGATGAATTTTACGGAATTTTGAATAACTGCTAAACCATAAGAGATTGACAAAAACTTAACCCACAAAAAATATATAGAGCATGTTAAAACACAAAATTTACGTTATATACATTTTTTTCGTGGAGTTGATCGTTTTTGGTTTCACCTTTAAAACATTTATACTTTTCTCATACAGGAATTTGTCAACTCCATACAAACAATGGAACTTCAGTCACATAGCAACCAGCTTTTGACTATCACTTTAACCTACGCTACTCCCTTATTTCGCTCCTACTTACAAGGAAATAAGTAATAAAACCATTTCTGCTATTTTTTTCTTGATTAGCATGAAGTAAATAGAAGCATAAGCTTTTTAATAATAATTTGTTGCAGAGATGTAGAGAAAGTCATGTGAATGGAGCACATCAGATTTTTTTTCCTTCTTTTCCTCGCCTTGTTGGTATTTTCTCCACCTTTTAAGGTGCTTTCGTCCGCTCAGAAGGAAGAAAAGCGATTTGATAACATACATTATAACGTTACCATGGAAATAACTGCCATTACGAGACTGTCATTTGTTACAGCGTGGGAGAGCAGGCAGATGACGTCACTCGGTGAGCTTTGCCTCTTTTTTATGACGACAGAAGACCTTGTTTATAGCTCTTCGTGGAACGGTAGAAGCGTCTAATAATTTCACTGATGCTTGCAGTGCATCTCGTGCACAGGTTGCCTCGAATATTCACGCACTGCGTATTATGTCGATCGCTTGGTAGTGCAGGTATTGCATTTCTTAATTCGAAATGTCCTTTTACAAATTTCCTTTAACTTGCTTCGTTGACTAAGATTAGAAAAATCTGATGTGTTCCATTCTCATGACTTTGTCTGCAACAAATTATTCTATTTACTTCATATAATAGAACAAAGTTAGCAGAAATAGTCTTATTACTTGCTTCTTTGTTAGTAGAAACGAAATAAGAGAGTAACATAGGTTAAAGGAGTTGATAAATTCCTGCATGAGAAAAGTATAGGTTTTTCAAAGCTGAAATTTATAACAACGAATATCTAAAAAACCATTAACTCGAAAAAAATGTATATAACATAAATTGTGCGTTTTAAGGTGCTTTACATTTTATGTGGTAAGTTTTTGTCCATCTCTTACAGTTTAGCAGTTATGGCAAATTCCATAAACTTGATCCAGAATAAAGTAATCTTCAGAGGCTATTCCCAGAAAATTCAAGACATACATTTCATTTGTCAGGTAAATATTTTTAATATGCGATATTTTAATCAAAATCGTTATAGCCATTTTTAAGAAAATCAAAATTTTTGAAATTTTTTCCATTTAAAGGTAGCTTGTGGTGGGGGGATTTTTTTGAATATCTTCGTGTCGCATCCTTGGAAGATACCAAACTTAAATACCAAGTTTGGTATTTGACGGTCTTTTCGTTTTTCAGCTATACTGTCCACAGACACACACACACACGGACATTTTTGTGGATTCGGGTGGACCCAAAACATGTATTCCCGGTATCGAATTTTTGGGTACAATGCTGTACCTTCTCTATTCACTATGTACATGGTAGCTGTATAGAAAGTAAAAACTGAATTTGTGTTTAATTTACACGGAACAGGTATTCTGTTGTCACTTGGTGACCATTTAAACAATGGAAATTGCTCTTATTTGTCACCAGGTGGAGCATTTGTTGCTGTTTCTTTAAAAACAAGTTTCTGATATGTCCATTCACATGACCATCTCTGCAACAAATTATTGTTAAAGAGCTTATGCTTTTATTTACTTCATGCTCATCGAGAAAAAATTAGCAGAAGTAGTCTTATTACTTACTTCCTTGTAAGTAGAAGCGAAATAAGGGAGTATCATAGGTTAAAGTGATGGTCAAAAGCTGGTTGCTATGTGACTGAAGTTCCTTTGTTTATAAGGACACGAGTTTACAAATTCCCGTATGAGAAAAGTATAAGTTTTATCAAAGCTGAAACCAATAACAAGGAATAACTAAAAAAACCACCAACTCCACGAAAAACATGTATATAACATAAGTTGTGCGTTTTAACGTACTCTACATTTTCTTTGTTGTAAGTTTCTGTCCATCTCTTACGGTTTAGCAGTTATTCAAAATTGCGTAAAATTCATCCAGAATAAAGTAGTCTTCAGAGGCTATTCCCAGAAAATTCAAGATATACATGTTATGTGCTATGTAAATATGTTTAATATACCATATTTTATTCAAAATCTTTAGAGCCATTTTTGAGAAATTAAAATTTTCGAAAAAAGTTCCAAAGTTCTTGAAAATCAGCGTGTCGCATCCTTGGAAGCTACCCAACCTATACACCAAGTTTGGTTTTTAACGGACTTTGTGTTTTTGAGCTATGCTGCCCACAGACACTCACACAGGACTTTTTTCTAAAAATGTTTTTTTTTGTATTCAGGGGGTCTCAAAACATATATTTCCGGTGAAATCTCGGTAACGAATTTTTGGGTGCAATACAATATCGTCTCTATACACTATGTACATAGTTCGTATGGAGAAAGCAAAGAGCTTATTAACAATAATTTGTTATAGAGATGTAGAATAAGTCATGTGAATGGAACAGAGGACCCCAAAACATGTATTTCCAGCGAAAGTTTTGTAACAAATGGGTTGCAATACCTTCTCTAACTGTGTAGTATGTACGAAATAGGGAAATAAAATTGTGTAATATTACTGCGCTATCTTCCAGAAACATAAATAGCAATTGTTTCGCTATCATTATATTTGCATCCCTAACAGGGAGACAAAAGAAATGCCTAAGGCTTTGTAATGTGACTGTTATGTTTCATAAAGAAACAATTGCTTTCGAAAGTATATCTGTTACCTTTGTGCAGAAAAACATCTGATAAACTGCTCATTAAATTGTCAGGCATAATCCCAGTCGTTTCCATAGCAACTGGAGAAAATATCTTTAGTCATTGCATTTATTGTTCCAGCACTAAGAAATGAGAAAAAAAACTTGATGTCTTCCATTCACATGACTTTCTCAACAAATTATTGATAAAAAGATTATACTTCTATTTACTTCATGCTAATCGAGATAAAATTAGCAGAAATGGTCTTATTACTTGCTTCCTTGTAAGCAGAAGTGAAATAAGGGAGTACCATAGATTAAAGTGATAGTCAAAAGCTGGTTGCTATGTGACTGAGGTTCCTTTGTTTGTATGAACAGGAGTAGACAAATTCCAGTATAAGTTTTTCAAGGCTGAAACCAAAAGCAAGGAATAATTAAAAAACGATCAACTCGACGAAAAAAAAAATATGTAATATAAATTGTGTGTTTTAATATGTTTTACATCTTTTGTGTGGTAAGTTTTTGTCTATCTCTTACGGTTTAGCAGATATGCAAAATTTCGCAAAATTCATCCAGAACAAAGTAACCTTTAGAGGCTATTCCCAGAAAATTCAAGATATACATTTTATTTGTCACGTAAATATTTTTAATATGTGATATTTTAATCAAAATCGTTATTTATTTTCGAGAAAATCAAAACTTTTGAAAAAAGTTCCATGTAAGGGCATTTCTTGAAAATCTTCGTGTCGCATCCTTTCAAGATACCAAACTTAAATACCAAGTTTGGTATTTAACGGTATTTTTCAGCTCCTTTCCATACAGACAAAGGTACTTCAATCATGTAACAACCAGCTTTTAAAATATTTGACTATCGCTTTAGTCTAGTGTATTCCCTTATTCCCTTTCTACTTACATGGAAGCAAGTAGCAAGACCTTTTCTGCTAATTTTTTCTCTATTAGCATTACATAAGATGAAGAATAAGCTTTTTAAGAATAATTTATTGTAGAGATATAGAGAAAGTCATGAGAATGGAAAACATTAGCATTTTTACTTCAAAAGTTTGGAAAAACAACTAATTTGAGTATGTAAAGCCACAAGATGTCAGCACTTGGTTAAAAAAAAACGGTAGTATCTCCGCCTTTTTGTGTATGTTAGGGACCCTCCACGGTGACTCTTCTGTCCGGATGTCGGCCGCCCTCTGAAACTAACTTATCTCATTCTACCTCCAGAAGTCTGAAGTACAATAATCCCACGGCTGCAGTGTGGAATACATGTCAGACATTAGGAAACACTTCATTTGTCATCAGAGAGAAAGGGCAGCATGTCTGGACAGATTTCTTCCAAACGCTGATATGCGTCACGTCAGTATTTTGTTTTTATGACAGCAGGGCCCAGATTTTTCTTGCGCCACAGAGTTATGGTCTAGTTGAGGGAGCCAGGGACATACATTTGTCTCTCGTGGCCCTGATAAAAAGGAAATCCCTATAAATAACAGCAAAGCTGCACAAGAAAATAAAGGCGTTTATAGTCGGCGGAAAGTGTTTTTGACGGAACTTAAATTCGCGTGGTCCTCCCTTTATTCTATTGCTGAGTTATTTTTCTTTGTTTTGATGCCATTTCTTGTTCATATACAAATATGCTTTCCATAAATTTACGAGGTTGGCCAACATTTTTACTTTCCCTATTTCGTGCTTAGTTCATAGATAGAGAAGGTATTGCATTTCACAAATAAATTCTGTACCGAGATTTTACTGAAAGTACAAGTTTTAGCGTGTTTTGAATAAAAAGTATGATGTGCTACGCTCACATGACTTTCTCTAGCTGCTCTACAAACCTCTACAAAGGATTATTCTTCTTTCTACACAATACTAATCGAGATAAACATTAGCAGAATGTTCTTGTTACTTAGTTCCTTATAAGTAGAAGGCAACTAAAGGAATGCACTAAGCTAAAGTGATAGTCAAATGTTTTAAAAGCTGTCATTATGCGATTGTCATTGTTAATAGCTTCTTTGCTTGCCCAGGATTAGAACAAACGATGAACAGACACTTCTGTCTGGGAAAAGTATAAATACTTTACAGTTGAACTAACTACAAGGAATATCTGGAAAGCAGTAAACTCCACGAAAAAAATGTATATGACATAACTTGTGCATTTTAAAGAGATCTTCATGTTTTGTGTAGTAAGTTTTTGTCTATCCCTTACGGTTTGCTAGTTATACAAAATTCATCCAGAGTAAACCAGTCTTCAGAAGCTATTCCCAGAAAATTCAAGATATACATTTTATTTTTGATGGAAATGGATTTAGTATGTGGTATTTTAATAAAACTCGTTAGACCCATTTTTTAGAAATTCAAAATTTTCGAAATTTTTTCATATAATGGGTAGTTTGAGGTGAAGGAATTTTTCTCAAAATCTTCGTGTCGCATCCCTGGAAAATACAAAACTTAAATACCAAGTTTGGTATTTACCAACTTTTCTTTCTGAGTTATCGTGTTCATAAACACACGGATACACTGACACAAGAATGTTTTCTAAAAATGCTTTTTTGGATTCAGGGGGACCCTAAAAAGTCTTTTTGCGGTGAAATCTCGGTATGGATATTTTGGGTGCAATAGAATACCTTCTTTATACACTATGTACATTGTACGTGTAGAGAAAGTAAAAACCGGCAGTTCACTTTGGACACCGTACATGACTTTTTGGATGGAAAAGATTTGCCAGCCAGGAAGACCTCAAAGTGACAGGGACATCTTGGCTCAGATCTTTAGCGGTGGAAGAGTATAACATCTGTACCACGTGACAATAAATACCTTGATAGCAATGACGATTACGTTGAGAAATAGAGTAAGGTAGTGTAACTTTGTAAATAAGATTTTGTGATGACATCTTTTTACTTTCTCTACACGTATATGTACATATTGTATAGAGAAGGTATTGCACTCCACCCAAAAACTCGATACCGAGATTTCACCGAAAATATATATTTTAGGGACTCCTGTATCCAAAATAAGCATTTTTAGAAAAAGGACCATGTGTATCCCTGTGTCTGTGAACACGATACCTCAAAAGCGAAAAATCGGTAAAGTACCAAACTTTGTATTTATGTTTGGTATCTTCCAGGGATGCGACATGAAGATTTTGAGAAAAAAAAAACCCACACTAAACTACCGTTTACATAGAACCTTTTTAGAAAATTTTGATTTTCTCAAAAATGGCTCCAAAGATTAAAATATCATATATTAAAGATATTTACCTCACAAATAAAATGTATATCTTGAATGTTCTAGGAATAGCCTCTGAAGACTACTTTATTCTGGGTGTATTTTACGGAATTTTGCGTAACCGCTAAACTGTAAGAGATGGAGAGAAAGTTAACCAAAAAAATGTAGAACACATTAGAACACAGAATTTATGTTATATACATTTGTTTCGTGGAGTTGATCGTTTTTTGAAATTCAATCACATAGGAACCAGCTTTTGACTATCACTTTAACTTGTGGTACTCCCTTTTTTCGCTTCTACTTACAAGGAAGCAAGTAATAAGACTATTTCTGCTATTTTTTCTCCGTTAGCATGGAGTAAATAGAAGCATAAGCTTTTTAATAATAATTTGTTGTAGAAATGGATAGAAAGTCATGTGAATGGAACATATCACATTTTTCGTTATTATTTAGTTATGTCATATCGTCTGTCACTTTCTGGATGGTGTTCATATATGCAGGGTATTTTATGCCGATGTAAGGTAGGCTACAAATGTATCGCTTGCTTGCTTCGTGTCGTCTTTTGCATAACCTAATTGCCGTAAGGAGAAATTTGAGGTTATGGTAAATGGGCTCTAGCGCGTCGTTTTTATGGGGGATGTTTAGCCCTAGTACGATCTGAGATAAGGTTGGTATTATGTTGATTACCGTCATCAGCCCCTTGGCTCCACCTGATGTGCAGATGTTCGTTGCTGGGATACCACCACGCCAGTCTTTTGTTTAGATCAACACGCTAGGCTAATCTTGAAGAATATTCTCATGTGATACTTCTACAGGCCGCGCCGTGGCCGAGTGCCTAGACCATATGTACATAGTGTATAGAGAAGGTGATGTGTTCCATTCACATAACTTTCTCTACATCTCTGCAATAAATTAGTTTTCAAAAGCTTATGCTTATATTTACTTCACGCTAATGGAAAAAAAAAAAAAACAGAAATAAGTCTTATTACTATTTCTTGTAAGTAGAAACGAAATAAGGAAGTACGATAGGTTAAAGTGATAGTCAAAAGCTGGTTGCTATGTGACTGAAGTTCCTTTGTTTGTATGGAGGAGTTGACAAATTCCTGTATGAGAAAAGTATAAATGTTTCAAAGCTGAAATCAAAAATAGGAATACCTAAAAAACGACCCTCTCCACGAAAAAAAGTATATAACATAAATTGTGTATTTTAACGTGCTCTACATTTTTTGTGTTTTAAGTTTTTTTCTATCTCTTACTGTTTAGCAGTTAACGCAAAATTTCGTAAAATTCATCCAGAATAAAGTAGTCTTCAGAGGCTATTCCCAGAAAATTCAAGCTATACATTTTATTTGTGAGTTAAATATCTTTAATATACGATATATTAATCAAAGTCTTTGGAGCCATTTTTGAGAAAATCAAAATTTTCGAAAAATGCTCCATGTAAAGGGTTGTTCGGGGTGGGGGGATTTTTCTCAAAATCTTCGTGTCGCATTCCTGGAAGATACTAAACTTAAACACCAAATTAGGTATTTTACCGTCTTTTCGTTTTTGAGTTATGGTGTTCACAGACACACGGACCTTTTTCTGAAAATGCTTCATTTAAATAAAGGAAACCCTTAGAACATATTTCCGGTGAAATTTCGGTATCAAATTTTGGTGGAGTGTACGTATAGACAAAGTAAAAATTGTCTTATTGCTTGTTTTCTTGTTAGTAGGAAGTGAATAAGGGAACGATAGTCAAATGTTTTAAAAGCTGGTTGCCATGTGGTTGAAATCCGTTTCTATGCAGGTCCAAGGGTTTACAACGTTCCGTGTGAGATGATTTTAAGTATTTTAACAAGGAATATCTCAGTAATGGCAATTCTACGAAAAAAGCGTATATAACATAAATTGTGTGTTTTAACGTAATCTACATTTTTGTATAGTAAGTTTCTGTCTATCTTTTACTGTTTACTACTTAAGTAAAATTTAGCAAAATTATTTGAATAAGGAGATTTTTAGAAGCTATTTCCAGAAAATTTAAGATTTGCATTTTTTTGCCATGTAAACATCTTTAATATACGATATTTTAATCAAAATCGTTAGAGCCATTTTAAGAAAAATAAAGTTTTCCAATATTTTTCTATGTAAAGGGTAGTTTGGGGTGGTGGGAATTTCCTGAAAATCTTCGTGTCGCATCCTTGTAAGATACCAAACTTAAATACCAAATTTTTTATTTTTCCAAAAAATGCTCTTCTTGTTTTCAGGGGATCTCAAAACATGTATTTCAGGTGAAATTTCGGTAGCGAATTTTTTGTGGAGTAAAATATAAGTGTATATAGTTCGTGTAGAGAAAGTAAAAATTGCAAATATTGATTATCACGTTCTAATGCAAAAGCTGATATAAACATTTTAATTCATTCATGTCTCAGCCTGTAAATAGAAAAGCGTGTGGTAAAACTGAGAAAGTAACAAATATATCGCGTCAATACAGACAGAAGCTTCCTCCTTTTATATCTGCTAAAAAGTCACGTAAAAACAGATTGGAAAATCACAAGGAAGAACAAAGATGATAAAACATAAAGGAAAAGAGACTTGTGCAAGCATAAAAAGCTAAGATGTAGTAGGCAAACAGTGCTGCCATCTGGTCGAGTCAGTCGCTATGGCTTTTTTCACCATCTAATGTGGTTAGTATCGGCCTTCCATTTCTATCACTATCCTTCCGTTCTTCGTTTCCCCGCTAATTCATTACTGATGCTCTGCCTCTTGTAAGAAAATTGTGCCAGGCGGAATTTCTTGCTACGGTCTTTTGGGAATGACGGAGTCAAATCCGCTCACCCCCCCCCGCAGCCTAGTGCCCGGGGCCTACCCCTTTTTCTTATTCTTTAACGTTATACTTAACCATTCCAGCCCACTTTGTCGTTTTGGGGATTTATTCACTGCAGTACACGTAGCGGTTGACATTATAGAAGAATGATAACTTTAACTGTTTCCATAGCAACCAGCTCCTCTGCTTGGTTACCTTTGAAGCAGTTCTTTCCTGTACATTAGGAATATAGTACATGTACTGTTTCCATAGTAACCAGGTCGAAAAGTGTATAATAACTCTCAATTCCATTACTATGGAAACAGTTAATACAATTACATCAATAAAGATATTCTCTTTAAATTAGGAATATAACACATGTACTGTTTCCATAGCAACCACATAGAAAAAATGAAATTGCCTTTCATTTATAGACGTTCTTTAACTGTTGTGGTTCTCAATGTCCCGTTTTACACTAGGTGTGAAAGACCGCTTAATTTTGCTCAGAGGCCTCTTTATTAGGCTTGAGATTCTTTTACGTACCGTAAACCTAGGGCAGACTCTCCTTCATTCCTTTGCTATCTTCCAACAAAAACATATATTCTACTGAAGCTTCATTAAAATATTTTTTAATTCAAGCTATCGCATCCTCATCTTTATTATTTCTGCGCGCCTCCCATATAGGCGGCCCGGATTCCATCCCAAACGCCCACATGTGGGATTTGAGGTGGACGAAGCGGTGTGTGTGTGTGGGTTTCCCCCGGCACTCATTTCACCTCTTCTTCCATCATCACATTTCCTATCATCCATTTCGCTCTCATTTCAGATCACCCACTTCCTCACGATCATGGTTGGCTAAGGGCCGACTACTCCTTCCAGGTTCTTCATTCTGTGGATAGATTTCTATTCCCCCGTTTGTGTGTCCAAGGGCTGTGTTAGTCCTACATATGGGGAGGGTAAACCGACTACATAACTGTTTCCACGGTAACCAAATCGAAATTGGTAAATTTGTTACTATGGCTACAGTTAATATAACGCAATTCTTTCCATGCATTAGAAATATAACAACATAGTAACCAGGTGAAAAAGAGCGCAATTCTCAACTTGGTTACTATGGAAACATTTAATATAGTGCAGTTTGTTTCTGTACAATAGGGATATAACAACATGTAAGTTTCCATAGTAACCAGCTCGAAAAGTATGGTTACCATGGAAACAGTTAATATAGTGCAGTTCTTTCCTGTACATTAGGAATATAACAACATGTACTGTTTCCGTAGTAACCAGGTCGTAAAGTGTGTAGTAATTCTCAACTTGGTTACCATGGAAACAGTTAATATAGTGCAGTTCTTTCCTATACATTAGGAATATAACAACATGTACTGTTTCCATAGTAACCAGGTCGTAAAGTGTGTAGTAATTCTCAACTTGGTTACCATGGAAACAGTTAATATAGTGCAGTTCTTTCCTGTACATTAGGAATATAACAACATGTACTGTTTCCATAGTAACCAGGTCGTAAAGTGTGTAGCAATTCTCAACTTGGTTACCATGGAAACAGTTAATATAGTGCAATTCTTTCCTGTACATTAGGAATATAACAACATGTACTGTTTCCATAGTAACCAGGTGGAAAAAAGTGCAGTAATTCTCAGCTATATTACCTTGAAAATCTCTAATATAGTATAGTCCTATCCAATGTATTAGCAGTACAAAACTTGAGCTGTTTCAGGACGAAAACTAGGTATGCTGTAATTGCTACCATGGTTTGCATTAAAGTGAGGTTTATCGGAGTTTTAAACGCAGACATTTTATGTCACCATATCTGATCAGATCGCTATCCATAAAACCGCTCTATGTTGCATTGCGCATGTGTGGTTTAATGCTAATACGATCCCAAGGGTTGCACTAAGCGATTAGATAATATTGTAATATAGGACGGGGGCGTTGTAAACAAAACTGGGTGCAAGATAATAAGTGAAAACTTTTATCTCTTAAACGGGGGTCATCCAGGAAGTTTTCAACCCAAAACTTTATTTACAAAGTTTCAGTACCTTACTCTATTTCTCAATGTGATCGTTGTTGCTATCAAGGTCACGTGGTACAGATGTTATACTCTAAACATCTGAGCCAACATGTCACTGTCACTTTGAGGTCTTCATGGCTGGCAAATCTTTTCCATGCAAAAAGTCATGTACGGTGTCCAAAGTGAAACATCAGTTTTTATTAATTCTTTTGTCAATATTTGTTTTCAACTGTTCCATAACGCTTGACGAACTTCCACTCCGGTCTTTATCGTACACACTGTTATGTTCTTCCTTGATTACTCGTAAATTATGTGACATTTCCTCACTGAAGACTCGTTCATTTCTTTATCACTATACACTTGCGTTATTTGCCTATACAATTCGATTGGCTGACCGTTTTGTGCATTAAGATGTGTTAATATCATATGATTTTCTCTATATCTGTAACAAATTATTGCTAATAAGCTTATTCTTCTATTACATCCAAATAAACATAAACAGAAATGGTCTTATTACTTGGTTCCTTGTAAGCAGAAGGGAAATACTCTAATGTGCTCCATTCACATGATGTGCTCTAGCTGTTCGGTAAACAAACCTTTTATTTAAAAGTTTAGTATGTACATCATGGTAAACATAAGCAGAATTGGTCTTGTTACTAGCTTCCTTGTAAGTAGAAGGGAAATAAGAAAATACACAGGCCAAAGTATCAGTCTCGTACCCTTAAACCCAGCACTATGTGAAACATAAATTGTGTGTTTTAGTGAGTTCTATATTTTTTGTGTAGTTTGTTTTTGTAAAGCTTTTACGGTTTGCCAGTTATATAAAACTCATCCAAAATAAAAAGCTTTTGAGAGGCTATTTCCAGAAAATCCAAGCAAGATATGCATTCCGTTTGACATAAAAATATCTTAAACATACCGTATTTTAATCAAAATCGTTTGATCCATTCTTGAGAAAATCAATATCCATTTATATTACTTCCTGTATATCGAAGCAACAAATTATTGGTAAAAAACTTATTCTTCTATCTACTTAATGCTAATCTAGATAAACATTAGCACAAAGGGTCTTGTTACTTGCTTTCGTAGAAGAAACACGGAAATAAGGGAATTCACTAGACCAAATCGATTGTCAAATCTTTTAAAAACCGGTTGCTATATCATAGAAGGTTCCTTTGCGTGTATGGACAAGAGTTGACAAATTCTTGTATGAGTAAGTTTTTTCAAAGCTGAAACTTTTACGTATGTTTTGTGTAGTAAGCTTTTGTCAATCTTTTACGGTTTGCCCGTTATGCAAAATTCCGCAAAATGCAATTAGAATAAAAATGTCTTCCGATCCTGTTATCAGAAAATTCAAGAAATACATTTTATTTGTCATGTAAATATCTTTAATATATCATATTTTAATCAAAATTGGTAGTCATTTTAAGAAAATCAAAATCTTCGGAATTTTTTCCATGTTACGGATTCTCTTAAAAATGTTCGCGTCGCATCCTTGGAAGATACTGAACTTCAATATCAATTTTGGGGTTTAACGTGCTTTACGTTTTTGAGCTATGTTGCCCAAAGACATACACACACGCACAAAAGGACATTTTCTAAAATGCTTTTTTTGATTCAGGTGGTCTCAGGATATATATTTTCGGTAAAATCTCGGTATGGAACTTTTGGGTGCAATGCAATACTTTCTCTATGCACTATATACATTACGTGTAGAGCAAGTGAACATTTGTAGAGTCAAAAGAATGGAACGCACCCAATTTGTGTCCTCAGTTTACATACCCTATGGCAACAGAACATAATGACGCTGAGAAACGAAAGAAGCACGTCCGCAGGTAACTGCTGCCACAGAGAAGGCTAGAGTATGTTTGGCTAGCACCATAGATTGCTCTCTCTCTCTCTCCCTCCCTCTCTATCGCTCTCAATTTTTCCCTCTCCCCCTCTCTCTCCCCCGTCCCTCTCCATCTCTCTCCCTCCCGCCCTCCCTCTCCCCCTCTCTCCATCTCCTCCCCTCTTCCCCTCTCTCTACTCCTCCCCCCTCTCTCCCTCTCTCTGCGTCTTTCTCTTCCTCTCTCTCTATCTCTATCCCCCTCTGTCTCTCCCTCTCTCTCCATCTCCCCCTCTCTCTCCCTCTCTCTCCTTCTCTCTCCCTTTCTCTCCCTCTCTCTCCCCCTCTCTATATCTCTTTCCCCATCTCTATTCCTCTCACCCTATCTCTCTCCCCCTCTCTATCCCTCTCTCTCCCTCTCCCTCCCTTTCTCTCCCTCTCTCTCCCCGCTCTCCCCCTCTCTCTTTTCCTCCCCATCCCCCTCTTTCTTTCCCTCCCTCTCTCTTTCCCTCTCTCTCGCCCGCTCTCCCCCTCTCTCTCCCTCCCTCTCTCTTTCCCTCTCTCTCTTGTCCTCAATTAGGAAGATTCCCCGTCTCTCGCTTAAAAGCAGATCAGACTGTTCTTCATTACATCTTCCTACCTATTTTCTTTTACTGCTGTAATTTTCATTCTTGGTCATATGCACTACCTATTTCTTTCTTCAGCAATTGAATTTCGTTTTTCTCTACCGACTTTTGTTTCTTTTTTGCCTCGGTTGGCCGCGAGTTCATCTTCAAGGGAATGCTGTTTCTATGGCAACCTCAGGACATGTTGTGAATCAGGAAAATTCTATGCTGCATCTGTTTCCATTTTAACGAACCTCGCAACCAACAGATGTACTTTTTCAATCTCTCTACAGTTCTAATACTCAAGAAAGAAACAAAACATATTGTTATTCCTTTTAATAATATTATTAACAATAATAATTTATTGTATTTAGGTTACATTTTCAGTTATAAGATCTGATGTGTTCCATTCGCATGGCTTTCTCTACATCTCCGCAATAAATTATTGTTAAAGAGATTATTCTTCTATATACTTCATGCTAATAAATCGTCTTATTACCTATAATAAATCGATGGCCAAAGCTTCCTAAAGCTGGTTGCTATGTAATGACGTAACTTTGTATGAACACGAGTTGACGATTCCCTTATGAGAAAGGTATAAATATTTAAAAACTGAACCTAATAACACGGAATATCTCAAAAAACGGCCAACTCCGTGAAAAAACTGTATATAACGTAAATTGTGTGTTTTAACGAGCTCCATTTTTACTTTCTCTACACGTACTATGTACATAGTGTATAGAGACGATATTACATTCCACCCAAAAATTCGATACGGAGATTTCACCGGAAGTACATGTTTTGGGTGCCTCTGAATCCAAAAAAAAGTGAAGGCATTTTTACAAAAGGGTCAGTGTGTATGTATATGTGTCTGTGGACAGCATAGCTCAAAAACGAAAAGACTGTTGAATACCAAACTTGGTATATAAGTTTGGTTTCTTCCAAGGATGCGACACGAAGATTTTCAAGTAAATCCCCACACCCCCTACTACCCTTTACATGGAATTTTTTCGAAAATTTTGATTTTCTTAAAAATGGCTCTAACAATTTCGATTAAAATATCATATATTAAAGATATTTACCTGACAAATAAAATGTATATCTTGAATTTTCTGGGAATAGCCTCTGAAAACTACTTTATTCTTGATGACTTTTACAGAATACTGCACAACTGCTAAACCGTAAAAGGTATATAAAAACTTACTACACAAAAAATGTAGAGCACGTTAGAACACACAAAAATGATATATATATATGTATATATATATATATATATATATATCGTTTTTGATATATTCCTTGTTATTAGTTTCACCTTTAAAATACTTTTCTTATACAGGAATTTATGAACCCGTGTCCATACAAACACACGAACTTCGCTCACATAGCAACCAGCTCTTGATTATCACTTCAACTTATAGTACTCCCTTATTTTGCTTCTACGTACAAGGAAGCAAGTGATAAGACTATTTTTTTTTTCTCGATTAGCGTGAAGTAAATAGAAGTATTAGGTCTTTAACAATAATTTGTTGCTGAGATGTAGAGAAAGTCATGTGAATGGAAAACATAAGATTTTTTTTTGGATACCGGACCCTAAAATGTGATATCTCGGTATCAAATTTTTGAATGCAGTGCAATATCTTCCGTACCTCCATACAATGTACTATATAGAGAAAGTAAAAGTGCTTCTGTTGTTTGGATTCAGAGGACCTTTAAACCTGTATTTGCAGTGAAAATTCGCTATTGAATTTTTGTGTGGAATGCAATATGGTCTACGTACATACAAGATAAACGTGAAAAATAAACATCAGTGCTAAACTAATTTTCTGCGTTAATTTGACTGCATTAATATTAACAATTAGATAACATTATAATAATAAACAAGCCACTAATTAAACTAAATATTTGCACTGCATTTGACATGTGAACGGCGTCATTATATGCGCAAAAATTACTTATAATTTTCCTTTAAAATCATGGTTATAATAATTGATGGAACGTTTTTACTTTCTCTACACGTATATGTACACAGTGTATAGAGAAGGCGTTGTATTGCATCAAAAAATTCGATACCGAGATTTCACCGGAAATATATCATTTAGGGTCCCCTGAATCGAAAAAAAATCTGATGTGTTCCATTCACATTACTTTCTTTATATTTCTGTAAGAAATTATTATTAAAAAGCTTATTCTTTTATTTATTTCATGCTAATCGAGAAGGATTACCAGAAAAAGCCTTATTTTGTGCTTTGTTTTGTTTTTAGTTTAACGTCCCTTAACGATGAATGGAATTCGTGAAATGATCTCGGGGTTCTTGGAGCTTAAAGTTCCTCAACATTCGTCTTATCAGGATAAGGGAAAACCCCAAATAAACCTTATCCGGGTAACTCACCCTAAGCAAGATTTGAACTCACGACCTTTTGAATGTGAGGTAACCGCGCTACCACCACACTACCTAGGCGGGCAATTTCTTGCTTTATTGTAAGTAGAAGCGAAATAAGGGAGTAGCATAGGTTAAAGTGACAGTCAAAAGCTGGTTGCTATGTGACTGAAGTTCCTTTGTTTGTATGGACACGAGTTGGCAAATTCCTGTATGAGAAAAGTATAAGTTTTTCAAAGCTGAAACCACAAACAAGGAATATTTAAAAAACGATTAACTCCACGAAAAAAAAAAACTTATATAACATAAATTGTGTGTTTTAACGTGCTCTACGTCTTTTGTGTGTTAAGTTTTTGTCCATCGCTTACGGTTTAGTAGTTATGTAAAATGTAACCAGAATAAAGTAGTCTTCAGGGCTATTGGAAGATACCAAACTTAAATACCAAGAGTGGTATTTAACGGTCTTTTCGTTTTTGAGCTATGCCGCCCACAGACATGCACACAGACGCACATTTTTTCTAAAAATTCTTTTTTTTTATTCAGTTGGTCTCAAAACATGTATTTCCGGTGAAATCTCGGTATCGAATTTTTTGGTACAATGCAATACCTTCTCTATACACTATACACATAGTACGCATAGACAAAGTAAAAAATGAAAAAAAAAAAAAAAAAAAGAATAATAACGTGTTACAGAGAGGTAGAAAAAGTCATGTGAATGGAACATCACACCTTTTTTTATATAAAGACTAAATAAATAAAGAAATCGGTGCAAAATTATGTTATACACACACACACACACACACACACACACACACACACACACGAGGTTAATTATCTGCCGGCTTTACTTCACATAAGAGTAAAAACACCATGTTGAAAGAGACGGGAGTTGCACTTTGTCGTTACTTAGCAACCTCGCCTCAGTCACTTGTTTCTAATTTAGCCTTTACTCTCCTTGACCAGTGTTTTCCGTCCGCAACACGTCACGAAAGAAGATGAATTAGAAGGGCTAGAGGGTGGAAGCGAGTATCGGATTTTTTTTAGCACCCCAACATGAAAAATCCCCCAAGGATTCCTTTCCCTTCACACGCCGTCCTCCTTTCGATTTTGGTTTGGCTCGGAAATTGCATCGACAATGGGAGAGGGTGGTTATAAATGAGTATATCATGTCTCAAAAGTAGAGGGGTTGCTTGGAAAACATTGCCCTTTGCCATAGAGCAATGGGAAACAAAACAAAACGCTTTATATACGGGATAAACTCACCTTTAGATCTTTTTAACCAACGTTTCAGTTCTTATCTGTCAATAATATCGATGCGGATTGCTTAAATATACACAAACAAATACATCTATCAGTATGTACTAAAAGTGCAGCAATTTCCTACCATGCTAACGGTTAATGCGTGCAGTTTATTCCTGTACATTAGGATATAATACTATTTCACATATGACACAAAAATATTATTGCCATAATAAGCAGGTGGAAAAGGGTGTAGTAATTCTCAACTTTGTTGCCATGGAAACAGTTAATATAGTACAGTTCTTTCCTGTACATTAGTAATATAACAACATGTACTGTTTCCATAGTAACCAGGTCAAAAAGTGTGTAGTAATTCTCAACTTGGTTACCATGAAACAGTTAATATAGTACAGTTCTTTCCTGTACATTAGGAATATAACATGTACTGTTTCCATAGTAACCAGGTCGAAAAGTGTAGTAATTCTCAACTTGGTTACCATGGAAACAGTTAATATAGTGCAGTTCTTTCCTGTACATTAGGAATATAACAACATGTACTGTTTCCATAGTAACCAGGTCGAAAAGTGTGTAGTAATTCTCAACTTGGTTAACATGGAAACAGTTAATATAGTACAGTTCTTTCCTGTACATTAGGAATATAACATGTACTGTTTCCATAGTAACCAGGTCGAAAAGTGTAGTAATTCTCAACTTGGTTACCATGGAAACAGTTAATATAGTACAGTTCTTTCCTGTACATTAGGAATATAACATGTATTGTTTCCATAGTAACCAGGTCGAAAAGTGTGTAGTAATTCTCAACTTGGTTACCATGGAAACAGTTAATGTAGCAAAGTTCTTTCCTGTACATTAGGAATATAACAACATATACTCTTCCCACAGTAAACAGGCCGAAAAGTGTGTAGTAATTCTCAACTTGGTTACCATGGAAACACTTAATATAGTGCAGTTCTTCTCCTGTGCACTAGGAAGGAAGTAAGATCCAGTTTCTACACAGCTTGGTCGAAAGTGTGCAGTAATTTTCATGGAAACTGCTAATACACTGCGGGATTCCCTGTACATTAGAAATATATGTAGCAGTGTATTGTCTCCTTGGTAACCAGGTGGAGCAGTTACCGTGACAAATGACTGCAGCGCGCTGCTATACGACCGTCTTCTAAATGGCAGATATCCGCCTACTCACTTGAGGCGTAACGTAAGTGTGTACGCACTGCGTAGGCAGTAAAATAACTCGCACCATTGTTTTCAATGTGTATGTAACTGCAAATCGAACTTGGCCCCGAGGTTCGTTTTCAATTTACAGTTAAAGAGAGTGCTTCTTATCGCTGAGGGACCACTTTCATCTACTTGCGAGGCATAGAGGGCGATACACCCCCAAATTAGTCCCCGCTTCTTTATCTTCCCTAATACAAACTAAAACCCCAAACTGTTGCCAGGTCACTGAAAATTTCACTTGTGACTTTCCTTTTACTTTACTGAAATCTGAATAACTTTTATCATTTCTCTGTTGCAGGTAAGGAATGCAGTGCTGTTCTTTCTGTCTGTCATTCTGGTAAGTGTACATGCCTATACAGGATGTTTCAAAACGACACCAAACGAAGATAGCAGTCGATTAGCTTACACTTTGACCTATCCGAAACTTGATGTCGCAACTTTCAAACTCTTCTATTTAAAGTTTTATATGTGTTTAAAAATCGCGCACATTTGGGATTAGGCAGCGAAGGAACAACGGCTGTCATACGCCACACCCACATGCTACCTTTCCCATTACTAAGGTGACCTGTGCTGCGTAGGCGTGTCTATCAAAACAACCCTATACCACGCGACTGTGGACTTCGCTACCAACCGGCATCTCTCTTGGAGTGAGCCAGGCACGTTATGTACGACTGCCTAATCCATGGTGATTTTATGACAGTTTTTGTATGTGAGGAATTTAGAGCTGAAAATTATATTCAAGTATCACGTACGGTATGACCAACAAGCTCCACATCTTCGTTTGGTGTCGTTTTGAAACATCCTGTATATATAATAACTACTTATATTATATTTATAAAATTTGTACGTGTATTGGTTATTCTGCATAACTTGTATACAAGATTTGTCCAGAAAGTTTTTCGTCCTACCGCCACCAACGCTAGTGTCGTAGTTCCACGCATGCGCACTCCTCTCTCTATTTCATTGTCTGTCCACTGACGCCATTACAGCCGGGTTATGTTTTGTTTACAATTCTTAGTGATTTTTAAGAAATTGTAACACAATTTTTAGACAGTTGATCCTAAAAGTAAGCCAGCAGTGTTAAAATTAGAAAATTATGTGACTGTTATAAAATTATACCACTCCAATATAGCCAACTTTGATTAAGCGTCCACGGCCTCATTCAAGTAGGCAATGGCTCTGAAAGCTCGTATCGATCCATAAAGTCGTGGATGATTTGAATGTCGTGAACATGGAATCTGCTGAACCAGGCTAAATTATGCAAGCAGCGGAGAGAGCAAAATTAAAACTGCTATACTGTCTTCATTATATAGAATGTCTTCGTTCTGTACGCGTAAGTGATCATGTTGCCAGCACTGATGCTAAGCAAGACAACTGAATATCGCATGAACTGCGTGAAATAGTTAAAACAATCTATGTATAATTATAATATGTCTATAAATATTGAGAACTGCCTAAAATAGTGTTAAAATCGTAGGATTTAAAACTCTCCCTACGGCCTCATTTTCCTAGCTTCCTACTCATAATATAAAACATCATTTTGCAACTTTTATCATAAATAACTGTTCTGTAAACTACGTTTCGAAATACGGTTTTTCAACTGGAGGAATGTTAAGCCAACTGAAATTCATCGTCCACTTGTAGATATAATGTAATGATATATGGAGGGGTGAAAAAGTGGGTTAGGCAATTCAGTGATGGACGATGAAATGTTCCTGACAAAGCACAGCGAGGGCGGCCTTCTGTTGTAACTGATGGTTTGTTTAACAAGTATCGAGGCTATTTATGAAAACGACGGTTCACAATAAGATTGCTTTGAGATGCGTTTCCATAAATTTAAAAAACTGTGTTGCATGATATTGCCACAAAAGTGGCTAAATTATCGGAAAGTGTGCTATCGTTGAGTCACCAAAATGCTTACAGACATTCATAAAACGAAGCGACTGGACGGTGTTTTTGACATGTCTTACGCAATACAGTAATAAGGGAGATCCATTCTTAAGCAGGATAGTGACTGGTGATGAAACGTGGGCTTGCCAGAGTTAAAACAGCAGTTGATGGAGTGGAGGCACACAGAATCCCCCAAACGACAACAATTCAAAAAAAGAGATTGCAGTATGAAAAACCTGATGTGTTCCATTCACATGACTTTCTCTACTTCTGTGTAACAAATTGTTGTTAATAAGCTTATTCTTCTATTTACTTCATGCTAATCGAAAAAAAAAATAGCAGAAATAGTCTTATTACTTGCTTCCTTGTAAGTAGAACCTAATATGGGACTATCATAGGTTAAAGTGAAGTCAAAAGCTGGTTGCTATGTGACTGAAGTTCCTTTGTTTGTATGGATACGAGTTGATAAATTTCTGTATGAGAAAAGTAAAGTTTTTCAAAGCTGAAAACAAAAACAAGGAATATCGATAAAAAGATCAACTCCACGAAACAAATGTATATAAAACATTGTGCGTTTTAATGTGTTCTACATTTATTGTTTGGTAAGTTTTTGTCTACTTCTTATGGTTTACCAGTTACAAAAGATTCCGTAAAATTCATCCAGAATAGCCTTCAGAGACCATTCCCAGAAAATTAAAGATATACATTTTATTTGTCAAGTAAATATCTTAAATATACGATATTTCAATCAAAATGGTTATAGCCTTTTTGATAAAATCAAAATTTTTCGAAAAAAGTTCCATGTAAAGGGTAGTTGGGTGTGGAGGGATTTACTTGAAAATCTTCGTGTCGGATCCTTGGAAGATACCAAACTTAATACCAAGTTTGGTACTTAACGGTCCTTTCGTTTTTGAGCTATGCTGCCCACAGACAGACACATACACGGACATTTTTATAAAAATGTTTTTTTTTTTTTTTTTTTTTTTTTTTTTTTTTTTTAATTCAGGTGGTCTCAAAGTATATATTTCCTGTGAAATCTCGGAATCGAATTTTTGGGTGCAATATAATACCTTCTCTATACATTGTCTACGTAGTACGTATAGAGAAATTAAAGAACAGCCCTCTTACTAAGTACATAAAATGAACATTTCAGGAATCCAGCTGTTTTGTTTGTTACCTGTTTCTTATTTCTTTTTCACACGCATGAGGTAACACTATTATACGCTCCACTTTCTGACTCCGCAAGTGCGCATGCTTCAGTTTCACGCGTATATTCGGTTTGATTCCATTAGATAAGAACGGCAGGAGGCGTTTCGATTCGATTCGATTCCGTTAAGTGGGAGCAGACCTTAGATGACCCCATTTCGCCACCATCCACATCATCACTGGGACAATACCCGCTGGGTGCCCCAACCTCAGAAATGGATCCACTCAGCACTTGGCCGAATGGACTTTGTGACAGAACATACCACATGCTCACAAAGTATATAAAAACAGAAAATGTACATAACATTACTAACTTAGAGAGGCCAATGTAAAAGTATTGTAAATATTTCAGAGTAGAAATATGGATAAATGCAAGTTGTAACTCAGGTTACTAGGCAAGATAAGCTAACGAAATTCCAGGTATAAGTTCACCAAATACCATCTGCTAATGAGTACAGGATTTAGGCTAAAGGATGCATGGTAGCAAAGAACAGACATATAAAGAAGTGAGACAGGAATAGTGACTTGTCTTCCAAGAAGCATAGGGAGTTGGAAAAACAGACAAAGAAAGCATAATGTTAAAGTGAGAAGGAACCACTAGGTATTTCCAAACGCGTCACGTAAGATGATGCTATCTAAGAACCAATAAGAGATGCTATTACATTTATGGAGCGAAAATTAGCGTCACCCAGGATCAGTATTTAAGGCAGATCTCTTACTCTTACACTGTTACTCTGAGTTACTTACTCGCTTGAGCTTGAGTCCACGTCATGTTGAGTTGTGGGGGGGGGGAGCGATGTGTAGAGGGTTAGATTAGGCTCCTCATTGGTAAATAAATGGTGGGATGGTATTTATCACAACACATTTGTAAGGAACAAGCTAGCCGCCCGTTTAAAATCTATATTACAATAAATTAATGTGGTAAGGGAATATGCAGTGCTTTTAATATTAGCCTCACTCACACACCCCTGAGATAAGTGTAATTAGGAAATTGGGAGTGGAACCCACATCAGCGCCGGAGCTGAGGACCCTACAGGTACGAGACGCCGATCCCGCGATGTGTCTCTGTGTAGCCTCTAATGAAATAGGTTCAACTGAGGCAAATTTAGATAGTTTATAATAATACTAAGACTGCGAATTGCTTTGATTTAAAATATTTTTACTTTCTCTTTGCGTACTATGTACATAGTGTAGAGAAGGTGATCCACTCCTCCCAAAAATTCGATACCGAGATTTCCTCGCAAATATATGTTTTAGGGTCCCCTGTATCCAAAAAAAGCATTTTCGGAGAAAGGTCCGCGGTAAAATACCAAACTTGGTACTTTAGTTTAGTATTTTCCAGGGATGCGACACGAAGATTTTCAGGAAAATCCCCCCACCCGTAACTACCCTTTACATGGAACTTTTTTTCGAAAATTTTGATTTCCTCAAAAATGGCTCTAACGAATTTGATTAAAATATCGTACATTAAAGAATATTTACCTAACATCAAATGTATATTTCGAATTTTCTGGGAATAGCCTCTGAAGAGCACTTTATTCTGCATAAACCGTAAGAGGTGGACAAAAATTTACTGCACAAAAAATGTAGAGCATGTTAAAACACACAATTTATGTTATATACATTTTTTTCGTGGAGTTCATCGTTTGTTTAGACATTCCTTGTTTTTGGTTTCTGCTTTGAAAACAGGAATTTTTCAACTGCTGTCCATACAAAGAAAGGAACTTCAGTGACATAGCAACCAGCTTTTGACTATCACTTAACGCTATGGTAGTCCCTTATTTCGCTTCTACTTACAAGAAAGCAAGCTTTTTCTGCTATTTCTTTCTCAATTAGGATGAAGTAAATAGAAGCAGCTTGTTAACAATATTGCAGAGATATAGAGAAAGTCATGTGAATGGAACGCATCAGATGTTTTCTAGACATCCCTGTTGAGAAGACCCTTTTTTGTTTGTCAGATGTTTGTCATTTTGCTGGTTTGATGCTAGCCTGAAGTTTGTACAGGAAAAACCTCTATGGGAAAACGTCACATGTGACTGTAGTTATGAAATTACTGTTAGTTTCATAAACTGAGGTTTCATGGTTCATTAACTGTGTAACACCCTACACCTGTCAGTATAAGGATCGTAAACTGCGGGGCGAACATCCACATCCTTGCAGTTCACAAGGTACGTAAGTAAGTCGACATGGGCACCACCTAGTGAGCGTAAACTGAAGTACTCTACACCGCCTCTCAGACACATAAACGTAATTGTAACAATGAAAAACACTGTTAACTTACTTAGTAACGTTTCAAATATACAGCTGACGTTCCAAATTCAGGATAACCAACTTTGTCATACAAATTAATATATATGCTTTTTCAAAAGACGTTCAAATATCAAACCGCTATATATATTATAATACTTAAGATAGCAACAACAAAAATTTAATGTGTTCCATTCACATGACTTTCTCTACATCTGTGCTTATGCTTCTATTTACTTCATGCTAATTGAGCAAAGGTTAGTAGTAATAGTCTAATTACTCGCTTCCTTGTAAGTAGAACCGAAATAAGGGACAACTGTAGGTTAAAGTGATAGTCAAAAGCTGGTTGCTATGTCAATGAAGTTCCTTTGTCTATATGCATAGGAATTGACAAGTTAAAATATGAGAAAGGTATACGTTTTTCATAGCAGAAACCAAAAATAAGGAATGTCACAAAAACGACGAACTCCACGAAAAAAAATGTATATAACATAAATTGTGTGTTTTAATGTGTTCTACATTTTTTGTGTAGTAAGTTTTTGTCCATCTCTTACGGTTTAGCAGTTATTCAAAATTTAGTAAAATTCGTCGAGAATAAACTACTCTTCAGAGGTTATTCCCAGAAAATTCAAGATATACATTTTATTTGTCAGGCAAATATCTTTAGTATACAAAATTTTAATCAAAATCGTTAGAGCCATTTTTGAGAAAATCAAAATTTTCGAAAAAAGTTCCATGTAAAGGGTAGTTGTGGGTGGGGGGATTTTTCTCCAAATCTTCGTGTCGTATCCCTGGAAGATACTAAACTTAAATACCAAGTTTGGTATTTTACCTACTTTTTGTTTTTGAGTTATCGTGTTCACATACACACGGATACTCGGACACACACACACGGACCTTTTGAGAAAATGTTTTTTTTTTGGATATTTGGGACCCTAAAGCATATATTTCCGGTGAAATCTCGATATCAACTTTTTGGGTGGAATATGTGCGCCTGTGGACTCACGTTTGGGATAATTGCCTGCTTTTCATTCTTTCATATAAAACATTAGCTCATAATTAACAGATTTTAACATGCCAATAATTTTTTACTTTATCTACACGTACTATGTACATAGTGTATAGGGAAGATATTCTAATGCACCCCAAAATTCGGTACCCAGATTTCACCAGAAATACGTTTTGGGTCCCCCTGAATAACAAAAAGCATTTCTGGAAAAAGGTCCATGTGAGTGCGTGTGTGCGTTTGTGTGTGTGTGTGTGTGTGTGTGTGTGTGTGTGTGTATGTCTGTGGACAGCATAGCTCAAAAACGAAAAGACCGTTAAACACCAATCTTGGTTTTTAAGTTTGGTATCTTCCAAGAATGCGAAACAAATATTTTCGAGAAAATCCCCCCACCCTTAACTACCCATTACATGGCACTTGTAAATTTTGATTTTCTCAAAAATGGCTCTAAAGATTTTGATTAAAATATCGTATATTAAAGATATTTACCTGACAAATAAAATGTTTATCTTGAAGTTTTAGGGAATAACCTGGAAGACTAATTTTTTCTGGATGAATTTTACGGAATTTTGTATAAACCGTAAGAAATGGACAAAAATGTAGAGCACATTAAAGCAACCAATTTATGTTAAATAAAATATTTTCCTGGGGTTGATAATTTTTTTGACATTCCTTGTTTTTGGTTTCAGCTTTGAAAAACATACTTTTCTCATACAGGAATTTGCCAAATTTTGTCCATACAAACAAGGGAACTTCAGTCACATAGAAACCAGCTTTTGACTATCACTTTAACCTATGGTCCTCCCTTATTTCACTTCTACTTACAAGGAAGCAAGTAATAAGACTACTTTTTCTATTTTTTTTTTCGATTAACATGAAGTAAAAGGAAGTATAAGCTGTTTAACAATAATTTGTTGCAGAGATGTAGAGAAAGTCATGTGGATGGAACACATCAGATTTTAGGATGACAGATTTGCAATACTCGTGTAAATGAATGCCCCGTTTAGGAGTCAAATGGGGCAACACTCGAGAGGAAGTAGGCTACTTTTATTCGCGCACTTAATACTTTGTGATGCTTTTCCACCAGGCAATTACACGTAGTATAGATTAAATATGAAATTTTCATGCATGAGTCCTTTTTCGCATTTAACCTGGTATGTTCGACTTCCTTGTTAGAAGCCGTGCCGTTTTAATTGGCATTGGAGTAATGATCGATAGCATTCGAGTGGAAGAGAATCGATTTGGCCTATCGAAAGCCTCGCGCGCCCTCACAAATGAAACAAAGGCAGTTAAAAATGGCGTTCATTACAGTGAGCGTAACATTTTGTTATCAGGCGGTCGCCTTTCTTTGGCTTTAACCAGCAGATAAAATAAACCTCCTGGTAGAGTTAAAATCTGACTGTGGAGCTTTGTACACATCAATACCTTGTTTACTTCACTTGTTTGTTACTCTCGCCATTACACCTCTAATTTTCTCGACTTATCTCTGTTTCTGGATACATTACTCTCTCCAAAATAATTCTATTTACATATTTCACTTAAATACATGTTTTGAAGTCTACTGAATACAAAACAGTTTTCCTTTCTTTACACGTACTATGTACATAGTGTATATAGAGGGTATTGCATTCCACACAGAAGCTCGATAGCAACATTTACCGGAAATACATGTTTTGAGACCCCTGAATAAAAAAAAAAGCATTTTAGAAAAACGTCTCTATTCATGTGTGTCTGTATATGTGTCTATGGACAGCGTAGCTCATAAACGAAAACACCGTTAAATACCAAACTAGGTAGTTATGTTTAGTATCTTTCAGGGATCCGAGACGAAAGTTTTCAAGAAATTCCCTCCACACCCCAAAATACCCTTTACAAGGAAATTTTTCCGAAAATTTTGATTTTCTCAAAAATGGCGCTAACGATTTTGATTCATATATCGTTATCAAATATATTTACCTGACAAATAAAATATATATCTTCAATTTTCTGAGAATAGCCTCTGAAGACTACTTTATTCTGGATGAATTTTACGGAATTTTGCATAACTGCTAAACCGTAAGAGATGGGGGAAAACTTACCACACAAAAAATGTAGAGCACGTTAAAACACACAATTTACGATACATACATCTTTTTCGTGGAGTTGATCATTTTTGAGATTTTTTTTTCAGCTTTAAAAAACTTATACTTTTCTCACACAGGAATTTGTCAAGTCCTATCCATACAATCAAAGGAACTTCAGTCGCATAGCAACCAGCTTTTGACTATCACCTTAACCTATGGTACTCCCTTATTTCGCTTCTACTTACAAGGAAGCAAGTAACAAGACTATTTCTGGCAATTTTTCTTGATTAACATGAAGTAAATAGAAGCATAAGCTTTTTAACAATAATTTGTTGCAGAGATGTAGAGAAAGTAATGTGAATGGAACAGCTCAGATTTTTCTAAATATACATATATATTCTAAGATAATAGATATGTCAATAATAGCTTCAGTGTTACTACAGAAACACTACCTTGTTATAGTTGTAATGCACGAGAATGAACTGCAGCAGGTTTATGAAGTTTTCCATTGAAGCCGTAATGAGACTTATTACACATTTTGGGCCTGGTTAGTAAGGAAACACAACTTGTTGTGCAGCAAAAATTGCACCATAGTAACCAAGAAGAGAATTACCTCTAAAATAAATGAATGGCATGTTATTTATGGACGCCCTTTAAGTATCTTGGGACTCAGCGTCCCATTATATACTGGGCGTGAAAAACCACTTAATTTTGCTCACAGGCCTCTTTATCAGGCTTGAGGTTCTTTTACGTGACGTAAATCTATGACACGGGACCAACGGCTTTACTTCTTTCCGAAGGAAGCCATGCTAAGGATTTTTTCCCGAGTGTCTGTTCAACCTGGTGACCATGGAAATGGTATATGTTGATATATACCTAAGGTACCGCAAAAACCTCCACTAAATTGTGTTTTCCATGATAATCGGTGGAGAATTACTGTACATTTTCCGACCTGGTTGCTATGGAAGGAGTGCGTGTGTATTTCTAATGTATGTCCATGAAGAACTGTACCATAGGCATGGGGCAGTTCATGAACGAATTGTTCATATAAAAGACTACACGGAAAGAATCGCGAGAATCGTGCCTGTCTCAACATGAATCATCGTTCACAAAGAATCCTGAGATTCGTGCTAGTCTCAACACGAATCATCGTTCACAAAGAATCCTGAGAATCGAGCTAGTCTCAACATGAATCATCGTTCACAAAGAATCCTGAGATTCGTGCTAGTCTCAACACGAATCATTGTTCACAAAGAATCCTGAGATTCGTGCTGGTCTCAACATGAATCATCGTTCACAAAGAATCGCGAGAATCGAGCTAGTCTCAACATGACTCATCGTTCACAAAGAATCCTGAGAATCGAGCTAGTCTCAACATGAATCATCGTTCACAAAGAATCCTGAGAATCGAGCTAGTCTCAACATGAATCATCGTTCACAAAGAATCCTGAGATTCGTGCTAGTCTCAACATGAATCATCGTTCACAAAGAATCCTGAGAATCGAGCTAGTCTCAACACGAATCATCGTTCACAAAGAATCCTGAGATTCGTGCTAGTCTCAACATGAATCATCGTTCACAAAGAATCCTGAGAATCGAGCTAGTCTCAACATGAATCATCGTTCACAAAGAATCCTGAGATTCGTGCTAGTCTCAACATGAATCATCGTTCACAAAGAATCCTGAGAATCGAGCTAGTCTCAACATGAATCATCGTTCACAAAGAATCCTGAGAATCGAGCTAGTCTCAACATGAATCATCGTTCACAAAGAATCCTGAGATTCGTGCTAGTCTCAACATGAATCATCGTTCACAAAGAATCCTGAGAATCGTGCTAGTCTCAATATGAATCATCGTTCACAAAGAATCCTGAGAATCGAACTAGTCTCAACATGAATCATCGTTCACAAAGAATCGCAGATTTTAAGAATTTTTATCAGGTATTGGGGTTTGTTTTTCTTTTGCTTCCACCTTTTTAAGTACCAAGCCGAGCTTCGACGAAAACTGCCGAGTGCGCACGATGATGTGTAAAAGGATTTATATCCATTTATTTTATTATGAGAAAGTAAATAGTGCTGAGGCCATGAAGCTAAATATAAGAATATATAAATATATAAAATACATAAATTATACATATATATATTTATGTATAATGTACAATATTCACAAGAAAACGAACACTGCCGATCATTGCCGAAGCCACCACGAGTGTCTTCATTGTTTAGGGATGAGCTACTGCTCATGTGAAAGCAAGCGTTAGAATTTACAACTGATTTATGTATTTATTTATTTTTGCAGTATCTTAAATATAATATATGCACAGGTAAATCATCACCACATTAGCAAAATATATAACTTCGGGAGCAAAATTTTACGACAAATAAAACAATTATGCTCCAACATAATAGGTATAGAAACATGCTATTCTAATATAGTAAAATTACCTCGAATATTCCTGAAGAAAATTATTCTGGTGCCTTATAATGTCGTGTTTATAACAATTACATGATTTAGTGGCGCGCAACCAAGACAATGGTGAATAATAATTGCTCTGCGTATTAACATTACACAAATACCACCATGCCGTCCAAGTTTAGGTGACAATTTTAGATTTAAACAAACTTTTTATGCTTTTTTTCCGGTAATGAAGAAAATTTTACCAAATATGTTTGCCATAGATAGAAAAGAGTAGATCGTTTTTATATAAATTACTGTTTTTATGATGAAGGAGCTACTATACGACTATCATCCCCGTGTACAATATAAGTCAAACACAGAAAAGACATGGCGACCGTTAACGAATCGTGAACGAATCGTATGAATCGGTTCATATTGGATGAACGAATCGTATGAATCGGTTCATATTAGATGAACGAATCGTATGAATCAATTGCTGAAAATGAATCGCTCGACCCAACTCTAATGTACTATATTAACTGTTTCCATGGTAACCAAGTTGAGAGTTACTACACATTTTTCGACCTGGTTACTATGGAAGGAGTATGTACAGGAAAGAACTGTACTATATTAACCTTTCAATGGTAACCAAATTGAGAATTACTACACACTTTTCCACCTGGTTACTATGGAAACAGTACATGTTGTTATATTCCTAATGTACAGGAAAGAACTGTGCTATATTAACTGTTTCCATGGTAACCAAGTTGACAATTGCTACAATTTCCCGACCTCATTACAAATGGTATTGTTATGCTTTCTAATGTACACAAAGAACTATAATAATATAACGCTGTGGTAGAGTTTGGCATGTCGTGAGCAAAGCCACAAAGCAGAAAAGCCACTGTACAGTACTATCTCCCTAAATTTATGGGGTAGCAGTCAACTCGCCAGGTATCCCTCCACCCCTCCTAAATGCTCCAGGAATTCAACACATTACCGTGCACCCCAAAACAACCGTATTGTCGTCACGAAATGGCTGCTTCGTCAAAGAGCCCCCCACAAAATGAGGCGCCAAATTTATGGCCGCAGACACAACCGTTTAGCCCAAATGATTTGTCTTCCACAAAAAGGGCATACGTGTTGGACTTATTGAGGCCCTTTTTGCAGCAGCCGCGCCCTCTAAGAAACTGCTTCGTGACAGTTGAACGTTAAAGGAGGATCACGCGAGCGAAGTAATGGCTTTGTTGCCAGCAGGGGGGGGGGCTGTCACCTTGCTAGACAACTCCCTTCCAAATTGATTGGCGTTTTATAGCAGTTCATAATGACGCAACAATCGCGGCACGGCCTCCTGTGAATTACATGAACAAACGATCTGACAACACCGCAATTTATTTTTACTTTCTCTACACGTATTGTGTACATAGTGTATAGAGAAGATATTGCACTCCACCAAAATACCGAGCTACCGATACCGAGAGTTCACCGGAAATATATGTTTTAGGGTCCCCTGTATCCAGAAAAACCATTTTCAGAAAAAGGTCTGTGTGTGTGTCCGTGTGTCTGTGAACACGATAACTCAAAAACGAAAAGTCGGTAAAATACCAAACTTGGTATTTAAGTTTGGTATCTTCCAGGGATACGACACGAAGATTTTGAGAAAAATCCCCCCACCCTAATCTACCCTTTACATGGAACTTTTTTCGAAAATTTTGATTTTCTTAAAAATAGCTAACGATTTTCTTAAAAATATTGTATATTGAAGATATTTACCTGACAAATAAAATGAATTTTCTGAGAGTAGCCTCTGAAGACTACTTTATTCTAAATGAATTTCACGGAATTTTGCATAACTGCTAAACCGTAAGTGATGGGCAAGAACTTAAGAGACAAAAATGTAGAGCACACTAAAAGACACAATTTATGTTATATACATTTTTTTCGTGGAGTTGATCGTTTTTGACATATTCCTTGTTTTTGTTTTCAGCTATGAAAACTACTCCCTTATTTCTCTTTTGCTTACAAGGAAGCAAGTAGTAAGGCTATTTCTGCTATTTTTGTCTCAATTAGCATGAAGTAAATAGAAGAATAAACGTTTTAACACCAATTTGTTGCATAGAGGTAGAGAAAGTCATGAGAATGTAACATAAGTTGTCACCACAAAGTTTTATCACACTATAAAGTTAATTTCCTGTATGCAACATCTTGAACTATTCCTTCTTTACACAGGTGTTTAGTTTTTCCTGGGCTCAAGTTTCCAGTAGCACGGTTAAAGCTACCGCGCGACTGCAGCGCTGCACTGCGGAACTAACTTAATTGTATTACCTGTTACTTCTGGGAGGATAATAATTGCACTGACAGGAAAAGGCACAGGGCATGCGCACGGCAGTCTTGCTAATTTATATTCATAAGACAGAAGCAGCAAACTAAACTAAGTTCACAAGATGTTCGCAAGTTGAGATGTGCGCGCTCAAAGGGAAGACGTGGTTACGTATAAAGAAGTTATTCTGATGACCTTGTAACGGAACCTAAGTTTACTTGTTGATAGTGATCCAACTCCCGTACCTGTACAGTCCTCCCGGCTAACAAATTAATAACTAGGTAGCCGCCATTTTCAACTTTAAACCATATCTGTACTGGAAACAGTACAACGTTGCACTGCAAAGGGCCTTATAACCAAACTGAGAATTACTCGTTACTATAGAAACAGTACATCATGTTATATTTCTAATGAAGGTACAGTAAAAATCTAATGGGTTCCATTCACTTATCTATATTTCTACAACAAATTGTTAAAAAGCTTGTGCTTCTATTCACTTTATTCCACGAAAAAAATGTATATAGAATAAATTGTGTGTTTTAATGTGCTCTACATTTTTTGTGCGGAAAGTCTATTTTGTCTATCTCTTACGGTTTAGCAGTTATGCAAAATTCCGTAAAAGTCATCCAAAGTAAAGTAGTTTAAAGAGGCTATTCTCAGAAAATTTAAGATATACATTTTATTTGGTGTGATAATATCTTAAATATAAGAGATTTTAAACAAAATCGTTAGAGCCATTTTGTCGAAAAAAGTTCCATGTAAAGGGTAGTTGGGGGTAACAGGATTTTTCTTGAAAATCTTCATTTCGCATCCTTGGAAGATACCAAACTTAAATACCATGTTTGGTATTTAACGGTGTTTTCGTTTTTGAGCTATGCTGCCCACAGACACACACACGCACACGGACATTTTTCTAAAAATGCTTTTTTTGGTTTCAGGGGGTGTCAAAACATATATTTCCAGTGAAATCTCATTATCGAATTTTTGGCTGCATTACAATATCTTTTCTATACACTATGTACATAGTATGTATAGAGAAAGTAAAAATCACTGAATACATGGTGTTAATGAACTACACCGAAATAATTTGCGAGACGTGACTGATACAAGTGACTTGAGATCGGCGATGCTTGGTCCCCGGATAACATAACGTTAAACGTGTGGTTATCAGGTGCTGAAGTGTTAAAACAAAGTAGGTTGAAGAAATGTCTTTAAAACTACTGCCCCCCGAGTATAGAAATATCAATTTTTAGCAGCTCGTTACTAGCGTTCTCAAGATTTAATGTCGCAACGAACTATAAAAATCTCGAACTAACTACTTGACAGTGTGACACTGAGCATTCATTAACTACGTTCTTGAGCTATGTAGCCTACTCTGGAGGCGTTTTTTCAACTGCTCTGGTGGCTAAATGGTAACGCGGGAAGCTGTTATTCCAAAGGTGATTAGTTCGATTCCCGTCATAGAGTAAACATTTTTTGTTATTATTATTTTCATTCTAGACGAAGTGCCGCGATATGTGGCGTACTGGCACTTCAGAAACTTTTAGCCATTACTTCGAAATTTCAACAAACAGGCCATAAGTCTCCTTTCTCAATTTTTTTGTTTAAGTAATCTACATATTCTGAGAAAATATTTCGGTATAGTTCATTAACACCCTGTATATACTGTTTTCATAGTAAGCAAATTGAGAATTACAACACAGTTTTCCATTCGTTACTATGGAAACAGTACATTATGTTATACTGCTAATGTACTGTAAAGAAGTGCACAATATTAACCAAGTTGAGAAATTCCATGGTACTACACACTTTTCCACTTGGTTACTCTGGAAAAATACATGTAATATACAGAAAAGAACTGCAATATACTAACTGTTTTAGATAATGCATTTGAGAATTACTACACGCTTATCGACGTGTTTACCGTATTATTGTATTACTAGGGTACAATGTACATTATTTATATGTAACCAAGTTGATAATGACTACTTGTTTTGATTTGGTTACTATGAAAACAGCGCAGGTCGTTATATTCCTAATGCATAGGAAAGAGAGCTGAGCTGTATTAAATGTTTCCATGGTAACCAGGTTGAGAATTATTATTGTATGTGATGACTAATGGAGGCCCGTTTCCATGGTAACCAGCTTGAGTGGATATAAAAGAGCGAGCGACACAGATACGAACAGAAAAAGCTGGTTTCACTCGGCTAGTCTAATTGACAGCTATTATCAGCTATTGCAGGACGATTACGTCCATTGGGGTGCTCAATTCACTGGTCAGGCGTGAAGATGACGTGTTTACCGAGCAGCGCTATCTCTTACCAGCGCCCTGCACCACTCAAGTCTTAAAACAGACCAGTGGCGGCTCCTCCCTATATATTTACAGTCTCTATCATTCAGTCAATTTCGTATATTTTTACGTTCTGTACACGTACTATGTACATAGTGTATAGAGAAGGTATTGCATTCCACCCAAAAAATCCATATCGAGATTTTAACGGAAATACATGCTTTGGGTACCCCTGAATCCAAAAAAAAACAACCCACATTTAAAAAAAGGTTCGTGTGTGTCTGTGGGCAGCATAGCTCAAAAACGAAAACACCATTGAGCACCAAATTTGGTATCTTCCAAGGATGCGACACGAAGATATTCAAGAACATTTTTTGGGAATAGCCTCCGAAGACCACTTTATTCTGGATGAATTTTACGAAATGTTGCATAACTGCTAAACCGTAAGAGCTTTTCTTGGTAATGTTTAACGCCCCCTTCGACTGCTTATGGCACCGCAGGTGGTGACACTGGTGATACATGAGCAGCGGGGGAAACGGAAGAACCCGGAGAAATCCCGCCACAGCGCCACTTTGTCCACCACAAATCTTACATGCGGTCGCTTGGGATCGTGAGAGGCCACGGCGCGGCCATCGTAAGATATGGACAAAAACTTACCACACAATTTGTTATATACATCTTTTTCGTGGAGTTGGTCGATTTTGAGATATTCCTTGTTTTTAGTTTCAGCTTTCAAAAACTTATACTTTTCTCATACAGGAATTTGTCAACTCCTATCCATACAAACAATGGAGCTTCAGTCACATAGCAACCAGCTTTTGACTATCACTTTAACCTATGGCATTCCCTTATTTCACTTCTACTTACAAGGAAGCAAGTAATAAGACTATTTCTGCTCTTTTTTTTTTCTCGATTAGCTTGAAGTAAATAGAAGCATAAGCTTTTTAACAATAATTTGTTCCAGAGATGTAGAGAAAGTCATGTGAGTATAACACATTAGATTTTTCTCTATTCTTTTATTAATATTTGCTTTCTACTGCTCCATAACGCTTGACGAACTTCCACTCCGGTCTTTATCGTACACACTGTTATGTTCTTCCTTGATTACTCGTAAATTATGTGCCATTTCCTCACTGAAGACTCGTTCATTTCTTTATCACTATACACTTGTGTTATTTGCCTATACAATTCGATTAGCCAAAAATGTTGCGCATTTAATAACACGAATAACTTCCTTGGCAGTAGAAAGTGTAGCATAGGCATTGAAAAACTGGTACCACGTGACAATAAATACCTTGATAGCAATGACGATTACGTTGAGAAATAGAGTAAGCTAGTGTAACTTCGTAAACAAAGTTTTGTGTTGATAACTTTGTTATTGTTTAGTTGTGCCAAATCGTCTGTTACTTTCTGGCTGGCCCCCGTAGAAGAATAAAGCCGATTCCCACGGTCAAGTATTTTGGTCCAATACTCTTCAAACTACAAATTGGATCATGGGACATTGGATAATTTCACTGTATACAATTTCCGTCCTATTACTTTCTCTGTACGTACTATGTACATAGTCTATAGAGAATGTATTGCACTCCACTAAAAATTCGATACCGAGATTTCACCGCAAATATATGTTTTAGGTTCCCCAATATCCAAAAAAAGCATTTTCACAAAAAGGTCCTTGTGTGTGTGTGTGTGTGTGTGTGTGTGTCCGTGTGTCTGTGAACACGATAACTCAAAAACGAAAAGTCGGTAGCATACCAAACTTGGTATTTAGTTTTAGTATCTTCCAGGAATGCGACACGAAGATTTTGAGAAAAATCCCCCACCCCAAACTACCCTTTACATGGAACTTTTTTCGAAAATTTTGATTTTCTCAAAAATTGCTCTAACGATTTTGATTAAAAATGTCTATATTAAAGTTATTTACCTGACAAATAAAAAGTATATCTTGAATTTTCTGGGAATAGCCTCTGAAGAGTAGTTTATTCTGGATGAATTTTACAACATTTTGAATAACTGCTAAACCGTAGGAGATGGACAAAATCTTACTGCACAAAAAATGTAGAGCACATTAAAGCACACAATTTATGTTATATACATTTTTTTCATGGAGTTCGTCGTTTTGAGGCATTCCTTATTTTTGGTTTCTGATATGAAAAGCGTATACTTTTCTCATACAGGAACTTGTCAACTCGTATCTATATAAACAAAGGAACTTCATTGACAGAGCAACCAGCTATTGACTATCATTTTTACCTATGGTACTCCCTTATTTCGCTTCTACTTTCAAGGAAACAAGTAGTTAGACTATTTCTGCTCATTTTTTCTGATTAGCATAAAGTAAATAGAAGTATAAGATTTTTAAGAATAATTTGTTGCAGGGACATAGAGAAAGTCATGTGAATGGTACACATCAGATTTTTTTTTGGTGCAATTCTAGTTTGCTAGCAGATATACCGGTTTCTATTTTTTTGGCCTAAACGTATGAAATCAACCAATGAGCGACCTGGTGGTAATGACGTAGTAGCGCTGGGTCTTCACGTGATTGTGTGTGTGTGACGTTGATGTATCTTGTGGACTTTGTCCTAAACAATAGTGTTATTGTGGCTGAACTATTGTTGAAGTACACATTTTTTGTGCGGCAGAGATTTATGAAATAATGACTCGGGTATTTATGACCCCTGCAAATGTACTTTATCGGATCCCTTTGTTCCTAACCTCTCTTCTCAACAAATATAAAAACGCTACCTTTGATTTGCTGGTATGGACTGCTTCATATTGTGTTTTGGTGAGTGATTTTTGCCTCGCAAATTTCCAAACAGATTTTCGTCCACTCTAAGGAAGATCAAATAATTTAGAAACGAGTTCATTTTGCAGTATATGTAGTACACCTCTTCCTTGATCTGCCATGGTCTAGTCTTTCTTTCTCGTATTATAATATGCTCTTGCAATGGATACGTAAATAACTGTGGATCAGCAACCTCCACCATTTTTTATCAGCTGTTCATGCGAGAAATATTTGGAAAAATCTGATGTGTTCCATTAACATGACTTTCTCAACACCTCTACAACAAATTATTCTATTTACTTCATCTAATCTAGAAAAAAATAGCAGAAATAGTCTTATTACTTCTTTCCTTGTTAGTAGAAGCAAAATAAGGGAGTACTATAGGTTAAAGTGATAATCAAAAACTGGTTGCTATGTGACTGAAGTTCCTTTGTTTGTATGGACACGAGTTGGCAAATTCAAAGCTGAAACCAAAAACAAGGAATGTCTCGAAAGCGGTCAACTCCACGAAAAAAGTGCATATTACTTAAATTGTGTGTTTTAACGCGCTGTGCATTTTTTGTGTGGTAAGTTTTTATCCATCTCTTATGGTTTTATAGTTATGCAAAATTCCGTAAAATTCATCCAGAATAAAGTAGTCTTCAGAGGATGTTCCCAGAAAATTCAAGATATACATTTTGTTTGTCAGGTAAATATCTTTAATATACGATATTTCAATGAAATCGTTAGAGCCATTTTTAAGAAGATCAAAATATTCGAAAAAAGTTCCATGTAAAGGGTAGTTGGGTGGGTGGGGGGATTTTTCTCAAAATCTTCGTGTCACATTCCTGGAATATACTAAACTTCAATACCAAGCTTGGTATTTTACCGACTTTTCGTTTTTGAGTTATGGTGTTCACAGACACACTGACACACGGACACACACGGACCTTTTTCTGAAAATGCTTTTTTGGATAAAGAGGACACTAAAACATATATTTCCGGTGAAATCTCGATATCGAATTTTCGGGTAGAGTGCAATACCTTCTCTATAGACTATGTACATATTACGTGTAGAGAAAGTAAAAATTGTACAGTTCGTTCACGTTGTATAAAACATTTTGGATCAAATTTTGTGACCGTTTGTCGTCTGTCGGTACCTATAAGTTCCCCTTGTTTTAAGCGTAAGTATACAAATAGGGTTGTACTCTAGGATTTATTACATGCTATACTAACCTTCAACAATAAACACAAGTAATCAACACTATTTTATATTGTAAAAGTATATACAATTTTTGCCCTAAAATCGCAGTGATTACCCTATTAGCTTCCAAACGTCACACCGATTATTTTACTTGGGCCCTCCCCGTCCTTTACCACAGTCACTGGGATTTGAACTTGCAACATTTGGCTTTGAATGGATGGCCAGCCCTTTACCTATCACCTAACTTTCATGGCTATTTGAACCACTTTTTGGTAGTACTGGTTTAGAGGAATTTAAACTTCTAATTGGGAAGAAAAATATGAATAAAGGATCTACATTTGTATTTTCTCTATTATTTTACATAATAATGTTATAGGTTTATTTCCACATATTTTACTATAGCTCCAGTTTTATACTTAGGGAAAAAAACGGCATATTTAGTAAACTAGTGCAGGCAACTAAGAGTTAAGCTTTTCCTAGAAATATTTGTTACAGAAAGTCGTGTGAATGTCTTAGTCCAGGTACATTTTCTCTCCGTATAGCTTTGTTAAGTTAATGCTCTCATAAACATTTGAGCATCGCCTCAGAAGGCGAGTGAGATGTTGGGAGCGAGGCAGGTGTAAGTATCGATGTCAACATGCACGCGATCTAGCAACAGGTGTGGGTATTATGAATTTAGCAACCGCGCGCCAGCTGTAAACAAAACACACACGTCATTCGTGTTCCCTGATTGGCACCATTTCCTGCACAACATTAAAATATACTTCCGAAACATTCAGGTAACCATGGATACAGTATTGGTTCTTGATGGAATAACACAAGAGTTAAAGGGAGACTGGGGCAATGGTGGTTGTTCTAAAGGGAGTCAAATAATACAAGTGTTTAATATCTCACCTTCACATGAGATTTTATACATTCTTATAAAAGCTAGTATTACAATAGTTTATTGCTTTCTTTACACATAATCTACATAAAGTAGACAGGAAAATTTTATGTGTTCCATTCACATGACTTTCTCTACATCTCTGCAACAAATTATTGTTAAAAATTTAATGTTTCTATTTACTTCATGCTAATCAAGAAAAAATTAGCAAAAATATTCTAATTATTTGCTTCCTTGTAAGTAGAAACGAAATAAGAGAGTAGCATAGATTAAAGTGATAGTCAAAAGCTGGTTGCTATGTGACTGCAGTTCCTTTGCTTGTATGGGCACGAGTTGACAAATTCCTGTATGAGAAAAGTATAAGTTTTTAAAGCTAAAACAAAAAACAAGATATAACTCAAAAACGATCAAATTCACCAAAAAAAATTAAATAACATAAATTGTGTGTACCTAATGTGATGTACATTTTTGTCTATCTCTTATGGTTTAGCAGTTATGCAAAAATCCGTAAAATGCATCCAGAATAAAGTAGTCTTCAGAGACTATTCTCAGATATACATTTAATTTGTGGTGTACATATCTGTGTACCATTCACACGGACACACACACACACACACACACACACATAGACCTTTTTCCAAAAATGCTTTATTTAGATAAAGGGGACCCTAAAACATATATTTCCGGTGAAATCTCTGCATTGAATTTTGGGTGGAGTACAATACCTTCTCTATACACTATGTACATAACAGGTATAGAGAAAGTAAAAAATTGATTCGTGTGGAACATTTTGAGTTTGGAAGAGAAAATAAGGTTTAAATTTGGGAGTGCCTATTAAAAAACGTGCAAGTAGCCATCTATAGCTTCAGCTAATTGATAGTCAAAATACACCAAATATGAAAAAGTGTATATTTTGTTAAATTTTAGAATGTATATCATTTTATTATGAAACAAAATAAATGCTTAATTTTTGGTGAAATTTCAACAGATGTATCGTCTTAATACATGAATACGGCTTTACAACATGAGTTTGTAGCGGCGTGAGTACAGATAACCATTTTTCCTTCACGTACTATGTACACAGTGTACAAAGAAAGCATTCCACTCCACCAAAAAATTCGATACAGAGATTTCACCGCAAATATATGTTTTAGGCTCCCCAGTGTCAAAAAAAAGTATTTTCGGAAAAAGGTCCGTGTTTCAGTGTGTCCGTGTGCTTTGAAAACAATAACCAAAAAACAAAAGTCGGTAAAATACCAAACTTTGTATTTAATTTTAGTATCTTCCAGGGATGCGACGAGAAGATTTTGAGAAAAATCCCCCCACCCGAAACTATCCTTTACACGGGACTTTTTTGATAATTTTGTTTTTTTAAAAAATAGCTCTAACGATTTTGATTAAAATATCGTATATTAAAGATATTTACCTGACAAATAAAATGTATATCTTTAATTTTCTGGGAATAGCCTCTGAAGACTACTTTATTCTGGATGAATTTTACGCAGTTTTACATAACTAAATCGTAAGAGATGGATAAAAACTTACCACACAAAAATTTTAGAGCACGTTAAAACATATAATTTAGTTATATGCTTTTTTTCGTGGAGTTGATCGTTTTTGAGATATTCCTTGTTTTTGGTTTCAGCTTTGAAAAAACTTATACTTTTCTCATACAGGAATTTTTCAACTGCTGTCTATACAAACAAAGGAACATCAGTCACAGCAACCAGCTTTTGACTGTCACTTTAACTTATAGTACTCCCTTATTTCGCTAATTTTCTTTTTCGATTAGCTTGAAGTAAAAAGAATTATAAGCTTTTTAATAATAATTTGTTGCAGAAATGTAGAGAAAATCATGTGAATGGAACACATTAGATTTTTCACTTATGTGGTCCCTTAATAAGAGATAAATACATGAATACGCCTTTATAACATGAGTTTGTAGAGGCGTGAGTAGAAATAACCATGTGAATGTAACATCAGATTTTTCCTTTGTCTACCCAAGAAGGCGAGAGCAACGGGCAAAGCTAATGACGTCAATTGTTCCGATTATTTCGCCGTCGTATGTTTCAACAGTTGAGTATCCGCTGCAGCAGACAGGCATTTGTCAGCGGAATTTGTTTTCATTTTACATGACATTGTTGAGGACTTGTGTTTTGCGCCCCCCGTGCTTGTTGGCAACATTTTGTACTAAAAGGGGGGGGGAGTTATATCATAAAGCGGGCACATGTGAAATTAATGAATGTTCATATTTCGCCAAAAACTCGCTTTATTATTGCCGCCAAGAAGCGAACAAAAGAGTAATGAAACAAATGACGTCAGCTATCAGTACAAATTTAGCTTTTTTTTTAATGTGAAAGATACACTTCAAAGCAAGAACCAAATACCAGCTTTGCTTGTGTAAATTCTCTGATGGTTCTGGAATGGTATGGCTGTTAAAATACTCAACAGCGGTTTCCATGGTAACTACGTCAAAAACATCTGCCAGTGCACTGTCAACAGCAATTATATCACAAGTGTTTCGTTTAACTGAATTGTGTATTTTGGAAAACCATCATAATGTTTTTAATTTTTCTGCTGCGTGTGTGGGTTTATGCGTCAATAATTTCACATTGACTCAAAAGTGTAGCCCTTTTTTTCTTTTTTCGTAGTCCGTTTACCCTCCCCATATTTAGGACTTGCAAGCGGATGTCAGAAGCCTGCCGGGGTCTGTCTAAGGGCAACCGAGATCAAAAATGAAAAGTCAAGTTGAGTATCTTCCAAGGATGCGACACGAAGATTTGCAAGAAAATCCCCGCCACCCTCAACTACCTTTTACATGCAACAATTTTCTAAAATTTTGATTTTCTCAAAAATGGCTCTAACGATTTTGATTAAGATATCGTATATTAAAGATATTTACCTGACAAACAAAATGTATATCTTGAATTTCTGGGAATAGCCTCTGAAGATTACCTTATTCCGGATGAAATTTACGGAATTTTGCATAACTTCTAAACCGTAAGAGATATATAAAAACTTACTGCACAAAAAATGTAGCCCACTTTATAACATACAATTTATGTTGTATACATTTTAGTGCAGTTGATCGTTTTTTATAATATATTCCTTGTTTTTGGTTTCAGCCTTAAAAAATCTCTTTCTCTACTTCTGTGTAACAAATTATTCTTAATAAGCTTATTCTTCTATTTATTTCAAGATAATCGAGAAAAAATTAGCATAAATAGTCTCATTACCTGCTTCCTTGTAAGTAGAAGCAAAATAAGGGTGTAACATAGGTTAAAGTGAAGTCAAAAGCTGCTTGCTAAGTGACTGAAGTTCCTTTGTTTGCATGGACACGAGTTGACAAATTCCAGTATGAGAAAATTAAAGTTTTTCAAAGCTGAAACCAAAAACAAGGAATATCTCAAAAACGATCAACTCCTCGAAAAAAAAATAATATAAATTGTGTGTTTTAATGTGCTCTACGTTTTTTGTGTGGTAAGTTTTTGTCCACTTCTCACGGTTTAGCAGTTATACAAAATTCCTCCAGAATAAAGTAGTCTTCAGCGACTATTCCCAGAAAATTCAAGATATACATATTATTTATCAGGAAATATCTTTAATATACGATATTTTAATCAAAATCGTTAGTGCCATTTTTGAGAAAATCAAAATTTTCGAAAAAAGTTCCCTATAAAGGATAGTTGAGGTTGGGGGGATTTCCTTGCAAATCTTCATGTCGCATCATTGGAATATACCAAACTTAAATACCAAGTTTGGAATTTAACGGTCTTTGCATTTTCTGGATTCCGGTAAAACTCTCAGTATGGAGTTTTTGGGTGCAATACAGTACCTTCTCTATACAATATGCTCATAGTAGTGTAGAGAAAGTAATAACAATTTCCTTATATAAAATGCAGTCATTATTCAACAGAATATTAAACGTTTACATAGTGAACTAAGATGAATGTTAGGTACGAACGCGCCGAAACACAAGTCAGAGCCATATTTAATGCTGACAGTATAATTACAAGGCGGTCTCATTACACCCTGCTCAAGGTAAGGAAGACGCCGGCAGAGTGTTTCCGGAGCCGACCTCAAAGAGAGCCCGGAATGTGTGACACTCCACGCTTTAATAGCAAAACACTGTTTTCAATTAACTTCATAAATTTAGACAGAGAGCGTCACAGCTACTCAACTGCTCACGGTTGAAAAGTGTCGTGCCTATAACAGCACAGCTCCTTCCCGCGTATAGAGAACGCTACCATCGTAACCAGGTAGTGCTTCTCAACCTGGGTCTTATTACCTGCTTCCTTGTGAGTAGCAGCGAAATAAGGGAGTGTCATACGTTAAACTGATAGTCAAAAGCTGGTTGCTATGTGACTGAAGTTCCTTTGTTTGTATGGATATAACTTTTTCAAAGCTGAAACCAAAAACAAGCAATATCTTAAAAACGATCAACACCACGAAAAGATGCATGTAACGTAAATTGTGCGTTTTAATGTGCTCTACGTTTTTTGTGTGGTAAGGTTTTGTCCATCTGTTGCGGTTTACCAGTTATGCAAACCTCCGTAAAATTCACCCAAGATTAAATTAGATTTCAGAGACTGTTTCCAAAAAATTCAAAATATACATTTTATTTGTCAGGTAAATATCATTAATATACGATATTTTAATCAAAATCGTTGGTAAGGCTGCAGTGTTTTGTTTGTTGTTGCAGAAGCTGAAATGGCGGAAAATCCTGTGGAAAAGGCATATTGCGTGTTGGAATTTGCTAGAACGCAATCAGCAACTGTTGTCCAACGACATTTTAGAACACGTTACCACAAAACGCCACCGACTAGACAGTCAATCTACGACTGGTATAGAAAATTCGAGACAACGGGATGTTTGTGCAAAGGGAAGATCTCGGGGAGACCAAGAGTTTCTGAAGAAAACGTTGAACGTGTTCGTTCTGCCTACATAAGAAGCCCACAGAAATCGACATCTAGGGCAAGCATGCAATTACAAATTCCACAGCAAACTGTATGGAAAATCTTGCGGAAGCGACTGCACATGATGCCTTACAGATTACAGATGTTGCAGTTTCTGAGTGAAGAAGATAAGGTCATACGGCGTGACTTTTGCATCGACATGTTGCGACATGATGAAGACGATGCTGGTTTTTGTGAGCGTATCATTTCATTTTTGTGGTAACGTGTTCTAAAATGTCGTTGGACAACAGTTGCTGATTGCATTCTAGCAAATTCCAACACGCAATATGCCTTTTCCACAGGATTTTCCGCCATTTCAGCTTCTGCAACAACAAACAAAACACTACAGCCTTACCAATAGTAACAAACGAAACTTTGAGAGTTTTCAACATTCCTCCAAAATAATTAGGTTGGTATCTCTAATAGGTTTTGTTTTACAGGCAGTTGAAGTTGTTTATTTCCTTTGTAGTAACGCTGTATAATGCAGTTCTTTCCTGTACATTAGGAATATAACATGTACTGTTTCCATAGTAACCAGGTCGAAAAGTGTGTAGTAATTCTCAACTTGGTTACCATGGAAACAGTTAATATAGTGCAGTTCTTTCCTGTACATTAGAAGTATAACAGCGTGTACTGTTTTCATAGTAACCAGGTGGAAAAGCATGCAGTAATTCTCATTTGGTTACAATGAAAACAGTTAATATATGGATATTTTACTTTCTCAATAAGTACTATGTACATAGTGTATGGAGAAGGTATTGTATTGCACCTAAAAATTCGATACCGAGATTTCACCGGAAATACATGTTTTGAGACCACCTGAATCCAAAAAAAGGATTTTAGAAAAATGTCCGTGTGTGTCTGTCTGTGTGTATATGTATGTGTGTGTGTGTGTGTCTTTGGGCAGCATAGCTCACAAACGAAAAGACCGTTAAATACCAAACTTGGTATTTAAGTTCAGTATCTTCCAGCGAGTCGACACGAGTATTGTGCTAATGTGGTGGTAGCGTGTCTGCCTCACATTCAACAGGTCGTGAGTTCGAATCTCACTTAGGGTGAGTTACCCAGTTAAGGTTTTTTCGGGGTTTTCTCTTATCCTGAGAAGACGAATGTCGAGTAACTTTAAGCTCCATGGACCCTGAGATCATTTCATCAATTTCATTCATCGTCCGATATGACCAACCGGGTTAAAGGACGTTAAAAAAAAGACCCTTTCCCACGCGTGTATTTCAATACAGGGTGTTTCAAAACGACACCAAACGAAGAAGTGGACCTTGTTGGTCATACCGTACGTGATACGTAAATATAATTTTCAGCTCTAATATAATTTTCAGAAACTGCCATAAACTCACCATTGATTAGGCAGTCATAGATAACGAAAGGCAAATGCCTGGCCCACTCCAAGAGAGATGCCGTTTGGTGGCAAAGGGCTCAGACGCGTGGTGTTGGCTTGGTTTAATAGACACGCCAGCGCGGCACAGGTCACCTTAGTAATGGAAAACGTAGCATGTGAGTGTGACGTATGACAACCGTTGTTCCTTCGCTGCCTAATCCCAAATGTAAGCTAATTTTAAATACACATAAAACTTTAAATAGAAGAGTTTGAAAGTGTAAGCTAATCGACTGCTATCTTCTTTTGTTGTTGTTTTGAAACGGCCTGTATACTTTTAATCTCCTGTGACGTAACTATAATAGACTTGTCGAAATAACTGTGTTTAATAATAAAGGTTACTTTCATATCAAATATCCAGTCTGGAGTCGCTTATGAGATCTATTTAACAGAATAACAAGTTTTTTGTGATATTCACACACTAAATACTTTAGTTGGCAAGGCAAGTGTTCCATACGGCAGCCGAGTAGTTGAATAATTAACCGCCCGTTGCCATGGCGACTGTAATATATATATGGCTTTTGTTACGAGCCCTGTACAATCTGGTAATGTGATATTAATATGTGAATAGCGTTTCAGAAACTCAAATTTCATGAAATGACGGCGGAGCACGTTGGAGGCAATAAATTTGATTGTCGCCCAATATCCTGCCGCCATAAATAACAATCAGTAGCGCAAAAACGGCAGTCACAATAATATATAGCGGCAATTTGTAAGAAAAATATTGGCAAATAACTTTCCTTACCGGCAGGCAAATGTGACTGATATTGCTTGTTGCTTCCTTATGTTTGTTTTAATTTGTGCGGGAACAACAGTCTGCCATCTTGTGGACAGCGTGTAAGTTATATTCCCGTGTCTGTATAATAGTTTGCCAAAAATAGTATTCACAAGACTCTCTCTACATTTCTGAAACAAATTATTGTTAAAAAGCCTATTCTTACATCTACATTTGCAGAAACGGTCTAATTACTTAGTTCCTTGTAAGAAAAAGGGAAACAAGAGAATACACTATGCTAAACCGACAGTCAAATGCTTTAAAATATGGTTGCTATGGTCAGGTGTTGACAAGTTCCCGTATAAGAAAAGTACTAAGCTAAAACAAATAACAAGGAATATTTCAGAAACGATCCACACCACGAAAAAATGCACATAACATAAATTGTGTGCTTTAACGAGCTCTACGTTTTTAGGTTGTAAGTTTTTGTCTATCGCTTACGGTTTGCCAGTTATGCAAAATTCCGTAAACTTCATCCAGAATAAAATTGTCTTCAGAGGCTAGACCCAGAAAATTCAGGATATAATTTTATTTGTCAGCTAAATATCTTTAATATACGATATTTTAATCAAAATAGAACAATTTTTATGAGAAAATCAAAATTTTCCAAAAAAGTTCCATGTAGAGGGTAGTTTGGGTTAGGGGGATTTTTCTCAAAAATGTTGTGTCGCATCCCTGGAAGATACTAAACTTAAATACCAAGTTTTTTATTTTATCGACTTTTCGTTTTTGAGTTATTGTGTTCACAGATACACACGGACCTTTTTCTGAAAATGCTTTTCTAGGTTACAGGGCACCCTTAAACATATATTTGCGGTGAAATCCCGGTATCGAATTTTTGGGTGGAGTGCAATACCTTCTCTATACACTATGTACATAGTGCGTATAGAAAAAGTAAAACAGATAGAAAAAAAAACTATTTTTGGTAAATTTCTTTTTATTACTTTCTCTACACGTACTATGCACATAGTGTATAGAGAAGGTATTGTATGGCACCCAAAAATTCAATGCCGAGATTCCACCGGAAATATATGTTTTGAGACCCCCTGAAAACAAAAAAAAACATTTTTAGAAAAATGTCCGTTTGAGTGTTTATCTGTCAGTGTGTGTGTGTGTGTGTGTGTGTGGACAAAAATGAAAATTCTGTTAAATACCAAATTTGGAATTTAAGTTCAGTATCTCTTAAGGATGCTACACGAATCTTTTCAATAAAATCCTCCCACCCCAAAATACCCTTTACATGGAACATTTTCAAAAATTCTGATTTTCTCAAAAATGGTTCTAACGATTTTGATAAAAATGTCTTATATTTAAGATATTTACACGACAAATAAAATGTAAGTCTCGAATTTTCTGGTAATAGCATCAAAAGACATGTTTATTCTGTATGAATTATGCGGAATTTTCCATAATCAGTAAACCGTAAAAATACACAAAAAAGTAAATTACCTTAAAACTCAAAATTTGTCACATACACATGTTCTTTCTAATTTTTTTGGCTTCAAGGGGTCCCTGAACTGAATTTCCGGTGAAATCTCGGTATTGAATTTTTGGGTGCATTACAATACCTTCTCTATACACTATGTACATAGTACGTGTAGAGAAAGTAAAAAGCGAATAAGTCTTTGGCGGTAGAAAAGTATAAGACGACCTGTACCACGTGACAATAAATACCTCGGTAGCAACGACGATCACGTTGAGAAACAGAGTAAGGCAGTGTAACTTCGTAAATAAAGTTTTGTGTTGATAACTTTGTTATTGTTTAGTTCTGCCAAATCGTCTATCACTTTCTGGATGACCCTCGTAACTATATCAAAATGGAAAGGAGAATTCAATTAATAATAATTCCCAGGAAACTTAGTGTTATTTTTTGCGTATTAATTAAAAATGTCGCGTTTTCTCACAGCTCGGCGAGGAATGCGTATAAGTAAAGATAGAGGCGCTGCTGTACCCCATCCCTGCCACTCCGTTATTAAGGGATGCCGGCGGCTTTCGGGTATGTAGCGTCAATTACTGCGTCTGACAAATTTATCACGTGGTCTACGCAAATTAGAAAATATTAACGCGATTAATTTTCATGTTCGACGGTGCGCTGCATTAAGTAGATCCGGAGTTACCTACCTCGTGAGTCAAATACACGCGACTGTTTAGTCACTGTGACTTTCTCCACATTCCTGTGACACATTATTGTTTAAAAGCTTCTTCTTCTGTCTACTTCATAATAACCGTATGAGAAAAGTCTTTTAAAACCAAAACCAATAACAAGGAATATCTTAAAAACAGTCAACTCTATGAAAAATATGTACATAACATAAATTAAGTGTTTTGACAAGATCTACATTTTTTGTGCAGTAAGTTTTTGTCTATTTCTTACGGTTTACCAGTTGAGCAAACTTCAGCAAAATTTATCCAGAATGAAGACGTCTTCGGAGGCTATTCCCAGAAAATTCAACATATACATTTTATTTGTCCAGGTAAATATTATAATATATGGCACTTTAATTAAATTGTTAGTGCCATTTTTGAAAAAAGAAAACACTTCAAATTTATTACATTTAAAGGGTACTTTGGGGTGGGAGAATTTTTACAGTCTCTATACCCGCTATGTACATAGAGTATAGAGAAGGTATTGCATTGCACCTAAGAATCCGATACCGCGATGTCACCTGAAATATATATTTGAGACCCCCTGAATAAAAAAAAAGGCATTTTTACAAAAATGTCCGTGTGTTTGTCTGTCTGTGTGTATGTGTGTGCGTCTGTGGGCAGCATAGCTCAAAAATGAAAAGACCGTTAAAAACCAAACTAAGTATTTAAGTTTGGTATCTTCCAAGGATACGACACGAAGATTTTCAAGAAAATCCCCCCACCCCAAACTACACTTTACTTGGAAAAAATTTCGAAAATTTTGATTTTCTTAAAATTGCTCTAACGGTTTTGATTAAAATCTCTTATATTTAAGATATTTACTTGACAAATAAAATGTATATCTTGAATTTTCTGGGAATAGCCTCTGAAGACTGTATGAATTTTACGGATTTCTGCATATATGCTAAACCGTAAGAGATGGACAAACATTTAACCTACAGAAAATGTAGAGCACATTAAAACACAATTTATGGTATATACATTTTTTTCGTGGAGTTGGTCGTTTTTAGGGTATTCCTGACTTTTTGTTTCTGGATTGAAAAACATTTTTTTCTTTCAGGAATTTGTCAACTGCTGTCCATACAAAGAAACGAACTTCAGTCTCATAGCAACCAGCTTTTGACTATCACTTTAACCTGTGTTACTCCCTTTTTACCTTCTACTTATATGGAAGCAAGTCATAGGACTATTTCTGCTAATATTTTCTCAATTAGCATGAAGTAAATAGAAGCCTAAGCTTTCTGACAATAATTTGTTGCACAGATGTAGAGGAAGTCATGTGAATGGAACACATCAGATTTTTTTTCTCAAAATATTCGTGTCACATCCTTGAAAGATAATGTTGAAAGAGACTTTACGTTTTTGAGTTATCGTGTTCACAACAAACAAAAAAACAGTCACACATAGGGACCATTTTTTAAAAACGTTTTTTATAGATATAGGGGACCATAAAACGTGCATTTCTGGTAAAATCGCGGTATTGAAATTAGGATGGGTTGCAATATGTTACCTATATTCTATGTACATAGTAGGCAAATGTAGAGAGGGTAAAAATCTGATATATATTTCTCTCTAACAAATTATTGTTAATAAGCTTATTCTTCTATTACTTCATGCTAATGGAGATTAACATAACATTAACATAACATACTACCTGCTTCCTCTGAAGTGGAACATAAATAAGGGAATGCACTAGGCTAAAGTGATAGTCAAATCTTTTAATTACTGGTTGCTATATGATTTAAATCAGTTTCTTAACAGAGTTACCAATTAAATACAGTTTTGAATGAGAAAATTTAAAGCATTTTAAAACCGAAACCAATAATGGGCAAGTCCAGGAAAAATTATTATATTATATTAATATGAATTACTCCATAAACCTATTTGAAAATTTATAAAATAGATTAATTTTAAGTATTTTACACAGTATAATTCTTAATAATATGTATATAATATCAAACGGTAGTTTTAGGTGAAATATTCTGTATATGACAAATTGTGTGTTTTCTTTGTTGTATTTTTTGTGTTTAGTAAGTTTTTATCTCTTATGGTTTAACCGTTATGAAAAATTCTGCATAGGTTTCAGAACATGCGAAATAAGCATTTTATTTTTGATGTTAATATATTTTAGAAAGTGTCAGGAAAGTACATGTAAAGGTTCGTTTGGAGATTATTCTCAAAATATTCGCGCCGCATCCTTTTAAGAGTTATCGAGTTCACACACTCACGGACGCTTTTTGTTGATACCGGGGACCCTAAAACTTCTATTTCCAGTTAAATCTCCGCAAACCTTCCCTATACATTATGTACATAGTAAGTGTAGCGAAAGTAAAAAATGAAAACATAAAATTGGTCCAAAACGCAGATTGTATTTGAACACTGCAAAGTGAACACTTTTCAAATAATCATTCCCTTCCGAACCAAGCCTTTACATATAAAATATTCTTTTTTTTTTTTTTTTAGCTTCTTATCTGGGTATTTCAAAACATTATGATACATAGCAGGTTTGAGACTCTCCTGTTTCTAATAACAAAAATCGTGCTGTTATCTTTGTGAAAATTAAAATGAAATAAAAATGGCTTTATAGTAAAATTTTAGAAAATATTTAGTTGTAATGGAAAAAGTTAATATGGTACATTTCTTTCCTGTTCATTGGGAATATAACAACATATACTGTTTCCATAGTAACGAGGTTGAAAAGTGTGTAGTAATTCTCAACTTGGTTACCATGGAAACAGTTAATATAGTGCAGTTCTTTCCTGTACATTAGGAATATAACAACACGTACTGTTTCCAGAGTAACCAGGTAGAAAAATGTGTAGTAATTCTCAACTTGGTTACCATGGAAACAGTTAATATAGTGCAGTTCTTTCCTGTACATTAGGAATATAACAATATGTATTGTTTCCATAGTAACCAGGTTGAAAAGTGTGTAGTAATTCTCAACTTGGTTACCATGGAAACAGTTAATATAGTGCAGTTCTTTCCTGTACATTAGGAATATAACAACATGTACTGTTTCCATAGTAACCAGGTAGAAAAGTGTGTAGTAATTCTCAACTTGGTTACCATAAAAACAGTTAATATAGTGCAGGTCTTTCCTGTACATTAGGAATATAACAACATGTACTGTTTCCATAGTAACCAGGTAGAAAAGTGTGTAGTAATTCTCAACTTGGTTGCTAAGGAACCAGTTGGAGTTCTGTTCCTTTAAATTAGCAGTGTGACAAAGGTTGTATCCCGTTAGTTTGCTGCTCACCATGGTAACGGTACCTGTGTTTAAGATCTAGTAAGTCGCGAGAAAGTCGGCTATCTCTTTTCGGAATGGAGCTGTGTGTTCGGAACAAATTACCAAGTGCATTAAATAGCTGACGGTGGTGGGGCGCCAACAAAACACGCCCTTCATCGGATTAACAAAGAGCAGCCAGAAGTTTTGGTAGAGGAAGTTTTAAGAGGTACGTAGCTAGCACCTGCGCTAAGAGGGCAGCACTGTAGCACAAGAAGCGCCCAACTCCACTGTTTGGTTTTTCTTTAGCTCATCTGTTCCAGATGAGATATTGCATTACACTTGGAGATGTCAAATAAAACATTCTCTTTAAGTAGATCTAAGGTACAGGAGTCGACAAACTTCCCAAATATTACAGTTACTTATATTATAAGTGACTTAAACAGATTACTATTTGTGAGTGTTCTAATTTCTCATGAGCAGACAATTGTCTAATAAGCCACGTGTGATATACAACGTTTTATTATATCCTAATATTAACTGAAATATTCTTATGTTTATTATTATTATTAGAGACGTCATTATGAGGAATTGAATTTTAGTCGTGACGTAGATAGTGTTTTGTTTATTTGTTGCTGCGTAACACGCCGGAATAAACATTTTCAATTCTGGTTGTGCCCGCCTGGGTGGTGTGGTGGTAACGTGTCTGCCTCACTTTCAAAAGGTTGTGAGTTCCAATCTCGCTTAGGGTGAGTTACCCGGATAAGGTTTTTTCGGCGTTTTCCCTTATCCTGAGAAGACGAATGTCGAGTAACTTTAAGCTCCATGGACCCCGAGATCATGTGAACATCATTTCACCAATTTCATTCATCGTCCGATATGACCAACCAGGTTAAACGACTTTAAAGGCTAAAAAAAAAAAATGGTTATTTAAACTGCACCAAATAAATTGTGGGAGTACATACGATATGGTCACCATGCATAAAAGGAAATTGTACGCAATATTATAAGCTTATGGAAAGAATTTAAAATAGTTGTGAATCTACTCGCAATTTTCTGGGAAATCACAAATACATATATTAAATATAATATATACAGAGTGGTCCAAAAATATATACACTGTTTAACGGTTCATAACTTGCAAACTAATTGGCGGAAATGACGCACTTTTTGTGAAAGTGTAGCTTAAAGTCCAACTTACAGATATCACTGTAGGTGTTCGAAATGGTCACCATTAACATCCATACACAGACGATGCCGCCGAACTGCAGCACGAACTACCGACTGCAACGTGTTCAGTTGGATATCGGCACACGAATGTACGGTACATTCTGGTACATTATCCAATGTGCGTGGCTTTTGTCCATAAATGACACTGTTTAGTGTTCCCCATAGGTACAAATCCAGAGGCGTTAAGTCTGGGAAAAGTGGTGGATACTCTACAGCACCTCTTCGGCCTCTCCATCGTGAGATTTTCGTTGAAATACTCCCTGACACGATTGTTATAGTGAGCTGGTGCACCATCTTGTTGGAAGTAAAACCTTGCGCTGGACTTGCTGCTACAGATCACTCAGATCGTTTTTCTGTACATCTGTAACACAGCCCTCGACTTCCAAATTGTCTCAAATGCGCGCAATTGTTAAACGTGTCGGTGGCTCTGTTTGATACTATTTCGCCACTGGCGTTGAACCTCACTAATGGATCACTTCAAAACTGACTTCCTTTCATCGAATGTAAGCCTTGCGCCGGCCATGTTTACTCAAGTTACTAACAACAAAAGAATGCTTACGTATCTGGCAACTGTCATCAGACACCGCTTGTGTGGCGATTACGGGAACTACAAACTATTACACTAGAAAAAATGAGATGTTTCCGCCAATTAGTTTGCAAGTTATGGACTGTTAAACAGTCTATATATATATACATATACAGAGAGAGTGAGGCAGACAATGAGAGAGTGAGTGAGAGTGAGAGAGAGTGTGATAGAGTGAGAGAGTGACAGAGTGAGAGTGAGAGAGTGAGTGAGAGAGAGTGTGATGCAGTGAGAGAGCGACAGAGTGAGGGTGAGAGTGAGTGAGAGAGAGTGTGATAGAGTGAGAGAGTGACAGAGTGAGAGTGAGAGAGTGAGTGAGAGAGAGTGTGATGCAGTGAGAGAGCGACAGAGTGAGGGTGAGAGTGAGTGAGAGAGAGTGTGATAGAGTGAGAGAGCGACAGAGTGAGAGAGTGAGAGAGCGACAGAGTGAGAGGGAGAGTGATAGAGTGAGAGAGCGACATAGTGAGAGTGAGAGTGTGAGAGAGTGAGAGAGCGACAGAGTGAGAGTGAGAGAGAGATGACATACCACACTGATGATTTACATTGTCGTAAGCACTTTAAGTCCAGTGGTGCACATGTGCATAAAAACGAGTTGTAACTTAGGTAATTAAAGCAGAGGCGAGCTAGCTTAATTCCAGATAACAGTCCACCAACCACCACTTGGTAATGAGCACAGGGTTTAGGCTAAAGAATGTAAGATAGAAAAGGTCAGAGATATAGAAATAAGTGAAACAGGCGTAGTGACTTGTCCTCCAGGGAACACTGGGAATTGGAGAAATAGACAAAGCAAGCAGGAAGTTAAAGTGAGAGGGCAGCTTTGGGTTTTCCCAAACGCGTCATGTGGACGCGATGCAAGCAAAACTTGATAAAATTTATTTCCATAGCATGTGAAGTGATACCACCAAGGCAACAATTAAAGATGTTACATTTTATGGCGCGAAGGTTGGCGTCGCCCAGTTGCAGTATACATATAAAAGAGATTATCTCTTATGTGATTACACTCTTGACTTTTATCTCTATTCTTATACAGTTACTCTTACACGTGCAGCAGTGGTGGGGGAACGATGTGCAGATGGTGAGTTCAGGTTCCTGATAATAATTGATTGAAGTGGTAGGAAGGTATTTAATGGAAACATATTTTGTAAGAAAACAAGCTAGCCGCCCGTTAAACCTTTGAAATAACAAAGTCAACTAGTGAGGGCAATTTAAAAATAAAATGTATATCTTGAATTTTCTGGGAATAGACTCTGAGGACTATTTTATTCTGAACGAATTTTATGGCATTTTGCATAACTGCTAAAGCGTAAGAGATGGACAAAACCTTAGCACACAAAAAATGCAGAGCACGTTAAAATACACAATTTATGTTGTATAGACTTTTGTCGTGGAGTTGATCGTTTTTTAGTTATTTCCTTTTTTTTTTTTTTTTTTTTTTTTTTTTTTGATTGCACCTTTAAAAACATATACTTTTCTCATACAGGAATTTGTCAACTGCTGTCCACACAAACAAAGGAACTTCAGTCACATAGCAACCAGCTTTTGACTATCATTATAACCTATGGTACTCCCTTATTTCGCTTCTACTTACAAGGAAGCAAGTAATAAACTATTTCTGCTAACTTTTTCTCAATTAGCATGAAGTAAATAGAAGAATAAGCTTATTAATGATAATTTGTTACAGAGAAGTAGAGAAAGTCATGTGAATGGTACACATCTGATTTTTTTAAGGTTTCTGAAGTATTTCAGGGAGTAATTAAGTAACTAAGAACTGTAAGTTACTTATGAGACTGAAACGCTTGGGTCTCGTATTCTCAATGTACATGCTCGATCTGATAAGTTTGACTTACAGATCTTAGGACCCTTTGCGCGTGGATTCCGTACAAATCAAGTTTGCGATGTGAAATGAGCAAGCAAACTACTCAATTACTCTGGGGCGTATAGTGAGTAGCGCAGCTAAGCACTAGAGAGTGAAACTGACATCGGACCAGGTGTACTGTATCCGAACCAAGCACGTTTATTAAGCTAATCAGATCAGCTGTGTAGTTCCCTGACCCCATCTAGCGGGTATGATATGATATGTTAGGCCAACTAATTACCTCCTCCCTCTCAACCTGATAATCGCCTCAATAGACTCTGATTACAGCAAAAACTTTCCACCACTTTTTACTTTCTCTACACGTACTATGTACATAGTGTATAGAGAAGGCATTGCGCTCCACCCAAAATTCGATACCGAGATTTCACCGGAAATATAGGTTCTGGGTCCCCTGTAACCAAAAACAACATTTTCAGAAAAAGGTCCGTGTCCGTGTGTATGTGAACACAATAACTCAACAACGAAAAGTCGCTAAAATACCAAACTTGGTATTTAAGTTTAGTATCTTCCAGGGATGGGACACGAACATTTTGAGAAAAATCCCCCAACCCAAACTACCCTTTACATGAAACTTTTTTCGAAATTTTTGATTTCCTTAAAAATGGCTCTAACAACTTTGATTAAAATACCGTATATTAAAGAACTTTACCTAACAAATAAAATGTATATCTTGAATTTTCTGGGAATACCCTCTAAAAACTACTTTATTCTCGATGAATTCTACGGCAGTTTGCATAACTGCTAAACGGTAACAGATGGACAAAAACTTATCACACAAAAATGTAGAGCACGTTAAAACAGACATTTTATGTTATATACATTTTTTTTCGTGGCGTTGGTCGTGTTTGAGATAATCCTTGTTTTTGGTTTCACCTTTAAAAAACATACTTTTCTCATACGGGAATTTGTCAACTTGTGTCCATACAAACAAAGGAAATTCAGTCACTTAGCACTTTCATTTTAAGCTATGGTACTTAATAAGACTATTTCTGCTAATTTTTGGTTGATAGCATGAAGTGTATAGAAGCATAAGCGTTTTAACAATAATTTGTTGCAGAGATATAGAGAAAGTCATGTGAATGGAACACGTCAGATTTTTTTTTAAATATACTCTGTGTTTAAGTGATTAGTGTTCTAGAAAATATATAATTGTGGAACGGAAATTCCAAGCATGCTATGTAAGCATTACAGATGTGGAGAAAACAGGAAAGTCTTAATATCTAGTTTGTTTTTACGTTCTCTAGATAGTAAATGGTACGTAGGTAGAGAAGGTATTGTGCTCCACTCAAAAGATTAGTATGTTCCAAGGATACGACACGAAGATTTTCAAGAAAATTGCCCCACCCTAACTTACACTTTACATGGAAATGTTTTCGAAAATTTTGATTATCACAAAAATAGCTCTAACGATTTTGATTAAAATACCTTATAATAATAATACTTATCTGACAAATATTGCGCATATCTTGAATTTTATGGAAGTAGTCTCTGAAAACTACTTTATTCTGGACGAATTTTACGGCATTTTGTATAACTACTAAACCGTAACAGATGGACTAAAACTTACGATACAAAAACTTTAGAACACGTTCAAACACACAATTTATGTAATATACATTCTTTTCGTGGAGTTGATTGTTTTTGAGACATTCCTTGTTATTATTTTCACTTTGAAAAACTTGTACTTTTGTCATTCAGGACTTTAACTCCTGTCCATACATACAAAGGAACTTGAGTCACATAGCAACCAGCTTTTGAATACCAATTTAACCTATGCTACTCCCTTATTTCGTTTCCACTTTTTACTTTCTCTATACGAGCAATGTACATAGTGTATAGAGAAGGTATTGCACTCCACCCAAAAATCCGATTTCGAGATTTCACCGTACATATATGTTATAGGGTCCCCTTTATCTAAAAAAAGTATTTTCGGAAAAAGGTCCGTGTGTGTTTCTGTGTATCTGTGAACACGATAACTCAAAACCGAAAAGTCGGTAAAATCCCGAACTTAATATTTAAGTTAAATGTCTTTCAGGGATGCGGGATGAAGATTTTGAGAAAAATCTCCCCACCCAACTACCCTTTTCTAACGGTTTTGATAAAAGTATCGTATTGTAAAGCTTTGCCTGACAAATAAAATGTATGTGTTAAATTTTCTAGGAATAGCCTCTGAAGATTACTTTATTCTGGATGATTTTCACGGAATTCTAAATAACTGCTAAGCCGTAAAAGATGGACAACAACTTTCTACACAAAAAAAGGTAGAGCACGTTAAAACATGTTTTATGGACATTCCTTGTTTTTGGTTTCTGCTATGAAAGACATACTTTTCTCATACACGAATTTGTCAACTGCTGCCCATATAAGGAACTTCAGTCACATAGCAACCAGCTTTTAACTATGCGCGGCATTTTACTGGAAAAGTGCAGTTAAATGTACGTGAATGCAGGGTGGAAGAGAAAGAGGAAAAGTGGTGTAGCAAAGCCGGATAAACAGCAATAAAGAGAATCATATGACACGTAAACGCATTACCTCAATGTGAACAGATAAACAGCTGTAATTTTTCACATGCTCCGACCATAAATGTAACAGCTTATGATAATCCACTTAAAGGTATTGTAATGCCGACAAAGAAATAAATAATAAACAATACCACCTCTCTGTTGCTGAGAGAGCGGTTTACTTTCTCTATCACTTAAACAATCAGACTTTCTCCACATGTGATGTGTTCCATTCACATGACTTTCTCTACATCTCTGCAACAAATTATTGTTAAAAATCTTAGGCTTCTATTTACTTTATGCTAATTGAGAAAACATTAGCAGAAATAGTTTATTACTTGCTTTTGTATGTATGGACATGAGTTGACAAATTCCTGTATGAGAGTAGTATAAGTTTCTTAAACCTGAAACCAAAAATAAGGAAAATATCAAAAAAGATCAACTCCACGAAAAAAGGTATATAACATAAATTGTGTGTTGTAACCTGCTCTACATTTTTTGTATGGTAAGTTTTTGTCCATCTCTTACGGTTTAGCAGTTATGCAAAATGCAATAAAAATCATCCAGAATAAAGAGGTCTTCAGAGGCTATTCCCAGAAAGTTGAAGATATACATTTTATTTGTCAGGTAAATGTCTTAAATATAAGAGATTTTAATCAAAATCGTTGGAACCATTTTGAGAAAATCAAAATTTTCGAAAAACGTTCTATGTAAAGGGTAGTTTGAGGTGGGGGATTTTTTTTTTCAATTTTTGCGTGTCACATTTATGTAAGATACTAAACTTAAACACCAAGTTTAGTATGATACTGATTTGTCGTTTTTGAGTTATCGTGTTCACACACGGACACACACACGGACCTTTTTCTGAATTTTTTTTTTTTTGGATACAGGGGACCGTAAAACATATATCGATTTTATGTGGAGTGAGATACCTTCTCTATACACTACGTACATAGTACGTGTAGAGAAAGTAATTAATCCCACTTATATAAGGAAGGCAATTTTCCTCTGAGGTCCTGGGTTTGATTGTTTTATATGAGAGGCAAGCATTAAAGCTACGATTCCTTGACCAGTTGCCATTTGACATTTTACCAGGATCCGCCACTGTGGAGGTCAGTTGTGTTTGGGTCCGAGAGTAATTAGAAAAAGCTACAGCACAACGAAATGATTTGTGGGATAATTTATGTTTGTGCCGCTGTTCGGCGCTGCTATGTAATAATACAACGGCCACACACGTAGGGGGTGCAAGTTGGTGGTTGTATACTGTCAAAATACTGTCATACACTGTGCTGCCGCAAGCACATTTTGTAATTAATTAATAACAACCCTTGGTTTGTTCCCCTCTCTTCATTTTGAGAATTTTTTAAAAAAAAATATTTCACATATGAGTAGGTCATGTAATAGCTATGACTTTGAGATGACGTCACCGCAATAAATAAAATTGTATTTCGTTTTAATTTCTTGATTTATGTGTAATCACACCTCTGAAGTAACAGATTTTACTTTCTCTACATGGTGCATGCTTATTTTCATATAATAAGTTCATAACAACATAATTGGTAAAAATACAAAAGTCAATAAAATTCTATTACAGTAGAATATTTTATTTGAAGCTAAACGAGTTACGTGTACGATACAAATATTATCTCCTAAGTAATTTATATTTCGCCGTAAATACACGTTTCATAGTTCGTTATATCAAAAAAATAAATAACTAAAAAATATTTTCTCCACGCGAATTGTGTACATAGATTACAGAAGATTTTGCATTCCACCCAATAATTCTATTCCGAGATTTCACCGGAAAGCTTTAGCACCGCCTGAATCCAAAAAAAATCTGATGTGTTCCATTCACATGGCTTTCTCTACATCTCTGAAACAAATTATTGTTAGCCATTTACTTCATGCTAATCAAGAAAACATTAGCAGAAATAGTCTTATTACTTGCTTCCTTGTAAGTAGAAGGGAAATAAAAAATACACTAGGCTAAAGTGATAGTCAAAAGCTTTAAACGCTAGTTGCCTTGTAAATGAAGTGCCTTTGTTTGTATTTTCCATGTAAAGGGTACCTGGAGATGCCTGGACTTTCTTGAAAACCTTGATGTCACATCCTTGGAGAATACAAAACTTAAATACCAAATAAAATGTATATCTTGAATTTTCTGGGAATAGCATCTGAAGACCACTTTATTCTGGATGAATTTTGTTTAACTGGCAAATGATAAATCACAGACAAAATCTGTTTCCGCAAAATATGTAAATCTGTTTAAAACAAACAATTTGTCACATACATTTTTTTTTTGGAATTGGCCATTTCCGAAGTATTCCTTGTTATTGGTTACAGATTTAATTTGTTAATGCCTGATTAGTAGATAAGTGTGTTTGCAGAATAGATAGAGAAATTCATGTGAGTCGTTGCACTTCAGACCTTTACTTTCTCTACGCGTACTATATACATAGTATATAGAGAGGGTATTGCATTCCACCCAATAATTAAATACTGAGATTTCACCGGAATGCTTTAGGACACCCTGAATCAAAAAAAGCATTTTCTCAAGAAGGTTCGTGTGTGTGCCTTTGGACAGCAGAGCTCAAAAACGAAAAGTCCGTTAAAAACCAAACTTGGTATTTAAGTTTGGTATCTTGCAAGGATGCGACAGGAATATTTTCAAGAAAATCCCCCCACACATCACTACCCTTCATATGGAACATTTTTTGAAAATTTTGATTTTCTCAAAAAATGAGTCTTAGGATTTTGATTAAAATATCGTATATTAAAGATATTTACCTGACAAATAAAATGTATATCTTGAATTTTCTGGGAATAGCCTCTGAAGAGTACTTTATTCTGGACGCATTTTACGGAATTTTGCATAACTGCTAAACCGTAAGGGATGGACAAAAACTTAAAACACAAAAAATGTAGAGCACGTTAAAATACACAATTTATGTCATTTACATTTTTTTCTTGGAGATGATCGTTTTTTGAGGTATTCCTAGTTATTGGTTTACGAATTAAAAACTTTGTCAATTCCTGTCCATACAAACAAAGGAACTTCAGTCACATAGCAACCAGCTTTCGACTGTCACTTTAACCTATGGTACTCCCTTATTTCGCTTCTACTTACAAGGAAGCAAGTAATAAGACAATTTCTGCTAATTTTTTCTCAATTAGCATGAAGTAAATGGAAACATTAGCATTTTAACAATAATTTGTTGCAGAGATGTAGAGAAAATCATGTGATTGTTTGCACTTCAGATTTTTTTCCCATTATGTAGCTAATCGAAAATGGCGAGAAAATAATCCGTTAGAATGGAGCGCTTAATATTTACTCAGAGAGTACTAGCAAGTTTTGAAGGCACCTGCAGCTGATTTTGGCAACTTAATTTCCCTGGGCTATGGGCCAAGACGAGGGTTTTCCAATCACGGCTTTAAAACTAATTAAAATAAGTTGCTACTCCGCCGCTTGCACACTCATTCCGTTAGCAATTTGTTGAAACTGGAAGAGAAAAACAAAAATGCTCTGTTTTGTCATCACAAACGTCAAGCTGGCCGTGTGAATTTTTCATATCTTCGTCAATTTCCCTGACGTTTGACAGATATGCCAATAGAAAGGGTGACAGCGCACCCGTCATCTTCAAATTCCTTGCTTTTGTGTTTATATAGCCTGCATTTATTTGTTTAACGTACAATAAAGGTTCCTTTTCCATTGTTTGCTTTTAAAGCTATTCTGAATATGTATATCATAAAGGAAGGGTCGGGGATTTCCCTCTTGACAAGATGTCGTGGTACGGAGAAATGGAGGCAAAAGTATTTACTCCGATACTTTACCACCGCTTAAGGAGAGTTAGAAGCATGTTGGGCGCTACTGGCAGGTGGGAAGACGCGGACGGGGTAGTTACATTTATACTTAACAGTATGTAACACTGAAACTTCATTGGTAGTTACAAAAAAGATCATGTGTTACACTCACATTACTTTCTCTAGCTACTCTACAAACAAACAATTGTTCTTTCCACACAATGCTAATCGATATAAACATTAGCAGAATGTTCGTACCAGGATGGGCTGAAAAGTCGCGGGCCTCTCAACAAAAACACCAATTAATATTTTTTTTTTTTTTATTTCTCAACCTAATCTCCAGAAAGGCTAATACATTTGTCGTATCGGTGTTCTAACGATTTCTTTAGTGCGAATTATCAACGTCCTCAAAATAACTGTTTACCGCATCAATGGCCTCGTTGTTGTGAAATCTTCGTCCTTGAGGTTTGGGAACAGGCCTCTGAACACGATATCTCAAAAACGAAAAGTCGGTAAAATACAAAACTTGGTATTTAAGTTTAGTATCTTCCAGGGATGCGACACGAAAGTTTTGAGAAAAATCCCCCCACCCCAACTACCCTTTACATGAAACTTTTTTCGAAAATTTTTATTTTCTAAAAAATGGCTTTAACGATTTTGATTAAAATATCGTATATTAAAGATATTTACATGACAAATAAAATGTATATGTTGAATTTTCTGAGAATAACCTCTTAGGACTACTTTATTCTGGATCAATTTTACGGAATTTTGCATAACTGCTAAACCGTAAGAGATGGACAAAAACTTACCATACAACAAATGTAGAGCACCTTAAAACACACAATTTATGTTATATACATTATTTTTGTGGAGTTGATTGTTTTTGAGATATTACTTTTGTTTCAGCTATAAAGACTTATACTTTTCTCATATAGGACTTTGTGAACTCGTGTCCATACAAACAAAGGAACTTCATTAGCAGAGCAACCAGCTTTTGACTATCACTTTAACCTATGTACCCCCTTATTTCGCTTCTACTAACAAGGAAGCAAGAAATAAGACTATTTCTGCTAATTTTTGCTCCATTAGATGAAGTAAATAGAATAATTTGTTGCAGTGATATAGAGAAAGTCATATGAGTGTAACACATCTGATTTTTCCCATTGCAATGACTGAACGCAGAGCCGCAGCTTTCTCGTGATTAAACAAGGATTTATTTTTTTTTTCTTTTCACCTCATCACTCAAACGTTGCAGTAAGCTTGCGTAGTAGTCACCAGTGATACTTCTACCCTTTTCCAAGTAATCAATAAAAACAATTCCCAGTGCATCCCAGAAAACTCTCGCCATAACCTTGTTAGCTGACAAAATTGACTTTGCCTTTTTTGGGAATGGTTCACCTTACACAATCCACTGTTTTGACTGTGATTTACTTTCTGGAGTGTAGTGATGCATCCAAGTTTCATCCATGGTAATTGCCGTCTCAAAAATTCACTCGGATTTTCACGGCAGATCTCCACATTCTTAACAGAAACAGTTTTTCTTTGCAACTTTTGATCAGGTGTCAACAAACATGGCAGCCATCTTGCACAGACCTTATGAAAGCCCAAAACATTACTTAAAATATTACCTGCACGTTCTTTTGATATGTTTACAACCTCTGTTATCTCAAACAACTTTAATCTGCGGTCTTCCAGTACTAAACGATGAATTTTTTCAATGATCTCTGGAGTTGTCACTTCTACAGGGCGTCCAGAGCGAGGCTCATCACTAGTGCTCGTACGTCCCATTTTAAACTCTGCAGCCCACCTTTTAATCATTGAATATGAAGGGGCAGAGTCTTTCAATGTACTGTCCATTTCCTCCTTGATTTCTTTAGGCGTTAAGCCTTTCAAATGGAAGTATTTAATCACTGCTCGTTTTTCCAAATCCTCCATTTTCGTGAAAACTCTAAAGTTGTCTTGTTTAAAATGCTGACATTCGGAAACTAAACAAGCTATTGACCTGTAACTGTGGATACAAGCTAGTCTAGAGTTCAACAATACGATGCTAGCGTCTAACTGGCCTAGTGGCGCCATATCTGTGTGAGGCTCAGGATTTGATCAGTCGACCCTCGTATTACTTAGTTCCTTATAAGAAGAAGGGAACTAAAAGAATTCGGTATACTAAAATGATAGTCAAATGTTTTAAAAGTTGTCGTTGTGCAATTGTCATTGTAAATTGCTTCTTTGTTTGGCCAGGAGTAGAAAAAATAAAAAAGGACACTTTTTTCTGAGAAAAGTTTAAGTACTTTACAAATGGAATAAATAACAAGGAATATCTCGAAATGGTTACTTGGACAACAAAAATGCAAAACACAGAAGGTGTTTTCGACAGAATCTATATTTTTGGTATATTAAGTTTCTGCCTATCTCCTACGGTTTACTTGTAACGGAAACATTCAATAAAATGCATTCAGAATAAAAAGATCTTTAACTGCTATTCCCAGAAAATACAAGATAAACAATTTATTTGCCACATAATAATCCTTAACATACGGTATTTATATGAAAATCCTTACACCCATTTTTGAGAAGATGAACATTTTCTTTCATGTAAAGGGTAGTTTTGGGTGGGGGGATCTTTCTCAAATTCTTCGTGTCGCATCCCTGGAAGATACTAAACTTAAATACCAAGTTTGGTATTCTACCTATTTATGTTTTTGAGTTATCGTGTCATAAACACATGCATAGACAGACCTTTTTCTAAAATGCTCTTCTTGGATACAGGAGACCTTAAAACGTGTATTTCCGGTGATATCTCGGTATGGAATTTTTGGGTGAAATGAACTAGCTCCTCTCTGCACTTCTACATAGTAGGTGTAGAGAAAGTAAAAATTACACACTCGGAAGTTTTTCCAAAAATGTTTTTTCCGACTCAGGGTACCTCAAAATATATATTTCAGCGAAAATATTGACATAGAATTTTTGGTAGAATACAGTAGCTTCTCTAACTACTGATGTACATAGGTGCTAGAGAAAGTAATTAATCCACACTCTTTGGTCCGGTTATTATGGAAAGAGTGCATGTCAATAAACACCCAATTTACAGGAAAGAAGTGCACTATATTAACAATTTTCAGGTAACCACTTGATAATTCTACACACCTTTTGACTTGGTTACTATGGAAACTACATGTTGTTATATTCCTAATGTACAGGAAAGAACTGCACTATATTAACTGTTTCCATGGTAACCAAGTTGAGAACTACTACACACTTTTCGACCTGGTTATTATGGAAACAGTACATGTTGTTATATTCCTAATGTACAGGAAAGAACTGCACTATATTAACTGTTTCCATGGTAACCAAGTTGAGAATTACTACACACTTTTCGACCTGGTTACTATGGAAACAGTACATGTTGTTGTGTAGATAAGAACTGCACTGTTTACCAGAGTCATTTGTTACTCTACTAGATATTGCTATATACCTTTGTACTTCAATATTATTGAAGCTTCCCTTTCCAACACCCTACAGGAAAGACATATGTTGGTGTTGTCTCTATTTTACATATTGCCGTATAGCTATCTTTGAGATAGGGAAGTGTTTTATTCCTAATATACTGCAAGGAGAGTCTACACATAAAATACTTTGTCAGGGAATCACTTTTCCCTTTTCCATACCGTGTTTGATACCCACGAAATAAAGCAAGGAAGCGAGTCTAGCCCGACTGCGGTAAACCGAAAAAGCCAGACGAAATGCAATTGGGCCAGTGTTTGCGATACTGTATCCGGCTAACATTTTCCCATCACGTCCGCCCCAGAACCGTCCCTGATAAGGCGAAAGCAAGATTGAGTGTGTCGCCCTGGGAACGCGAGTAGCAAGGAGCATAAGTTGTTTAATGGTAGGGATCCGAGAAATAACTCTAAACAGTCCCTTTTATTGACTTCGCTATCTGTTGGGGCGAAGTGACCGTTAAATAGAGACGTGGTGTTTTTACTTTTCAAGTATAAGCCATTGTTACTCGGTGTGTTCAAGATAGTGTTTCCATGATAATCTTGTTATATTCCTAATGTACAGGAAAGAACTGCACTATATTAACTGTTTCCAGGTAACCAGGTTGAGAATTACTACACACTTTTCGACCTGGTTACTATGGAAACAGTACACGTTGTTATATTCCTAATGTACAGGAAAGAACTGCACTATATTAACTGTTTCCATGGTAACCAGGTTGAGAATTACTACACACTTTTCGATCTCGTTACTATGGAAAAGGTACGCTGTATATTTCTAATGGATGGGAAAGAACTACATATAATAACAATTTCCACATAAAATTGAGAATTGCTACACACTTTTTGACCTGGCTTCTGAGAAAACAGTACCTTGTTTTATATTTCTAAGGTACAGAAAATAACTGCACTCTATTAAAAGTTTTCCTGGAAACATGTTGTATCATAAGGTGTATTTTAAACAGCGAGAGGTACTTTTAAGAATCGAGAATTAAAATCTCTGAATTCCGAATCCTTTGTTTTGTAAGGGCGTCTAAATGAGTGTAGAAATGCCTTAAAATAGATATAACCACGTGAAAGTAAAATGTATTAGCTTGTTAAAAGCAAAAAGCTGTTTTCCATTTCGATTTTTATTTTGCAGCAAGTTCATGTAAAGCAACCTCTATCCAGAATTTCAGCAATATTACAATTTGCATATCGTTTTACTCTGCGAGTAGTTTGGGACGTTTTACACTTGTCAGGAATAATGTGACTGTTCCAGCAGGATGTAGCCCAGTATCACTTGACTGCACGTTAACGGAAGACGCACAAAAACGACAACTCCGCCGCCAGATGACCCTAATGTGCTCTCCCGGGACATGACTTGAGTTGAAATGGATATGCCGAGGGGCGGGTGTATAATTGCTCTGAGAGCTAACATTAATGCATTCTGGGAAAACACCTGGGGAGCACCTGGGGAGCTTGTTTAAACAACACTCTTTTTACCCACTATTGATACTGACGTGCTCCAAACGGGAGAAAATACCCCATTTTATTTTGTTTTCTCTACCGCTTTGCTCTGGTTGTTAAACAGCCACAATGGATTACTGAGTTCCATTCACATGACTTTCGCTACATCTCTGCAACAAATTATTGTTAAAAAGCTTATGTTACTATTTACTTCATGCTAATCGATAAAAAATTAGCAGAAATAGTCTTATTACTTGCCTCCTTGTAAGTAGAAGCGAAATAAGGGGGTAACATAGGCTAAAGTGATAGTCAAAAGCTGGTTGCTATATGACAAGTTCCTTTGTTTGTATGAACAGGAGCAGACCAATTCCTGTATGAGAAAATTATAGCAGTTTTAAAGCTGAAACCAATAAAAGGGACTATTTAAAAACTGTCAACTCCACGAGAAAAATGTGTAGGATATAAATTGTGTGTTTTATCGTGATCTACATTTTTTCTCTCTTGCGGTTTACCAGTTATGCAAAATTCCGTAAAATGTATTCAGATTAAAGTACTCTTCAGAGACTATTCCCAGAAAATTCAAAACATATATTTTATTGGTGAGGTAAATATATTTAGTACACAATATTTTAATAAAAATCATTAGAACCATTTTTTTAGAAAATCAACATTTTTGAAAGTGTTTCCACGTAAAGAGTTGTTTGGGTGTTTGCTCAAAAGCTTCGTGTCGTATTCCTGGAAGATACTAAACTTATATACCAAGTTTGGTATTTTACTGTCTTTTCGTTTTTGAGTTATGGTGTTCACAAACACACGGACCTTTTTTCTGAAAATGCTTTTTTTTTTTTTTTTTTTTTGATACAGGGAAACCTAAAACACATATTTCCTGTGAAATCTCGGTATCGAATTTTTGGGTGTTGTGCAATACCTTCTCTGTACACTATGTACATAGTACGTGTAGAGAAAGTAGAACACGAACGATTTGACATTATTAACAATAACGAAAGTTATCAACACAAAGGTTTATTCACAAAGTTACACTACCTTACTCTATTGCTCAACGTAATCTCCGTTCTGTCTATACATTTACTGTCACGTGGTACCATATTTTCAATGCCGATGTTCTACTTTACTATTGCCAAAGAACTTATTCGTTTTTTTTTTATTTTCTCTACACATATTATGTACATACATAGTGTATACAGAAAGTATTTGGATTTCACCCAAAAATTAGATACAAATACAAGCTTTAAAGTCCCTTGTATGAAAAAAGTAAGAAAAAAATTAATGTGTGTCCGTGTTTATTGAACACGATAAAAAAAAAAGCGAAACATATCATATTATATATTGGTATTTAAGTTTAGTATCTTCCAAGCATGGAAAACGAAGAATTTGAGCAAAATCCCATACCGTAAACTACCCTTTTCATGGAAAAGTTTTCGAAATTGTTGATTTGAGAAGTTCCTTTTTATTGGTTTCAGTTTTAGAATAACTGAAACTTTTCTCACGTGGGAACTTGTCAATACTTGGCCACGCAAAGAAACGGATTTAATCCCATAGCAACCGTATTTTAAAACATTTGAGTATCGCTTTAGTTCCCTTATTTCCCTCCTACTTACAAGGAAGCAAGTAATAAGACCATTTCTGCTAATGTTTATCATGAAGTAGATTGAAGAATAATCTTTCTTATAATAATTTGTTACAGAGATGTTGCGGAAGTCATGTGAATGGAACAGAGCCGATTATTTTTGTATATAGAGGACCGTAAAGCGTGTATTTCTGGTGAAATCTCGGCATCCAGAGTACCATACACTATGCAGAGAAAGTAAATATTACAACTCCATGGCACAGGCTTGGCCTACCGCCCGGCCGCTGCGTCCCTCATCACGGCTCATGACAAATATCATGGATGGGGTGCAGTATTTGGGGGTAAGATGTGGTCAGCGCCCGGCCAGTTAATGCGGTCTTCACGACCTGGAGCTACTTCTCCATCAATTGTCCCCCCAGTGACCTCAAGAGGTCCATGTCTCCCAGCGGGGGAAAAATCCCCACGGCAATTCTGGGAATCGAACCCGGGTCTCCCGCTTGGCAAGCAACAGCGCTACCACCAGACGAACAAACATTACACCACTTTTAAAATATAAAAAGAATAAACGATAATCTTTCCATTCACATTACTTTCTCTATATCTCTGCAACAACCTACTGGTAAAAAGTTTATGCTTCTATTTATTTCATGCTAATCGAGACGAAATTAGCAGGAATAGTCTTATTAGGTACTTATTTCCTTGGAAGTAGAAGCGAAATAAGGGAGTACCATGGCAGGTTTCTGTGACTGAAGTTCCATTATTTGTATGGACAGGAGTTGAAAAGTTCCTGTATGAGAAAAGTTAGGTTTCTCAAAGCTGAAACCAAAAACAAGGAATATCTCAAAAACTATCAGCTGCACTAAAAAAATTTATACAACATAAATTGTGTGTTTTAAGGTGCTCTATAATTTGTGTGTGCTAAGTTTTTGTCTATCTCTTACGGTTTACCAGTTATACACAATTCCGTAAAATTCATTCAGAATAAACTAGTCTTCAGAGGCTGTTAGCAGAAAATTGAAGATATACATATTATTTAGAACGTAAATATCTACAATACACGAAATTTTAATCAAAATCGTTAAAGGCATTTTTTAGAAAATCAAAGAAAAATGTAAAGGGCAGTTTGGGGTTGGGGATTTTTCTCAAAATCTTCGTGTCGCATCCCTGGAAGATACTGAACTTAAATACCTAATTTGGTATTTTAACGACTTTTCGATCCCAAGCGGCCGCATGTGAGATTTGCGGTGTACAAAGCGGCGCTGGGGCGGGTTTTCTCCGGGTACTCCGGTTTCCCCCGCCATCGCATTCCACCAATGCTCCATCATCATTCACGTATCATCAGTGTCACCGCCTGCGGTACCATAATTAGTTAAAGTGGGCGTTAAACACTACCAAAAAAAACTTTTCGTTTGGATTTATTTTGTTCACAGGCACACGGACACACACACACACACGGACCTTTTTCTGAAAATGTTTTTTATTGGATACAGGGGAGCCTAAACATATTTCCGGTGAAATCTCGGTATCGAATTTTTTGCTTGAGTGCAACTTTCTCTATACACTATGTATACGTATAGAGAAGGTAAAAAAAAACATCACACAATTGGTACAAAGCCTTAGGTTTTCAGATGATTATCCCCATGTGGCGTAATACCGCTATTGTGAACCCAGCCCATAAAGGACCCGCTCGAAGTTGACAGTTTGTGTGGCCTCAGGTGAGAAGCCGCCTACTCCACGTTGAAAGAGTTCAGTGACTGGAGCCGAGCTACGTGTTATGCTGGGCAGAACATTTTGCTACGCGAGTAATTCCAAATGGACTGGAAAATATTTACATAAAGCAATGCACATCATCGGAAATAGACTTTTTGACAAGAGCTGAGCGAATACAAGCACCGTGTTCAATGGTCCATATGATAACGGAATGACCCGTTTGCATAAAATATTCACACAACGGGCGTCAAGGTGATGATGATGTTTTGTTTTATAAATCGGAAAAGTTACGGCCTCAATATGCATATACAGGTGAAACTTAGTGCTACAAAGCTCGGATCACGGTGATGATAATGGGGTTTCTGCTTAAAATGCTTCCTCTAGCACGTATGTACAAAATAAAACAAGAAAAACTTATATATGTTCCATTCACATGACTTTCTCTACATCTCTGCAACAAATTATTGTTAAAAAGCTTATGCTTCTATTCACTTCATGCTAATCGAGAAAAAAATTAGCAGAAATAGTCTTATTACTTGCTTCCTTGTAAGTAGAACCAAAATAAGGGAGTACCATAGGTTAAAGTGATAGTCAAAAGTTAGCTGCTATGTGACTGAAGTTCCTTTGTTTGTATGGACAGCAGCTGACAAATTCCTGTATAGAAAACTATGTTTTTAAAAGCTGAAACCAAAAATATCGAGTATCTAAAAAACGATCAACTCCACGAAAAAAATGTATATCTAACATAAATTGTGTGTTTTAAAGGGCTCTACATTTTCTGTGCTGTAAGTTTTTGTCCATCTCTTACGGTTTAGCAGTTACGCGAAATTCCGTGACATTCATCCAGAATAAAGTAGTCTCCAGAGGCTATTCCCAAAAAATTCAAGATAGACATTTTATTTGGCAGGTAATTATCTTTAATATACGAAATTTTAATCAAAATCTATAGGGCCATTTTTGAGAAAATCAAGATTTGCGAAAAAAGTTCCATGTAAAGAGTAGTTTGGGGTGGGAGGATTTTTCTCAAAATATTCGTGTCGCATCACTGGAAGATACTAAACTTAAATACCAAATTGCGTACTTAGCGGTCTTTTCGTTTTTGAGCTATTCTATGACACACACGTACTCACACGGGCGGACCTTTTTCTGAAAATGCTTTTTTTTATACAGGGGACCCTAAAGCATATTTGTCCTTGAAATATCGGTTTCGAATTTTTGGGTAGAGTGCAATACCTTCTCTATACATTGTGTACATGGTAGGTGTAGAGAAAGTAAAAAGAGTTTCAGCAATTTAAGAATTGGTAGATACAAAGAAATGAGAAATGTTCAGAACTTTAATGAAGAAGTAATTCTTGCTTATTTTAATTTTCTTGGAGCAAATATTCTATGTTAAAATCGACATTAGAAGTGTTCGAAAACCTAGATATATCATGATTTTCCAAAGTGTTGACTTTTCTCAAACCAAGTAATGCAGTTAAAGAATAAAATGTTGCTATTAAAAGGTTATAGAACATTTGTAGTTTTCACCCATTTATTTATTTACTTTATGGCACACGTTACCGGAGCAACGAGTGAATTTTGTTTATTTTATCCCACCCGTTTCGCTGATAACTATCACTTTGACTTGAATTATGTCGCTTCTGCATAGCAACGGTGAAATCGTGGCCCTGGTCGCCCACCCAGCTACCGAGCCTAGCTTATCGGAGTTTGTGATGTGATACTTTGCTTACTTAGTCACAGCGAGCAAACTTTGTACAGTCTGTATCGAAAGTGTTCCGCATATGTTTATATTCAAAAAGGGCAGTAAATAGTGTTCACTTTATTTATTTTATTTTTTTTAAGCACGACTCCTACGTTTTCAAAGTTAAGTGGTAAGGTATTACTTAGTCAAGGAGAGAAATAATTGTAAATGTCCTTGACTTGATGAAGCAAGAGGCAGAGATGAAGGAAAAATATGTATGTTCCCCGAGTTCTTCAAACGCCTGCAGAAAGTGAATGAAAGAGTAGCCAAGGCAACTGATATTTCACTGAGTTCCGTTCCCAGGGTTCTCAAAGATAAGAAAGAAAGAAAAACAAAACTTAATATATCACTTTTAAATTAAAAGATGTGGAACAGTTGTGTCGCCAGTTGCAGAAATTGGCAGCCCACAATGGGAAAATGTATGTCGTCATGTTGAGAACATTGAAAATCATTGGAAAGAATTCTAATGCAGGATAATGTTGCAGAAAGTAGCGATAACGTTGATGATGACAATGACGTGAGTGAAGACAAAGGACTGTCAGGTGTGGAAGAATTGGAGGCAGACGATTGACATTGTTTATATAGTAGGCCATTTGTATAGGTATGAATATAACACGTGTTTATCAGTGACAGATATTTGACATCGACTGGTGAACTGAAAGTACAACTCGCTTCCTAGATCTCATTAAGATTGTCACGTGTCCAGATCTGTTGCGCCAGTTATATTACAAGTATTTGTAACATAAAAATATTTGAAATTAACACATCAGATTTTTACAATTTTCCACTTTTAAATTGTAACGAAACGGTATTCGTGTGTTTAGTCCCAGCATTGGATTTTGAAAACAAGTGCCGGCGAGCGAATGGAGTGGATTTCAGGAGGCCGAGTCCCTTTGGATATGTTTCCATGGCAACGGCTGACCGCAACAGTTGCCTTCTTCAGCAACACCGCCAATATCGAAATTGCTTGCTATCCTTGGGATTTGGAAGTACTGCCGCCCACATCAGCTTTTAAACCTGTACTAGCGTAATCTGCTAGCAAATAACGGAACTAATACAACAGGAATTGGAAACCAATTTTAGTTTTTCACGGAGGAAATTTAAGGTAACTCTTATTATAGCTACCGTTGTTGACTATTTATCATTTGAGGGACTAGATGATTATTAAAAATCTTAATGTGTTCCATTCACATGACTTTCTCTACATCTCTGCAAAAAATTATTGTTAAAAAAGCTTATGCTTCTATTTACTTCATGCTAATCGAGAAAAAAATTAGCAGAATACTTGCTTGATGCAAATAGAAGCGAAATAAGGGAGCACCAAACGTTAAAGTAATAGTCAAAAGCTGGTTGCTATGTCACTGAAGTTCCTTTGTTTGTATGGACAGGAATTGATAACATTCCTGTATGAAAAAAATAAGTTTTTTTAAAGCTGAAACTAAAAACAAGGTATATCTCAAATGCAATCAACTGCACGAAAATATATATATATATATATATATAACATAAATTGTGTGTTTTAATGTGCTCTACATTTTGTACGGTAAGTTTTTGTCTATCTGTTACGGGTTAGCAAGGATGCAAAATCCCGTAAAATTCATCCAGAATAAAGTAGTCTTCGGAGGCTATTCCAAAAAAATTCAAGATATACGTATTATTTGTGAGGTAAATATCCGTAATTTACGATACTAAACCAAGATTGTTAAGAACCATTTTTGATAAAAACAACATTTTGGGGTAGGAGGATTTTTTTTGAAAATTTTCATGTTGCATCCTTGGAAGATACTAAACTTAAATATCTAGTTTGGTATTTTACAGTATCTTCGTTTTCTAGCTATGGTGTTCACAGTCAGACACATGGATCTTTTTCTAAAATTTATTTTCTTAAGCAGGGGACTCATAACATGTATTTCCGATGAAATGTTGGGATCGAATTTTTAGATGCAATACAATACTTCCTCTATACACTATGTGCATAGTGCGTGTAGAGGAAGTAAAAATATAGACATCAATAAACATATTTTTAAGGAGTTAACATTTCCGAGATATTCCGTGTTATTGGTTTCAATTTTAAAATGTACTTTCCTCACACCGGAATTTATCATTCCGTTTTTTGTTTTACTACTGGTCTGAATTCCAATTACATACCAACCAGCTTTTAAAACGTTTGATTATGCCCTAATGCCCTCATTTCCCTCCTACTTATAAGGAAATAAGTAATAAGGTCATATTGGCTAATATTTACCTTGCTTAGCATGAAGATGGAAGAATAGACTTTACTTAGAATAATTTGTTACGGAATTTTGTTTTTGATAGTGTTTAACACCCACTTTTACTTCCACGGCACCGCAGATGATGACACTCATATTACCGGCGCAAAACTTCTGGAATCGTGACCCTGACCACCAACCCAACTACCGAGCTTAGCTTATCGGAGTTTGTGATATGATACTTTGCTTACTTAAGTCACAGTGGGCAAACTTAGTACAGTCTATATCGAAAGGGTTCTGCTTATGTTTGTATTCAAAGTGGACAGTAAATAGTGGTCATTTTATTTATTTTTTTAAGCATGACTCCTACGTTTACAAAGGTATTACTTCTCATAGCAGAGAAATAATTGCAAATGTCCTTGACTTGATGAAACAAGAGGCAGAGATGAAGGAAGAAAATGTATGTTACCCGAGTTCTTCAAAAGCCTGATGAAAGTGAATGAAAGAGTATCCAAGGCAACTGATATTTCACTGAGTTCCTTTTCCAGGGTTCTCAAAGATAAGAAAGATAGAAAAATAAAACTTAATATATCACTTTTAAATTAAAAGATGTGGAGCAGTTGTCTCGCTAGCGAATTGCAGAAATTGGCAGGGAAAATGTATGTCGACATGTTGACAACATTGAAAAATCAAATAGAAAGAATTCTAATCCAGGATAATGGTGCAGAAGGTAGCGATAACGTTTTGATGACAATGACGTGAGTGAAGACAAAGGACTGTCAGGTGTGGAAGAATTGGAGGCAGACGATTGACATTGTTTATATAGTAGGCCACTTGTATAGATATGAATATAACACGTGTTTATCAGTGACAGACATTTGACATCGACTGGTGAACTGAAAGTACAACTCGCTTCCTAGCTCTCGTCAAGATTTTCACATGTCCAGATCTGTTGGGCAAAAAAAATGGCGTGTTATTTATGGACGCTCTTTAACTCCCACTGTATACTGGGCGTGAAAGACCGCTTAATTTTGCTCAGAGGCCTCTCTATCAGGCTTGAGGTTCTGTTAGGTGCCGTAAATATACGACACGGGACCAACGGCTTTACTTCCCTTCCGTAGGAAGCTATGCTAAGGAAATTTACACTCGAAAAAAGCCATCGTCCTTCGCCGGGTTTGTTCCCGCGACCTTGGGCATGTGTAGCTAGCATGCCGACGGGAGCCGATAGATCTTTTGCTCCACTTATAATACATGGAATGAAAATGAAGCACTGGTAGAGTGTGTGGCGGTGGAAACCGGAGAATACAAACAAAACCAACCCCTGTCCATCTTTGTCGACCACTAATCTCACATGCGTCGCCTGGGATCGAACTCGGCCCGTCTAGATGAAAGGGAAGTGGTCTAACCACTCTTGGTACGCAATAAGGAGAGTTACGTGACTGGAACATGTTGAAATTCAGTAAGGTGTCTCCAAAAGTACTGCGTAATGAATTTTTTTATGGTGGTATACTGCTGGTACTGGTATGGTGTGGCGGAGAATGCGTGCCCTGCAATAACTCGGCGCGGCAGATCCGCGTCTCGCAGTTTTACAACCTATGGGAACACGGGCACATGGCGGGGATTTGCTCTCGTATGCTGATACGCAAGACGAAATCTCACCACATATTGTTTCCTGCGTCGCTAGGATTTGTGAAAATACGACGTCTCAAGAATGTAAACCGAATTAAATATCCTACCAGTCAATACAGGCGTCCTTGTGTTGAGGCAAACAACTCCATTGGATCTGCTCGCTCAAACGTTCATTCTCACAAGCAAATATTAATGCAATCGCGGTCAACTGACTGGAGCGATATTGTCAAAACGTCTTATCGCAACTGATGTTCATTTCTTTGAAATCTTTCGTTTGTTTAATCTCCTGTCTTGGTTATTGGTAACAAGGTGACGATCCAGGCAGCAGTGACATAATCTCAAATAAAATAGCGTATTTGATAGGTAGAGTCAGACTGAAAAATGCAGTACTTTAGCTGGCATTTGAACCACGGAGCTACCATGGCAATATGCCGGCATAGCATTGAATTTCTCAACTGACTCGCATGTTTCCCGGTAAACCACAAGGTGATGTCAAATCATTTTGAGATGACAACCCCAATGGTGACTTACAATGTTGTAAGTACTTTAAGTCCCAGGATTCATAGCATAGCCAACTATTATAATCAAATTTTAGGATAGATAGTGACAGACTTAAAAATACAAGGCTATAGCCGGGATATGAACCACTACCGGGGATCCGTGGTTCAAATCCCGGCTATGGCACTGAATTTTTCAGTCTGACTCTACCTATCCAACTCCTGTCCTACACACGGCTTGTGTGAGAAAACAATTAAATCAAAACAACGTATACTTCCATTTTATGAATTAGATATTGAAAGCTGAAATAAAACAATTGTTCCCTATTTATATTGTTACTATCGATGTTCGTACATCGAGTGTCGACACGGTCGGCATTGTCATAATTCAGGAGGCTGTGAAGAAAGAAAGTAAAAAAAAAAAAAATATCCGGTAAATAAAGATGGTGGAATGTGTCATCTACCATTTGAGAACTAATGTAAGTATTACAATGATAAAATCTCCCTTCCTATATACAGGCTGTTTCAAAAATAAGGTGCATAATTTCAGGTATGTATTTCCCACATGAAGACAATCAAAATAGTTCATTATAACATGTGTCCGGAAATGCTTCATTTCCGAGTTATGGCCTTCACAACATTAGAATTCACTGGAACGTTTTTCTTTCCGCAGGTCTTTGCCGTCAAAGGAGACATTAGGAGGGCGCCCTGATAGTTCATTCTGAGGAAGGTTACATTCAGTGTTCTTTAGGCGTTAAGACTGTGCGACATGTATTCAAGAGCTGGCAGAGATACACTTCATGTACTGTAAGGCGGACGGCAATGCTGCGCTGGCTCGTCGTTTGTACCAGGAGAGGTACCCACAGCGACAATGTCCAGATCGGAAGACATTTGTACGTCTCCATTCCCGTCTGTGCGAGTATGGAACATTCACCTCTCCTGGTTTGGGAAGGGGACGACCAAGATCTACAACTCCAGAAGTGCAGGAGGAGATTCTGGAGGCTGTTGACAGGACTCCTTCTATCAGCACACGACGGTTAGCGTTGCAAGTCAATGTTCCTCATACGACTGTCTGGAGACTGTTGAACGAGTATCAATTGTATCCTTATCATTTGCAACGTGTACAGGCCCTGTCACCAGCAGATTACCCTGCACGAGTTAGGTTCTGCCAGTGGTTCTTGCAGCAGTGTGGTGTAAATCCGAACTTTTCTGCCGTCGTATTATTTACAGATGAAGCACAGTTCACAAGAGATGACATAACAAATTTCCACAATCATGAAAACCCACGTGCAACTGTTGTATCTCATCACCAGGTGCGGTTCTCCGTCAACATGTTGGCCGGTATCATTGGTGATCGATTAGTTGGACCCCATGTACTTGTAAACAGACTTACGGGGCAGGCGTACACAAACTTCCTGGAAAACACCATACCTGACGTTTTCGAAGACACTCCACTGATCAATCATCAACAGTTTCACTTCTTGCATGATGGCGCTCCTGCACACTTCAGTCTTACGGCGCGCCGGTACTTGGATCGAAGGTTTCCTGATCGATGGATAGGTAGAGGTGGCCCAATTGCTTGGCCTCCACGCTCACCTGATCTGAACCCTCTCGATTTCTACTTGTGGGGCCATTTAAAATCATTGATTTATTCGTCTCCGGTGCCAGATTTGGAATCCCTTCGGAATCGAATTGTGGCAAGTTGTGAGGACATACGCAATACTCCTGAAGTTTGAGATCGTGTTCGCAGGTCAATGAGACAACGATGTGAGGTCTGTATTCAAGCAGGAGGTGGACATTTTGAACATCTTCTGTAATGACAACAACCTGCGGAAAGAAAAACGTTCCAGTGAATTTCAATGTTGTGAAGGCCATAACTCGGAAATGAAGCATTTCCGGACACATGTTATAATGAACTAATTTGATTGTCTACATGTGGAAAATACATACCTGAAATTATGCCCCGTATTTTTGAAACATCCTGTATTATAATAGTCTATTGTCTTATCAAATACAACTCGTGTTTTCATCTCTTTGGACGTCGCATGCCTGAGATACTAAACTTAAATACCAAGTTTGGTATTTTACCGGCTGTTCGTTTTTGAATTATCGTTTTCACAGACACACGGGCCTTTTTCAAAAGCGCTTCTTTTCGATACAGGGGAACCTAAAACGTATATTTCCGGTCGAATTTTTGGCTGGAATGCAATACCTTCTATATACACTATGTACTTAGGCGTGTAGAGAAAGTAAAAAACAACAAAAATCTTGATTTAGAATTTTCGCGCCAAATACAACAATGACATTCTGCTAATATTTATCTCGATTAGCTTGTGTAGAAAGAAGAATAATCTTTCGTAAGAAATTTGTTTGTAGAACAAAGAAAGTCATTTGAGCGCAACATATTGTATTGAACCCAAAAAATTTGATACTGATATTTCACCAGAAACACATGTGTTGAGACCCCAAATCCACAACTTCATTTTTAGAAAAATGTCCGTGTGTATGTCTGTGTCTATCAGTATATGTGTGTGTCTTTGGGCAAGCATAGCTAAAAAACGAACAGCAAGTTAAATACCAAACTTGGTTTCTAAGTTCAGCCTCTTCCAAGTATGCGGCACGAAATTTTTGAAGAAAATCCCTCCACCCCCAACTACGATTTACAAGAAAATTTTGATTTTCTCAAAAATGACTAACAATTTTGATTAAAATATCGTATATTAAATATATTTACCTACCAAATACAGCGTATATCTTGGATTATTTGGGAATAGCCTCTGAAGATCACTGTATTCTGAATTTCTTTTTTTAAATTTTGCATAACTGGTAAAGCGTAAACGTTAGACAAAACGTAGCTTGGCAAAACATATTGATCTGATTAAAACGCACAATTTATATCTTATAGATTTCTTTTTTTCGTAGAGTTTACCGTTTTCGAGATATTCCTTGTTGTTGTTTTCAGTTTTAAAATACACGTTTTAGATACGGGTAGGTGTCAGCTCCTTGCCACGCAAAGAAACAGATGTCCTTAAAACACACAGTTTATGTCATATAAATTTGTCTTTCGTTGTTTGTAATTATTTATACGCTTAATGGGAACTATTTTTACTTTCTCTACACGTAATAAGTGCATAGAGTACAGAGAAGGCATTGTAATGCACCCCAAAATTCGATACCGAGATTTCACCGGAAATACATGTTTTGGGGTCCCCTGTAACCTAAAAAGACATTTTCAGAGAAAAGCTCAGTGTACCTTTGGACACGATAACTCAAAAACGAAAAGTCGGTAAAATACCAAACTTGGTATTTAAGTTTAGTAACTTCCAGGGATGCGACACAAAGATTTTCAAGAAAATCCTCCACTCCAAACTACCGTTTACATGGATGTTTTTTATTTTGTCAAAAATGGTTCTAACGATTTTATAAACATACCGCATATTAAAGCTATTTACATCACAAATAAAATGTTCATCTTGAATTTTCTTTGAAATGCCTCTGAATACCTCTTCATTCTGAATTACTTTTTTGAATTGTGCATAACTGGTAAACTATAAGAAATAGTCAAAAACTTACTACACAAAAGTCTAGATCCCATTAAAACATACAGTTTATATCATATATTTTTTTTTTTTCGTGAAGTTGACCGTTTTCGAGATATTCCATGTTATTGATTTGAGTTTTGAAATACTTAACACTTTTCTCAGACGGTCTGATTTTCTTTTGTTTTACTCCTGGCCAAGCAATGAAGCTAATTTCATGACAATCGCATAACGACAGCTTTTAAAACATTTGATTATCACTTTAGCATAGCACATTCCTTTAGTTTCCTTCTACTTACAAGGAACTAAGTAATAGGAACATTCTGCTAATGTTTATCTCAATTAGCATTGTTTAGAAAGAAGAATAATCTTTTGTAGGAAATTTGTTTTTAGAGCAGTTAGAGAAAGTCATGTGAGTGTATAATATAAGATTTTTTAAAAATGTTTTTATATATGGGGCCTCAAAACATGTTTAATCGATAATTTCTCGATATAGAATTTTCGGACTGAATAGAATATTTCCTCTGCCTAGTTTGCTACGTGGTAGAGAAGGTAAACGCAACCTTAAAGTATAGAATATTCTATATCTATGGTAACAGCTCCAGATACTTCTGGTTTCTTGTGGGGGGATTTTAATCTCTATGCTCCTTGCATCTAAGAGTTATATTTCGCTTTAATTAAACTGGCTTCAATTCCAGTCTGTTTTATCCCCGTGTAGTTTGCTGGAGATTTTTACAACCCCTTTTTACGTCACGGCCGCTTAAAAAGTAGAACTAATTTAAAAATTCCAGGAAAATCGACAGCTAAGGTGAAGCAATTTTCGGAAAAGCCTAACGTATTTTTCCTTAATCCCACATTGCGGGTGACTTATGAAAGAGCGGGGGAAAAAGGCAGGGAAATAAATCCTGTTAGGGTGGCGGCCTTGTCCGGCGGAATCTCCATTGAAGGACGGACGGGCTATTCCTCTTATCGCAACTCAAGACGATGGGAAGGACAAAGAAGCGTTAAAGTAGGAATTTGTGGTGGAATCACATCTGCTGGGATTAGGGCCTTTTTATTGGTTGATTGTCCTGGGGACCCTTCTCTTATTGGATTGCTCATAAGGGAGATGCTCTTTTGTCTCGAAATCCCAGGGTTTCTTGCTGAGGTCACGCCACTTGTAGCCGCTCCTGCTTTCTTTGTCAGCTTGGGCGAGGAGGACCAACACTGAGGCCTTCTATGCCTTTTGGCATTTATATAGTGATTCTGGCTGACGTCATATTAGATTTAGGTCTTTAAAGTTCCTTCTTCTAGTGGGAGAACTTTAATTCAGTGTTTTGCTATTTGGTAGAGTTATGCTTACATTACACATAAGAGTTCCCTTCTTATTATTTGTGTAATGCAAAAGAAATAAATGATCTTTAGTCTTGAAATCCCAGGGCTTCTCGCTGAGGTCACGCCACTTGCAGGTCGCTAAGGCTTTCTTTGTGGTGCTTGGGCGAGGAGGTCTAATACTGTGGCCTTCTAGGACATTTACCAGTAATGCAGCAATTCTGGCTGACGTTACATTAGATTTGCGAGCTTTACGGCTTTTTTCGTCTGGCGGAAAACTTGTTTATCCAAGAGTTGTGGTATTTGATACGGTTTTACTTACTTTACACAGAAGAGTTCCCTTCTTATTATTTATATAACGCAAAAGAAAAAATTATGTTTTGTATAAAAATTCAAGACCTTCTTGTTAAAGTCACGCTACTTGCAAGATACTCGACTTTCTTTGTCGTGCTTGGGCGAGGAGATCTTACCCTGAGGCCTTCTGGAAAATTTGACATGAATATAGTGATTCCGGCTGACGTTATATTAGATTTAGGTATTTACAGCGTCCATCTTCTGGTGGGAAATACCTTAATTCCAGAATTTAGCTGTTTGATAGGGGTTGTGCTTACGTTACACAAAAGAGTTCCCTTCTTATTATTTACTTAACGCAAAATAAAAAATGATATTTTGTCTCGAAATCCCAGGGCTTCTCGCTGTGGTTACGCTACTTGCAGCTCGCTCCTGCTTTTCTTTGTCAGCTTGGGCAAGGAGGACCAACACTTTGGCCTTCTGGAACATTTGATATTAATTTAGCGATTCTCGCTGACGTCACATTACATTTAGATTTTTACGGCTTCTTCTTCTGCAGGGGGACACCCTAATTCCAGAATATGGCTATTTGATAGAGTTGTGCTTACGTTATACACAAGAGTTCCCTTCTTATTATTTACATAATTGTAAATAAAAAATAGTATTTTGTTTTGGAATGCTAGGGCTTCTCACTGAGATCACACTACTCGCAGGACACTCCGGCTCTTTTTGTTGTGCTTGGGCGAGGAGGACCAACACTGTGGCCTTCAGGCCATTTGGCATTTATAAAGAGATTCTTGCTGTCATCGCTTTAGATAGGGTAGCTTTACGGCTTTCTTCGTCTGACGGAATGCATATTTATCCAAGAGTTTTCATATTTGATACGGTTTTACTTATTTTACACAGAATAGCTTCCTTCTTATTATTTACATAACACAAAAGAAAAAATCTGATGTGTACCATTCACATGACTTTCTCTATATCCCTGCAACAAGTTATTCTTAAAAAGCGTATACTTCTATTTACTTCACGCTTATCAGAAAAATTTAGCAGAAATAGCCTTAATACTTGCTTCCTTGTAAGTAGAAGCGAAATAAGGGACTACCATAGGTTAAAGTGATAGTCAAAAGATGGGTGCTATGTGACTGAAGTTCCTTTGTTTCTATGGATACGAGTTCACAAAGTCCTGTATGAGAAAAGTATGTTTATAATAGCTGAAACCAAAAACAAGGAATATCTTAAAAACAATCAACTGCACGAAAAAAATGTATATAACATAAATTGTGTATTTTAAAGTGCTCTACATTTGTTGTGTGGTAAGTTTTTGTCTATTTCTTACGATTTAGCAGTTATGCAAAAATCCGTAAAATTCATCCAGAGTAAAGTAGTCTTCACGGGCTATTCCCAGAAAATTCAACATATGCATATTATTTGGCAGGTAAATATCTTAAATATACGAGATTTTAATCAAAATCGTTAGGGCTATTTTTAAGAAAATCAGCATTTTTGAAATGTTTTCCATGTACAGGGTAGTTTGGTGCGGGGGAATTTTCTTGAAAATTTTCGTGTCGCATCCTTGGAAGAAAGCAAATCTAAATACCAAGTTTAGTATTTAACGGTCTTTCCTTTTTGAGCTAAGCTATTCACAGACACACACGTGGACCTTTTTCTAAAAATGCTATTACTTTCTCTACACGTACTATGTACAAAGTGTATAGAGAGTAGCACTCCACCAAAAAATTCGATACCGAGATTTCACCGGAAATATATGTTTTGGGATCCCCTGTATCCCAAAAAAAATGTATTTTCAGAAAAAGGTCCATGTATGTGTGTGTGTCCGTGCGTCTGTGAACACGATAAGTCAAAAACGAAAAGCCGGTAAAATACCAAAATTGGTATTTAAGTTTAGTACCTTCCAGGAATGCGACACGAAGATTTTGAGAAACATCCCTCCGCTCCAAACTACCCTTTACATGGAACTTTTTTAGAAAATTTTGATTTTCTGAAAACAACTCTTAACAATTTTCATTAAAATATCGTATATTAAAGATATTTACCCGACAAATAAAATGAATATTTTAAATTTTTGGAAATAGCCTCTGAAGACTACTTTATTCTGAGTGAATTTTAGGAATTTTGCATAACTGCTAAACCGTAAAAGATAGATAAAAACTTACAAAATGTAGAGCGCGTTAAAACACATATACATTTTTTTTCGTGGAGTTGATTTTTTTTGTTTCAGCTTTAAAAACTTATACTTTTCTCATACAGGAGTTTCTCAACTCGTGTCCATACAAACAAAGGAACTTCAGTCACATAGCAACCAGCTTTTGACTATCACTTTAACCTATGGTACTCCCTATTTCGCTTCTACTTACAAGGAAGCAAGTTTGAAGACTATTTCTGCTAATTTTTACTCGATTGGCATGAAGTAAATAGACGCACAAGCTTTTTAACAATTATTTGTTGCACAGAAGTAGAGAAAGTCATGTGAATGGAACACATTAGATTTTGGATACAGGTGAAATCTCGGTATGGAATTTTTGGATTGAATGCAACACCTTCTCTATACACAGTACTTGTAGAGAGAGCATTCTTTTTTTGGCCAAATTTCTCTGATGGATCACGTTAGGTATAATTTTCGCCACATGTGCAGAAGGTGAGCAAAGGTGAGCTCACTTGAGATGTTTGTGTTTGAACATGAAGTATCGGGCCAGACTATTTGCTCAGGCAGCCTCAATTCTGCTCACGTTACATGTTCCCCCTCCTTTTTATTTTTGCCACGTGCATTTCTTTTTTCCGCTCCGCTAAAACTTTTACTGCTGAACAAGGGGATATTTCGACAATATGTGACTGTTGAGACCGCACCATGACCCAGCAAGGGGTTGCTATGGTGACGTCAACATATCGGCGTTCCTAAGATTTCCTGCTCTCTCGCTTGGGTCTTAGTCACATGGCTTTCACCACCCACTCTCGTTCACATCTAGGTCCCCTGCACACTTCTTATACATATGTATTTATGGTACAGAGTTTAGCTGAATTATTTATGGAATTTGGAAAATCATAGTATGTAAGATTAATTATTGAAATTTATACCTGTTATTATAAATAATAATCATTTTTTCCTGTTTAAAATTTTTAGCTTGAATGGTCATTTAAATAATAATAATAATAATAATAATAATAATAATAATAATAATAATATAATTACTGGCTAAATTCATTGTTGCAATAAAATGAGCAACGTAATTTATTTTCAAAAATATTTAACAAAAACTCCAGTTTTACAGAAAACGCGTTTATAAATAGATGTAAGTTATATTATACTTTCACTTTCTCTAGCATATTAAAATGTACATAGTAGGTAGAAATGGTAATGTATTCTAGCCAAAAGTGTTCTATTAATATTTAACCGGATGTATACGTTTTCAGACCCGTTTTCACATGACTTTGTCTACATCTCTGCAACAAATTACTGCTAAGAAGCTTATCATTCAATTTACTTCACGCTAATCCAGAATAAATTAGCAGAAGCAGTCCTGTTGCTTGCTTCCTTGTAAGTAGGACAGAAATAAGGGAGTAGCATAGGCTAAAGTGATAGTCAAAAGCTGGTTGCTATGTGACTGAAGTTCCTTTGTTTGTATGGACAGTAGTTGACAAATTCCTGTATGAGAAAAAATACAAGTTTTTCATAGCTGAAATCGAAAAAAGGAATATCTCAAAAAAGATCAACTCCACGAAAAAAATGTATATATGTCCATCTCTTACGGTTTAGCAGTTATGTAAAATTCCGTAAAATTCATTCAGAATAATGTAGTCTTCAGAGGCTATTCCTAGAAAATTCAAGATATACATTTTATTTGTCAGGTAAATATCTTTAATATACAATATTTTAATCAAAATCTATAGAGCTATTTTTTAGAAAATAAACATTTCCGAAGAAAAGTTCCATGTAAAGGGTAGTTGGGAGTGGGTGGATTTTCTTGGAAATCTTCGTGTCGCATCCCTGGAAGATACTAGACTTAAATACCAAGTTTGGTATTCAAAGATCTTTTCGTTTTGAGCTATGCTGCCCTCAGACACACATACAAACAGCGGGACGCAAAACATGTATTTCCGGTGAAATCTCCATATGGAATTTTTGGGTGCATTACAATACCTTCTCTATACACTATGTACATAAGCACGTGTAGAGAAAGTAAACAGCAGCACTATTGAAAAAGGTCAATGTGTGTCTCTTTGTTTATGCCTTTGCACTGCACAACTCAAAAAGAAAAGTCTGTAAAATATCAAACTTGACATTTAAGTTTAACATCTCCCAGAGAAGTGACACGAAGATTTTGAAAAAAATCCCTACCCTTTACATGGAAGTTGTTTGGAAAGTCCTGAATTTCTCAAAAACGCCTCCAACGATTTTCATTAAAAATATTTACATGAAGAATAAAATTTATATCTTGGATTTCCTGAGAACAGTTTCTGAAGCGCTCTACATTCAGAAAAACTGGTAAACTTTGAGACGGACAAAAGGTTTAGAGCCCAGAAATGTGGATCTCGTTAAAACACACAATTTATGTTTTTTTTTTTTTTTTTGCTTTGGGGCTCTTTCCGAGCTATTCCTTGTTGTTGGTTTCAATTCTTAAATACTCATACTTTTTTTCAAGCAGGAAGTTCTGCGTGTTTCTTTTGTTTTGCTCATGGCCATGCAAAGAAGCGAGCGCCCACGGCAGTTGCATAGCGACATGTTCTTATAGATCTTCCTTGGCAGATACTAAACTTAAGAACAAACTTTGGTATTTAATGTGAGCTATGCTGCTCACATGCACATACACACACACGCGCGCGCACAGACACCGGCATTTTTCTACATTGTTTTCAAGTTTTAGATTCAAGGGGTTTCAAAACATATTGCACCTTCTCTAAATACTATTTACAGATGTGTATCATATATGTATTATAAAGTTAACCGTTTCCGAGATATTTCTTGTTATTGTTTTCAAATTTAAAGCACATAAACTTTTCTCAAACACAAATCATGCTTGTTTGCATCTATGCTTTAGTCTTGGTCAATCACAGCGAACGGACTTTCAATTGTTTACATAGCAAACTGTTTTTTTAAAACATTTGAATTTCACCTTAGCCTAGGTTATTGAGTATTTTATTTTCAATTATAAAATGTAATACACCTTTTTACTAATGTGTAGCTAGATTACCATGATGTAGGTAAAAGGATAATCTAAAATAAAGGTGTGGAGTAAAAACGTTCAACTTGGTTGCCATGGAAATAGTTAAATTAATGCGCTTCTTTCCTGTACATTAGGAATATAACATGTAGTGTTTCCGTGGTAACCAGGTCGAAAAATGTGTAGCAATTTTGAAGTTTTACCATGGAAACACTTATATAGTTCACCTAGACGGCACGGATCCGATCCCAAGCGACCGTATGTGAGATTTGTGGTGCCAAATCGGCGCAGTGGCGGGTTTTCTCTGTGTTCTCCCGTTTCCACCACCATAGCATTTCACCGCTGCTCCATCTTCATTCATGTATCATTTGTGTCATCACCTACGGTGCCACAAGTAATTCAAGCGGGTGTTTAACACTATCAACAATACTTAAATAGCGCATTAGGAATATAAAATGCTAAGTTACATAGTAACCAGGTGAAAGGTGTATAATAATTCTCAATTGGCTACTATGGAAACGGTTAATATAGTGCAGTTCTTTCCTGTACATTAGGAATATAACAACATGTACTGTTTCCATAGTAACCAGGTCGAAAAGTGTGTAGTAATTCTCAACTTGGTAGCCATGGAAGCAGTTAATATAGTGCAGTTCTTTCCTGTACATTAGGAATAAAAAAACATGGTCTGTTTCCATGGAAACAGCATGGAATAATGTGTGGATTTTTATTTCTGCTAGAGTGTAACTAATATGAATAATTAACGAAGACCCATTTCGACAAAAAGGCTCATATTTCTAGCTGTCCCAGGTAATACAATGGCTTGCACGATAATCCCGGGCAAGAAATATAATTTCATCACTGGGAGAAGTATAATTTAATCGGCAGGATTAGCGCGGAGGTCGCGACGCTTGCTATAAATCGCGCGCCTTGTGTGTCCCGAAGCTAAAATAAATGGACTGTAAGCAAGGTTTCTTTTATTTCTCACAGCAGCGCGAGAGAACGTGAGCAGGTTGTGTAGCAGTCACCCGCTCAAAGTGATTGATGGGCTTCCACACCTACACGAATTAGCCTCCTTCTGTAAACACAACATACATGCCCTCCCATAAACAAACTTTCTTTACCATAGAAACAAATCTGATGTGTTCCATTCACATGACTTTCTCTATATCACTGCAACAAACTATTCCATTTACTTCATCTAATGGAGCAAAAATAGTCTTATTACTTGCTTCCTTGTTAGTAGAAGCGAAATGAGGGAGTACCATAGGTTAAAGTGATGGTCAAAAGCTGGTGGCTCTGCTACTGAAGTTCCTTTGTTTGTATGGACACGAGTTCACAAAGTCCTCTATGAGAAAAGTATAAGTTTTTAAAGCTGAAACCAAAAACAAGGAACATCTCAAAAACAATCAACTCCAAGAAAAAAATGTATATAACATAAATTGTGTGTTTTAAGGTACTCTACATTTGTTGTGTGGTAAGTTTTTGTCCATCTCTTACGGTTTAGCAGTTATGCAAAATTCCGTAAAATTGACTCAGAATAAAGTAATCTTCAGAGGCTATTCCCAAAAAATTCAAAAATATACATTTGATTTGTCAGATAAATATCTTTAATATACGATATTTTAATCAAAATCGTTAGAGCCATTTTTTTTAGAAAATCAGAATTTTCGAAAAAAGTTCCATGTAAAGGTTAGTTGCGGTGGGGGGATTTTTCTCAAAATCTTCGTGCCGCATCCCTGGAAGATACTAAACTTAAATACAAAGTTTGGTATTTTACCACTTTTCGTTTATGAGTTATCGTGTTCACGGACTCACTGACACACGGACACACACACACAAACACACACGGTCCTTTTTCAGAAAATACTTCTTTTGGATACAGGGAACCCTAAAACATATATTTCTGGTGAAATCTCGGTATGGAATTTTTTGGTGGAGTGCAATACCTTCTGTATACACTATGTACTTAGCAGGTATAGAGAAAGTAAAAATCTTATGTGCTCCATTCACATGACTTTCTCCACATCTCTGAAACAAATTATTGTTAAAAAGCTTATACTTCTATTTACTTCATGCTAATCGAGAAAAAAGTAGCACAAATAGTTTGTATGGACAGGAGTTAACAAATTCCTGTATGGGAAAAGTTTTGTGTTTTGTTAGGTAAATTTTTGTCCATCTCTTATGGTTTAGCATTTATGCAATATTCCCCAAAATTCATCCAGAGTAAAGCGGAGGATATTGCCAGAAAATTCAGGATATACATCTTTATTATACGATATTTTAATCAAAATAATTACTGCCGTTTGTGAGAAAATGAAAATTTTCGAAAAAATTCCATGCAAAGGGTAGTTTGGGGTGAGGGTTTTTCTTAAAAATCTCCACAGACTCTCACATGCACACACACGGACCTTCTTCCAAAAATGATTTTTTTGGATTCATTAGGACCGAAAACCTGTATTTCCGGTGAAATCTCGGTATCGAATTTTTAGGTGCATTACAATACCTTCTCTATACCTGTGCACATAGTACGTGTAGAGAAAGTAAAGGTCTGACTCTTTAGTGTAGAGTAGCGAGTTGAAATCTGAAGCGCCTGTTCTGTCGGATATGGGGACTCTTTATTGTTTTCAACTGCTCCCTGACGTCTAACAAATGGCTTCTGCAGTGTTTCAGGGCCTGGTCCATTTCCAGACACCTGAAATGGCGTTCACAAAACGAAGTAATCAAAATCAGATTTTCGTGATTTGACACACTACCTGGGCTGTCTGAAAGGTTCTCGGCCTCGCCCACAGATCGCGGCATGAGTTTTACTTTCTCTAGCTCCGTATGTACAGTGCACATAGGCATTGACAAGTATTGTATTCCACCCAAAAAGTCGATATCGAGATTACACCCGAAATACAGGTTTTAGGACCCCCTGAATCCAAAAGAAAGCATTTTCAGAAACAGGTCCGCGTGTCTGTCTGGCTGTGTGTCTGTGGACAGCATAGCTCAAAAACGAAAAGATGATTAAATACCAAACTTGTATTTAAGGATGCGACACGAATATTTTCAAGAAAAGCACCCCACCCCTAACCACCCTTTACAGGGAAAATTTTTTGAAAGTATTTATTAAAAATCTGATGTTACACCCACATGACTTTCTCTAGTTGTTCTACAAACTTCTTACATAAGATTCTTCTTCTTTCTGCACCTTGCTAATCGTGGTACTCATTAGCACAATGTTTTATTACTTAGTTTCTTATAAGTAGGAAGAAAATAAGGGAATACACTAGGCTAAACCAATAGTCAAATGTTTTAAAAGCTGTCGTTATGCGTTTGTCATTACAAATCACTTCTTTTCTTGGCCAGGAGTAGAACAAAAGAAAAACGCACACTCCCATCTGAGAAAAGTATAAGTACTTCACAACTGAAACAAATAACAATGAATACCTCGAAAACGGTAAGCTCCACGAGAAAACTGTATATGACATAACTTGTGTATTTTAACAATACTTTAATTTTTTGTATAGTAAGTTTTTGTGTATCTCTTACGGTTTACTAGTTATGCCAAATTAAGCAGAATTCCTACAAAATAAACAGGTCTTCAGAAGCTATTCCCAGAAAATTCAAGATATAAATTTTATTTGCTAGGTAACTATCTTTAATATATGATATTTTAATCAAAATCGTTAGAGCCATTTTTAAGAAAATCAAAATTTTCGAAAAAAGTTCCATCTAAAGGTTAGTTTGGAGTAGGGGGATTTTCCTCAAAATCTTCGTGTCGCATCCCTGGAAGATACTAAACTTACATACCAAGTTTAGTATTTTAGCTACTTTTCGTTTTTGAGTTATCGTGTTCAGAGGCACACGGACCTTTTTCTGAAAATGCTATTTTTGGATACAGGGGGGTCCTAAAACATGTATTTCCGGTGAAATTTCGGTGTCGAATTTTTGTGTGGAATACAATACTTCTCTATCCCTATGTACATTGTACATATAGGGCTAGAGAAAGTAAAAATGACTCTAATGATTTTGATTAAAATACCACATATTAAAGCCATTTCTATCACAAATAAAATGTATATCTTGAATTTTCTGGGAACAGCTTCTAAAGAGGTGTTTATTCTGGATGAATTTTGCTTAATTTGCTATAACTAGTAAGAGATAGACAAAAACGTACTATACAAAAACTATAGATATTGTTAAAATACACAAGCTATGCCATATACATGTTTTTTCGTGGAGCTTACCGTTTTCAAGATATTCTTTGTTATTAGTTTCAATTGTGAAGTACTTAAACTTTTGTATGATCAAAGTGTCCGTTTTTCTTTTGTTCTACGCCTGGCCAAGCAAAGAAGTGATTTATTTATGTAGGTGAAGCATGTAACCGCATTCACCGCTAGACTGGTGTCAAAAGTTTGCGACGTCTAGGGAAAGTGTCACGGACACTGGACAACCCGTCACGGAATCTGCAGATATGAACACGGCTCAAGAGCAGCTAATTTAAGACATACGGCAATAGAGCTGGGAATGTCACATTGTTCACGACGTCTGTCCAACCAACCCTGTCTGGGGGAAGTCTTCAGCTTTTGTAACGGTTATCCACGAAAGGGAACAAGTTTCTTCGCCATATTGTCACGGGTAACGAAACCTGGATCCACTACTACACCCCAGTAGTACAATGGAGTGGAAACATCCCTCTTCTACAAAAATAAAGAAGTTTAAGTTGGCGCCATCTGTGGGGAAGATGACCACAGTGTTCTGGGATGGTATGAGTGTCTTACTCGTGTAGTTTTTGGGGAAAAAGACTCACAGTGACCGCTGACAAATACTGTGAGACCATGACACGATGGCGCGAAGCAATCAGGAGGAAACGGTCAGGAGTCTTCACTAGGGGGCCATCTTTCTTCATGACAACGCGCAACCTGATACAATCAGCAGGAAACGGTCAGGACTCTTCACTGAGAGGACCATGTTTCTTCATGACAACGCGCAACCTGATACAATCAAGAGGAAACGGTCAGGAGTCTTCACTGACAGGGCCATCTTTCTTCATGACAACGCGCAACCTAATACAATCAGCAGGAAACGGTCAGGAGTCTTCACTGAGAGGGCCATGTTTCTTCATGACAACGTGCAACCTGATACAATCAGCAGGAAACGGTCAGGAGTCTTCACTAGGGGACCATCTTTCTTCATGACAACGCGCAACCTGATACAATCAGGAGGAAACGGTCAGGAGTCTTCACTAGGGGGCCATCTTTCTTCATGACAACGCGCAACCTGATACAATCAGGAGGAAACGGTCAGGAGTCTTCACTAGGGGGCCATCTTTCTTCATGACAACGCGCAACCTGATACAATCAGCAGGAAACGGTCAGGAGTCCTCACTAGGGGGCCATCTTTCTTCATGACAACGCGCAACCTGATACAATCAGCAGGAAACGGTCAGGAGTCTTCACTGAGAGGGCCATCTTTCTTCATGACAACGCGCAACCTGATACAATCAGCAGGAAACGGTCAGGACTCTTCACTGAGAGGGCCATCTTTCTTCATGACAACGTGCAACCTGATACAATCAGCAGGAAACGGTCAGGAGTCTTCACTGAGAGGGCCATCTTTCTTCATGACAACGCGCAACCTAATACAATCAGCAGGAAACGGTCAGGAGTCCTCACTAGGGGGCCATCTTTCTTCATGACAACGCGCAACCTGATACAATCAGCAGGAAACGGTCAGGAGTCTTCACTAGGGGGCCATCTTTCTTCATGACAACGTGCAACCTGATACAATCAGCAGGAAACGGTCAGGAGTCTTCACTGAGAGGGCCATCTTTCTTCATGACAACGCGCAACCTAATACGATCAGCAGGAAACGGTCAGGACTCTTCACGACCATTTGACTGAACACGCAAGGGCAGAATTCTTACCAGGGGCGGATATTCAACTCACCCCACGAAGCGACAATTGCCCCGATCGATATGGAAAAATCTGATGTGCTCCATTCACATGACTCTCTCTACATCTCTGCAACAAATTATTGTTAAAAAGCTTATGCTTCTATTTACTTTATGCTAGTCGAGAAAAGTTAGTAGAAATAGTCTTATTACTTGCTTCCTTGTAAGTAGAACCGAAACAAGGGAATACCATAGGTTAAAGTGATAGTCAAAAGCTGGTTGCTATGTGAATAAAGTTTCTTTGTTTGTGTGGACAGGAGTTGGCAAATTCCTGTATGAGAAAAGTTAAGTTTTTCAAAGCTGAAACCAAAAAAAAAAAAAAAAAGAAGAAGAAGAATATCTCAAAAACGACCAGCTCCACGAAAAAATACAACATAAATTGTGTATTTTAATGTGCTCTGCATTTTTTGTGCTGCGTTTCCTACGATTTAGCAGTTATGGAAAGTTCCGTAAAACTCACTCAGAATAAAGTAGTCTTCAGAGACTATACCCAGAAAATTGAAGATATATATTTTATTTGTCAGTATATCTTTAATATACGATATTTTAATCAAAATCGTTAGAGCTATTTTTGAGAAAAAAGTGCCATATAAAGGGTAATTTGTGGTGGGGGTATGTTTCTCAAAATCTTCGTGTCGTATCCCTGGAAGATACTAAACTTAAATACTAAGGTTGGTATTTTACCAACTTTTTGTTTTTGATCTATCATGTTCGCAGGCATACGGACACACACACGGAATTTTTTCTGATTTTTTGGATATAGGGGACCCTAAAACATATATTTCCACTGAAATCTCGGTATCGAATTTTTGGGTGGAGTGCAATACCTTCTCTATACACGATGTACATAGTATGTGTATAGAAAGTAAAAATAACTTAATGTATGTATTAGCAGCTGGCTGTGTTGCTTGTACGAAATAAAATATACTCGTTTCACTGCAGTCTTTGTAACGTTACTTTCTGATCATCCTTCGTACAAAATGAGTAATTTCAGGAATTTAGAAACAGATTGTCAATTGTAAAGAAAAACTTTTCTCATTAAACTGTGTAATATATCCTTATAAAGCAGACACTTTTGAGTACAATTTAAGTGTAACAGGTACATAATTTACGTGCATATTTTCAAATGCCCTCGACTTTCGTGTTCATTCGGGAGGTTTCGTGCAATTTCGGACGGAGAACAGCAACAACATTGAGGCATGAAGTACACGATCACACTGATATCCACGCTTCAATTTAAAAGTTTCATTTTGTCTGTAGATACCCGAGTGCACACACACACACATACACACATAGGCCTATGTGCTGTGTTTCGTTTAATAAATCATTTACTTTTGTGTATATTCGATAATCTATTTACCATGATATCTAAGGACTCAAAGAAGGAAACTTTCTTTGGTGCAAATCACTGTGGAAAGAGAACCGGGCGAGCGAGCTCTCCTTTCCTCTGGCCCTCGTTGGCCCGTAAAACTAGCGCCCAAGAAATGGTGCGCACAAAGCGCATGGCCGAAATACACTAAGAACTGTCCAAGATAGAACTAAAGAACAGCAGGATTTTAAGAACTACGCCTACAGATTGAAGGAATGAAGTTTCGGAGTATAAAGAGCATCCAGATTGATGATTACAAGCCCAGCGGAATCCCTAAAATTTCCAGGTTAAAAATCCCAAAAGTCCGCAGCTTCATAATCTATTGGGCCGGTTCGGCATATAAATTGGTTGAAATCTGTAGTTATGCTAAGATTGGTAACCAGGAAAATCTAATATATTGCAGTTCTTTACAGTACATTATTGCAAAATGTAATGTATTCCGGTGGAAAAGTGTGTAGTAATTCTCAAGTTGGTTACCATGGAAACAAATAATATACTGCAGCTCTTTCCTGTAAATTAGGAATATAACAACATGTACTCTTACCATTATAACCAGGCCTAAAAGTGTGTAGTAATTCTCAACTTGGTTACCATGGAAACAGTTAATATAGGTAGTGCAGTAGTTTCCTCAACATTAGGAATATAACATGTACTGTTTCCATAGTAACCACTCGAAAAGTGTGTAGTAATTCTCAACTTGGTTACCATGGAAACAGTTAATATAGTGCAGTTCTTTCCTGTACATTAGGAATATAACAACATGTACTGTTTCCATAGTAACCAGGTGGAAAAGTGTGTAGTAATTCTCAACTTGGTTACCATGGAAATAGTTAATATAGTGCAGTTCTTTCCTGTACATTAGGAATATAACAACATGTACTGTTTCTATAGTAACCAGGTGGAAAAGTGTGTAGTAATTCTCAACTTGGTTACCATGGAAACAGTTAATATATTGTAGTTCTTTGCTGTACATTAGGAATATAACAACATGTACTGTTTCCATAGTAACCAGGTGGAAAAGTGTGTAGTAATTCTCAACTTGGTTACCATGGAAACAGTTAATATAGTGCAACTCTTTCCTGTACATTAGGAATATAACAACCTGCACTGTTTCCATAGTAACCAGGTGGAAAAGTGTGTTATAATTCTCAACCTGGTTACCATGGAAGCAGTTGATATAGTGCAGTTCTTTCCTGTACATTAGTAATATAACAACATGTACTGTTTCCATAGTAACCAGGTCTAAAGGTGTGTAGTAATTTTCAACTGGGTTTCCATGGAAACAGTAATTAGAGCATTTCTTTGTTCTACGTTAGTAATATTAAGACTGCATATGAGCAGGAATTGCTGCATAGAAGCAGTGCAGTTCTTTAGGAGTGGTTTCCAAGGGAACCAGGTGTGAAGTGGGAGTGTGCAGTCAGCAACATGTTGCAGCATCCCTTAGGGGAACATCGGGCAAGGTAAAGAAGCCTGGAGTCAGCAAATGCGAGTCACGTATCCGTTAAGGGCCTTTAGCGTCCATTTGACTGGAGCGTTCGACCTGTGATTGTCGACAACACGTGTTACGCTAGCTTACTTGACTTTCAGATGTCTTCCTGTGACGTATTTCCATCTCCATCGATCTGAAAGAAGAGGGTTTATTTTTGATGGGAAAGGACCAAATCCGGAACAACAATGAAGCGGAGTCTATTGTGACAAACATTTCCTTGAGAACGTTGTGACCTTTGGAATATCTCCTTATCACTCAATAGCAGACACTTTATCCTCTCCACAAAGGTTGACCTGGAAAAGAATTCCCTTTGAATGGCGGGCGGACCTAGGCAAAAATTCCTTACGAACACTGAAATAACTAACCTGTTTTCTTGGTAATGTAACTCTCAATTTCGTTAGAATAAATATTCAGTTTAAAAATCTGATATGTTACATTCACATGACTTTTTCTACATCTCTGTAACAAATTATTGTTAAAAACCTTATGTTTCTATTTACTTTATGCTAATCGAGAAACAATTAGCAGAAATAGTCTTATTACCTGCTTCCTTGTAAGTAGAAGCGAAATAAGGGAGTACCATAGGTTAGAGTGATAGTCAAAAGCTGGTTACATGTGACTGAAGTTCCTTTGTTTGTATGTACAGGAGTTGACAAAGTCCTGTATGAGAAAGAAATAAGTTTTTCAAAGCTGAAGCCAAAAACAAGGAATATCTCAAAAAAGATCAACTCTTCGAAAAAATGTATGTAACACAAATTGTGTGTTTTAACGAGCTCTACATTTTCTGTGTGGAAAGTGTTTGTCCATCTCTTACGGTTTAGTAGTGATGCAAAATTCCGAAAAAATCACCTACAGTAAAGTAGTCTTCAGAGGCTATTCCGAAAAAATTCAAGATATACATTTTATTTATCATGTAAATATCTTAAATATATGGGATTTTAATCAAAATCGATAGAGAAATTTTTGAGAAAATCAAACTTTTCGAAAAAGTTACATGAAATGAGCAGTTGGGGGTGGGGGAATTTTCTTGGAAATCTTCGTGTCGCTACCTTTTAAGATACCAAACTTAAATACCAAGTTTGGTCTTTTCGTTTTTGAGCTAAGGTGTCCACAGACACACTGACATCTTTCTAAAAATGATTTTTTCTTGTGGACTCAGGAGATATCTAAACATGTATTTCCGGTTTCGAATTTTTGGGTGCAATACAATACCTTCTGTATACACTATGTACATAGTACGCGTAGAGAATAGTATTAAAATTAAAATTCGTTTGCTATGAATTTCTCAACTCATTGATCTAAAAAGTTTTCCTCTATCCGTATAGGTTAAAATCAGCTTGAAAAATTAGTGCCGTAGCCAGAATTTGAACCACGGACTCCAGTCTCCCTCATATTGCTCTAACCTCTGGGCTATCATGGCAACATTACGACACGACTCTAAATTCCCAAAATAACCGCATTTTCTCCGGTAAATGCAAGGTGGGTGGCACCATAGTTAGACCGCTCGACTTCCACCTAGGCGGGTTTTCTCCGGGTCCTCCGATTTCTCCCGCCACTCATTCCACCAGTTATTCAATTATCACCTTTCCCATCATCTACTTTCTCACACTCATGTCTGGCTATTCCACGATCAATCGTTCCAGGTTCTCCATTCTATGCTTTGTGCCGTTGATTCCCCGATAGTGTGCTGAACCCTAGGCATCCTAGGGGGTGTCAATCCTAAATAGGGGGAGGATAAACCGACTGTCAAAAAACCACAAGGCGATATCAAATTATTTTGAGATGACATACTGAGATAGTGCATGTCTTGTCCCGGGGAAAAGAATTATTAAGAAGAGAAATATAAACCATAGTCAAGAATATAAATTATATGGCGAAGAGAAAAATAAATGTACAATGAAAATGGGAAGGGTAGAAAGACTTTTAACACGTGTAAGTCACGAGCTCGGGGTACCAGATCCGTTACCTGCCGTGCATTGACCCGAGGGAAAGGTGCGAGAATGCCCTGCCCAAGGGTAACTAACGGGAACAGCAAGACAATGCTCTCCGCTGGTCAGGCGACAGTGTGAGACACTTGGTGAAGGACCCCCGCACGACCAAGATGTGGTATTTGAGCGCGTGGTGTAACCCTTAGTTGTGATGGAAGTAAGTGATTTTAAGACCGATCATAGCACGTAATAAATCACGGCCTCAACAATAATAAACAAGAGCATTAGCGGGCGAGTAAAGTGTGACGTCACAGCAGGAAATTAAGAAGTATACGCGTGTGTTGTACGGCGGAAAAAGGCCGGACACAGTTAATAAAGCACTTGTGTCTCACCACAACCTGAAAGAGTCTCCATTCTAATAAAAACCCTGAGCAAAGCTAACAAAATATCCACACCATTCCAAAAGCATAACCCGCGCCCGGGACACGAACCCAGTACCGCTCCAATACCCAAATGGCGACTTACAATGTTGTAAGTACTATTTTGGACAATGTGACTAATTTCTATTACCTGCTGATATTGTTGTTGGAGGTAAGTTAAGTTTTCCACATGTAAACCTGGTAGCTACAGAAACAAAAGAAATCACAGTACTGATATGGACACAAAAACACACGTGCGGTAAGTCAAACAGCTGCAATCTAACTGCTACCGCTGTATAGACTTTTCCGAAATGAATGTACAACATGCCAGTCTCCGGGCTTCCTCTATTTCTCTGTCATAGCTTTCTCCATAATAACATTGAAATAGATTATAATTAGGGTAGTACAGATAAAATTCTGATGTGTTCCGTTCACATGACTTTCTCTACATCTCTGCCACAAATTATTGTTAAAATGCTAAGCTTCTATTTACATGCTTGTAGAATACGTAAAGTGAGACTGAACATTTCAACGCCATAACCGGGATTTGAACCACATATCTCCCGGTCTCTAGCCGGTTGCTCTGCCACTGAGCTACCATGGCAACATGCAGGCATAGCATAGAATTTCTCAACTGACTCGCATGTTTCCTGGTAAACCACAAGGTGATCTCAAATTATTTTCAGATGGCAACACCAAACAATTTATTATATTAAATGTTGATATAATAATTATATAAATATATAAATAAAAGTTAATAGATTAATTATCATTTATTATATTTTAGTAAAAAAAAAATAATTTAAAAATAAATAAATTTGGTAATATTGTTATATATATATATTTGTTATTGTTGTTTCAAAGCAGTAATAGCAATTATTGGTCTTAATTATGAATATATGTGTAATGTTTTGGTTTATTATTATTTATTATACTTTAGAAATGATATTTTTATTCTTTTAAGGTTATATATTTGTCTTTATATTTATAGTTTGTATTTAATTTTGTTATCTAAAATGTATTTGTAAAAGATGATAAATGTATTAATTTGAAGTTAAATAAATATTAAACTTCTAATGTGTTACATTCACATGACTTTCTCTATATCTCTACAACAAATTATTGTTAAAAAGCTTGTGCTTCTATTTACTTCATGCTAATTGAAAAAACATTAGCAGAAATGGTCTTATTACTTGCTTCCTTTTTCACAAAAAGGTCCGTGTGTCTATGAACACGATAACTCAAAATCGAAAAATCGATAAAGTACCAAACGTGGTACTTATGTTTTGTATCTTTCAGGGATGCGACACGAAGATTTTGGTAAAAATCCCCCTACCACAAACTATCCTTCACATGGAACTTTTTTCGACAATTTTGATTATTCTCAAAAATGGTTCTAAAAATTTTGAATACAATATGGTATATTAAAGATATTTACCTGACAAATAAAGTGTATTACTTGGATTATCTGGGAATCACTATGTACATAGCACGTGTAGAGTAAGTAACAAACGTATTAACAATAATTTGTTACCGAGATGGACAGAAAGGCATGTGAATGGAACACACAAGGTTCCTATCAGACCACGTAGGTGGCGTTTTTAAGGTGCTTTGTGTTCCAAAGCCATTAGAAAGCAAAGACATTTTCATTGGAGACAGAATTATTAAAATCTGTTGCGTGTTTTTTCAGATGACTGTCCTTATACAACTTTTCTCTGTTTATAATATAAGTATACATTTTTACTTTCTCTACACGTGCTATGTACATAGTGTATAGAGAAGGTATTGTATTGCACCCAAAAATACGATACCGAGGTTTCACCGGAAATACATGTTTTGGGTCCCTCTGAATCCAAAAAAAAAAACATTTTTGGAAAAAGGTCCTTGTGTGTGCGTGTGTGTGTGTGTGTGTGTGTGTGTATGTAGACAGCGTAGCTAAAAACGAAAAGATCGTTAAATACCAAACTTTAGTATTTAAGTTTGGTATCTTCCAAGGATGCGACACGAAGATTTTCAAGAAAATCCCCCCACCCCCAAATACCCTTTACATGGAACTTTTTTAGAAAATTTTGATTTTCTCAAAAATGGCTAACAATTTTGATTAAAATATCGTATATTAAACATATTTACCTGACAAATAATATGTATACTTTGACTTTTCTGGGAATAGCCTCTGAAGACTACTTTATTCTGGATGAATTTTACAAAATTTTGCGTAACTACTAAACCGTAAGAAATGGACAAAAACTTACCACACAAAAAATGTAGATCATATTAAAACTTACAATTTATGTTATATGAATTCTTTTCGAGGAGTTGATCGTTTTTGAGATATTTCTTATTTTTGGTTTAAGCTTTGAAAAACTTGTACTTTTTTCATACAGGAATTTGTCAACTCGTGTCCATACAAACAAAGGAATTTGAGTCACCTAGTAACCAGTTTTTGACCATCACTTAACCTATGGTACTCCCTTATTTCGCTTCTACTTACAAGGAAGAGAATAATAAGAGTATTTCTGCTAATTTTTTCTCGATTAGCATGAAGTAAATAGAAGAATAAGCTTTTTAACAATAATTTGTTACACAGAAGTAGAGAAAGTCATGTGAATGAAACGCATCAGATTTTTGTTAACAGCAGACGTGGAGGGAGGGAGAGGGAGAGAGCTGGTTGTTTACATACAGCGAGTGTATGCTGTCAATACTTGGCTTCCATTTCTTGTATCGAATGCACGATCTGCCGGAGCCCGTAACTATGGCAACCGCGCGCCGTACACGAACAAACTAAAACCGTCGTGGAATCAAGAAAACGGATGTGACGTCACGCCAAGGCAATTTCTTCACACGAAAGACTAGACAAAACTTGTCGATAGCAAAGTGTTTTCTGTTTTCTTATTTCTCGATTTTCTCTCCTGCTCTCCACCCAGAAATGAGATATAAAAACTTGGGTTTACTTTGGTCGGCTGCATTTCCGTTTTGTTCCACGAATTTGGTTCCGCTCCGATGGAAAGTGTGAACTTTACCGAACACAAAGGCAAAGAAACGAAAAGAAATGAACAGCTGAAAGTTGGAGCAATATAAAACTTAGGTTAAAGTTGCATCCTATCATTTTCACGAATTTAATGAACAAGATGCGGAAATGTGAAAAACTTTCTTATAAAAATCTTCTTCCTGCAGACCGATAGGAAAGTAACAAGCAATAGATCTATTGAATTTTACTTTCTCTAATTATTACATTCCACAAGAAACAACCTTCCCCTTAAAATCCTATACCAGTATTTCACTAGAAATTCACGTTTTATTGTCCCCTGTATATATAAAATCTAATGTGCGCCATTCACATGACCTTCTCTACATCTCATATTTTTGTTAATAAGCTTATTCTTTTATCTATTTATTGCTAAAATATTACCAAAAACGGTCTTATCAATTAGTTCGTTATGAATAAAAGGGAAATAAGACGCCACAATAGGCTAAAACGACCGTCAAATGCTTTAAAATGTGAATCCTATGAGATTTGCGTGGTCAAGCTTTGATAAGTCGCAGTATGAGAACAGTTTTAATTATTTTAAAACTGAAATCAATAATATGGAATATCTTGAAAACGGCTAACTCCACGAAAAAAGTTTGTATGACATAAATTGTGTGTTTTATCGTGATCTATATTTTCTGTGTGGTAAGTTTTTGTAAATCTTTTACGGTTTGCCAGTTATGCAAAGTTCAATAAAAAGCATCTAGATTAAAGTACTCTTCAGAGGCTATTCCCAGAAAATTCAAGATATACATTTTATTTATCAGGTAAATAACTTTAATATATGATATTTTAATCAAAACCGTTATAGGCAAAATTGAGAGAATCAAAATTTTCGAAAATATTTCCATGTAAAGCGTAGTTTGGGGTGGAGGGATATTTATCAAAATATTTGTGTTACATCTCTGAAAGATGCCAAACTTAAATACCAAGTTTAGTATTTTATTGATTTTTCGTTTTTGTTATTGTGTTCACAGACACCCGGACACATACACACACAGGAACCTTTCTTTGAAAATGCTTTTTATGGATACATTGGACCCTAAAAGATATATTTCCGGTGAAATCTCGGTATCGAATTTTTGGATAGAGTGAAATACCTTCTCTATACACTATGTACATAGTACGTGTAGAGAAAGTAAAAAAATCTTTGTTCCATTCACATGACTTTCTCTACATCTCTGCAACGAATTATTGTTAAAAGCCTATGCTTCTATTTACTTCATGCTAACCGAGAAAAAATTAGCAGAAATAGTGTTATTACTTGCTTCCTTGTAAGTAGGAGCAAAATAAGGGAGTACCATAGGTTAAAGTGGTAGTCAAAAGCAGGTTGCTATGTGACTGAAGTTCTTTTGTTTGTATGGATAACAGTTGACAAATTCAGGTATGAGAAAAGTGTGTCTTTTGAAAGCTGAAACCTAAAAAAAGGAATATCTAAACAATGATCAACTCCACGAAAAAAGTGTATATAGCATAAATTGTGTGTTTTAACGTGCTGTACGTTTTTTTGTTTGTTTGTTTTTTTGTGTGGTAAGGTTTTGTCCGTCTCTTACGGTTTAGTAGTTGTGTAAAATTCCGTAAAATCCATCCAAATTAGTCTTCAAAAGCTATGCCCAGAAAATCCAAGTTATAAATTTTATTTGTCAGGTAAATAACTTTAATTTAGTATATTTTAATTAAAATTGTTACAGCCAATTTTGAGAAAATCAAAACTTTCGAAAAATGTTCCATGTAAAGGATAGTTTGTGGTGGGGGATTTTTCTCAAAATCTTCGTGTCGCATCTCTGTAAGATACTAAACTTCAATACCAAGTTTCCTATTTTACCGACTTTTCGTTTTTGAGTTATCTTGTTCATAGACCAATTTTCTGAAAATGTTTTTACTTTCTCTATACTTACTATGTACATAGTGTATAGAGAAGATATTTCACTGTACCCAAAAATTCGATTCCGTTATTTCACCGGAAATACATGTTTTCAGACCTGAATCCAAAAAAAAAAAAAAATCATTTTTAGAAAAATGTCCGTGTGTATTTCTGTTTGTCTGTGTGTGTGTGTGTGTGTCTGTGGGCAGCATAGCTCAAAAACGAAAAGACCGTTAAAGCCCAAACTTTGCATTTAAGTTTGGTATCTTCCAAGGATGCGGCACCAAGATTTTCAAGAAAATCCCCTTACCACAAACTACCCTTTACATGGAACTTTTTCGAAAATTTTGATTTTCTTAAAAATGGCTCTAACAATTTTGATTGAAACCTCTTATATTTAAGATATTTACTTGCCAAATAAAATGTATATCTTGAATTATCTGGGAATAACCTCTGTAAACTACTTTATTGTGGATGAACTTTACGGAACTTTACATAGCTGCTAAACCGTAACTGATAGACAAAAACTCATCATAGAAAAAATATAGAGCACATTAAAACACACATTTTATTGTATATATATTTTTTCTTGGAGTTTATCGTTTTTTATATATTCCTTGTTTTTGATTTCAGCTTTGAAATACTTGTATTTTTTTCATACAGGAATTTTTCAACTCCTGTCCATACAAAGAAACTTCAGTCACATAGCAACCAGCTTTTGACTATCCCTTTAGGCTATGGTATCTATTATTTCACTTCTACTTACAAGGAAGCAAGTAATAAAACTATTTCTGTTTATGTTTTCTCGATTAGCATGAAGTAAATAGAATCCTAAACATTTTAACAATAATTTGTTGGAGAGATGTAGAGAAAGTCATGTGAATGTAACACATCAGATTCTATGGATACATTGGACCCTAAAATATGTATCTCCGGTGAAATCTCGGTATCGAATTTTTAGTTGGGGTGCAATACTTTCTCTGTACAGTACGTACATATTACGTGTAGAGAAAGCAAAAAAAATGAAGGTATTTGCTTAAGAAACACTAGGCATGAAATGCTCATAGGTTATTGCTCTTGACATTTATAAAGCAACAAGAGAGAAATTATGACGTAACAAAGGGTATGTGACCTGCTGCCCCATTGACCATTCCTTCCGGCCGAACGCGCCTAAAGAAGCGAGCGGTGATATTAATGTCGACAATAGCTCTTCATTTCAGCAGACAATGATATAGCTGTCCACAAATCTTGTGAAAGTCTTCATTTCCCTCCATATTGCCGTTTCTTGTGGCTGGGTCGTAAACGTGGATAAATGAGATATAAACTAGCTCCCCATTAACAGAGATAGGCTCGCTGGCTCGCCTGACATTTGGATTACCTCATCAAAATCTGTCTTAATGAAAATAATACGGCCCTTTCTCAAGACACGCACCTCCAGAATCTTTCCGAGTCACGAAGCAATAAAAAATGTTTCAAGCGAAAAGTTGAAGGTAACCGATCGTTTCTGCTGTCACCGCCCCCTGGGATTAGGATGACAAGCAGGCCACCTGGTGGCTACTCTGCAACTAATGGAACGAGAACGAAAGGGATCAACTACCGAAAGTTTGTGCCTGATAGGCTTTAAGAATGGCTTATCCGTTGCCATTTCCAATAGAAACATTTCCTACAGTATGGTTCCCAGCACATATCGTTGTATTCCTAGAAAACAGCTGTTTCCACGATAAGTTGAGAATTAATGTACGCTTTTCGACTTGGTTAATATGCATGTAAGAAATACATATCGATGTATCCCTTACTGTACAGGAAACAGCTGTTTCCCCGATAAGAAAGTTGAGAATTATTGTTCCTTTTTCGATTTGGTTACCATGAAAACAGCACATATCGATGTATTCCTAGAAAACAGCTGTTTCCCCGATAAGAAAGTTGAGAATTATTGTTCCTTTTTCGATTTCCTTACCATGAAAACAGCACATATCGATGTATTCCTAGAAAACAGCTGTTACCACGATAAGCTGAGAATTAGTATACCCTTTTCGACTTGGTTAATATGGAAATAGTACAAGATGATTTATATAAAGCTGACACATTTCTTTCATTAATTGTTTCAAAACGGGTTATGTTAGCGACAAATTATTATACCTAAATTGTAGAGGAATTTTGGGAGATTATTTACCTCTGTAGCAAATGTTGAAAATGTCCTCCATCCTGCATAAGACACAACTCAACACGTCGTACTGGCCACTCGTTGGAGGACTCTGTTGTCAATCTCCTTTGTGATGTGCTTCAGATCGTCCAATGTCTAGGGATGTGTGGCGTAAACCCTGTCTTTTAAGTAACCCCATAGAAAGAAGTCAAATCCGGAGATCTCGGTGGCCACAGGTTCCTGGAAATTATCCGGTCGTCAAAGAAACCTGCATTTAGGTTCATGGATTCATTTGATGTATGGCATGTAGCGCCATCTTGCTGAAAATATCCTTGACTCAGCTCTACATCGTACTGCATTTTCACGTTGACTACGAGAACAAAATGTCGAAACAGCTGCCAACAATGCAATTAGGAATAAAACATAAACATGTGCGCATCTAGTGACAAGGAATCGTAACTCCAGAACATTCTGCTTAATTTGGTGCTAAATTTTGGGTCATTGAATGAATTTCCAATGGAATCATTAAAGAAAGAAATGTGTCAGTTCTATATAAATCACTCTGTATATGCTATTAAATTCCTGATTTTCTTTCTTCTTTTTTTGCAGCTTAACGTCCTTGGCCCTGTTGTTCATATCAGACGATGAATGAAATCAATAAAATGATCTCGGGAGTTCATAGAGCTTAAAGTCATTCGACATTCGTCTTCTCATGAAAAGAAAAACCCCTAAAAACCTTTATCCGGCATCTTACCCTAAGGGGGATCCGAACCCACAACCTGCAGAATGGGAGGCACATACGCTGCCTACTACCCTGGCGGTCTTCCTAATGTGTTGGAGAGAACTGTACCTTATTAATCGTTTCTATGGTTACCCATAACTCCACACAGTTGACCCGGTTAGTAAATAAACAGTTCCTACCTCTGTATTCATTAGTGTACAGGAAAGAACTGTTTCCAGGGTTACCAGGTTGAGAAGGACTGTACCTGGTGAATATGGAAACAACACATGCTGTTAGATTCTTAATGCACAGGAAAGAACCGTATCTCATTAATTACTTTCTCAACACTTACAATGTACATAGTGTACAGAGAAGGTATTGCATTCCACCAAAATATTCGATACCGAGAATTAACCGGAAATACATGTTTTGGGTCCCCTGAAACCAAAAGAAGCATTATTATAAAAAGATCCGCGTGCGCGCGCGTGCGTGTGTGTATGTGTGTGGATAGCATAGCTCATAAATGAGAAGACCAAAAATGTTGTTTTTCTCAAAGATAGCTCTAACGGTATTGATGAAAATATCGTATATTAAAGATATTTACCTGACAAATAATATGTATATCTTGAATTTTCTGGGAATATCCTCCGAATATTACTTTATTCTGCATGACTTTTATGAAATTTTGCATATCTGCCAAATCGTAAGAGATGGAAAAAAATTACCACAAAAAATGTAGAGCCCATTAAAACACACAGTTTGTTACATTTTTTTCGTGGACTTGATCGTTTGTTAGATATATCTTGTTATTGGTTTCAGCTTTAAAAAACCTTTTCTCATACGGGGATATCAAATCGTGTCCATACAAACAAAGGAGCTTCAGTCACATAGCAACCAGCTTTTGACTATCACTTTAACCTATGGTTCTCCCTTATTTCTCTTCTAATTACAAGGAAGTAAGTAATAAGACTACAATGTGTTTTGCACAAAGTCATGACAATGGAAATTTCAGTCTGGTATGTGAGATAATGGATGATGAATTTAACATTAGTGGCAGAGTAACTTTAATCCCTCCTTGGAACACAGGCCGCCAACTTTTAACACATAATCTGGATGAAGATTTGTTTCCTGAGGGTTGGCAATTGTAGGTAGTGAGTTTAATGTCCGTACAAGAGAAACGCTTCTCTCTAGACAGTGTTTAGCAGGCCCTCCAGGGACACAAAGGCCCTGTAACACGAGCTCCTCGATAATGGAATTCATACGGTACACAGATGTACGTAACTGAATTATACACCAGATCATTACACCAATGGACTGTCGAAAATACCAGGGCTCGCTCTGCCTATCTAGGTCATCGGCATATTGTTTCCTTTGCTAACGTCTCTATTTTCACTTTCTATGTACGTAGACTATAGAGAAGGTATTGCACTCCACCCAAATTTTCAATACCGAGATTTCACCGGAAATGTATGTTTTAGGGTCCCCTGTATCCAAAAAAAAAAGTATTTTCAGAAAAAGGTCCGTGTGGCTGTGAACACGATAACTCAAAAACGAAAAGTCGATAAAATACCAAACTTGGTATTTAAGTTTAGTATATTCCAAAGATTTTGAGAAAAATCCCCCCACCCCAAACTACCCTATACATGGAACTTTTTTACAAAATTTTGATTTTCTCAAAAATGGCTGTAACGATTTTCATTAAAATATCGTATATTAAAGATACTTACCTGATAAATAAAATGTTTATTTTGAATTTTCTGGGAATAGCCTCTGAAGACTACTTTATTCTGGGTCTATTTTACGGAATTTTGCATAACTGCTAAACCGTAATAGATAGAAAAAAACTTACCACACAACAAATGTAGAGCACTTTAAAACACACAATTTATGTTACATACATTTTTCTCGTGAAGTTGATTGTTTTTAAGATATTCCTTGTTTTTTGGTTTCAGCTATAAAAAGCATACCTTTCTCATACAGGACTTTATGAACTCGTGACCATACAAAGAAAGGAACTTCAGTCACATAGCAACCAGCTTTTGACTATCACTTTAACCTATGGTACTCCCTTATTTCGCTTCTACTTACAAGGAAGCAAGTAATAATACCATTTCTGGTAATTTTTTCTCGATTAGGTGAAGTAAATAGAATAATTTGTTGCAGAGATGTAGAGAAAGTCATGTGAATGGTACACATCAGATTTTTTATCTACTTAGTACACAGTGCAGAGATAGAGAAAGTATTGCATTCCACCCAAAAATTTGTTACCAAAATTTCACTGGAAATACGTGTTTTTACTACTCCTGAATGCATTTGAAAAAGTAAAAGTCGGTTAAATAGCAAACTTAGTATTTAAGTTTTGTATCCTCCAAAGATATTACACGAACATTTTCATGAAAATCCACCGAAATTTGAAATAAAATTCCGTTCTCTTTGGATATGAGATATGAAACGAAAGAGGACTTCACGTTTGAGAAAACATAACTTATCTAAACTTGAAACAATAACAAGGGGTAAGTCTGAAACTGTTAACTATAACAAATCTTACGTGTTCCTTTCACATGACTTTCACTACATTGCCGTAACAAATTATGTTAACAAAATTATTCTTTTATCTATTTCCAACTAATCAAGATAAACATTAACAAAAAGGTACTTGTTACTTGGTTCCTTGTATGTATAAGGGAAACGAGGGAATACACTAGAATAAACCCACATTGGAAATGTTTCTTTGCGTGGACAAAAGCAGAAAAATTCCCACGTGAGAAATGTATAAGTATTTCAAAGCTGAAACTAATAACAAGGAATATCTCGAAAACGGTAAACTCCACGAAAAAATAGATATGATACAAATATTGTATTTTAACGAGAGCTACATTTTTTGTATGGTAAGTTTTTGTCTATCTCTTGCAGTTTACTAGTTGTGCAAAATCTGGTAAAAATTCATCCAGAATAAATAGGTCATCAGAAGCTGTTCCCGCAAAAATCAAGATATACATTTTATTTTTTGATGAAAATGGCTTTAATATGTGGTATTTTAATCAAAATCGTTGGAGCCATTTTTGGGAAAATCCAAATCTTCGAAAATTTTTACATGTAAATGGTAATTTGGTATTTAGCGGTCGTTTCATTTCGGTTTTGCTGTCCACAGACACACAGAAAAACAGACACACGCGCGTGCGCGTACCTTGTTCTAAAAATGCTTTTTTTTTTTTTTTTTTGGATTCAGGGGGACCCAAAACATGTATTTACGGTGAAATCTCGGTATAGACCTTTTGGGTGGAATGCAATATGTTCTCTATATACTGTGTTCATAGTAAGTGGAGTGAAAGTAAAAATGTATCTGATGTGTTCCATTCACATGACTTTCTCTACATCTCTGAAAAAAGAATATTATTAAAATGCTTATGCTTCTATTTACTTCATACTAATCGAGAAAAATTGCGGAAATTGTCTTATTACTTGCTTCCTTGTACGTAGAAGCGAAATAAGGGAGTATCATAGGTTAAAGTGATAGTCAAAAGCTGGTTGCTATGTGATTGAAGTTCCTTTGTTTGTATGGACAGCAGCTGACAAATTCCTAAATGAGAAATGTAGGTATACGTTGTTCAAAGCTGAAGCCAAATGCAAGGAATATCTCAAAAACGATCAACTCCACGAAAACAATGTTTATATATCAAATCGTGTGTTTTAACGTGTTTTGCCTTTTTTGTGTGATAAGCTTTTGTCCGTCTCTTACGGTTTACCAGTTATGCGAAATTCTGCAAAATTCATCCAGAATAAACTAGTCTTCAGAAGCTATTTCCAGAAAACCCAAGATATACATTTTGTTTATCAGTTAAATATCTGTAATATATGACATTTTAATCAAAATTAATTAAGACATTTTTGAGAAAATCAAAGTTTTCGAAAAATGTTCTATGTAAATGGTAGTTTTAGGGAGGGGGTATTTTCTTGAAGATTTTCGTGTCCCATCCTTAGAGGATACCAAGTTTGGTGTTTAACGGCTTATCGATTTGAGCTAGGTTGTCTAAGACGCGCGCGCGGACCTTTTTGTAAAAATGCTTTTTCTTGATTCAGGGGGGCCCAAAATATATAATTCAGTTCTAGAGTTTTTGGGTAAAATATAATACTTTCTCTATGCAGTATGCATATAGTACGTGTGATGGAAGTGAAACTGATTTTTTGGGACTCAGGGCTCCTCAAAATATGTATTTTTGGTATCAAACTGTTGGGTGCAATACAATACCCCTTCTATCCACTATGGATTTTGTACATGCGGGCTAGAGAAAGTAAAAATGTCTTCAAAGAATGGAGATTACTTTGAGAAATAAGCCCGCCTGGGTGGTGTGGTGGTAGCGTGCCTGCTTTACATTCATAAGGTCTTGAGTTCGAATCTCACTTAGGATGAGTTACCTGGATAAGGTTCTTTTCGGTGTTTTCCCTTATCCTGAGAAGACGAATGTCGAGTAACTTTAAGCTCCATGGACCCCGAGATCATTTCACCAATTTCATTCATCGTCTGATATGACCAACCAGGTTGAAGGACGTTAAGCTACAAAAACAAAATTTCGTGTTGATAACCTTTGTTTTTGTTACTTTCTCTACACGTACTATGTAAATAGTGTGTAGAGAAGGTATTGCATTCCACCCAAAAATTCGTTACCGAGATATCACCGGAAATACATGTTTTGCGTCGCCTGAATCCAAAAACAAGCATTTTCAGAAAAAGATCCGTGTGTGTGTCTGTGAACCTGTGCGTCTGTGGGCAGCATAGCTCAAAAACGAAAAGACCGTTGAGTACCAAACTTGGTATTTAAGTTTGGTATCTTCCAAGGATGTGATGAGAACATTTTCAAGAAAACCCCCCAAACCCAAGCACCTTTACATGGAACTTTTATCGAAAATTTTGATTAAAATGTCGTATATTAAATATATTTACCTGACAAATAAAATGTATATTTTGAATTTTCTGGGAATAGCCTCTGAAGACGTAGCTTCAAGTCATGGCTACAGAGATGTAGAGAAAGTCATGTGATGGTCGTGGTATTATGACAGCTCGCTATAAAGAGGCGATTTATATCCCCATAGCTATGTGTTTATAATACGGAGGATTACCGAAATAAACTTGTCGTTATAAATCGTTGAGTTACAAGGTTAGACACGAAAGTAAGGAGATAAATTGGGTGAAGTAGAAGGCATTATGACAGTCAATTGGAAAGAAAACATTAATGTGGTCATATATATGTCAGAAGAAGTAAGAGGTGGTCTGCAGCCCGTGAACTTCCTACGGATGCAGTTGTCCCATAAATTCCGCTAGAGGTCTCTGTGAGAATTAAAAAGGACGCGCTTGCTCTATTGTGTCTGTGCTACTTGATGCGGCCGCCATTAGTGTTCCGCAGCTTCCCGCCAGGCGGCTCGTAAAGATGACCGACCTTCTTTTTTCTTTTGTTATACAGGGGGATTTGGATGCGCTGTGGACGCCCTTCTTTTGTCTTCATTGTTACGAGACACTAAAGTAGGCGATGCGAAGAAAATCCAAGAAGTCTTTATGTGCTAAAATAATGAAACAGTGGTCGTTTTATTTTCGAGAGAGAGAGAATTCTGTCACAGGTTACGGAGCTACACTTTTCAATTTTTCACTTCAAAGAACTTAACTCTGATTAATTTTTACTTTCTCTATACGAACTATGTACATAGTGTATAGAGAAGGTGTTGTTTTCCACCCAAAATATCGATACCGAGATTTCACCGAAAATACATGTTTTGGGTACCCCTGAATCCAAAAAAAGCATTTTTACAAAAGGGTCCGTGTGTGTCTGTGGACGGGATAGCTCAAAAACGAAAAGTCCATTATAAATCAAATTTAGTATTTAGGTTAAGTATCTTCAAAGAATGCGACACGAAGATTTTGAGAAAAATCCCCCCAACCCCAACTACCCTTTACATGGAATTTTTTACGAAAAATTTGATTTTCTCAAAAATGACTCTAACGATTTTGATTAAAATATCGTATACTAAAGATATTTACCTGACAAATAAAATGTATATCTTGGATTTTCTGGGAATAGCCTCTGAAGAATAGTTTATTCTGGATGAATTTTACTAAATTTTGAATAACTGCTAAACCGTAAGAGATGGACAAAAATTTACTACACAAGAAATGTAGAGCACATTAAAACGCACAATTTTGTTACATACATTTTTTCGTGGAGTTCGTCGTTTTTGTGACATTCCTTATTTTTGGTTTCTGCTATAAAAAACGTATACTTTTCTCATACAGGAACTTGTCAACTCCTATCCATATAGACAAAGGAACTTCATTGACATAGCAACCAGCTTTTGACTGTTACTTTAACCTATGATACTCCATTATTTCGCTTCAATTTACAAGGAAGCGAGTAATTAGACTATTTCTGCTATTTTTGTCTGATTAGAATAAAGTAAATAGAAGTATAAGCTTTTTAAGAAGTATATGTTGCAGGGATATGGAGAAAGTCATGTGAATGGTACACATCAGATTTTTACAAAAAGGTCCGTGTCTGTGGACGGCATAGCTCAAAAACGAAAAGTCCATTATAAATCAAACTTAGTATTTAGGTTAAGTATCTTCCAAGGATGCGACACGAAGATTTTCAGGAAAATCCCCCACCCCCAATTACCCTTTACATGGAACTTTTTTCGAAAATTTTGATTTTATAAAAAATGGCTCTAATGATTTTGATTAAAATATCGTATATTAAAGATATTTACCTGACAAATAAAATGTATATCTTGAATTTTCTGGGAATAGCCTCTGAAGACTTCTTTATTCTTGATCAATTTTGCATAACTGCTAAACCGTACGAGATAGACAAAAACGTATTACACAAAAAATGTAAAGCAGATTAAAACACACAATTTAGGTTATACACATTTTTTTTCGTGTAGTTGATCGTTTTTGAGATATTCCTTGATTTTTGTTCCAGTCTTGAAAAACATATACTTTTTTCATACAGGAATTTGTCAACACCTGTCCATACAAACAAAGGAACCTCAGTCACATAGCAACCAGCTTTTGACTATCACTTTAACCTATGGTACTCTCTTATTTCGGTTCTACTTACAAGGAAACAATCAATAAGACTATTTCTGCTTATTTTTTCTGGATTGGACGAAGTAAATATTAGCATGAGCTTTTTAACAATACTTTGTTGCAGGGATGTAGAGAAAGTAATATGAATGGCACACATCAGATTTTTTTTCAAATTTTCCTGTTTCACAATATTTACGATTTAGGGAACGCAAATTCTAGAAGTCATTTTCTAAAGTATTACAGCTTTGAATTTTTGCACTGTTATTATTAGTAACAAAATAAGTATATATACCAAGGTTCGCCAAAACATATAACTTAATTATGGATCTCAATTTGTGTAAAATGTTATCATCAAAATTCAAAATATAACACCTCCGACCCAAAATATCATTATTTAAAACAACAATCCTTAATAGGTTTGTTACAAAATGTTTATTTGGAATTTTATCATATTAAATTGTTTTAAAAAAAAGTGGTTATGCTAAACACTTTTACTTTCTCTACACGTAAATGGTGTGTAGAGAAGGCATTTTATTGTAACAAAAAAAAAATTACCAAGATTTCACCAACCCCACCCCCAAAAGCATTTTAAGAAAACGTTCCGTGTGTCTGAGAATATTCTAAAAAATGGCTCTAACGATTTTGATTAAAGTAAGCACTTTATAGATATTGAATAAATTTACATCACAAATAAAATGTATTACTCTACTTTTCTGGAAATAGCCTCTAAAGACATGTTTATTCTGGATGAATTTTACGGAATGTTGTGTAACTGGTAAACCGTTAAGAGATGAACAAAAACTTACCACACAAAAAATGTAGAGCACATTAAAATACACAATTTATGTTATATACATGTTTTCCTTGGAGTTGATCATTTTTTACATACTCCTTGTTTTTTGTTTCAGTCTTATGAAACTTATACTTTTCTCATACAGGAATTTGTCAACTGCTGTTCATACAAACAAAGGAACTTCAGTCACATAATAACCAGCTTTTAAAATATTTAACTATCCATTTGTCTTATTGTACTCCGAACTCTTATTTCCCTCTCTGATAATGTTTTCTCGATTAGTATTAAGTAGATAGAAGCATAAGCTTTTTAACAATAATTTGTTGCAGAGATATAGAGAAAGTAATGTGAATGGATTACATCAGATTTTTTTTTCAAATATTACCCAATTCCTGGATCATGTACCACAATATTTACGATGTATCCATTGGAGCCTTAGTGCTAGAAGTCATTTTCTAAAATATTACTGTTAAAGCTTTGTGTTTTGCAAAGGAATTACCAGAAACGAAGAGATATTAAACCGAGTTTTAGCACAATATGACATTCTTGATCTATTAATTAATTTATATCAATTGTAATAGCAGAATTCCAAATTTCACTTCCACATATAATTGTACCCAAAGTGTCATAGTTTAAACTACATTTTTAATACATTTGTAACAAAATGCCTGTTTGGAAGTTTTCCATGCTCGATAGGTTCTTCTAAAAGAATATGTTTTATGCACAAAATGAAAAAAGTGAGAAAAAACAGTGTGTATGTATGTGTGTGTCTGTGAACACGATAACTCTAAAACGAAAAGTCGGTAAAATACCAAACTTGGTATTTAAGTTAAGTATCTTCCAGGGTTTGGACACCAAGTTTTTGAGGAAAATTCTCCATCTCAAACTGTCCTTTACATGGAAAACATTTAGAAAATTTTGACCATCTCAAAAATAGCTCTAACAATTTTGAATAAATACCACGTATTAAAGATATTTAATTGGCAAAAAATGTATATTTTGAATTTTCTGAGAATATCTCTGAACAGTTCTTCGATCCGAATGCATTTTGATGAATTTTGCATCATTGGCAAACCATATCAGATACACAAAAACTTATTACACCAAAAATGTATATCTCGTTAAGTCATTTACAATTTTTCGTAGAATTATCCACTTCCGAAAATGTTTGTGGTCATTGGTTTGAGTTTTAAAATACTTAATTTTTCTAATACGAGAATTTCTCAACTCTAGGTCATGCAAAAAAATACATTTCAAATACATAGTAACCGGCTTTTAAAATATTTGACTATCGCTTTAGCCTAGTGTATTCCTTTATTTCCCTTCTACTTACAAGAAACCATTCCTGCTAATGTTTATCTCGATTAGCATGAAGTAGATATAAGAATAAGTCTTTTTAATAATAATTTGTTGCAGAGATGTAGAGAAAGTCATGTGAATGGTACATATCGATGTTTGTTTTTACATCGTTTTGATGGTAATAAACTTTAAGAAGTTCTAACACAGTTTGTTATTACTATTCTTGCACGTAAATCGGTTATTACAAAATCATTAAAATCATAGGAAAATAACTTTATTTTGTGTGTATGAAACATCACTTCAAATAACTTGCACATTGCAGGGAGCTAGAAAAGGAAACAGAGAAACACGTTTTAGAAATGGAGAGGGAAAAGGAGAAGTAGAATAGAGAGAAGCAAATGAGACTGAAAGTAAATACCGAACTACCGAACAGTGTTACGGAATCTTCTAATTTATAAAAAAATTAATTGAGACATTTAATAAGATAATTTATTGAGAGATACAAATGTTTATCTATTTTACAGACATCTTGTCTGAATTATCCTGCAGTTTGATTTAATATGTAACTCAATTTAAGGAACGTTGAAAGTACTATGCCTATAAGGGGGTAGAAAAAATATCCAAAAGAAAACGGCCTTATTACAAGTTTTTATGTTCATAGATGACTTAAATTACTCCAATGTTTCTTCTGGTTTCCAGGGGAAAAAACGTGTATTATGGTCCTAATATAAGGAAATACTGAATTGTAATAGGAAAATTAAAGGTTAGTGAATATTCTTGATCCGAAAAATAGCATGAGCTACCCTGGAACAAAGTTGAGAACTACTGCACCCTTTCTAGCCTGGTTCCAATTGAATATTTTGTTATATTCCTTATGTACGGGATAAAACTGCAGTTTATTGCTGTTTACATGGTAACCAAGTTGAGAATTACTACACACTTTACGACCTGGTTACTATAGAAACAGTACATGTTATATTCCTAATATACAGGAAAGAACTGCACTATATTAACTGTTTCCATGGTAACCAAGTTGAGAATTACTATACACTTTTCGACCTGGTTACTATGGAAACAGTACATGCTGTTATATTCCTAATGTGCAGGAAAGATCTGTGCTATATTAACTGTTTCCATGGTAACCAAGTTGAGAATTACTACACACCATTCTACCTGGTTACTATGGAAACAGTACATGCTGTTATATTCCTAATGTGCAGGAAAGATCTGTGCTATATTAACTGTTTCCATGGTAACCAAGTTGAGAATTGCTACACACCTTTCTACCCGGTTACTATGGAAACAGTACATGTTGTTATATTCCTAATGTGCAGGAAAGAACTGTGCTATATTAACTGTTTCCATGGTAACCAAGTTGAGAATTACTACACATTTTTCGATCTGGTTACTATGGAAACAGTACATGTTATATGTTTGTATTGAGAAAATAACTGCAATACATTAAGTTACCATGGTAACCATTTGAGAATTACTATACTCTTTTCAGTATTTTTACTAGGGAAGTAGTACATGTGGTTATATTGCTAATGGATAGCAAAGAAATGCAATATGTTGTTGACTGTTAGAGTGCCTCACACTTTTAATCACCAGGTTCGCAGTAAGTTTAGAGTGGTGTCCAGGATGTAACGCCTTGTTAAATGTCAGAGTGAGGCGACGCTAAAAACCAGATAAAGTTGATGCATGGAACAAACAACCCTGTTTACCTGAAGTTGACTCTGCCATAAAACTTTCCCTTCGTGGTTATCACCCGGAACGTCGCCAGGCGGTAACTCAATCGAACACAGATACGTGTGTGGTTCTGTACATTCGTAAATATGTGGTCAGCAGCCCGTGGAACGCGTACCCTGACCGGTCCGTAGGGTAAATATTCTCTTTTATGTCTTAGGCGTTTATATTTGCAAACAAACCTTTTAAGCATGCTCAAAGAGTTTTTAAATTCAATGAATTACATAATCCTAATTTCTTTGCTACCAGTCCCACACATAAAAGCTGAATAGTACTATAAATATGTTGGTAATTTTCCTTATTTCGTAAGGAAAATTACCTGAAAGTAGTAAGATCGAAATTACCGTGCTTGTCGGCCATTTGATAACCATGCAAATCTAGCCTGCTCTTCATGGGAAAATAGACCTTAGTAGCAATAGTTACGTCCATTCCAAAAACATACGCTTAATAACTCAAGTTATAGTACATGCTATATCAATAGGATCGCTGTTATGTGTTTGCAAGGTAAGTTATACCGAATGAACGGCTTAAGCTACAAAAAGGAGTCACAAAACAGTTATAAAGAGATGAGAAGCGGAGAGGGAGACATGTGGGACACTATACTACAAGCTTTAATGGAAAAAGCGGGCGTAATGATTGTAGCTCAACTGGTTAATTTCATGTTCCCTCATCACCTCCAGAGTGTCAGCGGTTCGAGTCCCACAGTCTCCGTGCACTTTTTTTCTTCTTTATATATTACCCATTGAGGTGCAAAGTTAGTTCAGTGTTTCTCACTCTAATAATTTTTGGGATAAATAAAAAGGTATACGAATTAAGAACAAATGACGGTTCATTTTACATATTCTTCAGTCTTCGACCCTTAATTTTCTTTGTAATTATTTTGAAAAATCTTATGTGTTACACTCACATGACTTTCTCTAACCGCTCTACAAACTTCTTGCATTAGATTATTCTTCTTTCTGCACCTTGTTAATCGAGGTATTCAACACAATGTTCTTATTACTTAGTTCCTTATAAGTAGGAAGAAAATAACGGAATACACTAGGCTAAATCGATAGTCAAATGTTTTAAAAGCTGTCGTTATGCGATTGTCGTTACAAATCGCTTCTTTTCTTGCCCAGGAGTAGAATAAAAGAAAAACGGACACTCGCGTCTGAGAAAAATATAAGTACTTTACAACTGAAACCAATAACAAAGCTCCAAGAAAAAAAATGTATATGACGTAAGTTGTGTGTTTTAATAAGGCCTACATTTTTTGTAAAGTAACTTTTTGTCTATCTCTTACGGTTTACTAGTTATGCCAAATTAAGCTAAATTCATCCAGAATAAACAGGTCTTTAGAAGCTATTCCCAGAAAATTCAAGATACACATTTTATTTGTCAGGTAAATAGCTTTAATATACGATATTTTAATAAACATCGTTAGAGACATTTTTGAGAAAATCAAAATTTTCGTAAAAAGTTCCATGTAAAGGGTAGTTTTGGGTAGGGGGCTTTACTCAAAATCTTCCTGTGGCGTCCATGGAGGATAATAAACATAAATACCAAGTTTTGTATTTTACCGAGTTTTTGAGTTGTGTTCACAGGCACATGGACACACTGACACACAGATACACACACGCACCTTTTTGTGCATTTTTTTTTGATAGAGGGGACCTTAAAACATGTATTTCCGGTGAAATATCGGTATCGAATTTTTGGTTACAATATAATACCTTCTCTATACACTATGTACATATCACGTGTAGAGAAAGTAAAAATATAGAAATTGCACTAACTAGTTTCATGATCACCAGAGACCGGATTTTAAAGGTAACATTTTCAATCGGAAAAGGACCAAAACTAAATCGCAAAAAGGGTAAAATAATGCTAAAGGGGAGAAAATTTATGCGGAAAATGGCAAAAGAGATACAAAAGTATTAATAAGGGACACATCTATATTGCTTTCTCTACACGTACTATGTGTAGAGAAGGTATTGTAAGGCACCCAAACATTTGATACCGAGATTTGACCGGAAATACATGTTTGAGGGTCCATTGTATTAAAAAAGAACATTTTCAGAAAAAGGCCCGTGTGGGTGTGTCCATGTGTCTGTAAACACGAAAATTCAAAAACGAAGAGTCGGTAAAATACCAAACTTGGTATTTAAGTTTAATAGCTTTCGGGGATGCGACACGAAGATTTTGAGAAAAATCCCTCCACCCCAAATCTACCCTTTACATGGAACGTTTTTCGAAAATTTTCATTTTTTTAAAAACGGCCCTAACGATTTTGATTAAAATATCGTATACTGAAGATATTTAGCTGACAAATAAAATATATATCTTGAATTTTCTGGGAATTGTTTCAAAAGACTACCTTATTCTGGATGAATTTTACGGAATTTTACATAGCTGCTAAACCGTAATAAAAGATTGACAAAAACTTACCACGTAATAAATGTAGATCACGTTAAAACACAGTTTTTGCCAAATGCATTTTTTCGTGGAGCCGATCATTTTTGTGGTGTTCTCTCTTATTGTTTTCAGCTTTAAAAAAAACGTATACTTTTCTCATACTCCTGTCCATACAAACAAATGAACTTCACTGACACAGCAACCAGCTTTCGACTCTCACGTTAAACTATGGTACTCCATTATTTCGCTTCGACTTAAAATGAAGCAAGTTCTGCTAATTTTTTCTCAATTAGTATGAAGTAAATAGAAGTATAAGCTTTGTAGCAATAATTTGTTGCAGAGATGTAGAGAAAGTCATGTGAATGGAACACATCATATTTTTAATCCATACTACACAATAAATTACATAAATTAGAACAAGATGGTTGCCAGGACTGAAGGTCAAATAAAAGAGATCAAGATAGAAAAGGATGGATAGCAGATAGAACAAGTTGAAAGTTCGGAATACTTAGTAGCAGTGGAACACCAAACTAGTAATTTACACGAAGCAATGTAGAGAAAGCTACAATTAATGATTAAACAGATGTGTTCTTGGGAAAAGGCGAAAACCAGAGTATACAAGGTAGCTATGGAACCAGTACTTCTTTTGCGGAAGTGGAACCTGGCAGTAACAAAAAATCTGATGTGTACCATTCTCATGACTTTCTCTACATCTCTGTAACAAATTATTGTTAAAAAGCTTATGCTTCTATTTACTTCATGCTGCTTGAGAACAAATCAGCAGAAATAGTCTTATTACTCTTTTCCTTGTAAGTAGAAGCGAAATAAAGGAGTACCATAGGTTAAAGTGATAGCCTAAAGCTGGTTGCTATGTAACTGAAGTTCTTTGTTTGTATGGACAGGAGTTAACAAATTCCTGTATGAGAAAAGTAAGTTTTTCATAGCTGAAACCAAAAACAATGAATGTCTAAAAAACAATCAACTCCACGAAAAAAATGTATATAACATAAATTGTGTGTTTTAACGTGCTCTATATTTCTTGTGGAGTAAGTTTTCATCTAAGTCTTACGGTTTAGCAGTTATGCAAAATTCCGTAAAATTCGTCCAGAATAAAGTAGTCTTCAGAGGCTATTCCCAGAAAATTCAAAATATACATTTTATTTGTCAGGAAAATATCTTTAATATACGAAATTTTAACCAAAATCGTTACAGCCATTTTTGCGAAAATCAAAATTTTCGAAAAAAGTTCCTTGTAAAGGGTAGTTGGGGGTGGGGGGATTTTTCTCAAAATCTTTGTGTCGCATCCCTTGAACATACTAAACTTAAATACCAAGTTTGGTATTTTACCTACTTTTCGTTTTTGAGTTATCGTGTTCACACACACACGGACACACACACACACACACACACACACACGGGCGTTTTTGTGAACATGTTTTTTTATTTATATAAGCGATCCTAAAACATATTTCCGGTGAAATCTCGGTATCGAATTTTTGGGTGGAGTGCAATACCTTCTCTATACACTATGCACATGGTGCGTGTAGAGAAAGTAAAACTGAGTCCCATGCAATGCAAATGAAAAGCGTAAGAAGAATAGCAAGAGATAGAAATGAAAGGATAAGAGATAAACTAAAAGTATCATCTATAAGCTACAGCAATGAAGATACACAACTTACATGGTTTGGGCATGTAAGTAGGTTGAGTATAGACCGGAAGATACATCAGATTATGAGGGCAAGAAGTCCGATAGGAAGACCAAGGGGGAAGAAGGGTTCAAAAGAGTGGTAGCAAATACAGGAAACACTTAGGATCAATTTAATTCTAAGGTCGTTTTTTCAGCCCTAGATAGGCTATAAATAAAAGACAAGTTCATAGAAAACAATTATTTTATTACTAAAAGTTTTGTACACTTATGGTTACTTTTCAACATAATCACCGAAAAGATTGAGACATTTATCGTACCTGTGCACAAGCTTTGCAATACCCGCTTCAAAAAATGTTGCTGCCAATGATTTCAAATGAGCATTGACGTTGTTTTGAAGATCTTCGTACTTTACGACGTTTGCGGAGAGCCATTCAAAACAAACGAAGAGGAATGCTGACTTCAGGAATTGTGTTGATCTGTGACAGCGCTCGTCCACACACAACCCGTCGGCTCCTTGAACAATTTCAATGGGACATTTTCGATCATCCGCTGTACAGTCCTGATCTGGCACCCAGCGACTTTCACCTTTTCCCTGGACTGAAAACGTGGCTAGGAGAGCAGCACTTTCAAACCAACGAAGATCTTTGAATTTTACAATAAAATTTCTGTTTTAATTTCTACTCAAACTGTATCATAGCTAAATAATTGAGATTCAGAAGATAGATGATTATACTAAGATTACGCATGCAAAAGTGGGATTATGTATTGCAAGCAGTATCAGAGAAAAAGGTACATGTACTCACATGTTTTAAGACTAAGTTGTATTACTTTTTTGCTGAATGAAATACTTTTAATAGACACAGCCACAGAAGATATTTATGCAACCAACCACTTGAAATAATTGTCATGGTTTATAGAATAATTCATACAAATTTCTGGAAAAAAACAATTGAATGGTTTAAGAGCAGTGGTAATTCAACTCACTTGAGGTGTAATTTCCGTTTTAGACTACCTTGTCCCGTTTTGCGTCTTCTAGTTAGCTAGAGGGCGCTCAAGCCAGTTGCTCACTTGGGAATGCCCCGGTGAGTTCTGCAACTCTTTTAACGCACGAAGGGATATCTGAATAAGACAAACACGAGGTAGTTGATCACTTGATATTTTGAACTGGAAATATCTTTGTAATCTCATATTACTAGAGGCGTTCAAAAAGTCTTTAAAATCCGATAAATTACACTCACAGCATCGACAAAAGTTTGTGCTTAGCAACTGCCCTCTACTACTGGATGGCATTTAAAGTTTCAGCTGTATTCATCACTTCGTTTTATTGCCACAGGCGATTGAATCAACAATCTTGTGCTTATTTAGAAAAATGGAAAAAACAGGTTTTATGTGATGATTAAACACTTCTATTTAAGAGACTTAACACCAAAAGAGATAAAAGTCGAGTTGGATGAAGTTCATGGCACATCTGCTCCTGCGTTTGCAACAATTTACAATTGTCTAAATGAATTTAAACGTGGCCGTACATCCACAAATGATGAACATCGTTCCGGACACCAATAGAACTGATTGACAAAATCCAGGATATGGTTTTGAGTGATCGAAAAATCAAAGTTCACGAACTAGTAAAGACCACAGGAATATCACAAAGTACAGTATTCTCAATTTCGCACCAAAACTTAGGTCTGACAAAGGTCTCGGCCGCGTTTGCTCTCAATTGAGAATAAACGCAATCGTGTGATAGATTCAGAAGCACTTTTTCCGTGCAATCCTGTCGAGTTTCCTCAGTTTTTATATATTTTTTCAAGAATGGGTAAGTTGCAAGTAATTCCTATTCCCTATCAGTAGAAACGTCCTAATCTGTAAAAAAGAAAACTGTAATATATATTGAGCATTTATGGAAAAAGCCATACAAGCATTAAAACCTAACTCCTCTTGTGAAGTAACTTCGCCTTTCACAGCTTCATTTTTGGTGATCTTCCTTTTGCTAATCTCATTTTCTCACCTTTCCTTTCCACAGGAATTTTAATTTTCATCTTATAATTTCTTTTCGCTACAGCTGGAGAAGCATGCACCCCCCCATCCCCCACTTAAGTTTGCTACAGCCTCATTGGGCCTCGTATTAATTTCATAAGTTTTCTGTGAGGGAGATTAGAATTTCAGATTTATGCCATTCATCAAGAAACGCGTTATGACAGTCGGTCGGTACGTACTTGGAAATTCCTCCCCAGAGGATCCTCTCAAACTCGGCGAGTCCCTCACCTGCACTGCTGGCAGGGCGAAGTTCGATTCCCAGTTGGGTCAACTTCTGCATAACTCCACCTGGTGTTACCGAATTAGGTTAGAATGACGCAATGATTCTGAGACGATCTCAGAAATAATGCAGAATGTAGCGCAGTCGAGTGTGTAAAATGCCCCGTTATTTGCGCTATTCATTCTCAACACGTATGCAGACATAGTTAATGAATTTAACATCCTTTACCAACTATTGAAATTGAACTTCAAGAAAATCTGATGTGTTCCATTCACATGACTTTCTCTACAAATTATTGTTAAAAAGCTTATGCTTCTATTTACTTCCTGCTAATCGAGAAACAATTAGCAGAAATAGTCTTATTACTTGCTTCCTTGTAAGTAGAAGTGAAATAAGGGAGCACCATAGGTTAAAGTGATAGTCAAAAGCTGGTTGCTATGTGATTGAAGTTCCTTTGTTTGTGTGAACAGGTGTTGACAAATTCCTGTAAGAGAAAAGCTTGTTTGTTAAAGATGAAACCAAAAGGAAAGAATATCTAAACAACGATCAACTCGATGCAAAAAGTGTATATAACATAAATTGTGTATTTTAAGGTGCTCTACATTTTTTGTGCAGTAAGTTTTTATCTATGCCTTACGATTTAGGAGTTATTCAAAATTCCGTAAAATGCATCCAGAATAAATTACTCTTCAGAGGCTATTCCCAGAAAATTCAAGATATACAGTTTATTTGTCAGGTAAATATTTAATATACGAAATTTTAATCAAAATTATTATTTATTTTTGAGAAAATCAAAATTTTCGAAAAAAAATTCCATGTAAAGGGTAGCTGGGGGTGGGGGAATTTTTCTCAAAATCTTAGTGTCGCATCCCTGGAAGATACTAAACTTAAATACCTAGTTTGGTATTTTAGCGACTTTTCGTTTTTGAGTTATTGTGTTCACAGACACACGGACACACACACATGGATGCTCTTTTTGGATAAAGGGACCCTAAAACATATATTTCCGGTGAAATCTCGGTATCGAATTTTTGGGTGGAGTGCAATACTTTCTCTATACACCATGTACATAGTACGTGTAGAGAAAGTAAAAACTTATACTTTTCTCATACAGGAATTTGTCAACTCCTGTCCATACAAACAGCATAGAATGGGACGCTGAGAACCACAGTAGTTAAAGAGCGTATATAAATAAACCTCAATTTCATTTCATTTTCTTACTTCCGTTGTGTTTGTTGATGAAAATATATAAAATAAACGATAGTGGGTGGAGAAGGTATTGAGAATGTTACATCAGGTGTTGAGTTAAGCAATAGGAGCGCATATTTTATGTTACTTATTTATAAACTGCGGATTTTGTGTGCCTAATGTTGCAGCCGTTAGGTTTCATGGATGAAAATATTGCAGAATTTTCGTTAAATATTTAATGATAATGGAAAGGTATGAAGCCATTGTTGGTGAGTCACCGCCATCTCCAGTTGATCTGCCCTCTGACGAAAGTTTGTGGAACTATGTAATGACCGCAGCATTGGCCTCGAAATCATTGCCTGTAACCCATTACATTTAAATACGCTGGGCGGCTGCCAATCGATATATCGAACTTGTTGATCAGATCTCGACCATTAACGCCGGTTTAGTGCTGCAGTAAACTCCTGCAAGGGCGGGCACTAACTCCTGGAGCTGCCATTTCAATAATTAAATGCCATCACCGTGAAATAGCCTCGTTTGGGGAAACGTGCACTGGATTGTAATGTTATCGGTGCTTGTTTCAGTCTGTTGGACTTCGAAACAAGTGTTGAGTTAAGCGTAGACGTCGAGTTTATGGTGCTATTGTCGCTTCTCAAGGTTATCAGGGTCTGCACCACATAATCGCCATATGTATATTACTGCAGTAAAATACACATGTACTTATTACAATCTCTAGTGAGAATTTCATGCTTTTTTTTTACTTCTAGTAGTATATATTTAACAATTTAGGCACAAAAATTATACTAAAATGATGTACATAGCTTATAGAGAAAGTATTCTAATGCACTCCAAAATTCGATACCGAGATTTCACCGGAAATATACATTTTTGCTCTTCCTGATTAAAAAAAAAAAAATCTGCTGTGTTCCATTCACATGACTTTCTGGACTTCTGTGTAACAAATTATTTCTAATAACCTTATTCTTCTATTTACTTCATGCCAATCGAGAAAAAAATAGCAGAAATACTCTCATTACTTCCTTCCTTGTAAGTAGAAGCGAAAAATGGAAGCATCATAGGTTAAAGTGAAGTCAAAAGCTGGTTACTAGGTGACTGAAGTTCCTTTGTTTGTATAGACACGAGTTGACAAATTCCAGTATGAGAAAAGTATAAATTTTTTTAAACCTGAAACAAAAACAAGGAATATCTCAAGAACGATCAACTCCTCGAAAAAAATGTATATAACATAAATTGTGTGTTTTAATGTGCTCTACATTTTTTGTGTGGTAAATTTTTTTCCATTTATTACGGTTTAGCAGTTATGCAAAATTTCGTAAAATTCATCCAGAATAAAGTAGTCTTCAGAGACTATTCCCAAAAAATTCAAGATATACATAAATTTTCGTAAACAATTCCATGTAAAGGGTAGTTGAGAGTGGGGGAATTTTCTTGAAAATCTTCGTGTCGCATCCATGGAAGATACCAAACTTAAATACCAAGTTTGGTATTTAACGGTGTTTTCGTTCTTGCTGTACACAGACACTCGCAGTCACTCAAGCACACACACGGACCTTTTTTTAAAAATCTGATGTGTTACTCTCACATGACTTTCTCTAGCTGCTATACAAACTTTTTATAAAAGCTTATTCTTCTGTCTGCACCTTTCTAATTGAGATAAACATTAGCAGAATGTTCTTATTACTTAGTTCCATAAAGGTAGAATAGAAATAAAGGAATAAACTAAGTTAAACCAATAGTCACGTGTTTTAAAAGCTGTCCTTATTCGATTGTCATTACACATCGCTTCTTTGCTTTGCCAGGGATAGAAACAAAGGAAAACGAGCACTTACTGTCTGAGAAAAATATAAGTACTCACAACTGAAACCAAAAACAAGGAATATCTCGGAAACGGCTACCCCCACAGTAAAAATATAAAGGACATAAATTGTGTGTTTTATTCAGAACAACATTTTCTGTGCAGTAAGTTTTTGTCTATCTCTTAACGTTTAGCAGTTAAGCATAATTTAGCAAAACTCATCCAGAATAAAGAGAACTTCAGAGGCTATTCCCAAAAATTTAAGATACACATTTTATTTGGTATGTAATTATCTTTAATATACGGGATTTTAATCAAAATCGTTAGCCATTTTTTTGAAAATCAAAATTTTCGAAAATTTTTCCATGTAAAGGGTAGTCGGGGGTGGGAGGATATTCTTGAAAATCTTCGTGTCGCATCCTTGGAAGATATCAAACCTAAATACGAAATTTAGTATTTAATGCTTTTTTTGGATTCAGGGGGTCCCAAAACATGTATTTCCGTTGAAATCTCGATATCGAATTTTTTGATGCATTACAATACCTTCTGTATGCACTATGTACATAGTACGTGTAGAGAATATAAAAGAACTGATGTATTCAGTTAAAAATGAACGCAAAACCGCCTCTTCCAAACTCAATATTAAACCACGAAACCAGTTCACAGAAGTAGAGAAAGTAATAACAAGCCATATGCTCTTATCAGATGTACATATTTTCTTCTCTAGTTATGTAATTATTTGTTATGTGCCATGCAAATATTCATAATAAATATATGGTATTTAATCACATGCTGATGAGAAATAATCGTTAAACGTTACTCTAATTTCACGTCCAATCAAAGGGCAGAACATTTGATGACGCGCTTAACCGAATGACCAATTGTGGTTATGTGTGCAAGAATATTGTGGCCATTCACGGTGTTAATCAACGTTTACAATTATGGTTACTGTCAGGATATGGTTGGAGGAGGAGATTCGGATCCGAATCTGAGGTTATTGTACACGAGGTGGCGGGGCAGCGCCGTGGCCGACTCTCACCAGGTGACCGCATGTGCGATATGTGGCGGACAAAGAGGCGCAGGGAAGGGTTTTCAGGTTTCCCCCGCCATCGCATAAGTGTCACCTACTGCAAAAATGTCTGTGCTCCATTCATATGACTTTCTCTACATCTCTAAAAATGAAGCTTATTCTTTATCTACTTCATGCTAATCGAGATAAACATTACAAAAACTGGTCTTATCACTTAGTTCCTTACAAGTAGAACATAAGGGAATATACGGCAACAATTTGTAATATATACATTGTTTTCCTGAAGTTGATCGTTTCTGAGATATTCCTTCTTTCTGGTTTCAGCTTTAAAAAAAATATACTTTTCTCATAAAGGAATTTGTCAATGCTGTCCATACACACAAAGAAACTTCAGTCACATAGCAACCAGCTTTTGACTATCACTTTAACCTATGATACTCCCTTATTTCCCTTCTACTTACAAGGAAGCAAGTAATTTGACTGTTACTTTAACCTATGGTACTCCCTTATTTCGCCTCTACTTACAAGGAAGCAAGTAATAAGACTATTTCTGCTATTTTTTTCTCGATTAGCATGAATTAAATAGAAGAATTAGCTTTTTAGCATTATTTTGTTGCAAAGATGTAGAGAAAGTCCTGTGAATGGAACACATCAGATTTTTCGATTTACGGGGACCCATAACTTGCATTTCCGGTGAAATCTCGGTATCGCAATTTTGGGTACAATACAATACCTTCTCTATACACTAGGTACATAGAACGTTTAGAGAAAAGTAATAAATAGAATCTATATATTGCAGTTTTAATGCAGAGGAATTATTTTATTCTTCGAAAAAAACATAGCCTCCAGAATTTTAACTTGTAAGGAAATAAAATCTGATATATACCATTCACATGAGTTTCTTTATATTTCTCACAAATTATTGTTAAAAAGCTTATTGTTCGTTCCTTATACATAGAAGGGAAAAAGGGAATACACTAGGCTAAACCGACACTCAAATGTTTTAACATGTGGTTGCTATCCGTTTCTTTGCTTGGCCAGGAGTTGACAAGCTCGCGTATGAGAAAAGCAGTTTAAAACTGAAATGAATAAAAAGGAATATCTAAAAAATTTGTTGAGTACCATTCACATGACTTTCTCTATATCCCTGCAACAAATTATTCTTAAAAAGCTTATGCTTCTATTCATTTTATGCTAATCAAAAATAATTAGCAGAAATAGTCTTATTACTTGCTTCCGTGTAAGTAGAAGCGAAATAAGGGACTACCATAGGTTAAAGTGATAGACAAAAGCTGGTTGCTATGTCAATGAAGTTACTTTGTTTGTATGTATGGATAGGAGTTGACAAGTTCCTGTAAGAGAAAAGAATACATTTTTCATAGCAGAAACCAAAAATAAGGAATGTGTCAAAAACGGCTAACTCCACGAAAAAAATTTATATATAACATAAATTGTGTGTTTTAAGGTGCTCTAATTCTTTTGTGTAGTAAGTTTTGTCTATCTCTTACGGTTTAACTGTTATTAAAAATTCAGTAAAATTCATCCAGAATAAACTACTCTTCAGAGGCTATTCCCATAAAATTCAAAATATATATTTTATTTGTCAGGTAAATATCTTTGATATACGAAATTTTAATCAAAATCGTTAGAGCCATTTTTGAGAGAATCAACATTTTAGAAAAAAGTTCCATGTAAAGGGTAGTTGGGGATGGGGGGATTTTTCTCAAAATCTTCGTGTCGCATCCCTGGAAGATACTAAACTTAAATACCAAGTTTGGTATTTTACTGACTTTTCGTTTTTGAGTTATCGTGTTCACAGACACACGGACACACACACACATGGACGTTTTTCTGAAAATACTTTTTTGGAAACAGAGGACCGTAAAACATATATTTCCGGTGAAAGCTCGGTATAAATTTTTAAGGTGGAGTGCAATACCTTCTCTATACATGTGCATAGCACGTATAGAGAAAGTAAAACGGTAAACTTCACAAAAAACGCATTTAACTTAAATTGTGTGTGTGTGTGTGTGTGTGTGTGTGTGTGTGTGTGTGTGTGTGTGTGTGTGTGTTTTAACGTGTTCTACATTTTTTTTTTCGTGTGGTAAGTTTTTGTCCATCTCTTACGGTTTACCAGTTGCGCAAAATTCCGAACAAAAACTAATCCAGAATAAACATGTGTTGAGAGGCTATTCCCAGAAAATTGGAGATATTTCTCATGGAAAGACGGGGATATTTTAATCAAGGTCGTTAAAGCCACTTTTGAGAAAATCAAAGCTTTCGAAAAATGTTCCGTGTAAAGGCTGGTAGGGTGTGGTGGGATTTTCTTAAAAATGTTGGTGTCGCGTCCTTGGAAGATACCAACCTTAAACACCAAGTATTTAACGGTATTTTGGTTTTTGAGCTATGCCACACATAAGCTCACAGTCACACAAATACACAGGGAAAATTGTCAAAAAATGCTTTTTTAGGATTAAAGGGCTCTCAAAATATGTATTTCCGGTGAAATCTCTGTATGGAATTTTGGGTACGTTACAATACCGTCTCTATACGTGTAGAGAAATTACTTAGGGTACACCCTCAAGGGGGAGGGATGACACAACAATTACAGTGTATCCATTTTCCCCTTTCTTTTTCCGTTTGCCCCTTAGTTCTTCCTAGTTGTTTTCGTATTAGTTTCCCGGTTTGCCAGGCATACAAGGATATTGTATTTGCACTTACTCTATACGTGCTATGTACATAGTGTATAGAGAAGGTATTGCACTCCACCAAACATTCGATACCGGAAATACATGTTAAGTACACTGTGAATCCAAAAAAAAAAAAAGCATTTTTGGATAAATATCCGTGTCTGTGGGCAGCATAGTTGAAAAACTAAAATCCGTTAAATACCAGAATGGCTGTAACGCTTTTCATTAAACTCACTTATATTTAACATTTTTACATCACAAATAAATTGTATATCTTGAATTTTCTGGGTATAATTTTTAAACACCTGTTTATTCCGGATGAAGTTTGCATAAATGGTGAACCATAAGTGATAGACAAGAACTGTATTTATCGTTAAAATACACAATTTATGTCATATATATTTTTTTCGCGGTGTTGGCAACTTTTGAGATATTTCTTGTTATTGGTTTCAGTTTTAAAATGCTTATACTTTTCTAATACGGATATTTATAATTTCCGGACCAAACAAACAAACTAACTTCAATCACGTAGCAATCAACTTTTAAAATATTTGAGTATTTCTTTAGCCTTGTGTACATCCTTCCTTCTACTTACAAGTAATAAGACCATTTGTGCTAAATTTTTATCGATTAGAATGAAGTAAACTGAAGAATTAACTTTTTATCAATCATTTGTTGTAGAGATGTAAAGTAATGTGAATGGAACATTCGATTTGTTTTAAATTTTATTTCGAATCCTAGGAAGGTATTGACTTTATATACCAAATTTTAGATTACTGACTTTTCGGTTTTGAGTTAAGCTGTTGCACGCGTGTTCAATCTGTCGCACAATATTCATGAGGTAGCTTTACTATTTTTCTTTTTTTTTTTTTGATTCAGAGAGTCTCTCAAAACGTGTATTTCGGTGAGAACTCGATATCGAATTTTTTGGTAGAATGCAGCACTTCCTCTATCTATCTGACATATTGTGATAGCAAATAAGCTTCTACGAAAATCATTTAGTGGATAAATGGATGGAGAATGCCATGTGACTGTAAGAATATTTCAGGTTTTTCTCTCTTGATAATATGAGTATAGAGTTGATATATGGGACACATTTGGAAGCTCTGAAAGCCATGGAGCAGTACATTTTCTTGGAATTATCTCAGTAGAAGATGTTTCAGTTAAGAAGATATTGAAATATCGAGCTCTGTGTTTTTCTTCTCGTTCAGTTGTCCGTGACAGGAGCGAAGAGTAGGACGGGAGGAGCAGAACGGATTTCCTGTGAAAGATTTCGGAAGCATGGCGAGGAATGTGTGATGACGCAGAGACAAAGGCACCAAGTAAATCCCCCGCTATAATATTTCATATGGGGTCCTCGTACCCGCCGTCGTTTCAACTTCTTGCATCCGATGTTATTAGATGTAACCAAGCCGGGAGACGCGTTGGAATTTGCTTACATTAAACACAGTCACATACCGGGCATGTTACTCCGCCATTCACACACCAGATGGCTCTGGAATAGCAACACTAGGCTGCTACGAGATACAAACTCCACCTAGGTTAACATACACGCAGCAGCTAGTGAGGTAAATAGAATCTTCTGTATTTCACCTTATTTGTTTACTGGAAATAAGTACATGCTATATTCCTAATGTAGTACAGGAAACAACTGAACTATATTAACTGTAACCAAATTGAGAATTACAACACACTTTTCCACCGGATTAATATGGAAATAGTATCTACATATTATATTCCTAATGTACAGGAAAGAACTGCGCTATATTAACTGTTTCCATGGTAACCAAGTTGAGAATTACTACACACTTTTCGACCTGGTTACTATGGAAACAGTACATGTTGCTATATTTCTAATGCACAGGAAAGAACTGCACTATATTAACTGTTTCCATGGTAACCAAGTTGAGAATTACTACACACTTTTCGACCTGGTTACTATGGAAACAGTACATGTTGTTATATTCCTAATGTACAGGAAAGAACTGCACTATATTAACTGTTTCCATGGTAACCAAGTTGAGAATTACTACACACTTTTCGACATGGTTACTATGGAAATAGTATATGTTGTTATAAACCTAAAGTATAGGAACCAACTGCACTCCTATAAATGTTTCTGTGATAACCAAATTGAGTGTTATATTCATAATGTACATTAAATAACTGCACTGAGCTTTGTCCATTGAACTAAATAGAAAATTACTACACGGGTTTCGACCTGGATACTATGGAAAGTACATGTTCTTATATTCCTAATGTACACTGTATATATTAACTGTTTCCATGATAACCAGGTTGGGAATTACTACACACTCATTTCTACCTGGTTACTGCAAAAATAGTACATATTTCTAATGTACAGGAAAGAACTGCACTATATTAACTGTTCCCATGGTAACCAAGTTGAGAATTACTACTCACCTTTCGCGGGAGGACTTTCTCGAAAATCTTCGTGTCGCATCCTTGGAAGATACTAAACGCAACAATGGTGTTTGTTATTTTGCGGTCTTACATTTTTGAGTTATACTGTACATATATAGACATACAAACACAGACCTTTTAACTTTCTCTACACGTAGTATGTACATAGTGTATAGAGAAGGTATTGCATAACACCCAAAATTAGATATCGAGATTTCACCGGTAATACATGTTTTGGATCCCCCTGAATCCGAAAAAAGAAATTTTGAAAAAAGCTCCGTGTGTGTGTGTGCGTGTGTTAGTCTGTGTGTCTGTGGACAGCATAGCTCAAAAACGAAAAGACCGTTAAATACCAGACTTGGTATTTAAGTTTGGTATCTTCCAAGGATGGGAAACGAAGGTTATCAAGAAAATCCCCTCACCACAAATTACCCTTTTAATTGAACAAATTTCGAAAATTTTGATTTTTTCGAAGATGTCTGTAACGATTTTGATTAAAATCTCTTATATTAAAGATATTTACATGCCAAATAAAATGTATATCTTGAATTTTCTGGGAGTAGCCTCTAAAGACCTCTTTATTCTAGACAATTTTTACCTAACTTTGCATAACTGCTAAACCGTAAGAGGTACACAAAAATGTATTACACAAAACACGCAGACCGCGATAAAACACACAATTTACGTGGTATACATTGTTTCGTGGAGTTGATCGTTTTTCAGACATTCGTTGTTATTAGCTTCAGTTTTAAAAATTTGTCAAGTCCTGTCCATACAAAGGAAATTCAGTCACATAGCAAAGCTTCTGACTATCACTTTAAAATATACTATTCTTTTATTTCGCTTCTACTTGCATGGAGGCAAGTAATAAGACTGTTTCTGCTAATTTTTTCTGTGTTAGCATGAAATAAATAGAATCACAAATTTTTTAACAATAATTTTTTGCAGAGATTTAGAGAAAGTCATGTGAATGGAACACATCAGATTTTTATAAACATGTTTTTTGACACATGGGACCTCAAAACATATATTTATGGTGAAATGTCTACATTTATTTTCTAATTGTAATAAAAATACTCTACGTACATAGTACGGATAGAAAAATGATGATAATGTTCTATTTTATTTGCTGTGTCGTTTACGCAATCACTTTAGACTGTGCACTCTTATTTCTACAGTAAATGTGCGATATAAAGTTTCCAGTGAGTAGCGTATAGAACAGTACACAAGAATGCAACACTATACTACATACATTAAGTAGGGATATATTCCAGCTATACATTCAAGGTCGAGATGTTGGTTTGAGTAAGGTATTTGTTTGATATAACCAAATTTAATTATCTAATGTGTTCCATTCCCATGACTTTCTCTACATCTCTGCTACAAATTATTGTTAAAAAGCTTATGCTTCTATTTACTTCATGCTAATCTAGAAACAATTAGCAGAAGTAGTCTTATTACTTGCTTCCTTGTAAGTAGAAGCGAAATAAGGGAGTACCATAGGTTAAAATGATAGTCAAAAGCTGGTTACTATGTGACTGAGGTTCCTTTGTTTGTATGGACACGAGTTGAAAAATTCCTGCTGAAAACAAAAACAAGGGATATCTTAAAAATGACCAACTCCACGAAAAAAAATATATATAGCATAAAGTGTGTGTTTAAACGTGCTCTACATTTTATGTGTGGTAGCTTTTTGTCCATCTCTTACGGTTTAGCAGTTATGACAAATATCGTAAAACTTCCCCCGAATAAAGTAGTCTTCAGAGGCTATTCCCAGAAAATTCAAGATATACATTTTATTTATCAGGTATATATCTTTAATACACGATATTTAAATCAAAATTGTTAGAGCCATTTTTGAGAAAATTAAAATTTTCGAAAAGAGTTCCATGTGTAGTGTAGTTGGGGTTGGAAGAACTTTCTTGAAACTCTTCGTGTCGTATCCTTGTAAGATACCAAGTTTGGTTTTTAATGGACTTTTGGTTTTTGAGAAATGCTCTCCACAGGCACACAGACCTTTTTATGAATGCTTTTATTCGATTCACACCATCTCAAAACGAATATTTTGGGTAAAATTTCGACATCAATTTTTTGGTAGAATACCTAAAAGTGCCTTCTGTAGCTATTAGGAAATTCTATTCTAAATAAATCTGATGTGTTACATTCACATGACTTTCTCCACTTCTCTGCAAAAAAGCATTTTTAAAAAGCTTATGCTTCTATTTACTTCGAGAAAAATTAAGAGAAATAGTCTCATTGCTTGCTTCCTTGTAAGTAGAAGTGAAATAAGGGAGTTTTTTTGGTGGAATACCTACCTTGTAGCCACTAAGTATCTTATCAGCAGAACTAGGAAGTTCTATTCTAAGAAATTAGGCTAAGCCACTGGAATATATTGAAATATAAAAGTATTTCGCATTCGTAGCACTTTGCAGTGTTTGACAATGCCATTATGTTGAAATTGGTTCGCATTTATCCACGTAAATGTAGTTCCACGAAGGGAATGTAGCGTCAGGTGATTTCCTTGGAAACCCGAAAGGGAAGCAGTAATCATAATGCCTAGGCACGTCTTAGGGAAGAGAATCAAGTTCAGAAGCTGGAATATTGCAGCACTCAACTCGGCGGGCGACTGTTTTCCATTCCAGATGGCTTTGATCATTTTCTCAACAACCTGATTTTTATATCTCGAGCCTTTGCAAAACGTGTTCTCTCAAATGTTATTAGTTCACATACTGCATCCATAGAATCTTTAACCAATTCCATAGAATCGTATAACATGTTTTACTGAAACTTTGAAATCCCAAGCTAATAATGCTAGTTTTTTTTAAATTTGTACCACAAAATCATTAGGGCCATTTTTGAGAAAAACAAATGATTAATTACTCTACACGTACTATGTACATAGTGTATAAAGACGATATTATATTCCACCCAAAAATTTGATGCCAAGATTTCATCGGAAATACATGCTTTGGGTCCCCTTGAATCCAAAAAAAGCATTTCCAGAAAAAGTTCCGTGTGTCTGTGGACAGCAAAGCTCAAAAACGAAAAGACCGTTAAATACCAAACTTGGTATTTAAGTTTGGTATCTTCCAAAGATGCAACAAGAAGATTTTCAACTACCCTTTACATGAAAATTTCTTCGAAAATTTTGATTTTCTTAAAAATGGCTGTAATGATTTTGATTAAAATATCGTATATAAAAGATATTTACCGGACAAATAAAATGTATAAAAACCTTACCACACAAAAAATGTAGAGCACGTTAAAACACAGAATTTATGTTATATACATTTTTTTCGTGGAGTTTTTAAGATATTCCTCGTTTTTAGGTTCAACTTTGAAAAACTTTTCTCTTACAGGAATTTGTCAACTCGTGTCCATACAAACAAAGGAACTTTAGTCACCTAGCAACCAGCTTTTGACTGTTACTTTAACCTATCGAGATAGTCATGTGAATGGAACACATCAGATTTTTTTTTATTTGTTTTTGTACTTGTGGGCTAGGGAAAGTAAAAACAAACTGTGTGGGGACAGTAGTTTAAGAACAATTCTCCGCCCAAATCAGCTCGTGACCTCTCGACCACAGAGGCAGTGTAGATTTGTTTTGTAATACAGTCTCAGGGAATGATTTTCACTGTGTGTGTGTGTTTTCCGTCGCCTGATTCAGCATTTCGAGCACGTGCAAGTCAACTTTATCTTTCTATCTGTTGCCATTGCAGGCGCTGTGACAGGCGGGGCCCAAGGGCGGGGAGATTAGGGGCCCCGGGGGGGGTGAGAGGCTATATATCAGGTGCTAAATTCTTCTCCACTCCTTGCCTACACCGGGAAAGTGCTCGCCTACTTGCCTGTGGATTACGCTTTTAAAAACTTGTTCATTAATCCTGAGCTTAGAGCAAAGTTTTACTTGAGAAAATGGCTAAACGATAAATAACGTTAATAATGTATCAACCACTTTCATGTGTTCCTCCCTTCTCAAAAGTCTGCGCGCGCACACTTCAGGAGTCAATATAAGCTTTTTGATTCATCATTAAGGTTTATTTTCGTTAAACAGACTCATTCAAAAAACAACGAAAACCTTTAAATTGCTGTAGTTGAATGTCTTTGATTTTTATTTTCCTGTTTACTCTTTTAATTCTTTGATGCTATTTTAATATTGCTTTTTATTGTGTATTACCTTTGTATTTTTATTTTTGTGTTGACTCTTTTAGTTCTTTGTTGTTGTTTGAATATTGTTTTTACTTTCTCTACACATATTATTTACATAGTGTATAGAGAATATATTGTATTACAACCTAAAAATTTGATAACGTGATTTTACCGGAAATACGTGTTTTGGGGCCCCCTGAAATACCAAACTTGGTATTTAAGTTTGATATCTTCCAATGATTTTCAAGAAAATTTTCCCACCCCCAACTACCCTTTACATGGAACTTTTTTCGAAAATTTTGATTTTCTCAAAAATGGCTAACGATTTTTATTAAACTATCTTATATTAAAGATATTTAACTCACAAATAAAATATATATCTTGAGTTTTCTGGGAATAGCCTCTGAAGACTACTTTATTCTGGATACATTTTAGGGAATTTTGCATAACTTCTAAACTGTAAGAGATGGACAAAAACTTACCACAAAAGATGTAGAGTACGTTAAAACACACAATTTATGTTAGAAACACTTTTTCGTGGAGTTGATTGTTTTTTATATGTTCCTTGTTTTTGGTTTCAGCTTTGAAAAACTTGGAAAAATTTGTTAACTATGTCCATAAAAAGAAAGAGACTTCAGTCACATAGCAACCAGGTTTTGACTATCACTTTAACCTATGGTTCTCCCTTATTTTGCTTCCACTTACAGGGAAGCAAGTAATAAAACTATTTGTGCTAATTTTTTCTCGATTAGCATAAAGTAAATAGAAGCATTAGCTTTTGGACATTATTCGTTAATCGCCTTCTCAAAAGCCACTTTTCCTGCAAAGGGCTGATATAAATTATATTATGTACTGAGAGATAACTAATTTTTCGCTGGAAAGCTCAGAAATAATTCTCTCAGTAAAGCAACGCGATAATTTCATCAGGGATGAGAATGTGGGGTAATCCTGTTCCTGGCAAAAGAATTCCCACAGGAAACTTTTGCCATCTGTTTAATGTTTATGTAATAGGGCCAAACTAGAAAGAACCTCTGCGCTTAATGTTCTTCTGAAGAAGGAATTCCTGCGAGCTCTTGGACTGAAAAAACAGAGACGCTATTTCTTGTTACGTCAGCCTGTAACTGTAAAGTGCAATCAGTGTGAACCCCTGGAGCCTGCTTTCCTTTGTGTTTCCATGGTAACAAGGTGGAGCACCTCTCAACTTGGTTAGTAGTGCAGTGCATCCTTTCTTAGGGGTACACAAGTACTGTTGCCATGACAACCACCTGCATATGTAAGCTTTACCCTTATAATAACTGCAAAAATAATAATAATAATCACATTCTTTTGTGTGTTATTTGCCTGCTTTCCTAACAACCAGTTTGAAGTTGCAGTAATTGTCAACTTGGTTACCATGGAAACAGTTAATATAGTGCAGTTGTTTCTTGTACACTAGGAATATAACAACATGTACTGTTTCCATAGTAACCAGGTACAAAAGTGTGTAGTAATTCTCATCCTGGTTACCATGGAAACAGTTAATATAGTGCAGTTCTTTCCTGTACATTAGGAATATAACAACATGTACTGTTTCCATAGTAACCAGGTACAAAAGTGTGTAGTAATTGTCAACTTGGTTACCATGGAAACAGTTAATATAGTGCAGTTCTTTCCTGTACACTAGGAATATAACAACATGTACTGTTTCCATAGTAACCAGGTAGAAAAGTGTGTAGTAATTCTCAACTTGGTTACCATGGAAACAGTTAATATAGTGCAGTTCTTTCCGGTACATTAGGAATATAACAACATGTACTGTTTCCATAGTAACCAGGTACAAAAGTGTGTAGTAATTGTCAACTTGGTTACCATGGAAACAGTTAATATAGTGCAGTTATTTCCTGTACATTAGGAATATAACAACATGTACTGTTTACATAGTAACCAGGTCGAAAAGCCTGTAGTAATTCTCAACTTGGTTACCATGGAAACAGTTAATATAGTGCAGTTCTTTCCTGTACATTAGGAACATAACAACATGTACTGTTTCCATAGTAACCAGGTAGAAAAGTGCGCAGTAATTCTCAGCTTGGTTACCATGGAAACAGTTAATATAGTGCAGTTCTTTCCTGTACATTAGGAATATAACAACATGTACTGTATCCATAGTAACCAGGTCGAAAAGCGTATAGACATTCATGAAGGAAATAGAAAAAGAAGTTTTTCTAAGAATGCCACAGAAGATATTTTTGTTGAAATACAAAGTGTGTAGTGCAATGAAGAATCTGTGCTCCGATTCGAGCCCAGGATCTCCCTGTGAGCACTACATTCCCCAGGAGAGTGTTAATGATAATGGGACCTGAGGCAGAAAGTGGAATGGAACTGTTTACTCAATGGAGCGCGCTGTTCGTCTAGTCAAATGGTTTCCAGGGCAAGAAAAACCTTCGGGAGCAGAGAAATAGGGGCGTGTCACAGGCAGAAATTACCTCTTAACTCACCACCCTCCCTCCTCGATCAGCAGACCGTTTCTCCAGATTAACTTGGCAACGAAATGTCGTCACTTCCGGCTCAGTAATTGCGACATTCTCAACACTTGATGCTCTAGATCTGACCTTTGCTCTTAGTGACACAATAAACCAAAATCTTGTGTGTTCCATTCACATGAGACTTTCTCTACACCTCTAATATTAAAAATATTTTCTCCTTTACAAAGCAAGATAGCAGAAATTGTCTTGGGTACTTCCTTGTAAGTGGAAGGGAAATACCTAGGATACATCGGCAGTCAAATGTTTTAAAATGTGGTTGCTATGGGATTGAAATCCGTTTCCTTGCGTGGCCAAGTGTTGGCAAATTCTTGTCAGAGAAACGTATTTTAAAATTGAAATCATTAACAAGGAATATCTTGAAAACGATAAATTTTACGTGATATACATTATTTGTGTAGTAAGTTTTTGTCTACCTGTTACGGTTTAGAATTATTTAAAATTCAGCAAAATTCATCCAGAAAAAAGGGTCTTTAGAGGCTATTCCCAGAAAGTTCAAGATATGCATTTTATATGTATATTTAATATACGATAATTTAATCAAAATCTTTAGAGTAATTTTTGAGAAAATCACAATTTTTGAAAAAAGTTCCATATAAAGGGTAGTTAAGTAGCATAAAATGCATAAGCTTTTTAACAATAATTTGTTGCAGAGCTGTAGAGAAAGTCATGTGAATGGAACACTTGAGATATTTGACCATGTAGGCAGATTATAGTGTTGGTAGAGAGAACAGGAATTCGTGTTATGTCCATACAGAGATGATAGCCTTGGGGCACCGCCCTGGTTCAGTCAAAAGGGCCCCCAACCCTTGCTAGTCAAGTCAAAGGGCTTGCCCCTGGCGGTGGACCATGAACCTGCTTCCTCTCAGAAAAGATGTTGCCGTGACTCGGGTCGACAGAACCCTCCAACTGACACTTGAGTGTGTCACCTATAGTCTTTTGTTTCATACCAAGATGGTCCAACCCTTGACTTTCTCTACATCTCTGCAACAAATTATTGTTGAAAAGATTATGCTTCTATTTACTTCATGCAAATCGAGAACAAACTAGCAGAAATAGTCTTATTACTTGCTTCCTTGTAAGTAGAAGCGAAGTAAGGGGTTAAAGTGATAGTCAAAAGCTGGTTGCTATGTGACTGAAGTTCCTTTGTTTGTATGGACACGAGTTGACAAATTCCTGTATCAGAAAAGTATAAGTTTTTCAAAGCTAAAACCAATAACAAGGAATATCTCAAAAACTATCATCTCCAGGAAAAAAATGTAAATGACATAAATTGCGTGCTTTATCGTGATCTACATTTCTTGTGTGGTAAGTTTTTGTCTATCTCTTACGGTTTACCAGTTACGCAAATGCCAGGTAGTCCTTTTATTTGGCATGTAAACATCTTAAATATGAGAGACTTAAACTAAAATCTTTAAGCCATTTTTGAGAATTTCACCATGTAAAGTGTAGCTGGGATCTGGAAATTTTCTTGAAAATCTTCATGCCGCATCTTTGGAAGATACCAAGTTTACTATTTAACAGTCTTTTCGTTTTTGAGTTTTCTTGTCCAAAGACACACACTCACAGGAACACACACGGACCGTTTTCTAATTTTTGTTTCTGAATTCGAGGGACTGAAAACATATATTTCTGATGAAATCTCTGTATCGAATATTTGGGTTCATTACAATAACTTTTGTCTACTCTATGTATATAGTACGTTTAGAGAAATTAAAAATTGATGTGATACTCACATGACTTTCTCTTACTAGTATCACACTGAACCCTCATTATTTTCATTTTTATCTTTATTTGTGGATTGGTAGATTTGTCCTGACAGTTCTTCTACATGTTGCACAGATTCAGTTCAGCTCTGGACTATAGCAGTGTGACAGTTTTGGGTAACTCTTTGAATAAATTGTCAATTAATAATATACTTCTAAGAAGCTGTTCTTTTACTAGCCACTTTGTTTACTAAAACTGTCATCGGTTTCTGAATAAGTACGAGGGCCGTTTTTTTTAACGTTTAATAGGCTAAAAGTAAAAGACAAGATCACAGAAAACAATTATTTTATTACTAAAAGTTTTGTACACTTATGGTTACTTTTCAACATAATCACCGAAAAGATTGAGACATTTATCGTACCTGTGCACAAGCTTTGCAATACCCGCTTCAAAAAATGTTGCTGCCTATGATTTCAAATGAGCATTACGTTGTTTTGAAAGTGCTGCCCTCCTAGCCTCTTCAGTTCAGGGAAAATGTGAAACTCACTGGGTGCCAGGTCAGGACTGTCCGGCCGATGATCGAAAATGTCCCTTTGAAATTCTTCAAGGGTTGTGCCAGCAGTGTGTGGACGGGCGTTGTCATGGATCAACACAATTCCTCAAGTGAGCATTCCTCTTCGTTTGTTTTGAATGGCTCTCCACAAACGTCGTAAAGTACGAAGATCTTCAAAACAACATCAATGCTCATTTGAAATCATTGGCGGCAACATTTTTTGGAAGCGGGTATTGCAAAGCTTGTGCACAGGTACGATAAATGTCTCAGTGATTATGTTGAAAAGTAAGCATAAGTGTACAAAACTTTTAGTAATAAAATTAGAACTTGTCTTTTATTTACAGCCTATCGGAGGTTGGAAAAAAAAGGCCCTCGTAAATGCACTGTTAGAAAACTTACTGTGGTTGTAAAAAAAAATAATTTTGCTCGCATTTGAGCAGAATAGGGTTATTATGGAACGCCTTCCTTCTGTGTTATGCAGTGATATTTTTTTTTGCAGTAATGGGTTGCACTCCACGTTGACCTTTGCTCTCGTAGGTAGCGCCACATAGTATTGCCAACCCTGGCTTCTCTCACTTTGCGTAAGGAAAAGGGTACGAACTTCCTAACTCTGGTTATAATTAGATTATTTTGCTCGGCAAGTGAAAAAGATCGCGTGGACTTTATAAACGCTTAGCAAGGTTTATATTTAAAGAGCTGGTCGAGGAGGAGAGTCGTATATTTCATCTGGTATAGCGGGTTTATCAACATTACATTTTACCGTATCCAAGACTTGAGAAGCAGAACCCCCCCCCCCTTCCGCCTGTCTTCGCCTCCTGGTATGAGAGTATATACTCTTGTTGCTTTTGAAGCCATTCAATATCTGGTTATGAGATTACATACAGCATCCTCGTTTTCCCATCCGCCTTTTATAAAAACAAATGCAAAGACTACCGCCGCATTACTGAATTTCCTCTACTCCGACATTCTTTTACGCTTAGATCAAACTCATAACGTTTCTATTTTTGGCAAGGGCATTCCTCCAGGTATTCGAAACAAGGGAAGAGATTCAGAGGGAAATATGATGTATCCGCAGTTCGAAACCAGATAGTTGGTTTCCTTTGAACTGTAAGATTCACTATTTAATAAAGCAAATGAAGTTTAGCTCTTAACTGCCTGCACTAGTATTCTCTTAATGTCGTTTTTCCTTTAATTCTAGTTCAAAACTGGAGCTCTAGTAACAATATTTGGGAATAAACCTATAAAAGTATTATATAAAACAATAGAGAAATTGGAAATGAAAATAAATTTAGATCCTTTATTAATATTTTTTTCCCAATTAAAAGTTTTAATTCCTCTACACCAGTTTTCATAATCCTGCCAATTGCACTACCAAAAAACAGGTTCAAATGACCATGAGTGTTAGTGATAGGTAAAGGACTGGCCATCCATTCAAAGCCAAATGTTGCAAGTTCAAATGCAAGTGACTGTGGTAAAGGACGGGGAGAGCCCAAGTCAAATAATCGGTGTGATGCTTGGAAGTTAATGGGGTTACATTTGCTGTAGTTATGTACGTTTCTCTTTTATTTATTTTAAAAAATCACTGCAATTTTATAGCAAAAATTGTATATATTTTTACAATATAAAACAGTCTTAATTATTTGTCGTTTATTGTTGAAGGTTAGTATAACATGAAATCAATCCTAGAGTACAAACCTTTTTGTATAGTTACGTTTAAAACAAGCGGGACTTATAGGTACCGACAGGCAACAAAGGGCTAAGGCAAAATATTATTAGCTATTTAAAGCACTAGCTACTAAACGTGTTGATTAGATTTAGATTAGATTAGAAAGCATTCTGTTGGGTTGTTTAGGCCAGGAAGCCACTGCATATAGAACTTGTGAAGGGATATACATATGTATACATGTGTTTATATACTACGAAAAACAATGTATAAACCTCTAGTGCTAAAAGCATGGGTTACAAAAACAACAAAATAGACATATAATCACGTGAGGCCTGCACGCCACTGCACTATACTTAATGTGCTCTAGAAAAACAGATGTACTTTTTTTTGTTTTTTTTTTGTGCATGCACGTAAAAAGAAACAGTATCAAAAATTAGTGTTAAAACGAATAAATAAATATAATGTCATTATATGTAACACTGACGTAATGTCAGATGATAGTTTTCTAATTATCGATATAATAGTTACTGCTAGTAATTATATAAATTAAAACATGAGTATTGTATTATGTGCTCTTCGTAAATGTCAACAAACTACAATACATATTTACAAATATGTTATAGAATTTCCAATGCAAAAATTTACAATTATGCACTAGAGTGTAAAATATCAAAGTATCAGACTTTAAAGACCTTGCGTCATTGCTAAATACTAAAAAGTTCATTTGACACATTCGTGCAAGTCAGAGTATACATCAGTTTAATTTGAATATAAAACACACACACACACACACACACTATACAGCATTTCTTCTACGGTCAGAGTGTTTTAATATACAGGCTGATACAAAACTACCTTCAAAACGTTTGGGGATGGATTTCTGATATCGAAACAAAATATGTTTATATAAACAAATGCTCTAAAACGCTTCGTTTTCGCATTATCAATTTATTAATGAACGTCACCTTCAACGACTTTACGAGCCCCACCCAATAACTTCATTTATTTATGTACTCATTCATAGAAGGCTTTGACCCATTTTACCCTGCAAAGTTGGTCTTGTGTTGCCATGGCTACTTGTTAATATGTGTAATACATTCCCCAAACACCTAGATGGCTCGGGTTCGATCCCAAGTGACCGCATGTGAGATTGGTCGTGGACAAAGTGGCGCAGGTGCGGGTTTTCTCCGGATTCTCAGGTTTCCCCAACCATCACATTCCACCGTTGCTCCATGTATGATCAGTGTCATCGCCTACGGAGTCATTTGTAGTAAAAACGGGCGCTAAACACTATCAAAAACTCTACCAGACTTATTGGAAAATGTACCTGTGCAAATAAGAGGAAACACGATGCTCTAGCATATTTTAGTCTCATTATTCGAGATGCACTGGCTGGTATCTAACATGACAAATGGATAGGTAGAGGGGGACCAGTTCCGTGCCCTGCAAGTTCCCCCGACCTCAACCTTTTGAATTTTTCTTTTGGGAGCAGCAGACATACTGGATGAAGAAACTCTTAATCAAGTGTCATGCAATCCTGCGAAATCATACGACGCCGACTGGGAGTATTTGATATTCCATGCTTCAACGAGAGAATGCGTGCCTAGACCCAAGGGGAGGACATTTACTATAAGTGGTGCTTATGTGGAACACCACCTAACAACGTCAAAACACTTGACTAATGTTAGTACATCAATAAATTTAGAACGAAGGGTTTTGGGACATGTGTTTATTTCAACATTTTTACTTTCTCTAGCCCCGTATGTACAATGTACATAGGGGTAAAGAAATACTGTATTTCACCCGAAACTTCCATGTCGAGATTTCACTGGAAATATATGTTTAATGGTCCCCTGTATCAAAAAAAAAAAAAAAAAAGCATTTTCACAAAAAAGGTCCATGTGTGTGAGTATACGTGTGTCTGTGAATTCAACTCAAAAACGAAAAGCCGGGAAAATACCAAACTTGGTATTAAAGTTTAGTATCTTCCAGGGATGCGACACGAAGAGTTTGAGAAAAATCCCCCCACCCCAAACTACCCTTTACATGGAACTTTTTTTTCGAATTTTTTTATTTTCTTAAAAATGGCTCTAACGTTATTTACGTTGAATATATTTACCTGAAAAATAAAATGTATATCTTGAATTTTCTGGGATAGCCTCTGATGACTACTTTATTCTGGAGGAATTTTACGGAATTTTACATAACTGCTAAACCTTAATAGATAGACAACAACTTACCACACAAAAACTGTAGACCACGTTAAAACACACAATTTGTGTTATATATTTTTTTTTCGTGGAGTTCATCGTTTTTTTTTTTTGTTTTTTTTTGTTTAGATATTTCTTGTTTTTGGTTTCAGCTTTAAAAAACATACTTTTCTCATAGAGAAATTTGCCAACTCGTGTCCATACAAACAAAGGAATTTCAGTCACATGGCAACCAGCTTTTGACTTTGTATATTTAGTATATTTAATGACATTTATTTATTCCGTAACTGAATTGTTTAGAGAAAGAGCAATGTGATACTTGAACAAAATTCACTATAAATAAGTAAAGGTGGTTGCCATATTGCGCAATTTTGGATGCTAATACATATTATATGTAAATTTGAATTAAAGAAAAGTCCAGGGTTCAAACCCGGCGGAGGAGGATGGATTTTTTTGGGCGTAAAGCCCCGTGTCGTAGATTTACGGCTCGTAAAAGAACCTCAATCCTGATAAAAGCGACCTCTGAGCAAAATTAAATGGTCTTTGAGGCCCAATATAGAATGTGATGTTGAGAGCCACAGTAGTTACAAAGCTTCATAAATAAAAGTCTATTTCCATTTTTAAACTAACAACCTGATGTATTCCATTCACATGACTTTTTCTACATCTCTGTAACAAATTATGGTTAATAATCTTATTTTTCTATCTATTGATGGCAGAGGCAGAAACAAGGAAAACGATTGCGACGGAAAAGTGCCAAACCAACTTCCAAATCGATTGCGTTTATTCTTCAATTAGAGCAAACGCAGCATTCATCTTGCCGAGACCTTTGTCAGACCTAGTTTTTGGTGTAAAACTGAGAACACTGTACCTTGAGATATGTCTGTGGCCTCTACTATTTCGGAGCTTTGATTCCTCGATCACTCGGAACCATATCCCAGATTTTGTCAATCATTTCGGAAGAAGTCACTTCTACTGGACGTCCGGAACGATGTTCATCATTTGTGGATGAATGACCACGTTTAAATTCATTTATCCAATTGTAAATTGTTACAAACGCAGCAGCAGATATGCCATTAACTTCATCCAAATCAACATTTATCTTTTTCGGTGTTAAGTCTCTTAAATACAAGTGTTTAATCACAGAAAAGAGCACGTTTTTCTAAAGAAGCAAAGATTGTTGATTCAATCACCTATGGCAGCGACACCACGTGAGTGATATAGATGAAACTTTAACTGCTATCTAGTAAAGGCCGACAGTTACTAAGTACAAACTAGTTTCGATGCTACGAGTGGAACTTCTTGGATTTGTTTAACGCTCCTGTTATTGTCTCAGTTATTTTCGAATTGTCCTGTAGTAACTGCCTCCTACGTAAAGAGAATCGGGTTGCCAAAAGCTTACACACCCTTCAGCGAAGATGCGATGAAGATAATCAAATTTCAGGGAGAATTGTTTGCGATTACAAAACAAACGGATGCAATCTACTCTTTTGCATCCACACAAACACTCGATGACAAATGCCTGCTGGTTGCTAACCGTGCTTAGTGAAACAAAAGAAGTTTACTCTTTATTGGCTGTTCTTTTACAAAGACCAAAGGTTGAAATAAAACACAAGTCACAAGCTTACTTAAGCACAGCACAGCTGAATATCAGACGTGTGTGTGTCTGTGTATATCTGAGTGTGTCTGTGCGTGTCTGTGTGTATCTGTGTGTGTCAGTGTGTATAGGTAAGTGTCTGTGTATGTGTGTCTGTGTATGTGTGTCTGTGTGTGTCTGTGTGTGTCTGTGTGTGTGTCTGTGTATGTCTATGTGTGTCTGTGTGTGTCTGTGTGTGTCTGTGTATGTCTGTGTGTGTCTGTGTATGTGTGTGTGTCTGTGTATGTCTGTGTGTGTCTGTGTGTATGCCTGTGTGTGTCTGTGTGTATGTCTGTGTGTGTCTGTGTGTATGTCTGTGTGTGTCTGTGTGTGCTTGTGTGTATCTGTGTGTGCTTGTGTGTATCTGTGTGTGCTTGTATGTGTCTGTGTTTATGTCTGTGTGTATCTGTGTGTATGTCTGTGTGTATCTGTGTGTGTCTGTGTGTATGTCTGTGTGTGTCTGTGTATGTCTGTGTATATCTGTGTGTGTCTGTGTGAATGTCTGTGTGTGTCTGTGTGTATGTCTGTGTGTATGTCTGTGTATATCTGTGTGTGTCTGTGTATATCTGTGTGTGTCTGTGTGTATGTCTGTGTGTGTCTGTGTGTGTGTCTGTGTATGTCTATGTGTGTCTGTGTGTGTCTGTGTGTGTCTGTGTATGTGTGTGTGTCTGTGTATGTCTGTGTGTGTCTGTGTGTGTCTGTGTATATCTGTGTGTGGCTGTGTGTGTCTGTGTGTGTGTCTGTGTCTGTGTATGTGTGTGTGTCTGTGTATGCCTGTGTGTGTCTGTGTGTGTCTGTGTATATCTGTGTGTGGCTGTGTGTGTCTGTGTGTGTCTGTGTGTGTCTGTGTGTGTCTGTGTGTGTCTGTGTGTGTGTCTGTGTATGTCTATGTGTGTCTGTGTGTGTCTGTGTATGTCTGTGTGTGTCTGTGTATGTGTGTGTGTCTGTGTATGTCTGTGTGTGTCTGTGTGTATGTCTCTGTGTTTGTCTGTGTATGTCTGTGTGTATGTCTGTGTGTATGTCTGTGTGTGTCTGTGTGTATCTGTGTGTATGTCTGTGTGTGTCTGTGTGTGCTTGTGTGTATCTGTGTGTGCTTGTATGTGTCTGTGTTTATGTCTGTGTGTATCTGTGTGTATGTCTGTGTGTATGTCTGTGTGTGTCTGTGAGTGTGTCTGTGTGTGTGTCTGTGTGTATGTCTGTGTGTATCTGTGTGTGTCTGTGTGTATGTCTGTGTGTGTCTGTGTATGTCTGTGTATATCTGTGTGTGTCTGTGTGAATGTCTGTGTGTGTCTGTGTGTATGTCTGTGTGTATGTCTGTGTATATCTGTGTGTGTCTGTGTATATCTGTGTGTGTCTGTGTGTATGTCTGTGTGTGTCTGTGTGTATCTGTGTGTATGTCTGTGTGTGTGGCTATGTGTATCTGTGTATATTTGTGTGTGTCTGTGTGTATGTCTGTGTGTGTGGCTATGTGTATCTGTGTATATTTGTGTGTGTCTGTGTGTATGTCTGTGTGTATCTGTGTGTGTCTGTGTGTATGTCTGTGTGTGTCTGTGTATGTCTGTGTATATCTGTGTGTGTCTGTGTGAATGTCTGTGTGTGTCTGTGTGTATGTCTGTGTGTATGTCTGTGTATATCTGTGTGTGTCTGTGTATATCTGTGTGTGTCTGTGTGTATGTCTGTGTGTGTCTGTGTGTATCTGTGTGTATGTCTGTGTGTGTGGCTATGTGTATCTGTGTATATTTGTGTGTGTCTGTGTGTATGTCTGTGTGTGTCTGTGTGTATCTGTGTGTATGTCTGTGTGTGTGGCTATGTGTATCTGTGTATATTTGTGTGTGTCTGTGTGTGTGGCTATGTGTATCTGTGTATATTTGTGTGTGTCTGTGTGTGTCTGTTAGTATGTCTGTGTATGTCTGTGTGTGTCTGTGTATGTCTGTGTGTGTCTGTGTGTATCTGTGTATGTCTGTGTGTATCTGTGTTTGTCTGTGTGTATCTGTGTATGTCTGTGTGTATCTGTGTATGTCTGTTTGTATCTGTGTATGTCTGTTTGTATCTGTGTATATGTGTGTGAATCTGTGTATGTCGGTGTATCTGTGTATGTCTGTGTGTATCTGTGTATGTCTGTGTGTGTCTGTGTATGTCTGTGTGTATCTGTGTGTATCTGTGTGTGTCTGTGTATGTCTGTGTGTATCTGTGTATGTCTGTGTATGTCTGTGTATATCTGTGTGTGTGTCTATGTGTGTCTATGTGTATCTGTGTGTATGTCTGTGTGTGTCTGTGTATGTCTGTGTGTATCTGTGTATGTCTGTGTATGTCTGTGTATATCTGTGTGTGTCTATGTGTGTCTATGTGTATCTGTGTGTATGTCTGTGTGTGTCTGTGTGTGTGTCTGTGTGTATGTCTATGTGTGTGTGTCTGTGTGTATGTCTGTGTGTGTGTGTCTGTGTGTATCTGTGTGTGTCTGTGTATGTCTGTGTGTATCTGTGTATGTCTGTGTATGTCTGTGTGTGTCTGTGTGTGTCTGTGTATGTCTGTGTGTGTCTGTGTGTATCTGTGTGTGTCTGTGGGTGTCTGTGTCTGTGTGTGTCTGTGTATGTCTGTGTATGTCTGTGTGTATCTGTGTCTGTGTATGTCTGTGTGTGTGTCTGTGTGTATCTGTGTGTGTCTGTGTATGTCTGTGTGTATCTGTGTGTGTCTGTGGGTGTCTGTGTCTGTGTGTGTCTGTGTGTATCTGTGTCTGTGTATGTCTGTGTGTGTGTCTGTGTATGTCTGTGTGTATCTGTGTGTGTCTGTGTGTGTCTGTGTCTTTCTGTGTGTGTCTGTGTCTTTTTGTGTGTGTCTGTGTCTTTCTGTGTGTGTCTGTGTCTGTCTGTGTGTGTCTGTGTCTTTTTGTGTGTGTCTGTGTCTGTCTGTGTGTGTCTGTGTCTTTTTGTGTGTGTCTGTGTCTTTCTGTGTGTGTCTGTGTCTTTTTGTGTGTGTCTGTGTCTTTCTGTGTGTGTCTGTGTCTGTCTGTGTGTGTCTGTGTCTTTTTGTGTGTGTCTGTGTCTTTCTGTGTGTGTCTGTGTCTGTCTGTGTGTGTCTGTGTCTTTTTGTGTGTGTCTGTGTCTTTCTGTGTGTGTCTGTGTCTGTCTGTGTGTGTCTGTGTCTTTTTGTGTGTGTCTGTGTCTGTCTGTGTGTGTCTGTGTCTTTTTGTGTGTGTCTGTGTCTTTCTGTGTGTGTCTGTGTCTGTCTGTGTGTGTCTGTGTCTTTTTGTGTGTGTCTGTGTCTGTCTGTGTGTGTCTGTGTCTTTTTGTGTGTGTCTGTGTCTTTCTGTGTGTGTCTGTGTCTTTTTGTGTGTGTCTGTGTCTTTTTGTGTGTGTCTGTGTCTGTCTGTGTGTGTCTGTGTCTTTTTGTGTGTGTCTGTGTCTTTCTGTGTGTGTCTGTGTGTGTCTGTGTATGTCTCTGTGTGTGTCTGTGTCTTTTTGTGTGTGTCTGTGTCTTTTTGTGTGTGTCTGTGTCTTTCTGTGTGTGTCTGTGTGTGTCTGTGTATGTCTCTGTGTGTGTCTGTGTCTTTTTGTGTGTGTCTGTGTCTTTTTGTGTGTGTCTGTGTCTGTCTGTGTGTGTCTGTGTCTTTTTGTGTGTGTCTGTGTCTTTCTGTGTGTGTCTGTGTCTTTTTGTGTGTGTCTGTGTCTGTCTGTGTGTGTCTGTGTCTTTTTGTGTGTGTCTGTGTCTTTCTGTGTGTGTCTGTGTGTGTCTGTGTATGTCTCTGTGTGTGTCTGTGTCTTTTTGTGTGTGTCTGTGTCTTTTTGTGTGTGTCTGTGTCTGTCTGTGTGTGTCTGTGTGTGTCTGTGTATGTCTCTGTGTGTCTGTGTCTTTCTGTGTGTGTCTGTGTATGTCTCTGTGTGTCTGTGTCTGTCTGTGTGTGTCTGTGTGTGTCTGTGTATGTCTCTGTGTGTCTGTGTCTTTCTGTGTGTGTCTGTGTCTTTTTGTGTGTGTCTGTGTGTGTCTGTGTATGTCTCTGTGTGTCTGTGTCTGTCTGTGTGTGTCTGTGTGTGTCTGTGTATGTCTCTGTGTGTCTGTGTCTTTCTGTGTGTGTCTGTGTCTTTTTGTGTGTGTCTGTGTGTGTCTGTGTGTGTCTGTGTATGTCTCTGTGTGTCTGTGTCTGTCTGTGTGTGTCTGTGTGTGTCTGTGTATGTCTCTGTGTGTCTGTGTCTTTCTGTGTGTGTTTGTGTCTTTTTGTGTGTGTCTGTGTGTGTCTGTGTGTGTCTGTGTATGTCTCTGTGTGTCTCTCTGTCTGTGTCTGTGTGTGGGGGGGGGGGGAGTTAACGAAACAGCAGGAAATTTTCATTATCATCATCATCGTCATCACCACCCTCTGGTCGCAACACTGGACCATGCATTTGAATAATTTTGCATAATTCAGTGGTGCAGCGACTGTCCGCGCCTTGCATACTTCCCCAATAACCTGCTCGTCGGCTGTTGCAGACAAAGAAAGCAATCGTTCTATGGTTTGAAAATGTCTCGTGTGTCTCACTCACATCAGTTTATTTTACTTTCTCTACACGTACAATATACATAGTGTATAGAGAAGGTATTGTAATGTAACCAAAAATTCGATACCGAGATTTCACCGGAAATATATGTTTTAGGATCCCTTGTATCAAAAATAAAATATTTTCAGAAAAACATCCGTCTGTCTTTGAACACGATAATTTAAAAATCCGTAATATTAAATATATTTATGTGACAAATAAAATGTATATCTTGAATTTTCTGGGAATTGCATTTGGAGACTACTTTATTCTGAATAAATTTTATGGAATTTTGCATAACTGCTAAATCGTAAGAGATATACAAAAACTTACTGCACAAAAAGGTAGGGCACAATAAAACACACAATTTCTGTTATATATATTTTTTCCGTGGACTTGATCGTTTTTGAGATATTCCTTGCTTTTGATTTTAACTTTAAAATAACGTATACTTTTCTCATGCAGGAATTTGTCAACTGCTCTCCATACAAACAAAGGAACTTCGGTCATTTAGCAGCCAGCTTTTGACTATCACTTTAACCTATGGTACTCCATTATTTCGCTTCTACTTAAACTTAAGCAAGTAATAAGACTATTTCTGTTAATTTTTTCTCCATTAGAATAAAGTAAATAAAGGCATAAGCTTTTTAACAATAATTGGTTGCAGAGATGTAGAGAAAGCCATGTGAATGGAATACATTATATTTTTACTATTGTTGTTTGAAACCAATGCGCTATCTATACGTCAGATCGGGTACTGATCGATCAACGTGAAGCAGATAAAGAAAGAAAATCATGTGACTGTTATGCACATATTTACTATTTTGTTTCTTAGCCGCAATTTTCCTTTAGCTGGGTCCATATTCTCACGAAAAATATTCAGAATAATAAGTTATTCATATATTCGTATTTAATATAGCAGCAGGAGCATAGCACGCCAGTTTAATGCAATTATACGCAGGGTTGGCTCCGTATATTTTGCTTAGTCCCTTCTGCTTAAAGTCGAGTGTTCTTTGGGGTATTTTTGGGTTTACTGCGCCACTCACAATATTCCTTTATTCTTTACGAAACAAAAAAATTAGAGACCGCTTCCATAATGCCCATAGCACAGTCTGTGTAAATTTAGCAATACATCCATTTCTCATAGATGTTACAAATGCCATTGATACACTCATAATATACAGGGTGAGTAAAAAGTATTGTCCCGCCTGGGTAGTGTGTTGGTAGCGTGTCTGCTTCACATTCAAAAGGTCGGGGGTTCGAATCTCGCTTAAAGTAAGTTACTCGTATAAGGTTTTTTGGGGGTTTTCCCTTGTCCTGAGAAGACGAATGTCGAGTAACTTTAAGCTCCATGGACCCCGAAATCATTTGAGCATCATTTCACCAATTTCATTCAAAACAGCATAAAAAAGAATCTGATGTGTTCCATTCACATGACTTTCTCTATATCTCGATAACAAATTATTGTTAATAAGCTAATTCTTTTATTTATTTCATGCTAATCTGGAAAAATTAGCAGAAATTCTTGCTTTATTGTAAGTAGAAGCGAAATAAGTGAGTATCATAGGTAAATTTTTGATTTTCTAAAAAGTGGATAACGTTTTTGATTAAAATCCCGTATTTTAAAAATACTTACATACCAAATAAAATGTATATCTTGAATTTTCTGGGAATAGTCTCTGAAGACTACTTTATTCTGGATGAATTTTGCTTAACTGCTAAACTGTAAGAGATAGACAAAAACTTACTACACAGAAAATGTTGACCTGATCAAAACACACAATTTACGTCCTTTACATTTTTGCTGTGGAGGTAACCGTTTCCGAGATATTCCTTGTTTTTTGTTTCAGTTGTGAATACTTATACTTTTCTCAGACAGGAATTGTCCGTTTTTCTTTTGTTCTGCTCCTGGCCAAGCAAAGAAGCGATTTGCAATGACAATCGAATAACGACAGCTTTTAAAACATTTGACTATATGTTTAGGCTAGTGTATTCCCTTATTTTCTTTCTACTAAGTATTAAGAACATTCTGCTAAAGTTTATCTCGATTAGCAAGGTTCAGAAAGAAGAATAATCTTATGTAAGAAGTTTGTGGAAGAGCTAGAGAAGGTAATGTGAGTGTAACACATCAGATTTTTTGAACTGTAATTTAAATTTATTATGTCGTATTACATCAGAGGAAATTTAAACCAAGAAAACATATTCATCACAAAATTAGTGGTGCTGTGTTATAACACATGATGAATTCACTTCAGAAGGTGCTCAAAATGGTCTCCATTTAGTGTCAAACAATGCCAAAGTTTGTCTTTGATATTAGTTAATGTGTTTGCCTGATCAGCTGTGTTCCTTTCCCAATTTAACTCTCTTGGTCGGCCCTTGTAAACCCCACACTTCAAATATCCCCACAAAGGGGTTCAGGCCAGGAGATCCTGGCTTTAGCACCATCTGTAACTCGTTTCGGCCTTCCACACTTTGTTTTATTTTTAACACTTCCAGTTTCATTGAATTTTTCCAAAATGTTGCTTACCGTAGAGTGAGTAATCATTTCTTCTGGATATATTTTATTAAACAAGACACAAACCTCTTCTTGGGTTCTCTTATCCGATCATCATTTGTATTTCTTGTCCTTATTAGCTTAGCTTTTGTCTGTATTTGCTTAATCCAAAGAAGCCAACTGTATTGTTTAATTCAAAACCTACTCAATTGGAAGTAATATAAAACATATCTCTTCATAGATTTGCTACACCGGGGTTACAGGCACTGTTCCATACTTTTTACTCACCCTGTATATATATATTTAAATAGACACTTAGCTCAACTATTAAACCGGGTATGCAATTCCCAAGATTAAGCAATTTCAACCTATCTGACCGGAACGATATTGTCGTAGTTGATGTTAATTTCTTTGAAACCTTGTCGCACCTGGCGTTCGTTTGTTTAATCTCCTGTCTTGGTTATTGCTAACAAGGTGACAACCAACCTTCACTTTTAATAACTGTCAGTTCCACAATTGTACTTTCAATTTATTCAGTTACAATGTTTATTTAAACTTTTATCCAGTTCATAAAGTATTTAGTTAAAAATCTTGTGTTCCATTCACATAACTTCCTCTACATCTCTGCAAAAATGTATTGCTAAAAAGCGTATGCTGGTATATAATCCATGCGAATCGAGAAAAATTACCAGAAATTGCTTCATTATAAGTAGGAGCGAAATAAGGGAGTACCATAGGTTAAAGTGATACTCAAAAGCTGGTTGCTATGTGACTGAAGTTCCTTTGTTTATATGGATAGGAGTTGAAAAATTCCTGTATGAGAAAAGGATCAACTCCGTGAAAAAAAGGGTGCATAACATAAATTGTGTGCTCTACATTTTTGTGTGGTAAGTTTTTGTCCATTTCTTATGGTTTAGCAGTTATGCAAAATTCTTTAAAATTCATCCAGAATAAAGTAGACTTCAGAGGGTATTCCCAGAAACTTCAGGATATACATTTTTGTTTCTCAGGTAAATATCAGTAATATACGATATTTTAATCAAAATCATTAGAGACATTTTTGAGAGAATCAAATTCTTCAAAAACAGTTCCATGTTAAGGATAGTTTAGACGTGGGGAGATTTTTCTCAAAATCTTCGTGTTGCATACCTGAAGATAGTAAACTTAAATACCAAATTTGGTAATTTACCGACATTTCGTTTCTGAACTATGGTGTTCACGGGCACACGGACACATTGACACATACGGACCTTTTTCTGAAAATGCTGATTTTTTGTTTTTGTTTTTTTGACAAAGGTGCCCCTTAAACATACATTTCCAGTGAAATCTCCGTATCGAATTTTTGGTGGAGTACTATGCCGTTTGTATACACTATTTACATAGTACGTGTACAGAAGGTAAAAAATCTTATGTGTTCCATTCATATGACTTTCTCTACATCTCTGCAACAAATTGTTGTTAAAAAGCTTATGCTTCTTTTTACTTTACGCTAATCGAGGAAAAAAAACCAGAAATAGTCTTATTTCTTGCTTCCTTGTAAGTAGAAGCGAAATAAGGGAGTATCATAGGTTAAAGTGGTAGTCAAAAACTGGTTGCTATGGACTGAAGCTCCTTTGTTTGTGTGGACAGGAGTTGACAAATTCCTGTTTGCGAAAATTATAAGTTTTTCAAAGTTGAAACGAAAAGGTAGGAATATCTTAAAAACGATGAATTCCACGAAAAAATTGTGTGTTTTAATGTGGTCTACATTTTCTGTGTATTAAGTTTTTGTCCATCTCTTACGGTTTAGTAGTTATGTACTGCTGTCCTACACATGGCTAGAGGCCGGGAGATCCGTGGTTCAAAACCAGGCTATGACATTGAATTTTAGAGTCTGACTCTACCTATCCAACTCCTGTCCTACACAGGGCTAGAGGCCGGGAGATCCGTGGTTCAAAACCAGGCTATGACATTGAATTTTTCAGTCTGACTCTACCTATCCAACTCCTGTCCTACACAGGGCTAGAGGCCCGGAGATCCGTGGTTCAAAAACCGGCTATGACATTGAATTTTTCAGTCTGACTCTACCTATCCAACTCCTGTCCTACACAGGGCTAGAGATCTGGAGATCCATGGTTCAAATCCCGGCTATGGCATTAATGTTTCTGTGTGACTCTACCTATCCAACTCCTGTCCTACACAGGGCTAGAGGCCGGGAGATCCGTGGTTCAAATGCCGGCTATGACATTGAATTTTTCAGTCTGACTCTACCTATCCAACTCCTGTCCTACACATGGCTAGAGGCCGGGAGATCCGTGGTTCAAATGCCGGCTATGACATTGAATTTTTCAGTCTGACTCTACCTATCCAACTTCTGTCCTACACACGGCTAGAGGCCGGGAGATCCGTGGTTCAAATCCCGGCTATGACATTGAATTTTTCAGTCTGACTCTACCTATCCAACTCCTGTCCTACACACGGCTAGAGGCCGGGAGATCCGTGGTTCAAATCCCGGCTTTGACATTGAATTTTTCAGTCTGACTCTACCTATCCAACTTCTGTCCTACACAGGGCTAGAGGCCGGGAGATCCGTGGTTCAAATCCCGGCTATGACATTGAATTTTTCAGTCTGACTCTACCTATCCAACTCCTGTCCTACACACGGCTAGAGACCAGGAGATCCGTGGTTCAAATCCCGGCTTTGACATTGAATTTTTCAGTCTGACTCTACCTATCCAACTTCTGTCCTACACAGGGCTAGAGGCCGGGAGATCCGTGGTTCAAATCCGGGCTATGACATTGAATTTTTCAGTCTGACTCTACCTATCCAACTTCTGTCCTACACACGGCTAGAGGCCGGGAGATCCGTGGTTCAAATCCCGGCTATGACATTGAATTTTTCAGTCTGACTCTACCTATCCAACTCCTGTCCTACACACGGCTAGAGGCCGGGAGATCCGTGGTTCAAATCCCGGCTTTGACATTGAATTTTTCAGTCTGACTCTACCTATCCAACTTCTGTCCTACACAGGGCTAGAGGCCGGGAGATCCGTGGTTCAAATCCCGGCTATGACATTGAATTTTTCAGTCTGACTCTACCTATCCAACTCCTGTCCTACACACGGCTAGAGACCAGGAGATCCGTGGTTCAAATCCCGGCTTTGACATTGAATTTTTCAGTCTGACTCTACCTATCCAACTTCTGTCCTACACAGGGCTAGAGGCCGGGAGATCCGTGGTTCAAATCCGGGCTATGACATTGAATTTTTCAGTCTGACTCTACCTATCCAACTCCTGTCCTTCAGATAGCTTTTGCGAAAAAAGAATTAACTTAATTATTTTCTTATTTGATTTGACTCTTGTTGGAACCGAACACACCTAAAGCGCTTAAGCAAAATGAAAGACGTATAAAAGCAAACAGTGTTTGTTGGTCGTAAAGCCCAAGAATACGTTAAGACAGTATCTGAGAGTTGGGTAGCGTTTTTCAAACACTTGACTGCAGAAGTCTGCGCAATAAAATCGTCTCTTTTTATTGTCAAGTTGCTTCACCTGTTCCAAACCACTTCACACAACAAGTTCTTTTTGAAACTTTGTACTTCACTTGGGTGGTAAGAAACACAACTTACATTTTCCTAAAGATAAACTTTACATCTCGACCGTCGCCAACGATTTTGTGATCAGGAAGTTTGCTTCAACCAGAAAGGTAATATAGAGTATTCTATAGACAGTTGATTTAAAAGTAGGTCTTTTACCAGACAAGTTCATAGAAAACAATTATTTTATTACTAAAAGTTTGGCACACTTATGGTTACTTTTAAACATACTCACCGAAAAGATTGAGACATTTATCGTACCTGTGCAAAAGCTTTGCAATACCCGCTTCAAAAAGTGTTCGCTGGGTGCCAGGTCAGGACTGTACGGCGGATGATCGAAAATGTCCCATTGAAATTGTTCAAGGAGCCGATGGGTTGTGCCAGCAGTGTGTGGACGAGCGTTGTCATGGATCAACACAATTCCTGAAGTCAGCATTTCTCTTCATTTGTTTTGAATGGCTCTCCGCAAACGTCGTAAAGTACGAGGATCTTCAGAACAACGTCAATGCTCATTTGAAATCATTGGCGGCAACATTTTTTGAATTGTTTTATATTGCTCCTAGGACTAGTGTACTCGGACCACGGACTCGTTTCGTAAGTGTTCTACTCACAATATAAAACACCATTTTTACCAACTGTACCATAAATGACTTTTATACTTTCCTGATAGAAAAAAATACAGGCGATTATCCTAGAGATTATCAATAATTGTAGTGCAACATATGATCTAAATATTTATTTTCTCTACACGTACTATGCACATAGTGTACAGAGAAGGTATTGCATTCCACCCAAGAATTCGATAACGAGATTTCACCGGAAATATATGTTTTGGGTGCACCTGTATCCAAAAAAGGTATTTTCAGAAAAAGGTCCGTGTGTGTTTGTGGACAGCACAGCTCATAAACAAAAAAGACCGTTATAAACCAAGTTTGATATTAAAATTTGATATTTTCCAAGGACCCGACACGAAGATTTTCAAGAATATTCCCCACCCCAACTACTATTTACATGGAAAAAAATTTCGAAAGTTTTGATTTTCTCAAAAGTGACTCTAATAATTTTGATTAAAATCTCTTATATTTAAGATATGTACATGACAAATAAAATGGATATATATTTCCTGGAATAGCCATTAAAGAACTCTTTATTATGAATGAGTTTGTCTAAATTTTGTATAACTGTTAAGCCGTAAGAGCTACAAAAAAGCTACTACACAAATATGTAGATCTTCTTAAAACACATAATTTATGTAATATATACTTTTTCCCTGAAGTTGACCGTTTCCGAGATATTCTTTGTTATTGGTTTCAGTTTTAATATACTTTTCTCATACAGGAACTTGTCAATTCCAGGCCACGTAAAGAAACGGATTTCAATCCCATAGCAACCACATTTTAAAACATTTGACTGTCGGTGTATTCCCTTATCTCTGTTCTACTTATAAGGAGCTAAGCACTAAGACCATTTCTGCGTATGTTTATCTCGATTATCATAAAGTAGATTAACAATAAACGTATTAACAATAATTTGTTACAGGGATACAGAGACTTATGTACATGCAACACATCATATTTTAATATTCAGATGACCGCATAATCATGTATTTCCGAAGAAATCTCGCAATATAATACCTTAACTACCTGCTATGTATAGCTTACTTATTACAGAAAATATTAATGTATTGTAACGTAACGTTTAGAAACATTTTTAGATCCTTAAAATTCGACTTCCGGTAAAAATGATTGTGTATATTTTTACTTTATCTACGCTTACTATGTAAATAGTATATAGAGAAGGAAATACATTCCACCCAAAAATACAATACCGAGATTTCACCGGAAATAATATGTTTCGACTCCTCCTGAATTAAAAAAAAAGGATTTTTAGAAAAATGTCCGTGTGTGTGTCTGTGGGCAGTATAGCTAAAAAACGAATATACCGTTAAAGACCAAACCTGATATTTAAGTTTGGTATTTTCCAAGAATTCAACGGGAAGATTATCAAGAAAATAACCCCATCCTAAACTACACTTTACATGGAAAAAAAGTTGAACATTTTGGTTTTATTAAGAGTGACTCTAATAATTTTAATTAAAATGTCGTATACTGAAGATATTTACCTGACAAATAAGGTATATATCTTGAATGTTCTGGGAATAACCTCTGATAAATTGATAAATTTTAGGAATTTATATAACTGCTAAACCGTAAGAGATAGACAAAAATTTACCACACAAAAACTATAGAGCATGTTAAAACACACAATTTATATTATATAATTTTTTTCGTGGAACTGATTGTTTTTTGAGATACTTCTTTTTTTTCAGCTTTAAAAACTTGTATTTATTCCATACAGGAATTTGTCAACTCGTGTCCATACAAACAAAGGAACTTCAGTAACATAGCAACCAGCTTTTCACTGTCACTTTAATCTATGGTACTCCCATATTTTGCTTCTACTTACAAGGAAGCAGGTAATTATACAATTTCTGCTTGTTTTTTCTGGATTAAAATGAAGTAAATGGAAGTATATGCTATTCAATAATAATTTGTTGCAGAGATGTAGAGAAATTCATGTGAATGGAACACATCACTTTTTGTTTTTAATATTGAGATGATCTCATAACAATATATTAGCGAAGACATCTGGGAATGAAATTTTAAGCGGAATACAATACCTTAACTACCTACTACATACAATTTACTTAGTAGAGAAACATTAATGGGTTATAGCGTAGCGTTTGGAACTTTTAGATCTTTGAAATTCGATCTCCTGTGAAATTTGTTGTGCCTAATTTTTAGTTTTATTTTTGGAATTGAACAAACTGGAGAGAGAGGGAGAGAGTGGAGGAGAGAATATAGGGACTCAGCATCATCCAGTATCTAATAATGATGTTTCAGAATCTAAAACTCAGTCTTGAAAAGATGTGAACATATATTTTTTTAGTTTCGTCTACCTTCTTCATCTTTTTTCTCTTGTCCTTTTTTGGCCTTAACTCTTTCAATCCAGTTCTGGTTTTATTTATTTGCAGATGGGAAGATTCTTTCTTCCTTACTCAATAACTTGGATACATTTTTTTCACTTCCTTTTCTTCTTCTTGTTGCGTATGTTTGGTTCCTCTCCAAGGTTGGGTGGATATTTTAATAAGACGAAAACCTCGCCCAGAGGGTCATCTCCAAGTGGTGAAGGGTTTTATTGATTTCAGATGCGTGTGTAGTATCGTTCGTTCTGGGGACAATAAGCCGATCTTCTTTTGTCTGCGTGTATCACAAGGTAGGCCATGAACAGGATTTGGGATCGCAACGTTTTTCACTCAAGCTTTCTTTGATGCGACGATCGACTGAAATCTGCGCTCGTAAAGATAGGAACATGTATAAAAATCTCTACTCACACAACTTTCGCTACATCTCTGTAACAAACTATTGCTAAAAAGTTTATGCTTCTATTTACTTCTTCCTTGTAAGTAGAAGCGAAATAAGGGAGTACCATAGGTTAAAGTGACAGTCAAAAGCTGGTTGCTATGTGACTGAAGTTCTTTTGTTTGTGTGGACACGAGTTGACAAATTCCTGTATGAGAAAAGTATAAGCTTTTGAAACCTGAAACTAGAAACAAAGAATGACTTTAAAAAACGTATATAGCATTGATTATATGTTTTAACGTGCTCTACGTTTTAGTGTGGTAAGTTTCTATCCATCTCTTACGGTGTAAGTGTTATGCAAGATTCCGTAAAATTCATCCAGAATAAAGTAGTCTTCAGTGGATATTTCCAGAAAATTCAAAATATACATTTTATTTGTCACGTAAATATGTTTACTACACGACATTTTAATCAAAATTCTTGGATCCATTTTTGAGAAAATCAAAAATTTCAAAAAAAGTTCCATGTAAAGGGTAGTTGCTGGTGGGGGGATTATCTTGAAAATCTTGGTGTCGGATCCTTGGAAGATGCCAAACTTAAATACCAAGTTTCGTATTGAACGGTCTTTTCGTTTTTGTGTTATGCTTCCCACACACACACACGCGCACACAAACACGGACATTTTTATGAAAATACTTTTTTTTTTAATTCAGGGGATCCTAAAACATATATTTCTGTTGAAATCTCAGTATCCAATTTTTGGGTGCAATACACTATGCACATAGTACGTGTAGAGAAAGTAAACATACCCCCAATATTCTTTATATGGAAATGCCTTAACCATTTTGATGAATTACTGTTTATTAAAGATACTCACTTCTGAAATAAAATGTATATCTTGAATTTTCTGGGAATAGCCTCTGAAAACTACTTTATTCTGAGTGAATTTTACGGAATTTTACATAACCACAAAACCATAAGAAATGGACAAAAACTTACAACACAAGAAATTATTAAAGCACGCAATTTATGTTGTATAAATTTTTTCGTGGAGTTGATCGTTTTTGAGATATTCATTGTTTTTGTTTTCAGCTTTGAAAAACTTAACTTTTCTCATACAGGAATTTGTCAAGTCCTGTCCATACAAACAAAGGAACATCAGTCACATAACAACCAGCTTTTGACTATCACTTTAACCTGTGGTACTCCCTTATTTCGCTTCTACTTACAAGGTAGCAAGTAATAAGTCCATTTCGCTAATTTTTTCTAGATTAGGCTGAAGTAAATAGAAGCATAAACTTTTTAACAATAATTTGTTACAGAGATTGAGGGAAAGTCAAGTGAATGGAACACACCAGATATTTATATATGAAGTGAAAATTACTTAAGACCCGTTTGAAACCCCCCCCCCAAATGGTGCTATTTTGAAAACGTCCTATAGTTAACACAGCCATCTCCGGGAGTTTTAGTCTTCCAGAGAACTGTTGGCCCTCACATTTTTTCTCTCCCTCTCGGGGGATTCTACAGCGTCATTCTCTGCTCTTCTATTGTTTTTGTTATAAGAGAACAATTGAAGAACGTCTCAAGTAAATTGGTTTCCATCTTGTGAAGCAAGTGTTAAGCCGGACTTCCTTGGGGGGGGGGGGCGGGGGGAGAAAGTTGTAACTTGGGTCATGGGCTTCGACTTTATGGGGCAAAGGTCACTATTGTTCTAGAAAAACTTTCACTTACTTTTTACATGACCTTCTCTACATCTCTGTAACAAACAATTATTAAAACGCTTATGCTTCTATTTACTTCTGCCAAACGAGAAAAAAATAGCAGAAATAGTCTTATTACTTGCTTCCTTGTAAGTAGAAGCGAAATAAGGGAGTACCATAGGTTAAAGTGATAGTCAAAAGCTGCTTAATATGTGACTGAATTTCATTTGTTTGTATGGACAAGATTTGACAAATTCCTGTATGAGAATGGTATAAATTTTTCAAACCTGAAACCAACAACAATGAATGTCTCAAAAACAATCAACTCCACGAAAAAATGTATATAACATAAATTGTGTGTTTTAACGTGCTCTACATTTTTTGTGTGGTAAGTTTTTGTCCATCTCTTACTCTTTAGGAGTTATGCAAAATTTCGTAAAATTTATCCGGAATAAAGTAGTCCTCAGAGGATATTGCCAGAAAATTCAAGATATAAACATTTATTTTTGAGATAAATATCTTTAACATACGGTATTTTAATAAAAATCGTGGTCGTGTCGCATCCTTGAAGGATGCCAAACTTAAATACCAAGTTCAACGGCCTTTTGTTTTTGGGCTATGCTTTACACAGACACGCATACATACACACAGACAGAAAGACATACGGACACACACGGTCATTTTTCTAAAAGTGTCTCTTTTTTTTGGATTCAGGAGGTCCCAAACATGTATTTCTGGTGAAATCTCTGGCTGCAATGCAATTCCTTCTCTGTACGTGTAGAGAAAGTAAAATACTGTGGCTTAAATTGTGTGGATTAACGGAATCTAAATTATGAAATAAGAGAATAAGTTTTCTAACAATAATTTGTTACAGAGAAAGTCATGTGAATGGAGCACATCAGATTTGTTATAAAATATAGGTTGATGTTTATATCCATGTAAATGGTCAATGCTGAGTATGTAACTTTTCTTTGACCTCAAGTGTGTACTTCCTGTGCTATATCGATATTGAATTTTTGCTGGTATCGATACTGCCAATAAATAACATAGATAATCGGTGAACACGTTATAACGTAGGTACCGAATTTTTTCACCTTTTGCCAATATCTCTCCTTGTGGATACATTAATAAACGTTTGTCGTATCTGATGCCATCACGTGACCATTTTATAGTAACTGCAAAAAAAAAATATAATCTGTAACATTTACATTATTTTCTCTGTATATTCTGCATCAAGAAATTCCTGCAAAAGCTCATTTTTACTTTCTCTACACGTAATATTTACAGTCTTTAGACAATGTATAGCACTCCACCCAAAAATTCGGTACCGAGATTTCACTGGAAATACACGTTTTAGGCGACGCTGTATCCAAAAAAGTATTTTCAGTAAAAGGTCCGTGTGTGTGTGAACATAACCCAAAAACGAAAAGTCGGTAAACTACCAAACTTTGTATTTAGTATCTTGCATGAATGCGACACGAAGATTTTGAGAAAAATCCTCCTTACCCGAAATACCCTTTACATAGAAAAAGCTTCGAACTTTTTTATTTTCTCAAAAAGGATCTGATGGTTTTGATTAAAATACCGTATATTAAATATATTTATATGGCAAATAATACTTTCTGGGAATAGCCTCTAGAGACCTCTTTCTGAATTTTGTGTAGCTGGTAAACCGTAAGAGATAGAAAAAAAAAACTTGCTCCATAAAAACTTTAGATCTCGCTAAAACATACAAATTAGGTCATATGGGTACGTTTTTTCGTTGAATTGGCCATTTCTGAGATATTCCTTATTTGTTTCAGATTTAAAATTCGAGGGCTGCAAATAAAGTAGTGGCAACAATGATAGAACACAATATTTATTGAACTCACAAGTACAATTGTATTACATTCCTTCAATGTAGTCACCCGCAAAGTCCCTGACCTTTTGCCAAATGTAGGGCAGCCGTTGGGGACCGTTGGCAAGGCGATCTCTGTTGATGGAGCGCCCTACTGCGCGGACTACAGATGCCACGTCAGGAAATCGGCGGCGTCAGAGGGGTTCCTTCGCAAACAGGTCGAAGTCACAAGGACTCGTGTTCCAAACCCTCCCAATGCCACCGTTGCAATAAGAGCTGGACATGACAACGTGACGGTTTGTCCTTCAGGCACAGCATGCCTAAGAATAACCCCCTCGTAGGTATGCCACAATCAGCATTCGTTCCTGTCCAACTTTCTGTGGACGTGGTGAACCTGGGTGACGCCATTCATTCGACTGACGCTTCAATTCCGGCTCATAGGCTCGTGCCCACGTCTCATCAATGGCGACAATACACTGCAGAAATGCGTCTCCTTGTTGCGGTATCTGTCCAGGTGGATACCGGTGCCATTTCTGTACCTCAGTGAGTCGATGTGGAACCCAACGGGACGTAATTTTCCTCAGCTGAAGACATTTCGTAAGGATATGCCACGCAGTTTGATGACTGAGATAACTCCCGGACAGTCCAGCGATGGTCCATGACAACGAGACCACTCACGATGTCAATCTGATCTTGCGGAATGGATGGCCGACCTGTGCGGTGCAAATCCGCAGTCTCAGTCCGACCTGCACGAAACGCCTTGACCCGCATTCCCGCCACAGGCTTCACGTAATCCTCGATATCATGCTGATGCATTTTTGCCACGGGCAAACTCGGTTTTAATCCACGAACGCTGATCGCCTTTGGTAAACATGCTTTAGAGCGGTGTACTTGACACTTCAACAACACACTCTCAACTGGCAGCCCGACCACACATCGACACTAGTCACCTGGTCGCTCCCATATCCTATTGGCTAATACCCGCTGGGGGGACCATGTTGCCACTACTTTCTTTACAGCCCTCGTGTATCAAATAATGACCAATTCCTGGAAATAGCTATATTATAATTTCCTGATTGGTATAGATATAATGGTGCGATAATATTTCTTCTTCACTTATTTTAGTTTTTACTTTCTCTACTTGACAGTAAATAGGTAGAGAAGGTACTACACTCCACCAAAAATTTAGATACGGCGATTTCAAATGAAATAAATGTTTTGAAGTCCCTGCATCCCAAAAAAAGGGAATTTCTAGAGGTAGTTCCAAATCTCTGGAAAACACTATTATAAATCAAAAACAAAACGTTGTTTAAACACCAAACTTTGTATTTAAGTTCAATATCCTCCAAGGCTATGATAAAGTTTTTTAAGAAAACTCCCCACCCTAAAGTAAATTTTACATGAAATATTGTTCATAAATTGTTATTTTCTTAAAATTGGTTCTAACCATTTTGATTGCCACAGCATTTGTTTAATATATTTGTATTGCAAACCAGATGTATATTTTATGGTAAATGCTCCTGAAGACCTCTACATTCTCAATGACTTTTGTATAACTGGTAAACCTTAAGAGATATAAAACTTACCACACAAGGGTATAGATCTCAAATATTTTTGTAGATCTAACCGTTTCCGACATATTTATTTCAATTGATTTCAATTTCAACGTATTAAAACTTTTCTTAAACGAAAAGCTATTCTTCGTTTCTTATCTCTTTCGTTTTACTCCTGGCTGGAAATAAAACCGACTTATAATGATAAATGCATAGAGACAGCTTTTAAAAGATTAAACTATCGCTTTAGCCCGGAACATCCACTTATTTTCTCTTGTGGTGTAATTTTTACCATGCTAACTTCATATACTCAATGTCGCGGGTTCAAACCTGGCGGAGGACGATGGATTTTTTCGGGCGTAAAAGTCCTTAGCATGACTTCCTTCGGAAGGGAAGTAAAGCCGTTGGTCCCGTGTCGTAGATTTACGGCACGGGACCTCAAACTTGTTAGAGAGGCCTCAGAGCAAAATTAAGTGATCTTTCACGCCCAGGATATAATGGGACGCTGAAAGCCACAGCAGATAAAGAGCGTCCATAAATAAAACTACATTTCCAGTTATTCCCTCTATCTTAAAAGAAACTAACAATACCATTTCTGGTAATGTGTTGCTGCCTATCTTTTATAAGAATAGTTTGTGTGCACAAGAGAAGATTCTGTGAATGAAAGTCACAAGATTTTTACTTTCTCTACACGTACTATGTACGTAATGTATACAGAAAGTATTGTATTGCACCCAAAAATTCGATACCGAGATTTCACACCAAATATATGTTTTGAGACACCCTGAATAAAAAAAAAAACATTTTTAGAAAAATGTCCGTGTGGGTGTCTGACTGTCTGTGTGTGTATGTGTGTGTGTCTGGGCAGCATAGCTCAAAAATTAAAAAACCGTTAAAAACCAAACTCGGTATATAGGTTTGGTATCCTCCAAGGATGCGACACAAAGATTTTCAAGAAAATCCCCCACCCCCCAGTTACCCTTTACATGGAACTTTTTCCGAAATTTTTTATTTTCTTAAAAATGGCTGTAACGATTTTGATTAAAAAATCGTATATTAAAGATATTTACCTGACACATAAAAGGTATATCTTGAATTTTCTGGGAATAGCTTCTGAAGACTACTTTATTCTGGATTTACGGATTTTTGCATAACTGCTAAACCGTATGAGATGGACAAAAACTTAACGCACAAAAATGTAGAGCACATTAATACACACATTTTATGTCATGTACATTTTTTTTCGTGGAGTTGATTGTTTTTGACATATTCCTTGTTTTTGGTTTCAGCTATGAAAAACATACTTATCTCATACAGCAATTTGTCAACTCGTGTCCATACAAACAAAGGAACATCAGTCACATAGCAACCAGCTTTTGACTATCATTATAACCTATGGTACTCCCTTATTGCCCTTCTACTTACAAGGAAGCAAGTAATAAGACTATTTCTCCTATTTTTTTTTTTTTCGATTTAAATGAAGTAAATATAAGCATAAGATTTTTAACAATAATGTGTTGTAGAGAGTAGAGAAAATCATGTGAATGCAACACATCAGACTTTTTTTGGTTTAGGCACTAATAAAACCTCTATTATATTTAGTTTCAGAAAATGTACGCGGTTTAATATGAACTTAATCAATTTAAATATAATTTAAATGTTATTCTGCATTTCTTTAAAGCTGTTATACAGTACCCCTTTTTAGAGCATTTGTATCTTTAAATTCAGTATTCTCAAAACACAATTTTTGGATACTTATGCACCTTTTTCTCAGCAAGTATGAAAGCTGAAAAGCTGAAATTTGCAGCACATATCTACAACACATGGTTGAACTTTGCGAACCACAATCTGGATGATAACAAGAAAGCAGCAACGATGTAAATTTTCCACATTTTTACTGTTTCAAATTTAGAAATATATTTCCTTTTTATTTTCTACTGAAATTGTATCCTAGCTAAATAAGTGAGGTTCAGAAGATAGCTGATTATACTAGGAACAAGAATTGTGTGATTATGTATGGCAAGCAGTATCAGAGAAAAATGATTTCACATGTTTTAGGACCTAAGTTTTATTACTTTTCTGCTGAATGAAATACTTTTTATAGACTCAACCACAAAAGCTATTAATGCAAACAACCACTTGAAATAATTGTAATGATTCGTGGAGTAATTCATACAAATTTATGGAAAAACAATTGAATACTTTAAGAGCAGTGGCAATTTAACTCACTTAAGATGTAAATTTCGTCTGTTCAGACTAACTTGTCCCTTTAAAGCGCCAAGAATAGACAACTTCAACCAATCATCTGATGGAGCGATATTGTCGCACCTGATGTTCGTTTGTTTAATCTTGGTTATTGGTAACAACGCAGTCATAATGTATTTAGTTCAAAAAAGGAGTAAAACTAATCATTATTTGTACTTCTTATGCATGAGATGAAGGCAACAACCTCAAATAAAATATTACATTTGATGTATTAATTATTATAAAAGCTGAAATAAAATAATTGTTGCCTATTTCTATTGTTGCTATCGATATTTTTGCATTGAGTGTAGACACGGACGGACACATCATTATTCAGGAAGCAGTGAAGAAAGAAAAATATCTTATGTGTTACACTCACATGACTTTCTCTAGCTGTTCTACAAACTTCATACATAAGATTATTCTTCTTTCTGCAACTTGTTAATCGTGGTATTCTGCACAATGTTCTTATTACTTAGTTCCTGCTAAGTAGGAAGAAAATAAGGCAATACACTAGGCTAAATCGATAGTCACATTTTTTAAAAGCTGTCGTTATGCGATTGTCATTATAAATCGCTTCTTTTCTTGGCCAGGAGTAGAACAAAAGAAAAGCAAACATCCCGTCCGAGAAAAGTAAGTACTTCACAACTGAAACCAATAACAATGAATACCTCGAAAACGGTAAGCTTCACGAAAAAATGTATATGACATAACTTGTGTATTCTAACAAGGCCTACATTTTTTGTATAGTAAGTTTTTGTCTATCTCTTACGGTTTATTAGTTATGCCAAATTAAGCAAAATTCATCCAGAATAAACAGGTCTTTAGAAGCTGTTCCCAAAAAATTCAAGATATAAATTTTATTTGCCAGGTAAATATCTTTAATAAACGATATTCTAATCAAAATCGTTACAGCCATTTTTGAGAAAATCAAAATTTTCGAAAACTTTTCCATGTAAAGGGTAGTTTGGGGTGAGGGAATTTTTCTCAAAATCTTCGTGTCGCATCCCTGGAAGTTACTGAACTTAAATAGCAAGTTTGGTATTTTAGCTACTTTTCGTTTTTGAGTTATCGTGTTCACAGACACACGGACCTTTTTCTGGAAATGTCTTTTTTTGGATTCAGAGGGTCCTAAAACATGTATTTCTGGTGAAATCTCCACATTGGGTGGAATGGTATATTTCTCTATCCCTATGTACATTGTACATACGGGGCTAGACAAAGTAAAAAATGGATAAATAAAGGTGGTGGAATGCCTCATGTACCATTTGAGAACTAATGTAAGTATTACAATGATAAAATCTCCCTTCCCACATATTATAAATTATTGATAGTATATTGTCTTATCAAATAGAGTTCATGACCACGACGTAGCCGAGTGGCAGGACCACTCGCCTCTCACCTAGACGGCCCGCTAGCGCCACATGTGAGACTTGTGGTGGACAAAGCTGCGCAGGGGCGAGTTTTCTCCGGTTTCCCCTAACATCGCATTCCACCGGTGCTCCATGATCATCAGAGTCGTCGCCTGCGATACCACAAGTAGTAAAAGCGGAAGTTAAACACTATGAAAAATTATGATGTGTTGCATTCACATGACTTTCACTATATCTCTGTAACAAACTATGGCTAATAAGCTTATTCTTTTACTTACTTCATGCTAATCGAGAAAAAATTAGCAGAAATAGTCTTGTTACTTGCTTCCTTGTAAGTAGAAGGGAAATAAGGGAGTAGCATAGGTTAAAGTGATAGTCAAAAGCTGGTTGCTTTGTGACTGACATTACTTCGTTTGTATGGACACGAGTTGGTTAATTCCTGTATGAGAAAAGTATAAGTTTTGCAAAGCTGAAACCAAAAACAAGGAATATCTCAAAAACGGTCAAGCCCACATAAAAAATGTGTATCGCATAAATTGTGTGTTTTAACGTGCTTTACTTTTTCTGTGTTTTAAGTTTTTGTCCATCTCTTACGGTTTAGTAGTTATACAAAATTCATCCAGAATAAAGTAGTCTTCAGAGGCTATTCCCAGAAAATTCAAGTTATTTTATTTATCAGGTAAATATCTTTAATATACGATATTTTAATCAAAATCATTAGAGCCATTAGAGAAAATCAAAATTTTCGAAAAAAGTTCCATGTAAAGGGTAGTTGGGATGGGGGGATTTTCTTTAAAATGTTTGTGTCGCATCCGTGGAAGATACTAAACTTAAATAACAATTTTTGTATTTTACTTTTGGTTTTTGAGTTATCGTGTAGGTGGTCACATTCACGGACCTTTTTCTGAAAACAGTTTACATGGAAGAAAATTGAAAATGTTGATTTTCTTTAAAATGTCTCTTAAAGATTTTGATTATAATGCCGTATATTAAAGATATTTATATGACAAAATATATATCTTGTATTTTTTGGGAATAGCATCTGAGGCCTGTTTATCCTGAAAGAGTTTTGCGTAACTAGTAAACCGCAAGATATGGATCACGTTAAAACACACAGTTTATTTCATATACATTTTTATGTGGAATTGGCCATTTCTTAGATATTCCTTGTTATTTGTTTCAGATTACAAAATACTTCAACTTTTCTCACACGAAAAGTTGTAATCTCCTGGCCTTGCATTGAAACATATTTTCAACCCCATAAAAAGCAGATTTGGCTAGTGTATTACTTTATTTTCTTTCTATTTACCAGGAAGAAAATAAATAAGACAACTTCTGCTAATTTTTACCTTGAGTGTCATAAAGTAGATAGAATGTACCTTTTAATATTAATTTGTTACGAAGATGTAGTGAAAGTCGTGTGAATGGAACACACCAGAGTTTTTATAAACACAATAAGTAACATCTCCCAACTGTGTATGAAGAATTATAGAATGCGTTCCTTGAAGTTATCGATGACGCGTTCACAAACGATAGTGTGATGCCGTAAACAACGCTTTTCCTTCAATTGGTGTATTGTTTGCTCATGTACACTTTTGAGTTTACAAATCCACACAAAAAAGTAGCAGGCTTCAACTCCTCTGTATGTTAAACCTTGCATTTATGATCTGAGTTGCCTGAAGTGAACTTGGTGATAAATTCAATTGTTGGGCTCGTCGGCGAACCGCTTTTAATGTCACCCACGACAGCAATGTTTTCTTGTAAGATAGGTAGAGTCAGATTGAAAAATTCGATGCCATAGCCGGGTTTTGAACCAGGGTCTCCCGGTTGCTCTACCACTCAGCTACCATGGCAACATGCCGGCAAAACATTGAATTTCTCAACTGATCCGCATGTCTCCTGGTGATCTCAAATTATTTTGAGATGACAACCCCAATGGTGACTTATAATGGTGTAAGTACTTTAAGTCTATACCTATCGAACTCTTGTCCTACACACGGCTTGTGTGCAAAAACAATTAAATCAATACTAATTGACAACAATAGTTGGCTATACTATGAATCCTGGGACGTAAAGTACTTGCAACATTGTAAGTCACCATTGGTGGTTGTCATCTCAAAATAATTTGACATCACCTTGTGGTTTACCGGGAAACATGCGAGTCAGTTGAGGAAATTTATTCTCGTGCCGGTATGTTTCCATGGTAGCTCAGTGATAGAGCAACTGGCTAGAGACCGGGATATCTGTGGTTCAAATCCCAGCTATGGAATTGAATTTTAAAGTCTGACTCTGCCTATCCAACTCCTGTCCTACAAACGGCTTATGTAAAAAAAAACAAAAAAAAAACAATTAAATGAATGTTTGCCTGTGTTCCAACAGAACGTAGTTGTCCTTTTTTCTTAACATTTGCAACAACAATGCTCACCACAGAAAGCAAACAGACCACTAATGGGAAGGATAGCAGATAACAAACAACCACGGCTGCCAACCGTCACATGACAAAATTAAATTCGTCCTTACTTTCGGACATTATTATGACTATCACTTCAGTAGTTGACCTATCTCAACTTTCACTATTAGACCTCGCTAATTTCCAGAATATTCTGGAAGCGGGAAGAAGGGAAAATGCCAGAAATAAGGTATCTGGTGTGAGATAATTCTTATTTCGATTTGTGCGGCGCGAATCTCCCGGGATTATAGATTCTGCGTTACCACATGCAACGTTAAGGAGTGGCCTTCTCTCATTCACTGCGACACATCTGTGTTGTAAAGGTTGCCACATATACAGGCGGTAATGATATGTAAGTTATTAACTAACCCTGACATTGTAGGATTTATCTGCAAAACACAGGTGCTGAAGAAGTTGCCGCATCTGCAGGGGGCCATCATTCTTAAATGTATCATCAAATACCGCCTGACTTGAAGGCCTTCCCTGCAATACAAACGTGCTGAAGTAGTTGCCGCAACTGCAAAGTGTTACGATACTTAAAATTATTATAGAATACTTACCGCCTGACTTGATAGCATTTTTTTAAATGCATTTATTTTAAGTCGCCTAACTGCAGAGTCTTATAGCGACTTTAACACTCTCTGCAGTACAAACATGCTGAAGAAGTTGCCGCGTTTGCAGGAGGTTAGGATAATTAAAATTATTATAGAATACTTACCGCCTGATTTGATAGCCTTCGCAGCAGTACAAACGTGCTGAAGAAGTTGCCGCGTTTGCAGGAGGTTAGGATAATTAAAATTATTATAGAATACTTACCACCTAACTTGATAACCTTCCTCTGCAATACAAACATGCTGAAGAAATTGCCGCATTGGCAGGGGGTTTCGATACTTCAAATATTATAGAATACTTACTCCCTGACATTCCCTGCAATGCAAGCATGTTGAAGTTGCCAGGTGTGCAGTGGATGTACGTAACTCCAGTATCCCTGATTTAACTACACGGAAACGGGTAACGAAACTCGATTAATATGAAGTAGATATATGAAAAGGAAGTAATATATTTTTTGTAGAACGATTTTATTTTATTCGTGTCTGATAACAGTAAAACTAAAAATAAACTTAACGTTTGCGTTCTTGACCTTGATAGAAAGGACTATTAAGCTTTTCAAGAGAAACCAACAAATCAATTTGCCGTCCACATGGAATATTTGATCATTCATGGATGATTTATAGTTACGACAAAGCTGTACTTTATCCTCAACTTTAACACATATACGTTATTCAAATATTAATACTTTTGCAACATGAAAGAAATTTGATGTGCTCCATTCGTATAATTTCTCTACATCTCTGTAACAAATTATTTATCACAAGCTATAACCCTTTCAAAGCTGAAAGCAAAGGAACTTCAGTCACATAGCAACCAGGTTTTGACTTATCGCTTTAACCTATGGTACTCCCTTATTTCGTTTCTACTTACAAGAAAGCATGTAATAAGAATATTGCTGCTAATATTTTCTGGATTAGCATGAAGTAAATAGAAGGATAACCTTTTTAACAATAACTTGTTGGAGAGATTTAGAGATAGTCATGTGAATGGAACATATCATAATTTTTATTTAAGCTACTTGAACTTTTCTCAAAGCGAAAACTGCAAAACGAAGCAAAGCTCAATTGTTTTAGATAGCGACTAGTTTTTAAAATATTTTACTATCCTTTTTTCTAGTGTGTACCCTAATTTCGCTTCCACTTATAAGGAAGCAAGTAATAACATTTCTGTTAATGTTTATCTTGATTAGCTTGAAGTAGATAAAAAAATAACCCTTTGTAAGAATATTTCTATTATGTGGAACAACTAGATAAAGAAATTTGAATAGAAAAAACCAGTTTTAATTGTAATGATGCATTTTCTATAGTTGCCGTGACAATAGAAGAGAAATTAAACGTTAAACTAAAAAAAAAATAAAATAAAAAAAATAAAGAAATTCACCTAATTCGTGAATAGCATGTAGGTATAAAGGATTTTGTATCTGGTGGTTATCTACAAGCAGAGCACTCTAGTGGCCGTTAGCCGAACTAGCACACAAACACACCCTCTGGAGAACAGTTGAACAACACCCGGCGGCCGACGTTAGGGGAGCACTTTGCGGTGTGGGGTGTTAGTGAACACTAAGTTGGGCCCATATGCTGCACCGGGGGTTTCTATCTCAGGGGAGTAACTGCATTTATCTGCTTTCGCCCCGCCACTTCAAAACCTGCGCCGAATTTCATTCCATTCCGTTTTGATGGTTATTTGCATTTGTTTAAAAACATTTTAAATGCAATTCTTAACTTCAAAATCTGATGACCGACATTGACAAACTTCCTCTATGCATTAATTCTGTAACATTATTATAAAAATTCAGATGTGTTAAAGTCACATGAGCTTCTCTACCTATTCTGTAACAAAACTATTCTTGTAAAAGCTTGTTCTTCTATGTACTTCAAGGTAATTGTGATAAAAGTTTCAAAATATGTTTTACTTTCTCTATACGTACTATGTACATGGTGTATAGAGAAGGTATTTCACCGTAAATATATGTTTTGAGGCCCCTGAATCCAAAAAAAGCATTTTTAGAAACATGTACGTGTGTGTCTGTGTGTATATGTGTGTGTCTGTGGGCATTATAGCTGAAAAACGAAAATACCGTTAAAAACCAAACTTGGTATTTAAGTTTGGTAACCTCCAAGGATGCGACTCGAAGATTTTCAGAAATTCCCCCCACCACAAACTACCCTTTACATGGATTTTTTGAAACTTTTTACTGTCAAAAAATGGCTCTAACGATTTTCATTAAAATCCCGTATATTACTGACATTTACATACCAAATAAAATGTATATTTTGAATTCTCTGGGAATAGCCTCTGAAGACCTCTTTATTCTGGATGAATTTTGCCGAATTTTGCTTAGCTCCTAAACGGTAAGAGATAGAAAAATCTTGCTGCACAGAAAATGTAGAGCACGTTAAGGCACACAATTATGGTATACAATTTTTTTTCGTGGAGTTGATCGTTTTTACTTATTCGTTGTTTTTGATTTCACCTTTCAAACACTTATATTTTCTCATACAGGAATTTGTTAACTCCTGTCCATACAAACAAAGGAACTTCAGTCACATAGCAACCAGCTTTTGACTATCACTTTAACCTATGTTACTCCCTTATTTCACTTCTACTTACAAGGAAGCAAGTAATAAGACTATTTCTGACATTTTTTTTTTCTCGAATAGCTTGAAGTAAATAGAAGCATGAGCTTTTTAACAATAATGTGTTGCAGAGATGTAGAGAAAGTCATGTGAATGGAACACATCAGTTTTTTATTTACTTTGGTGTAACTACAAGGGAAATTACGCTAGTCTAAAGTGGTAGTTATCTTTTAAGAGCTGGTCTCTGTATGGGGGTTTACAGTTTCGTTCTCCATGCGCGACCGACGTAAGGAACAATATAGATATTCCATTTAAGTATTGGAAACTATAAGAAAATAATAATCAATATTAGGGAACATTCTGGTGGTGATGAACGCCCGATTTTACTACTATGGCACCGCAGGTGATGACTATAATGATAGAAAATCTGATGTGTTCCATTCACATGACTTTCTCTACATCTCAGTAACAAATTATTGTTAAAAATCTTATGCTTCTATTTACTTCATGCTAATTGAGAAAAATTAGCAGAAACAGTCGTATTACTTGCTTCCTTGTAAGTAGAAGCGAAATAAGTGAGTACCATAGGTTAAAGTGATAGTCAAAAGCTGGTTACTATGTGAATGAAATTCCTTGGTTTGTATGAATAGAGGTTGAAAAACTCATACATGAGAAAGGTATAAGTTTTTCAAAGCTGAAGCAAAAAAAAAAAAAAAAAAGGCGTAGCTTAAAAACGATCAACTCCACGAAAAAAATGTGTGTAATATAAAATGTATGTTTTAATGTGCTCTACATCTTTTGTGTAGTACATTTTTGTCTATCCCTTATGGTTTAACATTTACGCAAAATGCAATAAAAATCAACCAGACTAAAAAGATATTTAGAGGCTAGGCCCAGAGAATTCAAGATATAAATTTTATTTGTCGTGTAAATATCTTTAATATACGATATTTTAATGAAAATCGTTTCAGCCATTTTTAAGCAAATCAAAATTTTCGAACATTTTTCCTTATAAATCGTAGTTGGGGAAGGGATAATTTTCTTGAAAATCTTGCTGACGTATCCCTGGAAGATACCAAACTTAAATACCAAGTTTGGTATTTAACGTCTTTTCGTTTTTGAGCTATGCTGTCCACAGACACACACACACAAACACAGACCTGTTTCTGATAAATGCTTTTTTGGTCTCAGTGGTCCTAAAACATGTATTTCCGGTGAAATTTCGACGCATAATTTTTGTGTGAAATACAATACTTCTTTATCCACTATGTATATTGTACATATGGAGGTAGAGAAAGTAATAAACATTCTTAGAGCCAATTTTCAAAAAATCAGAGAAGTTTTCTAATCGTAGAGTATCTGGGTTTGGGAGATTTTCTTTAAACTTTCATATTCAAATGCTTTCAAAGTACAGCATTTAGATATTTCATATATTTCGTTAAAAACATAATTTGTAATATATAATATTTGTATAACTAACCATTTCACAGATATTGGCTTCAATTTTAAAATACTGAAACATTTATGAAACTGGCAGTCCTAATTCATTTTATATATCTTTAGGTTTACTCCCAGTTTTTGACAGACTAAACATTGACTATCTTTTTAGCCTAGTGTATTCTGATAATGTTTTTCTTGATTAGCTTCCTTTAAATAAAACATTAATTTGTGAAGTTTGCTTGGAGAACAGATAGAGAAAGTCATGTGAAAGGAACACATCAGATTATTATTTTATATAAGACTGTGCAAACTATGTAATATACACTGTATAGGTAAACAAAACTGATGTGTTCCATTCACATGACTTTCTCTACATCTGTGAAACAAATTATTGTTAAAAAGCTTATGGTTCTATTTACTTCATGCTAATCGAGAAACAATTAGCAGAAATAGTCTTATCACTTGCTTCCTTGTAAGTAGAAGAGAAATAAGGAGGTGCCATAGGTTAAAGTGACAGTCATAAGCTGATTGCTATGTGACTGAAGTTTCTTTGCATGGACAGCAGTTGAAACCTACTGTATGAGAAAAGTATAAGTTCTTCAAAGTCGAAACCAAAAAACAAGGAATATGTAAAAAACGATCAGCTCTACCAAATATATATATAACATAAATTGTGTGTTTTAACGTGCAATGCATTTTTCATGTGGTAAGTTTTTGTCCATCTCTTGCGGTGCAAAATTCCGTAAAGCTCACCCCGAATAAAGCAGTCTTCAGAGGCTGTTCCCAAACAATTCAAGATATACATTTTAATTGTCAGGCAAACATCTTTAATATACGATGTTTTAATCAAAATCGTTGTAACCATTTTTGAGGAAATCAAAATTTTCGAAAACAGTTCCATGTAAAGGGTAGTTTGAGTGGGAGGATTTTTCTCAAAATCTTCGTTTCGCATCCTTGGAGGATACTAAACTAAAATACAAAGTTTGGTACTTTACCGACTTTTCGTTTTTGAGCTATCGTGTTCACGGATACACACACACACGGAACTTTTTGTGAAAATCCTTAAACATTCGATGAAAACGCAGAATGGAATTTTTCGGTGCATTACAATACCTTCTCTATACTCTATGTACACAGTACGTGTAGAGAAAGTAAAAATTAATGTGTATGGAACACATTAATTTTTTTTCGTGAGTATGTAAACATAATATAGATTGAGATCATGGATTAACAGTTCTTTAAAGGAATTTAAAAAAAATGATTACATAATTCTCAAATCCGCCGCCGAAGCTGCAAATATACGCATTAACTTTATTTTTTTCATTAAAAAATGTACTCATTAAAATTACAACCAGTCAGATATCTAATAAGGAAAATGTAATAGAATTTATGAAAAGGAGAACGATGGAAATATTCCAGTAAAATGAAATATTGCAATTTGGTTAATGGAATTCCATTTCTGCCTGCAACCATCTTTTCTGCATGCTGTGCCCATAATTGAACAAGCCCCCCCCGGTCTACCTTTTTTTAGAGTTGCTCATTAAACATCATTGATTATTGATTCAATGTCTGGCATATATATTCTGATAAAATGTGTTACTGGGCTTAAAACCGAGCCTTGCGGATCCCGTCTTCAGGTTGCCATGGAGATGGTGTGTAAGTGATCGTATGCTTGTATTTAGTTACTTTCCCTACACATACTATGTCCATTGTGTATAGAGCAGATATTGTAATGCACCCAAAAATTCAATACCGAGATTTCACCGGAAATACATGTTTTAGGGCCCCCTGACTCTAAAAGGAGCATTTTTAAAAAAATGTATTTTTGTGTGTCTGTGGACAGCATAGTTCAAAAACTAAAATTCCGTAATATACCAAACTTTGTATTTAAGTTCAGTATCTTGCAGGAATGCGACATGAAGATTTTGAGAAAAGTACCCCAAACTATCTTTTATGTGGAATAAATTTCAAAAATTTTCTCAAAAAATGGCTTAAAGATTTTGGTTAAAATACCTATAATACAGATATTTACGTGCCAAATAAAATGTATATTTTGAATTTTGCTGAAATTTATGTTACTAGTAAACCATAAGAGATGGACAAAAACTTACTATACAAAAAATGTAGATCTCTATAAATACACACTTTTTGATATGTGCACATACATTGAGATATACGTTGTTATTGATTTCAGTTTTAGAATGCTTGGAAATTTGTCAACTGTTGGTTATATCAAGAAAGGATCTCTAATCACATAGTAATCAGCTTTTGAAAAACTTGACTATCACTTTAGCCTATGGTACTCTCTTATTACCCTCCTATTTATAAGGTAGAAGATGATAAGAACCTTTCTGCCAATTTTTTCTCGATGAGCATTAAGTAAATAGAAGAATAAGCTTTTTATAAATAATTTGCTTCAAAGATAGAGAAAGCCATGTGAATGGAATGCATCAGATTTATTTGTTGTAATGCAATTCCTTTTCTACCTCCTATGTATGAGGGCCTTTTCTTCAACCTCCAATAATCTATAAATAAAAGTCAAGTTCATAGGAAACAATTATTTTATTACTAAAAGTTTTGTACACTTATGGTTACTTTTCAACATAATCACCGAAAAGATTGAGACATTTATCGTACCTGTGCACAAGGTTTGCAAGTACCGCTTCAAAAAATCTTATGTGTTCCATTCACATGACTTTCTCTACATCTCTGCAAAAAAGTATTGTTAAAAAGCTTGGGCTACTATTTACTTCATGCAATTGAGAAAAAATTAGCAGAAATAGTCTTATTACTTGCTTCCTTGTAAGAAGAAGCGAAATAAGGGAGTATCATAGGTTAAAGTGATAATCAAAAGCTGGTTGCTATATGACTGAAGTTCGTTTGTTTGTATGCACAGGAGTTGACAAATTCCTGTACGAGAAAACTATGTCTTTTATCGCTGAAACAAAAAACAAGGAATGTCTAAACAACGATCAGCTCCACAAAAAATGCATATAAATATTTTGAGTGTCTTAACGTGCTCTACATTTTCTGCGTGGTTAGTTTTTGCCCATCTCTCAGGGTTTAGCAGTTATACAAACTTTCGTTAAATCCATCCAGAATAAAGTTGTCTTCAGAGGCTATTCCCAGAAAATTCATCATACACATTATTTGTCAGGTAAATATCTTTTTGATACACAATATTTTAATCAAAATCGTTAGAGCTATTTTTGAAAAAATAAAAACTTTTGAAAAAAGTTCCATGTAAAGGGTAGTTGCGGGTGGGGGTATTTTCTTGAAAATCTTCGTGTCGCACCCTTTGAAGATACCAAAGTTAATCTCCAAGTTCGATTTTTAACGGTATTTTCATTTTTGAGCTATGCTGCCCACAGACACACACGCACATACACACAGACAGACAGAGAGACACATGGACATTTTTCTAAAAATAATTATTTTGTATTCTGTGCGACCCAAAACATGTATTTCCGGTGAAACCTCTGTATCGAAATTTGGGTGCAGTACAATACCTTTGTCTATACATAATACGTGTAGAGAAAATAAATATGTTGCCGCCAATGATTTCAAATGAGCGTTGACATTGTTTTGAAGAACTTGGTTGGTTTGAAAGTGCTGCCCTCCTAGCCACGTCTTGAGTCCAGGGAAAAGGTGAAAATCGCCGGGTGCCAGTTCAGGACTGAACGGCGGATGATCGAAAATGTCCCATTGAAATTGTTCAAGGTGCCGATGGGTTGTGTGGACGAGCGTTGTCATGGATCAACACAATTCCTGAAGTCAGCATTCCTCTTCGTTTGTTTTGAATGGCTCTCCGCAAACGTCGTAGAGTACGAAGATCTTCAAAACAACGTCAATGCTCATTTGAAATCATTGGCGGCAACATTTTTTGAAGCGGGTATTGCAAAGCTTGTACACAGGTACGATAAATGTCTCAATCTTTTCGGTGATTATGTTGAAAAGTAACCATAAGTATACAAAACGTTTAGTAATTATTTTCTCTGAACTTACCTTTTATTTATAGCGTATCGGAGGTTGAAAGAAAACGGCCCTCGTACATTGTATATAAGTGGTAGGGAATGTAAAAGTTGCTTTATTTATTTAACCTGCAAGGCATGTCATTGGTGAATATTAAAGTATTGAATACCTAGATGGAGAATAGCAACCTTTTCTTACTGCAACACCGACTGGTGGCAGAATATCACTTGTACTATAAAAACAACTGAAGTAGGCCAAAAGGTTTATGATTCAAACATATCTCGTTACCTTATGTTGTTTTTGTGGGAGTTCAGCAGATTTTACGCCCTCTAGTTTTGTGTTCTGGAAGTACAACAGACAACGTATGGATATTTTTCCTTTTGCAATATATGTTTATTTTTACTTTCTCTAGCCCGTATGTTCAATATACATAGTGGATAGAGAAGGTATTGTATTACGCCCAAAAATTCGACAGCGAGATTGAAAAATATGTTTTGAGAACCCTGAGTTAGACACACATTTTTAGAAAAACGTCTATGTGTGTCTATAGACAGCATGGCTAAAAAACAAAATTTCGTTAAATAATAAACCTGGTATTTAAGTTTAGTATCTTCCAGGGATGCAACACGAAGATTTTGAGAAAAATCCCCCCCTCAAACTACCTTTACATGGAAACATTTCCGAAAATTTCGATTTTCTTAAAAATGACTACGATTTTTATTAAAATAGCGTATAATAAAGATATTTACATGACAAATAAATTGTATATATTGAATTTTCTGGGAATAGCCTCTAGAGATCCCTTTATTCTGAAATACTTTTTCTGAATTTTGCGTTACTGGTAAACCGTAAGAAATGGACAAAATGTGGAGCGTGTTGAAAGACACAACTTATGATATGTAAAATTTTTTTGTGCAATTGACTGTTTTTGAGATATTCCTTGTTACTTTTCCAGCTTTGAAAAACTTCTACTTTTCTCATAAGGCAATTTGTCAACTCCCGTCCAAACAAACAAAGGAACTTCAGTCACATACCAACCATCTTTTGACTATCACTTTAACCTATAGTACTCCCTTATTTCACTTCTACTTACAAGGAAGCAAGTAATAAGACTATTTCTGCTAATTGTTCTCGATTAGAATGAAGTAAATAGAAAAATAAGCTTATCAGTTTTTTATAACAGACGCTAGTGGAGAAAATCTCATTTGTGCTATACAGGGTGTTAATGAACTGTACCGAAATATTTTAACACAATATGTAGATTACTTAAATAAGTAATTTGAGATAGGAGACTTATGGCCTGTTTATTGAAATTTCGAAGTAAGGGCTATAATTTGCTGAAGTGCCAGTACGCCACGTATCACGGCACTTCGTCTGGAATGAAAAAAAATAATAAAAAATATTTAGTCTTCGACAGGAATCGAACCCATGACGTTTGGGATAGCAGCTTCCCGCGCTACTCATTAAGCCACCGGAGGAGTTGAAAAAAACGCCTTTAGAGTAGGCTACATAACTCAAGAACGTAGTTAATGAATGCTCAGTGTCGCACTGTCAAGTGATTAGTTCGAGATTTTACAGATTTTTGCGACATTAAATCTTGAGAACGCTAGTAACGAACTGGTAAAAATCGATATTTCTATACTCGGGGGGCAGCAGTTTTAAAGGCATTCTAAGCTATTGCTTTGCTTTAACACCGACTTATCAGCACCTGATACCCACACGTTTAACGCTGTTTATCCGGGGACCAAGCATCGCCGACCTCAAATTACTCATATCAGTGACGTGCACAATCTCGCAAATTATTTCGGTGTAGTTTATTAACACCCGTATGAACAAGTGAAGTAGGACAAAAGGTCTGTGATTCAAAAATATCTCGTTACCTTATTTTGTCTTTGTGGTGTTTCAACACGTCGTTTGATCTCTAGTCCTTTTTTTTTCTTTTTTTTTTTTCTGGAAGGTACTAAAGACAGACAAGTATATGTGTGTTTACGTTTATGCTTGTATTCCAGAACGCGGTAAGATTAAGGGATAAGGACATGCAGGTCTTGGAGGGTGTGCAGTCGGAATATGGCTCGTTTCCAAAAGTTAAATTCGCGAGTGGGGGTGTAAGGTGGATGGAGAAATCGCGGTAAAGAACCTTGTAGTGGAAGCATGTTAGCCTGTCGGCGGTTATGGTAAGTTAGGAAGGCCTTAAGAGCAAAGGATGAATTGAGAAAACAAACTTGCTCCGGATCTAACTTTTCCACCCCTTTAAAAGAACTTGCTCTCTAGAGTTGACCCTTTCCTTTATCAAGTTTCAGGTTTCCACCACTCTCGAGTTTCTCCTACAGATGGCACCAGCGTCCTAACACTTAATAGAAAACTAAATTAATAATGACGGCGGTTTTCTATGTTCTTACAATGGTGTTGAGTGTCGAGCGGCAGCGCTACTTACACAAACATTACCTGTTTCCATAGTAAGCACATTTATTTTACGGCACTTAATTAACTTCGGTATTTTGAGAACAGTGGTTTATGTAGTATTCCTAATGTACGGGAAAGAACCGCACAATATTAACCATTTCAGATAACAGAGTTGAGATTTACTACTCACTTTTCTGCCTGGTTACTGTGAGTACATTACATTACAAGCCCATAATGTACCATGAACAATTTCACTATATTACATGTTTCGTTGGTAACTAAGTTGAGAATCACTTTTCGGCCTGGTTGCTATGGAAACAGTACATGTTGTTATATTCCTAATGTGCAGGAAAGATGTGTAATACATCAGCATTTTCTATGGTAACTAAGTTGAGAATCACTATATACTTTTCAACTTGGTTACTATGGAAACAGTATATGTTGTTGTATTCCTAATGAACAGGAAAGAGCTGTAATACATGAACTACTTCCACAATAACCAAATTGAGAGTTATTACACACTTTTCGACCTGGCTACTATGGAAACAGTACATGTTGTTATATTCCTAATGTACAGGAAAGAACTTTAATATATGAACTACTTCCACAATAACCAAATTGAGAGTTATTACACACTTTTCGAAGTAGTTACTGTAGAAACAGTAAATGTTAAATTTCCAACGTAACGTAATATCAATTACTTCCAGGGTAAGCAAGCTTAGAATTTCTAAACTCTTTTTAAGGGTTTGCTGAAATAAAAGTATATAAATGGATCCTGCTATGTGAGAACTGTTTTCACTAATTTTTACTCTCTCTAGCCCCATATGTACAATGTACATACGGACAGAGATGTATTGCATTCCACCCAAAAATTCGATACCGAGATTTCACCGGAAATACATGTTAAGGACCCCTGTATCCAAAAAACGCATTTTCAGAAAAAGGTATGTGTGTGTCCGTGTGCCTGTGAACACGATAATTCAAAAACGAAAAGTAGCTAAAATACCAAACTTGGTATTTAAGTTTAGTGTCTTTTAGGGATGCGACACGAAGATTTTGAGAAAAATCCCCCCACCGCAAACTACCCTTTACATGGAACTTTTATCGAAAATTTTGATCTTCTAAAAAATGGCTCTAACGGTTTTGATTAGAATATCATACATTAAAGATATTTACTTTACAAATAAAATGTATATCTTGAATTTTCTGGGAATAGCTTCTAAAGACCTGTTCATCCTGGATGAATTTTGCTTAATTTGGCATAACTATTAAACCGTAAGAAATAGACAAAATCTTACCTTACAAAAAATTTAGGTCTTGTTAAAATACACAAGTTATGTCATATACATTTTTCTCTTTGAGCTTACCGTTTTCGAGGTATTCATTGTTATTAGTTTCAGTTGTGAAGTACTTATACTTTTCTCAGACGGGAATGTCCGTTTTTCTTTTGTTCTACTCCTGGCCAAGAAAAGAAGCGATTTGTAATGACAATCGCATAACGACAGTTTTTAAAACATTTGACTGTTGGTTTAGCCTAGTGTATTCCCTTATTTTCTTCCAACTTATAAGGAACTAAATAACAAGAACATGGTGCTAATGAGTACCACAATTAGCAAGGTGCAGAGATAAGAAGAATATTATGTATGAAGTTTGTAGAACAGCTAGAGAAAGTCATGTGAGTGTAACACATCAGATTTTTTTCAATGATAACTAATTTGAAATACCAATATAAATGTTGACCTGGCTGCCATGAATGCAGTGTATGTCATAGCTCTAAATAAAACTGCATATCTCTGCCGTATTTCACCTCTTTAGAAACACATCATTATGTAAAATCAAAACAGCAAATTGCGCACAGCTGTTACCGATCTTGGAGATATTTTATAATATTGATACTGACTCATAAGTTATGTCGCTTTTTAAGAAAAATAATTATTTGAAATGTATTGTGACAAGCAATTAACTAATGTTGAAAGTACTGACCATTGGATTCTATGATCTTGAGCCATCTTTCAGCGAGGTTTATTATCCCACAATGTTACCAGTCCCTGGTTTTTGATGCGAAGAATTTAGTGAGACCCACTTGCACTGCTTCAATGTTGTCAAAATGTTGTTCCACGTAGAATATGAGTCATACATCGAAAAAGATAATACTCTGATGGTGCAAGATAAGGGCTGTATGCTGGGTGTGGTAGCAGTTCAATTCCTCCCAATTCCTGAACTTTTTCCATGGTTATGTGCAGTATGGGGTCTTGCTTTGTGCTGCTGCAACAGAACTCTATTTCTGTTAACTAATTTGGGTATCCCCATCTCAAAATTTCATGAACTCGTTCCAGTTGTTGAGAATAAAGATCCGCATCAATCGCTCGCCCGTTTGGGATAAACTCACCTTCAAAATTCCACCAAACACACAACATTACTTTGGGACCAAACCGATTTTTTAAGGATGACTTTGGCAGGTTTGCGTGGATCAAGCCACTGTTTCGAGGCATCAGGGTTTCGGTAATATACCCATTTTTCATCACAGGTGACAATTCTGCTGACAAATCTATCATCCATGGGATTACGGATAAGCTGATGACAGATATCCACTCCACGTTGAGCCTGTTGAGGTGTCAGTTCATGAGCTACAGCTTCTGTAGGATTTTTCAAGTGTCTCAATGTGGCGTTGTGTGGTATCTTTTGATGCACCAAGTTCTTCTGAAAGCCTACGGGAACTTTCTTGCGGATTCTCTCACAAAACTTGGCGTGTATCCTCAATACTTTAGGTCTTCCAGAACGTGGTAAATCTTTAGTGTTTTCGTCTCCATTGTTGAAACCATTGTTGTCCACACGCTCACTAACGACACCTTCACATGTTCTTGCGGCAGCGGCTTTATAATCTTGATTCCAGTAGTGCTTTAGAAGGACTCAAACTTTGTTATCTCCATTTTGTGGTTGTTAATTAACAACTGAAGACTGATATATCCTCGCAAGGTACGCAACGCTAGCCATGACATCCAGTAAACAGCATTGCCAAACCAAAGAAACCCAATACATTTTCAAAACACCAAAATCAAAAAATCGACAAATTAATATTTGCACACAATTGAGGAGTTGAGTGGAATATCGTAATAAATGTAAAAATACAAGTTTTGACAGAATAGTAATTGAAATGATAAGTAGATACATAAATTGTTGTCAATTTTGAGTATTGGTATACACTACAAAATCAGCTTGGTGTTTGATGTGTCAGGTACACATAACGTTTTATTGATATAAATATGTTTAAATGAATGATCTAGTTGTAAGGAAACAGTCATTTGTCCATGAACCAACCAATGACTTTTTTCCGTACAGTATGACAAGAGACAATTTTGCACATACCTTTTATTCCTATTGCAATAAAAAATCTGATGTGTTCCATTCACATGACTTTCTCTACATCTCTGCAACAATTTTTTGTTAAAAAGCTTATGCTTCTATTTACTTCATGCTAAGTGATAAAACATTAGCAGAAATAGTCTTATTACTTGCTTCCTTGTAAGTAGGAGCGAAATAAGGGAGTATCATAGGTTAAAGTGAAAGCCAAAAGCTGGTTGCTATGTGACTGAAGTTCCTTTGTTTGTATGGACAGCAATTGTTAAGTTCCTGTATGAGAAAATTATAAGTTTTAAAGCTGAAACCAAAAACAAGGTGCATCTCAAAAACGATCAACATCACGAAAAAAGTGTATATAACATAAATGGTGTGTTTTAATGTGCTCTACATTATTTTGTGTGGTAAGTTTTTGTCTATTTCTTACGGTTTACCAGTTACACAAAACTCCGTAAAATTAATCCAGAATAAAGTAGTCTTCAGAGCTTATTCCCAGAAAATTCAAGATATACATTTTATTTGTCAAGTATATATCTTTAATATATGATATTTTAATCAAAATTGTTAGTCACTTTTTAGAAAATCAAAATTTTCGAAATTTTTCCATGTGAAAGGAAGTTGGAGTTGGGGGTATTTTCTTGAAAATCTTCGTGACGCATCCTTGGACTATATGCAACTTAAGTACCAAGTTTGGTATTTAACTGACTTTTCGTTTTTGAGCTATGCTGCCCACAGACAGACACACACAGGGCCATTTTTCTGAAAACGATTTTTTTTCATTCAGGGGGACCCAAAACATGTATTCCCTGTGAAATCTCGGTATAAAATTGTTGGGTGCAATACAATAGCTTCTCTATACATTATGTACATAGAGAAAGAAAAAATGGGCCTTGTCGCTAAATATGAAAGCGGAGTGACCCTCCAATTTCCTCATAACCCAATCAGGGAATAAATTCTGATGCCCATGGTCATTTGGCTCCTGAGTTGAAACAATTTGTGAGACTGGAATTGCAATTCTGTATGAAAAACTCGCCAAGTTGTTGTTGATGACATTCTAAATGTTTTTGCGCGTGTCAAATTTGATTTTCGTGGAATCTCGCGTTCACTTTCACCAACAATGGCATTACAATGTTTTATTGGAGCGTTTACGTCGTTGAGGTACAACCATTTTTACTTTCTCTACACGTACCATGTACGTAGTGTAAACAGAAGTTATTGCATTCCACCCAAAAATTTGATACCGAGATTTCACGGGAAATATGTTGTTTAGGGTCCCCTGTAACCAAAGAAAACATTTCCAGAAAAAGATCCGCGCGTGTGTGTGTCTGTGAACACGATTACTCAAAAAACGAAAAGTCAATAAAATACCAGACTTGGTATTTAAGTTTGGTATCTACCAGGGGTGTGACACGAAGATTTTGAGAAACATCCTCTCACCACAAAGTACCCATTACATGGCAAAATGGCTCTAACGATTTTGATTAAAATATCGTATATTAAAATCTTTTACCTGACAAATAAAATGTATATCTTGAATTTTCTGTGAATAGCTTCTGAATACTTGTGTAGAGTACGTTAAAACACACAATTTATGTTATACACAATTTTTCATGGAGTTGGTCATTTTTGAAATATTCTTTGCTTTAGGTTTCACCTTTAAAAACTTATACTTTTGCCATACAGGAATTTGTCAACTCCTATCCATACAGGCAAAGGAACTTCTGTCACATAGCAACCAGCTTTTGACTATAACTTTAACCTATGCTACTCCCTTATTTCGCTTCTACTTACAAGGAAGCAAGTAATAAGACAATTTCTACTAATTTTTTCTCAATTAGCATGAAGTAAATAGAAGTATAAGTTTTTTAGAATAATATGCTGCAGAGATGTAGAGAAAGTCATGTGAATGGTACACATCAGATTTTTTAGCTATCGTGTTCCCAGACACACGGACACACACCCGGAACTTTTTCTGAAAATACCTTTGTTTTCGATACAGAGGGATATAAATCGTCTATTTCCAGTGAAATATCGGTATCGAGCACAGAGCACGTGTAGAGAACGAATACCACTAGTGAGGTAATTATTAGAATAGAATGCTTTTGAATGTAGAGCTATTTACTCTGCATTTCTGAAACAAAGGAAGTAAGGTAGGAAGAATGTTGCTAAGATTATTGGGGGAAGTTTTAAGTTAGTTGAAGCATGATGTAAAGTAATTATTGGGCGGTGTGTTACCCTTTTGTTGTAAAGTAGCAACGTCGAGCTTCGCTTTGTAGCGTGCCGCCTTATTGACTTCCCGCTAATTAGAAATTATAGGATGCTGAGAAAAGTTGTGCAACTCCGTCAGCAGGAAATGTTATTGTTGAAGTTCGGTCAGTCACAAAGTACCTTGCGAAGCCAGTCAACTGAACGAGCGCTGTGCCATTGTTTGTGGTGGACATGACGGAATTATGGCTTCCAGAGGAAGCGAGTAAGAAAACAAAGTTGGGATTCTTTTGAAGTAGCTACGGTGCCGCCTAATTGTGGTGCGGGTTATACCTCAGGTTGATCTAACTTCCGTCGGCGGGAACTATCGCATTTCACTGCCGTCTAATGGGGAAACCTTGTTACACAGAAATCAACAGCACAAGCCCATCTCCTGCACCACGCGCCATGGCAACAGCGGTCAGCGCACCCAACTGGCAAAGTCAAACGTTTACACTGCTATCTCAGCGTATCTTGGTGCGGTGTTAGAGATACGCAATACCTTACCTTAAAGTTTGATAAACCTCCACTGTTTTCATAGTAATGGAGTCGAAAACGATATTTTGTTACCATAGCAACAGCTTATATAGTACACCGTTTTACTGTACTGTTTCCATAGTAACCAGTAGTATATTCTCAACTTGGTTAGCAGATTAACAGTTAATATAGTGCAGTTCTTTCCTGTACATTAGGAATATAACAACATGTACTGCTACCATAGTAACCATTAGAAAAGTGTGTAGTAATTCTCAACTTGGTTAGCAGATTAACAGTTGATATAGAGCAGTTTTTTCCTTCATATTAGGAAAAAATCTGATATTTTCCATTCACATGACTTTCTATACATCCCTGCAACAAATTATTGTTAAAAAGCTTCTACTTATACTTACTTCATGCTAATCAAGAAAAACTAGTAGAAATAGTCTTATTACTTGCTTCCTTATAAGTAGAGGCAAAATAACGAAAAACCATAGGTTAAAATGATAGTCAAAAGCTGGTTGCTATGTGATCGAAATTCCTTTGTTTGTATCGACAGGAGTTGACAAATGCCTGTATGAGAAAGGTATAAGTTTTTCAATGCTGAAACCAAAAACAAGGAATATCTAAAAACGATCAACTTCACGAAAAAAATGTAAATGGTATAAATTGTGAATTTTTGTCTATCTCTTACCGTTTACCAATTATACAAAATTAAATAAAAATAATCCAGAATAAATAGCTTTGGAGGCTATTCCCAGAAAATTGAAGATATACATTTTATTTGGGAAGTAAATGTCTTAAATATAGGACATTTTAATCAAAATCGTAACAGTTATATTTAAGAAAATCAAAATTTTCGAATTTTTCTCCATGTGAAGTGTAGTTGGGGGTGGGTGATTTTCTTGAAAATCTTCGTGTCGCATCCTTTTAAGATACCAAACTTAAATACCAAGTTTGGTTTTTAACGGTATTCTCGTTTTTGAGCTATGCTGCCCAAAGACACACCCACACACAGAGACAGACAGAAAGACATACACAAGGACGTTTTTCAAAAAATGCTATTTTTGGATGCAGGGGGTCTCAAAACACATATTTCCGTTGAAATCTCGGTATCGAGTTTTTGGGTACATTACAATATCTTCTATATACACTATGTACATAGTACGTATAGAGAAAGTAAAAACTAAAAACAATGTATAAACATCTAGTGCTAAAAGCATGGGTTACAAAAACAACAGAATAGACATATAATCACATGAGGCCTGCACGCCACTGCACTATACTTAATGTGCTCTAGAAAATCAGATGTACTTCCTTTTTTTTTTTTGTATGCACATAAAAAAAGAGCATAAAATTATTGTTAAAACGCATAAATAATTATAATGTCATTATATGTAACACTGACGTAATATCAGATGATAGTTTTCTAATTATCGACATAATAGTTACTACTAGTGATTATATAAAACTAAAATATGATTATTGTATTATGTACTCTTCGTAAATGTCAACAAATTACAATACATATTTACAAATGTGTTATAGAATTTACAATGCAAAAATTTACAATTATGCACTAGAGTGTAAAATATCAAAGTATCAGACTTTACAGACCGTGTGTCATTGCTAAGTACTAAAAGTTCATTTGACACATTCGTGCAAGTCAAAGTATACATCAGTTTAATTTGAATATAAAACACACATTAATGTACACAAAATGCAACACATAATACTTATAAATACAATGATTATTAACGGTATTATCAGACAGATTTGTCACTTAAATATTCATCTACAGAGTAAAATGATTTATTACAAAGGTACTCCTTAAGAAGGCCTTAAAAGCCCTGAAATTCCCAACATTTTGTTTGAGATTACTGGGGAGAGCATTAGATATCTTGATTGTTTCATAATATACACCTTTCTGAAGATTGGCATTGGGACGATGAATCAATCCCTTTTGTCTAGTATTAATGTTATGAATTTCTATGTTTGTTATAAAACTATGTCGATTAACTGTATAGAATTTTAAAATGGATAATAACAGTTAATATAGAGCAGTTTTTTTCCTTTATATTAGGACAAAAATATGGCTAGAGATCGGGGGATCCGTGGTTCAAATCCCGGCTATGGCATTGAATTGTTCAGTCCGACTCTACCTATCCAACTCCTGTCCTACACACGACTTTTGTGAAAAAAACAATTTATCAAAAAATATTACTGTTTCCAGATTAACCAAGAGAAGTGAACAGTTATTCTTAGCTTGGTTACCATGGAAACAGTTAATATAGTTCAGTTCTTTCCTGTACATTAGGAATATAACAACATATACTGATTCAAGAATAACCAGGCAGATAGCTGGTAGCAATTCTCAACTAGATTACCTTGAAAATGGGTAACATTGTGTAGTTATTTCCTATAGATTAGGAATACAGAAACATGTACCTTTACCAAAATAACCACATTGAAATATGTGTAATTTCTCAACTTGTTTACCATTAAAACATGTATTATGTAGTTCTTTCTGGTACATTTGAAATGTACCGCTTATATTCTGAATAAGCCGAAAATATATTGTTCGAGTGGTACAATGAAGTAGTCATATAAGGTAGGGTATTTAAATCTATTGTTCGAGTAGTACATTGAAGTACTCATATAAGGTAGGGTATTTAAATCTATTGTTCGAGTAGTACAATGAAGTACTCATATAAGGTAGGGTATTAAATCTATTGTTCGAGTGGTACTCATATAAGGTAGGGTATTAAATCTATTGTTCGAGTGGTACTCATATAAGGTAGGGTATTAAATCTATTGTTCGAGTGGTACTCATATAAGATAGGGTATTAAATCTATTGTTCGAGTGGTACTCATATAAGGTAGGGTATTAAATCTATTGTTCGAGTAGTACTCATATAAGGTAGGGTATTAAATCTATTGTTCGAGTGGTACTCATATAAGATAGGGTAATTAAATCTATTGTTCGAGTGGTACTCATATAAGGTAGGGTATTAAATCTATTGTTCGAGTGGTACTCATATAAGGTAGGGTATTAAATGAGGATTTTCACCATAGTAAACAAATTCATCATTCCATTGTTTTTGAAAAAATAAATATATTTAAAGAACTATCACAGCTAAAATTATTGAAAAAATCTGATGTTTTACACTCACATGACTTTCTAAGCTGCTCTACAAGCTTCCAATAAAAGATTATTCTTCTTTCTATACAATGTTAATCGAGATAAACATTAACAGAATGTTCTTATTACTTAGTTCCTTATAAGTAGAAGGCAACTAAAGGAATGTTGTATGTTAAAGTGATAGTCAAATGTTTTAAAAGCTATCGTTATGCGATTGTCATTGCTAATCGGATTTTGCTTGGTAGGGTACTTCCTGTCTCAGAAAAGTTTTAAAACTTCACAATTGAAACCAGTGACAAGAAATATCTCGGAAACGCTTATCTTCACAGCAAAAATATAAGGGACATAAAATGTGTGTTTTGAAGCGATGTACGTTTTTGTGTAGTGAGTTTTTCTCTATCTTTTGGCAGTTAAGCAAAATTCACCCAGAATAAAAAACGCTTCAGGGAATATTCCTAGAAAATTCGAGATATACATTTTATTTTGGATATAGATATCTTGAATATACGGGATTTTAATCAATATCATTAGAGCCATTTTTAAGAAAATCAAAATTTTTGAAATTTTTTCCATGTAAAGAGTAGTTTGTGGTGGGAGGATTTTTTTGTGAAAATTTTTGTGTCGTATCCCTGGAAGATACTAAACCTAAATACTAAGTTTGGTAGTTAAAGGTCTTTTCGTTTTGGGGCTATGCTGTCCATATACACACAATGCACCTTTATTTTAAACATGCTTTTTTCTGATTCAGGGAGTCCAAAAACATATATTTCCGGTGAAATCACGACATATAATTTTTGGGTACACTAAAAACCCTTTCTATCCCTATGTACATTGTATATTTGGGGCTAGAGAAAATAAAAATTATTTGTAGATGAACTCAAAAACTAAAAGTATCTTTGCTTGGTGTTATGTGGTTTAAACTTCCAAGTAATGACATCATTGGCATAAATATATTTCTGCTTTCTCTACCCGTACTATGTACATGGTGTGAGGAGAAGGTATTGTAATCCACCCAAAAATTTGATACCGAGATTTCACCAGAAATACACATTTTGGGTCCCCCTGAATCCAAAAAAAAAAAACATTTTTTGGAAAAAGGTCCGTGTGTGTATCTGTATGTGCCTGTGGACGGCATAGCTCAAAAACGAAAAGGCCGTTAAATATCAAACTTGGTATTTAAGTTTGGTATCTTCCAAGGATGCGACAGGAATTTTCAAGAAAATCCCCCACCCAACTGCCCTTTACATGGATCTTTTTTCGTAAATTTTTATTTTCTCTAAAATGGCTCTAACGATTTTGATTAAAGTATCGTATACTAAAAATATTCACGTGAAAAATAAAATGTACATCTTGAATTTTCTGAAAATATCCTCTGAACACTATTTTATTCTGAATAAATTTTTACGGAATTTTGCATAACTGCTAGACCGTATGAGTTACTCAAAAACTTTTCAAAAAAATGTATGTTACATTAAAACACCCTTTTTATGTTATATATATATATAATATATATATTATTCACAGAGTTGATCATTGTTTAGATATTCCTTGGTTTTAGTTTTAAAAAACTTATACCTTTCTCATACAGGAATTTGTCAGCTCGTGTTCATAGAAACAAAGGAACTTCAGTCACATAGCAACCAGCTTTTGACTATCACTTTAACCTGTGGTACTCCCTTATTTCGCTTCTACTTACAAGGAAGTATGTAATAAGACTATTTCTGCTAATTTTTTCTAGATTATTATGAAGTAAATATAAGGATAAACGTTTTAACAATAATTTGTTGCATATATGTAGAGAAAGTTATATGAATGAAACACATCAGATTTTTAAAGCTATTTTTAGGAATTTCAGCGTAATTGAAAACCTTAATTTTTAGTGAAAGCTCATTATATAAACATTTTAGGTGGAGTAAAATACCTCTTCTGCCTTTTATACTAAATTCGAGAGGTGTTTATCCTAAATTGTTTTGTAGTTATTCGGTGGTTCGCGCACCACATATTGCACATCCGTCTACCGGATCGAACATTTATCTAGGTACTTGAAAAAGCGTTGTAATTTCATAGCCTTATTGTAATTTGCTATGCTTATTTGTTTTTATTTGGCCTCTGGCAGAAACAAATGAAAATGAAGCGGAGAGAAGAATTCGGAGGCCAGTAAGCGAACGGTGTATGGGCTTGAAGGGCCCCGGATCGCTAACTTGGGGGGTGGGCTCAGAGGCGTGGCTGCAGCCGGGAGAGCGAGCGGCGAGTGACCTTTTGAACTGTTTGTAACCACGACCGTCCCACTGCACGCATGCAACACCTCGAGCACTGCAGCACTGATTGCTGCCTATGCTCTAGGCGTTAGTAGACCACCCCTTTTATCATTAATGAATTAGTGAATATATTGAAATACCAGTATACATACTTCATGGGACGGGTCCACAGACCGTACGTGCTTTTCTAATACACAAAATAACAAACAACCAAAATTAAAATCGTAAACACGTGAATAAAAATACAAGAATTTCAAATTTAGAACCTTACATTTACAACACAGAAGAAACCCTGTTCAGATGCATTAATGTACCCTTTTATAATAAACAAATGCATTTAAGAGTACCTCCGTGGTCGAGTAGTTAGCGAACTGACTTCTTGCTCAGAGGTCCCGGGTTCGATTCCCGACTGGGGCGGGGACGTTTTGTTTAATCAGCTTTATTCCCTCTCCACCTCAAATATAAAAGTGAATGTGTGAGGATAAAATAAACCAAAACCTGTTGTAAACAACCCAAGGATAAAGCGTTGTTTCTAATGCAAAGCCCCCGATACCACCTAAGATGTTAAAGGCCGCTATATAAATACTCCTAAGAGATATACAACACTATAAACAAACAATGGCCGAAAATTATGACAAAAAAATCTAATGTTTTCCATTCACATGCCTTTCTCTACATCTCTGCAACAAATTATTCTATTTACTTCATCTAATCGAGCAGAAATAGTCTTATTACTTGCTTCCTTGTTAGTAGAAGCGAAATAAGGGAGTACCATAGGTTAAAGTGATAGTCAAAAGCTGTTTGTCATGTTACTGAAGATCCTTTGTTTGTATGGACAGGAGTTGACAAATTCCTGTATGACAAAGGTGCTTTTCAAAGCTGAAACCAAAAACAAGGAATATCTAAAAAAAACAATCAACTTAAACGAAAAATAAGTTATATAACATAAATTATGTGTTTTAACGTGCTCTACATTTTTTGTGTTTTAAGTTTTCGTCCACTTATTACGTTTAGCAGTTATGCAAAATTCTGTAAAATTCATCCAGAATAAAGTAGTCTTCAGAGGCTATTCCCAGAAAATTCAAGATATAGATTTTATTTGTTAGGTAAATGTATTTAATATACGATATTTTAATCAAAATCGTTAGAGCAATTTTTAAGAAAATCAAAAATTTCGAAAAAAGTTCCATGTAAAGGGTAAGTTTGCGGTGGGGGATTTTTTTTGGAAATCTTCGTGTCGCATCCTAGGAAGATACCAAACATAAATACCAAGTTGGGTATTTAACAGTTTTTTCGTTTTTGAGCTATGCTGCCCAAAGAAGCACGCACATATGCACAGACACTTGGACCTTTTTCTAAAAAAACGTTTTGGATTTAGGGGGTCTCAAAACATGTTTTTCCGGGGAAATCTCGGTATGGAATTTTTGGGTGCATTACAATACCTTCTCTATACACTATATACATAGTATGTGTAGAGAAAATAATATGTATAAAACATTATAATCACTAGGAATAGCTTCTTCGGAACGGATAGCGAGGCACACTCGTATACTAGTTGCCTACCTACCGGCGACTGCATGTAAACAACCGGTAGTAATGCGTTGGGGATCGTGGCGCGACGCAGCAACAAAACTGTTTTACTTAATGCATTTGCTGGTAGTATGTGCTCTTCATGCAAAGTTGTAAATCTCTCACTTCAAATGAATTTGAAGCTTATACAGAAGAAATTTACACATATCTACGACAGTAACTTGTTTGAAAATATTGAACGTTGAAAGGCCTTCAGCTCTAAAAGCTAATGAACTTATGCAGGCAATTATTCAGAGATCCGTGACACCTGTTTCAGACCGTGCGGAAAAGAAATTGAAAACAGTGTTTGGAAAAATGTGGTGAGGTGTTGCTAGGGAAGTAATTGCTCAATGAGCATCTTACCTAATAGTTGATGACGTGTGCTATTTCCGTTTTGCTCCAATCACATCCTGTGATGTGGAGCGAAGCTTCTCATAATATAAAGCCTGTTTACGTGCCAATCGGAGAGGATTTACATTTGAGAGTTACGAATATATGTTGTGCATTGTAATCTATGTATCTTGAGAGAACATGAAACAGATAATGATGTTGATGACTTTTGGACAACATTAATTGAATGTATGTAAATATTATTAATTTTTTTAGCTTAACGTTCTTTAACCTGGTTGGTCATATCGGACGATGAATGAAATGAATGAAATGAAGCTCAAAGGATCTCGGGGTCCATGGAGCTTAAAGGTACTCGACATTCGTCTTCTCAGGATAAGGGAAAACCCCGAAAAAAAACCATATCCGGGCAACTCACCCTAAGTGAGCTTCGAACTCACGACCTTTCGAATGTGAAGCAGACACGCTGCCACCACACTACCCAGGTGGGCTTATATTAAAATTGTTAGTTCCCGTTAATCAGTGATATTTATGTTTACCTCAATCGCCTTGCACTGCTAGTGAAAACATTACAGTCCACCACTGCCCCATTTTCCTTCTATTAGTACACAACACATCACAACTATATACCATGTTGCGCTAACTTCGATTCTGTCCTGCTATCGGTCCCCAAGATACTCCCCAATAATCACATCTGTTTAACCCTTATCAGCGCCCCCCCCTCTTCCCTCTCAGTTCTCAACTGTCTGGCTTTAAGTAGAAATTTATCTATCCCATCCGCTCTGCCAGTGGCGTCCAATTCCCTATTCGTGGTAAATAAATAGCGTGTAATTTATGGAAGCTCTTTAACTGCTGTGGTTCTCAGCGTCCCATTCAAAATTGGGCGTGAAAGACCCTTTAATTTTACTCAGAGGCCTCTCTATCAGGCTTGAGGTTCTTTTATGTGCCTAAATCTACGACATAGGAACAACGGCTTTACTTCCCTTCCGAAGGAAGCTATGCTAGGGATTCTTACGCCCGTAAAAACCTATCGTCCTCCGCCGGGTTTGAAGTTGGGTACATGAAGTCATGTACACCACCATTACACCACCAAGGGCGACTGTATTCGTGGTGGTAAAGAATCGCGGTAAATACCTTCCCCGCCATTCCTCCGTACCCCTACACCTTACCAAGATGTGGGTCCACGACTCTTCCTCCTCGCTAATGGGACAGATTCTCGTCAGCAATTTTCGTGCTCCTAGTCTAATCCACGCGAGCCCCTCTCTAATGAGTTTAGTACCTGTTTTGATGTATTGCTCCATACCTCACTCCGATTTTAGCCAAAACTGTAGGTACTTGCAATGAAATTGTCTCTCTGCATTGATTAAAGCAACAGGTGTCCATAAGGGGGGAGGAGACATAGAAATGCAAACAGTGTGCCTTAATACACATATTATTTATTGGTATAAGCGCTATGCTAATAATAGATACATGTTTGTCTTACGTGTTCATTAGACAAACCAAAAAACCATATAAATTACGATATTTCATTTTACTTCCAAAAAAACTCATCCGTCAACTGAACACTTCCATTTGTTTCTCACCTTCCACAAAACGTATTTAGCGTTAAACGCGTGGGTATCAGGTGCTGATAAGTCGGTGTTAAAGCAAAGCAGGTTGAAAAAAATCTTGTGCACCATTCACATCACTTTCTCTACATCTCTGCAACAAATTATTGTTAAAAAGGTTATACTTCTATTTACTTCCTGCTACTCCAGAACAAATTAGCAGAAATAGTTTTATTACTTGTTCCCCTGTAAGTAGAAGCGAAGTAAGGGATTAGCATAGGTTAAAGTCATAGTCAAAAGCTGGTTGCTTTGTGACTGAAGTTCCTTTGTTTATATGGACAAGAGTTGACAAATACCTATATGAGAAAATTAAGTTTTTAATAGCTGAAACAAAAATCAATGAGTAACTCAAAAACGATCAACTCCACGAAAAAAATGTATATAACATGAATTGTGTGCTTTAACGTGCTCTACATTTCTTGTGTAGGACGTTTTTATCTAGTGTTATGGTTTAACAGTTATGCAAAATTCCGTAAAATGTATCCAGAATAAAGTAGTCTTCAGAGGCTATTTCCAGAAAATTGAAGATATACATTTTTTTTTTGTCAGGTAAAGTCTTTAATATATGATATTTTTATCAAAATTGTTAGAGCAATTTTTGCGAAAATCAAAATTTTCGAAAAAAAAGTTCCATGTAAAGGGTAGTTTGAGGTGGGCGGATTTTTCTCAAAATCTTCGTGTTGGATTCCTGCAAGATACTAAACTTAAATACCATGTTTGTTATTTTACCGACTTTTCGTTTTGGAGTTATCGTGTTCACGGACACACACACGGACCTTTTTGTGAAAATGTTTTTTTTTTTGGATATAAGGGACCCTAGAACATATATTTCCGGTGAAATCTCGGTATCGAATTTTTGGGTGGAGTGCAATACTTTCTCTATACACTATGCACATACTGCGTGTAGAGAAAGTAAAAATGGCTTTGAATATCTTTAAAACTGCTGCCCCCCGAGTATAGAAATATCGATTTTTAGCAGCTCGTTGCTAGCGTTCTCAAGATTTAATGTCCCAAGAATCTGTAAAACCTCGAATTAATCACTTGACAGTGCGACACTGAGCATTCATTAACTACGTTCTTGAGTTATGTAGCCTACTCTGGAGGCGTTTTTTCAACTGCTCTGGTGGCTTTATGCGTAACGCGGGAAGCTGCTAACCCGAAGGTCATGACGTCGATTCCTGTCATAGAGTAAATGTTTGTTTGTTATTTGTTTCATTCAGACGAAGTGCCGCGATACGTGGCGTACTGGCACTTCAGAAACTTATAGCCATTACTTGGAAGTTTCAATAAACAGGTCATAAGTCTCCTATCTCAAATTACTTATTTGAGTAATCTACATATTCTGTGAAAATATTTCGGTATAGTTCATTAACACCCTCCAATGAAATATTCTCTGCTCATTGATTAAAGCAACAGGTATCCATAAGGAGTGAGAAAGGGGAGGGGGGGAGAGGAGAAATAGAACTGCTGCAAAAAGTGAGTGGTTTGATATATTATCAATATTATTATTTATTGGTATAAGCGCTATGCTAATGTTATATGCGTGTTTACTCAGGCCATTAGTTAAACAATACACAAAACCATTTCATTTTAGTTCCAAAAGACTCATCCTTCAATTGTTCTGTCCAGTCACCACTTTCATTTGTTTATCTTTCATAAAAATGTTGCAACAGATCTTCGACTGGTCTCTCAAAGTCATTGCTATTGAACCATTTTCTACAGATCAACTCTTCCCTCGAATCGCCTGTATCTGAAAATTCCAATAATAAATCAATTGCATTTTCCTTCACCACATTCTTCCTTTCAGTTTTACTTTCTCTACACGTAATATGTACATAGTGTACAGAGAAGTTATTGTACTCCAACCAAAAAATCGATACCGAGATTTTACAGGAAATATACGTTTTGGGTCCTTTCACAAAAAGGTCCGTGTGTCTGTGAACACGATAAATAAAAAAAAAGTCAGTAAAATACCAAACTTGGTATTTAAGTTTAGTATCTTTTAGGGATGCGACATGAACATTTTGAGAAAAATCCCCCACCTCAAACTACCCTTTACATGGAACTTTTTTCGAAAACTTTGATGTTCTTAAAGATGACCCTAAAATATCTTATATTAAAGATATTTACCTGACAAATAAAATGTATGACCTTAGATGTTAAAGTCGCTCTCCATGGTGTAATGGTTACCATGCTAACTTCATACACCCAAGGTCGCGGGTTCAAACCCGGCGGATCACGATGGATTTTTTCGGGCGTAAAAATCCCGTGTCGTATATTTACGGCATGATAGAGAAGCCTCTGAACAAAATTAAGCGGTATTTCACGCCCAGTTTAGAATGGGACGCAGAGAACCACAGCAGTTAAAGAGCGTCTATATATAAGACGCCATTTCATTTTAGATGTTAAAGGGGACTATATAAATGAAACAATAAAAAAAGCTCCTGAATAAGTAATGCGGCATTTACGGAACGGAAAGCCAATGTGTAGTAGACTGTGCGCGGAGCATACATTAGCGCGATCCGCGGCCTCGTCATAAATCGTAGACACTGTATATTCCCATTCTTTCGTCTCCTGGACAAAAAGCAATTGGAATTTCAAAGAAATCGCATAGTGACTTGTTCTTAAAGTGTTTGACTAACACATAAAATACCTGCATTCCTACCTTATTATACCCACTAGAAGATTTCTGCTAATATGTGTCTGATCAAAGTGAAGAAAGGAGAATAACAGGATTTCTTTTAAAAAGTTGTTGAAGAACGGGAAGAGAAAGTCATGTGATTTTACCACATGATGGGTGTGTGTGTTAGGAACGAGTATATACGTGCAGTGTATGGCAGCAGACAATTTTCTATGCGTACGAGCAACATATCAAAGGCAATACTTCGAAAGAATAACAAAATTATTGCATGAACCAGATACGGTTCTCATATGTGCAGATTTGCCAAAAGAACCCCCCTACCCAATAACGCTTTTCGTTATTACTTTTTCTACCACTTGCCTTTAGAGGAGTATTGCATTCCAAACAAAAATTCGATATCGAGATATTACCATAGCACTTTCGTAATCCCTTGATCGCAAATAATAAATAACATTCTTATAAAAACCGTCTGTGTGGGTGCGCATCTGTACAAGCGTGGGTATCGAGAATAACTGAGAATGTACGGAGAGTATACATGGGCATCAAAATTAAGGAAAGCTTTGGACTGCACTTGGTTGGCGGGTCAGGGAAATAGGAGTGTGTCAAGAATCGTCTTTGCAATATGGAAGGTCAATAAAATTGCAAAATATACAAAGAAGGTTTCGTTAGAAGTACAGTCTGAGTGAGGCACGTAGAATTGTGTCAAAACAGGCACACAGACTCATGAAATAGATGATCAGTTTAGACTGGTGGGTGATAAACAGCACCGAGGAAAATGACCGCATTTTTCAGAAGGAAGAATTTTGAAGTAAAGAAAACTGGAGGGGGAAAACTGTGTGTTCCGTTCACATGACTCTATACCCTTTCTTTCAAGAGCTTGTGCTTCTCACTACTCCGTCCTAACTGAGATAAATACTATTAGAAATGGTCTTATTACTAAGTTCCTGATAAGTAGGAAGGGAAATACAAGAATACACTGGGCTAAAGCGACAGTCAAATGTTTTAAAATGTGTTGAAATCCGTTTCTTTGCTTGACCAGGAGTTGATAAGTTCCCGTACTTCAATACTGAAACCAATAACCAGAAATATCTCAAAAAGTCATCTCCACGAAACTGCATACATTGTGATCTATATTTTTGTCTCTCTTATGGTTTACCAGTTATGCAAAATTCGTCCAGAATAGATAGATAGATTCTTTACTTCACTGCTTAGGGCGTGGCCCGGTGGCAGCGCTGTCAATGAACTATACAATTGAGTAAAACAAACAATAACGTGAGTAATACCCTGTTAAAATGACAATGACGTCATAGTATACTAACACATACATAATTGTAACAATATTTTTATTTACTATCCTGACTATAAATCACTCTTCTTTAGTCTTTTTTTAAAACTATTTACACTTTGAGGCAAAGTCTCCAGTAAATCTGCAGGTATTTTGTTCCATTCGTTTATTGTTCTATTTGCGAAGGAGAATTTCCCCATGTCTGTTTCCTGTTCCCTATTTCTTATTTTTTGCGAGTGATCATTCCTCCCACAGTGTAATGGCTTTCCATGCAGGTTCCCCTTATAGGCTCTAAAAATTGCACATAGCCTTGCTACGTGAAGTAGCAGTGCTGGTATGATCTTCGAATCGTTTTCTTCTGTCTACAAATTTAGCTGCTCTTTTTTGAAATCTCTCTAGTACCAGTTTTTGCCCCACTCGATGCGGATCCCAGCATGCAGCACTATAACCTAATATTGGTCGAACTAAAGAAGTGAATGCCAAATTCTGCCACTTTCCATTGCTGCGTTTTAAGATCCTCATTACGAAATGCAACGCCTTCCCAGTGATCGACTTTACATGTTTCCCCCCACTCCAATCTTTGATCTAGTATTGCCCCTAAGTATCTGGTGCTATTCACTCTGAGTATTTTCTTACTGTCAAATTTATATATTACGTTTTCTACTATTCTTGCCCTTGAAAATATAATTCTTTTGCATTTGTTTGGATTTATCTCCATTTTATTATATTTTGCCCAGAGTTGAATTTTGTTGAAATCTTCTTGTAGATGATACGCATTAAGGCAGGTCTTCAGAGGCTATTCCCAGAAAATTCAAGATACAGATTTTATTTGTGATGCAAATGTTTTAATATGTGGAATTTTCTTCAACAGAGTTAGAGCCATTTTTGAGAAAATCAAAATTTTCGAAAATTTTTCCACGTAAGTGGTAATGGTAGTTAGGGGTGGGAAAATATGTTGAAAATCTTCGTTTCGCATCCTTGGAAGATAACAAAATTAAATACCAAGTTTGGTATTTAACAGTCTTTTCGTTTTTGAGATATGCTGTCCACAAACACAACTTGGACCTTTTTCCAAAAATGCTTTTTACTTTCTCTACACGTACTATTTACATAGTGTATACAGAAAGTATTGCATTGCACCCAAAAATTCAATCCCAAGATTTCATCGGAAATACCTGTTTTGGGTCCCTCTGAATCAAAAAAAAAATGTTTTGGAAAAAGGTTCGTGTTTGCGTGTGTGTCTGTGTGTCAGCATACGTCAAAAACGAAAAGACTGCTAAATGCCAAGCTTGGTATTTAAGTTGAGTATCTTCCAAGGATGCGACACACCAAACTACCCTTTACAGGGAATTTTATTCCAAATGTTTAAGTTTTTCAAAAATGAGTCTAACAATTTTAATTAAAGTAAGATATATGAAAGATATTTACCTGAAAAATAAACTGTATATATTGAATTTTCTGGGAACAGCCTCTGGAGAAAACTTTATTCAGCATGCGTTTTACAGAATTTTGCATAGCTGCTAAACTGTAAGAAGTGGACAAAAACATACCGCACAAAAAATGTAGAGCGCGTTAAAACACACAATTTATGATATATACGTTTCTTTCGTGGAGTTGATCTTTTGTAGATATTCCTTGTTTTTGGTTTCAGCTTTAAAAACAGAGATGTAGAGAAAGTCATGTGAATGGAACACATCAGATGTTTTTCCACATAAAGGATGGTTGGGGAGCTTTCTTAAAAATCCTCGTGTCGTACGCTTGGTATTTTACCATTTAAATTTGGTATTTAACGTACTTTTCATTTTAGAGCTGTTCTACCCATGGACACACATACGGTCACTTTTCTAAAATTGCTTTTTCTGGATTCAGAGCATGTATTTCCGGTATGAAATTTTTGGATAGAATACAATAGTACGTGTAGAGAAAATAAAAAAAAATCTGAACTGTTCCATTCACATGACTTTCTCTACATCTCTTCAACAAATTATGCTTAAAAAGCTTATGCTTCTATTTACTTCATGCTAATCAAGAAAAAATTAGCAGAAATTGTCTTATTACTTGCTTCCTTGTAAGTAGAAGCGAAATAAGGGAGTAGCATAGGTTAAAGTGAAAGTCAAAAGCTGGTTGCTATGTGACTGAAGTTCCTTTGTTCGTATGGACAGGAGTTGACAAATTCCTGTATGAGGAAGGTGTAAGCTTTTAAAGGTGAAACCAAAAATAAGGAATATCCTAAAACTAGCAACTCCACGAAAAAAGTGTATATAAGTTGTGTGATGTAACGTGCTCTATATTTTTTGTGTGGTAAATTTCTGTCCATCTCTTACGGTTTAGCAGTTGCGCAAAATTCCGTAAAATTCATCCAGAATAAAGTATTCTTCAAAGGCTGTTTCCAGTAAATTCAAGATACGTATTTTATTTTTCATGTAAATATCTTTAATATACGACATTTTAATAAAAATCTTTAGAGCCATTTTTGAAAAAAAGTTGCATATAAATTGAAGTTTGTGGTGGGGGATTTTTCTCAAAATCTTTGTGTTGCATCACTGGAAGATACTAAACTTAAATACCAAGTTTGATACTTCTTTTTTGAGTTATCCTGTTCACAGTCTCATACACACGGACCTTTTTCTGAAAATGTTTTTTTGGGTGGGGGGTAAACAGGGGACCCTAAAACGTATATTTCCTGTGAAATCTCGGTAGCTAATGTACATGCTATGTACATAGTACGTGTAGAGAAAGTAATAACTTTAAATGGGTAGAATAGCGACAATGTTTGGGGACCATAGTGAAAGCTGCTGACTGTCACATGTCAACAGTGCGGCTAGAGTACCTAATGTGGCTTAAGGAAAAGAGTAGATGCTTGTGGGGAGTCACAAGTGTTAACTCAGCTTAACGGTCGGCCGATGTGGGCTTCCTCAGCTCGTAAATCAGCAACAAACGCGCATTGTCTGCCCGCAACAATGCGTTGGTCGTCTCGCGCACTGCCGGTTTTTCAAACATTGTTGCAGCAATCACAGGAGGCCGTGCAAAACGGAAGCAGAAGGCTGAGGATGAAATATTAGCGGCGTTGCCAAGTTTACCACGCCGGGGAACAAAAGGTTAATTGCAAAAATAGGCACTGGAGAGCGCCCGCGCTCTGGGAAGTAAATATTTCCTCTTTGTATTTTTGCCTTTTGTCCACGCCGTGGAAAGAGATAATTCCGGAGTCAAGGACTTTATTGGTAGAAAAAAGAAAAACATGGCGATGTGGTTTTCGTGAAATCGGATTAAAATTCCCGCGGGCTACCTTATCTATTGTTAGAGCGCCTTGTTTTTCCTTTTTATTAATTCGGCTTGCAGACTAAATTGAAACCATTTGCAAGCTGACACACAATGTAATGCCTTTCTTTAATTACACTGAATAAAATGGAGTATATAATGCAATGAAAACCTGCATTAGACTGGGAATGCACTTTGGACCGTGGGAATTATAAAAATCGTCACCACCGTGCTACAAACCTGAGAGCTGAAAACCACAGATACAAGGAGAAAGTACATTGGAAATCCAAAATGCGTATGCATTGTGCTTACTGAAGCAACATTTTCGCGCAGCCGCCATCATTAGCCACTACACTTATGACATGAGTACGCCTAATGTGGGTTTAATATCCACAAAAAATAGGATTTTGTGGTGTTAAATGTTTAATTAAACAGTAAGCTGTAAACCAGTATAATGGTCAATATTTGTGTGCTATTTGGTTATAGTTTTTCAAATAGCAGAAGCAAAAACGAGGAAAGAGAAATGTGTTTCTATACACAGGTTAGTGTAGTTATTTCAGTGATTGTTCAATGATATACTTAGTGAAATATTTCAATACACAGGTTAATATACTTATTTAAGTGTTTTTGGTAGTATATTTAATGAAATATTTCAATACACAGGTTAGTGTATTTATGTATTTATTTTTTTGGTGGTATACTTGGTGAAATATTTCAATTTATGGGTTATTGTACTTATTTAAGTGCATTTTTGCTAGTATACTTAATGAAATGTTTCAATTCAGTGGCTAGTATACAAATTTAAGTTTTTTTCGTTGATATACTTAATGAAATATGTTATAAATTATCAACAGAACGATTCTGTATTGTTTGTTAGATTTTAGATTTACAACTGGGAAAGACGGTTGAGAAGCAGGCAAAATTGGCAACCTACTCCGGTATATAAGAAACCACTTGCTAATTCACCCATTTAGCTGTTATCACAAGAAATAATTACTATCAAATTGCTTATGATATCTGAACCGTGAGAATAGAGGGCGTGTTCCTCGGACTCGGAATCGCAATATTCCTCTACCGAAATTCTTGATATCTAATATCACACATTCTACTGAAGCTTTAAACAAATGCTGTAACATATGGTACGGCCTTTTGAATTAGAAATTATAACAAAATTAAGACATGACCTTGCTGTGATGTTTACTGCAATATATAAATAATAATTTCTGACAGGCCGAAACATGTGATTGTATTAAATGTTCCTTCATCTAGAGATTCTCCCTTTATTGTTGTTTGCCATTCTTAAACAAACTTGTAAAAACAATTACTTTGACAGATGTCACTTATGGTTTCCATAGCTGGATGGATGGAGGGACATTGCCAAGAACATAATACATGTATAGCTACGTCATTTAAAATTTACAAAAATTCAATGTTACAAAACTCATGGGTCTTATACAGAGGGTTATTCTTCAAAATAATTAGAATCTCTCTTTTAAATTTGTTGAATGTAAATTTCTTAATTTTTTCAAGTACAATATTGAATAAATTACTGGATACTATTTCAAAACTATTTTACTATATTTGCATGTGCTAAAATAAATATTACTGAAGCACTAATGTGGGACAGTTATGGATAGTGTCACAAGAACCATAACCATAACCATGACTGTCCTTCTTAATAATTAGAAATATGAGGATTCCAAGTGCAGTAAAATGTTGTTTTGCTTATCGATAAACATTACCAGAAATGCTTTCTTGTAAATAGAAGGAAAATAAGTTACAAATCTTTTAAAAACTGGTTGTCATGTGGTCGAAATCCGTTTCTTTTTAAAACTTGAGGTTGACAAATTCCGGTATTTGAAAAGCTTAAGTATTTTAAAACTGCAAAAAATAACAAGGAATTTGTCGAAAAAGGTCACCTCCATAAAAATGTATGACATAAATTTTTGAAGCAAATTGTTGTCTATCTTTTATGGTTTACCAGTTATACAACATTTAGCAAAATTCATCCAGAATGAACAGGTTTTCAGAAGCTATTTCTAAAAATTATATATACGTTATATTTATCGTGTAAATTATGTTTACTTTATGGCATTTTAATCAAAATGGTTACAGCAATTTTTGAGCAAATGAAATGTCAAAAAAATTTCACGTAAAGGGTGATTTGGGGTGCGCGGATTTTCTTCAAAATCGATGAACGATGAACGATGAAGGATGAAGGATGAAGGATGAGAGATGAGGGATGAAGGATGAACGATGAAGGATGAGGGATGAGGGATAAAGAGCGGAGGGACGGATAGATGGTGTTTATTACCAACAAATATTAAAGTAACGTCATAAATTAAGTTACAAAGCTAAATCATACAACTCATTTATACAGTATGATGGATTAGCCACGAATGTATGGCGTATAGTCCGTTTGAGAGTTGGAGCTCTTTCAATCTTTGGGGTGAAATATTATAAAGTTTAATGTAAACAACTATAACGTTTTTTTTTAATTTTCATATGATTAAATTTGTTTATATATCAGTTCTGACAATTCGTATACTTGTGAATATTCGAGCAAACTGTAAAACTGCTAAAATTGTCCTTAACATCAAGAGACGGTTTGGCACATACATTGATGGCAAAGTAAAGTTACCTAAATCAATAAAAAGGGATTTTCAATGTTCTTTTATAAGAACTCCACAAATTAATCTAAAAGCCCTTTTTGTAAAAAAAAGGTTTCGTTGCCAAGGAGTGATTCTCCCACAGAAACAAACCATATTTAGCATGCGAATAAATATGAGCACAAAACACCTTCATCAGCACATCCTTAGTGACACTATAGCTCAAGATTCTCAACATAAAAATTGATGTTGTATTTTTTTTTTAAAATAAGATTTAGCGCCACTTACTTGAACAAAACGGTAGGAGTGAAAACCATGAAAGGATGTACTTGTGCTGGAAAGCAGTACTCTAATAATTGCACAAAGGAGTACTTGCATGCCAACTGAGCCTTGTGCTCTTCAACTGTCACCATGGTAGCACTACTCTCCTTTATGTCACACTTTGATACCGTTGTTATGCTGACTACCCACGTGCACCTATTATTCCTAGTAATAAAGAAAGCCTTTGTACCATGTCAGCAGTTTCCATAGCAACCAACATAACAATTTTATTGCCAAATAATGCTTTCTTAGACACTAGTCATGTAGAGCACATAGGATTTCCAGAGTCCTCTTTTTCCCCGACATGTCCTGTTTTTTGCCCCCTAAACATGATCCGGGGAATTTTTAGCGAAAGACAGAAATGTCCTCTTTTTATTTTCTCTACACATATTATATACACAGTGTATAGAGAGGGTATTGCATTCCACCCGATACCAAGATTTCACCAGAAATAAATGTTTTGGGGCCCCTGAATCCGAAAAAAATATTTTTAGAAAAAGATCGGTGTCTGTCAGTCTGTGAGTCTGTGGACAGCAAAGCTCAAAAACGAAAAGTCCGTTAAATAGCAAACTTGGGATTTAAATTGTATCTTCCAGGGATGCGGTACGAAGATTTTTAAGAAATCCCCCACCCCCAGCTACCCTTTACATGGAACTTTTTTTCGAAAATTTTGATTTTCTCAAAACTGGTTCTAACGATTTTGATTAAAGTATCGTATATTAAATATATTTACGTTACAAATGAAATGTATATCTTCAATTTTCTGCGAATAGCCTCTGAAGACTACTTTATCCTAGGTGAATTGTACGGGATTTTGTATAACTACTAAACCGCAATGATGGACAAAAACTCACCCCACAAAAATGAAGAGCACGTTAAAACACAGAATTTATCTTATATACATTTATCCTGGAGTTGATCGTTTTTTAAATATTCCTTGTTTTTGGTTTCAGCTTTAAAAAAATTATACTTTTCTCATACTGGAATTTGTCGACTCCTGTTTATACAAACAAAGGAACTTCAGTCACATAGCAACCATCTTTTGACTATCACTTTAACCTATGGTACTCCCTTATTTCGCTTCTATTTGCAAGGAAGTAGGTAATAAGACTATATCCGCTCATTTTTTCTCGATTATCATGATGTAAATGGAAGCATAAGCTTTTTAACAATAATTTTTTGCGGAGATGTAGAGAAAGTCATGTGAATGGAACACTCACATAACATCCTTTTTTTTTCACGCTGTTTTTGTTTAATTTCACTTGGGCATCATATTAAAGAGATAATACAGTTCTAAATTAGTATCAAAGATATTTAAAGAGTTGATAAACGATTCCATGCCTGTTATCGCTGTACAAAAGGAAGTAATGTCATCTGGTGGACAGTTAAAGCACTACAAAAACAAGTACTACATCGGGTGGAAACAATATTTGACTGGAAGTGACTACATGCACATTAAAGTGGCTAATTTTCCGGAAAACACGCCCGGAACCTCATTTGTGTGTACACATTAACGTTTTTGTGTAGTGCTGACACGCTGCTCTTTTGTTTCAGTATCTATCCTTCACTCCCGATAGCCTGCAGCAGCGTGCTGTTTGTTTTCCATCTTCCCTTTGTGTATCCATTTTCTTTACCTGGTTCCTACTTTCGACTTTATTTGATACCGATCCTTTGGGATGAAGAAAAAGACTTTGGATACCTTTAGGCTCACGTGAACATTCAATTGTTTACGTATTCTATAGTGCGCTTCTGTAAGAGGAATCATTACTGCTCCCTCAGTACAAAACCTGAAAACTTTACAGCGGTTTTCAGCTTTGTAACCTTAGAACATTATTCTCTGTGCCTATATTTTTTCCACTATATAATTTTCTCAATTCAGTTACCAGAAAATAGTTAATATAGTGCAGTTCTTTCCTGTACATTAGGAATATAACATGTACTGTTTTCATAGTAACCAGGTCGAAAAGTGTGTAGTAATTCTCAACTTGGTTACCATGGAAACAGTTAATATAGTGCAGTTCTTTCCTGTACATTAGGAATATAACAACATGTACTGTTTCCATAGTAACCAGGTCGAAAAGTGTGTAGTAATTCTCAACTTGGTTACCATGGAAACAGTTAATATAGTGCAGTTCTTTCCTGTACATTAGGAATATAACAACATGTACTGTTTCCATAGTAACCAGGTGGAAAAGTCTGTAGTAATTCTCAACTTGGTTACCATGGAAACAGTTAATATAGTGCAGTTCTTTCCTGTACATTAGGAATATAACAACATGTACTGTTTCCATAGTAACCAGGTCGAAAAGTGTGTAGTAATTCTCAACTTGGTTACCATACAAACATTAATATAGTGCACTTCTCTCCGGTACATTAGGAATGTAACAATAATTTGTCGTATAGGTATAGAGAAATTCATGTAAATGGAACACATCAGATTTTTATTGTCTTTGAGTGTACAATGTCTCCGTCTGTACATAGATTTAGAGTGAATAGATAATAGGTATTTCTGAATTTGTGTTAATGGTTATTTTGATGCTCCTTTGTCCAATAAAAACTATTTATGAGTAGAGAAAGTAATAGTGTTTCTAGTTTCACTTTCAATTATCTAAAATGGAAGCCTGCAGCAAACATTGCGGTTACTTGATATGTTGGTGGTGTGCTGAAGTTAACGGCTATGTCAGTTATTCCACTTCAATGTTTCACTCGATATGTTTTGTTGCCGCTCCAATAAACATCTGACATACGCATCTACCTGTTGACGATTATTTGGAATCACTAAAATAAACAAACACTTGGTGAAATAAAAGCCTGTAACATACGAACTGATAGACAGAGATGCCAAATGTTGGTTGCTAGGGTACGACCGTTCATTTACTACGATATTCTTTTTTTCTTGCAGTCGATCTGTAATCTGTAAAGTGGATTAGATAACACGGCAGAAAAAAAACTGAAGGGGAAGGGAGGGATTTCCGTTTGCAGTTAAAACGTTTGCTGAAGGAAAAAACATTAATTGAAAACGTGTTGCAGCAAGAACGACGCTCATCTGTCACTTTTTTGTTAATCCATGACTGACAAATGTTTACTCTTATATCCAGATATAATATACAACCTTGCTCTCTTGTTTTTATACGTAAATGTGTGCTAGGAAATGAATTAGTTGTTATATGAAACAAGCTTCATATGGAATATCGCAATCTGCAAAGCTTTTTAGACGACAAAAGTAAATCTGACAGCTGCCATTCAAATCACTATACGCCGGAAACAATTGAAGCAATAACTTTGAATAGCGCCTGAGTCTCGCATTCGAGAGGACCTGAGTTCGATTCCGCTTTAAATCTCTCCAAACTTGAGCTTTTCGTGGGTTTTCCTGGCCGAAAAAGGGAAAGCCTGATGTTAAGTCAATAAAACATTAAAAGCCTAAGGTTTTCATTCAGTTTTATTCTGATTTTTACTTTCTCTACATATACATAGGTATTGCATTCCACCAAAAAATTCAATATCAAGGTTTCTTCGGAAATACATATTTTAGGGTATCCAAAAAACCAGCATTTTTAGAAAAAGGTCTATGGTTGTGTATCCATGTGTGGTATTTAAGTTTAGTATCTTACGAGGATGCGACACAAAAATTTTCAAGAAAATTCCCCCACCACTAACTACCCTTTACATGGAACATTTTTTGAAAATTTAGTTTTTCTCAAGAATGGTTATAATGGTTTTGATTAAAGTCACTTATATTTAAGATATTTACATGAAAAATAAAATGTATAACTTGAATGTTTTTGAGAATAGCTTTTGAACGTTGTTCGTTGAGGATACATTTTTCTGAATTTTGCATAACTAGTAAACTGTAAGAGACGGACAAAAACTTACCACACAAACTATGTAGATCTCGTTACCACACACAATTTATGTCATATGCAGTTTTGTTGTAGAGTTGACCGTTTTCAAGATATTTCTTGTTATTGGTTTGAATTTTAAAATACTTTTACATTACCCGGACGGAAGTGTCCATTTTTCTTTTGTTCTACTCCTGGCCAAGCAAGCCTAGTGCATTTATTTAGTTCCCTTCCAATTAAAACAAAACTAGGTAATAAGTACATTTTGCTAATGAACTCGATTTCCATGGTGTTGAAAGAAGAATAATGTTTTATAAGAAGTTTGTTTGTAGAACAGGTAGAGAAACTCTTGGGAATGGAACACATTAGAGTTTTGTTAATCCATGGCTGACTAAATGTTTACTCTTATATCCAGATATAATATACAACCTTGCTCTCTTGTTTTTGTACGTAAATATGTGCTAGGAAATGAATTAGTTGTTATATGAAACAAGCTTCATATGGAATATCGCAATCTGCAAAGCTTTTTAAACGACAAAAGTAAATCTGACAATCAAATCAGTGTGCGCCGGAAACAATTGCAGCAATAGCTTTGAATAGAGGGAGTCTTGCATTCTAGAGGCCCTGGATTCGATTCCATTTTAAAGCTCTGTAAACTTGAGTTTTTCTTGGACTTCCCTGGCGGAAGAAGAGGAATGGCGATGCTACGGGGAAGGTCCGAGAAACATTAAACATCTAACGTTTTCATTCTGTTTACTTTCTCTAAATGTAGAGAAGATATTGCACTCCACCCAAGAATTTCAAATGAGAATTCACAGGAAATAAATGTTTTAGAGTATCCAAAAAAAATCATTTTTAGAGAAATGCCTATGTGTGTCCGTGTCTCTGTGAACACGATAACTCAAAAACGAAAAACCGGTAAATACCAAACTTGGTATTTAAGTTTAATATCTTCCAGGGATGCGACACGAAGATTTTCCATTTACATGGAATGTTTTTAGAAAATGTTGATTTTCTCAAAAATGGCTCTAACGATTTTGATTGACATATCGTATATTAAATCTATTTACTTGGCAAATAAAATGTATATCTTGAGTTTTCTTGGAATACCCTCTGAAGACTACTTTATTCTGAATGATTTTTACATAACTGCTAAACCGTAAGAGATGGACAAAAACCTACTGCACATTAGAATACACAATATGTGTTATATACTTTTTTTCGCGGAGTTCATCGTTTTTGAGACATTCCCTGTTTTTGGTTTCTCATACAGGAGATTGTCAACTGCTGTTCATACAAATAAAGGAACTTCAGTGACATAGCAACCAGCTTTTGACTTCACTTTAAGCTTACTTCCCTTCTACTTACAAGGAAGCAAGTAATAAGACTATTTATGCTATTTTTTCTCGATTAGCATGAAGTAAATAGAAGCATAAAATTTTTAACAATAATTTGTTGCAGAGATATAGAGAAAGTCATGTGAATGGAACACATCAGATTTTTATTATAGAGGGGATCCTAGAACGCGATTTTGGGCTGCAATCTCTGTATCGAATTTTTGAGTGAAGTGCAATATCTTCTCTACCTCTGTACCATATACATGAAAAGAGAGTAACCATCCATTTTTTTGACTCTGGCGACGAATATATATTTCTGGTGAAATTTCGACGGTGCGATTTTGAATGGAATACAATATCTTCTCTACCTACTATTTACATAGTGAGACCGTTAATTTGCTCCCCTATTACAATTATTATTAGTTATTAATTATTTAGCAATGTAAAATTAAAAGAGTATAAATGTATAGTTAACTGAAAATTCAGCTGGAGAAGAAAGCTGACGCCAAGAGAGTCAAAGGGGATGAGAAGCTCTTTTGTCAGAAAGGACTCTTTTGTTAAGTCACGTACGCTTGAGCTAGGTCGGGGGTGAACTGAAAAATATGGAAGATGGTAATTCTTCATTGTACTAGGCTTGCCACGTGAGGTTTACAGTGTATCCTGGGATAAGGAAATTGGTTCTTGGGTAATATTGACGTCAATTGTGCGCCTTTTCTGTCCAATCAGAAGGAGGCCGCCATGACAGTATTTTTTGTATATAAAGAGCCCAAGAGGCAACCCTGCATATAACATCTAACGTCAACACCATATTAACCACTGCATATGGTTTCCAAACGCGGGGCTCAATAACGCTACAATAGTAGATGTTGAGCAAGTAAAATGGAATGTTTCCTCATCCATTTTTACAGCATGAAACTCAATCATTAATGCTGCAATAAGCTTTTCCACAAATTCAACAATACGTTGTTGAGCGGTTAACATATAAATAGCGTGGCCCGTGTATGAACTCGGAAAGCGTACGTTTCTCAATTCGAAGGGGAGTATTTTTATTCTTAAGAAATTAATGAGGCGCATTTCAACACTACCCGCGCTTCACATGTCTTGCTTCCGCGTCTCATAGGAACCGTCCCACCTTCATTCATACTACGCAAAAGAGCTTAAAGTTACCCGACATTGGTTCGCTCTGGATAAGGACAAATCCCGGACAAAAGTTTTCTGAGCAACCCACCCTAATAGAAATTGAAACTCGAGACCACCTGAATGTGAGGCAGGCACTAGAGAGGCAAGTTTCAGAATTGTTTCTTTCTTTAAACCTGAACAACTGTACAGCCTTATATGTTCTAGTAGGGCTGGGCGCGGGTATCAGGGTCTAGAAGCCCAGGAAATGCCTGAAATTATGCTGCATGGTGATCTATATTAACAGAACGCTGATGTCTCACAGCATAAACTATTTAAACCACAACACCCGATGTAGAACGTCTCCACGCCATTCGTGGTCACGGAAAATATAACTAGAGAGCACAGACAAGATATCGTTTGAGGTATTGCAAGTTGGTGATTGATAACGTCATAGACAGTGGTCGTGGTCATTATATGCACTGGTTATTCATGCCTCGGCTGAGTTTTGTTTTTCGCACCTTTATATAGAAGCACGTGCCTCTTGCCACACCTGAAACAAGCGTGCATCACCTGACTACTCAGGGACGCGTGTCAACGCAAGCTTTTCATTAGACCAGCACTGGATCCCCCTGCGTGCAAGTATCGAAGTGCTTGTATACAGGGACTTACGCGCGTCAACGCCCGAAAACCACGGTAGGGCCGAGTTTTACCGGCTTAGATCTATACTAACGTTCCAGGTTAGTGCTGGAGAACATTAACCTCGCCCAGACGCACCCACCCAAATTCCCACGGGAATCAGGCCACTGCCACGTCGAGCCTAACCCAGTCCCAACATCCGACTACTTCTAGTACCGCCAGAGGTAACACGGGTGCTCGGGGTCCGCAGCAACTGAAGAGGTTGGAACCTCTCCGTAAGAAGCCTTATTCTACAAGTTAACTTCTATCTTGATATACCCAAAATGACTCTGTAGTTATCAATTCCATCGCTTGCCATGTACATAATAGGTCTTACGGATAAAATATAGGTATTCAGGCATAGGGAATAATTTTACCTGAAGTTCTCAATGCCACCGGTATCCGTGCCACTTTCACGAACCCTCCCCCTCCCCGTCATGGGGGTTACTCTATTTCTTAATTTACATCTCCTTCGTAACTTGCGATATTTCCAAGCTATTTACAATTTGGCATCTTTTTAAAAATAATTGTATGGATTCAGTGAGCCTTAAAATGTTTCTGGTCAAATATGAATATATTTGGTTGGAGTACAATATTTAGAGATTTCTAAAATTTAGAAACAGCTAAACTATCAGCATATGAAAAAATTCGATGTGTTACCCACATGACTTTCTCTAGCTACTCTTTAAACAAACGTCTTACAAAAGATTATTCTTCTTTCAACACCATGCTAATCGAGATAAACATTAGCAGTGTTTTGTTACTTAGTTCCCTATAAGTAGACTGGAACTAATGGAATGCACTAGGCTAAGGTGATAGTCAAATGTTTTAAAAGCTGTCGTTGCAAATCACCTCTTTGGTTGGCCAGATGTAGAACAAAAGAAAAACGAACTCTCCCTTCGGAGAAAAGTATAAGTACTTCACAACTGAAACTAATAACAATGAATACCTCGAAAACGGTAAGCTCCACGAAAAAAATGTATATGACATTACTTGTGTATTTTAACGAGATCTACATTTTTTGTAAAGTAAGTTTTTTTCTATCTCTTATGGGTTACTAATTATATTAAATTAAGCAAAATTCATCCAGAATAAACAGGTCTTTAAAAGCTATTCACAGAAAATTCAAGGCATACATTTTATTTGTGATAGGAATGACTTTAATATGTAATATTTTAATCAAAATTGTTAGAGCCATTTTTAATAAAATCAAAATTTTCGAAAATGTTTCCATGTAAAGGGTAGTCAGGTGTGGGGGGATTTTCTTCAAAATCTTCGTGTCGCATCCCTGGAAGATACAAACTTTAAATACCAAGTTTGGTATTTAACGGTCTTTTCGTTTTTGAGCAATGCTATCCACAGACACACACACACACACACACACACACACACACACACACACACACACACACACACGGATCTGTTTCTGAAAAAGTTTTTTTTGGACTCAGGGGGTCCTAAAACATGTATTTTCGGTGAAATCTCGACATCGAATTCTTGGGTGGAATACAATACTTCTCTATCCCTATGTACATTGTACATACGGGGCTAGAGAAAGTAAACAATTCTGATGTGTTCCATTCACATGACTTTCTCTACACCTCTGCAACAAATTACTAACTGTTAAAAAGCGTTTTGTTCTATTTACTTCATGCTAATCGAAAACATTAGCAGAAATAGTCTTATTACTTGCTTCCTTGTTAGTAAAAGTGAAATAAGGGAGTACCATAGGTTAAAGTGATAGTCAAAAGCTGGTTTCTATGTGACTGAAGTTCCTTTGTTTGTATGGACAGGAGTTGACAAAATACTATTTGAGAAAAGTATAATTTTTTAAAGCTGAAACCAAAAACAAGGAATATCTAAAAAACGATGAACTCTATGAAAGAAATTCATATAACATAAATTGTGTGTTTTAAAGTGCTCTACTTTTTTATGTGGTAACGTTTTTTTCCCCCATCTCTTTCGGTTTAGCAGTTATGCAAAATTCCGTAAAATTTGTGCAGAATAAAGTGATCTTCATAGTCTATTCCCAAAAAATTCAAAATATACATTTTGTTTGTCGGGTAAATATCTTTCATATACAATGTTTTTATCAAAATCTCTAGAGCCATTTTTTAGAAAAACAAAATTTTCGAAAAAAGTTCCATATAAAGGGTAATTTGGGTTGGGGGATTTTGCTCAAAATCTTCCTGTCGCATCCCTGGAATATACTAAACTTAAATAAGTTTGATATTTTACCGACTTTTCGTTTTTGATTTATCGTGTTCACAGACACACACACACACACACATACACAGACCTTTTTCTCAAAATACTTCTTTTGGACACAGAAGACCCTAAAACATATATTTCCGGTGAAATCTCGGTTTCAAAACTTTTGGTGGAATACAATACTTCTCTATCCCTATGTACATTGCACATACTGGGCTAGAGAAAACAAAAAACTTGAAAATATAAATTTAACGTTAATAATTTTAAGTATTTTCTTGAAAAGCGTGACTTTAACGACGACGTGAGTGGTTTGCTGGTTGTTTATGTGCCCCAGATTCACAAATCTTGTCGCGTATTCTTTGTTGGGAACAAGAAAATGCAAGGAAAAAGAGAGAACAGACATAAAGCAGAAATAAACCCCCATCGGAGATTTATATCTCGCTACTAAATGCATTTCACGCTCGGATCTCTGAATGTGGTTTCTATGGAAACAGGTGCCGGTGTCGCCCTTCACATAAATACGTCAAAACGTAGCAAAGGATAGAGATTTTCATTTGATATGCAAATAAAGGACTTTCCGTTGAAATGGATTGAATCTGGTGCAGTAATATTACAAGAAAGCCTCTAGAGACGATACAAAGCTCTCCGTCCGCGTATATTTGTTTTATTAAGATACCATCAGCAATATTTGTCGGTCGTAGTTTTTCAAGTATTTGCTTATTTACTCTTAAATTAAAGCCATGATAAACAGTATTTCCGATAACTGTTCTAACGATAACTTACTTCGTTTCATGGTTTGCAGCTACTTCTTTGCAGTTACATCAAATTAATGCTTATCAGTAACATTTATTTATAACTTACTTTGTTGTTTGATAATATATAAAAACACTCACATGATTTTCTCTAGCTGCTCTACAAACCTCCTACAAAAGATTATTCTTCTTTGTACACAATGCTAATCAAGATAAATATTAGCAGAATGTTATTACTTAGTTCCTTATAAGTAGAAGGGAATACGCTATGCTAAAGTGATTGTCAAATGTTTTAAAAGCTATCGTTATGCGATTGTCATTGCAAACCACTTCTTTGCTTGGCCAGGAGTAGAACAGCCTAAAAACGGACACTTCCTTTCGGAGAAAAGTTTAAGTACTTCACAATTGAAACCAATAAATAGGAATAATTCGGAAACGGTTACCTTCACAACAAAAACGTAAAGAACATAAATTGTGTGTTTTGTCATGATGTACAGTTTTTGTGCAGTCAGTTTTTTTCTATCTCTTACGGTCTCTTCAGAGGCTATTCCCAAAAAATTCGAGATATACATTTTATTTCGGACGTAAATAGCTTTAATGTACGGGATTTTAATCAAAATCGTTAAAACCATTTTTAAGAAAATCAAAATGTTCGAATTTTTTCCATGTAAAAGGTAGTTTGTGGTGGGGGTAGTTTTTTGAAAATCTTCGTGTCTCATCCTTGGATACTAAACCTAAATACCAGGTTTGGTTTTTAACGGACTTTTCGTTTTGGGGCTATGCCGTCCACAGGCACATACACAGACACACACGGACTTTTATTTAAAAATGCTTTTTTCGAACTCGGGGGACCCCAAAACATATATTTTTGGTGAAATCTCGGTATCAAATTTTTGGGTGCATTGCAATACTATTTGTGTCCCTATGTACATTGTACATATGGGGATAGAGAAAGTAATAAGTTTCTATAGTTTTGTCAACACTGATTACTGCAATGGTTTGCAATTGCTTTTGCGTATCTGCAAGATGTGAAGTAATTTCACATTGCGGTGATTTTCGTACATTAACTCATTTTGCAAAATTATTTCATGTTGTCGCGATATACACGACTTTACCAAAGTTGGCGCCTCCACCATATGTCATGGTCTGAACCGGCGTCTCCAGCAAATTTGACATAGGTGTCATTGGAGGTAAGGAAGGGTGACTTTAGAGTCTTCAGTGTTATTCCACAGGGAGGGAATGGTACAACGGTATGTGTGGGTAGCTTTAGACGGTGAGTTTCGCAAAGTAATCAAATTTTAATGAGAGCAATAACAAAATAATGTTAAACAAAGTTTGAACATAAAATCACTCCGAAGCTCAAGAAAAAGTTTGGGAAGTAAAGGAACGTTCTATTAGAGTTTTTTACTTTCTCTATATGTACTATATACATAGTGTATAGAGAGGATATTGCATTCCACCCAAAACTTCGATACCGAGATTTCACCGGAATTACATGTTTTGGGTCCCACTGAATCCAAAAAAAAATTATTTTTACAAAAAGGTTCGTGTGTGTCTGTGGACAGCATACTCAAAAATGAAAAGACGTTAACTACTAAACTTGGTATTTAAGTTTGATATCTTCCAAGGATGCGTCACCAAGATTTTGAAGAACCCCCCCCCAAACCCTCAGCTACCCTTTACATGGAATTTTGTTTCGAATATTTTGATTTTGTCAAAAATAGCTCTAACAATTAGTCATATATTAAAGATATTTACCTGACAAATAAAATGTATATCTTGGATTATCTGGGAATAGCCGCTGAATACTACTTTATTCTGGATGAATTTTACGGAATTTCGCATAACTGCGTAACCGTAAGAAATGGACAAGAACTTAATACACAAAAAATGTAGAGCACGTTTAAATAACCACAATTTATGTTGCATACATTTTATTTCGTGGAGCTAATCGTTTCTTAGATAGTCCTTGTTTTTGCTTTCAACTTTGAAATACTTAACTTTTCTCATACACGAAGTTGTCAACTCGTGTCCATACAAACAAAGGAACATCAGTCACATAGAAACCAGCTTTTGATTATCAGTTCAACCTATAGTACTCCCTTATTTCGCTTCTACTTACAAGGAAGCAAGTAATAAGGCTATTTCAGCTATTTTTTTTTCAATTACCTTGAAGTAAATAGAAGCATGAACTTTTTAACAATAATTGTTGCAGAGATGTAGAGAAAGTCATGTAAATGGAACACATCAAATCTTTTTATATTGTCCGTTGGCGCCACAATTAGAGGTTCACTTAAGCTCATAGCACTACGAGTATATTATGTTACCTCTTGTGGAATTTGTCGATATGAATAGTATGTGTTGTGTTATCATGTATAGATATGTCGATATCTGTGCTGTTTATTTCATGTTTAATTTACGTTAAAGGCCATTTTAATTAACTGGCTAATACCTGTATATTTGTTCACGTAATCCTCTTTATATTGAAATATTTAGCCCTTAAAACGGATGATAAATAATTATCTGGCATTAAGAGAGCCAATATGTTATCACAGAAACCTCATAGTCGCAAAAAAAACCGTATAGTTACTTTCTCTACACGTACGATATACATAGTGGACAGAGAAGTCGTTGTATTGCACCTAAAAATTCGATATCAAGATTTCAAAGGAAATATGTTTTAAGAGCTCGTGATCCTAAATAAACATTTTAGAAAAATCTGATGTGTTCGATTCACATGACTTTCTCTACATCTCTACAACAAATTATTGTTAAAAATGTTATGCTTCTATTTACTTCATGCTAACTGAGAAAAAATTAGAAGAAATAGTCTTATTACTTGCTTCCTTGTAAGTAGAAGCGAAACAAAGGAGTACCATAGGTTAAAGTGATAGTCAAAAGCTGGTTCCTATGTGACTGAAGTTACTTTGTTTATATGGACAGCAGTTGACAAATTCCTGTATGAGAAAAGTATGTTTTTCATAGCAGAAACCAAAAACATGGAATGTCTAAAAAGCGGTGAACTCCACGAAAAAAATAAAACATAAATTGTGTGTTTTAACGTGCTCTAAATTTTTTGTGTGGTAAGTTTTTGTCCATCTCTAACGGTTTAGCAGTTTTTCAAAATTCCGAAAACTCATCCAGAATAAACTAATCCTGAGAGGCTATTCCCAGAAAATTCAAGATATACATTTTACTTGCCAGGTAAATATCTTTAATATACGATATTTTAATCTAAAAATTATAGCCATTTTTGAGAAAATCGAAATTTTCGAAAACAGTTCCATGTAAAGGGTAGTTTGGGGTGGGGAGATTTTTCTCAAAATCTTCGTATCGCATCCCTGGAAGATACTAAATTTAAATAACTAGTTTGGTATTTTACCGACTTTTCGTTTTTGAGTTATCGTGTTCACAGACACAAGGATACACTGACACACACACACGGACCTTTTTCTGAAAATACTTTTTTTGGATATAAAGGACCCTAAAACGTATATTTCCGGTGAAATCTCGGTATCGAATTATTGAGTGGAGTGCAATACCTTCTCTATACACTATGCACATACTGCGTGTAGAGAAAGTAAAAACCGCTCATTTCCACGAAAAAACGTATATAAGTCTGTGTTTTAATGTGCTCCAAACTTTTTGTGTTGTAAGTTTTTGTCCATCTCTTACGGTTTACCAGTTACACAAAATTCTGTAAAATTCATCCAGAATAAAGTAGTCTTCAGAGGCTATTCTCAGAAAATTCAAGATATACATATTATTTGTCAAGTATATATCTTTAATGTATGATATTTTAATTAAAATCGTTAGAGCCATTTTTTAGAGAGTCAAAATTTTCGAAACATTTTCCATATGAAGGATAGTTGGGGGTGAGGTGAATTTCTTGAAAATCTTCGTGTCGCATCTTTGGAAGATACTGAACTTAAATACCCAGTTTGGTATTTAACGGTATTTTCGTTTTTGAGCTATGCTGCCCACTGACACAGAGACACACTTACATACATACGGACATTTTTCTAAAAATGATTTTTTTTGGATTCATATGGTCTCAAAACATGTATTTGCGGTGAAATCTCGGTATCGAATTTTTGGGTACAATGCAATACCTTCTCTATACACTATGTACATGGTACGTATAGAGAAAGTAATTAACATAAATAAGTATTATTTCAGTTCATATTTCGCCTGATCCTGAACACTAGTAATTTGACTTCAGTGCTCCTAATTGGACTGACTTCGTATATGAGGTTTGCTAGTTTCATATTGTTCTGAATTAAGTACAGAATATTAGGTGAATTATCTAATGTTTATTGGAGAAAGTGTTATATTGTACCAATGAGAACACCAGATTCTGTTAAAGCCACTTTATTGTTTACTACAGCACTACACGTAACAAAACACTTTCTCAATAAGCGTCACTCACTAGATAGATTTTAACCTCATTTCACTTAAGGGACCCTTATATAGTCCGTAACCAGCTTCGAAAGTGTCGGTCTTAGAAATTAGTACTCTCGGTCCATTGGAAAAGTACCACTCGTCAATAAGAATGTTCTGGGCCTGGGGAGACAGAAGGTTCGAGAAGTCTTGCAGGGAAACACACAAAAGCCTTTGTTTGCTCGGCTAATGTGCCTGCTCGCTCTATTGTTTAAGCGGGCCACGCTGTGATCGCTCCACTCCCGTCGTTACAACAGTCACATCGCCTGCGCAGTCGTTGGCGCTTTTGACGCTCTTCACTAATGGGACACGGGTTCGAATATTCTGTGTTTGTGTTCTATGTAAGTCATTTTCTCCACGCTGATGGCCAATTTGATTAAGCGTACACGTTAAATTAAAATTATATATATTCATATTACAAGATTAACCACAAAAATCTTATGTGTTCCATTCACATGACTTTCTCTACATCTCTGCAACAAATTAGTTTTAAAAAGCTTATGTTTCTATTTACTTCATGCTAATCAACGAAAAATTAGCAAAAATAGTCTTATTACTTGCTTCCTTGTAAGTAGGAGTGAAATAAGGGAGTAGCATAGGTTAAAGCGATAGTGAAAAGCTGGTTTCTATGTGACTGAAGTTGTTTTGTATGGACAGGAGTTGACAAATTCCTGTATGAGAAAAGTTAAGTTTTTCGAACCTGAAAACAAAAACAAGGAATATCTAAAAAAAACGACCAACTCCACGAAAATATATATATATATATATATATATATATATATATATATATATATAACATAAATTGTGTGTTTTAATGTGCTCTACATTTTTTGTGAGGTAAGTTTTTATCTATCTCTTATGGTTTAGCAGTTATGTAAAATTCCGTAAAATTCACTCAGAATAAAGTAGTCTTCAGAGGCTATTCCCAGAAAATTTAAAATATACAGTTTATTTGTCAGGTAAATAGGTTTAATATACGATATTTTAATCAAAATCGTTACAGCCAATTTTTAGAAAATAAAAATGTTCGTAAAAAGTTTCATGTAAAGGGTAGCTTGGGGTGGGGAGATTTTTCTCAAAATCTTGTTGTCGCATCCCTGGAAGATACTCATCTTAAATACCAAGTTTGGTATTTTACCGACTTTTCGTTTTTGAGTCATCGTGTTCACAGACACACGGACACACACACACGGACCTTTTTCTGAAAGTACTTTTTTTGCATACATGGGACCCTAAAACATATATTTCCGGTGAAATCTCGGTATCGAATTTTTTGGTGGAGTGCAATACTTTCTGTATACACTATGTACATAGCGCGTATAGAGAAAGGAAAACTATACTTGCGATATGATCACTGAGTTGTTACGTATAATAAATAAGACGTAAATTAATCATGCTTGTACACGTCTCTTGCATTTGGATTTTTATGGTTTGAATACTTTTAAAAAATTTGTATTTTAAGCATGGAGACGCAAAATGTCCTTGGTCCCACTTTTCGTGAAATGCATATACCATATACACGTTTATATGATCCTTATAATTCAAATTAATAAATTTGAATAATTTACATAATAGTGTTCGTATAATTATATATTATATGTTTATTTAATGTTATATATTCATGCAGTTTCATAAGCACAAACTCTTAGCTATTTTATACATAGTAATGATATATATTTATTACATAACCTTAGCTGTCACTTTCGTTAAACATTCATTTTAATAATTTTCGTGCGTATCGTGAAGCGATGACGTCACGTTGCAATTTCTTCACATAGATTTCTTTGGCATTTGCGTGCCAAACAATGTTATTTTAAGATTTTTAAAACTGTTTTAGGGCAGTATAGTTTTATTTTTAGTTGCCTAGATTGCTTCAAGGCTAAAACCTGCTTCAACTTTTAATATCGATTGTATTCCGATTATTTGTTGTTTGTGTATTTTAGGACTTTAGTTGACATGAAGCGGTTCACAAAGGAGGAATGTTTTATCATTGTGAAAACTTATTACACAACAGGCAAATGCTACGCAGAGACTTTCGTAGACTCTTCCGCCTTAATAATGTTCCTAAAGTATCAACAGTTCTGCGGTTAATTAAGAAATTTGAGGAAACCGGGTCGTTGCAACCTTAAAATTCCCTCAAATCTCTGATCTCACTTCCTGGGGGACCTGGAATGGCCTCCAAGATCTTCTGACCTTACGCCATGTGCTTTCTTTTTTGAGATTATGTGAAGTCCAAGGTGTGCTCAACAGTTGTTTAACTTCAGGAAGGAATTCAAAATGCCATTAACGACATCGATAGAGATCTCTGTTAAAGGATTATCACGAAATTCATAAATGAGTATAAGTTTGTCAAAGCGGAGACCAATAACAAGGAATATCTTAAAAACGATCAACTCCACGAAAAAAATGTATATTAAGTATATTGTGAGTTTTAATGTGCTCCACATTTTCATGTATGGTAACTTTTTGTCTATCTTTTACGGTTTAGCAGTTCGGCAACATTCATCCAGAATAAAGAGGTCTTCAGAAGCTATTCCCAGAAAATTCAAGATATACATTTTAATCGGGGTGCCAATAGCTTTAATGTACGTGATTTTAATCAGAATCGTTACAGACATTTTTAAGAACATCCAAATGTTCACAAATTTTTCCATGTAGAGTAGTTTGTAGTGGGGGAATTTTCTTGAAAATCTTCTTGTCTCATCCTTGGAAGATACTATACCTAGATACCAAATTTAGTATTTAACGGTCTTTTCGTTTTTGATCTATGTTGCCCACATACAGACAGACAGACAGACAGGCAGACAGGCACACACACACACATGAACCTTTCTCTAAAAATACTTTTTTTGGATTCCGGGAATCCTAAAATATGTATTTCCGGCGAAATTTCGATATCGAATTCTTAGGATGGAATACAATTCTTCCTCTACACACTATGCACACGGTACGTGTACAGAAAGTAAATATATAACACAAATTGTGTGCTTTAATGTGCTGTAAATTTTTTGTTTGGTAAGTTTTTGTTCATCTCTTACGGTTTAGCAGTTATGCAAAATTCCGTAAAATTCATCCTGAATAAAGCAGTCTTCAGAGGCTACTCCCAGAAAGTTGCAGATATACATATTATTTGGATACATATCTTTAGTATATGCTATTTTAATCAAAATCGTTAGAGCCATTTTGAGAAAATCAAAATTTTCCAAAAAAGTTCCATGTAAAGGGCAGTTTGGGGTGGGGGAATTTTTCTCAAAATCTTCGTGTCCCATCGCTGGAAAATACCAAATTTGAGTACTAAGTTTGGTATTTACCCACTTTTCGTTCTGAGTTATCGTGTTCACAGGCACACACACATATACACATGGACCTTTTTCTGAAAATACTTTTTTGGTTACTGGGGACCCTAAAACATATTTTCGGTGAAATCTCATAATTGAATTTGTGGGTGGAATGCAATACCTTCTCAATACAGTATGTACATAGTACGTGTAGAGTAAGTAAAATGTAGAACTCGTCAAAAAACACGATTTACGTCATGTACCTATGTATATTTTCGGGGAGTGTGCCATTGTTAGGTATTTCTTGTTATTGGTTTCAGTTTTGAAGCACTTAAACTTTTCACATCAGTAGATTGACGTTAACCGTATTTTGGACACCCCTGTAATTCTCCAAAGGATGGCTACACTTTTGCAGTTCCTGTGGGCGCGTTACTAGGTAACCAGCAACCTTCATTTGTTCCTTCTCAATAGACACTTTTCTGAATGGAGAAAAGTATACACAGGCTGTCGCCTACCAGTTCATGTTTTCTAAACAATAAATTGTCTCCACCTCTCGGCTTCTTTTCTATTTCCTTTCACTTCTTTCTTTCTTTCTGCGTCTCTCCAACCTTATGCATTCTTTTTTCTTTCGCTTATCGTTTTTTCTCCCTTCCTTTTTTTCGTTTTTCGTTTTTCTCTCGTTACTTTTCTGTTCCTTTCTGTCCTCTCTCTTTTCTTGTGTTGTACTTTCTCTCTACTTTTCTTTCTCATTTTCTCCCTTGTTCTGTCTTGTTCTTTTCCTTTTATCTTATCTCTTAGTTTTCTCTGTATCTCGCTTTATTTCACTCTCTCGTTCTTTTAAGTTCTCTTTCTTTCTCTCTATTTTTGCTTCTCTGTTTTTTTTTTTTTTTTTTTTTTGTCTTTAACTTTCTCTGTCTTTTTCTTTCTCTTTCTGTCTCATATTAATTCTCTTCCTCTTCTTGATTTTCTCACTCTCTTTAATTCCATACTTTTGTCATTCTCTTTTACTTTTTCTTTCTCTCCCTTCTTTGCTGTTAAATTTCTTTTCTCTCCCTCTGTTTTTTCTTCTGTCCCATTCTTTGTTTTCCGCTCTCTCTCTCTCTCTCTCTCTCTGGTTTTCTATGCTTCTTTCTCTCTCTTTATTTTCTTCTCCCTCGTGTTTTCTTTCTTTCTCTTTATTTGAATATATGGCCTATTTCGGAGTTCTCAGAAATGTGTATGTAGCTAGGGGACAGATCAGTGTTTGGTCGCAGTGTCCCCGCTGTTAGCACTAACCTCTAATCGCTAAGTTTTCGTTGTAGAGGTGACCGTTTTCCAGATATTCTTTGTTATTTGTTTAAATTTTAAACTACACCCTTTTCTCAAACGGGAAGCCATCTTTCGTTTCATCTCTTTTAGCTCTAGCCATGCAAAGCGAACCGAACCTCAATTGTTTTAAATAGTGACCATCTTTTAAAATATCTGACAATCGTTTTAGCATAATGTATTAGCTTATTACTTTCTCTACACGCACTATGTTCATAGTGTATAGACAATGTATTGCACTCCACCCAAAAATCCGATACCGAGATTTCACTGGAAATATAATTTTTAGGGTCCCCCGTATCCAAAAAAAGCATTTTCAGAAAATGGTCCGTGTGTGTGCGTGTGTCCGCGTGTCTTTGAACACGATAACTCAAAAAAGAAAAGTCGATAAAATACCAAACTTGGTATTTAAGTTTAGTATATTCTAGGGAGGCGACACGAAGATTTTGAGAAAATTCCCCCCTCCCCAAACTACCCTTAACATGGAACATTTTTCGAAAATTTTGATTTTCTTAAAAATGGCTCTAACAATTTTGATTAAAATATCGTATATGAAAGGTATTTACCTTATATATAAAATGAATATCTTGAATTTTCTGGAAATAGTCTCTGAAGACTATGAATTTTACGGAATTTTGCATAACTGCTAAACCGTAAGAGATGGACAAAAACTTACCACAAAAAAAAATGTAGATCTCGTTAAAACAGGCACTTTATATGCTTTTTTTCGTAGATTTGACTGCTTTTGAGATATTCCTTGTTATTAGTTTCAGCTTTATAATAATTATACTTTTCTCATATGGGAATTTGTGAACTACTGTCCATACAATCACATAGCAACCAGCTTTTGACTTTCGTTTTAGCCTATATTTCTCTTCTACTTACAAGGAAGCAAATCTCTCTTAGAAGAGGTGACTATCACTTTAGCCTAATGTATTCCCTTATTTCCCTTGTATCCTAATTTTTTCTCGATTAGTAGTAAGTGATTAGAAGAATAAGCCTTTTGGCAATCATTTATTGTAGAAATACAGGTATTGAAAGTCATGTGAATGGAATACATACGATTTTTTGGGATAAAAGTTACGTAAACGTTTAGAGGTATTTTCTACATGCTATCAAGCATCTAGCTTTTAAGTTTCTGTGTACATTAGCAGTATTTAATCATTTCTTTTCCATGTGGAACACGAAGGCTTGAAACAAACAAACAAACAAACTAATAATATGTGTTGGAGTGAATGCAAGCGACACAATCAAGCCTATAATTCAGCATTCAGCCACAAAATGGTTGCCTTGGTGACAAAGCATCATTAGGGAGTTTTATTTTGTACTGTTTCACAGCCTGAGGCCGTTTATAGAATTGCATGTCATTACCAGCCTTACATATAGCGCAGGGAAAAGTGGTGGTGACTTTACCGTTCTAAAGTTGGTAATTACTCTAATTGCGTGTTTAATATAGCACCAGCAGGGATCTAAACCAAATTCACTTCACAAAATAGAAACCTGCGAGTAATTAGCTGCAAAGTGTTCGGCGTTTCTTCTACTTGCTCATTTGTTTTAGCTACCAACTTAGGAGATTGAAAAGTTTCTAATGATTTAGGGATATCTATGAGGGCGGTTTCATTAGTAACCCTGTAGACACCATTTTTGCTTTCTCTAGCACGTATGTGCAACGTACATAGATAAAAAATTATGTGTTCCATTCACATGACTTTCTCAACATCTCTGTAACAAATTATTTTTAAAAAGGTTATGCTTCTATTTACTTCATGCTAATTGAGAAAAAATTAACAGAAATAGTCTTATTACTTGCTCCCTTGTAAGTAAAAGCAAAATAAGGGAGTACCATAGGCTAAAGTGATAGTCAAAAGCTGGTTACTATGTGATGAAAGTCCGTAAGTCTGTGAACACGATAACTCAAAAACGAAAAGTGGATAAAATACTAAACTTGGTATTCAAGTTTAATATCTTCCAGGGATGTGACACGAACATTTTGAGAAAAATTCCGTCACTCCAAACCACCCTTTACATGGACAATTTTTAGAAAATTTTGTTTTTCTTAAAAGTGGCTCTAACAATTTTAATTAAAATACCACATATTAATGCTATAAAATATATATCTTGAGATTTCTGCGAAATGCATCTGAAGACCTCTTTAGTCTGGGTGAATTTTGCCGAATTTTGCTTAACTCCTAAACCGTAAGAGATAGACAAAACTCTGATGTGTTCCATTCACATGTCTTTCTCTACTTCTGTGTAACAAATTATTGCTAATAGGCTTACTCTTCTATTTACTTCATGCTAATCGAGAAAAAATTAGCAGAAATAGTCTTATTACTTGCTTCCTTGTAAGTAGAAGTGAAATAAGGGAGTACCATAGGTTAAAGTGATAGTCAAAAGCTGGTCACTATGTGACTGATGTTCCTTTGTTTGTATGGACAGGTGCTGACAAATTCCTATATGAGAAAAGTACAAGTTTTTCAAAGATGAAAAAAAAAAAAAAAACGATCAACTCCTCGAAAAAAAGTATATAACATAAATTGTGTGTTTTAATGTGCTCCACATTTTTGGTGAAGTAAGTTTTTGTCCATTTCTTACGGTTTTTGCAGTTATGCAAAATTCCTCCAGAGTAAAGTAGTCTTCAGAGGCTATTCCCAGAAAATTCAAAATATGTATATTATTTGTCTTTAATGTACGATATTTTAATCAAAATCGTTAGGGTCATTTTTGAGAAAATCAAAATTTTCGAAAAAAGTTCCATGTAAAGAGTAGTTGTGGATGGGGGGATTTTCTTGAAAATCTTCGTGTCGCATCCTTGGAAGATACCAAACCTAAATACCAAGTTTGGTATGTAACGGTCTTTTCGTTTTTGAGCTATGCTGTTCAAAGGCACAGAAACACACACACACTTGGACCTTTTTCAAAAAATGCTTTTTTTTTTTTTTTTTTGATTGAGGCGGATCCGAAACATGTATTTCCGGTGAAATCTCGATATCGAATTTTGGGGTGCAATACAATACCTTCTCTATACATAGTGCGTGTAGAGAAAGTAAAACATTACTACACAAAAAATGTATATCTCATAAACAAACATAATTTATGTCTAGGTTTTTGTTGAGGTAACCGTTATTGGTTTCACTTACACTTTTCTCAAACAGGCAGTGTCCGTTCTACTCCTGCAATTGTCGTTAAGGCAATCGCATAAGGACAGCTTTAAAAACATTTGACTATCACCTTAGCATGGTGTACTTCTTTAGTTGCCTTCTACTTAAAAGTGAGTGATAAGAACCGTCTGCTTATGGTTATCTCGATTAGCGAGGTATCGATAGCAGAATAATCTTTTGTAACAAGTTTGTTTGTACAGCAACTAGAGAAAGTCATGTGAATGGAACACATATTTTTTTTTACTTTCTCTGCACGTACTATGTACATAGCGTATAGAGAATGTATTGCATTACACCCAAAAATTTGATATCGAGATTTCAGCGGAAATATATGCTTTGGTTTCCCCTGAATCCAAAAGAAAAAGCATTTTCAGAAAAAGATCGGTGTGTGTGTGGTGTGTGTGTGTGTCTTTGGACAGCATAGCTCAAAAACGAAAACACCGCTGAATACCAAACTTGGTATTTAAGTTTGGTAACTTGCAAGGATGCGAAACGAAGATTTTCAAGAAAATCTCGCTACCCCCAAGTCCCTTTTACAAGGAACTTTTTTCGAATATTTTGATTTTCTTAAAAATGGCTCTAACGATTTTGATTGAAATGTCGTATATTAGAGATATTTACCTGACAAATAGAAACTATATCTTCTGGAAATAGCCTCTGAAGACTACTATATTCTGGATGAATTTTACGGAATTTTGCATAACTGCTAAACCGTCAGAGATGGACAAAAATTCACCACACAGAAACTGTAGAGCACGTTAAAACACACAATTGATGTAACATACATTTTTTCGTGGAGTTGACCGTTTATTCGATATTCCTTGTTAAAACTTATACTTTTCTCATACAGAAATTTGTCAACTCGTGTCCATACAAACCAAGGAAATTCAGTCACATAGCAACCAGCTTTTGACTATCACTTTAACCTATGGTACTCCCTTATTTCGCTTCTACTTACAAGGAAGCAAGTAATAAGACTATTTCTGTAATTTTTTCTCGATTAGCATGAAGTAAATAGAAGCAAAAGCTTTTTAACAATAATGTTTTTCTCTACGTATGATAGATATTTGGTAGGAAAGCGTACACTCTGTGTGGGGCGCTCCAGACTACTCGGTAATAAAACAAAGATTAGAACGTGGTAGTGAAAGGGCTTAAGGCTGATAAGCGGGCAGTAAAGTAGAGTGCTGAGTCCATTAGTTGCGTATCGATCCCACGACCTCCCAGATTACAGTCCTCACATCTCTTAACTCGTTAGGCCGGGCAATCGCATGACGCTCGTCGTTTTTCTAATTTCCTTTTGGTACGTGACTTTAAAAGAAATTCAATACGAGCAGGACCTCCTCGCACCTTATTACAGGGTCTAATCGCATTCCCATCCCCTCAGTCGGTAATGATACTCTCTGTAATCCCACCATATCGAAAAGCGGGTGCCGAGGAAAAAAAAAAAAAGAGTGCGAAATATCGACAATCGATTGTTCCCATATAGCGGCTCGCGTTTACGGCAGTAACAGATATTTATTGCATATTTTCGTATCGGCCATGTTGTCTTTTTTTAGGTGCGTTCGACAGACAAACTTTCAAGTAAAGTCAAGCGTTAAAATTCTGTGGTGTTCCAGTAAAATGCCTTTATCTACATGTTACGTAAACAAAACTTTCGTACAAAATATTATTTTTCTGTCTACTTCATGATAATCATGAAAAAATAGCTGAAACGGTCTGATTATTTACTTCCTTAAAAGTAGAAGGGGAATAAGAAATATACTAGGCTAAACCGATTGTCAGATACTTTAATACCTGGTCTTTATATGATACAACTAATTTTTGGTCCTCTTCGCAAGGCTAGGATACAAAGATCTGATATGATCCATTTACACGACCTTTTCTACATCTCTGTAACAAATTATTGTTTAAAAAGCTTATGCTTCTATTTACTTCATGCTAATCGAGAAAAGATTAGCAGAAATAGTCTTATTACTTGCTTCCTTGTAAGTAGAAGCGAAATAAGGGAGTACCATAGGTTAAAGTGATAGTCAAAAGCTGGTTGCTATGTGACTGAAGTTCCTTTGTTTGTGTGGACAGGAGTTGACAAATTCCTGTATGAGAAAAGTATAAGTTAGAGCCATTTTGGAGAAAATCAAAAATGTTGAAAATTGTGCCATGTTAATGGTAGTTTGGAGTGGGGGGATTTGTCTCAACATCTTCGTATCGCATCCCTGGAAGATACTAAACCTAAATACCAAGTTTGGTACTTTATCGACTTTTCATTTTTGAGTTACCACATTTATAGACACACGGACACACGGATCTTTTTCTAAAAATGTTTTTTTTTATGCAGAGGAGCGTAAAACATATATTTCCGGTGAAATCTTGGTGGAGTGCAATACTTTCTCTATACACTATGTACATAGTATGTGTAGAGAAAGTAAAAAGGACTTTTAATTGGATTTAAGAGTCCTCAAATGATGCTTTTCCCTTGAAATCTAGGTATCGTAGTTGTATATGGAGTACAATACCTCCCCCGCTTACATGTAATAGTTTTTGAAGGCACCAATAGATGGCTAAACAGCGAATAAAGCAGACAACAGTTCCATGACCTACTTCAAATTCTTCAACTTATTAGGCATTCCTACGCCGTTAGCTTGCCAATTTTCTCACTTCCTTTCAATTTACTCCCTCCACCACCCTCTCTTGGCTTTTCACTTTCCAATTAATTTCCTTAACTCATTAAACGCGGAGCCCTTTCTTATCCCCGGCGCTAACACCTGTATAAGTGACGTCATAGAGGGGTGTAAGCCAATATCTGCCGACTGACATTCAAATCCTTTCGCGTCTTCCAAATCTCAAGGAAGATATGTACCCTCAGTTACAAAAAGTTCTTCACTACTTGGATATGCCACATGTAACTGCGTTCTTAACTTACTCTGATTCCTGTTGTTATACAGAGTGACTTATGTAGAACTGACACATTTCTTTCTTTAATCATTCCGTTGGAAATTCATTCAATGACCCAATTTTAGCACCAAATTAAGCAGAATGTTCTGGAGCTTCGATTCCTTGTTACTATTCCTAATTGCATTGCTGGCAGCTGTTTCGACATTTTGTTCTTGTAGTCAACGTGAAAATGCAGTATGATGTAGAGCTGAGTCACGGATATTTTCAGCAAGATGGCGCTACATGCCACACATCAAATGAATCCATGAACCTAATTGCAAGTTTCTTTGACGACCGGATAATTTCCAGGAGCCTGTGGCCACCAAGATCTTCGGATTTGACATCGCCGGACTTCTTTCTATGGAGTTACTCCAACGAGTGGCCAGTACGACGTGTTGAGTTGTGTCTTATGCAGGATGGAGGACTTTTCAACATTTGCTATAGAGGTAAATAATCTCCCAAAATTCCTCTACAATTTAGGTATAATAAGTTGTCGCTAACATAACACGATTTGAAACAATGAAAGAAATATGTCAGCTCTGTATAAATCACCCTGTAGAAATGTGTAGTGGTCACCCTGGTACTGTGTGTTCACTCAAATAGATGCACCTCAAAACAGAACTCCGGCAGTGTTACCACGTTTTTTGAAAAAAAATCCCTGAGACGGATTGAAAAGTCACTTAAATTTAGAAAAAAATCCCTCTCTAGGAGACATAGCTTATACTGATGTGTTGCATTCTCTGTAACAAAATATTGTTGACAAACTTAGTCCTCTGTTTACTTCATAATCTTCCTTTTACTTGGTTCCTTGTAAGTAGAAGGACAAAACCCTTTTTTACTTTCTCTACAGGTACTTTGTACATAGTGTATAGAGAAGGTATTATATTCAACCCAAAAATTTGATACTGAAATTTCACCGGAAATACAAGTTTTGGGTACCCCTGAATTAAAAAAAAAACAGTTTTAGAAAAAGGTCCATGTGCGTGTGTGTATGTGTGTCTGTGGTCAGCATATCTCGAAAACGAAATGACCGTTAAATACCAATCTTGGTATTTAAGTTTGGTATCTTCCAAGGATGCGACACCACCAACTAACTTTTACATGGAACCTTTTTCGAAAATTTTGATTTTTTCAAAAATGGCTCTAACGATTTTGAATAAAATATCGCATATTAATAACATTTACCTGACAAATAAAATGTATATCTTGAATTTTCTGGGAATAGCCTCTGAAGACTACTTTATTCTGGATGAATTTTGTGGAATTTTGCATAACTGCTAAACCGTAAAAAATGGACAAATACTTACAGCACATTAATACACACAATTTATGCTATATACATTTTTTTGAGGAGTTGATCTTTTTTGAGATATTCCTTGTTTTTGGTTTCAGCTTTGGAAAACTTGTACCTTTCTCCTACAGGAATTTGTCAACTCGTGTAGGAACTTCAGTCACATAGCAACCAGCTTTTGACTTCACTTTAACCTATGGTACTCCCTTATTTCGCTCCTACTTACAAGGAAGCAAGTAATAAGACTATTTCTGCTAATGTTTTCTCGATTAGCATGAAGTAAATAGAAGAATAAGCCTATTAACAATAATCTGTTACACAGAAATAGAGAAAGTCATGTGAATGGAACACAGCAGAATTTTTTATATTAAAACCACTAATTTGTTATCTACATCATGTTATTCAAGGTAAACATAAGCAGAATTAGTCTTTTAACTAGCTCCTTGTAAGAAGAAGGGAAATGAGAAAATGCACCGGCTAAAGCGATAGCCTCGTACTTCAAAAGCTGGTCGTTATGTGAAATATTTGAAATTCCAATATGTTTGCTTGTCTGAAGTAAACAAACGAGAAACTACCCGCCTGGGTAGTGTGGTGGTAGCGTGTCTGCCTCACATTCAAAAGGTCGTGAGTTCGAATCTCACTTAGGGTGAGTTACCCGGATAAGGTTTTTTTTGGTGTTTTCTCTTATCATGAGAAGACAAATGTCGAGTTACTTTAAGCTCCATGGACCCCGAGATCATTTCACTAATTTCATTCATCGTCCGATATGACCAATCAGGTTAAAGGACGCTAAAGTTAAAAAAAATATATGTCTTCGCGTTTGAGAAAAGTTTAGTTGGCTTAAAATTGAAACCAATAATCCGAAATTCCTTGAAAATGGCTAACAAAACAGATGTATATGACATAAACATTATCCGTTCCATTTTCTCTCAAGATAGATAGATTAAAATGTACCACATATATCCGTAACGTCTCAAATGTAAATCCTCTCCGATTGGCACGCAAACAGGCTTTATATTGTGAAAAGCTTCGCTCCACATCACAAGATGTGACAGCAGCAAGTCATCAACTACGGGGTAAGATATTCCACCAGAAATTATTTCCATAGCAACACCTCCTAGTATATTTTGTGTTTCACGCATTTTTCAAAATCCGAGTATTTTTCCAAACACTGTCTTCGCTTTCTTTTTCACACGGTCTAAAATAAGCGTCACGGATCTCTGATCAATTGTTTGTACAAGTTCATTGACAGTATTCAGGGCTCGAGACATTTCAGTGTTCGATGTTTCCATATATATGTTATTGCCGTAGATATATCTAAAAAGTTCTTCTGCATGAATTGCAAATCTTCATGCAATTTATTTGAAGCAAGAGATTTTGCAATCTTGATTTAAGGGCATGCGCTATCATCAAAGGCATTAATTACCTGTAATATATAGATTAGTATACTGTTGCGTCGAGCCACGTTCCCCAACGCGTAACTACAGGTTGTTTACATGCGGCGCGTGCAGTCGCAAATAAAGTTCGGTCTCTCCTCGGTAGATATACAACTGGTACTCGAATGTGTCCCCAAAATGCTATCCATACTTATAAGGAACTAAGTAATAATAACGTTGTGCTAACGCGTATCTGGATTAGCATTGTGTAGAAAGAAGAATAATATTGTCTGTTTGTAAAATTTAGAGAAAGTCATGTGTGAATACGAGAACTCAAAAACGAAAAGTCAGTAAAATACCAAACTTGGTATTTAAGTTTAGTATCTTCCAGGGATGCGACACGAAGATTTTGGAAAAAATCCCCCCCCCAAGCTACCCTTTACATAAAAATTTTGATTTTCTCTAAAATGGCTCTAACGGTTTTTGTTAAAGTATCATATATTAAAGATATTACCTTATAAATAAAAAGTTTATCTTGACATTTCTGGGAATAGCCTCTGAAGACTACTTTATTGTGGAAGAATTTTACGGAATTTTACATAACTGCTAAACCCATAGAGGTGGGAAAACCACACAAAAAATAAAGAGTACTTTCAAACACATAATTTCTGTTATATGCATTTTTTTTTTCATGGAGTTGATCGTTTTGAGATATTCCTTGTTTTTGGTTTCAGCTTTAAAACATTATACTAATAGATAAAAGAATACATTTTTAAGAATAGTTTGTAGAAGAGGTAGAGAAAGTCATGTGACCGGAACACAAGATTTTTGAGTTACCAGTTAAATCGCGGTATCAATTTTTTGGGTGAAATGCAATACTTTTATATGTACATTGTAGGTAAAGTGAAGAGATTTTAAAAGAACATTTTGTAGAATATTATCGTGGATAGAGAATGTCGTGTGATTGCTATTGAAAGCTCCAGCGACGTTAAGGTTGCAGGAGTTTATTCGCCGCAGCAGCAGCTATGTGTAAAATTCATTTAATCAGATATATATAGCCCTCATTTCAAGCGGTTGGATCATGGGAGGTGTTGCGAAAAACAAAAGAATGCTTTTAGCGGCATTGAACAACACTGCCCTCTGCCGGCGGTTGGTTACGTTTTTATGTTGCTGCAAAGGGGTCGGTCAGAACGTTTTTTATGTGTATTTGCGGTCTGCAGTTTAAGTGGATATAGCCATACTTGTCGGATTTAACCTCACACACTCTTTTCTTCCTTTCCTTTGATGGCCCTACACGTGCTGGAGTAGGGTCGGGAGGGTTAAAAACGTTGAAAAGATCGCGAAAAAGTGAGAAAAAATATATTGGCTTCCCGGGGCGCACAGAGAAGTGAGCTTTTGGATACGTATGCGTGAAAGACAATAAGGTTGAGATACGTAGAGAGAGGTGCATGGATTCCATACGTAAAGGTGAAAACACAAGTTGTGGGTAGAACTCCTGTAGCCTACTTTATGTAAAAAAATCTGATGTGTTCCATTCACATAACTTTCTCTAAATCTCTGCAACAAATTATTGTTAAAAAGCTTATGCTTCTATTTACTTCATGCTAATCGGAAAAAATAGCAGAAATAGTCTCATTACTTGCTTCCTAGTAAGTAGAAGCGAAATAAGGGAGCATCATAGGTTAAAGTGATAGTCAAAAGCTGATTGCTATGTGACTGAAGTTCCTTTGTTTGTATAGACAGGAGTTGACAAATTCCTTTTTGAAAAAGTATGTTTTTCAAGGCTGAACCCAAAAACAAGGAATATCTAAAAAACGATCAACTCCACGAAGCAAATGTATATAATATAAATTGTGTGTTTTAATATGCTCTAAGTTTCTTGTTTGGTAAGTTTTTGTCTATCTCTTACGGTTTACCAGTTACACAAAATTACGTAAAATTCATTCAGAATAAAGTAGTCTTCAGAGGCTATTCCCAGAAAATTCAAGATATACATATGATTTGTCAGCATATATCTTTAATATATAATATTTTAATCAAAATCGTTAGAGCCATTTTTCATAAAATCAAAATTTTCGAAAAATTTTCCATGTGAAGGGTAGCTGAAGGTCGGGGGATTTTCTTAAAACTCTGTGTCGCATGCTTTGAAGATACTAAACTTAAATACCAAGTTTAGTATTTAACGGTATTTTCTTTTGAGCTATGCTGCCCACAGACACACACACACACACACACACACACACACACACACACACACACAGAGACAGATACACACATGAACATTTTTCTAAAAATGTTTTTTTTTGGATTTAGGTGGTCTCAAAACGTGTATTTCCGGTGAAATCTCGGTATTGAATTTTTGGGTGCATTGCAATACCTTCTCTATACACTATGTATATAGTACGTGTAGAGAAAGTAAAAATGTAAATGGCGTGTTATTTATGGACGCTCCTTAACTGCAGTGGTTCTCAGCGTCCCATTCTATACTGGGCGTGAAAGACCACTTAATTTTGCTCAGAGGCCTCTTTATCAGGCTTGAGGTTCTTTAACTGCAGTAGTTCTCAGCGTCCCATTCTATACTGGGCGTGAAAGACCACTTAATTTTGCTCAGAGGCCTCTCTATGAGGCTTTAGGTTCTTTAACTGCAGTGGTTCTCAGCGTCCAATTCTAAACTGGGCGTGAAAGACCACTTAATTTTGCTCAGAGGCCTCTCTATCAGGCTAGAGGTTCTTTTACGTGCCGTGAATCTACGACACAGTACCAACGGCTTTACTTCCCTAGAGAGAGAAGCCATGCTGAGGATTTTTACACCAGAAAAAAACGCATGTCCTCCACCGGGTTTGGGTATATGCAGTTAGCATGGTAACCACGGAGGGCGTTGCCATTCATCAGTATAACGCATCGTCCTCCAACGGGTTTGGGTATATGCAGTTAGCATGGTAACCACGGAGGGCGTTGCCATTCATCAGGATAATGTATCGTCCTCCACCGGGTTTGGGTATATGCAGTTAGCATGGTAACCACGGAGGGCGTTGCCATTCATCAGTTAATGTATCGTCCTCCACCGGGTTTGGGTATATGCAGTTAGCATGGTAACCACGGAGGGCGTTGCCATTCATCAGTATAATCTTATCTTCTTGTTCTTCTGAAGATCTCTTGTGAGTACAATCGCATTTCTCTTTTTATTTTCTCTACACGTGCTATATACATAGTGTATAGAGAAGCTATTGTATTGCATCTAAAAATTCGATACCGAGATTTCTCCGGAAATGTATATTTTAGGGCCCGCTGTATCCAAATAAAGCATTTTCACAAAAAAAATCCGTGTGTGTGTGTGTGTGACTTTGATAAAAATATCCCACCCCAACTACCCTTTACATGGAGCTGTTTTTCGAAAATTTTCAATTTCTCAATAACTGCTCTATCGATTTTGATTAAAATATCATATATTAAACACATTTACATGAAAATAAAATGTATATCTTGAATTTTCTGGGAATAGCGTGTTAAGAACTGTTTAATGTCGATGAATTTTGCGGAATTTTCCATAGCTCATAAACCGTATGAGATAGGCAAAAATGTACTTAAGAAAAAAAGTAGATATCGTTAAGACACACAATTTAAGTTATATACATGTTTTTCGTGGAGCTGATCGTTTTCTAGATATTCTTTGTTATTGGTTTCAACTTTAAAAAATGTATGCTTTTCTCATACAGGAATTTGACAACTCCTGTCCATACAAACAAAGGACTTTTAGTCACTTAGCAACCAGCTTTTAACATTTGACTATCGATTTAACCTATGGTACTCCCTTACTTTCCTTCTGTTTGAAACGGAGCAAATGATAATACCCTTTCTGCTAATTTTTTCGCGACTAGTATTAAGTAAATAGAAGTTTTTTAATAATATTTTAGAGATGTAGAGAAAGTCATGTGAATGAAACATATCAGATTTTTTATTTCATCATTATAAGAATATCCTGTTGCTTCTTCTAAGACTGCGTTTCAAGGTGACCCTTTAGTTTTCTTTCCCCCCTTAAATTCAGTAATATATCTTCACAACATACAAATTTCCTTCTATTAATTGATAAGTGTAGCATTTAGTTTCATCTATTTACTTAAAATTACTTATATTCATCCATTTTATTACCTTCTTCTTCTCCATACCCAAGATCTTCATAGCTTCTAACTTTTGCTTTCTGTGTTAATGTTTATGTATAGAATAATAAGTAGAGAAATTAGGTAGGGATATTTCATCAGAAATACATGTAATTTTAGTTTATTCTATGTATAGAGAAGGTATTGCATTCCACCTAAAGGTTCGATACCGAGATTTCACCGGAAATACATATTTTGGGTCCCCCTGAATCCAAAAAAAAAAAAAGCACTTTTACAAAAAGGCCCGTGTGTATGCGTGTGTGCCTTTGGACAGCATAGCTCAGAAACGAAGAGACCGCTGAATACCAAACTTGGTATTTCGACATGAACATTTCCAAGAAAATCCCCCCATCCCAAACTACCCTTTACATGGGAAACATTTAGAAAATGTGTATTTTCTCAAAAATGACTAACGATTTCCATTAAAATCTCTTATATTTAGGATATTTACATGACAAATAAAATGTATATCTTGAATTTTCTAAAAATAGCCTATAAAGAGCTCTAGATAACTTGTTGAAGTTTGCATAACTGCTAAACCGTAAGAGTTAGACAAAAGCTTACTACAGAAAATGTAGATGACGATAAAACTCACAATTTACGTCATATCATTTTTTTTCGTGGAGTTGATCGTGTTTGAGATATTCCTTGTTGTTGGTTTCAGCTTTAAATGCCTTATACTTTCTTCATACGGGAATATGTCAACTCGTGCCCATACAAACAAAGGAACTTCAGTCACATAGCAACCAGCTTTTGACTTCACTTTAACCTATGGTACTCCCTTATTTCGCTTCTACTTACAAGGAAGCAAGTAATAACACTATTTCTGCTATTTTTTTCTCCACAAGCATAAAGTAAATAGAATCATAAGCTTATTAGAATAATTTGTTGCAGAGATGTAGTGAAAGCCATGTGAATGGAACACATCAGATTTTTTTTAAATTTATTTTAATTTCAGGATATCCATTTTATATATAATATACATTTTAATCAATATCATTCGAGGTATTTTTCGGAAAATCAAAAATTTCGAATATTTTTCAATGTAAATGGTAATTTGGGACGGGGGATTTTCCTAGGTATCTACTTGCCGTATCTATAGAAGATTCTGAACTTAATTATTAAGTTTATGGATTATTCACAGACATACACTGCGATATGTATCCTAAAATTATTGTTTGGATACAAGAGACCCTAAAAAGTACATTTATAATGACAGCCTGGTGTTGAACTTTTTGAATGTCAATAATTATTTTCTTTCCGTATATGCCCAATACAAAATAGAGAAAATAATAAAGACGACCAAAATATCCACAATGTTTTTTTACCAAATTTCGCCGAAACACTGTCTTAAAATTTAAAATGTTATTTGCCATTTCTTTTGGTTCATCTCCCTCCCCCAGATGGACATTATGTGACCCACAAGGTCAAACTGATGGGACTCATCTCTCTCCCCGGATGCTGGGAAAAGTGGCATCTGCCGGGCAAAGTGTGCATTAAAAATCATTTCCATTTGCGACGCGACTGATATTATTCCAATAGCTGTCAAACGCACCTGCTTCTTTCTCAAGTAGAATGTGCCCCCTGACAGTTTTCAGCTCCACGCATCTCCCTCATCGCACATCCTTACCTGCGAGAAACTCATATAACGCTACATTACTACCGAGCAATATTACACTGATTAACATATTATTATACTTCAGATATACAGCAAAGAACTGCACTATATTAACTGTTTCCATGGTAACCAAGTTGAGAATTACTACACACTTTTCCACCTGGTTACTATGGAAACAGTACATGTTGTTATATTCCTAATGTACAGGAAAGAACTGCACTATATTAACTGTTTCCATGGTAACCAGGTTGAGAATTACTACACACTTTTCAACCTGGTTACTATGGAAACCGTAGATGTTGTTATATGCCTAATGTACAGGACAGAACTGCACTATATTAACTGTTTCCATGGTAACCAAGTTGAGAATTACTACACACTTTTCAACCTGGTTACTATGGAAACCGTAGATGTTGTTATATGCCTAATGTACAGCAAAGAACTGCACTATATTAACTGTTTCCATGGTAACCAAGTTGAGAATTACTACACACTTGTCGACCTGGTTACTATGGAAACAGTACATGTTGTTATATTCCTAACGTACAGGAAAGAGCTGCACTATATTAACTGTTTCCATGGTAACCAAGTTGAGATTTGCTTCATACTGTTACTTTATCTACCTAATACATATTACATGTATAGAAAAGTTATTGCATTCGACTTAAAAATTATATTTTGGGATTTCACTGGAATTGCATAACTTAGGGTCCCCTGAATCAACAAAAAAATTAGAAAAAGTTCCAAGTTAGTATTGCGTGTGTCTCTGAACAAAATAAATAAAACGAAAAATTACGACATAAGGATCCACCAAACTCTGCAAGAGCTAAACTTCACAATTCCTCCAGTGATGGAAACAGCTTATGGTAGCTTTTCTTCTTCCTGGAGACTCCACCCAATACAGGTGAACTTTGGCCTTACAAACAAAACAGATGTATGCGATAGAGTTTACATACAATCAAGGCAAACATTACCACAAAATGTCTTATTACTTGCTTCTTTGTAGAGTAGAAAGAAAATAAACGAATGCACCAGGCTAAACAATAATCAAATCCTTTACATGCTAGTTGCTATAAGATAAAAACCCGCAACCCTTCATGGACGCAGCGGCCGGGCGGTTGGTCAAGATTCCTTGTGAGCTGTCGTGTCATGGAGTTGTTATAGAGCTAATCGTTTTCGAGATATTCCGGGTTATCAGTTTTAAATTTTCAGCCAGTTAAGACCTCTTTCTTTTCGTTTGTTTACTCCTGGAAAGCAGAGAGATTGGACCGGCACTTAAAGGACGAGACTATCGCTTTAGCCTGTGTATTTTGCTTCTGCTTACAAGGACAATTTGTGGTAAAGTTTATCTCGACTAGCGTGAAGTAGATAGAAGAATAATCGTTTGTTACAGAAAGCCATGTGAACGTATTGGAGGGGAATGGTGTTAGTAAACCGTTCAAGCCCAGCACCTGGTGCGTACATCATTATTAAGGGCAATGTTTGTCGCGTACAGAACTCATTTGCAGGGTGAAGACAATGCAAGTGTCACCCCCCAGGGCTGATCAAAGGCTTAAAGCGAAACTCTTTGATCTTGGTTTTTCCTTTGCGAGGCGCCAGTTATTTGTTTTGTGTTATGGAACTGTGCGCGAGCGCGGAGCGCTTTTAATCATAATGGGGAACTTTGTCTTCTCCAGCGCGACTTCAAACGCGCGTAACTGCCAACAAGACAAAAAAAAAAAAATACATAAGGGACGCGCTCTGCAAAGGAACGTCGTTTTAGAAAGAAAATTTTCTCCTCACAACACTAAAACAAAAACTGTATCTCGTTATTCGCTTCCTTCTTAAAGGAAAACCATTCTTAATGGTCATATCGCGCGCTTTCTTTGTTTCCATCTTGTCAACTCATAAACTTGTCTCTGACGATTTAGTGTGCAAAATGGATATTTAAATTATTACTTTCTCTACACGTACTATGTACATAGTGTATAGAGAAGGTGTTGCACTCCACCAAAAAATTCGATACCGAGATTTCACCGGAAATATATGTTTTAGGGCCCCCTGTATCCAACAAAAAGTATTTTCAGGAAAAGGTCCGTGTGTGTCCGTGCAACTTCGAACACGATAACTCAAAAACGAAAAGTCGGTAAAATACCAAACCTGGTATTTAAGTTTAGTATCTTCCTGCGATGCGACACGAAGATTTTGAGAAAAATTTCCCCACCGCAAACTACCCTTTACATGGACATTTTTTCGAAAATTTTGATTTTCTTAAAAATTGCTCTAACGATTTTGATGAAAATTTCGTATTTTAAAGACATTTACCACACAAATAAAATGTATATTTTGAATTTTCTGGAAATAGCCTCTGAAGATGACTTTATTCTGAGTAAATTTTTCGGAATTTTGCATAACTGCTAAACCGTAAGAGATAGAAAAAACTTACAACACAAAAAACGTAGAGCACATTAAAACACACAATTTATGTTGTGTACATTTTTTTCGTTGAGTTGGTCGTTTTTTATATATTCTTTGATTTTGTTTTCAGCTTCGTAAAACTTAACCTTTCTCATACAGGAATTTGTGTAACTCCAGTCCATACAAATAAAGGAACTTCACTTATATAGCAACCAGCTTTTGACTATCACTTTAACCTATGCTACTCTCTTATTTCTCTTCTACTTACAAGGAAGCAAGTAATAAGACTATTTCTGCTAAGTTTTCGTCGATTAGCATGAAGTAAATAGAAACGTGAGCTTTTTACAATAATTTGTTGCAGAGATGTAGAGAAAGTCATGTGAATGGAACTCATCGGATTTTTTTTTATTTAAATATTAATAATCCGCCGCGACGTGGCTGTGTGATAAGACCGCTCGCCTGTCGCCTAGGCGGCCGGGGTTCGGTCATATGCGCCCGCCCGCAGGTGGAATATATGGTATGGCACGCCGTCTAGGCGACTTTTCTCCAGGTCCTCCGGTTTCTCCCGCCACTTACGAGGGTCGGCAGGTAAGTCCCGGGCCTTTCAGAGAAAACAGCATTTAAAGTTTTTCTTTTTTGCCTTATTTCTCAACATAATGTCAGACCGCAGCAATGGCCTTTTTGCTGTAAAATCTTCGTCCGCCAAGAAACTTTTTGAGTTTTGGGAGCAGGTGGTAGTCACTGGGTGCTAGTTTTGGCGAATAGGGTGGATGTTCAAGCAATTCCAACTTCAATTCGCACATTTTCCCTTTACAATGACTGAACGATGTGCCGGAGCATTGTCGTGATGAAACAAGATTTCTTTTTGCAAAATGAGATCTTTTTCTTTTCACCTCATTACTCAAACGTTGCAGTAAGTTTGTGTAATAGTCACCAGTGATACTTTTACCCTTTTCCAAGTAATCAATAAAAATAATTCCCTGTGCATCCCAGAAAACACTCGCCATAACCTTGTTAGCAGACAAAATTATTTTGCCTTTTTTGCAGTTGGTTCACCTGGCGCAATCCACTGTTTAGATTTACTTCAAAACAACGTCAATGCTCATTTGAAATCATTGGCGGAACATTTTTTTTAAAGCGGGTATGACAAAGCTTGTGCACTGATACGATAAATATCTCAATATTTTCGGTGAGTATGTTGAAAAGTAACCATAAGTGTAAAATATTTTTAGTAATAAAATAAATGTTTTCTACGACGAACTTGTCTCTTATTTATAGCCTATTGGAAGTTGAGATATAGCAGCTGGTCCGTTTCCATAGCAACCAGTTAAAAAGTGTATAGTAATTCCCAACTTGGTTACCAAGGAGACATTTGTCGAAGAAGCGCGTTATGTGACACTTGAGCAGGGGGGGCGGTTCAGAAAGAGTTAAAGGGTGTTCTTTGTGAGAGAAGTTATGTGTTGGATCTGACTGCTGTAAACCAAAGGGGTTTTTCTTCTTTTCTTCGGAACCCTAAAAGGTGAAACTGTCAGCATTAACTGGAAATGCCGACTGTCACATGTTATCCGGTGAATGACCTCTGGTGGAGTCTGCTCTATGTGGTGGCACATATGAGAAACATGCTATGTACTACATTCACATGACTTTCTCTACATCTCGGTGACAAATTATTGTTAAAAAGCTTATGCTTCTATTTACTTCATGCTAATCGAGAAAAAATTAGAAGAAATAGTCTTATTACTTGCTTCCTTGTAAGTAGAAGCGAAATAAGGGAGTAGCATGTTAAAGTGATAGTCAAAAGCTGGTTGCAATGAGATTGAATTTCTTTGTGTGGACCGGAATTGACAACCAAATATAAAAGAATATCTCAAAAACGATCAACTCCACGAAAAAAAAAAGTATGTAACATAAAAGTGTGTTTTAAGGTGTTCTACACTTTGTGTGTGGTAAGTTTTTCTGCTAACATTTATCTCGATTAGCGTTGTGTACAAAGAAGAATAATAATTTTTTGTAGGAGGTTTGTGGAGCAGCTAGAGGAAGTCATGTGAGTGTAACACGTCACATTTTTTTTTTTTGGAACAGGTGACCAGTTTTGGGATATAACTTGTTAGTTTTTTCTTTCTCTACACGTACTATGTACATAGTGTATAGAGAAGGTAATTGTAATGCACCCAAAAATTTCATACCGAAATTTCACCGAAAATACATGTTTTAGGATCCCCTTTATCAAAAAAAAGCATTTTCAGAAAAAGGTCCGTGTGTCTGTGACCACTATAACTCAAAAAACAAAAGTCGGTAAAATACCAAACTTGGTATTTAAGTTTAGTGTCTTCCAGGGAAGCGATAAGAAGATTTTTAGAAAAAATTCTCCCTCCCCCAACTACTTTTTACATGGAACTTTTATCAAAGACTATGATCTTCTCAAAAATCTCTCTCACGATTTTGATTAAATTATCATATATTAAAGATATTTACATGGCAAATAAAACGTATATCTTGAATTTTCTGGGAATAGTCTCTTTATGTTGAATTAATTTTACTGAATTTTGGACAACTACTAAACCGTAAGCGGCAGACAAAAACTTACTTCACAAAAAAAAGTAGATGTTGTTAAGTGTACAATTTATATCATAATTTTTTTCGTACATGTAACCAATTTTGAGATATTTCTTGTTATTTTTTTTCAGTTTTAAAATGGTTCAAGGTTTTCACACACGGGGATTTGTGAACTCCTGACCGTGCATAGAAACGGATTTTAACCACATGACAAGCAGTTTTTAAAACATTTGACTATCGTTATGTCCCAGTGTATTCCCTTCTACTTACAAGGAAGCAGGCAACATAATTGTGCTAATATTTATCTTCATTTTATAAAGTAGACAGAAGCATATGCTTTTTAACAATAACCTGTTACACAGATGTAGAGAAAGTCACACATCAGAGTGTTTCAGTAGCACGGTAATACTGCATATAATGCGTGAGATTACTAAGAACAGAGAAAGCCATGTGATAGTCAAAATGAGTTTTTGGGTATGCTGTAAAAGAATACACTTAGTTAAGAAAATCGCTGCAGCGAACTTTTTGATAGCGCTAGAAGACAAAAGAGCAGAGATTAAGAGTGGAATCGAAACAAAAGAGCAACTCGGCGCGATTTCTGTTTATCTTCTAATTAAATGGAGACTTTAGAGAAGTTCTTATTTCGGTATAAAAAAAAAAAAAGGAAGTAAAGATTGCAGCTGAAGAGAAGGGCAACAAAGAAGCAGAATAAGAAGAGGGTGGAACTCTGTAAAGGTTAAATTAACGCTTCAAGAATCTTTTGAAAGTTTTAACGCATTTCGAGAATTCGCACATCACTCAAAACGTCAGTCGAAGAGATTACAGACACACAGACAGACAGACAGACAGACAGACGTTTGCTCTCTCCTCCAAACTTGTCCATATAAAAACGACGACGGTGCTGCGCTCTGCCGTCGTTTGAGTGATGATGACATCGCGAGTCAGAACAGACTCTGATTTATTTCTTCTCTCTTGTTTTGTTTTGTTTTGTTTTGTTTACACCTGTGGGGTATATGCGGCTCACATGCACAGCTTTCTCGCTTAGAGCATCCTCCATACACTCCTGACATAATCTCCTTAGTAGAATGCAACTCTCAAATTTAATGGAAGCTTTTGGAGCATTTATGTTTTACTTTCTCTACACGTACCATGTTCATGGTGTACAGATAAGGTATTGCAATCCACCCAAAAACTCGTTATCGAGATTTCACCGGAAATATTTGTGTTAGGGTCACCTTTATCAAAAAAAAAAAAAACACTTTCACAAAAAGGTCCGTGTGTGTGTGTATCCGCTTGTCCGTATGTCCGCGAACTCGATAACTCAAAACCGAAAAGTCGGTACAATACCAAACTTGGTAGTTGACCTCAGTGTCTTCCAAGGATGTGACACCAAGATTTTCAAGAAAATTCTCACACCCCCAACTACTCTTTACATAGAACGTTTTTCAAAAATTTTGATTTTCTTAAAAAAATTAGGTAACGATTTTTATTAAAATATCGTATATTAAAGATATTTACCTCACAAATAAAATGTATATCTTGAATTTTATGGGAACAACCTCTGAAGACTACTTCATTCTGGATCAATTTTACGGAATTTTGTATAACTGCTAAGCCGTAAGAGATGTACAAAAACCTACCACACAAAAAATGTAGAGCACGTTAAAACAACCAATTTATGTTCTATACATTTTTTTCGTGGAGTTGATCTTTTTGAGATATTCCTTGTTTTTGGTTTCAGTTTTGAAAAACTTATACTTTTCTCATACAGGAATTTGTCATCCCCTGTCCATACAAACAAGACTATTTCTGCTATTGTTTATTTCGGTTGGTATGAAGTAAAATGAAGCATTAGGTTTTTAACAATAAGTTTGGTATTTGACGGTCTTTTCGTTTTTGAGCTATGCTGTGCAGAGACACATACTCACAGACAGACATAACGACGACCTCAGCAGCTGTCCCTAAAGGTATTTATAATTAATTCTCTGTTGCTCTGTGTAGCAGCAAACTTCGCTAAAGTGTTTCTCACTTTTCCCATTGATCGCAGTTTTTTTATTTTAACCCGTGTTTTGAGAGTCTTGGTTGTTTTTCTCGGCGGTAATCAATTTTTCATTTAGAAAATGTGTCTCCACGCAATTTGGGATCCTGAAAGGAAACTATTTCGTTGGGGAATGCTTTTAATTTAACGAACAAGTTCCAAACAAAAGTTTTAAGCAACGGTTACAGTTTGAAAGGAAAACAGAATGAATTCTTTACTGCGGAGACTATTTAATTACTTATTTTTTCTGTCCTCCCCCCCCCCTCTCCTCCAATGGAGGGGGAGAGAGGGTTGTTTTCATCACCGTTCAGGCTTCCTGGAACAGCGTGGCAGATTTTATGTTTCGTCTGACGGGAAGATGTTTTCCTTTCGCTTTGATACCCTCTTGTGTTATTTATCTTAATATTATTAACAGAGAGCATTATTCTGTGTAGAGGGCATTTTCGGAAACCATTAAAACTGATTTCAACAATTCTTGTACCATTGAAGAGCTTTGATGTTCTCTAGATGATTATCTAGTCCAGTTTCTGAAACACTCGTGAATATCATATGAGAATAAATGACTATTGGGATCACAAGAAAACGTACAAAATAGGCTATGACTTTTCGTTACGTATGACGTCATTGAAAATTGTTGCTTTTCAGGAAATAACTGCAATGTTAACTGTTTCCATGGTAACCAAGTTGAGAATTACTACACACTTTTTGACCTGGTTACTATGGAAACTGTACATGTTGTTATATTCCTAATGTACAGGAAACAACTGCACTATATTAACTGTTTATCCATGGTAACCAAGTGGAGAATTACTACACACTTTTCCACCTGGTTACTATGGAAACAGTACATGCTGTTATATTCCTAATGTACAGGAAAGAACTGCACTATATTAACTGTTTATCCATGGTAACCAAGTGGAGAATTACTACACACTTTTCCACCTGGTTACTATGGAAACAGTACATGCTGTTATATTCCTAATGTACAGGAAAGAACTGCAGTATATTAACTGTTTCCATGGTAACCAGGTTGAATATTACTACACACTTTTCCACCTGGTTACTATGGAAACAGTACATGTTGTTATATTCCTAATGTACAAGAAAGAACTGCACTATATTGTAATATATCCAGTGAGGGGTAGGCGTTACCTCTACAGTTTTTTTTAGGGGGTAGTAAGTTTAGGGTAGAGCTATTTTGTGCATGCAGAGAGGGAGATGGGTATCTCAGAGTTGTGGTGGAGGAGGAGCACATATTGGGACAAATCAGGGAAATATAAATAGGTACACCCAGGAAATACAGTGCGTTTACTACCACTCATAGAAATGAACTAAACTGCATAAATGAAGAGATTTTGGAAAACCCTTTAGGTACCCTAATTCCACAGAACTCACATTCATCTCTGCTGAAAGTTAAAATTTTATATTACATTTTGCCCTTTTGAAAGGTGCATCTTGCCGCGCCTGAAGCCTTCTTGTTTCATTATAGCTAAGCGTAGCTTAGGAGGCCATGTCCGTGTTATTTACATCTTGCCTTCCAATACCGGTTGCTCAAACTGATACACTATTACCTCTTGCTTCATAAAATGTGCGATAATGTATCATTTATCCATCATGGTACCCTAAAATATTTTAATGGTAACCAATGGCACTCATGTGGGTCGGCTGAGAAATTGAATGCTAGTCCGACATGTTGCCATGGTAGCTCAGTGGTAAAGCAACCGGCTAGAAGCCGGGAGATCCGTGGTTCAAATCCCGGCTATGGAATTGAATTTTTCAGTCTGACTCTACCCACAATGTACATAGCACGTGTAGGGAAAGTAAATAGTTTTTGTGAGATTTACAAAAATCTGATGTGTGCCATTCACATGACTTTCTCCACATCTCTGCAATAAATTATTCTTAAAAAGCTTATACTTCTATTTACTTTATGCCAATCATAAAAAAAAACAGCAGTAATAGTCTTATTACTTGCTTCCTTGTAAATAGAAGCGAAATAAGGGAGTAGCATAGGTTAAAGTGATAGTCAAAAGCTGGTTGCTATGTGACTGAAGTTCCTTTGTTTCTAAGGACAAGAGCTCACAAAGTCCTGTGTGAGAGAAGTATAAGTTTCTTTTAAAGCTGAAAACAATAACAAGGAGTATCTAAAAACGATAAACTCCACGAACAAAATGTATAAAACATAAATTGTTTAAGGTTCTTTATATTTTTGTGTAGTAAGTTTTTATCTCACTTTTACGATTTAGCAGTTATTCAAAATTTCATTAAATTCATCCAGAAAAAAGTACTCTTCAGAGGCTATTCCCAGAAAATTCAAAATACACATTTTATTTGTTAGGTAAATAGTTTTAATATACGATATTTTAATAAAAACCATTAGAGCCATTTTTTAGAAAATCAAAAATTTCGAAAAAAAGTTTCATGTAAAGGGTAGTTGAGGGTGGGGGGAATTTTCTCATAAACTTTGTGTCGCATCCCTGGAAGATACTAAACCTAAATACAAATTTAGGTATTTAACGGTCACACACACACGCACACACATTGACCTTTTTATAAAAATGAAATTTCGGTATCGAATTTTTGGGAGGAATATAACGCTTCCTCTATACGCTATCTACATAGCCCGTGACGAGAAAGTGATAATCTTTTGTAAGAATACCTAGTTTTTATGAGATTTATAAAAATGGAGGGTGTTGAAAGTAATAAATCAGATTTTTTCGTTGATAGATATCGAAAAGTTTGCCCTAGGAATTAAGAGTAGAGTGAGTAGACAGTCATTTGTCACTAATGTGGACGTGTCTGGCTCTCACGTGGTCACGAGGTTTTGATAAGATTCCTTCTCCTGTTTTTGTGACGGATTCCTTCTCGCGCCTGTCGATATTTCAAGAGCTCGACGTCGAGACGATATCTGTCCTCGAGTAGCCTGTAATCACCACAAATATTTACTGTCACACGTGAGCTGCAGTTGCTATGGCAACGGGATGCTGGAGTGCTAACCCAAACTTTGTTTGTATTCAACATAGAGCATGTATAGAACGTGTAAAACTTTCTACACTTAATATGAATGAATGAATGAATGAATGAATAAGTGTATTTATTAACATAGCAATATCATACATAGAATTTCAACAGTCGCACGGGTCCACAGACCGTACGTGCTTTTGTAATACACATTACAAGCAATATTAAAACAACAACAAAGAATTAAAAGAGTAAGCACGAAAATAAAAAGACAAAGGAAATACACAGTCAAAAGCAATATTAAACAACAATAAAAATTAAGAGTGAATCCGAAAATAAAGATACAAAGATATTCAAATATACCAATTTAAATTTACAGCACAGAGTACACCTCCATAAATGCACCCTCTTATCATAGATAATTACACTTAAAAGACATATATACACAATATATACAACCCTAGCACAACAGTGACCTAAGTCTGATATAATATACATGTATGTAGAACATTGTAGTCACTTTTGTTTAGTTGATCTTATCCCCCCCTTCTCTATTGGCAGCCTCCTCAGATCTCAGCTGTCTTGCCTTAAGTATAAATTTACCTAGCCCGTCCATGTTTTCCGTGCCTGCCAGTAGCGTCCAACATGCTTCTATCCCTACATTCGCAGTGGTAAAAAATCGTGGCAAATATTTTTCCCGCCATTCCTCCGTACCCCTACATCTTGCCAAGATGTGAGTCCACGACTCTTCCTCCTCGCAAATGGGACATATTCTTATACCATTCACGTCAGAAATTTTCGTGCTCCTCCATGCTCCTAGTCTAATCCACGCGAGCCCCTCTCTAATGAGTTTGGTACCTGTTTTGATGTATTGCTCCATACCCCACTCCGATTTCAGCCCAGACTGTACTTCTAATGACACCTTCTCTGTGCATTGCGCAATTATTTGCTGTCTGTCAATATCACAGAGACGTTTCTTAATTTTTCTCCAAATACTTCGCCTGTTTTCCTGCCCCGCCATCCAAATGTCTCCCATCCCAATGGTTTCCAACCCTTTCTTTAATTTTGATGCCCACGTCAAATTACCTTCCATTCGCAACTGTTCACGGTAGCAGACTGCCCTAATTAGAGATTGGTTTCCGTGAACGATTCTCATCCAATATTTAACTGCTCTGATTTTGCACTCTATCGTTTCACTATGTACCCCGAATTCCCTCATTATTCCGCAGTTTGCCGTACCCCTCCCTACACCCAGAATTCCTTTCAAAAATTGGGTCCTCACTTGATCCAGATTCTCTGTTTGTTCCCACCCCCATATTTCTCCTCCGTATGTCATCGTGGATCTAACTGTCGCTCCGTATACAGTTTCCATTAAGGTTATGGAGATATTCGGAATTCTGCAGCGTATCCGGAGAGCTTCCGCCGCTTTCACCCTTGCCTTGTGTTTCGTAATGTCAATGTGTTTTGTCCATTTTCCGTTCATTGTAAATGTGAGTCCTAAGTACACAAAGGATTTAACATTGTCCAGTATCTGTCCTGCATTTGTCCAAGTCTCCTCCCTGCTATAAACACAACCATTTTTGAAAGTCATTGCCTTAGTCTTATTCACATTAACTGTAAGTAGCCATTCATCGCAATAATTCTTAAGTTTGTCCAGTCCTCGTTGCAATCAGTTTACTGTCGTAGAGCACAATACTAAATCGTCTGCGTATAAAAGTGTTGGGATCTGCAAATCCGCTACTACTGGTGCTTGGATATTCTCTGCTATCATTGTATCAGTAATATCATCCACAAAGAGATTAAATAGCAAGGGAGATAAAATACAACCCTGCCTCACTCCCCTATAGCTTCGGCAGCTCTCGGACACTCTGTTTCTGTCGTACTTCACACAGAATTGGACATTTTGATATATTGCCTGCAATGCTCTAACCATTTTACTTGATAACCCCTTTCTGCCTAGTTTGTACCATAATGCATTTCGATTGATAGAGTCAAATGCCTTCTTAAAGTCCACAAAATCACAATGAAGCTTTCCCCGCTTAACTAACAGTTGCTGCGTCCTTAAAGTGTCTAATATAAAAGCGGCATCTATGGTACTGTGTCCTTCTCTGAAACCCATTTGAAATTTTGAAAGTTTGCCAAATTTAGATTCCCAGTCCTTTATCCGGTTATATAACACTCTACAATAAATTTTTTCCATAATTGGCAACAGAGTAACCCCCCTATAGTTATCCGGATTTCCAATAGTTCCCTTCCCTTTATAAATGGGATGAATAATGCCCTTTCCCCAGCAGGTAGGGTAATTCCCCTCAATAAACAATTTGTTGCATATCTGGAGCATACTCCTACCAAACTCATTAACATTGGCTGCGGCTTTAAAAACTTCCGGGGGCAGCCCATCCAACCCTGGAGCTATGCCTACCTTCAGACTCCTTAGCGCCTGTGCTATTTCTCGTGCTGATATTTCTTCATCCAGTATTGGGATCTCAAGATTTCCCAAAATTTGCACTTCCTTTATAAAAATTCCTTCCCTTTCACCTTTCCCGAATATTCCCATAAAATGCATTGCAGTGCACAGAGAAGGTATTACATTCCACCCAAAATTACGACACCGAAATTTTACCGGAATATCATGCTTTAAGGTACCCTGTATAAAAAAAACAAAAAAAAAAAACATGTGTTCCATTCACATGACTTTCTCTTCATCTCTGCAAATATTATTAGTAAAAAGTTTATACCTCTATTTACTTTCTTGTAAGCAGAAGCGAAATAGGGAGTACCATTGGCTAAAGTGATAGTCAAAAGCTGGTTGCTATGTGACTGAAGTTCCTTTGTTTGTATGGACAGGACTTGACAAATTCCTGTATGAGAAACGTAAAAGTATTTTAAAACTTAAACCAATAACACGGAATATCTCAAAAACAGTCAATTCTACGAAAAAACGTATAACATAAATTGTTGTGTTTTATCGTGATCTACAGCTATTGGTAGAAAGTTTGTGTATACGGTTTACCAGTTATGCATAATTCAATAAAAACCCTCCAGAATAAAGAGGTCTTCAGAGGCTATTCCCAGAAAATTCAAAATATAGGTACATTTTATTTGTAAGGTAAATAAATATCTTTAATATACGATATTTTAATCAAAATCGTTAGAGCCATTTTTAAGAAAATCAACATTTTCGAATTTTTTTCCATATAAAGCGTAGTTTGGGGTGAGGGGATTTTTTTGAAAATCTTCGTGTCGCATCCTTGGACGATACCAAACTTAAATACCAAGTATGGTATTCAACGGTATTTTCATTTTTGAGCTTTGCCGTCCACAAGCACACAGACACACACGCACACATGGACCTTTTTGTAAAAATGCTTTTTTTGGATTCAGGGAGACTCAAAACATGTATTTCCGGGAAATCTCGGTATCGAATTTTTGGATGGAATGCAATACATTCTCTATATGCTATGTACATAGTACGTGTAGAGAAAGTAATACACACTTTTGTTAAAGAATTTTGGAATAAATTATTTACTTGAGGTGGCACATGTCTTGAGTGTTACGTCATTTCCTTTTTGTACTGTAAGTGTTAATGACCTCTCAAGCTCTTACAGTGCTTGTTGCCATGGCAATTAATAAATGAATTGTAAATTTAACTTACATTACCAAATGTGTGTTCAGAATGAGTAACTTACGTGCCAAGTGTTTCAAAAATGTTAATATTTGACAATGTTAGGGAGACAAATTGATGGAATTTTGATCCATTGTGTCCTGATTTTCTAGGACTTGAAACCTTTTGTGAGTCGGAATTGTAGCAGCAGCAAAATCACAAGTAGACCTTTTATTTGTGTGTTTGTTTATCTGGTTTAATGCTGTTTCAAATGTTTAGCTTTCTTTGCTGGTTTTTCATTTGTTTCCTTCTGTGGGCTCGTTTGTTTACTTTTGCTGTTGCTAACGAAAGCATTAATATTTATAACCTGAAAAGCATTACTTACATTTTCTACTAGAAGAAATTGGGTTTGGGGCTTGGGGGGGGGGGAGTAGCAGGTGGAAAATGGTTAAGAGGTGACTACGCAATGTTAAAAGACAACATTTGGAATCATAGTGTGCGGTTTAAATTTTTCATAACATTTTTATTTTTAGTTGACTTACTCTCCTAGTAGTTAAGACTGATGCCCCCCCCCGCCTAGGACTTACAAGCGGATGCCTAGGAGTCAGAAGTCTATCGGGGAGCCAACGGCACGAAACACAGAATGGAGAACCTGGAACGAGTGATGGCCCTTAGCCAAGCATGAGCGTAAGGAATGGGATGACTGATTTATATAGAACTTACACATTTTTTCTTTAATTATTCCGTTGGAAATTCATTCAATGACCCAATTTTAGCACCAAATTAAGCAGCATGTTCTGGAGTTTCGATTCCTTGTTAGTATTTCTAATTGCATTGCTGGCAGCTATTCCTAATTGCAAGTTTCTTTGACGACCGGATAATTTCCAGGAACCTTTGGCCACCGAGATCTCCGGATTTGACATCGCCGGACTTCTTTCTATGGGTTACTTAAAAGACAGGGTTTACGCCACACGTCGCCAGACATTGGACGATCTGAAGCACATCACAAAGGAGATTGACAACAGAGCCCTCCAACGAGTGGCCAGTACGACGGGTTGAGTTGTGCCTTAAGCAGGATGGAGGACATTTTCAACATTTGCTATAGAGGTAAATAATCTCCCAAAATTCCTCTACAATTTAGGTACAATAAGTTGTCGCTAGCATAACACGTTTTGAAACAATTAATGAAAGAAATGTGTCAGCTCTATGTAAATCACCCTGTAGGTTGCAAGCAAAATGAATGATAGGAGAGGTGATGATGGAGCTTGCTCAACTTACAACGTCAAATGGTGGGGAGTAAAGAGCGAGGGAGGTCTGTTTAGATGACTGTACACGTGGTTATGATTAGGCGTCTGGAAAGATAACAAATTAACTGATGACGTCGAAGTAAGATTTTGTCCACTCTGCGAGGAAGGGGACTCATTATCTAGCTTAATACAGTGAAAATAAAATATTAATAAAGCAATATTTACCGACACAGTTTCTGCATTCCAATGTGGTAGACGCTACAGAAGTAACGTTAGACGCCAGGTATAATAAAAGGAGGTTATTACTTTCTCTACACGTACTATGTATAGAGAAGGTATTGTAATGCACCCAAAAATTCAGTGCCAATATTCCACCGGAAATATGTATTTTCGGACCCCCTGAGTTAAAAAGAAACATTTTAGAAAAAGGTCCCTGCGGTCAGTAAAACACCAAACTTGGTATTTAAGTTCAATATCCTTCAGTGATGCGACCTGAAGATTTTCAACAAAATCCTCCACCCCCTACTAATCTTTACAAGGGACATGTTTCGAAAAGTTTTATTTTCTGAAAAATGACTAACGATTTTGATTAAAATTCCTAATTTTAAAGATATTTTCATAGTAAACAAAATGTATGTCTTGAATTATCTGGGCATAGCCTCTGAAGACCTCATCATTCTGGACTATATTTATATTGTAAGTGATAGTAAAAACAATCTGATGTGTTCCATTCACATTACTTTCTCTACTTCTGTGTAACAGATTATTGTTAATAAGTTTGTTCTGCTATTTACTTCCTGCTAATCGAGAAAAACATTAGCAGAAAACGTCTTATTACTTGCTTCCTTGTAAGTAGAAGCGAAATAAGGGAGTACCATAGGTTAAAGTGAAGTCAAAATCAGGTTACTAGGTACCCGAAATTCCTTTGTTTGTATGGACACGAGTTGACAAACTCCTGTATGAGAAAAGTACAAGTTTTTCAAAGCTGAAACCAAAAACATGGAATAGCTCAAAAACGATCAACTCCTCGAAAAAGATTATATAACATAAAGTGTGTGTTTTAATGTGATCTACCAAGTTTGGTATTTAACGGTCTTTTCGATTTGAGCTATGTTGTCCACATTTTCTAAATTTTTTTTTTATTCAGGGGGACCCAAAACATGTATTTCCGGTGAAATCTCGGTATCGAATTTTTGCGTGCATTACAATATCTTCTCTATACACTATTACATAGTACGTGTAGAGAAAGTAAAAATTTACTCTTCAAAATGTAGGTCTTATAAAAATATACAACTTATATGTTATACACTTTCTTGTAGAGTTAACCGTTTCCGATATATGCCTTGTAATTGGCTGCAGTTTTCACCATTTAAACTTTTCTCAAGCAGGAAATCAAGATTGGTTTCATCTATTTTGTTTGACTGCAAAAGAGAACCGAATTTCAATTGTTTCATATAGAGATCGCTTCGTTTTAACCTAGTGTATTTCCCTTCTACTTACAAGGAAGCAGAAGTTGCTATTGTGCTCGCCAAGATTAACTTCCTTGTTAATGTTAGTGACACAATTGTCTTAGCGCATTGGAGACATAAGTAACAGGGTAAAGTTTAGTTCCCAAAAAGTCAGAAGCTCGGGAATTCTTCATTATAAAGATCGGTCACGTGAGTTCAATACCAAGAACTTACCAAGCTAGTCACCTGACAACGCTATTTTCGCGCTTCTTTTCAGCCAATTAGGAAGGAGTTCGATATTGGAGATTTTAGTTTATAAGGAACTTGATCTTGGAGCTGTCAACATGGCGAAGAAGAGATAGCGCAGAGCCGCCGCTGCTACGGCACCATCCGACACCTGTTCCCCGGCATCCGCTGAGGAAGCAGCACCTCCGTCATCACCGGTCGGGGTTCGCCGCCGGCCGCCACCGCAGCCTCGCCGGTACTGTAACCGCAGTGTCCAGCTACGCCGCCGACGAGCTCCACACCGCCGCTCCGGTTCAGTGCCTCGGGACCTTTCCACCCGGCCGCGCAGGCTCGGTGGCCTTCTTGTTTGAGGGCCACCCGAATTATGTGCGACCGGGGACCAACGCCGCTGCTACGAGTGGATTTGCAGGACCAAGCTGCCCTTGAAGCTGCCTCGGCGTGTCCTTATTAGGACGATTCCTGGTCGCCGAGGCTCGCATCGCCACTACTGTGGTACCAACACCACCACCGCCGAGTGCACTGGGCACGATCTCCGCCGGTTCTGTGTCACCTGCTTCCATGTAAAGGGTAGTTTGGGGTGGAGGGATTTTTCTCAAAATCTTTGTGTCGCATCCCTGGAAGATACTAAACTTAAATACCAAGTTTGGTATTTTACGGACTTTTCGTTTTTGAGTTATCGTGTTCACAGGCACACGGACACGCGGATACACACACACACATACACACGGACCTTTTTCTGAAAATACCTTTTTGGGATACAGGGTACCCAAAAACATATATTTCCGGTGAAATCTCGGAATCGAATTTTTTGGTGGAGTGCAATACCTTCTCTATACACTATGTGCGTATAGAGAAAGTAATACGTTTTTTAACAACACTATATTACAGAGATGTATATGGAACACATCAGTATTCAGCCTATATGTATGGACAACTTAAACTATAAGCAACCCAGGCGTGTACCTGTTGTCTCATCCACCTTACAGCTCAGTTCTCGAAACGCCAGATGTACTGTCAGCAACGGGAAAGTTAAAACCCCTCCAGGAACGTTCTCCCGAAGACACGTGCTACTCCACTTTCTATGACGAAGACGACGCTTGCCCACGTCGTGTCTCTCAATGCCGGAGGGTGCCAGTGCCGAGGTCGATGAGTAGTCGATTTATATGCAACTGTATCGATTGCGGTGAGTTCTCGATACGCCGGAGGGGGTACGTCATAAATACAACCTTACTTGCTTGGATTATTATGGAAGGGGGGGAGGTGCTTACCCTTAAGGGGCAATAGCTGGCCCCTTCAAACTTTCTAAGTGACGACAACTGCCCATCGAAACAGCCTTAATGAGAAGGAGCGTTATCCGCCGCCCTTGTGGCGCAGTGGTTAGAGCAGATGTCTCTTGTACTTAACTCCTAACATTGCTTTTGCTCATTTTAGTTAAAATTACTGTTAATTTAGAAAGTCTCCTCATTTTCATTATATAGCTCGTGAGGACCAGTCATAAGTAACGCAGTCACAACTTTTTACTTTCTCTACACGTACTATGTACATATGGTATAGAGAAGGTATTTTATTGCACCCAAAATTAGATTTTGAGATTTCACCGGTAATATATGTTTTAGGGTTCTCTGTGTCCAAAAAAAGAAAAAAGGTCCGTGTGTGTATGTGAACACGATATCTAAAAAACGAACAGTCGGTAAAATACCAAACTTGGTATTTAAGTTTAGCATCTTCCAGAGATGCAAGACAAAGATTTTGAGAAACATTTTCCCACCCTAAACTACTCTCTACATGGAACTTTTTTCGAAAATTTTGATTTTCTCAAAAATGGCTCTAACGATTTTGATTAAAATATTGTATACTAAAGATATTTACCTCACAAATAAAGTGTATATCTTGAATTTTCTGGGAATAGCCTCTGAAGACTTCTTTATTCTGGAGGAATTTTACGGAAATTTGTAACTCTGCCAAACCATAAGAAATGGACAAAAAAATCACTTCACAATAAATGCAGATCACGATAAAACACACAATTTATGTCATATATATTTTTTTCGTGGAGTTAATCGTTTTTGAGATATTCCTTGTTATTGGTTTCAGCTTTCAAAAACGTATACTTTTCTCACACATGAATTTGTCAACTCCTGTCCATACAAACAAAGGAACTTCAGTCACATAGCAACCAGCTTTTGACTTCACTTTAACCTATGGTACTCCATTATTTCGCTTCTACTTACATGGAGGCAAGTAATTGAACTATTTCTGTTAATTTTTTCTCGATTAGCATGAAGTAAATAGAAACAAATATTTTTAACAATCATTTGCTCAGAGATGCGGAAAAAGTCATGTGAATAACACATCAGATTTTTTATTGTTTGATTTTTATATCCCCTTTAACATATAAGGTTATTACGGAGGCTTTGGGTTGGAGACAACTCGTTGTTGAGGTTGTTTACGTTGGGTTTAAATTGTTTTATTTTCCTCAAAAACAACACACACCACATTCATATTCACAGACTTTGAGGGGCATAGAGAATAATTCTATTTAAAGAAAAATTGTCCGCCGCAGCCGGAAATCGAAACCGGCGGCACCTCCGGTTGAAAAGTCAGCTCGCTGACCACTCCGCCAGTTGCTAATTCAGAAGCTCTCCTCATTTTCATTGCAGTAGCTCGTGAGAGGAGAAAACCCGAAAGTTGCGCAGTGACAACTTTTTACCTGATGGTGGGAGAAGTTGCGCAATCACGTATGCGCAGAAGTCATAATATTTCTGACCACGAAGGAGTGAGGTACGCTAGAGTCGCCGTCGGTAAGAGACAAATACCTAGCAGGTTGGGGAAGTTAGGAGAAATGCTACGTAGGAGAAAAAGGAGGGGTAAAAGGCGTATTCGCAAGCACGTGGCAGTTGGCGCAAACGGAAAAGTAACACATTCCTTTTGTTATTAAACGTCACATCACTATAAAAAAAATGTGATTTGTTCCATTCACATGACTTTCTCTACATCTCTGCAACAAATTATTGTTAAAAAGCTAATGCTTCTATTTACTTTATGCTAAATGAGAAAAAATTAGTAGAAATAGTCTTATTACTTGCTTCCTTGTAAGTAGAAGCGAGATGGAGTTCCATAAGCTAAAATGATAGCCAAAAGCTGGTTGCTATGTAACTGAAGTTCCTTTGTTTGTTTCTACAGCAGTTGACAAATTCCAGTATGATAAAAGTACAAGTTTTTCAAAGCTAAAACCAAAAACAAGGAATATCTCAAACACGACCAATGCTACGAAAAAATGTATATAACATAAATTGTGTGTTTTAATGTCTTCTAAATTGTTTGTGTGGTAGGTTTCTGTCCATCTCTTACGGTTTAGCAGTTATTCAAAATTTTGTAAAATTCATCCAGAATAATGTAGTCTTCAGAGGCTACTCCCAGAAAATTCAAGATACACATATTATTTGTCAGGTAAATATCTTTAATATACGATATTTTAATCAAAATCATTAGAGCCATTTTTGAGAAAATCAACATTTTTCAAAAAAGTTCCATGTAAAGGGTAGTTAGGGGTGGGGTATTTTCTTGAAAATATTCGTGTCGCATCCTTGGAAGATACTGCTGTCAACAGATACACAGACACACGGAGCTTTTTCCAAAAATGGAGAACCCAAAACGTTTATTTGCGGTGAAATCTCGATATCAAATTTTTGGGCGCATTTCAATACATTCTCTATACACTAAGTACATAGTACGTGTACAGAAAATAATACAATTTTAATGTAATGCCGTGCCGGTATGTTGCCATGGTAACTCAGAGCATCTGTACAGAGGTTGATATCGCGACTGTGGCACTGAATGTTTCAATTTGATTCTACCTCTCCAAGTTATGTCCTACACACGACTGGTGTAGAAGAAGCAATTTATTCAGAAAATCCTATCAGTCTATAGAGATACTTATTTACATTCCGCCACTGGGACACGTTTGCCTTCTGCCCGAATAGTTTCGGCCTGCGCAACAAAATTCGTTATCGATGTTGTTCAAAGCGTTACGGTTTTCACTTGCACAAGGAAATGCAGCACAGCGTTTAGCTGAAATGCGCCTGTTTTAGAAATAAAACAAAAAACTGAGCATTTGTAGTGCAGCGCATGTAGCAACAATAATAACAAGTGAGTTACGGTCAGTGTGCGTTGCAACTCTGATTTTATAGCCTTTAAATCGAGCTATTAGCCACGAGCGTGTGAACCCGCGTCTCTCAGTGCCCAGTGCTGCCACCAAATAATAATATTTTATGCTAAATGACTTATCTCGAATGGGCTACCATTAACGCGAATGTCCCTCATGCCACAAATATGCAACCTTTTTAGTTGCACTGCGCTGTTGACCTTGGTTACATATCAGTCCGTATAACGGAGTTACCGTAATGTGGTAAAAATCATTATCGGCGATCGCGCTGACGACAGCCCATTATAAGGATAGTGAACGCTCGGTCATTAACTTCTCTAGCTAGCTCACGAAGTGTAAAGATAATAGTTTCCAACTTTTAGAAAAGTTATCTATTTGAAATATTTTACCCAATTACATTTATTGTTTCAAAACAATTGTTAATGGCAATTTCTCTACTACGTAAGGTCAGCAGCGGAAGTATTGTATTTCATCCAAAAATTCAATACAAAGATTTCGCCATAAATATGCATTTTGAAGCTCCCTAAAAAAATTAAGTATTTCAGACAGCATAACTCTTAAACGAAAACTTGGCTTTTAAATTCAGAATCTCAAAATGATAAAAGAAGATTTTCAAGATATTCCCTCACTGTAAACATGCGAAAATGTTCATAATCTTCTATTTTCTAAAAAAAAAAAAAGGTTTGACTTTCGTTAAAATACCATGTTTAAGATATTTTCATGACAAATGAATATCATGAATTTTGTTGTATAGCTTGCGAAGTATTGTCCACATGTGTATAACTAATAAACTATACGAGAGATAGACACCCTCTTGCTATATATATAAAAAGTAAACCTATTCATTTATGTAAGGACTATTTTTTGAAGTTCACCACTCTGACATTCTTTGTCTATTGATGTTAATTGTTTACCCACTGTACTTTTGACAAATGGGTAGTCGTTATTTGTGTTTTTTCATATTTTCTTTCTTCCTCTCTCTTTCTCTCTCTGTTGGTCATGCAAAGAGAACATAATCTCAAAATCATTGCATAGCGAGCTCCTCTTTGTTGCCTAAGTCTTGTCATTTAGTATATTTCCGTACTCATATTGCAAATTCAAGGAACTATGTAATTAGACAATTTCTGCATATAATTACCTTCATTATATATATAATAGAAAATTATGGGGTGTATAAGAATAAAGTGTTACAAAAGTAATTAGAGAAAGCCATGTGACTGCAACACGTAAGTATTTTTGTTGGTTTTTCGTAGCAATATGCTCAGAAGAGCGCTGTTAATCTTGGTTACATATCACTCCGTGTGAGTCAGTTGCCGTAATGTGGTAAAAATAATTATCGGCGATCGCACTGTCGACAGCCCATTATAAGGATAGTGAACGCTCGGTCACTATTTCTCTAGCTAGCTCACGAAGTGTTAAGATTATAGTTTCCAACTTTAGCAAAAATATTTTAAGTATTTTAGCCAACTACAAAATTTATTGGTAAAGAAATGTTTAAGAACAAATTCCCATTCTGTAATTTTTAAGAACTCAAAAAGTTCGAGAAATGTTCCAGGATTATTTTGAGGTGGGGTTTCCTGAAAATCTTCGTGTCTCATCCTTGGAAGATAATTAATCTAAGTTTTGTACTTAACCGACTTTTTGGTTGTGAGTTACGCTGTTCTTAGAAACAGAGGCACATGTAAATGGACCTTCTGGAACGTAGGCGATCTCGAAAAATATATTTCCGGTGAAATCTCGACATCGAAGTTTTGGGTGGAATACGGTACGTTCTACTGGTTACACAGCATGTGGTAGATAAAGTAAAAGTAAAACATGCTGTTTTTTATTTTATTTTAGCTCAACGTTCTTTAACCTGGTTAGTTATATCAGACGATGAATGGAATTGGTGAAATGATACTCAAATGATCTCAGGGTCCATGAAGCTTAAAGTTACTCGACATTCGTCTTCTCAGGATAAGGGCAAACCCCGAAAAAAAATTTATCCGGGTAACTCACCCTAAGCGAGATTCGAACTCGCGACCTTTTGAATGTGAGGCAAACACGCTACAAAAACAGTACCCAGGTAGGCCATTTTGTTTTATAACATGTTTACTTTCTCCACAGTACTATAACAGAGTGTATAGAGAAGGTATTGCACTACAACCAAAAATTCGATACTGGGATTTATCCGGAAATGTATGTTTTAGGGTCGCTGTATCCAAAAAAAATGTATTTTCAGAAAAAGGTCCTTATGTGTGTGTCCGTATGTCTGTGAAACAACTCAAAACGAAAGGTCGGTAAAATACCAAAGTTGGTATTTAAGTTTAGTATCTTCCAAGGATGCGACACAAAGATCTTCAAGAAAATCCCCCACCCCCAACTACCCTTTACGCGAAAAAAAATAAAAAATTGTTCTCAAAAATGGTTATGACGATTTTAATTAAAATACCTTATAATTAAAATATTTACTTGACAAATAAATTGAATATCTTCAATTTTCTGGGAATAGCCTCTAAAGACATGTTTATTTTGGATTTAATTTGCCGAATTTTGCATAATTGGTAAACCATAAGAGATTGGCAAAAAATTACTTGGCAGAAAATGTAGAGCTCATTAAAACACACAATGTATGATATACACATTTTTTTCGTGGAGTTGATCGTTTTTGAGATATTCCTTGCTTTTGGTTTCAGCTTTGAAAAAAAAAAAATTCACAAAGGAATTTCTCAACTCCGGCCCATACTAACAAAGGAACTTCATTCACATAGCAACCATCACTTTAACCTATGGCACACCCTTATTTCGCTTCTACTAACAAGGAAGCAAGTAATAAGACTATTTCTGATAATTTTTTGTCGTTCAACATGAAGTAAATAGAAGCAATAAGTAAATAGAACAATAATTTGTTGCAGAGATGTAGAGAAAGTCATGTGAATGGAACATATAACATTTTTAGCTTCTATAGTCTGTAAAAAGCAAATAGGGATATTGTTTTCAGCGTTGAAAGAATTCTTAAATTCGTTTGTAGCATTAGTATAGATTTATGTTGTGTAATAGAGAACGTGTTGCGAGTTGCCATAGAAACGGCCGGCATTTGTCACGCGCTCAGCAGAAAGCGTAAAGTGTTAATGAATCCAAAGCCTTGAGTGCGCTTTATTTCCTGCCCCCATCTGCCAGTTTCGCCAACTTATTAAAGTATGCAGTACCAACTTAAGACATTTCCGGGACCATAAACTCCACAGGATCTCCGTTTCTTTAGCGAGGGGAAGGAAAAAGAAGTTTGCTATCTTGATATGAAGTTGTACTCGCTGAAAAGAGGCACTTTAACAATTGAAGAACGAATTAAGATGTTTGCCAGCAGTTCCGGCAAGCTACAACAGCTTTGCTTATCAAAAAGTTTTACACTTTAGTGCCGGGTTGGGGGAGGGGGTGCTGCAGAAATGTGCCCCGCTTTCGCACACACACACACACGCTTGTTGACAAAATACAGTAGAAAACATAATGCGGAATCCAGACAAAAATCAAATCAAATCTGTATACCATAGCATTATTATTTTTAATTTCTCTACACGCACTGTTTATACAGAAGGTATTGCACTCCACCCAAAAGTTCGATACCGAAATTTCACCGGAAATATGTTTTGGGTCCCCCTGAATCAAAAAAAAAAGAAAAAAAAAGAAGCATTTTCAGAAAAATATCCGTGCTAGTACGTGTGTGTGTGTGTGTGTGTGTGTGTGTGTGTGTCTGTGGGCAGCATAGCTCAGAAACGAAAAGACCGTTAAATACCAAACTTGGTATTAAAGTTTGATATCGTCCAAAGATGCGACACGAATATTTTCAAGAAAATCCACCAATCCCCAACTACCCTCTACATGGAACTTTTTTCGAAAATTTTGGTTTTATCAAAAATGGGTCTTACGAGTTTAATTAAAATATGCTATATTGAGGATGTTTACCTGACAAAAAAGATGTATATCTTGAATTTCCTAGGAATTACCTCTGAAGGCTACTTTATTCTGAATGAATTTTACGGAATTTTCCATAACTGCTAAACTGTAAAACATGGACAAAAACTTACTGCATACAAAATGTAGAGCACGTTAAAACACACAATTTATGCCATATACATTTTCTTCGTGGAATTGTTCGTTTATGAGATATTCCTTGTGTTTAGTTTAAGCTTTGAAAAGCTTATACTTTCTCATACAGGAATTTGTCAACTGCTGTCCATACAAACAAAAGAAGTTGAGTCACATAGCAACCAGTTTTTGACTATCACTTTAACCTATGGTCCTCCCTTATTTTGCTTCTACTTACAAGGAAGCAAGTAATAAGACTATTTCTGCTAATTTTTTCTCAATTAGCATGAAGTAAATGATAAGCTTTTCAACAATAATTTGTTGCAGAGATGTGGAGAAAGTCATGTGAATGGTACACATCAGATTTTATTTTAAATATTTATCTATAATTTTATTCCATTATTCTTTAGATAATAAAATACAAGTAGTTAACAATAAGATAATTAAAACTAGGCTTATAATTAAAAAGGTATACTCTTGTTCACAAAATGCGCTAGAAAATCTAATGCGGAATCTGGACAAAAATAAAACAAAATATGTGTACTATAACATGGCACCTAATTTCGTATATCAGGGACCTTATTCTAGAAAATATTTGTCTAAAATTTTATTCTGTATTCTATAGATAATAAAATACAGCTACTAATCAAAAAAATGTGATGTGTTCCATTCACATGACTTTCTCTATATCTCTGTAACAAATTATTGTTAATAAGCTTATTCTTTTATTTATTTGATGCTAATCGAGAAAAATTAGTCTTATATCTTGCTTCCTTGTAAGTAGAAGCGAAATAAGGACGTACCATAGGTTAAAGTGACAGTCAAAAGCTGGATGCTATGTGACTGAATTTCGTTTATTTGTATGGACAGGAGTTGACAAATTACTGTTTGAGGAAGGCCTGTTTTTCAAAGCTGAAACTGAAAACAAGGAATATCTCAAAAACGATCAACTCAAAAAAAAATGATATAAGATATATTATGTGCTTTAACTTGCTCTATATTTTTTGTATTTCAAGTTTCCGTGCATCTATTACGGTTTAGCAGTTATGCAAAATTCCCTAAAACTCATCCAGAATAAAGAAGTCTTCAGAGGCTACTCCCAGAAAATTCAAGATATACATTTTATTTTCAAGTAAATATCTTTAATGTACGATATTTTAATCAAAATCGTTAGAGCCATTTTTAAGAAAATCAAAATGTTCGAAAAAATTTCATGTAAAGGGTAGTTTTGGGGTGGGGATTTTTTTTTGAAAATCCTCATGTCGCATCCTTGGTTGATACCAAACCTAAATACCAAGTTTGGTATTTAACGGTATTTTCGTTTTTGAGCTATGCTGCCCACAGACACACACACTGACATTTTTCTAAAATGCTGTTTTTGGATACAGGAGGTCTCAAAGCATGTATTTCCGGTGAAAAATCGCTATCGAATTTTGGGTGCATTACAATACCTTCTCTATAGAGAAAGTAAAAGTATGGCATGTTCTATTCATATGACTTTCTCTACATCTCTGTAACAAATTATTATCAAAAAGCTTATTCTTCTGTTTACTTCATGCTAATCGAGGTAACGTAAAAATCCTTATCATGGCTTCCTTTGGAAAGGAAGTAAAGCCGTGGGTCCCGTGTCGTAGATTTACGGCACGTAAAAGAGCCTCAAGTCTGATAGAGAGGCCTCTGAGCAAATATAAGTGATCTTTCACTTTTTTTTTTAATCGAGATAAACACTGGCAGAAACGTTCTTATTACTTAGTTACTTTATAAGTAGAAGGGAAATAAGGGAATACACTAGGCCAAACCAACAGTCAAATGTTTTAAAATGTGGTTGCTATGGGATTGAAATCCGTTTCTTTTGCGTGGCCAAGTATTGACCCGTATGAGAAAAGTATTTTAAAACTGAAACCGCCGACAGGGTATCTCTCGAAAGCGGTCCAATACACGAAAAATATGTGTATAACATAAATTGCGTGTTATAATGTGCTCTAAATTTTTTGAGTGGTAAGCACTTTACGGTTTAGCAGTTATGTAAAACTCATCCAAAATAAAGTAGTCTTTAGCGGCTGTTCCCAGAAAATTCAAGATATACATTTTATTTGTCAGGTAAATATCTTTCATATACGATGTTTTAATCAAAATCGTTAGAACCATTTTTAAGAAAATCAAAAATTTCTAAAAAGGTTTCATATAAGGGTAGTTTTGGGGGGGATTGTTCTCAAAATCCTCGTGCCTCACCCATGGAAGATGCTAAACTTCAATACCAAGTTTGGTATTTAAGGGTCCGTTCGTTTTTGAGCTATGCTGTCCACAGTCACACACGCACACACACAGATCCTTTTCCGAAAATGCTTTTTTTGGATTCAGAGGGACCCAAAACATGTATTTCCGGTGAAATCTCGGTATGGAATTTTTGGGTGCAATACAATACCTTCTGTATACACCATGCACATAGTACGTATAGAGAAAGTAAAAATGAACTAAGTAATACGACCGTTTCTGCTAAATTAAACAAATAGAAGAATAATCATAATAACAACAATGTGTTACGTAGAGAAAGTCATGTGAATGGAGCACACCAGATTTTTGTAGTGTTTAGTGCTATGACATCACAGTGATGATACAGAGCAAAGTGATAATAAGAGTTTTATTTATAGACGCTTTTTAATTGCATTGGTTCTGTATACTGGGGTCGAAATACCGCTTAATTTAGCTCAGAGGCCTCTCTATCAGGCTTGAGGTTCTTTTACTTGCCGTAAATCTACGACACGGGACCAACGGCTTTACTTCCCTATAGAGGGAAGCCATTTAAGCAACTTTACGCCCGATAAAAGCCTATCAACCTTCAAAGATGGACCACTGGTGGAATGCAATGGCGGGGGAAACCTGAGAACCCGGAGAAAACCCTCCACTGCGACGCTTTGTCCACCACAAGTCCCGCTGGGAATGGAACTCTGTATAACCGCTCTGAGTCACCTGGTCATCGTGTGCTATAACGCAATATGTGTAATGTATTTGTTGCAATTAGGGTGCGTGTTTGAAATCAAGATTCTCCACTCCTCTACTTTAATATTAAAAACACTTGCTGGGGTGCAACGGACTTCTGCCATTAACCCTAGTTGTTAGTTACTGCCAGAGGGGAATTACCCTCAGCTGGCACCACCACACAGGGCATTTAGTCTGCCCGAAGTTGGTAATAAGATAAAACTTGGATACGGAAGCAGCAGCTAATCGCCGAAACAAAAACCTCTCAAGCATTTTCCCCTTTTTACATCACTTGACTCAACTAAGAGATACAAGCGGCAGTTTTGGGGAGTAAAACAACAGTTGTGCTGTCCATTGTTTTAATATTTAAACTAACTCAACTTTTTACTTCATCTAGCACGTTTGCCAATAAATGTACATAATCCAATCTAAAAATGTAATGTCCAGAATTGCCCGGAAATGTGTTTTGAGCTCCCACGAGCTATAAAAACATATTTAAAAGCGTCAGGGTGTTCGGTTTTACTTTCTTTATACTTGCTATGTACATAGAGTATAGAGAAGGTGTTGTAATGCACTCAAAAATTCGTACCGAGATTTTACCGGAAATACATATTTTGGGTCCCCGTTAATCCAAAAAAAGCATTTTTGGAAAAAGCTCCGTGTGTGTGTGCTTGTGGGCAGCCTAGCTCAAAAACCAATAGTCCGTTAAATACCAAACTTGGTATTTAGATTTAGTATCTTCCAGGGATGCGACACGAAGATTTTGAGAAAAATCCCCCTACCCCAAACTACCCTTTACATGGAACTTTTTTTCGAAAATTTTGATTTTCAGAAAAATGGCTCTAACGATTTTTATTAAAATATCGTATATTTAAGATATATACCTGACAAATAAAATGAATATCTTGAATTTTCTGAAAATAGCCTCTAAAGACTACTTTATTCCCGATGAATTTTGAGGAATTTTCTTAAGTTCTAAACCGTAAGTGATGGACAAAAACTTGTCATACAAAAAATGCTGAGCACTTTAAAACACACATTTTATGTAATATACGTTTTCTTCCTGGATTTTATCGTTTTTTATTTCACTTTTAAAAAACACTTTTCTCATACAGGAATTTGTCAACTCCTGTGCATACAAACAAAGGAATTTCAGTCACATAGCAACCAGCTTTTGACTATCACTTTAACCTATGGTACTCCCTTATTTCGCTTCTACTTACAAAGAACCAAGGAGATACTAAACTTACATACCAAGTTTGGTATTTTACCGATTTTAGGTTTTTGAGTTATCTTGTTCACAGACAAATGGACACAGAGATACTCAGACACACACACACACACGCTCACATACACACACGGGGACCTTTTCCTAAAAATGCTTTTTTTTTTTTATACAAGGGACCCTAAAACTTATATTTCCGGTGAAATCTTGGTATCGAATTTTGGGTGCAATACAATACCTTCTCTATACACTATAAACATAGCAGTGTAGAGAAAGTAAAAAAATCTGATGTAATCCATTCACATAACCTTCTCTACATTTACAACAAATTACTGGCAAAAGGTTTACACTGCCTTTTACTTATGCTAATCGAGAAAAATTAGCAGAAATAGTCTTATTACTTGCCTTCTTGTAAGTAGAAGCGAAATAAGGGAGTACCATAGGTTAAAGTGACAGTCAAAAGCTGGTTGCTATTGTGACTGAAGTTCCTTTGTTTGTATGGACAGGAGTTGACAGTGCTGTATGAAGAAAGCGTAAGTTTTAAAGATGAAACCAGAAATAAGGAGTATCTAAAATATGATCAACTCCACGAAAAAAATGTATATAATATAAATTGTGTCCTTTTAACGTACGTTACATTTTTTTTTTTATATTTGTATAGCCCCCTTTAGCATCTAAGGTCATATCGGGGGCTTCGAATTAGAAACAGCTCGTCTGTAGGTTTACGTTGGGTTTAAACCATTTTATTTCTTCAAAAACGCACACACTCACTGATACTTCCAGACTGTGTGGGGGATAGGGAATAATTCTGGTTAAAGAAAAATTCCCCGCCCTAGCCGGGAATCGAACCCGGGACCTCCGGGTTACATTTATGTCTGGTAAGTTTTTGTCCAACTCTTACGGTTTAGTAGTTATGCAAAATTTCGTAAAATTCACCCAGAATAAAGTAGTCTTCAGAGGCTATTCCCAGAAAATTCAAGATACATATTTTATTTTTCAGGTAAATATCTTTAATATACGATATTTTAATCAAAATCGTTAGAGCCATTTTTAAGAAAATCAAGATTTTCGAAAAAAGTTAAATGTAAAGGGTAGTTTGGGGTGGGGGGGATTTTGCTCAAAATCTTCGTGTCGCATCTCTGGAAGATAGTAAATCTAAATGCCAAGTTTAGTTTTTAATGGACTTTTCGTTTTTGAACTATGCTACCCTCAGATTCACACACATACGAACATTTTTCTAAAAATGCTTTTTCGGATTCAGGGGGTCTCAATACATATATTCCCGTTGAAATGTCGGTATCTAATTTTTGGGTGCATTACAATACCTTCTCTAGAAAGTAAAATATAGAGTGTTTGTTGAATAGATGGAGAAAGTCGTGTGATTTTTAATCATGTAATGTATTACATATATGCCGAGAGACCACTGAAGGTAATTAGTGTTAAACAAAGCGCTACAATTAATTCATTACTTAGCTCTGATCATACCGGGGTTTTAATCAAAAGCGAAGCTCCACGAGTTACAAACCGTTAATTAGAAGTACAAGCGTTGTGCATGTTGTACGTCACCAACAACAATAAGGCGCGTTCCTAATTGCCTCACTGAATTACTGTGAACCTCGAAATATATTTACTGCTCGTATATTTGTATTTCTACTTTCTCTACATGTGCTATATACATAGTGTTTAGAGAAGGTATTGTATTGCATCCAAAAATTTGATACCCAGATTTCACCAGAAATACACTTTTTGAGATCCCCTGAATCCAAAAAAAAAAAATTTCTTTCTCTATACCAACTATGTATATAGTGTTTAGAGAAGGTATTGTATTGCATCCAAAAATTCGATACCCAGATTTCACCAGAAATACACTTTTTGAGATCCCCTGAATCCAAAAAAAAACATTTCTTTCTCTATACGAACTATGTATATAGTGTTTAGAGAAGGTATTGTATTGCATCCAAAAATTGGATACCCAGATTTCACCAGAAATACACTTTTTGAGATCCCCTGAATCCAAAAAAAACATTTCTTTCTCTATACGAACTATGTACATAGTGTATAGAGAAGGTATTGCACTCCACCAAAAAATTCGATACCGAGATTTCACCGGAAATATATGTTTTAGGGTCCCCTGTATCCCAAAAAAGTATTTTCAGAAAAAGTTCCGTGTGTCCGTGTCTTTGAACACAATAACTCAAAAACGAAAAGTCGGTAAAATCCCAAACTTGGTATTTAAGTTTAGTATCTTCCAGGGATGCGACACGAAGATTTTGAGAAACCCCCCACCCCAAACTACCCTTTACAAGGAGCTTTTTTCGAAAATTTTGATTTTCTAAAAAGATGGCTCTTAACGATTTTGATTAAAGTATCATGATTTAAAGATATTTACCTGACAAATAAAATGTATATCTTGAATTTTCTAGAATAGCCTCTGAAAACTACTTTATTCTGGATCAATTTTACGGAATTGCGCATAACTGCTAAACCGTAAGAGATGGACAAAAGCTTACCACACAACAAAGTAGAACACTTCAAAGCACACACTCTGGTTTGGGATCTGGAGCAGTGCGGACGTACCAGTGGGAGGCAGGTAGCAGCAGAACAATGGGTGTGGATCTGGTTGTTTACCGGGCGAGGGTAGGAATGTGGTCGGGCAGGCGACCGCGGAAAGCAGGTAGAGAGGCGACTGGAGCTACGGAAACTAAGAAGAATTATTATTTTATGGCTTTTGTATTACTAGCCCTGCTTGTGATAGGAGGAGTTGAAATAAATCCAGGACCTATAGGAGTTGAAAGATGTGGAAGCTGCAACAAAGCACTGAGGACCGGGTATTTCATGCGCGAGATGGTACCATTTTGGCTGTCAAAAAATTAAGAGAGAACAGAACATAGAAGAAAACTGGTCATGTAAGGACTGCAGGAGACATGTGACCGTCACCGCAAATGATAAAAAATTGGAGCAGCTGCAAGAGGAACTACAAGGCTTACGCGACAAGCTGAAACCAGCGGAAGATATTATTCGGAAGCTTAAAGAAGAAAACCGCTTACTGAGGGAGACACGGGAAGATGACCTAAAGAAAGAGGAGAAACCATGTTTGATCATCGGCGACTCTATTGTTAGACACGCGGGAACTACAAATGCAAAGGTAGCTTGTTACCCTGGCATAAAGACTGGCGGCCTGCTGAGGGAGACGCGGGAAGATGACCTAAAGAAAGACGAGAAACCATGTTTGATCATCGGCGACTGTATCGTTAGACACGCGGGAACTACAAATCCAAAGGTAGCTTGTTACCCTGGCATAAAGACTGGCGGAGACACGGGAAGATGACCTAAAGAAAGACGAGAAACCATGTTTGATCATCGGCGACTGTATCGTTAGACACGCGGGAACTACAAATCCAAAGGTAGCTTGTTACCCTGGCATAAAGACTGGCGGAGACGCGGGAAGATGACCTAAAGAAAGACGAGAAACCATGTTTGATCATCGGCGACTGTATCGTTAGACACGCGGGAACTACAAATCCAAAGGTAGCTTGTTACCCTGGCATAAAGACTGGCGGAGACGCGGGAAGATGACCTAAAGAAAGACGAGAAACCATGTTTGATCATCGGCGACTGTATCGTTAGACACGCGGGAACTACAAATCCAAAGGTAGCTTGTTATCCTGGCATAAAGACTGGCGGCCTGCTGAGGGAGACACGGGAAGATGATCTAAAGAAAGACGAGAAACCATGTTTGATCATCGGCGACTGTATCGTTAGACACGCGGGAACTACAAATCCAAAGGTAGCTTGTTACCCTGGCATAAAGACTGGCGGCCTGCTGAGGGAGACAAGGGAAGATGACGTAAAGAAAGAGGAGAAACCATGTTTGATCATCGGCAACTCTATCGTTAGACACGCGGGAACTACAAATGCAAAGGTAGCTTGCTATCCTGGCATAAAGACTGGCGGCCTGCTGAGGGAGACACGGGAAGATGACGTAAAGAAAGACGAGAAACCATGTTTGATCATCGGCGACTCTATCGTTAGACACGCGGGAACTACAAATGCAAAGGTAGCTTGATATCCTGGCATAAAGACTGGCGGCCTGCTGAGGGAGACACGGGAAGATGATCTAAAGAAAGAGGAGAAACCATGTTTGATCATCGGCGACTCTATCGTTAGACACGCGGGAACTACAAATCCAAAGGTAGCTTGTTACCCTGGCATAAAGACGGACGGCCTGCTGAGGGAGACACGGGAAGATGACCTAAAGAAAGAGGAGAAACCATGTTTGATCATCGGCGACTCTATCGTTAGACACGCGGGAACTACAAATCCAAAGGTAGCTTGTTACCCTGGCATAAAGACTGGCGGCCTGCTGAGGGAGACACGGGAAGATGACCTAAAGAAAGAGGAGAAACCATGTTTGATCATCGGCGACTCTATCGTTAGACACGCGGGAACTACAAATCCAAAGGTAGCTTGTTACCCTGGCATAAAGACTGGCGGCCTGCTGAGGGAGACACGGGAAGATGGCATAAAGAAAGACGAGAAACCATGTTTGATCATTGGCGACTCTATCGTTAGACACGTGGGAACTACAAATGCAAAGGTAGCTTGCTATCCTGGCATAAAGACTGACGGCCTGCTGAGGGAAATTGAGAAGAAGCGAGAGGAGGAAGAAAGCAACTACCGGACCATCGTATTACACGTTGGAAGTAATGACCTACGAAGGAGTTCTGACTATGTGATGGGAGACATGTATGATTTAGTTAAGAAGACAAAGGCACTGTTTCCCTCAGCAAACATTGTCATCAGTGGAGTTTTGAGACGACGCGATATCAACTGGAGGAAGGTAATGCAGGTAAACGACGCGTTTTCGTGGGTGGCTGATGTGCAGTTTGTGGACTCAAATTCGTGGATTGACGACTGGGACTATGGACGGGATGGTGTTCACCTAAACAGAAGAGGAACTTCAAAGTTGGCAGCATTGTTCGCGAGGGTATCCGAGTGGAGCGGTGACACCGGGCAGCACTGACAACGGCTTCGGGGAAGCGACGATTCTCAGGTAGGGGCACATTCCTTAAGGCTGTTGCAGGTAAATTGCCGAAGCATCATAAACAAAACATTAGAATTTTGGAATTTAATGGAAATAAGTAGCCCAAGTGTGATTATAGGTACGGAGTCATGGCTCAGTGTTGATATTAATGACGCGGAGACATTTAGATCAGTTACAGGGTGTTTAGGAGGGACAGGGAAGGAAGGGGAGGGGGAATTTTTATTTGTACCAAGTTAGAGTTAAGCAGTAAGATATTGTGGGTGGAAGAAGACGTAGAAATGATGGCCATTGAAATTATCGATCACGAAAACGAAGCAAATAACATTACATTAATAGCGTGTTACAGACCACCTGGCGAAACTAACTTTAAAACTCTTCATAAACTAGTGAAAAAATTTCTTCGGAAACGGGAAAAAATGTTATTTTAGTAGAAGATCTAAATTTGCCAAATGTAAACTGGAATGGGCAGTTATTAGGAGGCGAAGCTCAATGTGTTGTTAACCTTCTGGTTTGGGATCATGGGTTTTCGCAGGTAGTCAAAACAGACACCCGGAAATCGGCTGTACTGGACGTGTTTCTATGCAGACCTGAGTCATTGTTTAGCGCATGTGAGGTCTTGCCAGGTGTAAGTGACCACAAATGTGTACAATTAGACATAAACTGGAAGGTGCGAAACCGGTTTGAAGGAGAGGAAATTATTAGTTTTAACTTCTGCAGAGTAGACGTAGATGGAATTCAGACTTTTCTCAAAAAGTAATTTTGCCTGTTTGTAAAATCTGCAACAAATGTAGATGCAGCATGGGATAGTTTCAAAATACTTATTTCGGAATCAATAAAGAAATACGTTCCATACAAAGTTATCAAACAAAATAATGATCCAGAATATTATACAAGATCCATCAGAATACTTAAACGAAAGTCTAGGCGCGCGTTTCATAAACGGAAGAAGTCAGATTGGCATTTTAACAGACTTAAAGAATTAGCTAAACAATTGAAAGACGAAACGTTGCAAGCCCAGGAGCGGTTCTTAGAACAAATTCTTAGCGGGACCAATAATAGTTGGAAATCTTTTTACAATTATGTAAGTAGACGCAGGGGGAAATAAACTTGGCATACCAGAACTCAAGGAAAATGGAATTGCCATATTGAACGATAAGGAAAAAGCGAACGCATTAAATTCACATTTTGTGTCTGTTTTTAACAAAACGGATTATAATTATAAATTGGAAATTGAGGATAGTGGAAATTCCGTTTTTCAAATAATGGCATCCAATTGCGCAGAAGGATCAGAATGTTGCAAAATCGAAAGTAGAGGGGGCCTGATAATATACCGACTGAAATACTAAAACTTGGAGGGGAATCCATGATTCCGTACCTAATGCTTTTATTTAATATGTCAATAAATAACTGTGCCTTACCGGAAGACTGGAAAACCGCGATTGTAGTTCCAATTCATAAAGGGGGAAATAAAACAGAATTAAATAATTATTGACCAGTCAGCCTAACTTCAGTAGTGTGCAAATTGATGGAACATTTAATTGTGGAATATATACGGAGGAATTAGAAAACAAAAAGTGGTTCAATAAAGCGCAACATGGGTTTAGTCCTGGATACTCGTGTGAAAGCCAGATAACGTCATTGTTTCAAGATTTAGCAGAGGCGGTGGATGCAGGGGGAAGAACAGATGCAGTGGTGATAGATTTTTCCAAAGCTTTTGATGTTGTATTATATAATTTACTTACCCAGAAGCTAACTGCTACAGGAATTGATAAACGCGTAGTTCTATGGGTTAAAACATTTTTGGAAGGAAGATCGCAAAGGGTAAAAGTAGGCAAGGAGCTATCTGAAAGGGATATGGTAAGCTCGGGCGTACCCCAAGGCTCAGTACTGGGCCCTTACTTTTTCTTATTTTTGTAAATGACATAACTGTTAATATAAAATGCCAGATAAGGTTGTTTGCAGACGATTGTATTATTTACAATAAAATTAGAAATGTTGAAGATGAGACTGCTCTTCAGGGAGATTTAAATGAAATTAGTGATTGGGCTGCTGCAAATAAAATGAAAATTAACGCTGGCAAAAGTAAGTCAATTGCATTTAATAGATCTAGGGAAAAAATTCTGCAGAACTATCTCATGGGTGTGGAAAAAATTCCACAGGTGGACAGCTGCAAATACTTGGGAGTTTACTTGGCGAGTAATGCTGGATGGGACGAGCAGGTAAATTCGGTATCTAAGAAAGCGTGGAAAACACTGCACTTCTTAATGAGGATTTTAAAAAAGGGGAGTGCAAAGTCCAGGGAAATCGCGTACAAGTCCTTAGTGCGGCCGGTCATGGAATTTGGAGTAACTTGTTGGGACCCGTATAGAGTAAATCAAATTGATTCGTTAGAAAAGATCCAGAAAAGGGCTATAAAAATTCATAAAAAGGGCTAAATATTTTGGGGCTACAAACGCTGAGGAAATAAAATGGGAGCCGTTGAAAGTTAGGCGTGAGAAACAGAGGTTGTGCGCTTTATTTAAAGCTTACGCTGGCTTAAACGCATGGGAGGACGTTACTGACAAACTGGAAAACCCAACTTACCATGCACGAAACGATCATCCGTTCAAAATTAAGGGTAGAAGATACAGAACTGACGTGGGAAAGTTCTCCTTTGTAAATAGAACCATAAAAGACTGGAATGAATTGCCTGGAGCAGCCTTTCGGGGTTGTCCCCTGTCTCTGAAGAAATTTAGGAAAAATCTTGATTTTAATGTTGGATAATTTTTGTAAATATTCCTTGAATGAAATGCTTGTGATTTTATATTGTTGTAAATACAAATGTTAAATTTGTTGGTGATTCTAATTCTGAAATTAATTAATGTGAATTGAGAGAAAAATTAATGTTTTCATATTTGTTGTATATAACTATTATATCTAGCTTACAAAGCCATAAACTGGCAGCTGTGATTTATTGTTTATATATCTTGTATACATATATAACTCTGCCACCGGGTGGTACCCACTTGCAGAGAAATAAATACATACATACATACATACATACATACATACATACATACATACATACATACATACATACATACATACATACATACATTCATACATACATACATACATACATACATACATACATACATACATACATACATACATACATACATACATACATTTTTTTCGCGGAGTTCATTGTTTTTGAGATATTCCTTCTTTTGGTGTCAGCTATAAAACTTTTTCTCATACAGGACTTTGTGAAATCGTGTCCATACAAACAAAGGAACTTCAGTCACATAGCAACCAGCTTTTGACCATCACTTTAACCTATGGTACCCCCTTATTTGGCTTCTGATAACGAGGAAGCAAGTAATAAGACTATTTCTGATATTTGTTTCTCTCGATTAGATGAAGAAAATAGAGTAATTTGTTGCAGAGATGTAGAGAAAGTCATGTGAATGGAACACATCAGATTTTTTCTATAAACTACATAGTAGGCTGAGAAAGTATTGTATTACCCAAAAATTCTATACACAAACATCGATTTCTCGACACACTATTGTTACAAAAGGTAATTCTTTATCCACCTCATGCTAATCCAGATAAACATTACAAGAAATAGTCTCATTGCTTACTTCCTTATAAGTAGGAGGGAAATAAGTGCATACACAAGGATAAACCGAGAGTCAAATGTTATAAAATATGGTTGCTATGGGATTGAAATCCGTCTGTTTGCGTGGCCAGGAGTTGACAAGTTCGCATATAGAAAAGTTAACAAGAAATACCTCGGAAATGGTTACCTTCACAAAAATAAATCTGATGTGTTCCATTCACATGACTTTCTCTACATCTCTGCAACAAATTATTGTTAAAAAGCTTATGCTTCTATTTACTTCATGGTAATCGAGAACAAATTAGCAGAAATAGTATTATTACTTGCTTCCTTGTAAGTAGAAGAGAAATAAGGGAGTGCCATAGGTTAAAGTGATAGCAAAAAGCTGGTTGCTATGTGACTGAAGTGCCTTTGTTTGTATGAACAGGAGTTGACAAATTCCTACATGAGAAAAGTAAATTTTTCATACCTGAAGCCAAAAACAATGAATATCTCAAAAACGATCAACTCCACGAAAAAAATGTATATAACCTTAATTGTGTACTTTAACATGCTCTACATTTCTTGTGGAGTAAGTTTTTATCTAAGTCTCACGGTTTAGCAATTATGCAAAATACCGTAATATTCATTCAGAATAAAGTAGCCTCCAGATGCTATTCCCAGAAAATTCAAGATATACATTTTGTTTGTCGGGTAAAGAACTTTAATATATTATATTTTTAATCAAAATCGTCAGTCATTTTTGCGAAAATCAAAAATTTCAAAAAAATTTACATGTAAAGGGTATTTTGGGTGGGGCATTTTCTCAAAATCTTCGTGTCGCATCCGTGGAAGATACTAAATTTAAATACCAAGTTTGGTATTGTAGCAACTTTTCGTTTTTGTGTTATCGGACACACGGACACACACACACACACACACACACACACACACACACACACACACACGTGGGCACACACGGACCTGTTTGTGAAAATGCTTTTTTTTATATGTATAAGGGACCCTAAAGCATATATTTTCTTTGAAATCTCGGTATCGGCTTTTTGGGTGGAGTGCAATACCTTCTCTATACACTATGCACATAGTGCGTGTAGAGGATGTAAAAATGTATATGGCATAAATTGTGTGTTTTAACCAGATCTACTTTTTGGTGTAGTAAGTTTTTGTCTATCACTTGCGGTTTACTAGCAAAATACATCCAGAATACAAAATCTTCAGAACCTACTCCCAGAAAATTCAAGATATTAATTTCATTTGGCATAAAAAATGTTAAGCATATGGTATTATAATGATAATCGTTAGAGCCATTCATAATTTTGTGAGGAGGGGGAGGACTTTCCCGTAAATCTTTGTGTATCACCCTTAGAAGATAGTGAACTAAAATGCTCCGTTTGCTATTTAACTAACTTTTCGTTTCCGAGTCATATTGTCCATAAATATACATACACACTCTAATACTTTCTCTATACGTAATATGTACATAGTGTATAGAGAAGGTATTGTATTGCACCCAAAAATGTCATACCGAAATTTCACCGAAAATACATGTTTTGTGTCCCCTGTATACAAAAAACAGCATTTTTAGAAAAATGTCCATGTCTGTGTGTATGTGTGTGTGTGTCTGTGGTCAGTATAGCTTAAAATGTAAAGTCGTTAAATATCAAACTTGGTATTGAAGTTCGGCTTCTTCCAAGGATGCGACAAGAAGATTTTTAATAAAATTCCCCCACCCTGAATTACACCTTACTTGGAACTTTTTTTCGAAAATTTGGATTTCCTCAAAAATGGCTCTAACGATTTTGATTAAAATGTTGTATACTAAAGATATTTACCTGACAAATAAAATGTATATGTTGAATTTTCGGAAAATATCCTCTGAAGATAGCTTTATCCTGGATTAATTTTACGAAAATTTGCATAACTGCTAAACCGTAAGAGATTGACCACTTCATTTGTGTTATATATATTTTTTTCTTGGAGTTGCTCGTTTTTGAGATATTCCTTGTTATTAATTTCAAATTTAAAAAAGTTATTACCTTTCTCTTACGGAAATTTGTCAACTACTGTCCATTGAAAAAAAGAAACTTCAGGCAACCACCTCCAGAAAAAAAAATGTATATGACATAACTTGTGTATTTTAACAAGACCTACACTTTAGTCCCTCTAACCCCCGTATGGACAATGTACATAGGGATAGAGAAGGTATTGTAATACACCCAAAAATTCGATACCGAGATTTCAGAGGAAATGTATGTTTTGGGGTCCCCTGAGTCCGAAAAATATATTTTAGAAAAAGGTCCGTATGTATGTATGTCTGTCTGTCTGACTGTCTGTGTGTGTGTGGCTGTGGACAGCATAGCTCCCCCCAAAAAGACCGTTTAATACCAAACTTCTATTTGGGTTTAGTATCTTCCAAGGATGCGACACAAAGATATTCAAAAAATCCCCGCACCACACACTACCCTTTAATTAGAAAAATTTCGAAAATTTTGATTTCCTTAAAAATGGCTCTAACGATTTGGATTAAAATCCCGTATATTAAAGGTATTTATGTCCGAAACCAAATGTATATCTCGAATTTTATGGGAATACGCTCTGAAGACCTCTTTATTCTGGATGAATTTTGCTTAATTGCTAAACCGTAATAGAAAGAAAATAACGTACTGCTCAAAAAATATATCTCATGAAAAAACACAATTTTTGTCCTTTATTTTTTTGTTGTGGAGGTAACCGTTTCCGAGATATTCCTTGTTATTGGTTTCAATTGTGAAGTACTTAAACTTTTCTCACACAGGAAATGTCTGTTCTTCTTTTGTTCTACTCCTGGCCAAGCAAAGAAGTGATTTGCAATGACAATCGCATAACGATAGCTTATAAAACATTTGACAATCACTTTAGCATAGTGCATTCCCTTATTCCCTTCTACTTATAAGGCACTAAGTAATAACATTCTGCTAATGTTTATCTCGATTAGCATTGCGTACAAAGCAGAATAATCTTTTGTAGGAGGTTTGTAGAGCAGCTAGAAAAAGTCACGTGAGTGTAACACATCAGATTTTTACACTAAGTAGTGTTCTATTTCTTAGGGTTTACTAGCTAAACCAAAATCTAGCAAAATTCATTCATAATAAACGGGTGTTTAGAAGCTATTCCCAGAAAATTCAAGATATAAATTTTATTTGTGATAGAAATTGGCTTTAATATCTGGTATTTTAATCAAAATCGTTAGTCATTTTTATGAAAAACTAACTTTTCGAACATTTTTCCATGTAAAGGGTAGTTAGAGGTGGGAGAATTTTATTAAAAATCTTCGTGTTGCATCCTTGGAAGATACCAAACATAAATACCAAGTTTGGTTTTTAAGGGAATTTTCGTTTTTGACCTTTCTCTAAAAATATTTTTTTTGTTTTGTTTCAGGGAATCCTAAAACATATATTTCCGGTGATATCTTTGTCTCAAATTTTTGGGTGCAATACAATACCTTCTCTATACACTATGTACATAGTACGTGTAGAGAAAGTAAGAAAGATTACATATTCCTTGAATTATCCAATAAGTTTAGATTTTCCTTTCCCTATGGAATAATATATATGTTTTATTAATTGTTTTAAACATTTGGCCCTGTAATTTTGAGTTAAACCGTAATAAGGCCTTTTTTGGAGCACTACCTTATATATAGAAATATAAGGTCCCAGTGTTCCTTAACATATAGTTAAGCACTTTTACTTTCTCTACTATGTATATAGTGTATAGAGAAATATTTTTGGAAAAAGGTCCATGTGTGCGTGTGTGTGTCTGTGAACAGCATATCTCAAAAACGAAAAGACCGTTAAATACCTAACTGGTATTTAAGTTTGATATCTTACAAAGATGCGACACGAAGATTTTCAAGAAAATTCCGCTACCCCAACTACCCTTTATATGGAACGTTTTTCGAAAAGTTTTTTTTCTCAAAAGTGACTAACGATTTTGATTAAAATATCGTATATTAAAGATATTTACCTGACAAATAATATGTATATCTTGAATTTTTTGGGGATACCCTCTGAAGACTACTTTATTCTGGATTAATTTTACAGAATTGTGCATAGCTGCTAAACCGTAAGAGATGGAGAAAAGCTTACTGCACAGAAAATGTAGAGCACGTTAAAGCATACAATTTATGTCCTATACATTTTTTCGTGGAGTTTATAGTTTTTTAGTTATTCATTGTTTTTATTTCACCTTTCAAAAACTTATATTTTCTCATACAGGAATGTGTCCATGCAAACAAAGGAACTTCCGTCACATAGCAACCAACTTTTGACTATCACTTTAACCTATGGCACTCTGTTATTTTGCTTCTACTTAAAAGGGAGCAAGTAATAAGACTATTTCTGACAAATTTTTTCTCGATTAGCATGAAGTAAATAGAAGCATAAACTTTTTAATAATAATTTGCTGCAAAGATGTAGAGAAAGTCATGTGAATGGAACACATTTGATTTTACATCGGAATGTTTTACTCTCTGTCAAAGGAATAAACTCATGTCGCTTTTGAAAGAGTTCTTGACCCCGTCTCCCATTTTCGGGGGACGTCCACCTTGGCAGGTGTGCTGGTTGCTTCCCTGTTTAATTTCCGGGGCTAACACAATGTCCGACTAACTTTGTGTGCGCGTCTAATGAGGAAAACTGAAACTGCGCGCGCAATTTACGGTTATTGGCATGATTGGTTACAACCAGGCGAGTCTTCCTGCTTGGCGATAAGATAATACGGTAACTAATGCATTTAACGTTGCGTTGTAACTGTTTCCATGGTAACCAAATTAACAATTACTACATTGTTAGCAGGTAATTCCTAACTGTCTTACCTGCCGCTGCTCGCACGTAATGCTACTTTACCTCTTATTATAGTAGGTAGGTGTAAAAGTATATTCCATCCCGAAAAGTCGGTACCTTATTAGCCTAGTAACATGTTTTGAGGTCACTGTTATAGCTTTTTAGAACAAAATAAGAACTGAAGCTTTCCTGGCGACGTGTTAATTCAAACTCTTCTCGGGCTTCTAACCGGGTAAAAACTTGGCTTGATACCAACGTTTCGAAGAAGTGTATCTTCCTCCTCTTCAGGGTGAACTGAAGTTTTTACCTGGTTAGAAGCCCGAGAGGATTTTGAATTTTTAGAATAAATTCAGTACGTCTTCATTTTTGCTTTCTCTACACCTACTAAATACATAGTGTATAGAGAAGATATTGCACTTCACCCAAAAATTCGATACCGAGATTTCACCGGAAATATATGTTTTAGGGTCCCTTGTATCCAAAAAAAAGGTCCTGTGTGTCCGTGTGACTGTGAACACGATAACTCAAAAACAAAAAGTCCGTAAAATACCAAAGTTGGCATTTAAGTTTACTATCTTCCAGAGATGCAACACGAAGATTTTAGAAATCCCCACACCCTAAACCACCCTTTGCATGGAACTTTTTCGAAAATTTTGATTTTCTCCAAAATGGCTGATTTGATTAAAATATCGTATATTAAAGATACTTACCTAACAAATAAAATGTATATCTTTAATTTTCTGGGAATAGCCTCTGAAGACTACTTTATTCTGGATGAATTTTACGGAATGTTGCATAACTGCTAAACCGTAAGAGATGGACTAAGACTTATCATAAATATAATGTAGAGCACGCTAAAGCACACAATATATGTTATACACATTTTTTTCGTGGAGTTGATCGTTTCTTGAATATTCCTTATTTTTGGTTTCACCGTTAAAAACCTACATTTCTCATACGGGAGTTTGTCAACTCCTGTCCATACAAAGAAACAAACTTCAGTTACATATCAAACAGCAACCAGTGTCAGTTAAATATCACTTTAACCTATGGTACTCCCTTATTTCGCTTCTACTTACAAGGAAGCAAGTAATAAGACTATTTCTGCTAATTTATTTTCGATTATGACGAAGTAAATAGTAGCATAAGATTTTTAACAATAATTTGTTGTAGTGATGTAGCGAAAGTCATGTGAATGGAACACATTAAAATTTTATTTTCTCTACATGTACTTTACTTCAAAAGTTTTGCCTTTAAAAGGTAGTTTGGAGGGGGGGGGTCTTGAAAATGTTCGCGTCGCATGCTTGGTAGATATTAAAATTACTAGGGCTCGCTGATAAGTCCCGGGCCTCTCAATGAATATAACATTTAAAAAGCATTGCTTTATTTCTCAACATAATCTCCAGAAAATCTAATACATTTGTCACATCGGAGTTCAAATTTAATTAAACCATCTCTGTAGAGCGATTTATCAAGGTCCTCAAAATATCTGTGTATCGTATCAATGACCTCCTCGTTGCTGTGAAATCTTCGTCCTCCAAGAACTTTTTTGTGATTTGGGAGCAGGTGGTAGTCACTGGGTGCTAGATCTGGTGAATAGGGTGGATGTTCGAGCAATTCCAACTTTAATTCGCACATTGAGATGTCTGAACGATGGGCTGGAGTATTGAAGTGATGAAAAAAGATTTTTTTCTTCCAAATGAGGTCTTTTCCTTTTCACCTCATCACTCAAACGTTTCAGTAGGTTTGCTTAGAAGTCACCAGTGATACTTTTACGCTTTTCCAAGTAATCAATAAAATCGGTAATACCCTGTGCACCCCAGAAATAAGTCACCATAACTTTGTTAGTTGACAAAATTGAATTTCCGTTTTTTGAAGTTGGTTCACCTGATGCAATCCACTGTTTTGACTGTGATTTACTTGCTGGATTTTAGTAATGTAACCAAGTTTCATTCTTGTTAATAAGCCGTCTCAATGGGATTTTTACGGTAGAGCTCCACATTCTTAACAGAAACAGTTTTTTCTTTGCAACTTTTGATCAGGTGTCAACAAACGCGGCACCCATCTTGCATAGACCTTATGAAAGCCCAAAACATTACTTAAAATATTACCTGCACGTTCTTTTGATATGTTTACAGCCTCTGCTATCTCAAACAACTTTAACCTGCGGTCTTCCAGTACTAAGCGATGAATTTTTTCAATGATCTCTGGAGTTGTCACTTCTACAGGCGTCCAGAGCGAGGCTCATCACTAGTGCTCGTACGTCCCATTTTAAACTCTACAACCCACCTTTTAATCATTGAATATGAAGGGGCAGAGTCTTTCAATGTACTGTCCATTTCCTCCTTGATTTCTTTAGGCGTTAAGCCTTTCAACTGGAAGTATTTAGTCACTGATCGTTTTCCCAAATACTCGATTTTCACGAAAACTGTAAAGTTGTCTTGTTTAAAATGCTGTCATTGGAAAACTAAACAAGCTATTGACCTGTAACTATGTTGTTGGCCCTCGTAAATGCCAAATTTATTATTTAACTGTCTTTTAGTTTTTTAGCTATGCTGTTCACAGATCTACACGAACCTTTTTCTAAAAATGCTTTTTTGAACGCAAGGGATCTCAAAACATATTTCCCGTGAAATCTCGGTGGCGAATTTTAGGTGGAATATAGTACTTCCTCTATACTATGTACATAGTACGTATAGAAACATTTATACTGGATTTGGTATTTGTTTGCAAGATCAATGAGATACCAAAGCAAGGAAACAAGAGTTTCCGGGGTCTGAACATGAAATACTCCAAATACCGCTCAACGACAGCAGTTGTATCGTTTACAGATAAAGCTATAAGAATTTGACTTAAAACAAATTCCATACTTCATGATTTAGTCTGTGGAACTCGCGTTCAAGATTTTATAAATTTCATGGACGTTACTGAGAATTCAAAACATGCATTTTATTACTCCCATCAGCATGTGAAACATTTCTATCTAATTAAAATCTTTTCTGAGAAAATAAGATAACTGGAAACAGTTAGCTTGTAAAGACCTGTTCGTAATGAACGACATTTGGCTGACAGTTCCGCTCAACTATTAAAGCACAAAAGAAATAGCCGAGATTAGGAAATTTCCACCAATCGCGGTCATCTGTCTTGAGTGATATTGTCGAAATATCTTATCGCAGTTGATGTACATTTTTTTTGAAATCTCGTCATACCTGACATTCCTTTGTTTAACCTCCTGTCTTGGTTATTGGTAACAACTTAGCCAACCTTCACTTTTAATAACTGTCAATTCCACAATTGCACTTCCATTTAATTCAGTTACAAGTTTTATGCAGTTCATAATGTATTTAGTTAAAAAAAATCCAATGTGTTCCATTCACATGACTTTCTCTACATCTCTGCAACAAATTATTGTTAAAAAGCTTATGCTTCTATCTGCTTCATGCTAAACGAGAAAAATTTAGCAGAAATAGTCTTATTACTTGCTTCCTTGTAAGTAGAAGCGAAATAAAGGAGTACCATAGGTTAAAGTGATAGTCAAAAGCAATTTTCTATGTGACTGAAATTCCTTTGTTTGTTTGGACATTGCTTGACAAATTTGAGCATGAGAAAAGTTTTTTCAAAGCTGAAACCAATATCAAGGAATATCCCAAAAACGATCAACTCCACGAAAAAAATGTACTAAACATAAATTGCGTGTATTAACGTGCTCTACATTTTTTGTATGGTAAAGTTTTGTCTATCTCTTACGGTTTAGCAGTTGTGCAAAATTCCGTAAAATTCATCCAGAATAAAGTACTCTTCAGAGGCTATTCTCAGAAAATCCAGGATATGCATTTTATTTGCCAGGTAAATATGTATAAAACAACGTATACTTTTCTCATACAGGAATTTGTCAAGTTCTGTCCACACAAACAAAGGAACTTCAGTCACATAATACCCAGCTCTTGACTATTACTTTAACCTGTGGTACTCCCTTATTTCGCTTCTGCTTGCAAGGAAACACGTAATATGATTATTTCTGCTAATATTTTCTCGGTTAGGATGAAGTATATAGAAGCATTCCCTTTTCAACAATAATTTGTGGTCGAGATGTAGAGAAAGTCATGTGAATGGAATTCATCAGATGTTTTATGTCCTCGGCTGTACAAAAGGAACATAACAATATAAATGCATCATTGAAAGAAAATGACAGATGATACCTTTTATAAGGCAAAGTGGCAAGTCGAGGATCAATGAGATATAATTCCATTGTTTCTAATAGCAGCCCAAATAAGAAGATATTAAATGGGCTTTGACAAACAATGCCTTTAGAATTTTGCAGGCTGTGAGAAAATTATAATTGAAAGCTTTCGGTTCAATAGACTCATTACAGCATTGTTTCTGGAAAACTATTATGGAGCGCAGGCACAAAAGGCCGTTTGTACCCGATTTTGACCATCATATCGGCTGTTTAGGATTATTTTATTTGGTACCTGTGATTGTGCCTGGACCTGAGTAAACGTCAAGTAATATTTAATTAGAGACAGATGGGTCGGCAAAGCTACCTCAAAGAAAATACAGTAATTCAATAGACTAGAGGATAGGCTTTGTTGTGCGACTCCTTTGTTTTGTGCACGACGTTCCGTTTCAGACCAAACCGGGCTTTAATTACAGCAGCAGTGTCTGCATACAAGCCGAATTTCCTTCAAGAAACTGCTCCCATCTGCGTCCTCTCACGTAGTGTATGTATTCCAATTAGATATTATTGATAACCAGCTTGCTTCAGTTCAATTTATCAGTAGGTATATATTTTATTTTCCTACACGTACTATGTACATAGTGTCTAGAGAAGGTATTGTATTCCAACAAAAAAGTTGATACCGAGATTCTATTGAAAATAATAATTTTATGACTCCCTGAATCAAAAAAAAAATTCTAGAAAAATGTCCGTGTGTGTGTGTCTGTGGGCAGCATAGCTCAGAAACGAAAAGTTTGTATTTAAGTTCGTTATGTTCCAAGGATGCGACACGAAGTTTCAAGAAAAATCCCCCTATCCCCAACTATACGTGGAAAACATTTAAAAAATGTTGATTTTCTCAAAAATGGCTCATTGCCCTACTTGGTGTAATGTTTCATATAGCCAAGGTCGCGGCTTCGAACCCCGCGAATGACGATGGATTTTTTTCTGGTATAAAAAGCCTTAGCATGGCTTCCTTCGGAAGGGAAGTAAAGCCGTTGGTCCCGTGTCGTAGATCTACGGCACGTAAAAGAACCTGATAGAGAGGCCTCTGAGTAAAATTAAGCGGTCTTTCACGCCCAATATAGAATGGGAGATATTCCTTGTTTTTGGTTTCCGTTTTAAAAAAGTTATACCTTTCTCATACAGGAATTTGTCAACACCTGTCCATACAAAGGAACATCAGTCACATAGCAACCAGCTTTTGACTATCACTTTAACATATGGTACTCCCTTATTTCGTTTCTACTTACAAGGAAGCAAGTAATAAGACTATTTCTGTTATTTTTTTTTCCTCAATTAGCATGCCGTGAATGGAAGTATAAGCTTTTTAACAATAATTTGTTGCAGAGAAAGGAACACATGAGATTTGTTATAAACAGTAAGTTACATTTACATAACCGTTCCAGTGCAGATATTGTGCTCATGATGACTTTAAACGGTTATTTTATTTGTAGCGGAACCAGAAGTTGAAGTGTGTGGCAGATGTGTATAACTTCCTGGGGAATATCGTTTGTAATTTCAGCTCCTGCTTCCGTTATTTTAGTCGGTAAACAAATGAACCTGTTCTGGAAACGCTTACCATACAGACATTACAATACTCTGTAATTTGAAACAGGATATAATGAAATTTGTATTTCATGTATGTTTCAAGAACACGACGCAAATGTTCCTGTTATTTACCTTAAACCTTAACACAAATGAACTCATGTCACGGTTAGTTGTAACAGAATGGATAATAACCTTAAATCCGTTAGAGGTAGAAAAAATTCGATGTGTTACACTCATATTACTTTCTCTAGTTGTTCTGTAAAGAAAACCTTATTCTTCTTGTTTCTACACTGCTAATCGAGATAAACATTAGCAGAATGTTCTTATTACATTGATCCTTATCAATAGAAGCGAACGAAAGGAATGCACTAGGCTAAAGTGATAGTCACCAGTTTTAAAAGCTGTCGTTGGGCGCTTGCCACTGCAAATCGCTTCCTTGCCTGGCCAGGTGTAGACCAAAATAAAAGCACTTCCTGTCTGAGAAAAGTATAAGTGCTTTACAATTGAAAACAATAACAAGGAATATCTCGGAAGCGGTTCTATCCAAAACAAAAACGTAAAGGACATAAATTGTGTGTTTTGGAGAGATTTACACTTTTTGTTCAATAAGTTTTTGTCCATTTCTCACGGTTTAGCAATTAAGCAAAATTTCAGAAAATTGATCTTCAGAAAAGGTCTTCAGAGGTTAATTTCATAAAATTCAAGATACACATTTTTATGTAAATTTTAATCAAAATCTTAGAGACATTTTTCAGAAAAAAGGTTTCGAAATTATTTCCAAGTAAAGGGTAGTTCGCGTGTTTTCTTGAAAATCTTCTTGTCGCATCTTTGGAAGATACTCAAGTTTGGTGTTTAACGGTGTTTTCGTATATGAGCTATACTGCGCAAAGACACACACGGACCTTATTCCTACAAATGTTTTCTTTACTTTGTTTACACGTACATAGTGCATAGAGAAGGTATTGTAATGTTCTCAAAAGTTCGATACCGAGATTTTACCGGAAATGTACGTTTTGATATCTCCTGAATCCCCCAAAAAAAAAAAGCATTTTAGAAGCATGTCCTGTGTGTGTGTTTCTGTCCATGTGTGGCTGTGGGCAGCATAGATCAAAAACGAAAAGTCCGTTAAATACCAAACTTGGTATCCATAGCTTCTGTACCTTCCAAGGATGCGACACGAATATTTTCAACAAAATCCCCGCAATCTCAAATACCCTTTATATGGAAAAATATTCGATAATTTTTACTTCCCAAAAATGGCTCTAACGATTTTCATTAAAATGTGGTATAATAAAGATATTTACATGACAAATAAAATATATATCTTCAATTTTCTGGGAATAGCATCTGAAGACATGTTTGTGCGGAATTTGGCATAACTGGTAAACCGTTAGAGATAGACATAAGCTTAATTAATAGAAAATATACAGCTAGTTAAAACACATGATTTATAACATATTCATTTTTTTCGTGGAGTTGATCGTTTCTGAGACATTCCTTGTTATTGGTTTTAGCTTTAAAAAGCTTATACTTTTCTCATACAGGAATTTGTCAACTCCTGCCCATACAAACGAAGAAACTTCAGTCAAATAGCAACCAACTTTTGACTATCACTTTAACCTATAGTACTCCCTTATTTTGCTTCTACTTACAAAGAAGCAAAAAATAAGACTATTTCTGTTATTTTTTTTTTTCTCGATTAGCAGGAAGTAAATAGAAGCATATGCTTTTTAAAAATAATTATTTGCAGAGATATAGAGAATATCATGTGAAAGGAACACATCAGATTTTTTTATTCAATGGGAATAATCATAGTACTTCCTGTGAAATTTGTGTATCTCATTTTTGGGACGAATACAATACTTTCTCTATGTAAAATGGCCTGTTATTTATGAACGCTCTTTAACTGCTTTGGTTCTCAGCGTCTCATTCTATATTGGGCGTGAAAGATCGCTTAATTTTGCTCAGAGGCCTCTCTTATCAGGCTTGAGGTTCTTTTACGTGCCGTAAATCTACGACACGGGACCCACAGCTTTACATCCCTTCCGAAGGAAGCCATGCTAAGGATTTTTACGCCCGAAAAAATGCATCGTCCTCCGCCGGGTTTGAACCCGCGACCTTGGGTATATGAAGTTAGCATGGTAACCATTACACCACGGAGGGCGACATTTCTCTATATATGTACAGTGGGCATGCGTACTAGAGAAAGTCTACCTCTGGTGTCGGTAGTATTGGAAGCAGCAGCAGTATTCACTTACGTCACACAGCCACATGGGTCGTGTGACCGTAAATGCTGTCTAAAAAAAATCTGATGTGTTCCATGACTTTCTCTACATCTCTGCAACAAATTATTGTTAAAAAGCTCATGCTTCTCTTTACTTCATGCTAATCGAGAAAAAACTAGCAGAAATAGTCTTATTACTTGCTTCCTTGTAAGCAGAAGCGAAATAAAGGAGTACCATAGGTTAAAGTGATAGTCAAAAGCTGGTTGCTATGTCACTGAAGTTCCTTTGTTTGTATGGACACGAGTTGACACATTCCTGTAAGAGAAAAGTATATTTTTTTTAAAGCTGAAACCAAAAACAAGGAATATCTCAAAAACAACCAAATCCACGAAAAAGATGCATATAACATAATTTGTGTGTTTTAAAGTGCTCTACATATTTGTGAGGTAAGCTTTTCTCCATCTCACGGTTTAGTAGTTATTAAAATTCCCTTAAATACATCCAGAATAATATAGTTTTCAGAGGCTTTTCCCAGAAAATTTAAGATATACATTTTATGATCAAGTAAATAAGCTTTAATATATGATGTTTTAATCAAAATCGGTACAGCCATTTTTTCGAAAACCAAAATTTTCGAAAAAAGTTCCATGTAAAGGGTAGTTTGGGGTGGTGGAATTTTTCAAAATCTTCGTTTCGCATCCCTGGAAGATACTAAACTGAAATAACAAGTTTGGTATTTTACCAACTTTTCGTTTTTGAGTTATCATATTGAAAGACACACGCACTTTTTTGTCGAAATGCTTATTTTGGATACAGGGGGTCCCAAAACATATATTTCCGGTGAAATCTCAGTATCGAATTTTTGTGTCGAATGCAATACCTTCTCTATACACTATGTGCATAGTACGTATAGAGAAAGTAATACTTGAATTTAAAATACTATTTTATATATCTTAACAACATTGGTAATACACACACTCGCGCGCGCGCACTCTCAACTACACCACGTATTCACACATACAAATCACTCAAACACCAAACAATTCTATACAATATTTACACAAATAGTTTTACTTTCTCTATACGTACTATGTACGTGGTACATACAGAAGGTATTGTAATGCACTCAAAAATTCGATACCGAGATTTCACCGCAAATACATGTATTTAGACCACCTGAATCAAAAAAAAAAAATACTTTTTTAGAAAAATGTCCGTGTGTCTGTCTGTCCGTCTGTCTGTCTGTTGGGACGCATAGCTCAAAAATTAAAAGACCGTTAAAAACTAAACTTGTTATTTAAGTTTGCTATCTTCCAAGGATGCGACACGAAGCTTTTCAAGAAAATCTCCCCACCCCAAACTACCTTTTACATGGAAAAAAAATTGTTTTACTTAGAAATAGCTCTAACGATTTTGATTAAAATCACGTATATTTAAAATACGTGACAAATAAAATGTATATCTTCAATTTTCTGGAATAGCCTGCGAAGACTTCTTTATTTTGGATGAGTTTGACGGATTTTTGCATAACTGCTAAACCGTAAGAGATGGACCAGAACTTACCACACAGAAAATGTAGAGCACATTAAAACACAAAATTTATGTCATATACCTTTTTTTTTTCTTTTTTTTTCGTGGAGATGGTCGTTTTTAAGATATTCCTTGCTTTTAGTTAATGCTTTAAAAAACATAGGAATTTGTGAACTTCTGTCCATACAAACGAAGGAACTTTAGTCTTATAGCAACCAGCCTTTGACCGACAGTTTAGCCTTGGTACTTCCTTATTTCACTTTTACTTACAAAGAAGCAAGTAATAAGACTATTTCTCATACTTTTTTTCTCAATTACATTAAGCAAATAGAAGAATAAGCTTTTTATCAAGAATTTGTTGCAGAGATGTAGAGAAAGTCATGTGAATGAAACTCATCAGATGTTTACTCTTGGTGCAAGAACTTCCATTAAGTATGTGTGTAGATGTTGTCTAAGGAATGTTAACTACTGAGGGGCCGCGGGGAGTTTTGTGGAATCCGCGTATGGCACAGTCCGTCACATAATGCTATAAACAGTGGGAGGGTATGTTGTCAACATAAATGAAACAATGAAGAAAAAGAACCTTCTCTACACACTAGACACATAGTACGGGTAGAGAAAGTAATTCTATCCTAAAATATCACCGTTGAGCACTCGTGTTAAGGTAGGCTACACTAGTTTTTTGCTAAACAAAACGTTACAAGTTAGTATGAGTGCCACGTACGATTTGTCAGACGTCACCAGGAAACATATGACACAATGGCAGGTGTTTAACTCCGGCTTATCGATTTCAATGTTACTGCATTGCTTTTATTATGGTCCAGCGCGTAAGTCTCCAAGTAATAACATGCTGCTATGGACACTGCTCAACAACATTTACCATCTTTAATGGTAAAATGACCAGTTGACCATTTTTATTTTTACTTTTTCTACACGTACTATGTAGATAGTGTATAGAGAAGGTGTTGCACTCCACCCAAAAAATCGATGCCGAGATTTCACCGGAAATACATGTTTTAGGGTCCCTTGTATCCAAAAAAGCTTGTGTTCTATTCACATGACTTTCTCTACATCTTTGCAACAAATTATTGTTGTGTAGTGAAATAAGGGAGTACCATAAGTTAAAATAATACTCAAAAGCTGGTTGCTATGTGACAAGTTCCTTTATTCGTATGGACAGGAGTTGACAAATTCCTGTATGAGAAAGATAACTTTTTTAAAGCTGAAACATATAAAAATAAATATTTCAAAAACCATCAACTCCACGAAAAAAATGTATATAAGGTAAGTTGTGTGTTTTATCGTGATCTACATTTTTTGTTCAGCAAGTTTTTGTCCATCTCTTACGGTTTAGCAGTTATGCAAAATTCCCTAAAACTGACTCAGAATAAAGTAGTCTTCAGAGTCTATTTCCAGATAATTCAAGATATACGATTTATTTGTCAGGTAAATATCCTTAATTTATGATATTTCAATCAAAATCGTTACAGCCATTTTTGAGAAAATTAAAATGTTCGAACAGTGTTCCATGTAAAGGGTAGTTGAGGGTTGGGGCTTTCTTGAAAATCTTCGTGACGCATCTTTTGACAAGTTTGGTATTCAACGGTCTTTTAATTTTTGAGCTAAGCTGTTCACAGACACAACCACGCACGCACGCATACACACACGGACTTTCTCTGAAAATACTGTTTTTGGATTCAGGGGGACCTAAAACATATATTTCCGGTAAAATATCGCTATTGAATTTTTGGTTGGAATGCAATACCTTCTCTTTACACTATGTACACAGTACGTGTAGAAAAAGTAATAGTCTAAGGTACTATAACTTTGCAAATAAAGTTTTGTGTTGATAATTTTCTTATTATTTAGTTATGCCAAATCGTTCGTTACTTTCTAGAAGGTGCTGCTATTTCCATGGACATCATTTGAGAATTACTACACAATTTTCCACCTGGTCACTATGGAAACAGTGCGTGTTGTTATGTTCCTAATGTACAGGAAAGAAGTGCACTATATTAACTATTTCCATGGTAACACAGTTGAGAATTACTACCTGTACTGTTGCCATAGTAACCAGGTCGAAAAGTGTGTAGTAATTCTCAACTTGGTTACCATGGAAACAGTTAATATAGTGCAGTTCTTTCCTGTACATTAGGAACATAACATAACAACATGGCTCCCTGTTTGCATAGTGACCAGGTGCAGTTGTGTATCTCTTTGGTATGCACGTTGTTTTCAAGGTGACGTATAGATTTCAGCACTGGAGGGCAGAGTTAATTGGGTTCTGCTGATGGACGGACCCCTGTGGGAGTCGAAGGAACACCCCGTGGTGCAGTAATCACCTCTTGGTGTACGTGATATGACAGTGTTTATCGGATCATGGCAGAAAAACACTGACACACAGGTAAATTTGCTTTGGTCGGTCGTGAGGTCCTTATTAAAGTTGTGATTGGTTTGAGGTAATGACGTGTGGAATTACTAGAGGCAAGGTAACTCGATAAGTCATACCGCTTTGTGGTGCCGACCCACCGGACGTGCTGCTCTGTATAACGTAATAACATTCCAGGACTGCGTTTCTGTCAACATGTTACTCAGAAACAAATGTAAACCAGAACTCGTAGCTAATTCTAGAACTTTTAATATGTACGTAGTGTATAGAGAAAGTATCGTATTTTAGCTCAAAAACCAAAGACCGCTAAATACCAAACGTGGTATTTTAGTTTGGTATCTTCCAAGAATGCGACACGAAGATGTCAAGAAAGTCCCCCCACCCAACCCTAACTACCCTTTACATGTAACTTTTTTAGAAAATTTTCATTTGCTAAAAAATGGCTCTAACGATTTTGATTAAAATGTCGTATATTAAACATATATTCACCTGACAAATAAAATGTATATATTGAATTTTCTGGGAATAGTCTCTGAAGACTACTTTATTCTGGATCACTTTTACGGAATTTTGCATAACTGCTAAACTGTAAGAGATGGACAATACCTTACAATACAAAACATGTATAGCACATTAAAACACACAATTTATGATGTCTACATTTTTTTCGTAGGGTTGATCGTTTTCAAGAAATTCCTTGTTTCTGGTTTCAGCTTTGAAAAACTTATACTATTCTCATACAGGAATTTGTCAACGCCTGTCCGTACAAACAAAGGAACTTCAGTCACATAGCAACCACCTTTAAGCTGTAGTACTCCCTTATTTCGGTTTTACTTACAAGGAAGCAAGTAATAAGACTATTTCTGCTTATTATTTTTTTTCGATTAGCTTGAAGTAAATAGAAGCATAAGCTTTTTAACAATAATTTGTTACAGAGATGTAGAGAAAGTCATGTGAATGGAACACGTCAGATTTTAAAGTTGAGGCGACATTCGCTTGTTTCTTTTATAATGTTGATACTGTTTAATTTTAAACCTAGCTTCTAGTGATCTTCTTTTATAAACAATTGACTATCATTTCAGTGGCTTTTATCTCTCTCTCTTTTTATTTTCTTTATACGTACTAATTAAGTAGTGTATACATAAAGTTTCTTCCTTCATCTCTGCCTCTTGTTTCATCAAGTCAAGGCCATTTGCAATTATTTCTCTACTCTGAATAAGTAATAGCTTGCCACTTTGAAAACGTACGAGCGATGGTTAAAAAAAATCTGATGTGTCCCATTCACATGACTCTCTTTACATCTCTGCAACAAATTTTAGTTAAAAATATTATGCTTCTATTGTTTCATGCTAATCGAGAAACATTGGTAGGAATATTCTTATTATTTGCTTCCTCGTACCGAAATGAGGGAGTGCTTAAAGTGATAGTCAAAAGCTGGTTGCTGTGTAACTGAAGTTCCTTTGTTTGTATGGACATGAGTTAACAAATTCCTGTATAAGAAAATTATCTTTTTCAAAGCAGAAAAAAAAAACAAAAAAAGCAAGAGTATCTTAAAAATGATCAACTCCACGAAAAAAATGTATGTCATAAATTGTGTTTTATCGCGAGCTACATTTTCTGTAGAGTAAGTTTTTGTCCATCTCTTAGGGTTTAGCAGTTATGTACAATTCCGTAAAATTCAGCCACAATAAAGTAGTCTTCAGAGGCTATTCCCAGAGAATTCAAGATACACATTTTATTTTCAGGTAAATATCTTTAATGTACGATATTTTAATCAAAATCGTTACAGCCATTTTTAAGAAAATCAAAATGTTCGTAGCTTTTCCATGTAAAGGGTAGTTTGGGGTGGGGGATTTCTTTAAAATCTTTCATGTCACATCCTTGGAAGATACCAGACTTAAATAAAAAGTTTGGGCTTTAACGGTCCTTTCGTTTTTCCGCTATGCTGCCCACAGACACACACACACATGGACTTCTTTTTAAAAATGCTTTTTTTGGATTCAGGGAGTCTCAAAACATGTATTTACGGTGAAATCTCGGTATCAAATTTTTTGAGTACAATACAATACCTTCTCTATACACTATGTACATAGTTCGTATAGAGAAAGTAAAAATAAAAAAAATAAAATGAACACTATTTACAGTCCACATTGAATACAAACATATGCGGAACACTTTCGATACAGACTGTATAAATTTGCTCACTGTGACTTTAAGTAAGCAAAGTATCTTATCACAAACTCCGATAAGCCAGGCTCGGTAGCTGGGTTGGCGGTCAGGGTTACGATTCTAGAATTTTTGCGCCGGCAATACACTCTTGTTACATTTCTCGCTGAAGGGCGAACAGGAAAGAAGCTTGAAAATTTTCCGACCAAGTGATTTAAACGAGACGGTTGTCACGAGTTGGGAATAAACTCAAATTTCTGAGTAATACATATTTATAAGGTAAAGTGCAAGCCCGTGTTGTAACACACACCTTTATTTTCTGTTTTAATGCGACAAAAAGAAACCAAGAAGCATTTTGATATGTTCGCAAACCTTCAACAAAATAAATTATAATCTCTGACTTGATGCAGAAAATTTAAAGTTATACTTCAAGGGCATGCTAAACCTTAAAAACATTACGCTTCAGGGGGAAAATACCTTTATGTAATATTTATATTCATGTGAATCTCTGTCATTATGCTACGAACTATTTTTAAAAATTCTGAAGTGTTCCATTCACATTGCTTTCTCTAATCTCTGCAACAAATTTGTGTTAAAAGGCTAATGTTTTTCTTTACTTCATGCTAATCGAGAAAAATAGTCTTATTACTTGCTTCCTTGTAAGCAGAAGCGAAATGAGGGAGTACCATAGGTTAAAGTGATAGTCAAAAGCTGGTTGCTATGTGACTGAAGTTCCTTTGTTTGTATGGACACGAGTTGAAAAATTCGTGTATAAGTAAAGTATAGGTTTTATAAAGGTGCAACCAAAAACGGGACGTAACTCAAAAACGATGAACTGCACGAGGAAATTTATATAACATAAATTGTGTGTTTTAATGTGTTCTACATTTTTTGTGCAGTACGTTTTTGTCCATTTCTTACCGTTTAGCAGTTAAGCAAAATTCCGTAAAATTCATCCAGAATAGAGCAGTCTTCAGAGGCTATTCCCAGAAAATTCTAAATATACATTTTATTTACCAGGTAAATATCTTTAATATACGATATTTTAATCAAAATCATTAGAGCTACTTTTGAGAAAATCAAAATTTTCGAAAAAAAGTTCCATGTATAAGGTAGTTGAGGTGGAGGAATTTTACTCAAAATCTTCGTATCGCATCTCTGGAAGATACTAAACTTAAATACCAAGTTTGTTATTTTATCGAATTTTCGTATTTGAGTTATCGTGTTCACAGACACATCGACACACACACATACAGGCCAATTTTTTCTTCTGAAAATGCTATTTTTAGATACAGGGGATCCTTAAACATATATTTCCGGTGAAATCTCGGTATACAGTATGAACATAGTATGTGTAGAGAAAATAAAAATACAATTGTTTGTGATTTTTCAAGAACTTTGTCATGTATACCCTTATATAATGTGTGTATTTTCTCTCTGTTCCAGGTAAGAAGAACTTCTACGCAGAAACGCTCGAATTTGGGTAAGTTTATGAGAAATGTTGGGAATATTGAGACCAGTGCGCCACTGTAATGAAATAGAGAACATAAGGAGAATGTGACCTCGAACCCATTGTATCTTATTGCTTTCATCTGTGTGTGCGATCAACACACGGAAGTGTATAGAGATATGGAATAAAAAAGGAAGGTTATTTCTCGCGGTAAAACAACATGATTTCCCATATGTGCCATTCGCCACCAGATGTGGCGATTATCTACTCACCATAGCTAATGGGTAGTGGGGGGGGGTGCGAGCCAATCTTCCACTACCGCACGCTTCCTGCCTGGCTTATATACGCTCCTGGCTTATACAACAGCGAATTTTAAATTTGAAATGCATTATCAGAGCATTTTCAAATTTTAAATTCCCTCGTGCTACTTTAAAAATGCAGCACGTAAAAGTGGATACGAAAATCTGTTACTCTACTACAAAACCTATTTTTAAAATAGCTTCAAAGCTCGCATAAGGTTTTCAATATTAAACCAGTTACTCAAGCCACTGCGAAATGTTCAGTTCCTCTATCACGTATTTACAATTTACATAATACAGAGCTATTGCTTTTCATGCAAAAATTGCATTACTACGAGTTCACCGGAAATACATTTTTGAGACTTGCTGAATAGAGAAATAGCATCTTACTTTCTCTACACGTACTATGTATATAGTGTACAGAGAAGGTATTGCACTCCACCAAAAAATTCGATACCGAGATTTCAACGGAAATATACGTTTTAGGGTCCCCTGTATCCAAAAAACGCAATTTCAGAAAAATATCTCTGTATATGTGTCCGTGTGTCTGTGAACACGATAACTCAGAAACGAAAAGGCAGTAAAATACCAAACTAGATATTTAAGTTTAGTATCCTCCAGGGATGTGACACGAAACTTTTGAGGAAAATCCCCCACCCCAAACTACCCTTTACATGGATCTTTCTTCGAAACTTTTGAAATTTCCAAAAATAGCTCAAATGATTTTGAATGTATATCTTTAATTTTCTGGGAATACTCTCTGAAGAGTATTTTATTCTGGATTGATTTTACGGAATTTTGAATAACTGCTAAACCATAAGAGATGGAAAAAACTTACTACACAAAAAATGTAGAGCATGTTAAAACACACAATTTATGTTATATGCATTTTTTTTTTCGTGGAGTCTATCGTTTTTGAGACATTCCTTATTTTAATTTCTGCTTGGAAAAACTTATACTTTTATCATACAGGAACTTGTCAACTGCTGTCCATACAAATAAAGGAACTTCAGTAGACATTGCAACCAGATTTTGACTATCACTTTAACCTATGGTGCTCCCTTATTTCGCTTCTACTTACAAGGATGCGAGTAATAAGACTATTTCTGCTAATTTTTTCTGATTAGCATAAAGTAAATAGAAGTATAAGCTTTTTAAGAATAATTTGTTGCAGATATGTAGAGAAAGCCATGTGAATGATACACATCAGACTTTTTGATTTTATTGTTTTGAAAATGTATTGGGTTTCTTTGGTTTGGCAATGCTATTTACAGGATGCCATGGCTAGCGTTGCGTACCTTGCGAGCATGTATCAGTCTTCAGTTGTTAATAAACAATCACAAAATGGAGATAGCAAAGTTAGAGTCCTTCTAAAGCACGGAATCAAGATTATAAAGCCGCTGCCGCAAGAATATGTGAAGGTGTCGTTAGTGAGCGTGTGGACAACAATGGTTTCAACAATGGAGACGAAAACACTAAAGATTTACCACGTTCTGGAAGACCTAAAGTATTGAGGATACACGCCAAGTTTTGTGAGAGAATCCGCAAGAAAGTTCCCGTAGGCTTTCAGAAGAACTTGGTGCATCAAAAGATACCACACATCGCCACATTAAGACACTTGGAAAATCCTACAGAAGCTGTAGCTCATGAACTGACACCTCAACAGGCTCAACGTGGAGTGGATATCTGTCATCAGCTTATCCGTAATCCCATGGATGATAGATTTGTCAGCAGAATTGTCACTTGTGATGAAAAATGGGTCTATTACCGAAACCCTGATGCCTCGAAACGGTGGCTTGATCGACGCAAACCTGCCAATTATCGTTAAAAAGATTCATTCGGTCCCAAAGTAATGTGTGAGATTCTCTGGGAGTTTGTCCCAAACGGGCGGGCGATTGATGCGGATCTTTATTCTCAACAACTGGAACGAGTTCATGAAGTTTTGAGACGGAGATACCCAGCATTAGTTAACCGAAACAGTTCTATTGTAACAGGACAATTCAAGACCCCATACTGCACGAACAACCATGGACAAAATTTAGGAATTGGGAGGAATCGAACTAGTACCACACCCAGCATACAGCCCTGATTTCGCACCATCAGAGTATCATCTTTTTCGATCCATGGCCCATTTTCTACGTGGAAGAAATGTTGACAACATTGAAGCAGTACAAGTGGGCCTCGCTGAATTCTTCGCATCAAAAACCAGAGACTGGTGCCATCGTGGGATAATAAACCTCGCTGAAAGATGACTCAAGACATAGAATCTATACTTTGAAGATTAGTTAATTGCTTGTCACAACACATTTCAAATAATTGTTTTTCTTAAAAAACGACATTACGTATGGGACAGTATCTATATTTAAGCTTTCACGACCGGAGTTGTCAACCTAACTATAAGTGGTAGCCGTATTATAGGCCGTGGTCCAAAAGGTCTAATTACCGACGTTTCGCTGAAATCTGCCACTTGGACTCCGGAACAAATTTAATAGATTTGTTCCCTGAAGATGCCGGTCGCAGATATCGACGAAACGTCGGTAATTAGACTATTTGGACCACGGCCTACAATACGGCCACCACTTATAATGAAATTGTTCTAAAGCAGTTTATACTTCTTTTTACACAATGTTAATTGAGCTAAACATTAACAGAATGTTCTTATTACTTAGTTCCTTATAAGTAGAAGGGAATAAGGTAATGTGCTATACTAAAGTGATTGTCAAATGTTTTAAAAGCTGTCGTTATGCGATTGTCATTGCAAATCGCTTCTTTGCTTGGCCAGGAGTAGAACAAAAGAAAAACGGACACTTCCTGTCTGAGAAAAGCATAAGTACTTTACGATTAAAACAAATAACAACGAATATCTCGGAAACGGTTACCTCCACAGCAAAAATGTAAAGGTCATAAGGTGTAAGTTTTGACAACATCTGCATTTTTCGTGCCCTAAGCTTTTATCTATTTCTTACGGTTTAACTGTTAACCCTTAGTTGCCTGCACTAGTATACCACATTTGCCATTTTTCCTTTAATTCAAGTTTAAAAGCGGAGTCCTAGTAAAAATATATGGGATTAACCTATAAAATTAATATATGAAATAAGAGAGAAAATTGAAATAAAAATATAGATTCTTTATTAATATTTTTCTTCTCAATTAAAAGTTTAAATTCTTCTAAACCTCTTTTGATAATGCTGCGAAAGACACTACCAAAAAAGTAGTTGAAGTGGCCATGAGTGTTAGGTGCTGGACTGGCCATCCATTCAAAGCCAAATGTTGCAAGTTCAAATCCCAGTGATTGTGGTAAATGACGGGGAGGGCCCACGTAAAATAATCGGTGTGATGCTTGAAAGTTAATAGGGTTACATTTGACTGTAGTTGTGTGGGTTTTACTCTTTTATTTATTGAAAACATCACTGCAATTTTAGGGCTAACATTGTATTAATTTTTACAATATAAAACAGCCTTGATTACTTGTGTTTATTTTTGAAGGTAGGTATAACATGAAATTAACGCTAGAGTACAACCCTATTTGTATAGTTACGTTTAAAACAAGCGGAAAACTTATAGGTACCGACAGGCAACAAAGGGTTAAGTAAAATTCGGCAAAATTGATCCAGAATAAAGAGGTCTTTAGAGACTATCCCCAGAAAATTCAAGATATAGATTTTGTTTGTCAGGTAAATATCTTTATCAAGTGGTCAACGAGCTGACTTCTTGCCCGGAGGTCCCGTATTCGATTCCAGGCTGGGGCGGGGAATTTTCTTTAGCCCGAATTATTCCCTATCCCCCACAGAGTCTGGAAGTACCTATGTATGTGAGAGTGAATGTGTGCGTGGTTTGGGAAAAAAAGTGATTTAAACCAAACGTAAAAAAGAACCTATAGACAACGGGCTGTTTCAAGTGCAAAGCCCCCGATATGACCTTAGATGTTAAAGTGGGCTATTATACGACATTTTAATAAAAATCGTTAGAGTAAATTTTGAGAAAACCAAAATTTTCGAAAGTATTTCCATGTAAAGGGTAGTTTGTGAAGGGAGGATCTTCTTGAAAATCGGCCTGTCGCATCCTTGGAAGATACTGAAATTAAGTAATCGAGTTTGATGTTTAACGAAATTTTGGTTTATGAGCTACACACGCACACACACGGAGATTTTGTAAAAATGCTTTTTTTGGACCCAGAAAATCTCGAAACATGTGAAATCCCGGTAAAATTTTTGGGGAGAAATACGACACATGTTTTATACACTAGGTACATACGCAGCATGTGTAGAGCAAGTAATAAGACACTTGGATAGGTAGAGTCACGTGAAAAATTCAATGCCATAGCAGGGATTTGAACCACGGATCTCCCGATCTCTAGCCGGTTGCTCTACCACTGAGCTACCATGACAACACGCTGGCATAGCATTGAATTTCTCAACTGACTCGCATGTTTCCTGGTAAACCACAAGGTGATGTCAAATTATTTTGAGACGTCAACCCCAATGGCGACTTACAATGTTGTAAGTACTTTAGACCCAGGATTCATAGCATAGCCAACTGTTAGTTCAATTAGGTTAAATTAATGGCTTTTTTCACACAAACCACAAGTACATTGTAAGTCGCCATTGGGTTGTCATCTCAAAATAATTTGAGATCACCTTGTGGTTTACCAGGAAACAGGCGAGTCAGTTGACAAACTCAATGCTGTGCCGGTATGTTGCCATGGTAGCTCAGTGGTAGAGCAACCGGCTAGAGATCCGTGGTTTTAATCCCGGTTTTGGTATTACATTTCTCAGTCTGGCTCTACCTATCCAACTCCTGACCTCACACGGCTAGAGACCGGGAGATCCGTGGTTTAAATCCCGGCTATGGCATTGAATTTTTCAGTCTCTCTCTCCCTATCCAACTCCTGTCCTACATACGGCTAGAAACCGGGAGATCCGTGGTTCAAATCCCGGCTATGGCATTGAATTTTTCAGTCTCTCTCTACCTATCCAACTCCTGTCCTACACACGGCTAGAGACCGGGAGATCTGTGGTTTAAATCCCGGCTATGGCATTGAATTTTTCAGTCTAACTCTACCTATCCAACTCCTGTCCTACACACGGCTAGAGACCGGGAGATCTGTGGTTTAAATCCCGGCTATGGCATTGAATTTTTCAGTCTAACTCTACCTATCCAACTCCTGTCCTACACACGGCTAGATACCGGGAGATCCGTGGTTCAAATCCCGGCTATGGCATTGAATTTTTCAGTCTGACTCTACCTATCCAACTCCTGTCCTACACACGGCTAGAGACCTGGAGATCCGTGGGTTAAATCCTGGCTATGGCATTGAATTTTTCAGTCTAACTCTACCTATCCAACTCCTGACCTCACACGGCTAGAGACCGGGAGATCTGTGGTTCAAATCCCGGCTATGTCATTGAATTTTTCAGTCTGACTCTACCAATCCAACTCCTGACCTCACACGGCTAGAGACCGGGAGATCCGTGGTTCAAATCCCGGCTATGTCATTGAATTTTTCAGTCTGACTCTACCTATCCAACTCCTGTCCTACACACGGCTAGAGACCGGGAGATCTGTGGTTTAAATACCGGCTATGGCATTGAATTTTTCAGTCTCTCCCTATCCAACTCCTGTCCTACATACGGCTAGAAACCGGGAGATCTGTGGTTTAAATCCCGGCTATGGCATTGAATTTTTCAGTCTAACTCTACCTATCCAACTCCTGTCCTACACACGGCTAGAGACCGGGAGATCTGTGGTTTAAATCCCGGCTATGGCATTGAATTTTTCAGTCTCTCTCTACCTATCCAACTCCTGTCCTACACACGGCTAGAGACCGGGAGATCTGTGGTTTAAATCCCGGCTATGGCATTGAATTTTTCAGTCTAACTCTACCTATCCAACTCCTGTCCTACACACGGCTAGAGACCGGGAGATCTGTGGTTTAAATCCCGGCTATGGCATTGAATTTTTCAGTCTAACTCTACCTATCCAACTCCTGTCCTACACACGGCTAGAGACCAGGAGATCCGTGGTTCAAATCCCGGCTATGACATTGAATTTTTCAGTCTGACTCTACCTATCCAACTCCTGTCCTACACACGGCTAGAGACCAGGAGATCCGTGGTTCAAATCCCGGCTATGGCATTGAATTTTTCAGTCTGACTCTACCTATCCAACTCCTGTCCTACACACGGCTAGAGACCGGGAGATACGTGGTTCAAATCCCGGCTATGACATTGAATTTTCAGTCTGACTCTACCTATCGAACTCATGTTCTACACACGGCTAGAGACCAGGAGATCCGTGGTTCAAATCCCAGCTATGACATTGAACTTTTCAGTCTGACTCTACCTATCCAACTCCTGTCCTACACACGGCTAGAGCGCGGGAGATCCGTGGTTCAAATCCCGGCTATAGCATTGAATTCTTCCGTCTGACTCTACCTATCCAACTCCTGTCCTACACACGGCTAGAGACCGGGAGATCTGTGGTTCAAGTCCCGGCTATAGCATTGAATTTTTCAGTCTGAACTCTACCTATCCAACTCCTGTCTTCCTACACCTGGCTAGAGACCAGGAGATCCGTGGTTCAAATCCCGGCTATGGCATTGAATTTTTCAGTCTGACTCTACCTATCCAACTCCTGTCCTACACACGGCTAGAGACTAGGAGATCCGTGGTTCAAATCCCAGCTATGGCATTGAATTTTTCAGTCTGACTCTACCTATCCAACTCCTGTCCTACACGCGGCTAGAGACCGGGAGATCCGTGGTTCAATCTGAGGTCGGTAACGTGGTTACAGGTTTTGGGTATTAGGAATGGTGTGGATTTCTGGGTGCCCTCGCTGAGGATTTTTGCTAGCATGGAAACTCTTTCAGGGTGTGGTGCTTTATTCAGTTAGTTCGGCCCTTTTCTGCCGTCGAACACACACGTATTCCTCTTAATTTTGTCCGGTGAAACTCCTCTTTAGGGCCCGCGACTATTATTGCTTATTAATTTTGATGCCGTGATATCGTCCGCACTCTCGTCTATATTACGATAACTAAGGTAGCCTGTTCGGCTCCACCAAGGAACATAAATATCACATTTTGGTTCTGCCGATGTTCTACGCCAAGTGTTTCAAAAAGTGTGGCCTGACCAGCGGTAGCCTTGTTTTCTCTTTTCCTGTTGTGATCCCCTCGGACAGTGTCCTCTCAACCCCTTCGGATCAATGCTCTACCCCGAACGGTACTGTGCTACCAGCTCGTGACCACTCGGCTACTTATACGTTTTTGAAATCCTTCTTCCCTTCCCATTTATATTTCCCTTCTGAATAACTCTTTGCCCCGTGACAAGACATGTACTGTCCCGCTTTGGCATTGAATTGTTCGGTCTGCCTATCTATCCAACTGTCCTACACGCGGTCTCTGTGAAAAATAATTAATAAGGTACTTGTTTATTTGTTTGTTTCTCTATAAGAAGTGGATGGTAGGTCACTAGGTTACTTTTGCCCCTAACGCTGCCAGACCTCATTACCAAGGGGTCTCTAAAGGCAGAGCAAGGCTCTCCACGTCACTAATCCCATAATTCCCTGCGAAACACACAAACATCTCCAGGCGAGCTAAATACTTTATCAACTCCCACGATAGAGTTCGCTAATATAACAGACGGCAGGCAACTGTTAGGTGTTTAAGTTCTGGTCCGTGATCTCTTCATTGTTGCGACGAGAGGCATTTGTTCCTCATTTGATGGTGTATTCAAATGGGGCTGGAGTTTGGGCCTAGTTTCAGTGCCTTATGCCTTAACAGTAAGAGTGTCTTAGCAGCAATAACAACGTCATGGAGATTATAAAAGTATTCATAAAAATCTGATGCGTTCCATTCACATGACTTTCTCTACATTTCTGCAACAAATTATTGTTAAAAAGCCTATGCTTCTATTTGCTTCATGCTAATAGAGAAAACATTAGCAGAAATAGTCTTATTACTTGTTTCCTTGTAAGTAGAAGCGAAATAAGAGAGTACCATAGGTTAAAGTGATAGTCAAAAGCTGGTTGATATGCGACTGAAGTTCCTTTGTTTGTATGGACAGCAGTTGACAAATTCCAGTATGAGAAAAGTATGTTTTTCATATCAGAAACCACAAATAAGAAATGTCTCATAAAAGACGAACTCCACGAAAAAGAAATAACATAAATTGTGTGTTTTAACGTGCTCTACATTTTTTGTGTTGTAAGTCCATCTCTTACGGTTTAGCAGTTACTCAAAATTCATTCAGAATAAACTACTCTTCACAGAATATTCCCAGAAAATTCAAGATATACATTTTATGTGTCAGGTAAATATCTTTAATATACGAAATTTTAATCAAAATCGTTAGAGCCATTTTTTGGGGAAATCAAAATTTTCGAAAAAATGTTCCATGTAAAGGATAGTTGGGGGTGGGAGCATTTATCTCAAAATCTTCGTAGGTGAGAGGCAAGTTGCTTAACATAGCCTATTTGCTATGTAACTGAAGTTCCTTTGTCTGAACAAAGCTAAAACCAAAAACAAGGAATATCGAAAAAAATGATCAACTCTACCAAAAAAACGCATATAAGCTATATTGTGCGTTTTAATGAGGTCTACATTTTCTTTTTTTTTAATCGCTTCATTTGTATAGGCCCCTTTAACATCAATGGTCATATCGGGGGCTTTCACTTGTGAAGCTGTAGGTTCGGAACATTAGTTTAAACTTTATATTGCTAAAGACTCTCACATTCTTACTTCCAGACTCTATGGGGGATAGGGAATAATTCCGGTTAAAGAAAAATTCCCCGCCCCAGCCGGGAATCGAACCCAGGACCTCCGGGTGACAAGTCAGCTCGCTGACCACTCGACCACGGAGGTAATCTACATTTTCTGTTAGTTAGCTTTTGTCTATCTTTCACGGTTATCAGTTATGCAAACTTTCTCAAAATCTATCCAGAATAAAGAGGTCTTCAGAAGCTGTTCTCAGAAAATTCAAAATATAGGCTTTATTTTTGGTAGAGATGCCCTTAAAGTACGGAATTTTAATCAAAATCGTTACAGCTATTTTTGAAAAAAAAAATGCATTTTTTTCCATGTAAAGGGTAGTTTGTGATGCAGGGATTTTTCTCAAAATCTTCGTGTCGCACCGCTGGAAGATAGTAAAGTGAAATACCAAGTTTGGTAATTTATCGACTTTTCGTTTTTCAGTTATTGTGTTCAAAGATACACGGACGAACACCTACCTTTTTCTAAAAATGAATTTTTTTAATACATGTGACACTAAAACATATATTTCCGGTGAAATCTCGGTATCGAATTTTTTGGTGGAGTGCAATACCTTCTCTATACACTATGTACATGGTGCGTATAGAGAAAGTAAAAATTCTGATGTGTTCCATTCATATGACTTTCTTTCTCTACATCGCTATAACTCATTATTGTTCCATATACTTTGTGATAATTGAGATAAATATTGTCATAATTTCGTGCTTTCTTGTAAGTAGAAGGAAAATAAGGGAATGCACAAGACTAAAGTGATAGTCAAATGTTTTAAAAGCCGTTTGCCATGTGGATAAAATACGTTTCTATACATTGCAGGCTTTTCACAAATTTCCGTATGTGAAGAGTTTTAAGCTTTTTAAAACTGAAACAAATAACAAAGAATGTCTAAAAACGACTAATTCCGCGAAATTAGGTATATGGCATAATGAGTTCTATATTTTTTGTTAAGTTAGATATTGTCTATCTCTTACGGGTTACGACCTATGCAGAATTCCGTAAAACCACACAATTTATGGCGTATTCATTTTTTCGTGGAGTTGACCGTTATCGAGATATTCCTTGTTATTGTTTTCAGTTTTAAAATACTTATACACTATACATTAAGTATAGTGCAGTGGCGTACTGGCTTCAAAAGCAAATGGCGTGTTTATTTGTTTATTCTGCTGTTTTTGTAATCCATACTTTTAGCACTAGAGCTTTTGTTTTTTTTTTTTACTTTCTCTATACGTACTATGTACATAGTGTATAGAGGAGGTATTCCATTGTACCCAAAAATTCAATACCGAGATTTCACCGGAATTACATGTTTTGAGACTGCCTGAATCCAAAAAAAAAGCATTTTCAGAAAGATGTCCATGTGTCTGTCTGTCTGTGTGTGTCTGTGGCCAGCATAGCTCAAAAACTAAAAGACCGCTAAATACCAAACTGGGTAATTTAAGTTCAGTATCTTCCAAGGATGCGACACGAAGTTTTCAAAAAAATCCCCCACCCTTCCCATGGAAAAATTTCCTAGAATGTTGATTTTATAAAAAATGGCTCTAACGATTTTGATTAAAATATCTTAGATTAAAGATATTTACCTGACAAATAAAATGTATATCTTGAATTTTCTGGGAATAGCCTCTGAAGACTACTTTATTCTGGATGAATTTTACGGAATTTAGTGTAACTGGTAAGAGATGGACAAAAACTTACCACACAGAAAATGTAGAGCACATTAAAACATACAATCTATGTTACACACATTTTTTTCGTGCAGTTGATCGTTTTTAAGATATTCCTTGTTATTAGTTTCCGTTTTGAAAAACTTATACTTTTATCATACAGGAAGTTGTCAACTCCTGTCCATACAAATAAAGGAACTACAGTTACATAGCAACCAGCTTTTGACTGTCACTTTAACCCATGGTAGTCCCTTATTTTGCTTCTGCTAATTTTTTTCTGATTAGCATGAAGTAAATAGAAGAATAAGCTTTTTTAGAATAATATGTTGCAGGGATATAGAGAAAGTCATGTGAATGTTACACCAGATTTTTTCCGTAGTATATAAACAGATGTGTAAATGTATATGTCTTGACAAATTTTATGTTGAGTGGCTTCCTGGTCTAAACGAACCTACAGAATGCCTTCTAATCTAATCTAAAACTTGTTAGCTCCTGGCCACGCAAAGAAACTGGTTTCAATCCCTTTGCCTTATTTCGTTTCTGCTTACAAGAAAGCATTTCTGCTAGTGTTTATCTCTATTAGCATGAAATAGAAGAAAGAATAAGGTTTTTAACAATAATTTGTTACAGAGACGCAGAGAAAGTCATGTGAATGGGACACATCAGATTCTGTTTTTGTATGGGATAGCTACTACCTGAGGTAAGTGGCAGGGAAAGTACACAGTAAACCAGGTTGCTATATATGGCCGTTTCCGCGCCTAATGTGCCATCAGCTTCTCCCCGGGCGCCTGTGTCTGTCGGATGTTGAAATTTCAAGCTCGTCAGCGTTTCAAGCACCTCGTAAACATTTTTTGTCTGCTGACGGAGTGAATGTCATTTGTTTTGGCGACGTTTCTCCCACATTTCTGAACATTATAATAGATCCCTTTGTATAATGTGGTAGCAGGTCCAAATATATTCGTCCCACTGAAATAGGTGCTCAAGTGTGTTTAAAATTGTGATTTTAGAGAGTAAAGTACCTAAGTCTTTTACCAGATGTCAGTAGTGTTAAAAGTAGAGCATTCTGTAGCCAAATTTGGTTTCTCAGTTGAAAACGAAAAGTAATTCGACGTGAGCATCAAAATTAAGGATAGGTTGGAAAACCATTGGGATGGGATATATTTAGATGGCGGGGCAGGCAAACAGAAGGAGTTTCTGCAAAATTCAAATTAGCAGAAATAATCTTATTGCCTGCTTCCTTGTAAGTAGAAGCCAAATAAGGGTGTAGCATAGGTTAAAGTGATAGTCAAAAGCTGGTTGCTAGGTGACTGGTTGTTTGTATAGATAGGAGTTGACAAGTTTCTGTATGAGAAAAGTAAGTTGTTCATTGCTGAAACCAAATCCAAGGAATATCTCAGTAAGGATCAAGGAAAAAAATGTATATAACATAAATGATGTGTTTTAACGTGCTCTACATTTTTGTGTGGTAATATTTTGCATATCTCTTACGGTTTAGCATTTACGCAAAATTCCGTAAAATTCATCTAGAATAAAGTAGTCTTCAGAGGCTATTTCCAGAAAATTCAAAATATAAGTTTTATTTGTCAGGTAAATATTTTTAATATATTGATATTTTAATGAAAATTGTTAGAGCCATTTTTGAGAAAATAAAAACTTTCGAAATTTTTTACATGTAAAGAATAGTTGGGGGTGGGAGATTTTGCTGAAAATCTTCGTGTCACATCCTTAGAAGATACCAAACTTAAATACCAAGCTATGCTGGTCCACAGACACACACACGCACACGGACCGTTTTCCAAAAATGACATTTTTCTTCATGGGATTCAGGGGGACCCAAAATATATATTTCTACTGAAATCTCGGTATCGAATTTTAGGGTGGAATGCAATACCTTCTCTATACACTATGTACATAGTACGTATAGTGAAAATAAAAATAAAGAACCACCTCAGGTATATTGACAGACAGCTTACAAATGCGGAATGCACAGAGAAGGTTTCATTAGAAGTACAGTCTGGGCTAAAATCGGAGTGGGGTATGGAGCAATACATCAAAACAGGTACCAAACTCATTAGAGAGAGGCTCGCGTGGATTAGACTAGGAGCATGGAGGAGCACGAAAATTTTCTGACGAGAATGGTACGAGAATCTGTCCCATTTGCGAGGAGGAAGAGTCGTGGACCCACATCTTGGTAAGGTGTAGGGATACAGAGGAATGGCGGGAAAAATATTTACCGCGCTTCTTTACCACTGCGAATGTAGAGCTACAAGTATGTTGGACGCTACTGGCAGGCATGGAAGACGTGGACGGGCTAGGTAAATTTTTGTTTAAGGCAATGCAACTGAGATCTGAGAAGGCTGATAATATGGAACAGAAGGACGGGCGATAAGAAGAGCTAAAAATTTTATTATAATGTTTTACATATATTTTATGTTATACTTTTCGGTAATTTCTGTAGTGGTGTTACTTTTGTATGTATGTATTCCTTTTAATTATTTGTCTATTATAATACATCGGAATACGGTTTATTCTGTGTGGTAAATTTAAGTTTTTATATCTTTGTCCTTTTATTTTCGTGTTTGCTCTTTTAATTTTTATTTTCTCTACACGTACTATCTACATAGTGTATAGAGAAGTTATTGTAATACACTCAAAAATTCCATACCGAGATTTCACCGGAAATACATGTTTTCAGACCACCTGAATCCAAAAAAAAAAAAAAATAAAAACAATTCTGTGTGTGTGTGTGTGTGTGCTTCTGTGGGCACGAAGAGACCGTTAAATACCAAACTTGGTATTTGAGTTCGGTATCTTCCAAGAATGAGACACGAAGATTTTGAAGAAAATCCCCCAGCCCCAACTACCATTTACATGGACAAATTTCGAAAACTTTGATTTTCTCAAAAATGGCTCTAACAATTTGGATTAAAATCTCTTATGTTTAAGATAAATAAAATGTATATCTTCAATTTTCTGGAAGTAGCCTGTGAAGATATGTTTATTCTGGATGAATTTTGCGGGATTTTGCATAACTTAAACCGTTAGTGATAGTTAAAAACTTACTACACAAAAAATGTAGATCACGTTAAAACCCAAAATTTATGTTACATACATTTTTTCGTGAATTTTGCCATTTCTTTGATATTCCTTGTTATTTTTTTCATATTCAAAATACTTAAACTTTTCTCACACGGAAAGTTGAAAACTCTATAGAAACAGATTTCAAACACACGGCAAAGATTTGACTAGCTTGTATATTCCCTTATTTTCCTTCTACTTACAAGAAAGCAAGTAATAAGAGCATTTCTTTTAATGTTTATCTCGATTATCAGAATGTAGATATAAAAATATGCTTTTTAATAATAGTTTTTACAGTGATGTAGAAAAAGTCATGTGAAAGGAACACATAAGATTTTTTTTACTGTGGGTTAACATTTCGGAAATATTCTTTATTATTGTTTTGAGTTTAAAATGCTTATATTTTTCTCCAATAGGAAATCGTTATTCTTTTTTAACTCTTATTTCTATTTTAAAGCCATCACATAGCGGCTGCATTTTAGAAGATTTGGCTGTTACTTAAGCCTGGTGCACGTACCCCTTATTTTATTTATCTACAAGGAAAGATGTATTAAAGTAGTGCTTGCAGATTAACGTAAATATAGATAGAAGCATAAACATTTATTTGTAACTGTGGAAGGGGAAACAAAGTTATGTTAATTATTAGTTGGGTAACCTAGTGCCAGATGTCATGGCTAATAACTGCCCACAAAATACTGAAATAAAATTGTGCACTATATTACATAAATATTTAAATATAAGTATATTAATTACCAACTATATTGGTGCATGAATTGAATCATTTGTTTATTAATAAGTTTGTTAAACAGTTCCATTAAATAACACGCAAGCTTTAATCTCATTATCCAATTATCCCACTTCGCAGTCATTATTATCGATAAAATTAAAAAAATTCGGATACAATTACCTGTGATAATTGCTTTCCAAACTTTATATCTTTACATTCACATGACTCTCTACTCATTGTTGCACCACCTATATCGTCAAAGGCTCGGAAATGTACGCCTATTACTTTCTCTACACGTACTATGTAAAATGTGCGGATTAGAATGTTTACTTTCTCTAGCCCCGTATGTACAATGTACACAGGGACAGAGAAGTATTGCATTCCACCCAAAAATTCGATGTCGAGATTTCACCAGGAAAAGGTCCCTGTGTCCAAGTGACTGTGAACACGATAACTCAAAAACGAAAAGTAGCTAAAATACCAAACTTGGTATTTAAGTTCAGTATCTTCCAGGGATGCGACACGAAGATTTTGAGGAAAAAAACCCCACCCCAAACTAACCCTTTACATAGAACTTTTTTCGAAAATTTTTATTTTCTTAAAAATGGCTCTAACGATTTTGATTAAAATACAGTATATTAAAGATATTTACCTGATACATAAAATGTATATCTTGAATTTTCTGGGTATAGCCTCTGAAGAGTAGTTTATTCTGGATGAATTTGACTGAATTTTGAATAACTGCTAAACCGTAAGTGATGGACAAAAACTTACTACACAAAAAATGTACAGCACGTTAAAACACACACTTTATGTTATATGCATTTTTTTCGTGAGTTTTTGAGACATTCCTATTTTTGGTTTCTGCTATGAAAATCTTATACTTTTCTTATATAGGAACTTGTCAACGTCTATCCATATAAACAAAGGAACTTAATTGACTTAGAAACCAGCTTTGGACTATCATTTTAACCTATGGTAGTCCCTTATTTCGCTTCTACTTACAAGTAAACAAGTAATAAGATTATTTCTGCTCATTTTTTCTGATTAGCATAAAATAAATAGAAGTATAAGCTTTTTAAGAATAATTTGTTGCGGGGATTTCGAGAAAGTCATGTGAATGGTACACATCAGATTTTTATATATTGAAATATATAGACAAAAAAAATTGTTGATATTGATACAAATATTTTTCCCTTAAAATTCGAGATTTTAAATTTTTAAAAATTCAAAATGTATTTCAAAATACCTTTCCGCTCATTTTATGCATTGCTATGCGCTTTATCTCTCCTAAAGATTGGATTTTTGTGAAAAAAATTATGCCTAAATAATAACATGTGTTTTGAAAATGTTTGCTGACGTCACTTTAGAAACCTTCTGAGAACAATCTACATTACATACTTTACAGTATCAACATGTTACATTGTGTGAATTTCATTGTCCTGTGACAAAGCAAACCAATACATTTTGACTTTTCAAAAGTGTGTAGTTAAACACAAGTACTATGCTTTCCACACGCTCCAGGCCGTGAACCCTACAATTAGCGTACTTCTGTGCAAGTTACACAAAATAAGTGAGACATTCAATTTTAATATGCAATTATAACATGAAAATGGAGAAAAAAAAATCTGATGTGATCCACTCACATGATTTCTCTACATCTCTGCAACAAATTATTGTTAAAAAGCTTATGCTTCTGTTTACTTAATGCTATTTGAGAAAAAAAAAAGAGCAGAAATAGTCTTATTACTTGCTTCCTATTAAGTAGAAGCGAAATAAGGCAGTACCATAGGTTAAAGTAATAGTCAAAAGCTGGTTGCTATGTGACTGAAGTTCCTTTGTTTCTATGGACACGAGTTGACAAATTCCTGTATGAGAAAAGTATGTTTTTCATAGCAGAAACCAAAAACAAGGAATGTCTCAAAAACGACGAACTCCACGAAAACATGCATATAACATAAATTGTGTGTTTTAACGTGCTATACATTTTCTGTGTTGTAAGATTTTGTCCATCTCTTACGGTTAGCAGTTATTCAAAATTCAAGATATACATTTTATTTGTCAGGTTAATGTACTTAATATACGATATTTTAATCAAAATCGTTAAAGCTATTTTTAAGAAAATCAAAATTTTCGAAAAAAATTCCATGTAAAGAGTAGTTTGGGGTGGGGGATTTTCTTGAAAATCTTCGTGCCGCATCCTTGGAAGATACCAAACTTAAATACCAAGTTTGGTTTTTAGCGGTCTTTTCGTTTTTGAGCTATGCTGCCCACAGACATACACATACACACAGAGACACAGTCAGATGGACAGACAGACACACACACTGACATGTTTCTAAAAATGCTTTTTTTTTTTTTTTGATCCAGGGGGTCTCAAAATATATATTTCCGGTGAAATCTCAGTATCGAATTTTTGGGTGCAATACAATATCTTCTCTATACACGATGTACATAGAACGTATAGAAAAAGTAAAAACTGAAAATTCGAATTCCACCCCCCTTGAAGTAATAGAAGCAAAGGTTACTTTGCTTTGGGGCCCCGACACAACAACCTTCCCCAATATTTTCAGTACTGTGTTATCATCTTTGTTTTCGTCTGCCTGTTGATGTATAGGAGGGAGGGAGAGAGAGAGAGAGAGAGAGAGAGAGAGAGAGAGAGATGTTTCTTTGTCTAACTGCCATTCAAATGTTGTGCTATTGATCTTCTTGTGTGAGAACATCAACGCAGCTTGTGGCGTTGTTATTAATATTAATGTTGGTAACATGACGCTGCCAGCTTTAAGGAAAACACCCAGGATCAGCTGTTCCTGAAACGCGCTTCCTTGGGTTCTGAAGAACACACTTGCTGAACAAGAGCAGCTTCAACATTTATTCTCCAGTTTAACAGCCGCTAGAACGTACGGTGACTTATATAATATTCCTCTCCACTTTACAAAACCTTGTGTGTTCCATTCACATGACTTTCTCCACATCTCTGCAACAAATTATTATTAAAAAGCGTATGCTCCTATTTACTGCATTCTAATCGAGAAAATTTCTTTGTAGGTAGCAGGGAAATAAGGGAATATCATAGGTCAAAGTGATAGTCAAAAGCTGGTGGCTATGTGACTAAAGTTCCTTTGTTTGTATGGACACGAGTTGACAAATTCCTGTATGAGAAAAGTATACGTTTTTGAAAGCATAAACCAAAAACAAGGAATATCGTAAAAACGGTCAACTACACGAAAAAAAAATTATATTACATAAATTGTGTGTTTAAACGTGCTCTACATTTCTTGTGTGGTAAGTTTTTCTCCATCCCTTACGGTTTAGCAGTTATGGAAAATTCAATAAAAATCATCCAGAATAAAGAGGTCTTTTAAGGTTATTCCCCGAAAATTCAAGATATACATTTTATTTGCCATGTAAATATCTTAAATATAAGAGATTGTTATCAAAATCGTTAGAGCCATTTTTCAGAAAATCCAAATTTTTGAAGTTTTTTTCCATGTAAAGGGTAGTCTAGGGTGGGGGGATTTTCTTGAAAATCTTCGTGTCGCATTCTTGGAAGATACCAAAGCTAAATACCAAGCTTGGTATTTAACGGTTTTTCGTTTTTGGAGCTATGCTGCCTACAGACACACACACACACACGGACATTTTTCTAAAAATGCTCTTTTTGGATTCAGGGGGTCTCAAAATATATATTTCCAGTGAAATCACTGTATCGAATTTTTGGGTGCATTACAATGCTTTCTCTACACACTATGTACATAGCACATGTAGAGAAAGTAATAAGCATATATATATATATATATATATATATATATATGTGTGTGTGTGTGTGTGTGTGTGTGTGGATTTTTCTTCTGCGTGGCAATACAAATAGCAGGGAATTTCGCAACCAGCATATAACCACATGCCGTTAAAAATGTGACTCTCGTTTTACCTCCTAAAACGGAATGTGTAAACGTGTATTGAAAGTTTACCTGGATTAACAGAATCAATTGGAAGAATAAAGCCGATGTCCCACGGCCAAAATTTGGTACAACAATTTTTACTTTCTCTATACGTACTATGCACATAGTGTATAGAGAATGTATTGCACTCCACCAAAAAATTCGATACCGTGATTTCCTGGGAAATATATGTTTTAGGGTCCCTTGTATCCAAAAGAAAAGTATTTTCAGAAAAAGGTCCGTGTGTGGGTGTGTCCGTGTGTCTGTGAACTTGATAACTCAAAAACGACAAGTCGGTAAAATACCAAACTTGGTATTTAAGTTTAATATCTTCCAGGGATGCGGCACGAAGATTTTGAGAAAAATCCCCCACCCCAAACTACCCTTTACATGGATATTTTTTCGAAAAAGTTGATTTTCTCAAAAATGGCTCTAACGATTTTGATTAAAATATCGTACATTAAAGTTATTTACCTGACAAATAAAATGAATATTTTGAATTTTCTGGGAATAGCCTCTGAAGACTATTTTATTCTGGATGAATTTTTCATTGCTACTAAACCGTAAGGGATGGACAAAAACTTAACCCACAAAAAATGTAGAGCACGTTAAAACACACAATTTTTGTTATATACATTTTTTTCGTGGAGTTGATCGTTTTTGAGATATTTCTTTTTCTTGGTTTCAGCTTTGAAAAACTTACACTTTTCTCATACAGGAATTTGTCAACTCGTGTCCATACAAACAAAGGAACTTCAGTCACATAGCAACCAGCTTTTGACCATCACTTTAACCTATGGTAGTCCCTTATTTCGCTTCTACTTACAATAGAGCAAGAAATAAGACTATTTTTGCAATTTTTTCTCGATTAGCATGAAATAAATAAAATATAAGCTGATTAACAATAATAATTTACAGAGATATAGAGAAAGTCATATGAATGGAACACATCACATTTTTATACAATGTGAACGTTGTGTACAATTTGTCCATTCCATTCCCACGGGAGTGTTGTTTGCTCCAAATATTTCTCGCATGAACAGCTGATAGAAAATGGTGGAGGTTGCTGATCCACAATTATTTGCGTTCGCTGTAGCAAGCTTAGTTTATGTATCCATTGCAAGAGCATTTTATAATACAAAGAAAAAATCAGTAAAAAGGCGCTGGTGGACTGGACCATGGTTGGAACATAGGAATGCAGGCCAGGGAAGAGATGTACTACAAATGCTGCAAAATGAACTCGTTTCTGACCCTGTAAATTATTTTAACTTCCTTAGAATGGACGAAAATTTGTTTGGAAAGTTTCTGTCCTTAGTTGAGGCAAAAATCACTCGCCAAGACACAAATATAAGGCAGTCCATACCAGCAAATCAAAAGTAGCGTTTTTATATTTGTTGAGAAAAGAAGATTAGGTACAATTGGGTTTGCTAAAATACATTTGCAGGGGCTATAAATACCCGAGTCATTATTTCATAAAAAAGGAAGACCAAGCGCTAGCTGCCATCTTATTACGCCATTATCACCAGGTCGCTCATTGGTTGATTTCATACATTTGGACCAAAAATTAGAAACCGCTGTATCCTGTTGTAGCAAACTAGAATTGGACCAAAAAATAGGACGGAAATTGTATACAATGAAATTATCCGATGTCCCCAATTTGTAGTTTGAAGAGTATTGGACCAAAATATTTGACCGTGGAACATCGGCTTAAGCTTGTGTAAGAATAGTGTGTAGAGGTGTAAGTAGAGAAGATGATGTGAATGTAACACGTCAGTAAAATGAGACATGTTTAAGTTTGCAAGCGCAGAAGTCAGGTAGTCGTTATTCCATTGTTCGGGCGGTGCCATGGCTTGGTTTTACAGCTCGCTTTTGTTTTATAAGACGGTCGGTCCTGTAGATGGAGTTGATTCCACCACAGCATCAAGCCGTAGATCACGAGGGTTTTGTGAGAAGTGGGGGGGAGTGAGAACTTGGAAACAAAAGCAAGAAAACAAAACAAAAGCCAAGCCTGGGATGGGCAGTTTGGGTCAAGGTTTTATTTCTCGGATCAGGGCAAAAAGCTTCTGCACTCTAGTGCTGCTTTAGTGACTTAGATGTTCACTTGTGATACCAAACAGGCGCGTTCGTTTCAAGTCTTCAGGGTGCTTTGTAGTTAGTATTGTGTCTATGGTCTAGCATATACACTTGCCCTCTCTCTCGCAAATCTGATGGTAATGGTGCCACTTCTTCCATCACGTCCATAGAACTATCACTGCCGGCCGGTTCCTCCCATCTTTCCAACGCCCCTTTGAACAATAATTAATACGAGATCTAATACAGAGTGATTTATGTAGAACTGACACATTTCTTTCTTTAATTATTCCGTTGAAAATCATTCAATGTCCAAATTTTAGCACCAAATTAAGCAGAATTTTCTGAAGTTTCGTTTCCTTTTCACTAGATACGCAGATGTTTGTTTTATTCCTAAATGCATTGTTCGCAGCTGTTTCGACATTTTGTTCCTGTAGTCAACGTGAAAATGCAGTACGATGTAGAGCTGAGTCAAGGATGTGTTCAGCAAGATGGCGCTACAGGCCATACATCAATGAACCTAATTGCAAGTTTCTTTGACGACCGGATAATTTCCAGGCACCTGTGGCCACCGAGATCTCCGGATTTGACACCGCCGGACTTCTCTCTATGGGGTTACTTTAAAGACAGGGTTTACGCCACACGTCCCTAGACATTGGACGATCTGAAGCACATCACAAAGGAGATTGACAACAGAGTCCTCCAACGAGTGGCCAGTACGACGTGTTGAGTTGTGTCTTATGCAGGATGGAGGACATTTTCAACATTTACTATAGAGGTAAATAATCTCCCAAAATTCCTCTACAATTTAAGTATAATAGTTGTCGCTAGCATAACACGTTTTGAAACAATTAATGACAGAAATATGTCAGCTCTAAATAAATCATCCTGTATTATCAAATATGGAATGAAGTTAAGTATTTCTGAGCTCAGCATTTTGTAACTAAGATTGTGGTAAATTGGTTGTCCTTTTTATAATAACAAGATAACACGACACAACACACCTACAATATATAAACGTAACAGGCAAGCAAAATCTAATAGCACTAAATTAGAGCACTGGCCGCCACTGACAACTCATGACTTCAGTGGCACCATTCAACATTTCTGCCTTTGCTATATTGGCCATGAGCGAAACCCTCTGTTGGTTACAGGAGCAGGTACCATTCTCAAGTTATTCCTCGCAAACTTTAGGGTAGGCTTGGGTGTTACTGACCCCACATGTCAAGTGACTTCCATCCCATTTTATGTTTACAAACGTTCCACTCAGTGGCGGAACACTACTGGACACCGTTACAAGATGCTTTCCATAAGTGGTCGAACATTCAGGGAAGAATGGGCTCTTTCATATTTTATAACATACAAAAATTCTGCAATTGACCTACACAAACACACTAAAATGTGTGTGTATGTGTTTTAATAGTGTCATTTAGTCTAGGAGCATATAATAAAAAGCTGATGTGTTCCATTCACATGACTTTCTCTACATCTCTGTAACAAATTCTTGTTAAAAAACTTTTGCTTCTATTTACTTCATGGTAATCGAGAAAAACTTAGCAGAAATAGCCTTATTACTAGCTTCCTTGTAAGTAGAAGGGACATTTTCAGAGTACCATAGGTTAAAGTGATAGTCAAAAGCTGGTTGCTGTGTAACTGAAGTTCCTTTGTTTATATGGACACGAGTTGACGAATTCCTGTATGAGAAAAGTATAACTTTTTCATAGCTGAAACAGAAAACAAGGAATATCTCAAAAACGATCAACTCCACGAAAAAAAAATGTATACAACATAAATGTGTTTTAACGCGCTCTACATTTTAGGTGTAGTAAGTTGTAGTTTGTTTCTTACGGTTTAGCAGTTATGCAAAATTCCGTAAAACTTATCCAGAATAAAGTAGTCTTTAGAGGCTATTCCCAGAAAATTGAAGATATACATTTTATTTGCCAGGTAAATACGATATTTTAATCAAAATCGTTAAGAGCCATTTTTGAGAAAATCAAAATTATCGAAAAAAGTTCAATGTAAAGGGTAATTGGTGGTGGGAGAATTTTGTTGAAAATCTTCGTGTCGCATCCTTTGAATATACCAAACCTAAATACCAAGTTTGGTTTTTAACGGACTTTTCTTTTTTGAGCTATGCTGCCCACAGACACATACATACGGACCTTTTTCCAAAAAATGCTTTTTCTGTATTCAGGTAGACCAAAAACCTGTATTTCCGGTGAAATCTCGATATCGAATTTTTGGGCGGAATACAATACCTTCTCTATACACTATGTACAGAGTAAGTGTATGAGAAAGTAAAAATCACTGACGAGAATGGTAGGAGAGTCTGTCCCATTTGCGAGGAGGAAAAGTCGTGAACCAACATCTTGGCAAGAAGTATCTAGGGGTACGGAGGAATGGCGGGAAAAATATTTACCGCGATTCGTAACCACGTGAATGTAGATTTAGAAGCATGTTCTGGCCCTACTGGCTGGCACGGAAGACGCGGGCGGGCTAGGTAAATGTACTATTGACGCAAGTAATATAGATAAGGCAATGGACATTGCAGTCTGGCCTCTTGGTACAGTAGTTACTAAGGTTTTTCAGAAGAGACCCACCCCATTGGAAGGGACCTAATAACCCGTAATGCAAATTGGTCTACTTTTAAATCCGTTTCTGATAATGGAATTAACATACTATACTGGAATGCTCAGTGCATTTCCAACAATATTAATTATTTGTTAATTTTACTGAATCAGTTGCAAGCAGATATTGTCTGTATTACAGAGCATTGATTAACATATGATGAGATCAACCTGACTAAAGTTCCTGGTTACTATTTGTCTGATAGTTGCTGTAGATCAAAGGGTAGTCATGGTGGTTCTGCTACTTTTTATTAACGTATGATGAGATCAACCTGACTAAAGTTCCTGGTTACTATTTGTCTGATAGTTGCTGTAGATCAAAGGGTATTCATGGTGGTTCTGCTACTTTTTATTAACGTATGATGAGATCAACCTGACTAAAGTTCCTGGTTACTATTTGTCTGGTAGTTGCTGTAGATCAAAGGGTATTCATGGTGGTTCTGCTATTTTTATTAACATATGATGAGATCAACCTGACTAAAGTTCCTGGTTGCTATTTGTCTGATAGTTACCATAGATCAAAGGGTATTCATGGTGGTTCTGCTATTTTTATTAACATATGATGAGATCAACCTAACTAAAGTTCCTGGTTACTATTTGTCTGATAGTTGCTGTAGATCAAAGGGTAATCATGGTGGTTCTGCTATTTTTATTAAAGATGATCTCTGTGGATTGAAAAGCTCTCTCACCAATGACACATGTTCAGATTTTGTGTTTGAAATACGTTCTACTTTTTTTGCTTCCTGCAACCTGTTGTGTGTAACAGTTTATAGAAAGCCTGGTAGTAAAAGGGCTCAAATTGATGAATTTTTAAACTTAGTATATGACAAGTATAATTCCAATGTACATGTTGTTGTGGCCGGTGGTTTTAATTTTGACTTTGTTACTCTTTCAAATGACATTATTGAATTGCAAAACTTACTTGACAGTTTTGGATTACGTTTAAGTGTTAATGAAGTTACTAGACCAGGTTTAGGTGCTTCTATTGAAACTTGTTTGGATAATATTATCACATCTGTCCAGAGTGACAAATGCTCCTCAAAGGTATTTAATACTGTTTTATCTGATCATCATGCAATTTTATTTTATTTTAATCCTGGCAAAATCCTAAAAAATTATGATAATTCTAAACCTAATTTAAATCGTATAATGATTACTATCGATACCATTTTATTAACCAATTAAAATCCATGAATTGGATTTATGTGTATAGCATGTGTCCTGCAGATAAACCTGAGTATTTTCGTAAAATGTTTCTAGATGTTATCGATAAATATTTTCCTTTAACTCAGTGTAAACCTAAACGGTCAAATGAACACAGTAAATGGTATACAGATGAACTCAGGATTTTAAAACAAACATGGCTTTATTATTATGATCTCTGAGAGTATTTTGGGTTCTCTCAACTTAAACTGGCATACAATGAATTAAGAAAACAATTCAAATATACTCTTAAAACAACTAAAACCAATTACTTTTCCAATTTAACCAATAACAGAGAGAACAAAACTAAATGTATTTGGTCAGTTGTATCCATGTTTTTAAAAACCAGTTCCAAATCTCACAAGGTACCTCTTAATTTGTCTCCAGACTGTTTTAATTCATTTTTATTGATAAAGTCGATGATATTATTTCTAATTTACCTCATGTTAATCATGATGCTTTTAACTTTTTGGATAAGTTACCCAGAACAACGAGAACCTTCCGGTTCAGCCATGTTAGTGCTGTGCATGTCTATCTTGCCATTTTATAACTTAACAACAGTGCATGCTTAGATGTTTATGGTTTCAATTAAAAAATTTTAAAATTGACAGCGCAATTTATTTGTGAACCTTTAACTGATCTATTTAACTAGTGTATTGACTCATGTGAATTTCCAGACATTTATAAAATTGCCAAAGTGATTCCTATTTATAAAAAGGGGACTACATCTGATTGCTCAAACTATAGGCATATTTATATATTGCCAATTATGTCAAAGGTGTTTGAAATTATTTTAAATAAACAAATCACACACTATTTTGATGAAAATTCGTTATTTACCAATTGTCAATTTGGCTTTAGATCTTCTCGCAGCACAATTGATGCTCTAATTGCATTTATGACAAAATGTTTTAAATGTCTAGATAAAGATAATTTGGTTCATAGATTTTTCGACTTAACAAAAGCTTTTGATACTTTATCTCATGAAATGTTGTTTAAGAAATTATAATTTTATGGTTCATAGTAACAAAAGCTTTTGACACTTTATCTCATGAAATGTTGTTTAAGAAATTAGAATTTTATGGTTCATAGTAACAAAAGCTTTCGACACTTTATCTCATGAAATGTTGTTTAAGAAATTAGAATTTTATGGTTTGACAAGAACAGCTTGAATTTTATGAAATCTTATTTTTGTAATAGATATTAGTCTGTTTGTATAAATGGTAGTTACTCTGGTTTTAGATTAGTTAAGCATGGTGTCCCACAAGGTTCTGTGCTCGGCCCTTTATTTTTATAATCTATATTAACGACCTCCCTTTTAATATCCGAGATGATTGCCTAGAAACATATTTGTATGCGACGATTTGGCAGCAAGCATTTCTGTCAATTCTGATGCCAGTCTGCACGATAAACTTGATGCCCTTTCTGAAAAAAATCGATAAATGGTGCAAATGCAATAGTCTTGTTCTCAATGAAAACAAAACAATTGACCTCACTTTTAATATTAGTGGTCCTGTTTTTTTTAACTGAAACTAGTAGAAAGTTTCTAGGCATTCATTTCGAACCTGGTCTAGGTTGGCGTTCACATATTAATTACATCGCCAACAAAGTGAGCAGAACTATATTTATGTTACGTGTTTCAAAAAAGCATGTGTGTTCCAATGTTTTATTATCAGTTTATTATGGACAAATCCATAGCCATTTGAGTTATGGTATTTTATTTTGGGGGAACCATGCCTTAGCTAGAAATATACTTTTATTGCAGAAAAAGGCAATTCGAATTGTAGCCCCCAGAACTCATTGTAAACCTTTATTTGTTAAGTTGGGTGTTTTAACTTTGACTTCATTGTTTGTGTTCCATTGCCTCTTATTTGCTAAGAAAAACAGTCATAAATACGATCTGTGTTCCGAAATTCATCTTCATCACAGCAGAACTAGTTCCAATATTTACATAAATAGAAGTAAATATAGTGAGATACAAAATTCATTTGGGGCAATATCATTAAATCTTTTTAACAGACTCAGTAACAACACTAGAGCTCTCTCCATTGGATCTTTTAAGAGGTCAGTGAAGCGCACTTTGATTTTAAATCCATTTTATTGTCTGGATGAATTTTATAATACTGTCAATTGTTTTTGATCTTGCTTGTATTTTACGTTGCTACACAATTTACTTTGTTCTGGAAAATAAACTTATCTATACTTAAGGCTATTCAGCTGAGATCTGAGAAGAGGATTAAGGGGGGGGGGGGCGATAAGAAAAGTTAAACACAAGTGATTATTATGTTTTACATATATTTTATGTCATTGTTTTGTTGTAGTTACAGTATTGTGCATATAGATGTCTCATAAGTGTATTTATGAACTGTACTAGGGTACATTAATGCATCGGAATACGATTATTCTGTGTTGTAAATTTGAGTTGTTGTATTTGACCTTTTATTTTCGTGTTTATTCCTTTAATTCTTTATTTTTTTTTACTTTATCTATACGTACTATGTACATAGTGTATAGGGAACGTATTGTAATGTACCCAAAAATTTGATAACGAGATTTCACCGGAAATATATGTTTTGAGACTCCCTGAATCCAAAAAAGCACTTTTGCAAAAAGGTCGTGTGTGTGTGTGTGTATCTGTGACCAGCATAGCTCAAAAACGAAAAGTGCGTTAAATACGACACTAGGTATTTAAGTTCAGTATCTTCCATGGATGCGACACGAAGATTTAGAAGAAAATCCCCCACCCCCAGCTACTCTTTACATGGAAAAAGTTTCGAAAATTTTGATTTTGTCAAAAGTAGCATTAACGGTTTTGATTAAAATATCACATATTAAAGGTATTTACCTGACAAATAAAATGCATATCTTGAATTTTCTAGGAATACCCTGTGCTGACCATTTTATTCTCGATGAATTTTACGGAATTTTATATAACTGCTAAACCGTAAGGGATGGACAAAAACTTATCACACAAAAATGTAGAGCACGTTAAATCACACAATTTATGTTATGTCCTTTTTTTTTTTTTTTTTTTTTTTTGTTAAGTTCATCGTTTTTTAGATATTCCTTGTTTTTGGTTTCAGCTTTTAAAAAAGTATACTTTTATCATACAGGAATTTGTCAACTCCTTTCTATACAAACAAAGGAACTTCAGTCGCATAGCAACGTGTATTTCCGGTGAAATCTTGGTATCGAATTTTGGGTGGAATACAATACTTCTCTATCCCTATGTACATTGTAGAAGATGAACTTTTGTACAAATATTTGTTTCAGAGAAATGGCACAAATAAAATATTTAGGCGATAATAATCCGGCCTCTAGTCTATAGTATACTTGTTATAATCAACTCAAGGAGAGCCCTGAAATGGGTCCGGCTCGCTGAGACTAAAGAACGGTCTGGGTTGGAGTATCTGCCGGTAGAGGGCGACCGTTATAATGTACCTCGTAAATACCGTCTCTATCTCGGGAGAGGAAAGTGCGTGGTTTCCATGGCAAAATGAACCTTAAGCCTCACAAAGTAGGTAATTTAGTAGAGAGGTGGCTGCAATTGTAAAACCAGGATTACAGCACAGATTTACCTACAATTGAATTATTGTAATAACACACTTGTGAAACCTTTCTGCTCTTTTAAAAGGCTTGTAATCGGCTGTAAATGAGATTTCCTGAGGTCTAAACCTTCTAGCTTTTAAGGGCGAAAGATATGTCGAAACGTATTTGCAGTATTTTAATTATTTTTTTTCAAATATCTGTATAAATTTAAATTTCATATCATGTAATAATCCACCGAAAACTATCCACATATTAAGAACCCGACGTGTTCAATTCACATGACCTTCTCTTCAAATAATAGTTATTTATTATACTAGTGGATAAAGAGAGAGTTTATCCATGAGTAGAACAACTTAAAACGCACTCAAGTGGATAATAGAGATTTGTATAAAACATTATTTTATCTTACAGATAAGATAAATTAATATATGACAAATATTCAGTTAACTATTTAACAAAAGATGGAGGAGACTTGGACATATGCTGAACAGATACTGGACAATGTTAAATCTTTTGTGTACTTAGGACTCACATTCACAATGGACGGAAAATGGACAAAACACATTGACATCACGAAACACAAGGCAAGGGTGAAAGCGGCGGAAGCTCTCCGGATACGCTGCAGAATTCCGAATATCTCCATAACCTTAATGGAAACTGCATACGGAGCGACAGTTAGATCCACGATGACATACGGAGGAGAAATATGGGGTTGGGAGCAAACAGGAAATCTGGATCAAGTGAGGACCCAATTTTTGAAAGGAATTCTGGGTGTAGGGAGGAGTACGGCAAACTGCGGAATAATGAGCGAATTCGGGGCACATAGTGAAACGATAGAGTGCAAAATCAGAGCAGTTAAATATTGGATGAGAATCGTTCACGGAAACCAATCTCTAATTAGGGCAGTCTGCTACCTGAACAGTTGCGGATGGAAGGTAATTCGACGTGGGCATCAAAATTAAAGAAAGGATTGGAAACCATTGGGATGGGATACATTTGGATGGCGGGGCAGGCAAACAGGCGGAGTATTTGGAGAACAATTAAGAACCGCCTCTGTGATATTGACAGACAGCAAATAATTGCGCAATGCACAGAGAAGGTGTCATTAGAAGTACAGTCGGGGCTAAAATCGGAGTGGGATATGGAGCAATACATCGAAACAGGCACCAAACTCATTAGAGAGGGGCTCGCGTGGATTAGACTAGGAGCATAGAGGAGCACGAACATTTCTAACGAGAATGGTACGAGAATCTGTTCCATTTGCGAGGAGGAAGATTCGTGGACCACATCTTGGTAAGGTGTAGAGGTACCGAGGAATGGCGGGAAAGATATTTACCGCGATTCTTTACCACCGCGAATGTAGGGCTAGAAGCATGTTGGACGCTACTGGCAGGCACGGAAAACATGGACGGGTTAGGTAAATTTATACTTAAGGCAAGACAGCTGAGATCTGAGGAGGCTGCCAATAGAGAAGGGGGGGGATAAGAACTAAACAAAAGTGACCACATTGTTCTACATACATATATATTATGTCATACTTAGGCCACTGGTGTGCTAGGGTTGTATATATTATGTGTATATATGTCTTTTAAGTGTAATTATCTATTATAAGAGGGTACATTTATGAAGGTGTACTCTGTGCTGTAAATTTAAATTGGTATATTTGAATATCTTTGTATCTTTATTTTCGGATTCACTCTTAATTTTATTGTTGTTTAATATTGCTTCTGACTGTGTATTACCTTTGTCTTTTTATTTTCGTGTTTATTCTTTTAATTCTTTTTTGTTGTTGTTTTAATATTGTTTTTAGTGTATATTACAAAAGCACATACGTTTTGTGGACCCGTGTGATTGTTGAAATTCTATGTATGATATTGTTATGCCAATAAATACACTTATTCATTCATTCAACTAAAGATAGTAATAAATTAAATAAGGAACAAGGCATTGAATTGTGGCGTCCTTATAGTTATAAAATATGGCAGGCTATATAATTTTGTTTTTATTGCTGCCAGTTTCAAATTGACTAAGTTTACGATGAGAACGTTAACATACCGGTTCCAAATGATGTATTAAATGAAACTGTTGGGCCTTTATTACCGTCCAATTCACGGAAATTTTACGAAAAACAGTTTCAGCAATTTAAGGATTGGCAGAAATGTTGAGGGCATTAATGAAGATTCTTGCTTATTTTAATTTTCTTTCAAAAAGTTGCAGGTCTTCTCCGCGGAGTCAATATTCTATGTTAAAGTCAACAAACATTAAACGTGTTCCAAAGTGTTGGCTTTTCTTAAAGTAAGTTATGTAGTTAAGAAATAAAATGTTGCTGTTAAAAAAGGTTATAGAAAATGTAAAGTTATCAACCATATATTTATTTACCGGAGCAACGAGTGAATTTTGTTTACTTTATCCCACCCGTTGCGCTATTAACTATCAGTTTGATTCAAAGTCAAAGTTTTCTTATGTCGTTTCTGCATCGCAACGGTGTCTATTACAAGCATCTGTTGGATAAAACAATTTCACACACTATTTGTAGACAATTCTCAATATTTATAGACGTACTATAACTATAAATAGATTGTTTTACCTATTTGATGGCGCTCATGCTTAATGATCTGCGCTATTTAGTTGTTACCTTGCTTTGCATCAGTGCTGACAACATGAGCACTCTTGTACAGAACGAAAACATTCTATACAACGGAGGCAGTGTAGCAGCTTGCATAATTTCGTCTGGTTCAGCAAATTCCATGTTCATGACATTTAATCATCCGCCATATTATGAATCGATATGAGCTTACAGAGTCACAGTCTACTTAAATGAGGCCGTGGATGCTTAAAACAAAATTGACTACATAAGAATATTATAACTTTATAACACTGAGTAACTGACTTTTTACTTTTAACACTACTGTCATCTGGTAAAAGGTGTACTTTTAGCATCAACTATCTAAAAAAAACGTATGTGTTCCATTCACATGACTTTCTCTACATCTCTGCAACAAATTATTGTTAAAACGCTTATGCTTCTATTTACTTTATGCTAGTGCAGCAAAAATTAGCAGAAATAATCTTATTACTTGCTCCCTTGTAAGTAGAAGCAAAATAAGGGAGTACCATAGGTTAAAGTGATAGTCAAAAGCTGGTTGCTATGTAACTGAAGTTCCTTTGTTTGTATGGACACGAGTTGACAAATTCCTGTATGAGAAAAGTATATATTTTTCAAAGCTGAAACTAAAAACAAAGAATATCTTAAAAACGATTAACTCCACGAAAAAAATGTATATGACATAAATTGTGTGTTTTAATGTACTCTACATGTTCTGTAAGGTAAGCTTTTGTCCATTCTTTACGTTTTAGCATTACGTAAAATTCACCCAGAATAAAGTAGTCTTCAGAGGCTATTTCCATAAAATTCAAGATGTAAATTTTATTTGTGGATAAATATCTTAAATATGCGATATTTTATTCAAAATCGTTCGAACTGTTTTTAACAATATCAACATTTTTGCAATTTTTTCTTGTAAAAGGTAGTTTGGGGTGGAGGGATTTTCTTGAAAATCTTCTTGTCGCATCCTTGGAAGATACCAAACTTAAATACCAAGTCTGGTATTTAACGTCTTTTCATTTTTGAGCAATGCTGTCCACATACACACACAGACAGACACACGGATATTTATCTAAAAATGCTTTTTTTGGATTCAGGGGGTCTCAAAACATTTATTTCCAGTGAAATCTCGGTATCGAAATTTTGGGTGCAATATAATACTCTCTCTATACACTATGTACATAGTACGTGTAGAGAAAGTAAAAATATTATTCCTTTATCTATTCTGTTGTAATCGAAATGAACTTTAGTAAAAAATAGTTGTATTAGTTTCTTCTAAGTACATAGAAGGGAAATAAGGTAATACTCGAAGCTAAAGTGATAGTCAAATATTTTAAAAGCTGGTTGCTATGTTGCAACAATTGAAATTTGATTCATTTTACGGATACGAGAGAAACAAAGGATAGATGAAACGAAAAATGGCCTCCTTTTTGAGAAATGTGAAATAGTTTACATTTGAAATTAATAACAACGAATACCTCGAAAAATGAAACAAAAAATCTGATGTGTTCCATTCACATGACTTTCTCTATTATGCCAACAATCTATGCTCACAACAAATTATTGTTCTTACCACCGTGCTAAGGAAACGTCGCATCCTTGGAAGATACTAAACCTAAATACCAAGTTTGGTATTTAACGATGTTTTCGTTTTTTGAGCAATGCTATCCACAGAGACACACACGCACTCATATGGACCTTTTTATAAAATGTTTTTTTTATATCAGTGGTCCTCAAAACATGTATTACCGGTGAAATCTCGACGTACCTTATCTAGCTACTATGTACATTACATGTACGTACGTCTAGAGAAAGTAAAAACTATAACTTCCAGCTTTTGTTATTTTATGACGAGTTTGGCTCATTCTTGAAGATTCTTCCAGTTTTGGTCTTTCTAACTACCTCTTCATTGTGCTGAGTTTCTCTCATTCCGCAGAAAAGGTAGTGTGAAAAGGTAAGCTGTGAAACAGAACTTCTTTTAACAATTTCCTCTTTGTGTGAGCGTCTGTAGCTATTTCAAGTGCACCACAATTAATACCACATACAATTACCAAGAGATGGCGCTAAAACCGAGCAAGGTGGAATTATTTTCTCATCCTTGCTAATATTTCTGCCCTCTTCTTGTAAACAAACATATAATTTGCTGTGCAGTACTTTTAGAGGATTTACCAGCTTTGTCTCCAGCAGATCGTAAAATAATAATACTACAACTGTTGCTAATTGGGACTGGTTGTACACTAACATTCAGCATTGCCTTCCACTTTACCAAGTGTTTGGTTATAGGATTAGTTGAGACTTGCTTCCCAAATAGTAGAGATTCTTGTTGTGCGACACTCTATTGTTTACTGGGGGCGTTAAATAGGTCCTTAGAAAAGCCAAGAAATTACACTCGCGGCATCTTAGTGGCTGGCAGTTAAAGTTTCAATTATATACCTCACGTGATTTCACTGTCATAGGCGATTGTTTTTGGTAGTGTTTAACGCCCGGTTTAACTACTGCAGGCGGTGACACTGATGATACATGAATGATGATGGAGCACCGGTGGAATGCGATGGCGGGGGAAACCGGAGTACCCGCCCCAGCGCCGCTTTGTCCACCACAAATCTCACATGCGGTCGCTTGCGATGGAACCCCGACCGTCTAGGTCAAAGGCAAGTGGTCTAACCACTCGGCCCGGCGCGGCCTCATAGACGATTGAATCAACAATCTTATGCTTCTTTTTTAAAAAACAAAAAACAAAAAAAACCGACTTTCGTCTGATAATTAAATACTTCTGAATCGAGACAGGCACCAAACTCATTAAAGAGGGGCTCGCGTAGATTAGACTAGGAGCTTGTCGAGAATGGTACGAGAATCTGTCCCATTTGCGAGGAGGAAGAGTCGTGGACCCACAACTTGGCAACATGTAGGGGTACGGAGGAATGGCGGGAAAAATATTTACCACGATTCTTTACCACCGCGAATGTAGAGCTTGAAGCATGTTGGACGCTACTGGCAGGCACGGAAAAGTTGATGGGTTAGGTAAATTTAAACTTAAGGCAAGACAGCTGAGATCTGAGGAAGCTGACAATAGAGAAGGGGGGGGATAAGAACAACTAAACAAAAGTGACTACAATGTTCTACATACATATATATTATGTCATACTTAGGTCACTGTTGTGTTATGGTTGTATATATTGTGTGTATATATTTCTTTTAGTTGTATTTATCTATTATAAGAGGGTACATTTATGAAGAGGTACTCTGTGCTGTAAATTTAAATTGCTGTATCTGAATATCTTTGTATTTTTATTTTCATGTTTATTCTTTTAACTCTTTGTTGTTGTTTTAATATTGTTTTAGTATGTACTACAAAAGCACTACTGTCTGTGAACATTGTTGAAATTCAATGTATGATATTGTTACGTCAATAAACTCACTTATTCATTCATTCAAAAGACCTAACACCGAAAGAGATAATAGCCGTGTTAGATGAAGTACATGGCACATCTGCTCCTGCGTTTGAAACAATTTACAATTGAATAAATGAATTTAAACGTGGCCGTACATCCACAAATGATGAACATCGTTCCGGACGTCCAGTAGAAGTGACTTCCTCCGAAATTATTGACAAAATCCAGGATATGGTTTTGAGTGATCGACGAACCAAGGTTTGCGAAATAATAGAGGTTACAGGTACATCACAAGGTTCAGTGTTCTCAATTTTGCATCAAAAATTAGGTCTCGGTAAGATGGGTGCCGCATTTGCTCATGTGATCAATTCGGAAGTGGGTATGACACTTTTCGTCACAATCCTGAGTTTTTGCGTCGATACATAACTGTGGACGAAACGTGGCTACAATACTACAAAGACAAAAGTACAGTTGAAACAATAGGTTTTTAAGGTGAACCGGCTCCGAAGAAGACAAAGGTGCAGACATCTGCACACAAGATGATGGCTTTGGCTTTTAAGGATGCACACGCAATAATCTATATTGATTACGTAAAGACAGATCGATAAATGGAAAGCATTGTGTATTGCACCGATTGAGCAGAGAAATCTGGCAAAGAAAAAATGTTCTTCCATCAAGACAACGCAGGAGTGACATCTGCGAATTTTCGAGTCAAAAATTGTAGAATTAAAGCTCGAATTACTACAGCATCCACCACATTCACCAACTTTGGCCCCCACTGACTTTTTTACTTTCTCTATACGCACTATGTACATAGTGTATAGAGAATGTATTGCACTCCACCAAAAAATTCGATACCGAGATTTCACCGGAAATATATGTTATAGGGTCCTCTGTATCCAAAAAAGGTATTTTCAGAAAAAGTTCCGTGTGTGTGTGTGTGTCCGTGTGTCTGTGAACACGATAACTCGAAAAGGAAAAGTCGGTAAAATACCAAACTTGGTATTTAGGTTTAGTATCTCCTAGGGATGTGACTCGAAAATTTTGAGAAAAATCCCCCCACCCCAAACTACCCTTTACAAAGAACTTTTTTCTAAAATTTTGATTTTCTAAAAAATGGCTCTAACGATTTTGATTAAAATATCGCATATTAAAGATATTTACCTAACAAATAAAATGTATATTTGGAATTTTCTGGGAATAGCCTCTGAAGTCTTTTTTATTCTGGGCCAATTTTATGGAATTTTGCATAACTGCTAAACAAAAGCTTGCCACACAACAAATGTAGAGCACTTTATAAAGGTAGTTAAATATTATAATCTGCTCAAAAATACAATACCGAGAGTTTGTCAAAGATATATGTTTATGGCTCCTAAATAAATAAAACAAGCTCTGGTGTGTTCCATTCACTTGCCTTCTTCTTCGTTTCTGTAACAAATTATTGTTAAAAATCTTATTCTTCTATCTGCCTCATGCTAATTGAGATAAAATTAACAGAAATTGTCTTATTACTAGCTTCCTTGTACGCAGAAGGGAATACAATATATATACAGTTCCGATGAGAGCTGTATTTTTACTTTTTCTACAATACTATATACATAATGTATAGAGAAGGTATTGTATTCCATCCAAAAATTTGATACCCAGATTTCACCGGAAATATACTTTTTAGGGTCCCCTGTATCCGAAAAAGTATTTTCAGAAAAAGGTCCGCGTGTGTGTCCATGAGATTGCGACCACGATAACTCAAAAACGCAAAGTCTGTGAAACACCAAAGTTGGTATTTAAGTTTAATATTTTCCAGGGATGAGACACAAAGATTTTGAGAAAAATCTCCCCACCCTAAACTACCCTTCATATGGAAAACATTTAGAACATTTTTATTTGCTCATAAATGTCCATACGATTTTGATTAAAATACCGTATATTAAAGATATTTATATTTCAAATAAAATGTATATCTTGATTTTTCTGGGAATAACCTCTAAAGACCTCTTTATTCTGAACGAATTTTGCGTAACTGGTGAACTGTAAGGATTAGACAAAAACTTAATACACAAAAGTATAGATCACATTAAAAACACTATTTATATCCTATAACTTTTTCGTGGAATTGACCATTTCTGAGATATCCTTGTTATTTGTGTTAGATTTAAAATATTTGAACTTTTTCACACAGAAAGTTGTAAACTGCTGGCCATGCATAGAAACGGATTTCAACCACATGACAACGAGCTTTTAAAACATTTGACTATCGTTTTAGCCTAGTGTATTCCCTTATGTCACTTCTACTTACAAGGAAGCAAGTAGTTAAGAAAATATCTGCTTATGTTCATCTCGATTATCATAAAATAGATAGAATATTATGCTTTTTAACAATAATTTGTTACAGAGATGTAGAGAAAGTCATGTGAATGGAGCACACCGGATGTTTTGTACAGTAACATGAAGAGGTATTTCGAGGCTGTTCTCAAGAAAATCAAAATACAAAATTAAAATGCTCGAAAACTTTTCTATGTAAAAGATAGTTGTGGAAGATGAAATTTTGTGTTGCTTCCTTAGAAGCTAATAAATATCAAGTTGCAGACCTATGCTGTCCACAGAAACGCACGGACTTTTCCTAAAAATACTTTTTTTTTCGGACCTCAAAATATGTATTTCCAATGAAATCTTGACATCAAATTTTCGGGTGGAATACAATACCTTCTCCATCAATTATGTACATTGTACATTCGAGCTAGGTAAAGCAGAAGTACATTTTTAATTCAGGGACCCTCAAATCGTTTATTTCCAGTGAAATTTCTGTAGGAACTTTTGGGTGGAACACAATACGTTCTCTATCTACTAGTTGCGTTGTACGTACGGACTAGAGAAAGTAAAAATATTATTAATTCATTGGACCCTCAAAACGTGTATTTCCGGTGTATTTCGAGCTTCGGTTGGAATACGATACCTTTTCTATCTACTCGAATTAAAGGATGAATTTAATTTAACCTTTACTCAATATTTATAGATCATATAACTAATTATAATATTTCATTTAAAATAGAGTTTCTTTAAAAGGGATTTTATCATTGATTAGACTTTTGTGTTGGAAATAAAGTGATTATAATTCCACTTTTACGTTGTACATACGTGTTAGAGAAATTAAAAAACTTGGTACCCTGGCTAAACAAAAGAATAACCAGGTAGTAAATCCTATACCTGTTACAAATTAACGTCTCTGTGTATAAAATAGTTCAATTTGCTGGAAAATGTTTAAATTCGCCATCTTTATATTCTACATATAAGGGATTTTTGATGGCAGAGAAAATCATACGAATGTTTTGTTTTTGTAAGTTGGTATTGGTTCCCCAGATTGTTAAAATCATGACCACAGAAGCACCGATACTCGCTGTTGATTCTGTTTTGTTCTGAGAAGCAAATTAGAGGGTAAAAACCTTTGTTCGGGGTGCAATGAACCAACCGTTCTTAATTGAAGAGGATGGTGACAGCTAATTAGCCACGTGCGATACCCATTACCTCACCATTGTTCCTCCTCCCCTTCATGATGGAGGATTTGCAAGGTCTTTTGCTTGATTAAGCAAATTGTTTGTTGTCTCACAACACCGCGAAAATAAACTGCCGCTAATAATTACCTGTCAAGCTTTGAAAGCTGAGAAATATGCTGTGAAACACGAGAACTTTCAGGCAAGTCTGCTGAAGAGCAAAGTAATCTCTTTGATATAGAAAAACAAACTTGGTGAAAATATCAAACAGCAAAACTTACACGCAGGTGGGTTCCTGTACATGTTGGCATTCCATATTATTTTAAGGTTAGTACAGCTAAACATTTGTATCACACGCATTCATAGAGTTCATGTAGAATTCTGATGCGTTACCTTTACATGACTTTCTCCACCCTCCATCGATCATTAATGTGTACAAACTATTCTTACAAACTATATCTTTCAAAATTCACTTTAAACTGTTGTAATATGTATAATATTTGAAATAGGATAGAAACAAAAGAAGGCAATTCAGTTTGTTTTCTTTCTTTTTCTTCTTCTGTTTTACTTTCTCTATCGCAAATATACGACGTACATAGTATGTAGAGAAGGTATTGTATCCCGTACAAAAATTCGATAAGGGATTTCACCAGAAATATATGTTTTGAGGACTCCCGAATCAAAAAAAAAATCTGGTGAGTTCCATTCACATGATTTTCTACAGCTGTTCCGCAAATAAATTACCCCTACAAAATATTATTATTTTATCCACTTCATGCTAATCCGATAATCATTAGCAGAATTAATATTATTACTTGCTTGCTTGTAAGCAGAAAGGAAATAAGGGAATACATTAGGATAGTCAAGTATTTCAAAAACCAATGACCTTGTAAAACAATTGAAATTCCGTTCCCTTTGCTTGCTTGGAGTAAACAAAAGAGAGACGAAAGGAAACTTTTTCTACCGTTTAAGAACATTTAAAATGGCTTAAAATTAAAATAAATAACACGAAATATTTCTGAAACGTTAAACAATGTGTATGACATAGGCTATGTGTTTTAACGTGATCTCCAATCTTTGTCTATCTCATCTTGAATGAAAAAATCTTCTGAGGCTATTCCCGGAAAATTCGAAATATACCTCTCGTTTTTCATGAAAATATATTAAATATATGACATTTTAGAGAAAATCAAATTGTTTTCAAAATGATCCACTTAAAGTGGAATTGGAATTAGGGCGATTTTCTTGACGATCTTCGTGTCGCATTTTTTAATCATACCAAGTTGGCATTAAGCCGACTTTCCTTCTAAAAATATTTTCTTTATTATTCAGAGGGTCTCAAAATATGCCTTTCCGACGAAATTTCGGTATCAATATACTCTCTCCATCCACTGTGCGTATTGTACACTCAAACACATTAAAAATCTTATGTGTTCCATTCACATGACTTTCTCTACATCTCTGCAACAAATTATTGTTAAAAAGCTTATGCTTCTATTTACTTCCTGCTTATCGAGAAACAATTAGCAGAAATAGTTTTATTATTTGCTTCCTTGTAAGTAGAAGCGAAATAAGGAAGTACCATAGGTTAAAGTGATGGTCAAAGGCTAGGTGCTATGTGATGAAGTTCATTTGTTTGTATGGACACGAGTTCACAAAGTCCTGTATGAGAAAAGTATGTTCTTTATAGCTGAAACCAAAAACAAGGAATATCTCAAAAACAATCAACTCCACGAAAAAAATGCATATAACATTAACTGTGTGTTTTAAAGTGCTCTACATTTGTTGTGTAGTAAGTTTTTGTCCGTCTCTTACGGTTTAGCAGTTATGCAAAATTCCGTAAAATTGACCCAGAATAAAGTAGTCTTCAGCGACTATTCCCAGAAAATTCAAAATATAAATTTTATTTGTCATGTAAATATCTTTAATATACGATATTTTAATCAAAATCGTTAGAGCCATTTTTTATAAAATCGAAATTTTCGAAAAAAATTCCATTTAAAGGGTAGTTTGGGGGGACTTTTCTCAAAATCTTCCTGTCGCATCCCTGGAAGATACTAAACATAAATACCAAGTTGGTATTTTTCCGACTTTTCGTTTTTGAGCTATCGTGTTCAAAGACTCACGGACACACACACGGACCTTTTTCTGAAAATACTTTTTTTGGATACAGGGGACTTTAAAACATATATTTCCGATGAAATCTCGGTATCGACTTTTTTGTGGAGTGCAATACTTTCTCTATACACTATGTACATAGTGCGTATAGAGAAAGTAAAAACACGCCTGGAAATTCCTATCGAAAGACGGAATCTTTTCTCTGATTCCACCCATGTCTTCCACCCGTTTGCTATGCTCTTACAAGCATATTGGATAGGACACATTATCGATGGGAAGGAGAATGACTTGTGACAAATGAAGTGCTGAGCTACGAACTAGAGATCCCTAAATTTTCTGGTTAGACAATAACCCACCTTCTCTTGTGTTAATACAAAATAAATACTCTTTTATTTACTGAAGTTCTAATGCCATGGTGATTTGCGGACTTGGTGGACTAAATTAGTACACTGCTTATACAAGTCAACCTGTTCTGAGGGAGCGTCAAGCGGGGTTGAGGAATGAAGGGGTGATTACCCAAACGATTGTGCCTTTTCTACTCGCGTGGTTCGTGGTACCAGAATGACGTTCACATTTTCAGCAATATCATAGTGTCAGTCATATTTTTATTGTCTTTGAGTGTACATAGTGTTAGAGAAAGTAAAAATTGAGCTGTTCCGTTAACATTACTCCAATATTGCAACAAATTATTCTTAGAAATCATTTTTTTTATCTAGTTCATTCCAATCGAAATACACATTAACAGAAATTCTCTGTAAAAGTGGCTCTACACAGATGGATTTTCTGCTCACATAGTCCAGCTCTCCAGGAATATAGAATAGCTATAAATATCACATGATATGTTCACATATGCAGCTTATGTAAGTACAGTCCGCTCCAAATCTCCTCCATTTCATGAATCACAAAGTTCTGTTGTAATATCACATAGTGCCTCTACTTAAGAACAAGCTACCAGTGTACGTGACGAATACTCGGGAGTTATTATACAGAGTGAGTTATGTAGAACTGACACATTTCTTTCTTTAATCATTCCGTTGGAAATTCATTCAATGACCCAATTTTAGCACCAAATTAAGCAGAATGTTGCGGAGTTTTGATTCCTTGTCACTAGATAGATGCGCAGATGTTTATGTTTTATTCCTGTTGTTTCGATTCCTTGTCACTAGATGCGCAGATGTTTATGTTTTATTCCTGTTGTTTCGATTCTTTGTCAATAGATTCGCAGATGTTTATGTTTTATTCCTGTTGTTTCGATTCTTTGTCAATAGATTCGCAGATGTTTATGTTTTATTCCTGTTGTTTCGATTCCTTGTCACTAGATGCGCAGATGTTTATGTTTTATTCCTGTTGTTTCGATTCCTTGTCACCAGATGCGCAGATGTTTATGTTTTGTTCCTGTTGTTTCGATTCTTTGTCACTAGATGCGCAGATGTTTATGTTTTGTTCCTGTAGTTTCGATTCCTTGTCACTAGATGAGCAGATGTTTATGTTTTATTCCTGTTGTTTCGATTCCTTGTCACCAGATGCGCAGATGTTTATGTTTTGTTCCTGTTGTTTCGATTCTTTGTCACTAGATGAGCAGATGTTTATGTTTTGTTCCTGTAGTTTCGATTCTTTGTCACTAGATGAGCAGATGTTTATGTTTTGTTCCTGTTGTTTCGATTCTTTGTCACTAGATGAGCAGATGTTTATGTTTTGTTCCTGTTGTTTCGATTCTTTGTCACTAGATGAGCAGATGTTTATGTTTTGTTCCTGTTGTTTCGATTCTTTGTCACTAGATGAGCAGATGTTTATGTTTTATTCCTAATTGAATTGTTGGCAGCTGTTTCGACATTTTGTTCTCGCAGTCAACGTGGAAATTAAGTGAACGACTCTTTCTTGTGAAGCAATGCTGGATTACGAATTCAATTGCAGCTATTCAAAGGGCATCATACCAGAGAGAATTTGGTGTTTGCAAACTTCCCAAAAGAAACACAACACTGGGACTGGTAAACAACTGCATCTCTAGTGAGTGAAAAAAGCAAACATCGTTCATTTAGACTTACCACGGTTGTAAGAGCACGACTGGAGCAGTCGCCCAAAGCATCATTAAGTCGTTTGTCGCAGGAGACAGGGTACACCTCTCAATGTGCCCGAGAGCTGCAGGTCTAAACCCATATAGGGTTACGGTTGTTCAGGAACCAGATAAGGATAAAAGATTGAATTATTGTTGTTGGTTTCAGACGTTCACTGAGCAAAATCCTGCCATATTGCCCATCACATGGTTCCATTTATCCCGTTATGTGAACTCACAGAACTCACGCCATTGCGCCATCGAAAATCTACATATCATCCATGAAGCACCTATACAGCCGGTTAAAATCGGAGTTTAGTGCGCAATATCCGTACAGAGAATAGTGGGGCCATTTTTTTAACCAGACTGTAAACCCTGCAGAGTACCGACTGATGTTCATGGAGTTTGTTGCACAACTGGACGATGTAGAGCTGAGTCAAGGATACTTTCAGCAAGATGGCGCTACATGTCACACATCAAATGAATCCATGAACTTAATTGCAAGTTTCTTTGACGACCGGATAATTTCCAGGAACCTGTGGCCACCGAGATCTCCGGATTTGACACCGCCGGACTTCTTTCTATGGGGTTACTTAAAAGACAGGGTTTACGCCACACGTCCCCAGACATTGGACGATCTGAAGCACAACATCACAAAGGAGATTGACAACAGAGTCCTCCAACGAGTGGCCAGTACGACGTGTTGAGTTGTGTCTTATGCAAGATGGAGGACATTTTCAACATTTGCTATAGAGGTAAATAATCTCCCAAAATTCCTCTACAATTTAGGTATAATAAGCTGTCGCTAGCATAACACGTTTTTAAATAACCAATGAAAGAAATGTGTCAGCTCCATATAAATCACCCTGTAGGCATGTTTGGGTTGATGTACTGACTCACACGTTTTGGAACAATTAATGACAGAAATGTGTCAGCTGTATATAAATCACCCTGTAGGCATGTTTGGGTTGATGTACTGACTCACACGTTTTGAAACAATTAATGACAGAAATGTGTCAGCTCTATATAAATCACCCTGTAGGTGTGTTTGGGTTGATGTACTGACTCACACGTTTTGAAACAATTAATGACAGAAATGTGTCAGCTCTATATAAATCACCCTGTAGGTGTGTTTGGGTTGATGTACTGACTCACACGTTTTGAAACAATTAATGACAGAAATGTGTCAGCTCTATATAAATCACCCTGTAGGTGTGTTTGGGTTGATGTACTGACTCACACGTTTTGGAACAATTAATGACAGAAATGTGTCAGCTCTATATAAATCACCCTGTAGGTGTGTTTGGGTTGATGTACTGACTCACACGTTTTGAAACAATTAATGACAGAAATGTGTCAGCTCTATATAAATCACCCTGTAGGCATGTTTGGGTTGATGTACTGACTCGCACGTTTTGGAACAATTAATGACAGAAATGTGTCAGCTGTATATAAATCACCCTGTAGGTGTGTTTGGGTTGATGTACTGACTCACACGTTTTGGAACAATTAATGACAGAAATGTGTCAGCTCTATATAAATCACCCTGTAGGTGTGTTTGGGTTGATGTACTGACTCACACGTTTTGGAACAATTAATGACAGAAATGTGTCAGCTCTATATAAATCACCCTGTAGGTGTGTTTGGGTTGATGTACTGACTCACACGTTTTGGAACAATTAATGACAGAAATGTGTCAGCTCTATATAAATCACCCTGTAGGCATGTTTGGGTTGATGTACTGACTCGCACGTTTTGGAACAATTAATGACAGAAATGTGTCAGCTGTATATAAATCACCCTGTAGGTGTGTTTGGGTTGATGTACTGACTCACACGTTTTGGAACAATTAATGACAGAAATGTGTCAGCTCTATATAAATCACCCTGTAGGTGTGTTTGGGTTGATGTACTGACTCACACGTTTTGAAACAATTAATGACAGAAATGTGTCAGCTCTATATAAATCACCCTGTAGGTGTGTTTGGGTTGATGTACTGACTCACACGTTTTGAAACAATTAATGACAGAAATGTGCCAGCTCTATATAAATCACCCTGTAGGTGTGTTTGGGTTGATGTACTGACTCACACGTTTTGAAACAATTAATGACAGAAATATGTCAGCTCTATATAAATCACCCTGTAGGTGTGTTTGGGTTGATGTACTGACTCACACGTTTTGAAACAATTAATGACAGAAATGTGTCAGCTCTATATAAATCACCCTGTAGGCATGTTTGGGTTGATGTACTGACTCACACGTTTTGGAACAATTAATGACAGAAATGCGTCAGTTCTATATAAATCACCCTGTAGGCATGTTTGGGTTGATGTACTGACTCACACTGCAAACATTCGTTATGTATATTTCAGGTTTACACCCGCGAAGACTGCCAATGCTTTATTTATTTTTACGTTCTCTACCCGTATGTACACACAATTATATAGTAAATGGGAAAGGTACTGTATTTCACCTAAAAATTAGCTGTCAAGAATTCACTTGAAATATTTGTTTTTAGGTTCTCAAACCATTTCTTCAAAAAGGTTCGTGTGTATGTGCCTTTGAACATCATAGCTCTAAAACAAAACGCCATTAAGTACCAAACTTTGTATCTATTTTTAGTATCAGAAGCCTTTCAAGAAAATATCTCTCACCATAAACTACCTATTACATGGAAAAATTGTTGAAAATGTTGTTCTCAAAATGTATGTAACGAGTATGGTTAAAATAATAAGTATTAGAGATATTTATATAAACAATATATATCTGAAATTTTATGGGAATAGCCTCTGAAGCCTGTACTTTATTCTGGATGAATTTTACGGAATTTGTATAGTTAACAAACCATAAGAGATAGACAAAGCTTATTTAAAAAAAAAACTGTAAAGCTCGTTAAAACACAAATATGATATATAGATTTTTTTTCGTGGAGTTGATCGTTTTTGAGATATTCCTTGTTATTGGTTTCAGCTTTAAAAAACTGATGTTCCATTCACATGGCTTTCTCTACATATCTGCAAAAAGTAATATTAAAAACCTTATTCTTCTATTTACTTCATGCTAATCGAGAAAAAATTAGCGGAAATAGTCTTATTGCTTGCTTCCTTGTAAGTAGAAGAGAAATAAGGGAGTACCATAGGTTAAAGTGAAAGCCAAAAGCTGGTTGCTATGTGACTTGTTTGTATGGATAGGAGTTGACAAATTCCTGTATGAGAAAAGTTTGTTTTTTAAAGCTGAAACCAAAAACAAGGAATATCTAAAAAACAATCAACTCTATGAAAGAATGTTTATTACATAAATTGTGTGTTTTAGCGTGCTCTACATTTTTGTGCAGTATACGTTTTTATCTATCTCTTACGGTTCAGGAGCTATGCAAAATTTCGTAAATTTCATCCAGAATAAAGTAAGCTTCCGAGGCTATTCCCAGAAAATTGAAGATATACATTTTATTTGTCAGGTAAATATCTTCAATATACGATGTTTTAATCAAAATCGTTAGAGCCATTTTTAAGAAAATCAGAATTTTCGAAAAAAGTTCCATGTAAAGGGTAGTTTAGGGTGGGAGGATTTTTCTCAAAATCTTCGTGTCGTATCGGTGAAGATACTAAACTTAAATACCAAGTTTGTTACTTTACCCACTTTTCGTTTTTTGGGTTATCGTGTTCAGAGACACACGGACACACACACAACACACGGACCTTTTCTTGAAAATTATTTTTTTGTATATAGGGGACCCAAAACATATATTTCCGGTGAAATCTCGATATCGATTTTTTGGTGGAGTCAATACCTTCTCTATACACTACGTACATAGTATGCATAGACAAAGTAAAAACTTATACTGTTCTCATACGAGAATGTGTCAAATCTTGTCCACACAAACAAAGGAACTTCAGTCACATAGCAATCAGCTTTTGACTATCACTTTAACCTATGGTACTCCCTTATTTCCCTTCTACTTACATGGAAGCAAGTAATAAGAATATTTCTGCTAATTTTTTCTCGATTAGCATGAAGTAAATAGAAGCATAAGCTTTATAAGAATAATTTGTTGCAGAGATGTAGAGAAAGTCATGTGAATGTAGCACATCAGATTTTTTTCTCATAAATTTAGTGTCAATCCTTGTACACAAAACTGGACTTAAAATGTTTAAACTAACCCGCCTGGGTTGTGTGCGGGTCGCGAGTTCGAATCTCGCTTAGGGGGAGTTACCCGGATAAGGTTTTTTCTCGGTTTTCCCTTATCCTGAGAAGACGAATGTCGAGTAACTTTAAGCTCCATCGACCCCGAGATCATTTGAGCCCAATTTTATTCATCGTCCGATGCGACCAATAGGTTAATGGACATTAAGCTACAAAAAAAAAAAAAAAAGAATGTTTTAACATGTTCTCGAAACTAAATTAAGTAAGAATTAATTATGTATTTGCAGAGAGACACTTTGAGAAATTTAAATCACAACCTTCTGGCAAGGCTCTCAAAGCACGTATGTAATTAAAATTTGTGTGCAGGTTTATTAAAATCCTCACATTTAAAAGCCATTTTCAAAATGCATGAAGAAGAAGAAGCCGATGTAAGATGTAAGAGCCCCGCTGGGGGTGTTTTCAGCCCAGATAAGGGAAAATTCTTGGCACTCGGCGATTTCTTCTTCTTCGCTTTGCAGAGGCATCCAACTCTTGAGTAATTAGAGAGACGGCGGGTTTTGTGTGTAATTACAAGTTAATGTCCCTTTTGGGGGTTGTTAAAAATAACAAGCGCTCTGTTGCTTGCTACCCCTTGTGACAAACTGCCCTTGCCTGAGAAAAACAACGGTGAAAGTGATTCATGCGATGTTCTACTGTTTCACTGCGCTCCCAGCAAGTGACGTTATGTATGTCAGTAAACTGGGTTACGCCGGGTACATTCAAACCTGCAACCAGCAACACACACTTCTGTGATACTGTTTAAATAGTCTCAATTTGAGGGGAGTTCAAATACAGCGTGTTCTCTTCATACCTTGTACATTTTAAGTAACCATCGCTAGTAAACTATGCGTACGTAATTATGACATGAGATGACACAATAAGAAAAAGAAGCCCAAATTTAATTGTTACACCATAAGCTATTTCAAAACAAGCTGTTAGGATTATAAATGCAGATATTTGCATTGCTAATTGAGGACATTAACAACATTACATTAATATTTGCTTCATTTGCAGACTAATAATTTTAGCTATTAATAGTAGTGTGCTTTTATATTGATTAGTACTTCCAAGTAAATTGGCATAACCAAGCCTATCGTGTTTATTTTCTCGAGAAAATAGACGGAAGGTGTACTTTCTGCAAATCCAATGTCTACAGCATGTCATGTGTTGAGGTATGAACACGTACAAGCAAAACAATAGCTTCTCTACCTGCTATGTACATAGTACTTTGCAAATAAGCAAAATAGTTATTTATGTAGTAACGAACCTATAATGGAAGTTATTAAGATGCGAACGGGCGTCGAGAATTTCACGAGCATTTTAATGACCGTTATATGAGGGCTGCATACACTAGTTTTCTAATGCATTTAATACAATAAATATAATAAACATAAAAAGAATAAATATTTAATATTTAGATGCATAGGAAATAAGAAAAAAGGTTTTCTTGCAAAAGATTATTACTTTCTCTACACGTATTATATACATAGTGTATAAAGAAGGTATTGTATTGCACCTAAAAATTCGATACCGGAATTTCACCGGAAATACATGTTTTGGGTCCCCCTGAATCTAAGAAAAACATTTTTAGTAAAATGTGTGTGAGTGTGTGTCTGTGGGCTTAGTGGATGGTGTTTCCTTGCGTCTACGCTTTTGTCTGTGCTTGCATCTCATTGTGAATGTAGCATTAGGTAGTGTAACTTTGTAAATAAAGTTTTGTGTTGTTTTTATTTAGTTATGTGAAATTGTATGTTACTTATTGAATGACCCTCGTAATAAAGGCATTGTCCATGCTGAAAGAAGTCATACGATTTTTACTTTCTCTATACGTACCATGTCCATAGTGTATAGAGAAGGTATTGCACTCCATCCAAAATTTTGATACCGAGATTTCACCGGAAATATATGTTTTAGTGTCCCCTGTATCCAAAAAAGGCATTTTCACAAAAACTTCCATATATGTGCACATGTGCCCATGTGCCTTTGAACACGATAACTCAAAAACGAAAAGTTGGTAAAATACCAAAATTGGTATTTAAGTTCAGTATCTTCCAGGGATGCGACACAAAGATTTTGAGAAAAATACTCACACACCAAACTACCCTTTACATGGAACTTTTTTCGAAAAGTGTTTCTCAAAAATGGCTCTTAACGATTTTGATTAAAATGTATATTAGAGATATTTAAGTGACAAATACGAGGTACGTCCAGAAAGTAAGTTCCGTTTCAATTTATCTCCGCTGCAGTGCTGCGATCGCAGTTGCGCACATGCGCGGTAGACGCTCTGTATCAAGGAGAAGAAATGTGCGCCATTTTGAGATCGCTGTCGGCCACATACGCTTTGTTGTGCTTGTTTACAATGTCGGTGTTGATTGAAAATCCCGCAGCTTGTGAAATCAGATCTGTGATTTGTTTTCTGAATGCTAGGAAAGTGAAACCAATTGAAATTTATCGGCAAATTTGCTGTCAAAAGGTGTTGTTTTTCTTCACGATAACGCACGGCTACACACTGCAAATATGACGAAAAACCTCCTACAGGGATTTGGCTGGGACGTGTTTGACCATCCTCCGTACAGCCCTGACCTCGCTCCTAGCGACTTTCATCTGTTCTTACATCTCGGGTCTTTCCTTGGCGGTCAACACTTCAACAATGACGAAGAGCTGAAAGAAAATGTTTCCAACTTTTTGAAGACACAGGCGGCAAACTTCTATGAAGAAGGTATACAAAAACTTGTGCCACGCTATGACAAATGCCTGCAAAATTTCAGCAGTTATGTGGAAAAGTAGTTTAAAAATTGTAGAATTTTGTGCAATAAATAATTATTCTGTATCTGTACACAACTTAATTTTATTACCAAATGGAACTTTCTTTCTGGACGTACCCCGTAAAATGTGTATTTTGAATTTTCTCGGAATAGCCTCTGAAGACTACTTTATTCTGGATGGTTTTTACGAAAGTTTGCATAACTGCTAAATCGTAAGAGATGGATAAAAGCATACAACACAAAAAATGTAGAGCACGTTAAAACACACAATTTATGTTATATGCAGTTTTTCGTGGAGTTGATTGTTTTTGAGATATTCCTTGTTTTTGGTTTCAGCTTTAAAAAACGTATATTTTTCTCCTACAGGAATGTGTAAAATCCTGTCCATACAAATAAAGGAACTTCAGTCACATAGCCACCAGTTTTTGACTGTCACTTTAACCTATGGTATTTCACTTCTACTTACAAGGAAGCAAGTAATAAGACTATTTCTGCTAATGTTTTCTGATTAGCTTGAAGTAAATAGAAGTATAAGTTTTCTAACAATAATTTGTTGCAGAGATGTAGAGAAAGTCGTGTGAATGGAACACATCAAAATTTGTACCTAGAATGTGTAACCATAGAGACAGCTACTCACATGCTAGACATTGAAAATTTGAATTTATAAAACGAGAAAGTTTGTTAAATGCTAACTGCTGGTTGAATTATGATAAAGTGAGGTTTCTTTTGTGAGACATTTTAATCCTTTGAACAAAGACGAGTCCAGGAAGATGTGTTGATGTGGCTGAATCATTGCGTTAAAGTTTTTACAGCCCGAGTGTGAATCTTTGACTGTGCTGGTTTTTCAGAAAACGAGGAGGAGCTCTGTCAAAGTTAGACATAAGAGGATTATTATAATGCGATTAAAGTATATAAAAACGAAAACAAGTAGCAAGCGATAACAGATGAAGTGTTTTGTGGCAGATATTATATAGGTAGAGGTGGAAATGCGCGCTTGAAGGAGCTCCTAGGGCAAATCATTAGTTTCATCTTGTGGTTATAAGCAGCGTTCGGATTTTGACGAGCTGAAATATATGAAAAATCTAATGCGTTCCATTCACATGACTTTCTCTACATATGTGTAACAAATTGTTGTTAAAAAGCTTATGCTAATCAAGAAAACTTAGCAGAAATAGCTTTTATTACTTGCTACCTTGTAAGTAGAAGCAAAATCAGGGAAATCATAGGTTAAACTGATAGTCAAAAGCTGGTTGATATGTGACTGAAGTTTTCAAAGCTGAAACCAAAAACAACGAATTCTTTAAAAACGATCACCTCCACGAAAAAAATGTATATAACTTAACTCGTGTGTTTTAATGTGCTACACATTTTCTGTGTGGCAAGTTTTTATCCATCTTTTACGGTTTAGCAGATATGCAAAATTCCGTAAAATTCAACCAGAATAAAGTAGTCTTCAGAGGTTATTCCCAGAAAATTCAAGATATACGTTTTATTTGTCAGGTAAATATCTGTAATATACGATATTTTAATCAAAATCGTTAGTCATTTTTTGGAAAATCAAAATATTCGAAAAAAGTTCCATGTAAAGGGTACTTGGGAGTGGGGGAGAATTCTTGAAAATCTTCGTGTCGAATCCTTGGAGGATACCAAACCTAAATACCAATTTTTGGTTCTTTACGGACTTTTCGTTTTTGAGCAATGCTGTCCACATACACACACACACACACACACAGACACACACGCACACACACATACGGACTTTTTGTGTAAAAATGTTTTTTTTTTTTTGGATTCAGGGGTACCCAAAGCATGTATTTCCAGTGAAATCTCGGTATCAAAATTTTAGGTGGAATACAATACCTTCTCTATACGCTATGTACATAGTTCGTATAGACAGAGTAAAAATGTGATGTGTTTCATTCTTGTAATGTCCTCTGCTAGTTCTAAATTCTTACAAAAGCTATTCTTCATGCTAAACACATGAAACAAAATCTGATGTGTTCCATTCACATGACTTTCTCTACATCTGTGTAACAAATTATTATTAATAGGCTGTTTCTTCTATCTATTTAATGTTAAAACAGTAGCAGAAACGGTCTTATAGCTTAGTTCCTTACAAGTAGACGGAAAATAAGGGAATACACTAGACTAAACCGACAGTCAAACGTTTTAAAATTTTGCTATGGGATTGAAATCCGTTTCTTTGCGTGGCCAGGAGTTCACAAGTTCCCGTATGAGAAAAGTTTTAAAACTAAAATCAATAACAAGGAATATCTCGAAAACGGCCAACTCTACGGCCAAAAAGTGTATGACATAAATTGTGTGTTTTATCGTGATCTACATTTTTCGTGACATAAATTTTTGTCTATCTCTTATGGTTTATCAGTTATGCAATATTGAATAAATATCATCCATAATAAAGAGGTCATTAGAGGATATTCCCATAAAGTTCAAGATAGGCCTATTATTTGTCATGTAAATATCTTAAATAAAGAGACTTTAATCAAAATTGTTAGAGCCATTTTTGAGAAAATTAAAATTTCGAAATGTTTTCCATATAAGGTGTAGTTTGGGATGGGGGGTTTTCTTTAAAATCCTCCTGTTGCATCCTTGGAAAGTACGAAACTTATGTATTAAGTTTTGTGTTTAACGGTCTTTTCCTTTTTTAGCTATGCTGTCCACAGACACACACGGACCTTTTTCCAAAAATCCTTTTTTGGTTTCAGGGGACCCAAAACATTTATTTCCAGTGAAATCCCGGTATCGAATTTTTGGATGGAATACAATACCTTTTCTATATACTAAATGCATAGTACGTGTAGGAAATTAAAATAAAAATTAAATTAAAATGTTGGATATTAAATAAGATGGATAAATTATCGTTTTAGTTTCTCTAACACGTATGTACAATATATACGTAGTAGGTAGAGAACGAATTGTATTCCATCCAAAAATTCAATACAGAGATTTCACCGGAAATATGTTTTAAGATTTCCTAAGTCCAGAAAAAGAATTTTTGAAAGTTCTGTATGCGTCTGTGGGCTCAAAAACGAAAAGATCTTTAAATACCAAACTTGGTATTTATGTTAAGTAGATTTCAAGGATGCTACACGAATATTTTCAAGAAAATCCCACATCCCACACAACCCTTTAGCTACATAGAAAGATTTTTGAAAATATTGGTTTTGTCAAAAATGACTATAACAGTTTTGTTTAAAATAACGCATAATAAAGTTGTTTACATCACAAATAAAACATATATCTTGAAATCTTTTGGAATATTCTCTGATGACCTCTTTATTCTGGATGAATGTTGCTTAAGTTTGCACTACTGGAAAACCGTAAGAGATAGACAAAAGCTTATTAAAGAAAAATTGCAGATCTCGTTAAATCACATAAGATACGTTTCTGGGGTATTGTTTTTAATTGGTTTCAACTTGAAACCACTTGAGAAAGTCATCTTCCCTTTCATTTCTCTTTTATTTACTACTGGCCTTGCAAAGACAACCAGATTTCAATTGTTTCACATAGCGACCAGGGTTTAGAAATATTTGACTATCGCTTTAGCCTAGCACATTCCCTTATTTCCCATCTACTTGCAGGGAAGCAAGGAATAGGACCGGTTACTCGCTCAGCTGGATGTACATCAAAGAATACTTATTTCTAAGGATAGGTTATTTGAGGTCGAGCTAGAGAGAATTGCTGAGTGGAACATATCCCATTTTTATTTAGATATTTAACCAATTTCGGTTACATATTCGTCTACAAATGTTTTAATTTGATATTGCATAAAAATTCAGGCTCTGGTTTTAGAGAACGTGGTAAGTATACAAAAAGAACGATACTGGATAGAGAAGGTCGCGTGAGTGATCCACGTCTCAGTGTGAATCTGAACCTGATATAAGCCATGTTCGCTATTGGTAAACGAAACGTAATCTTGCCAGTTTTACGTGAAACAGAGCGTATAATGAGTTGGGTGTGACGTAATGCTTGGTATGGACTTTACGTAGGGGTTTACTATTGTGAGCGAATATATAAATGAACAACTTCAAACAATAGCTTGTGTTGCTTGCTAGAAATAACATGCATCATGCTCTGTTGTACAATATACTGCCATAACCTATACCTCTGTGTTTTGTTTTACTAGCGCGTTGCGGTTCTCAACGTATGGTGCGCGATCCCGTAGTGAACATCGCTTTATCTGGAGCTACTCTCAAAAATCTGATGTGTTCCATTCACATGACTTTCTCTATATCACTGCAACAAATTATTCTATTTCCTTCATCTAATGGAGCAAAAATTAGCAGAAATAGTCTTATTATTTGCTTCCTTGTTAGTAGAAGCGAAATAAGGGGGTAGTAATAGGTTAAAGTGATAGTCAAAAGCTGGTTGCTATGTGAATGAAGTTCCTTTGTTTGTATGGACATGAGTTCACAAAGCCCTGTATGAGAAAAGTATGTTTTCTATAGCTGAAACCAAAAACAAGGAATATCTCAAAAACAATCAACTCCACGAAAAAATGTGTATGACACATATTGTGTCTTTTAAAGAGCTCTACATTTCTTGTGTGGTAAGTTTTTTTCCATCTCTTACGGTTTAGTAGCTATGCAAAATTCCGTAAAATTGACCCAGAATAAAGTAGTCTTCAGAGGCTATTCCCAAAAAATTCAAAATATAAATGTTATTTGTCAGGTAAATATCTTTAACATACGATATTTTAATAAAATCGTTAGAGCCATTTTTTAGAAAATAAAAGTTTTCGAAAAAAGTGCCATGTAAAGGGTAGTTTGGGATGTGGAGATTTTTCTCAAAATCTTCGTGTCGCATCCCTGGCAGATACTAAAGTTAAATACCAAGTTTGGTATTTTACCGACTTTTCGTTTTTGACTTATCGTGTTCAAAGACACAGGGACACACACGCACACTCGGACCTTTTTCTGAAAATACATTTTTTGGATACAGGGGACCCTACAATATATATTTCCGGTGAAATCTTGGTATCTAAATTTTTGGTGGAGTGTAATGCTTTCTCTATACACTGTGTACATAGTACGTGTAGAGAAAGTAAAAACTAATGAAATACGTTGCCTTTTATGAAAATTGCAACACAAAGAAGGAAAACTCTTGAAGGCAATGCATTTCATACCACACATTAGACAATTGCATTGGTTGGGGGGGGGGAGTCCGAGTTAATAAAATAAAACATGGTCCCTTCCTCCCCCCGCCCAAATTCCAAAATTCAACTTTTTAGAACAAAACAAAAATTGGTTCATTAACAATACTTTTAGAGCCCGCCTGGGTAGTGTGGTGGTAGCGTGTCTGCTTCATATTCAACAGGTCATGAGTTCCAATCTCGCTAAGAGTGAGTTACCCGGATAAGGTTTTTTCGGAGTTTTCCCTTATCCTGAGAAGACGAATGTCGAGTAACTTTAAGCTCCATGGACCCTGAGATCATTTGAGTATCATTTCACCAATTGCATTCATCGTCCGATATGATCAACCAGGTTACAGGACGTTAAACTAAACAAAACAAAACAAAATAATCATCTTAGAATATTTTTGCTTTCTCTACACGTACTATGTACGTAGTGTATAGAGAAGGTATTGTAATGCACCCAAAAATTCTATACTGAAATTTCACCGGAAATACATGTTATGGGACACCCTTAATACAAAAAAAGCATTTTTAGAAAAATGTCCGTGTGTGTGTGTGTGTGTGTGTCTTTGGGCAGCATAGCTCAAAAACGAAAACACCGTTAAAAACCAAACTTGTTATTTAGGTTTGGTATCTTCCAAGGATGCAACACGAAGATTTTAAACAAAATCCCCCCCACCCTGAACTGCCCTTTACATGGAACTTTTTGTTTTAAAATGTTGATCTTCTCAAAAATCGCTCTAACGATTTTGATTAAAATATCGTATATTACAGATATTTACCTGACAAATAAAACGTATATCTTGAATTTTGTGTGAATAGCCTCTGAAGACTACTTTATTCTGGATGAAGTTTACGGAATTTTGCATAACTGCTAAACCGTAAGGGATGGACAAAAACTCTACACACAAAAATGAGGAGCACGTCAAAACACACAATTTATGTTGTATACATTTTTTTCGTGGAGTTGATTGTTTTTAAGATATTCCTTGTTTTTATTTTCAGCTTTGAAAAATGCATACTTTTCTCATACAGGAATTTCTCAACTCGTGTCCATACAAACAAAGGATCTTCAGTCACATAGCAACCAGCTTTTGATTATCACTTTAACCTATGCTACTCCCTCATTTCGGTTCTACTTACAAGGAAGCAAGTAATAAGACTATTTCTGCTAATGTTTTCTCGATTAGCATGAAGTAAATAGAAGCATAAGCTTTTTAACAATAATTTATTGCGGATGTGTAGAGAAAGTCATGTGAATGGAACACATCAGATTTTTACCGTGTTTGCACAACAAAGATATGTTGAGAACACCGACATAACCTCGAACAGCAAAGATTAGCTTAACAGACATGTAATCTTTAGTAAATAGTTAATAAAACTATTCCAAGAAATTCGATATAACTTCCATACTATTTTACAGAGGGAAGACAAGTTCGAACTTACCTCAAACAGCCCATACTACACAACAATTAACACTTTCACATCGATTTCTTAATCAAACCTCTAGACCAAGTTGTAATTGTTGTTGCTAGATAGTAATAGTTACTTCACTATTTCTTGTTTGGTAACGAGAAGGAAATATAAAAAATTGACCCTGTTCGCCTTCTGATCCAATTCGCTCGACCTTACCCTAACAAGAAGAGGAAATACATGGCTGAAAACAAAAACAAGGGATATCTTAAAAACGAGCAACTCCACGGAAAAATGTATGTAACATAAATTGTGTGTTTTAATGTGCTCTACATTTTCTGTGTGGTAAGTTTTTGTCCATCTCTTACGGTTTAGCGATTATGCAAAAATCCGTAAAATTCTTCCAGAATAAAGTAGACTTCAGAGGCTATTCCCAGCAAATTCAAGATATGAATTTTATTTATCAGGTAAATATCTTAAATATACGATATTTTAAGCAAAGTTGTTAGAGCCATTTTTAAGAAAATCAAAATTTTCGAATTTTGTTCCATGTAAAGGGTAGTTTGGGGTGATGGGATTTTCTTGAAAATCTTTGTGTCGCATCCTTGGAAGATACTAAAATTAAATACCACGTTTGGTTTTTAACGGTCTTTTCATTTTTGAGCTATGCTGTCCACAGTCACAAACACAAAGATACACACACAGACACACACCCGGACATTTTTCTAAAAATGCTTTTTTGGGGTTAAGGGGTCTCAAAATATATATTTCCGGTGAAATCTCGGTATCGCATTTTTGTATGCAATACAATACCTTCTCTATACACTATGTACACAGTACGTACAGAGAAAGTAAAAATGAAATCCTGCATTTCAGGCAAATAAGTTCACATTGTTACGGGTGAAAAGGGTGAATAGTTTTGAGGTCGATTCATCGTGTTTTCCGTCTTTTTATCGTTTATATTATAGATGGGGAAATGCAAGTGGAAAAACTTCTGTCAGTGGACAGAAGGTGACATCGGAATGCAATTAATAAGTCTTTGGTCACAACGTCGGAGTCCGGATGGATTAACGAAGAAGGAATTCTCAAGTGGCTTAAACACTTTAACATTCAGATGGATTATTCGTGCATTTAAGTTATAAGTTGGTCATGTATCACATAAAAGTTTACAAGTTTGCTCTCACCAGAATCAGAACGATGAAGGTGCTTCTCATGAACTCTGCAAGATAAATACAGTGATACCAACATCCTCAAACTTGCTGACTGGATTCAGTGTCAAGGAAACGGAAAAGAATGATATCATGAGAGATATTTTGGTATAGTGAGTAAAAATATTTTTTTCTGGGAGAAATGTATTGTTGTCGAATGATATTTTATTTAATATTTCTACTGCCCCTATTCACCAATTATTTGACCCAAGTCTTCCAACGCGAGGAGGGTGAATATAGTCGTGCAGCACTATAAAAATCTCATTATATAATTTTCTCAAAAATCGCTCTAACGATTTTGATTAAAATATCGTATTTTAAAGATATTTACTTCACAAATAAAATGCAAATCTCGAATTTTCTGCGAATAGCCTCTGAAGATTACTTTATTGTGGACGAATTTTACGAAATTTTGCTTAAGTGCTAAACTTTAAGAGATGGACAAAAACTTATCACAAAGAAAGGTAGAGCACTTTGATACACACAATTCATGTCTATGCATTTTTTTCATGGAGTTGATCGTTTTTAAGATATTCCTTGTTACTTTCTCTATACGCATTATGTACATAGTGTATAGAGAAGGTGTTGCACTCCACCCAAAAATTCAATACCTAGGTTTCACCGGAAATATACGTTTGAGGGCCCCCAATATCCAAAAAAAAAGCATTTTCACAAAAAGGTCCGTGTGTTTGTGTGTCCGTGTGTGAACACGATAACTCAAAAACGAAAAGTCGGTAAAATACCAAACTTGGTATTTAAGTTAAGTATCTTCCAGGGATGCGACACGAAATGTTGATAAAAATCCCCCACCCCCAACTACCCTTTGCATGGAACTTTTTTCAAAATTTTGATTTTTTCTAAAATAGCTCTAAATTTTTTGATTAAAATTTCGTATATTAAACATATTTACCTGACAAATAAAATGTATATCTTGAATTTTCTAGGAATAGCCTCTGAAGAGTAGTTTATTCTGAATGAATTTTACGGACTTTTGAATAACTGCTAAACCGTAAGAGATGGACAAACACTTACTACACAAAAATGTAGAGCACGTTAAAACACACAATTTATGTTAAATACATTTTTTTCGTGGAGTTCATCGTTTTTGAGACATTCCTTATTTTTGGTTTCTGCTATGAAAAACTTATATTTTTCTCATACAGGAACTTGTCGACTCTAATCCATATAATCAAAGGAACTCCATTGACATAGCAACCAGCTTTTGGCTATCATTTTAACCTATGGTACTATTTTATTTCGCTTCTACTTACAAGGAAGCAAGTAATAAGACTATTTCTACTATTTTTTTCTGATTAGCATGAAGTGAATCAAAGTATAAGCTTTTTATGAATAATTTGTTGCAGTGATATAGAGAAAGTCTTGTAAATGGTACACATCAGATTTTTTTTGGTTTCAACTTTAAAAAATTTCTCGCACAGGACTCTGAAAAGTAATTATGCATTCGCAAATAGTAAAATGTGTTCATGAAAGACTGATGTTTGTAAGCACATAAAGTAATCGGCGTTTATATTAAAGATTTGTCAGCCATGAAGATTTTTCCAATTTTGACCCGATTCCCCCGTCCTTACGTGATAGATAAAGTAAAAATTTAAATAAGTATACAGAAGAATACGTATTTGTAAGAATATTTGTAGAAGAGTGCATAGAGAAAGGAATGTGAGAGCTTGTCGATTACTAGATCGCTAGGAGAGACCAAAGTTTGAGAATCTTGGGAGCCGCCACTGAGAGGAAGGACATTCTGCAGGCGAGGTGTGCTCAAAGAGCAATACCAACTTTGTAAAGTTACATTTACCTCCGGCTAGGGATTTTCATTCTGAAAAATAAGAAAGAAAAGGAAAACAGTGTCGTTACAAAGTTTAACTTAAATATAAAAAGCGAGATAAGTAAAGTTTCATTTCTAAAGTGGGGCGGCCAGTAATTAAAGTTTATTCCGTCGCCGAGATCCCGGGAAGGAACCGGAATGTTATATCATTTCCTGCAACACGATCGTAAAAACGTCACATAAAAGCGTGGCTTTTCCAGGTTGCCTACACACAAGGATCAATCTGGGACTCCGCTCCAGCGTTAACTAGAAAAATCTGATGTGTTCTATTCACATGACTTTCTCTACATCTCTGCAACAAATTATTGTTAAACTTGGTATTTAAGTTTAGTATCTTCCAGGGATGTGACACGAAGATTTTGAGAAAAATCCCCCCATTAAAACAACCCTTTACATGGAGCTTTTTTCGAAAATTTTGATGTTCTAAAAAATGGCTCTAACGATTTTGATTAAAATATCGTATATTAAAGATATTTACCTGACAAATAAAATGTATATCTTGAACTTTTTGAGAATAGCCTTTGAAGTCTATTCTGCGTCAATTTTACGGAATTTTGCATAACTGCTAAACCGCAAGAGATGGACAAAAGCTTACCACACAACGAATGTAGAGCACTTTAAGTCACACAAAAAGCGTTATATACATTATTTCGTGGAGTTGATTGTTTTTAGATATTCCTTGTTTTTGGTTTCTGTTGTCAAAAACATACCTTTTTCATACAGGAATTTGTGAACTCCTGTTTATACAAACAAAGGAACTTCAGTCACATAGCAACCAGGCTTTGACTGTCACTTTAACCTATGGTACTCCCTTATTTCGCTTCTACTCACAAGGAAGCAAGTAATAAGACTATTTCTGCAATTTCTTTTCTCGATTAGAATGAAGTAAATAGAAGCATAAGCTTTTCAACAATAATTTGTTGCAGAGATGTAGAGAAAGTCATGTGAATGGAACACATCAGATTTTTTAACTACATAAATTACAAAATGGTTTAAACTTTACATAAACATTGTAACTGAATTAATTGAAAGTATAATTGTGGAACTGACAGTTATTAAAGGTGAAGATAACCAAGACAGGAGATGAAACAAACGAACGTCAGGTGCAATAAGATTTCAAAGAAATAATATTCATCTGCGATAACATTTTTCGACCATATCACTCCAGTCAGATGACCCGATTGGTTGAAATTGCTCAATCTCGTCCATTGCATTGGTGCTCTAATATTTGAGCTGAATTGTCATGAAATTGGTTTCTTTGCTTTACCAGGAGTAGAACAAAAGACAAACAGACACTTCCTATCTGAGAAAAGTATTTTAAAACTGAAAGTAATAACAAGGAATATTGCAAACGGTCAACTCTCCAACAAAAATGCAATATGCAGTGCGTATTTTGACGAAATCTTCATTTTTTGTGAAGCAAGTTTTTGTCTCTCTCTCTCTTACGGTATACTAGTCATACAAAATATAAAAAAAGTTCAAAAGGAATTTTATCACAAAATTCAAGATACACCTTTTATTTGGGATGTAAATATCTGCAATATACGGAATTTTAATCAAATTCGCTACAGCCATTTTTGAGAAATCATTATTTTCGATATCTTTTTCATGCAAGGGGTAGTTAGGATGGTAGATTTTCTTTAAAATCTTCATGTCGCATTGTTGGAAAATACTAAACTCAAATACCAAGTTAGGTATTCAATAGATTTCTTGTGTAGTAAGTTTTTTTCTATCTCGTACTGTTTATAAGTTATGCAAAAGTTACTCAGAATGAGGAACTCCTCGGAGTTTATGCCCAGAAAATTTAAGATACACATTTTATCTATGAAAACTATGGCAGTTGCTAGAACACGTTTTGAATAAACATTTAAAACAGCTTTTTGTTCTATTTACTTAATGTTAATCGAGAAACAAAATTAGCAGAAAAGATCACAAATTCCGGTGTGAGAAAAGTGTAGGTATTTTAAAGCTAAAATTAATAACAATGAATATCTAAAAAATCTGATGTGTTCCATTCACATGACTTCCTCTATATCACTGCAACAAATTATTCTATTTACTTCATCTAATGGGGCAAAAATTAGCAGAAATAGTCTTATTACTTGCTTCCTTGTAAGTAGAAGCGAAATAAGGGAGTACTATAGGTTAAAGTGACAGTCAAAAGCTGGTTGCTATGTGACTGAAGTTCCTTTGTTTGTATGGACAGGAGTTCACAAAGTCCTGTATGAGAAAAGTATAAGTTTTATAGCTGGAACCATAAACAAGGAATATATCAAAAACAATCAACACCACGAAAAAAATGTATATAACATAAATTGTGTGTTTTAAGGTGCTCTACATTCGTTGTGTGGTAAGCTTTTGTCCATCTCTTACGGTTTAGCAGTTATGCAAAATTCCGTAAAATTGATCCAGAATAAAGTAGTCTTCAGAGGCTGTTCCAAGAAAATTCAAAATAAACATTTTATTTGTCAGGTAAATATCTTTAATATCCGATATTTTAATCAAAATCGTTAGAGCCATTTTTTAGAAAATCAAAATTTTCGAAAAAAATTCGTGTCGCATCCCTAGAAGATACTAAATGTAAGTACCAAGTTTGGTATTTTACCCACTTTTCGTTTTTGAGTTATCGTGTTCACAGACGCACTGACATACACACACGGACCTTTTTCTGTAAATACTTTTTTTAGATAAAGGGGACCCTAAAACATCTATTTCCGGTGAAATCACGGTATCCAATTTTTTGGTGGAGTGCAATATCTTCTCTATACATTATGTACATAGTTCGTATAGAGAAAGTAAAAACGATTAGCTCCACGAAAAAAATTCATATTACATGATAATAATAATAATAATAATAATAATAATAAAAGTTGTTAGAGTTATTATTATTGTTGTTGATATTATTATTATTATTATTATTATTATTTTATTATTATAATAATAATTTGCTTCCTTGTAAGTAGAAGGGAATACAGCAGGCGATTTGAATCGTCATGGCAACCAGCTGTAGGGTACGATATTTTCACAGAAACTTTTACACTTAGCACAGCAAACACTTGTTTGGCGTACCGCCACTGATTGCCTCAGCATATATTCAGGTGCGGTGTGGAAGGAGGATGCAGCTATGCTTTATTTAATGTGGAATGGAAAAGGCAGTCCTACCAACTGCGGTTCTCTTTCTAATGGAAATTTGAGGAAAGGGATTATATGTACATGGCATTATTTTTATCTTCTTTTTTTTTTTTTTCCTTTCGTTCTCGACCTTTTGGTGTTGGTTTTCGATGTAATTTATTGTAACGGTCTTATTGTTAGCCTGCCCTCTGTTGCTACGAGTGGAGAATAAAACAGTTGAACTGTGCACCACAGGATGTCTCAGCATAAGTGTTACCATAAAAACACTTCTTTCTTTTTGTAGTTTAACGTCCTTTATCATCCTGGTTGGTCATATCGGACGATGAGTGAAAATGGTGAAATGCTACTCAAATGATCTCGGGGTCCATGGAGCTTAAAGTACTTTAACCTGGTTGGTCATATCGGACGATGAGTGAAATTGGTGAAATGCTACTCAAATGATCTCGGGGTCCATGGAGCTTAAAGTACTTTAACCTGGTTGGTCATATCGGACGATGAATGAAATTGGTGAAATGATACTTAACTGATATCAGGGTCTATGGAGCTTCAAGTACTTTAACCTGGTTGGTCATATCGGACGATGAGTGAAAATGGTGAAATGATGCTCAAATGATCTCGGGGTCCATGGAGCTTAAAGTACTTTAACCTGGTTGGTCATATCGGACGATGAATGAAATTGGTGAAATGATACTTAACTGATATCAGGGTCTATGGAGCTTCAAGTACTTTAACCTGGTTGGTCATATCGGACGATGAGTGAAACTGGTGAAATGCTACTCAAATGATCCCGGGGTCCATGGAGCTTAAAGTACTTTAACCTGGTTGGTCATATCGGACGATGAGTGAAAATGGTGAAATGATGCTCAAATGATCTCGGGGTCCATGGAGCTTAAAGTACTTTAACCTGGTTGGTCATATCGGACGATGAGTGAAAATGGTGAAATGATGCTCAAATGATCTCGGGGTCCATGGAGCTTAAAGTACTTTAACCTGGTTGGTCATATCGGACGATGAATGAAATTGGTGAAATGATACTCAAATGATCTCGGGGTCCATGGAGCTTAAAGTTACTCGACATTCGTCTTCTCAGGATAAGGGAACCCCCGAAAAAACCTTACCCGGGTAACTCATCCTAAGTGAGATTCGAACCCACGACCTTTTGAATATAAGGTAGACACGCTACCACCACACTACCCAGGCGGGCAATTTAATATTATAATTCTCGCAAAACGCGACACGTGAATATTTGTTTATAAATTAACCTATGTTTCATTTAAGAAGTTTCAATGCCCCTGAAATCTTAAGCCCGCTAAAATGTTCCTGACAGTTAGATTTGAGGCCGCGCCGTGGCCGAGTGGTTAGACCACTCGCCTCTCACCTAGACGGCCAGAGTTCGATCCCAAGCGACCGCATGTGAGATTTGTGGTGAACAAAGCGGCGCAGTGGCGGGTTCTACGGCATCCCACCAGTGCTCCATCTTCATTCCATGCAGAACCACTGTCATTGCCATAAGTAGTAAAAGCGGGCGTTAAACACTACCAACAAAAAAAACAAAAAAAAAAAAACAGATCATTTGTATACTCGATCTTCATCTTATATATTGTACACGGTTTTTACTTTCCTTACACATACTATGTACATAGTGTATAGAGAAGGTATTGTACTCCACCCAAAAATTCGATACCAAGATTTCACGGGAAAAAGCATTTTCAGAAAAAGGTCATTGTTTATGTGTGTGTGTGGACACGATAACTCAAATACGAAAAGTCGGTAAAATATCAAACTTGGTATTTAAGTTTAGTATCTTCCAGGGATACGACACGAAGATTTTGAGAAAAATTCCCCCATTCCAAATTACCCTTTACATCGAATATTTTTCGAAAATTTTAACTTTCTCAGAAATGACTAACGATTTTCATTAAATATCATATATTATATATTATCGTATATGACAAATAAAATGTATATCTTGAATTTTCTGGTAATAGCCTCTGAAGACTACTTTATTCTGGATCAATTTTACGGAATATTACATAACTGCTAAACAGTAAGAAATGGACAAAAACTTACCGCACAAAAAATGTAGAGCAGGCTAAAGCACACAATGTATGTAATCTACATTTTTTTAGTTTCAGCTTTGACAAAAAGCATACTTTTCTCCTACAGGAATGTGTAAATGCTGTTCATAAAAACAAAGGAACTTCAGTCACATAGCAACTAGCTTTTGCTTCTACTTACAAGGAAGCAAGTAATAAGACTATTTACGCTAATTTGTTCTCCATTCGAGTGAAGTAAATAGAAGCATAAGCTTTTTAAAGATAATTTGTTGAAGAGATGTAGAGAAAGTCATGTGAATGCATGACATCAGATTTTTTACTTTCTCTTGCACATATTTGTAATGTACATAATAGAATATTAGAGAGAAAGTATTGTAATGCACCCAAAAATTCGATCACTATATTTCAGTGGAAGTATATATTTGTGAGAAACCCTGAACAAGAAATCTGATTGCTGCATGCGCATAACTTTCTCTAGCTCTACTATATACAAAAGACTATTCTTTTATCTTAATCGAGAATTAACAGAATTGGTGTTTTACCTTGCTTATTTGTAAGAGGAAAGATATAAACTAGGCTAAAGCGATAGTGACATCTTCTAAAAGCTGATTGCTATGTGGAAGATTTGAGGTTCGGTTTTCTTTGCATGGTCCCGTTTGACAAAAGTCAAATAACACGGAATATCTCAAAAACGATAAAATATATAAAGTAAAGTATCTTAACAATACCTTCATTTGTTTGTGTAGTAAGTTTTTATATATCCATTACGGTTTAACCGCTAGGCAAAATTCTGTAAAAAGCATCCAGAATAAACAAGTTATCAAAGGCTACACCCAAAAAAATCGAAATTTAATTTTATTTGTGATGTAAATATCTTTAATGTACGCTAATTTAATCAAAATTGTTACATCCATTTTTGAGAAAAACAAAATTGTTAAAATACTTTTCCTGTCAAGGATAATTTGTGGTAGTTTTCTTTTCTTTTTTTTTTTTTTAAATCTTCATGTCGACTCTAAGGAAGATACTAAAAATGGATACGGTAGTTTCTTTTTTGAGCTATTGTGTCAACAGATACACACACGCACCTTTTTCTAGAAATGCATTTTCTCGGACCCAGGGAACCTCAAAACATATTTCCGGTGAAATCTTGACATCGAATATTTGGATGCAATGTACATGGCGCTAGAGAAAGCAAGCCAGCATTTTTAGAAAAAGGTCCGTGTGTGCGGGTGTGAGTATGTTTATGTGTGTCTTGGAACATAATAACTCGAAAACGAAAAAGCGGTTAAGTACAAAAGTTGATATTTAAGTATAATATTTTCCATGTGCAGCATATGGGGATTAGTGAACACATATTTACTGTGTGGTGGTTAACAGATAAGCATGTTTTTAAATGGTGATGGAGATAAGTTCGTTAAAGGCAGTTAATATGAATAGATTGCTTGAAACTATATACCAGATTAAACGTCCAATAATTGGCCTGGTTTAGGCTATTTTACGAGTAGAGCAACGCTCACATGAGGCGAGCGCGGCGATGGAGGAAACTAGCCACAGTCAGTGTGTTTATTGTTTGAAAGTCAGGAGTCTCTGCTAGGAAGCGGATGTACGGCTGAACGCCGGGTGCTGTATGATCGACCGTCATTAATAGGATGCCTTCGTAAATGGTATTAGTACTTTAGTTTATAAAGCCGATGTCTCTCGGTCAAATATTTTGGTCCAATACTCTGCAAACAATAAATTGGATCGTGGGACATCGGATAATTTCATTGTATTCCATTTCCGTCCTATTTTTTGGTTTAATTCCAGTTGCCTACAACAGGATACAGCGATTTCTATTGTTTGGTCCAAATGTATGAAATCAACCAATGAGCGACGTGGTGGTAATGACGTAATAAGCTGGCAGCTAGCACTAGGTCTTCCTTCCCGCCAACGTGATTGTGTGAAACTTTGCTGTATCTTGTAGACTTTGTCCTAAATAATAGGGTTATAGTAGCTGAGCTATTGTTGAAATCCACATTTTCTTGTGCGGAAAAGATTTATGAAATAATGACTCGGGTATTTATAGCCCCTGCAAATTGATTTGCTGGTATGGACTGCCTCATATTTGTGTCTTGGCGAGTGATTTTTGCCTCAACTAGGGACAGCAACTTTCCAAACAAATTTTCGTCCATTCTAAGGAAGTTAAAATAGTTTACAGGGTGAGAAGCGTGCTCATTTTGCAGCATTTGTAGTACACCTCTTCCTTGGCGTGCATTCCTATGTTCCAGCCGTGGACTAGTCTTGTTTTTACTTTCTCTACACGTACTATGTACATAGTGTACAGAAAAGGTATTGCACTCCACCAAAAAATTAGATACCAAGATTTCACCGGAAATATATATTTTAGGGTCCCCTGTATCCAAAAAAAAAAAAAAGAATTTTCACAAAAAGGTCCGAGTATGTGAGTCCGTGTGTCCGTGTGTCTATGAACACGATAACTTAAAAACGAAAAGTCGGTAAAATACCAAACTTGATATTTAAGTTTAGTATCATCCAGGGATGCGATACGAGGATTTTGAGAAGAATGTCCCCACTCCAAACTACCCCTTACTTGGAACATTTTTCGAAAATGTATTTTCTCAAAACTGCCTCTAAAGATTTTGATTAAAATATCATATATTAAAGGTATTTACCTGACAAATAAAATGTATATCTTGAATTTTCTGGGAATAACCTCTGAAGACTACTTTATTCTGAGTGAATTTTCCGGAATTTTGTATAACAGATAAACCGTAAGAGATAGACAAAAACTTACCACACCAAAAATGTAGAGCACATTAAAACACACAATTTATGTTCTATACATTTTTTTTCTTGGAGTTGGTCGTTTTTGAGATATTCATTGTTTTTGTTTTCAGGGTCAAAACTCTTAACTTTTCTCATACAGGATTTTGTCAACACATGTCCATACAAACAAAGGAACTTCAGTCACATAGCAACCAGCTTTTGACTATCGCTTTCACCTATGCTACTCCCTTATTTCCTTTCTACTTACAAGGAAGAAAGTAATATGAGTATTTCTGCTATTTTTTCTGATTAGCATGAAATAAATAGAAGTATAAGCTTTTTAAGAATAATTTGTTGCAGGGGTATAGAGAAAGTCATGTGAATGGATCACATCAGATTTTTAAAGTTTCTGTTTTAAGAGATTAGGTATATATTATGATTATGATGGTATAATTTCTGTTGAGAAATGTTAGCACTACTTCATGTATGCGTACACACAGATCACAGGGAGAGAATGTGTGGGTCGTTGGTATAAGCCAATACTTAGTGCAACTTAGTGACAAAGTTCTTTAATCCGCCTGTGTCGACACATCTGTTTAACAATTCTGGGAACGTAACTAAATGATTTGCTATGCAAACACGGTGGGACTCGATGACTAAGTCTTCAGGATAAGCGCAGCTGTTTCCAGAGCCACGTGTTTCTATTGATTGTAAAGATCTGTGTGTTTGGCGAGGATCGGAATTCAGTCCACGCGCCGCGAAACCTTACATATAGGCAACCCGCATGCTGCTGTTTCAGCTTTCGCTATGAATTATACACGGAACACAGTGAATACGAGAAAAACGAATATCCTGTGCAGAGTAAAGTGTTTCTTGTGTGAATATGTTGCTCTCGTAGATTTAGACAATACAGCTGGAGTTCAAATGCTGACTCACCAAATGTAATATATATACTTTTTACTTTCTCTACACGTTCCGTCTACATAGTGTATAGATTACACCGAATATATAAGTTTTGAGACCCCCTGATTCCAAAAAAAAAAATCTGATGTGTACCATTCACATGACTTTCTCTATATCCCTGCAACAAATTATTCTTAAAAAGCTTATACTTCTATTTACTTTATGCTAATCAGAAAAAATTATCAGAAATATTCTTATTACTTGCTTCCTTGTAAGTAGAAGCGAAATAAGGAAGTACCATAGGTTAAACTGATAGTCAAAAGCTGGTTGCTATGTCAATGAAGTTCCTTTGTTTATATGGATCGGAGTTGACAAGTTCCTGTATGAGAAAAATACAAGTTTTTCATAACAGAAACCAAAAATAAGCAATGTCTCAAAAAACGACGAATTCCACGAAAAAAGTTTATACAACATAAATTGTGTGTTTTAACGTGTTGTACATTTTTTGTGTAGTAAGTTTTTGTCCATCTCTTCCGGTTTAGCAGTTATTCAAAATTCCGTAAAATCCATCCAGAATAAACCACTCTTCAAAGGCTATTCCTAGAGAATTCAAGATATACATTTTATTTATCAGGTAAATATGTTTATTATACGAAATTTTAATGAAAATCGTTAGAGACATTTTTGAGAAAATAAAAATCTTTGAAAAAAGTTCCATGTAAAGGGAAGTTGGGGGTGGGGAGATTTTTCTCAAAATCTTCGTGTCGCATCCCTGGAAGATACTAAACTTAAATACCAAGTTTGGTATTTTACCGACTTTTCGTTTTTGAGGTATCGTGTTCACAGGCACACGGACACACACATGGACCTTTTTGTGAAAATAATTTTTTTTGGATATTGGGGACCCTAAAACATATATTACCGGTGAAATCTCGGTATAGAATTTTTGGGTGGAGTGCAATACCTTCTCTATAAACTATGTACATAGTGCGTATAGAGAAAGTAAAAAAGAATTTTTAGAAAAATGCCCGTGTGTGTGTGGGGGGGAGCACAGGATGCGACACAAAAATTTTCAAGAAAGTCCCCACACCCCCAACTACCCTTTAAATGGAAAACTTTTCATAAAGTTTGATTTTCGCAAAAATGGCTCTAAATGTTTTGAATAAAATATCGTATATTAAAGATATTTAGCTGACAAATAAAATGTATATCTGAATTTTGTGGCAATAGCTTCTGAAGACTCTGGAAATAGCCTCTTTATTCGGATGAATTTTGAGAAATTTTGCATAAGTGGTAAACCGTAAGGAATAGAAAAAAGAACTCCACAAAAAATGTAGATTTCAATATATCTTTTGTGGACTTGGTCTTTTTCCAGATATTCCTTGTTAATGATGTCAGTTTTAAAGTATATAAAGTTTTCTCACTCGGGAAATTGTCAACGCAAAGAAGCGGATCTCAATTCCTTGACAACCACATTTGACCGTCACTTTATCCTTGTGCACTATTTTATTTCCCTTCTACTTATCAGGAACTAAGTAACAACGTTTTTGCTAATGATTTAGAATTAAATAAATAGAATAAACTTATTAACAAAAATTTGTTACAGAGATGTAGAGAAAGTCATGTGAATAGAACTCGTCACTTTTACTTTCTCTCCACTTACTATGTACATAGTGTATAGAGAAGGAATTGTATTGCATCCAAAAATTCATTACCGAGATTACACCGAAAATACGTTTTGGGTCCCCCTGAATCCAAGAAAAGCATTTTTGGAGAAAAGTCCGCGCGCGCGCGCGCGCGCGTGTGTGTGTGTGTGTGTGTGTGTGTGTGTGTGTGTAATGCATAGCTCAAAAAGGAAAAGACCGTTGAATACCAAACTTAGTATTTAAGTTTGGTATCTTCCAAGGATGCGACACGAAGATTTTCAAGAAAATCCCCTCACCTCAACTACCCTTTACATGGAACTTTTTTCGAAAATTTTGATTTTCTTAAACATGGCTCTAAAGATTTTGGTTAAAATACCACATATTAAAAGCATTTCTATCACAAACAAAATGTATATCTTGAATTTTCTGGAAATAGCTTCTAAAGACCTGTTTACTCTGGATGAATTTTTCTTAATTTAGAATAACTAGTAAACCGCAAGAGATAGAAAAAAACTTACTGTAAAAAAAATGTAGATCTCCTTAAAATACACAACTTATGTCATAAACTTTATTTTCGTGGAACTTACCGTTTCAGAGTTATTCCTTGTTACCAGTTTCAGTTGTGAAGTACATATACCTTTCACAGACGGGAGTGTTACTTTTTCTTCTGTTCTACACCTGGCCAAGCAAAGAGGCGATTTGCAATAGCAATCACATAACGACAGCTTTTATAACTTTTGACTATCACTTTAGCCTAGTGCATTTCCCTTAGTTCCAGTCTACTTATAAGGAACTGAGTAACAACATTCTGCTAATGATTATCTCGATTAGCGAGGGGTTGAAAGAAGAATTATCTTTTGTAAGAAGTTTGGTTGTAGAGTAGCTAGAGAAAGCCATGTGAGTGTAGCACATCAGATTTTTACTTTCTCTACACGTACTATGTACATAGTGTATAGAGAAGGTATTGCACTCCTCCAAAAAATTCGATACCGAGATTTAACCGGAAATATATGTTTTAGGGTTCCCTGTATCCAAAAAAAGTGTTTTCAGAAAAAGGTCCGTGTGTGTGTGAACACAATAACTCAGAAACGAAAAGTCGGAATACCAAACTTGGTATTTAAGTATAGCATCTTCTAGGGATGCGATGCGAAGATTTTGAGAAAAATGCCCCCATCCCAAACTACCCTTTACTTGGTACTTTTTTCGAAAATGTTGATTTTCTAAATCAGGGCTAACGATTTTGATTAAAATATCGTATATTAAATATATTTACCTGACAAATAAAATGTATATTTTGAATTTTCTGGGAATAGCCTCTTAAGATTACTTTATTCTGGGTCAATTTTACGGAATTCTGCATAACTGCTAAACCGTAAGAAATGGAAAAAAACTTACCGCACAACAAATGTAGAGCACTTTAAAACACAAAATTTATGTTATATACATTATTTTTCGTAGACTTGATTGTTTTTGGGATATTCGTTGTTTTTGTTTCAGCTATAAAAACCATACTTTTCTCATACAGGAATTTGTCAACTCGTGTCCATACAAACAAAGGAACTTCAATCACATAGCAACCAGCTTTTTACTATCACTTTAACCTAGTGTACTCTCTTATTTCGCTTTTACTTACAAGGAAGCAAGTAATAAGACTATTTCTACTAATTTTTTCTCAATTAGCAGGAAATAAATAGAAGCATAAGCTTTTTAACAATAATTTATTGCAGAGTTGTAGAGAAAGTCATGTGAGGTAACACATTATATTGTTTTGATATTAAGGTTCTCTGCTAGATAAGTCACAGTGATTGGTTGAAATGTGCACCACAAGGAGTATTTTGAGCATTTACATGCTACGAATAGTGCATTCAGAGAAACACGTATGTTATATTTGAAGTGTCATCTGTTAACGTAAAAACTTACATTTAAAACGTCACGCTGCAACGGATTGAAACTGCTTAATCAACAAAGTCATTCACATGACTTTCTCTACATATCTGCAACAAATTATTGTTAAAAAGCTTATGTTTCTATTTACTTCATGCTAATCGAGAAAACTTAGCAGAAATAGTCTTATTAATTGCTTCCTTGTAAGTAGAAGCGAAATAAGGGAGTACCATAGGTTAAAGTGAAAGCCAAAAGCTGGTTGCTATGTGACTGATGTTCCTTTGTTTGTATGGACACGAGTTGACAAATCCTGTATGAGAAAAGTATACGTATTTTAAAGCTGAAACCAAAAACAAAGAGTATCTCAAAAACGATCAACTACACGAAAAAAAATGCATATAACATAATTTGTGTGTTTAAAAGTTCTATACATATTTTGTGGGGTAACTCTTTCTCCATCTCTTACGGTTTAGCAGTTATATAACATTCCGTAATATTCATACAGAATAAAGTAATTTTCAGAGGCTATTCCGAGAAAATTCAAGATATATATTTTATTTGCAAGGTAAATAACCTTTAATGTGTGATATTTTAACCAAAACCGGTAGAGACATTTTTGAGAAAATAAAAATTTTCGAAAAACGTTCCATGTAAACGGTAGTTGGGGATGGAGGAACTTCCTTGAAAATATTCGTGTCGCGTCCTTGGAAGATACCAAACTTAAACACCAAGTTTGGTATTCAAAGGTCTTTTAGTTTTTGAGCTATGCTGTCCATAGACACAGAGACACACAGACACACGCACACACGGACGTTTTTCTAAAAAAATCCTTTTTTTTTATTCAGGGGGACCAAAGACATGTATTTCCGGTGAAATCTCGGTGTCGAATTTTGGGTGCATTACAATACCTTCCCTATGCACTATGTACATAGTACATGTAGAGAAAGTAAAAATCTGATGTGTTCCATTCACATGACATTTTCTGTATCACTGCAACAAATTATTCTATTTACTTCATTTAATGGAGCAAAAATTAGCAGAAATAGTCTTATTACTTGCTTCCTTGTAAGTAGAAGCAAAATAAGGGGGTACCATAGGTTAAAGTGATAGTCAAAAGCGGGTTGCTCTGCGACTGAAGTTCCTCTGTTTGTATGAACACAAGTTCACAAAGTCCTGTATGAGAAAAGTATGTCTTTATAGCTGAAAAAAACAAGGAATATCTCAAAAATAATCAACTGCACGAAAAAAATGTATATAACATAAATTGTGTGTTTTAAGGTGCTCTACATTTGTTGTGGGGTAAGTTTTTGTTCATCTCTTTCGGTTTAGCAGTTATGCAAAATTCCGTAAAATTGACTGAAAATAAAGTACTCTTCAGAGGCTATTCCCAGAAAATTCACATTTTATTTGTCATGTAAATATCTTTAATATACGATATTTTAATCCAAATCGTTAGAGGCATTTTTAAAAATCAAAATTTTTTAAAAAAGTTCCATGTAAATGGTAATTTGGGGTGGGGGATTTTTCTCAAAATCTTCTTGTCACATCCCTGGAAGATACTAAACTTAAATACCAAGTTTGGTATTTTAACGACTTTTCGTTTTTGAGTTATCGTGCTCACAGGCACACGCACACACACGCGGACCTTTTTCTGAAAATACTTTTTTTTGGATATAGGGCACCGTAAAACATATATTTCCGGTGAAATCTCGGTATCGAATTTTTTGGTGGAGTGCAATTCCTTCTCTATACACTGTGTACATAGTGCGTATAGGGAAAGTAAAAATGAAAATAAGATTTATTGATAGGCACTCTTTAAGTACTGTGGTTCTCAGGGTCCCATTCGTAACTGGGCGTGAAAGATCGCTTAATTTTACTCAGAGGCCTATTTATCAGGATTGAGGTTCTTTTACGTGCCTTAAATATACGACACGAGACAATGGTGCCACTTTCCTTACGAAGGAAGCCATGCTGATGATCTTTAAGCACGAAAAAATCCTTCGTCCATCGCCGGACTTGGATCCGTGACCTTGGGTATATGAGGTTAGCATGCTAACCACTACACCACAGTGGGTGACAGTGTAATGATGTATTAAAATCCAAAAGTCAATATTTTCGTGAATGTTGGTTGTTTTTCACAGGTTGCTGCCCTTATAACTCTAGAGAAGTTAAATTTAAAACCACGAGTTTCTTGTTCCGCGTTGCAGTTCATCCTCGCCATTCTCCCTACCAGTAACCTGCAATAAATATTTTAACAAATTAACTTGAAGTTAAATACCCCAAGTCTGCACTTAACAATTTCTTGCTCCGGAAGACAAAGAGAGCGCTGAATCAAAGGGTTTCTACCCTTAAATTAAACCGAATACTGTGCAGGAGCAAAATCTTTAATCACTCCTTCCTGCGAATCTGCTAGAATTAAATGAACGCCCACAGAGGAATTATTTGTTAAATCCTTTACTCTTTCTCTACACGTACTATGTACCTAGATAAGGTATTACGTTCCATCCAAAAATTCGATACCGACATTTCACCTCAAATATATGCTTTGGGTCCCTCTGAATCCAAAAAATGCATTTTTGCTTTCTCTACCCGTACTATGCAGATAGTGTATAGAGAAGATATTGTATTGCACCCAAAAATTCGATACCGAGATTTTACTAGAAATATTTGTTTTGCGTTCCCCTGAATCCAGAAAAAGCATTTTTGGAAAAAGGTCCGTGTGTGTCTGTGGACAGCATAGATAAAAAACAAAAGTCCGTTAAATATCAAACTTGTTATTTAAATTTGGTATCTTCCAAGGAGCGACACGAATGTTTTCAAGAAAATCCCCCACCCCCATCTACCCTTTACATGAATTTTTTTCGAAATTTTTTATTTTCTCAAAAATGCCTGTAACGATTTTAATTAAAATCTCGTATATTTAAGATATTTACATGCCAAATAAAATGTATATGTTGAATTTTCTGGGAATAGCCTCTTAAGACTACTTTATTCTGGAAGAATTTTACGCAATTTTGCATAACTGCTAAACCGTAAGAAATTGTCAAAAACTTACAACATAAAAATGTAGAGCACATTAAAACACACAATTTATGTTATATACATTTTTTCATGGAGTTGAGTAATTTTTTTTTTAGATATTCCTTGTTTTTGGTTTCAGCTTTGAAAAACTTATAAAGGAATTTGTTAACTCGTGTCCATACAAACAAAGGAACTTCAGTCACATAGCAACCAGCTTTTGACTATCACTTTAACCTATGGTACTCCCTTATTTTGCTTCTACTTACAAGGAAGCAAGTAATAAGACTATTTCTGCTAATTCTTTCTTGATTAGCATGAAGTGAATAGAAGCATAAGTTTTTTAACAATAATTTATTGCAGAGATATAGAGAAAGTCATGTGAATGGAACATACCAGATTTTTAGGTAATGAATGTTCACATGGCTTTCACCCTTCAAGTACAAAAACAAAGTTAGGTTTTTCTTCACGCAGGCTTTTCTTCAGTGTGTGTGTTTGGGTCTTATTATAATAAATTTCGGTCTGATCTCGAGGTTTTTCTGAAAGCCAAAAGAAAAATAAAGAAGTTTTTCAGGATGAAAAATGACCAAGTGGTGGAACGGCGGCGTGACAGGTACGATAAAAGAAATGAAACAGGCTCTGGCCCCAAATCCTTGTTTATAAATTGCAAAAATTAATTTCACAAGAAACTCAAGTTTCTCCGAACATTTACATCAAGTTTCAAAATAAACTTTCACCTTCTGACATCAACAAGATATCAACAGGAAGATATCTTACACTTCTGAAAAGTTTATCTTATACTTAAGAGTTTTGTTAACCTATCTGAATATGACATTCCAGTTGAGAAATTTCACATAGCGCTAGAAACAAAATTGTCATTACTTTCTCTACACGTTTTATCCATATACGAGGTAGGTAGATTACGTGCTGTATTCTACCAAAAACGTCGATATCGAGAGTTTACAGGAAATATATGTTTTGAGGTCCCCTGAGTCCAAAAGAGCATTGTTGCACGTTTGTGTGTCTGTGAGCAGCATGAATTAAAAGAAATCTGATGTGTTCCATTCACATGACTTTCTCTATAGAAAAAATTAACAGAAAAAGTCTTATTACTTGCTTCCTTGTAAGTAGAATCGAAATAAGGGAGTACCATAGGTTAAAGTGATAGTCAAAAGCTGGTTGCTATGTGACTGAAGTTCTTGTGTTTGTGTGGACAGAAGTTGACAAATTCCTGTATGAGAAAAGTATAAGTTTTTCAAAGCTGAAACCAACAACAAGGAATATCTCAAAAACGGTCAACTCCACGAAAAAATGTACGTAATACAAATTGTGTGTTTTAACGTGCTCTACATTTTTTGTGTTACAAGTTTTTGTCCATCTCTTACGGTTTAGCACTTAAAGCAAAATTCTGTAAAATCCATCCAGAATAAAGTAGTCTTCAGAGGCTATTCCCAGAAAATTCAAGATATACATTTTATTTGTCAGGTAAAAATATCTTTAATATACGATATTTTAATCAAAATCGCTAGAGCTATTTTAGAGAAAATCAAAATTTTCGAAAAAAATCCATGTAAAGTAATTCCATGAATTTTCCTCAAAATATTCATTCGCATCCTTGGAATATACTAACTCACATACTAAGTTTGGTGTTTGCCGACTCTTTGTTTTTAAGTTATTTTGTTCACAGACACACACAAACACACATTTACGCGCATGGAACTTTTTAAAAGTTTCTTTTTTTTCTTGGATACACGGGACCGTAAAAGGTGTATTTCCGTTTAATATTGACATTGAAATATTGGGTGGAGCGCAATACCTTCGCTACCTAAGTACCATGTATTATGAGGAGGAAATAAAATGGTGGATTTAGGTAAAAATCTGTTTGATCATATAGATTTTTATATCAGCTAATTTATACGAAGGCCATTCAAATAGTTACAGACGATTTGGCATAACCAAATAATGACGAAGGTTATCAACACAAAGTTACAGCATTGCTACGTATTAAGATATTTACTGTCACGTGTGCGGCAATATTCTCGCTTGACGTATATATTATTTGTTTAATCATTGGTTTGTACATATTTAATATAAGAAATATATGCTCAGTAGCACGCAGAACCGTAGCGTGTAGAAGCTCGCATTGTATTTTTCGTGCTTTGTTCAAAATAACAAGAATTTTAGAGCATTAGGGACCCAAGTAACAACCCTTGGGAGGAAGAAAGGTTCACCCCCTTGTATTTTAGAAAGAGGGAATTTCTCATTGTAGAGAAAGGTCACGTGGGTGGAAAATACCCGACAGTCACGTGACAACGCTACTTTACGCGCTTTTTTCCAGCCAATCAAAAAGAAGGGCAATACTCGGACCTTTTGGTATACAAGCAATCGGCTTCACAAGGTAGGACACACATGCAAATCCAGAGTATAAGAAATGTGGCGAGCCCTGTCTTAGAAACCGCGCGGCGTCCAGTGTAGGAAATCGGTGTGTTCGGGCAGTTATTACCGTAAGTGTTATACGGACCGTGAAACTCAAGAAAACTGTGACGAGTGTAAGAACTCGGTAAAAGTGGAACTAACACTTAAACAAAATTATATCACCAAGTTCGCGACCGTTTATCGCAGGGTTAGTGCCTCAATATAACCACATCAATAAAGGAAATCAGTGAAATTTCTCTTTTATTTGAGTCTACCAAAAGTGTTACACACCTGTGTCATTGTTTCCTCCCTGAGCAAGAGAAAACTGCTGGTCTACAAGAACGAGCCTAGCCAGTGCAACAAATGGAACCTGCAAGGTATGTACACTCTTCACGAGCATTAACCCTCGACCAACTCCAAGTTGACTCATCTGATAGCTTCATATTGTCGCAACAACGTGGTACCAATTTTTCAATACAGATGTTATACTCTTCCACCGCTAAACATCTGGGCCAAGATGTCGCTGTCACTTTGAGGTCTTCATGGCTGGCAAATGTTTTCCATCCAAAAGACGAACAAGTTCTTTGGCGATAGGAAATTATGGCACCGGCATTAAAAAGCTGGTACCACGTGACAATAAATGTCTTGACAGAATGGCGATTACGTTGAGAAATAAAGTTGTGTGACGATATATTCCGTTTCCTTCGCTCACTTGCGGACCTTCCTGGATGATAATGACAAAGCAACAGGTAACATTTTTAAGTTTTTATCCAGAGTATCTTTTACATTCCGTTTTATTTCTTTTAGATGTAGTGTTAATTATGGTTTTTAACGTCTTTAACTTCCATCGTTTGATGCTTTTTATTCCCTTCTGGCTTTTAATAGTTTTATTGCCTTTACGCTCCATTTTTGGACTAGTACTTTATAGCTTCGTTTCTTTGTTACTTTCTCTACGCGTAGTGTGTACATAATGTATAAAGAAGGTGTTGCAATGCACCCGAGATTTCACCGGAAATAGATGTTTTGAGTCCCCCTGAATCCAAAAAAAGCATCTTTAGAAAAAGGTCCGAGTTTGTGTGTGTGTCCGTGGACGGCATAGCTCAAAAACAAAAAGACCGTTGAATACCAAACTTGGTATTTAAGTTTGGTATCTTCCAAGGATGCGACTCAAAGATTTTCAATAAAGTCCCTGCACCCCCAACTACCCTTTACATAGAAGTTTTTTTTTTTTTCCATAGCTTTTGATTTTCTGAAAAATAGCTAACGATTTTGGTTGAAATATCGTATATTAAAGATATTTACCTGACTAATAAAATATATATCTTGAATTTTCTGGGAAGAGCCCCTGAAGACTACTTTATTCTGGATGAATTTTACGGAGTTTTGCATAGCTGCTAAACCGCAAGAGATGGACAAAAACTTACCCCACAAGAATGTAGATCAGTATAAAAAGTACCGTTTATGTTATATACATTTTTTCGTGGGGTTGATCGTTTTTGATATTACAGAAATTTGTTAACTCGCTGTTCTTACAAAGGAACTTCAGTGACATAGCAACCAGCTTTTGACTATCACTTTAACCTATGCTACTCCCTTATTTCACTTCTACTTACAAGGAAGTAAGTAATAAGACTATTTCTGCTAGTTTTTTCTCGATTAGCATTAGGTAAATAGAAGCATAAGCTTTTTAACAATAATTTGTTTGACAGATGTAGAGAAAGTCATGTGAATGGAACATATCAGATATTTTTCAACGTAATCGTCATTGCTATCAAGGTATGCATTGTCACGTGGTACAGATGTTATTGTCACTTTGAGGTGCTTAAGATTGGGACATCTGTTCCATCCAAAAGTCATGTAGGGTGTCCAAAGTGAAACACCGGTTTATCAGCATTTGCTTTCAACTGCTCCATAACGCTTGATGAACTTCCACTCCGGTCTTTATCGTACACACTGTTATGTTCTTCCTTGATTAGTCGTAAACTATGTGACATTTCCTCGTTCATTGCGTTATCACAATACACTTGCCTTATTTGATTATACAATTCGATTGTCGGAACATATTGTGCATTAAAAAAAAACGAATAACGGTATGAAAGTATAACATAGGCATTGAAAAACTGGTACCACGTGACAATAAATACCTTGATAGCAATGACGATTACGTTGAGAAATAGAGTAAGGAAGTGTAACTTTGTAAATAAAGTTTTGTGTTGATAACTTTGTTATTGTTTAGTTCTGCCAAATCGTCTGTCACTTTCTGGATCACCCTCGTAGAATAAATTAATTAATAAATCCAGAATTAAAAGTGATATTTGGATGATTTTTTGTTTTTAGTTTAAAGTCCTTTAACCTGGTTGGTCATATCGGACGATGAATGAAATTGGTGAAATGATGCTCAAATGATCTCGGGGTCCATGGAGCTTCAAGTTATTCGATATTCGTCTTCTCAGGAAAAGAAAAACCCCGACAAAATCCTTATCCGGGTAACTCGCCCAAGGCGAAATTCGAACTCACGACCTGAGGCAGACACGCTACAACCACACTACCCAGGCGGGCAACTTTTTTGACCTGCACAGCTCTATCTTTTAACACTTTCAGCCGAAGTAAGGGTCACGACCTTGGCCCCTGGCAAGGTTTCTGCTGTGAAACCCTCCAGTCATAACACGTTAACAAATTTGACAGGCCACGTACCGGAAACCTTGACCAGTAGTCTGTACTGAATTACGATAATCGCCAGTGCGATAAATTTATCCTGTTCGCTTCATTGCTGGTCGATTGTCCGGGCTAATTGGAGGATGTGCAGCGCCCTTTGGTGTCCAACCAGCCGTGCGCACTCCCTGATACCCGTAGACCCCGAATATGCAAATGGGAGCCGGCAATCCATAAAAACGTTTCAAGTGACCGAGCGCGCGCGTCCCTTAGAACACAAAAGCTATGAGGTCGCTTCAGAGACGTCAAAACTCCCAACTTTTTCTTTATAATGTCTCGAGCAGTTGCTATCGAAATATTCAAGGTGTGAGTGCAGGGATACAATGAACATGCATTATCGTTAAGTGAAACATACATGATAGATAGAGAAAGTATTATATTCCTTCCGATACCATATTTTTAGACCTCCCGATTGTAAAAAAAAAAAAAAGTCTCATGAGATCTATTTACATGACTTTCTCTACATCTCTGCAACAAATTATTGTTAAAAAGTTTATGCTTTTATTTATTTCATGCTAATAGAGAAAAAAATAGCAGAAATAATCTTATTACTTGCTTCCTTGTAAGTAGGAGCGAAATAAGGGAATACCATAGGTTAAAGTGATAGTCAAAAGCTGGTTGCTATGTGACTGAAGTTCCTTTGTTTGTACAGGAGTTGACACATTCCTGTATGAGAAAAGTATCAGTTTTTCAAAGCTGAAACCATGAACAAGGAATATATTAAAAATAATTCAACGCCACGAAAAAATGTATATAACATAAATGGTGTGTATTATGGTGGTTTCACTTTTTTGTGTGATAAGGTTTTGCCCATCTTTTACGGTTTAGCAGTTATGCAAAGTTCCGTAAAAAAATCATCCAGAATAAAGTAGTCTTCAGAGGCTATTCCCAGAAAATTTAAGATAAACATTTTATTTGTCAGGTAAATATCTTGATATACGATATTTTAATTAAGTCGATTGAACATTTCCGAGAAAATCCAAATTGTCGATTTTTTTTCATGAAAAGTGTAGTTTAGGGTGGGGAGATTTTCTTTGACATCTTTGTGCTGGATCCTTGGCAAATATTAAACTTAAATACCAAGTTGTTAATTTACGGACGGCATTCTTTTGAGTTATCGTGTTCAATGACACACGTATCTTTTTCTCTTTTTACTTTCTCTACACGATCTATGTACATAGAGTATGGAGAAGGTAATGCATTCCACCAAAAATTTGATACCGAAATTTCACTGCAGATACATGTTTTGGGTGTCCCTGAATCCAGAAAAAGCATTTTTGAAATAACGTCCGTGTTTGTGTGTGCGTGTGTGTGTCTGTGGACAGCATTGGTCAAAAATGAAAATAGCATTAAATACCAAATTGGATGTTTAAGTTTGGGGTCTTCCGAGGATGCGACACGAAGCTTCTTAAGAAATTTCTGCTACCCCCAACTACCCTTTACATAGGACTTTTTTTTCGAAAATTTTGATTTTCTCAAAAATATCTCTGACGATTTTGATTAAAATATTGTATATTAAAGATATTTACCTGCCAAATAAAATGTATGTCTTGAATTTACTGGGAATACTCTCTGAAGACTACTTTATTCTGGATGAATTTTGCATTATTGGTAAACCGTAAGAGATGGACAAAAAATTATCACACATAAATGTAGAGCTCCTTAAAACACACAATTTAGGTTATATACATTTTTTTCGTGTAGTTGATCGTTTTTGAGATATTCCTTGTTATTAGTTTCAGCTTTAGAAAACATACTTTTCTCATACAGGAATCTGTCAACTCGTGTCCATACAAACAAAGGAACTTCAGTCACATAGCAACCAGCTTTTGACTATCACTTTAACCTATGGTACTCCCATATTTCGTTTCTACTTACAAGGAAGCAAGCAATAGAGTATTTCTGCTATTTTTTCTGGATTAGTCTGAAGTAAATAGAAGTATAAGGTTTCTAACAATAATTTTTTGCAGAGATGCAGAGAAAGTAATGTGAATGGATTTTTGTTGCGCAGTTTTGAACAGCTTAAAGGTTTGAAAGCAGTTGCATTTTTAGAATTCTCCAAGCGAATATCAAAGTCCGTCCTTTTCAACCTAAATACATAAAAGGAAGATTTAGCTTCTGTTCATAGCTTTTTGAACCGCTATTCTGATGTCAACTTTTTTTTTGCTGCCAAAGAGAAATGACAGTTTATAGGGGGCTGTGGAATGCCAATCCATCCGTTCTGCCGACCATTTCCCTGAATCAAATTTCACGAATGACCATTTTTCCGAATTTCCATTTCGTGGAAACCAATTTCCCTCGCTTTTCATCTTTTACTACAATAACTACGGTTTTTTCTGTATCAACCCTTTGTATAGGGTGAGTAAAATTTATGCACCCAAGACAGTAATTTCTGCCGTTTTAATCCTGGTACATAAACGAAATATTGTGTTCCACCCAAATCCTGTATAAATAGATTTCACTGCTAATGTAAGTATTCAGGGGCCCTCCAAATTTGATTGCACCGAACTTCATATATACACAGGGGATGCTTTAATCGGACAAGGTAAGGCCGAGGTCTCTCACCTAAACGGCCCGGGTTCGATCCCAAGCGACCGCGTGTGGGTTTTTGGTGGGCAAAGCGGCGTAGGTGCGGGTTTTTTCCGGTTTCCCCCGCGTCATTGTCTGCAATTCTTTTGTAAGAAGTTTGTTTGTTGAGCAGCCAGAGAAAGTCTTGTGAGTGCAACACATCAGAGCTTTTAATTTCTCTACACGTAACATGTGCGTAGTCTATAGAGAAGGTATTGCATATCACCCAAAATTGGATACCGAGATTTCACCGGAAGTATATATTTTGGGTCCCTTTGTATTAAAAAAAAAACTCAATTTAGGAAAAGGTGCGTACATGTAAAAATTTGATGTGTACCATTCACATGACTTTCTCTACATCTCTGAAACAAAGTATTCTTAAAAAACTTATACTTCTATTTACTTCATGCTAATTTAGGAAAAAATGCAGAAATAGTTTTATTACTTGATTTCTTGTAAGTAGAAGCGAAATACGGTAGAACCATAGGTTAAAGTGATAGTCAAAAGCTGGTTGCTATGTGACAGAAGTTCCTTTGTTTGCATGGACAGGAGTTGACAGATTTCTGTATGAGAAAACTATAAGTTTTTCAAAGCACAAACCAAAAACAAGGAATGCCTCAAAAACGGTCAACTGCACCAAAAAAATGTATATAACATAAATTGTGTGTTTTAACGTGCTGTACATTTTTCGTGCAGCAAGTTATGGTCCATTTCTTACGGTTTAGCAGTTATTCAAAATTCCGTAAAATTCATCCAGAATAAAGTACTCTTCAGAGGCTACTCTCAGAAAATTCAAGATATACCTACGTTCGATTTTTCAGGTAAATATCTTTGATATACGAAATTTTAATCTAATTCGTTGGAGCCATTTTTGAGAAAATCAAAAATTTTGAAAAACATTCTACGTAAAGTGTAGTTGGGGGTGGGGGATTTTTCTCAAAATCTTCGTGTCGCATCCCTGGAATATACTAAACTTAAATACCAGCTTTGGTATTTTAGCCACTTTTCGTTTTTGAGTTATCGTGTTCACAGATACACGGACACACACACACACACACGGACCTTTTTTCCTAAAATGCTTTTTCTAGATAAAGGGAACCCTAAAACATAATATATTATCGGTGATATCTCTGTATCGAATTTTGGGTGGAGTACAATACCTTCTCTATACACTATGTACATAGTGCGTATAGAGAAAGTAAAAATGAAAAGAACATTAAATATTAAACGTTTTATTTAAGTGTAATACCTTCCTGGGATGCAACACGAAGACTTTCAAAAAAATCCCCCCACCTCTAACTACCCTTTATGTGGAAAAATTTTCGAAAATTTAGATTTTCTCAAAAATGGCTGTAACGGTTTTGATTAAAATCCCGTATATTGAAGATATTTACCTGACAAATAAAATTTATGTCTTGAATTCTCTGGGAATAGCCTCTGAAGACTACTTTATTCTGGATGAATTTTAAGGAATTTTGCATAACTGTTAAACCGTAAGAGACGGATAAAAGCTTAACGCACACAAAATGTAGAGCATGTTAAAACACACAATTTATGTTATATACATTTTTTTCGTGGAGCCTACCGTTTTTAAGATATTCCTTGTTTTTAATTTCAGCTTTCAAAAACTTTCTGTTAATTTTTCCTCGATTAGAATGAAATAAATGGAAGCATGAGCTTTTTAACAATAATTTGTTGCAGAGATGTAGAGGAAGTCAAGTGAATGGAACACATCAGGTTTTATATTTGTCATCACGGAATGTAATATCAGATCCAAGATCTCTTCACGCTGTGCTGTGCCGTTTTTCCACGTTGGGATATCCAGGTGGAGGACCTTTTATTTAAGTTCGAACCCTCTTTGATAGTTTTGAAGATGTGACAAGCGAAGTGAAACTTTGGAGAAAAGAGAATGTAGTGATGCGTGCCCATAACTCAGAAAGCGAGAGCGGGGCGGGGGGCGCTGTAATTCAATTTGTGCGCCGGCAACTCCACGATGACAAATGCCTTCCTATTACGCATGCGTAGGAAAATGCTAAATTGTATGTGTCTCTTGAACTCCTTCGCCTCCAACGGCCAAAAAGCGAAATTAACATCTGAAACATTCACGTTAAGGGGGCGCTACCATATTCCCAGTGCCCCACTTTTTGGTACAGTCTTCCACTGCAGCATCAAAACGTGCATTCACTGACAGATAACGGCTTTTGGTATTATTCCATTCTTACCTCACTGCCTAGACCAGGTGACGTCATCTGGTTGCTCTTTCAATAAAGCTTTGTTCGCTGATCGCACTATATCAACTACTGTGTGACCTCCTAATGAGCGGAAATTCGTTTAGTGCAGTGGCGATATGCAACATTTTCCACCGCTCATAGGTTAAGGGACACTGGAAGTGATTTTTCAAAGTTCTACATTTTGTATTTATGAAAATAAAATATGATGTGTTTTATTTGCATGACATTCTCTATCTGTTCGTCAAACAAATTTGTAGTACAAAACACTGAATTTTTATCTGCATCGTGGTAATCAAGGTAAACATTACCAACATTGGTGTCACTACCTGCTTCTTTGTAAGCAAAAGTGAATACACTAGGCAAAGCGAAGTTCAAATCGTTTAAAACCTGAAACAATTGATAGTCGCTTCTCTTTGCTTGTCCAGAAGTAAAACAAACGAGATTGAGGACAATGTATACGGAATGTCTCGGAAATGGTTAACTCTACAAAAAATATAAATTACATAAATTGTCGTTTTGACCATAACTAAATTTTTTTGTGCAATAAACCTTTGTCTATCTCTTACGAATTACGAGTTATAAAAAAGTCATTCAGAATGAAGAAGGTTTCAGAAGCTATTTCCAGAAAACTCAGGACATACATTTCGTATATCACAAAATTATCTTAAACATATAAGGTTTTTATTAACACTGTTGGAGCCATTTTCGAAAAAATCAAAATATTTGTAAAATGTTCCATTTGTGGGTGAGAGATTTTCCTTTAAGCCTCCGTTCCGCATTCTTGTAGTTATTGAACTTAAATCAAGTTTGGTATTTCACCGACATGGAGTTTTGGTTTAGCTGTCCACATACATACACACACACGGACTTTTTTCTATAAAGTTGATATATTCCATTCACATGACTTTCTCTCCATCTCTACAACAAATTATTGTTAAAAAGCTTATTCTTCGAATCATTTTTACTATCACTTTAACCTATGCTACTCCCTTATTTCGCTTCTACTTACAGGGAAGCAAGTAATAAGACTATTTCTGTCAATTTTTTCTCACTTAGCATGAAGTAAATAGAAGCATAAACTTTTTAACAAAAATTTATTGCAGAGATATTGAGACCGTTAATTAACCTCGTAATAATAATAACAATCATTTTATTAATTAATTAAATGTATGTAAAGAAAGTTAATGTTTAATAAGTTGTATGCTTAGGAACCAAGAAGCCAGTTGTTTACTTAAAAGCTACTCAGAATCATGACGCCAGACTGGATAGAGGGGTGAGAAGTTGCTTCTTTTGTGAAAGTCACGTGCGAGTTTAGAGTAAGGGGAAACCACAGTTTAAAGCACACAATGGGACTTCTTCTTTATATTCGCATTCTGGGAGATTTGCAATGGTTTTTGGGTAACGATGGTGTCATTTTCGCGGACCTTCCAACCAATCAGAAAGAAGCCGCCATGACACCGTTTTTTGTATATACGAAGTAAGGTTTGGCACATCGAGGTCGTTTTGCTAAGAATTCACCCGTGAGAGAGGCAACGTCGTCGCATGTTAAGAATTCGCCCGTGTCTGAGGTAAGGTCGTTTGTTAAGAAGTTCGCGAAGTAAGTTTATTATAATAAGAAACTGTATGTGAAGTAAAGTAACGTCGCTCAACTATTTAACAGTCGGGTCGTGATTAGGTGAAAGTGAATTGTGCGATGTACTCAACTAAAACAGTGTAGTTGAAAGTTCTTGTGAGTAAGTATTAAAGAACATCAGCCAGCAGTATAAAGTGTATAACCAGGTGCTTGTCTTCAAAACTCCTTTGGAATAAACAGCAGTAAAAGGTTACAAGTGCCCTCTTAACAATTGCAAGATCACTCGTACAACTCCTCCCACTAGCCAAATCCACGCCTGGAACAGTCAATGTTCGTGCAAGACTGAGTAACGCTGTGGCAACTCCTCCCACTAGCCAAATCCACGCCTGGAACAGTCAACGTTCGTGCAAGACTGAGCAATGCTGTGGCAACTCATCCCACTAGCCAAATCCACGCCTGGAACAGACAATGTTCGTGCAAGACTGAGCAACGCCGTGGCAACTCCTCCCACTAGCCAAATCCACGCCTGGAACAGTCAATGTTCGTGCAAGACTGAGTAACGCTGTGGCAACTCCTCCCACTAGCCAAATCCACGCCTGGAACAGTCAACGTTCGTGCAAGACTGAGCAATGCTGTGGCAACTCATCCCACTAGCCAAATCCACGCCTGGAACAGTCAACGTTCGTGCAAGACTGAGCAATGCTGTGGCAACTCATCCCACTAGCCAAATCCACGCCTGGAACAGTCAATGTTCGTGCAAGACTGAGTAACGCTGTGGCAACTCCTCCCACTAGCCAAATCCACGCCTGGAACAGTCAACGTTCGTGCAAGACTGAGCAATGCTGTGGCAACTCATCCCACTAGCCAAATCCACGCCTGGAACAGACAATGTTCGTGCAAGACTGAGCAACGCCGTGGCAACTCCTCCCACTAGCCAAATCCACGCCTGGAACAGTCAATGTTCGTACAAGACTGAGCAACGCTGTGGCAACTCCTCCCACTAGCCAAATACACGCCTGGAACAGTCAATGTTCGTACAAGACTGAGCAACGCCGTGGCAACTCATCCCAGAAGAGCTTCAGTACCAGGTACATGTGCGTAGGGGAATTGATTGGAAGTGACACTTAGTTACGCTGCATATAAGCACCCAAAGGGAGGCGTAAAATCAACATAACGTGCACAACTAACAAGCACGAAAACTGCAATATTGAGAAAGTCGTGTGAATTGTACACATCAGATTTGTTCAATATTAATTAATATTTTATTATTATCACACCACAATTTAAACTGAGACAGCAATTTAAAGGGCCGAGTATCGTTCCATACGTTTCACAATTTGAGAACATTCCTTACAAAGCTTTGAGTGAATGCGAGATATCTTAGATAAATATCACGAGTGAATTTTGATGTGTTTTAAAACCTATAGGAAAATGCTATCCTTAAAATTAACCAAATTTTGACAGAAAAGAAGGATCTTTTTGCTTTCTCTACTCATAATATGCACATAGTATATAGAGTAGGGTATTGCGTTGCACCCAAAAATTCCATTCCGAGAGTTCACCGGAAATACATATTTTAAGACCCCCTGAATACAAAAAAAAAGCATTTTTAGAAAAAGGTCCTGTGTGTGTGTGTCTGTCTGTCTGTCTGTCTGTCTGTCATTGTGTATGTGTGTCTGTGGACAGCATAGCTCAAAAACTAAAAGTCCGTTAAAAACCAAACTTGGAATTTAGGTTTGGTATCTTCCAAGGATGCGACACGAAGATTTTTAAGAAAATCCCTCCACCCTCAACTACACTTTACATGGAAAACTTTTCGAAAATTCTGATTTTCTAAAATATGGCTTTAACGATTTTGATTAAAATATCGTATATTAAAGATATTTACCTGAAAAATAAAATGTATATCTTGAATTCTCTGGGAATAGCCTCTGAAGACTACTTTATTCTGGATGAATTTTATGGGATAGTGTTTTAACTAGTGAACCGTAAGAGATAGACAAAAACTTACCACACAAAAAATGTAGAGCACATTAACGCACACAATTTATGTTATATACATTTTTTTCATGGAGTTTATCATTTTTTAGATACTCCTTGTTTTTGGTTTCAGATTTCAAAAATTTGTACTTTTCTCATATAGGAATTTGTCAACTCGTGTCCATACAAGCAAAGAAACTTCTCTCACATAGCAACCAGCTTTTGACTATCACTTTAACCTATGGTACTCCCTTTTTCGCTTCTACTTACAAGGAAACAGGTAATAAGACTATTTCTGCTAAATGTTTCTCGACGAGTATGAATTAAATAGAAGCATAAGCTTTTTAATAATAATTTGTTGCAGAGATGTAGAGAAAGCCATGTGAATGGAACATATCACATTTTTTTTGGTAGTGTTTAACGCCCGGTTTTGCTACTTGTGGCCCCGGAGGTGATGACAATGATGATACATGGAATGAAGACGGAGCACCGGTGGAATGCGATGGCGGAGGAAACCGGAGAAAACCCTCCCCTGCGCCACTTTCTCCACCACAAATCTCTCATGCGGTCGCTTGGGTTCGACCACGGGGCGTCCAGTTGAGAGGCGAGTGGTAAGGAAAGAAAACCGAACTTCGATTGTTTTACATAGCGATGCGTCTTAAAAATATTTGACTATCGCTTTAGACTAGTGTATTCTCTTATTTCGTTTCTAGTTATACGTAATAAGATCACTTCTGTTAAGCTTGCCTTGATTAGCATGATGTAGATATTGTATAAGAATCGTTTTTATTTGGAACAGCTAGAGAAACTTTCAAAAAAAAGGAATATTTGAAGCTTGGATGATACATATTGCACTGTTGCCGAGTGTTTCACTGATGCATTTTGAAAATATTTTATGTTTCGCATTTAGGTTATATAAACTGATTATTAATACTGCATTAACACAGTTGCTTTAATAACATTAATTATCGATAATATTGTTTCAGCAAACAATACGCATATGGCACATTACAGACGATAATTACTGACAATAACAATATATGCGACACATTAAATCCCGCGTTAACCTGATTCTATTTATTTACAAATCAATTAAACCACCACCAAGGGGTGTTTAAACTTGGGCATCAACTAAAAAAAAATCTAATGTGTTCCATTCTCATGACTTTCTCTGCATCTCTGCAACAAATTATTGTTAAAAAGCTTATCTATTTACTTCATGATAATCGAAAAAAATTAGCAGAAATAGTCTTATTACTTGCTTCCTTGTAAGTAGAACCGAAATAAGGGACTACCATAGGTTAAACGACAGTCAAAAGCTGGTTGGTATGTGACAGAAGCTCCTTTGTTTCTATGGACACGAGTTGAATAATTCCTGTATGAGTAAGCTTTTATAAAGCTGAAACCAGAAACAAGGAATTTCTCAAAAACGCTCAACACCATGAAAAAAAACATTTAACATAAAATGGGTGTTTTAATGTGCTCTACATGTTTTGTGTGGTAAATTTTTGTCCATTTCTTATGGTTTAGCAGTTATGCAAAATTTCGTAAAATTTCTCCATGAATAAAGTAATCTTCAGAGGTTATTCCCAGAAAATTCAAGATATACATTTTATTTGTCACGTAAATATCTTTAATATACGATATTTTAATCAAAATCGTTAGAGCCATTTTTGAAAAAATCACAATTTTCGAAAAAAGTTCCATGTAAATTTTCGTTTTTGAGCTATGCTGCCCACAGATACACACACACACACACACACACACACACACACGCAGAGACACAGACAGATAGACATACCCACGGACATTTTTCTTTTGGATTCAGGAGGTCTCAAAACATGTATTTCCGGTGAAATCTCGGTAACGAATGCTTGGGTGCACTGCAATACCTTCCCTATACACTATGTACATAGTACGTATAGAGAAAGTAAAAAGGGTTTAGTTTGGTAAGTATAGGGAAGCTTTAATAAACAACCTCGAAAGGAAACTGTTGTTGAATCTTATAAGAGCAGCCTGGAGTATCAGATATGAGAAAATTACCATATTCATAGTTTTAATAAGATAGTGTAGTGATGATTTACTGTGATAGATGTCTCTGTCGCCAGTTTCTTTCTAATTACGGCTGTGTGGGGCCCATAAATCTGTTCCTGCATGAGGCTAATCATAGGCTAGGTGACGTCACCATTGTCCTGGACAATAAATTGGTCCACTGCTCGTAAATCCTTCCCTTGCGAAGAGCCCACACAAAAATATATTACACTAAAGTTTGTGGTCTGTGCTTGCCAGCTTTTGAGTCGAAATGTCCTGTCTTGCCAAAGTTAAAGGTGACCCATTAGCTTGTCAGCTGTTTAAAATAATGGTCTTGTAGTTAATAGATCGAATCAGACTGAAATATACTATGCTATAGCCGGGATTTGAACCACGGATCTCCTGGTCTCTAGCCAGGTGTGTAGGACAGGAGTTGGATAGATAGAGTCAGACTGAAAAATTCAATGTCATAGCCGGGATTTGAACCACTACACTACTTCACAGCAACGAGGAGGTCATTGATGCGGTAAACAGCTATTTTGAGGACCTTGATAAAGCACACTACAGAGATGGTTTAGTTAAATTAGAACACCGATATGACAAATGTATTAGCCTTTCTGAGTTTATGTTGAGAAAGAAAGCAAAACAATCTGATGTGTTACACTCACATAACTTTCTCTAGCTGTTCTACATAATATTCTTCTTCTTTCTGCACCTTGCTAATCGAGGTACTCATTAGCACAATGTTCTTATTACTTAGTTCCTTATAAGAAGGAAGAAAATAAGGGAATACACTAGGCTAAACCAATAGTCAAATGTTTTAAAAGCTGTCGTTATGCGATTGTTATTACAAATCGCTTGTTTTCTTGGCTAGGAGTAGAACAAAAGAAAACCGGATACTCCCGTCTGAGAAAAGTATAAGTACTTCACAACTGAAACTAATAACAATGAATACCACGAAAACTGTAAGCTCCACGAAAAAAATATATATGACATAACTTGTGTATTTTAACAAGCTCTATATAATTTGTAGAGTAAGTTTTGTCTATCTCTTACGGTTTACTAGTTATGCCAAATTAAGCAAAATTCATCTTGATAAACAGGTCTTTAGAAGCTATTACCAGAAAATGCAAGATATACATTTTATTTTTCAGGTAAATATCATTAACATACGGTATTTTAATCAAAATCGTTTGAGCCATTTTTAAGAAAATCAGAATTTTCGAAAAAAGTTACATGTAAAGGGTAGTTTGGGGTGGGAGGATTTTTCTCAAAATCTTCGTGTCGCATCCCTGGAAGATGCTATGCTTAAATACCAAGTTTGTTAATTTACCCACTTTTCGTTTTTGAGTTATCGTGTTCACAGACACACGGACACACACACACGGACGTTTTTCTGAAAATGCTTTTTTTGGATACAGGGGGTCCTAAAACATGTATTTCCGGTAAAAGCTCCGTATCGAATTTTGGGTGGAATGCAATACTTCTCTATCCCTATGTACATTGTACATACGAGACTAGAGAAAGTAAAAAACTGTTTAAATGCTTTTTTCATTGACATCAACCGACCCTCGTATAAGGATAGTCTTTTGTAAGAAAAGCTTATTTTCAAAATAGAGAGACAAACTAATGTATATGAAAAAAACAACATTTTTTTAATATATATTTTTAATGCCCGATTGCCTTTTGACATGAATATCATGTTGCTATGGGGTTTTATATAGTTGCATGTGTGTTATATGGTAAAGGGTGCTGTAAACCACGAGGGGAGCTGTACTCAAAGAAAAGGGATTTTCCTAATAGGGTGGATGTTTTGCAGGCATCAAAGCCACGATTTGCTTTCATCTGCCAGTGCCAGTCGGATCTAATCCCTGTTTTCTGCGAGTTAATCAAAATTTATCCGTCAGAAGAAGCCATTTTTCTTTTCCACAGCGAATGTGGTCCGGTCTGCAGTTAGAGGAAAAGCTTTTCCGGTCCGTTCTGTGCCCGGAGCCAAACACAGAGGCGCTTTCATTTTATCACTTCCTCTAATTTCATCCCTCTCTTTCTTCTCTTCCTCTTTATCTCTCATTCGTCCCAGCAACACTTTTCTTTTAATTATATCTTTCCATCATATCCTATATATTACACTGCTTCAAGCATTTTACTTCCCTATGTATAGAAAAGGCAGAGAGGGAATTATATTACACTCAAAAATGGAAGTCAAGAATTCAACGCAAATACATGTTCCAGACTCCAAAATTCTGATGTGTTCCGTTTCCTTGACGTTCTATAAATCTCTACAACAAATTATTATTAAAAGGCTTATTCTTCTATTTACTTCATGCTAATCGAGAAAATATTAGCCGAAACATTACTTGCTTCCTTGTAAGTAGAAGCGAAATAAGGGAGTACCATAGGTTAAAGTGATAGTAAAAAGCTGGTTGCTTTGTGACTGAAGTTCCCTTGTTTGTATGGACACGAGTTGACAAATTCCTGTATGAGAAACGTATACGTTTTTCAATGCTGAAACTAAAAACAAGGAATTTCTTAAAAACGATCAATTCCACGAAAAAGTTGTATATAACATAAATTGTGTGTTTTAATGTGCTCTACATTTTCTGCATGGTACGTTTTTGACCATCTCTATGCAAAATTCCTTAAAATTCATCCAGAATAAAGTATTCTTCAGAGGCTATTCCCGGAAAATTCAAGATATACCTTTTATTTTTCAAGTAAATATCTTAGATATACGAGATTTTAATAAAAATCGTTAGAGATATTTTTAAGAAAATGAAAATTTTCGAAAAAAGTTCCTTGTAAAGGGTGTTTTTGGTAGGGGGATTTTCTTGAAAATCTTCGTGTCGCATCCTTGGAAGACACCTAACTTAAATACCAAGTTTGGTTTTTAACAGTATTTTCGTTTTTGGGCTATGATGCCCACAGGCACACAAACACAGACAGACAGACAAACACACACACGGACATTTATCTAAAAAAAAATTGTGTTGGATTCAGAGGGTCTCAAAACATATATTTCCGCTGAAATCTCTGTATCGAATTTTTGGATGCAATACAATTCCTTCTCTATACACTATGTAATAGGACGTATAGAGAAAGTAAAAATAACAAGGAATATCAACAAAGCATTTTACTCCACGTAAAAACTGTATATAACATAAATTGTGTGTTTTAACGAGCTCTATATTTTATATTAAGTAAGCTTATGTCTCTCTCCCACGGTTAACCAGTTATGCAAAATTCCGCAAAATTTATCTAGAATAAAGAGGTCATTAGAGACTCTTCCCAGAAAATTCAAGATATACGTTTTGTTTGTTATGGAAATATCTTAAAGATACTGCATTTTGATCAAAGTCAAATAAAATGTGTATCTTGAGTTTTCTGGGAATAGCCTCTAATGACATCTTTATTTGTGAAACTGCTAAACCGTAAGAGTTAGACAAAAACTTACCACACAAAAAATTTAGAGGATATGAAAACAAACAATTTATGTTATATACATTTTTTCGTTCAGTTGATCGTTTTTGAGATATTCCTTGTTGTTGGTTTCACCTTTGAAAAACTTATACAGGGATTTGTCAACTCCTGCCCACACAAACAAAGGAACTTCAGTCACATAGCAACCAGCTTTTGGCTATCACTTTAACCTATGATGCTCCATTATTTCGCTTCTACTTACAAGGAAACAAGTAATAAGACTATATCTGCTATTTTTTTCTCGATTAGCATGAAGTAAATAGAAGCATAAGCTTTTTAACAGTACTTTCTCACAGAGATGTAGAGAAAGTCATATGAATAGAACACATCAGATTTTTTTGTTTTGTTTTTGCCATCTTTCTAAATGAGCATCGAAACCACGTGAAGGATATAGCTTAAACCTTATCTGCCATCGAGTAAGAGTCGATAATTATTAAATGCAATTTTTACTTTTTTTACACGTACTGTGTACATAGTGTATAGAAAAGATATTGTATTCCACCAAAAAATACGATACCGAGATTTCACCGGAAATATTTGTTTTAGGGTCCCCTTTATCTAAAAAAAGTATTTTCAGAAAAACGTCCGTGTGTGTCCGTGTGTCAGTGTGTCTGTGAACACGATAACTCAAAAACGAAAGGTCGGTAAAATACCAAACTTGGTATTAAAGTTTAGAATCTTCCAGGGATGCGACGCGAAGATTTTGAGGAAAAATCCCCCAATCCCAAATTACCCTTTACATGGAACTTTTTTCGAAAATTTGACTTTCTAAAGAATGGCTGTAACGATTTGGATTAAAACATCGTATATTAAAGATATTTACCTGACAAATAAAATGTGTATTTAGAAATTTCTGGGAATAGCCTAGGCAAACTACTTTATTCTGAGTGAATTTTCCGGAATTTTGTATAACTGATAAACCGTAAGAGATAGACAAAAACTTACCACACAAAAAATGTACAGCATATTAAAACACGATTCATGTTGTATACATTTTTTTTTTTTCTGGGAGTTGATCGTTTTTGAGATATTCCTCGTTTTTGTTTTCAGGGTCGAAAATCTTAACTTTCCTCATACAGGAATTTGTCAACTCCTGTCCATACAAAGGAACTTCAGTCACATAGTAACCAGCTTTTGACTATCACTTTAACCTATGCTACTCCCTTATTTCCTTTCTACTTACAAGGGAGAAAGTATTAAGACTATTTGTGCTAATTTTTGTAGATTAGCATGAAGTAAATAGAAGCACAAGCTTTTTAAGAATATGTTGTTGCAGGTATGTAGAGAAAGTCGTGTGAATGGTACACATCATATTTGTTTTGTTGCTGCGAGAGTAAGTTCTTGGATTTTACTGAACGCTCATATTTCGCTCGTGTCAGTAAGAAAGTAACCGCCCAGAATACACTTATGCCGCTGTGGCACGGAGCTGTGGGACGTGACAAGAACGGGGTGTCGAGAGGATAGTGTCCCCGACACTTGGGGGTTTAAACCTTGTCCGCAAGTGAACTTGTCACATCATCACTTGCGGCAAAACACCCTCAAGAGGTCTGTTACTGCCGTTTCTTTACGTCAATACGACACCTGAGGATTCTGTTGCTTGACCCGCCTCAGTAGTGTAGGGGTAGCGCTGAACCGATCATGCCAGAGATTCCCTGTCCGTGCTAGGCGCCTCGGGTTCATTAGAGCAGCATTTATTTCATCGTCCGATATGACTTTGTCGGCTTACCCTCCCCGAATACAGGGTATTAATGAACTCTACCGAAATATTTTCACAGAATATGTAGATTACTTAAATAAGTAATTTGAGATAGGAGACTTATGACCTGTTTATTGAAATTTCGAAGTAACGGCTATAAGTTTCTGAAGTGCCAGTACGCCACGTATCTCGGCACTTCGTCTGGAATGAAAAACATCTCATGTGCTCCATTCACATGACTTTCTCTACATCTCTGCAAGAAATTATTATTAAAAAGCTTAGGCTTCTATTTACTCCATGCTAATTGAGAAAAAACTAGCAGAAATAGTCTTATTACTTGCTTCCCTGTTAGTAGAAGGGAAATAAAGGAGTACCATAGGTTAAAGTGATAGTCAAAAGCTGGTTGCTATGTGACTGAAGTTCCTTTGTTTGCATGGATAGGAGTTCATAAAGTCCTGTATGAGAAAAGTATAACTTTTTATAGCTGAAACCAAAATCAAAGAATATCTCAAAAACAACATCGTTAATGAAAAAAATGTATATAACATAAATTGTGTGTTTTAAAGTGTTCTATGTTTGTTGTGTGGTAAGTTTTTGTCCATCTCTTACGTAGGCAAAACTCCGTAAAATTGACCCAGAATAAAGTAGTGTTCAGAGGCTATTCCCAGAAAATTCAAGAAATACATTTTATTTGTCAGGTAAATATCTTTAATATACGATATTTTAATCAAAATTGTTAGAGCCATTTTTTAGAAAATCAAAATTTTCGAAAAAAGTTCTATGTAAAGGGTATTTTGGGGTGCCGGGATTTTTCTCAAAATCTTGTGTCGCATAGCTGGAAGATACTAAACTTAAATTCCAAGTTTGGTATTTTAGCTACTTTTAGTTATCGTGTTCACAGACACACGGACACATACGGACCTTTTTCTGAAAATACTTTCTTTTGGATACAGGGGAGCCTAAAACATATATTTCCGGTGAAATCTCGGTATCGAATTTTTTGGTGGAGTGCAATACCTTCTCTATACACTATGTACATAGTTCGTATAGAGAAAGTAAAAAATGAACTTTCTTGATACCGGGATTTATAAACTTCCGGCCCAATCCAATAGCCAATAGCTTTTATAAATGTACAGCACACGGTACACCTTATGCAGGTGCGTTAATGTACCCTATTATAATAGATAAATACACTTATATATATATATATATATATATATATATATATATATATATATATATTTACATAACACTAACACCACAATGACCTAAAAGTATGGCGCAAAATGCAAAATATATGTAAGCATTTTTTTTTTTTTTTTTTTTTTTTTTTTTAGCTTAACGTGCTTTAACCTGGTTGGTCATATCGGACGGTGAATGAAATTGGTGAAATGATGCTCAAATGATCTCGGGGGCCATGGAGCTTAAAGTTACTCGACATTCGTCTTCTCAGGATAAGGGAAAACCCCAAATAAACCTTATCCGAGCAACTCACCCTAAGCGAGATTCGAACTCACGACCTGTTGAATGTGAGGCAGACACGCTACCACCACACCACCCAGGCGGGCTTATGTCAGCATTGTAATCACTTTTGTTCAGCTATTCTTATCGCCTATCTCTTCTCTATTATCATATCTCAGTTGCCTTCCTTAAATAGAATTTTATTTATCCCGTATTCTGTGCCTGCCAGTAGCATCCAACATGCTTCTAGCATTACATTGGCGATGGTAAAGAATCGTGGCAAATATTTTTAAGCTTTTAAAGATTTGAAGCTTTTGACTAATGTATTTCCTTAGGCCCCTTCTACTTATAAGGAAACAAGTAATAAGACAATTTCTGTTAACGTTCATCTCAGTTATCATAAAGCAGACTGAAGAACAAGCTTTTGTTACAGAGATGTAGAGAAAGTCATGTGAGTGGAACACATCAGATTTTTATTAAGTTAAACGCAGAGTAATAAAGACATAGATGTCATTATGAAGAGGTACTTGTATTTCTTAGCTGAGCGCTCTTGGCACCAGAAGCAGTGTCGAGGGGGGGGGGTTCTAAGTGAAGCACTTAGTTATTTCTGTCAGGACAATCCTCGCCAGAGAGCTTCGAGTTTAAACACAACCCCCCCCCCCGCGCCCCCATTCTGGGATTTAAAACAAAGGTTGTTGCTGTCAAACTGCCCATGTCTCGCAAATATAGAACATCACGTAACTTTTCTATTCATTCCAGAATGAATAAAAACCTGATGTTTTCCATTCACATGGCTTTCTCTTCATCTCTGCAACAAGTTATGCTTAAAAAGCTTATACTTCTATCTGATTTATGATAATTGAGATAATCGTTAACAGAAATTGTCTTAGTAGAAACGAAATAAGGGAGTACCATAGGTTAAAGTGATAGTCAAAAGCTGGTTGCCATGTGACTGAAGTTCCTTTGTTTGTATGGACAGGAGTTGACAAATTCCTGTATGAGAAAAGTATAAGTTTTTTAAAACTGAAAAAAAAAATTAAGGAATATCTAAAAAGCGATCAACTCCAAGAAAAAAATGTATATAACATAGATTGTGTGTTTTAACGTGCTCTACATTTATGTGTGGTAACTTTTTCTCCATCTCTTACGGCAGTTATTCAAAATTCCGTAAAATTTCACCAGAATAAAGTAGTCTGCAGAGGCTATTCCCAGAAAATTCAAAATATACATTTTATTTGTCGGGTAAACATCTTTAATATACGATATTTTAATCAAAATTGTTAGAGCCATTTTTGAGAAAATAAAAATGTTCAAAAAAAGTTCCATGCTAATATGGTATCTTGATTAACTTGGAGTAGAGAGAAAAGTAAGTTATATAGTTTTTTGCAGAATATATAAAGAAAGTTATGTGAAAGTGACAATTCTGATTTATTCAGGGTTTATCAAAACATATATGCCAGATGAAATCTCGGTATCAACATTTTTGTCGGAATATAATACGTACATTCTACAAAATCAAATAACAATTGATTGGGGCAAAGAAACATATGTTGAAGTTGGGTATGAAACAAAGCTCGGGAAAAGCGTGGCTCAGGTTGGGAGGATGGAAAACCCGTAAGGTAGTTGATGAAGCTGGTAGGCGGATTTGCCCATTATGTGGGTATCAGGAAAACTGGACTCATATTTTGGCAGATCGCGTGCAGATGGAGGATGCTAGGAAACATTTATTGCAGGAAGTATTTTTAGCGTCAAACAGATGAAGGACAGCATGCTGGGACTTGATTCTAAACAGACAAAACTGGCCAAGCCTGGGCACATACTTAATGGAAGTTCGTGCACTAAGAGATAAAATATTTGTGTAAATATTATATAGACTTCTATATGTGTGAATACGTGGTGTAGCTGTGAGTGTGTGTGAGTGTGATATGAGAGTTTTCTTACTTTTATAGGCTAGTTCTCTTGTTTATTAGCGCGTGCGTGTGTGTATTTCCAGTGCTGTGAAATCTAAAATTGATATGAAGGTAATATACTAAATTCAAGTATTACTTCGTTTACACGCACTATGTACATAGTGTATAGAGAAGGTATTGCACTCCACCCAAAATTCTATAGCAAGATTTCACCGGGAATACATGTTTCGGGTCCCCCAGAATAAAAAAAGAAAATTTTTAGAAAAACGGTCAGTGTGTGTGTGTGTGTGTGTGTGTGTGTGTGTGTGTGTGTGTGTGTGTGTGTGGACAGCATAGCTCAAAAACTAACTTAATATTTAAGTTTGGTATCTTCAAGAATGCTACTCGAAGATTTTTAAGAAAATTCCCCCACCCCCAACTATCCTTTATGGAAAAATTTTCAAAACTTTTTAGTATCTCAAAAATGGCTATAATGTTTTTGATTAGAATATCGCATATTAAAGATATTTACATGACAAGCAAAATGTGTATCTTCAGTTTTTTGGGAATTAATGCTGAAGACATTTTTATATCAGATGAATTTTGCATAACTGGTAAACAGTAACAGATAGACAAAAACTTATTAGTTATACAAAACTTGTATAGCTCGTTAAAACACATGATTTATGTTATAATTATTTTTTTCAAGGAGTTTATGGTTTTTAGATATTTCTTGTTAATGATTTGAGCTTTAAAATACTTATACTTTTCTCATATGGAATTTTGTCAACTGCTGACCATACAAAGAAAGGAACTTCAAGCACATGGTAATGACCTTTTAAAAGAGGTTACTATCATTTTAGCCTTTATTTCCGTTTTAATTACAAGAAAGCAAGTAAAAAGACCATTTCTGCCAATTTTTTTTCTCGATTAGCATGAAAGAAATGGAGGAATAATCTTTTTAAGAATCATTTGTTGTAGATATGTAGAGAAAATCATGTGAATGGACACATCAGATTTTATTAGAGAGCATATGCGACTGTGTGACGCAAATATTGTATTATTGCAAACTTTATAATAAAGAGTCCTATTATCCTGTGAACATAGTACAGAAAGTAGGTTGGTATACACTTTTGTAAGACGTAATTCGACGTGAGCATCAAAATTAAAGAAAGGGTTGGAAACCATTCGGCGGGATACATTTGAATGACGGGGCAGGCAAACACACGGAGTATTTGGAGAGAAATTAAGAAGCAACTCTGTGATATTGACAGGCAGCAAATAATTGCGCAATGCACTGAGAAGGTTTCAGTGGAAGTACAGTCTGGGCTAAAATCGGAGTGGAATATGGAGCAAAACAGATACCAGATTTATTAGAGAGGGGCTCGCGTGGATTAGACTAGCAGCATTGCGGATGATAAAAATCACTGACGAGAATCTGTCCCATTTACGAGGAGGAAGAGTCGTGGAACCACATCTTGTTAAGATGTAAGGGTACGGAGGGTGACGAGAAAAATATTTACCGCGATTCTTTACCACCGCGAATGTAGAGCTAGAAGCATGTTGGACGCTACTGGCAGGCACGGAAGACGTGTACGGGCTAAGTAAATTTCTATTTAAGGCAAGACAGCTAAGATCTAAGAAGACTGATAAAAGAGAAGAGGGGGGGACGATAAGAATAGCCAAACGAAAGTGGTTATAATGCTTACATACATTTTGTGTCATAATTTTCGGTCATTGTTGTGTTGTGGTGTTAGTATTGTTAGTATTAGGTGTATTTATCTATTATAATAGGGTACATTAATGCATCTGAATAAGGTGTACTCTGTGCTGTAAATTTAAGTACCTGTATTTGAATATTTTTGTCCTTTTAATTCTTTCTTGTGTTGCTTTTTTACTTTCTCTAGCCCCGTATATACAATGTACATAGGGATAGAGAAGTATTGTATTCCACCCAAAAATTCCATGTCGAGATTTCACCGGAAATATATGAATCCAAAAAATAAACCTTTTCAGAAACAGTTCCGTGTGTGTGTGTGTGTGTGTGTGTGTGTGTGTGTTTATGTGTGAGTGTGTGTGTGTGTGTGTGTCTGTCTGTCTAAGTGTGTGTGGATCTATGGACAGCATAGCTCAAAAACGAAAAGACCGTTAAATACCATACTTGGTATTTAAGTTTAGTATCTTCCAGGGATGCGACACGAAGATTTTGAGAAGATCAGGACTGTACGGCGGATGATCGAAAATGTCCCATTGAAACTGTTCAAGGAGCCGATGGGTTGTACCAGCAGTGTGTGGACGAGCGTTGTCATGGATCAACACAATTCTTGAAGTCAGCATTCCTCTTCGTTTGTTTTGAATGGCTCTCCGCAAACGTTGTAAAGTACGAAGATCTTCAAAACAACGTCAATGCTCATTTGAAATCATTGGCGGCAACATTTTTTGAAGCGGGTACTGGAAAGCTTGTGCACAGGTACGATAAATGTCTCAATCTTTTCGGTGATTATGTTGAAAAGTAACCATAAGTGTACAAAACTTTTAGTAATAAAATAATTGTTTTCTATGAAATTGTCTTTCATTTATAGCCTATCGGAATTTGAAAAAAAAACTACCCTCGTATATCTCGTTAGAACACATAATCTATGTCATTTTTAAGTTAACCCATTCCGAGATATTCTTTGTTATTGAATTTTAAATTTGTTATACGTTTATCAAACAGGAAATCATCCGTCTTTATTTCTTCCAATGACAATCGTTTAGCGACATCTTTATAAACATTTGACTATCGCTTCAGCATTGTGGATTCTCTTATCTCGTTTAACATGGATAGAAAGAAGAATAATATTTTGTAACAAGTTATAGAGAAATGCATGTAAATGGAGCGTATGTGATTTGTATTGTGGTGAACAACCACACATAAGTTTTTTGGACAAAGGCCGATCAGGCCGGAAAATCATAGTATATGAGAGTATGAACATAGTTGGTAAGATCGCCTGTTGGATGCCGTAGTTAAGAATAATAAAGAGAGATGGCGCCACCGTGCTAACCAGGGAAAGCAGAAGGCGCGACAGTCGCAGCTATATAAGGCGCACGGACTAGAGGGAAGGCAGACACCAACTGCTGCTACGGCTAAGCTCCTTACAATCCTTCAAGAGTTGCTTGGATATCAAAATTAAAAACCTCAAAATAAAGTTCACACCAGCGGTGCACAAGGGCCGTTGCACCATAGTTGGCAACGACCGAGGAGCAATACTGGTCTCCTCCTGTCACTCCACAGCCCCATCTCTCACCCGCCATCCTGCAAACCCCACAATCCCGTCAGTACGTGGTTAAGTTCTCTCCGAGAACAGGATCACGTCTAACACATCTCGGGCTGCCAACTGCTCTGGTCTGGTCTGGAAGACAGTCAAGTCTAGGCTATGTGAGTAGCATGGGCGCCTGTCTCATTCTACCTTGACCTCTTGTTCTTATTTATACGACCCGCCTCTGCATTTGAGCTCCTCAAGGTAACCCCTTGTACCGTGTGTCTCGATGCTGCTAGGCACGTACACCTGTATGGTCACTACTTCGATCATATCCCGCTTGGCATATCGAGCTCGCTGAGACTCAAACCTAAGTTGCGTGTCTCGATGTCACCCCGTGGAGCCCGATAGACGAAGTACACACCTGCTACCTACCTCTATAAGGTAGAACCGACTCGAAATTAGAATTACTCACCAACACGGAGCTCACAACATATATTATTAGTTCAGATGTCATTTCAGGAGTTGCTAATGGCCCTGAGTGTCACAACTGGTATCTAAAGTGGAATATGAAGGTCTTTGAACAGTATTTTCCAAGTCGATCACAGGGAGGCTCTGTGCACAACGCCTGGAGTACACAGTCAGGAGGTCGTTAGCAAATTCAAAGCCAGGGTATTCACTCACAAGCCCGTGTAGCACTGCAAGGCGCCGTGGCGAGCAGATTAACCCACATAAAGGAAATTGGCGCAAATACATGTAAGGGCTTGCAATTTATGCAAAAGGCTAATGCATAGATAAGTGGATATTCAAAAGAGGGCGCTCGCCGGACGTGTTTAAAAGTTAGTGCTCGTCCCATGCAAAACTCACTTTTGTATTGTTTTGTACGTCGCTAAGGAAAAGAGTATTTGAAATATATCGCTCAGATACTCTCTCATCTTGGTTAAATATTAGGCCATGGTAGGGTTTTCACTGTCGGAAACCCCCTTTAACATCTAAGGTCATATCGGGGGCTTTGCACTTGAAACAACTCGATATCTGTAGGTTTTTTTTTTTTTTTTTTTTTTTTTTTTTTTACGTTGGTTTAAATAATTTTCTTTTACTCAAACACGCACACATTCACACTCAAACTTCCAGACTCTATGGGGGATAGGGAATATTTCTGGCTAGAGAAAAATTCCCTGCCCCAGCCGGGAATCGAACCTGGGACTCCCGGGTGAGAAGTCAGCTCGCTGAGCACTCGACCACGTCGGAAAGTTTCTTTGATAGATGTAACACTGTTTTCGTACATTAATATTCCATTTCCAATTATATGTATTTGCAGTAGCTTTGGTTTTGATTAATGGATTTATCTTTTGTATCTGCCTGGCAACAAGCTGTTTGTAATATACAGGGTGTTAATGAACTACACTGAAATGATTTGCGAGATTGTGCACGTGACTGATATAAGATCTGCGATGCATGGTCCCCGGATAAACATAACGTTAAACGTGTGGGTATCAGGTGCTGATAAGTCACTGTTAAAGCAAAGCAGGTTGAAAAAATGTCTTTAAAACTGCTGCCCCCCGAGTATAGAAATATCGATTTTTAGCAGCTCGTTACTAGCGTTCTCAAGATTTAATGTCGCAAAAATCTGCAAAATCTCGAACTAATCACTTGACAGTGCGACACTGAGCATTCATTAACTACGTTCTTGAGTTATGTTGCCTACTCTGGAGGCGTTTTCTCAACTGCTCTGGTGGCTTAATGCGTAACGGGGAAAGCTGCTATCCAAAAGGTCATTAGTTAGATTCGTGTCATAGAGTAAAATGTTGTTGTTATTATTATTATTATTATTATTATTATTATTATTATCATTATCATTATCATTATCATTATCATTATCATCATCATCATCACCATCATCATCATCATTCCAGACGAAGTGCCGCGATACGTGGCGTACTGGCACTTCACGAACTTATAGCCGTTACTTCGAAATTTCAATAAACAGGGCATAAGTCTCCTATCTCAAATTACTTATTTAAGTAATCTACATGTTCTATGAAAATATTTCGATATATTTCGGTATATAAATCATTAACTCCCTGTGTATATTTTTACTTTCTCTACACATACTATGTAATAATGTATAGAGAAGGTACCGTAATACACTCAAAAATTCCATACCGAGATTACACCGGAAGTACATGTTTTGAGACTCCCTGAATCCAAAGAAAGCAGTTTTAAAAAAATATCCGTGTGTGTGTCTGTATGTACCTGTGGGCAGCATAGCTCAAAAAAGAAAAGTCCGTTAAAAACCAAACTTGGTATTTAGGTTTGGTATGTTTCAAGAATGGACACGAACATTTTCAAGAAAATCCCCCCACACCAAAGTACCCTTTAAATGGAAAAAATTTCGAAAATGTTTATTTTCTGAAAAATGGCTCGAACGATTTCATGAAATTATCGCATATTAAAAATATTTACCTGAGAAATAAAATGTATCTTGAATTTTCTGGGAATAGCTTCCTAAGTACTTTATTCTGGATGAATTTTACGAAATATTGCATAACTGCTAAACCGTATTAGATACTCAAAAATTTAGTATACAAAAAATATAGAGCACATTAAAATATAGAATTTATGTTATATACGTTTCTTTCGTGGAGTTGATGGTTTTTGGTTTCAGTTTTGAAAAACTTATACTTTTCTCATATAGGAATGTGTCAACTCCTGTCCATACAAACAAAGGAACTTCAGTCACATAGCAACCAGCTTTTGACTATCACTTTAACCTATGGTACTCCCTTATTTCGCTTCTACTTACAAGGAAGCAAGTAATAAGAGTATTTCTGCTAATTTTTTGTAGATTAGCATGAAGTAAATAGAAGGATAAGCTTATTAACAATAATTTGTTACAGAGATGTAGAGAAAGTCATGTGAATGGAACGTTTCAGGTTTTTGGCTTTTATCTTCTCTATACACTCTGTACCTAGTACGTGTAGAGAAAGTAAAAAATTTAGCTCATTGTCTTAAAGAGGTGCTGAGATAATGGATCAAACTTTAAGAACACTGCCTCCGTGGTCGAGTGGTCAGCGAGGTGATTTCTCACCCGGATGTCCCGGGCTCGATTCCCGGCTGCGGCGGGGGAGTTTTCTTTAACCATAATTATTCCCTGTCCCCCACAGAGTCTGGAAGTATGTATGTGTGTGTGTTTAGTAATATAAGATTTATTAACCTAATGTTCTGGACCTACAGTTTCACAAGTCAAGAGGGTTATGCAAATGAAACAAACCCCCCGAATAAAAATATTAGGAAGATGGGATATTTCGACTCCCCTTAATGCCCGAACGCTATATTTCGCTGCATGAATATTTTTCTGTATGAAACGCGTAACTCGCCACGCATTTTACCCGCTATAATGTTATCCAATGAGTAACTTTTCAAACGTGCCCTAATGTTGCTTTAGGTTACCAAATGCTCAACCTATTGGATTTATTTTCAAATGTTGCCTGGGGTTTTTATCGACAACACAGAGCATGCAAATTTGATGCTGAATTTCTGAAAACAAATACGGAGTTTGAAAGCTCATCAATGAAACCACGACGCGTGTTAAAAAATGCTGAGAGGTACTTGTGCGCTGTGAGGACGGCGCCGGGGAAATGTGGCATAAACTGATACCAACCTGCGTCATACAAAGTTCATCGCCACTTTAATAATCATCCTCAACATTAATGCATTATACCCGTAGCGATCCACGCTAACTGGATAGATACCCTGAAGCCTGCCTTGCTATCGCGGTAGTTCTGCAGTGGCTCCACTTTCAGGTATTCGTGGCTGTGGCGAGATTCCATAATACAAGTTTAATTCTCGACCGCAGGTTTGAGCAATTGTAAGTCTTAGAAAAATTTTAAATCAGTAATATACTTCAACTCTCACGGACTGTTTACACTAATTCCGAGTAATATACAGACTGTTTCAAAAGACACCAAACGAAGATAGCAGTCGATTAGCTTACACTTTGACTTGTCAGAAACTTGATGTCGCAACTTTCAAACTCTTCTATTTAAACTTTTATGTGTGTTTAAAAATCGCACACATTTGGGATTAGGCAGCGAAGGAACAACGGCTGGCATACGCCACACTCACACGCTACGTTTTCCATTACTAAGGTGACCTGTGTCTATCAAACCACGCCTACACCACGCGACTAGGACCTTCGCTACCAACCGGCATCTCTCTTGGAGTGGGCCAGGCACGTGCTATTTGGTTATGTACGACTGCCTAATCCATGGTGATTTTATGGCAGTTTTTGTATGTGCGGAATTTAGAGTTGAAAATGATATTCACATATCACGTACGGTATGACCAACAAGGTCCACATTTTCGTTTGATGTCGTTTTGAAACACTCTGTATATTGCAAACGAAAACTGCAAGTCATTTGGTCCGAGTCTGCCGCCAAAACAGTCTCTACTTCACGACCGGAAATGTGCTGTTGGTGGAGTGTGGGAGACCCGCTATCTCGCCTGTGGTGTAGGATGGGGAGGACCCAGGTTAAACAATCGGTGGTACGGCAAGCCTGGACGATGGCGAGGCAGGTAGAAACCCCCGGTGTGAGACTTATTGATGCAAATCATTGAACTTCCAACTTGAAATACACATATTTATAGCCAAATCTTATTGGTCAAAATCAAATTTCGGATTTTTAGCAATTTTTCACCATAGTGTGAAGGAGGTGTTTCTCGCCTAAGAATATGTCACCAGTGACACAGTTAAAGCGCCTAGATCAGGCAATTTGAACAATCGCGGTCATCTGACTGGAGCGATATTGTCGTTCGTTTGTTTTTGTGACAGCCAACTTTCACTTTTAGTAACAGTCAGTTCCACAACCGTACTTTCAGTTACAGTGTTGAAAATAATCATTATTTGTATTTACTAAGTATGAGATGAGTACAGTAACCTCAAATAAAATAACTGTTTCTATTGTTGGTATCGATATTTGTACATTGCGTGCAGACACGGTCGGCCATATAATAATTCAGGAGGCAGTGAAGAAAGGAATCTTATGTGTTCCATTCACATGACTTTTTCAACATCTCTGCTACAAATTGTAGTTAAAAAGCTTATGCTTCTATTTACTTCATACTAATTAGTTGAAATAGACTTATTACTTGCTTCCTTGTAAGTAGAAGCGAAATAAGGGAGTACCATAGGTTAAAGTGATGGTCAAAAGCTGGTTGCTAAGTGACTGAAGTTCCTTTGTTTGTATGGACAGGAGTTAAGAAATTCCTGTATGAGAGAACTATAAGTTTTTCAAATCTGAAACCAAAAACACGGAATTTGTCAAAAACTATCAACGCCATGAAAAAAAAAATGTATATCACATAAATTGTGTTTTAATGTGCTCTGCATTTTTTGTGTTTTAAGTTTTTGCCATCTCTTACGGTTTAGCAGTTATGCAAAATTCATTAAAAGTCATTGAGAATAAAGTAGTCTTCAGAGGCTATTCCCAGAAAATTTAAGATAAACATTTTATTTGTCGGGTAAAATATCTTTAATGTACGATATTTTAATCAAAATTGTTAGAGCCATTTTTAAGAAAATGATAATTTTCGAAATAAGTTCCATAGAAAGGGTAGTTGGGGGTGGGGGGATTTTCTTGAAGGTCTTCGTGTCACATCCATGGACGATACCAAACCTAAATGTCAAGTTTGGTTTTAACTGTCTTTTCGGTTTTGAGCTATGCTGTCCACAGACACCCAGACAGAGAGACAGACACACACACGGACGTTTTTCTGAAAATATTTTGGGGGGGTGGATTCAGGGGGTACTAAAACATGTATTTCCGGTGAAATCTCGGTATGGAATTTTTGGGTGGAATATAATACATTCTGTATACAATGTGCACCTAGAATGTGTACAGAAAGTAACAATGCCTATGATTGTGGTCAACATGTCACTGTCTTATCCTCAAAGCATACGCGCAGTGGGGTCACGAACCACAGATATAGAACTCGTGGCGGAGATGAATTAGAGATGGGGCAATGAAAGAGATCTGTCTGCAGGGCTAAATGATACATTTTGGATTTGGAAATTGTCGGCCCATTATACGGCTAATTGTATCCACTTAACAACCTGACAGACCTGCTACTGGGCGAGTTTAATGCGCATGCGTGCTTCCTCTTGCAGACAAGCAGCACTTTTGTGATGTCATTGTGTGTTAGAGTGGACACAAAAATCACATGGATCAGAATGTGGGCCAGGAAACGTGTAGCCTACTTTTTAGTTTCTCTAGCACGCACAATCACGTAATAGGTAGAGAAGGCATTGTACTCCACCCAAAAATTCCATATCGAGATTTTTTTGTTTTGAGTACCCTTGCACAAATAAAGACCTCTTTAGAAAAATGTGCAAGTATCTGTACTTACTTTGACGAAAATAAATAAATACCATGGATAAAACATGAAGATTAAAAAAAAACCACCCCCAAGTACTCTTTACATAGATATTTGTTTCGAAAAGTATGAATTTCTCAAAAATGGTTCTAACTATTATGATTAAAATAACGTAAATTAAACGCAAATTTTATCACAAATCAAATGTATATTTTGAATTTTCTGCGAATAACCTCTGAAGATCCCCCCCCCTTTTTTTTTTTGTTGAGTTTAGTCGAAATGCGCATAACGGTTAAACCGTAACGGATATTCGTAATACGTTTTTAGTTTCTCTTCACGTACTATGTACATAGTGTATAGAGATGGTATTGTACTTCACCCAAAAATTCGATACCGAGATTTCCCCGGAAATAGGCGTTTTAGGATCCCCTGTATCCACAAAAAGCATTTTCAGAAAAAGTTCCATGTGTGTCCGTGTATCTGTGAACGCGATAACTCAAAGTGGAAAAGCCGGTAAAATACCAAACTTGGTATTTAAGTTAAGTATCTTCTAGGGATGCGACACAACGATTTTGAGAAAAATACCCCCACCCCAAACTACCCTTTACATGGAATATTTTTCGAAAATTTTGATTTCTCAAAAATAGCTCTAATTATTTTGATTAAAATACATATAATAAAGATACTTACCTAACAAATAAAATGTCTATCTTCAGTTTTCTAGGAATACCCTCTGACGACCTCTTTCTTCTAGCTGAAGTTTACGTCATTTTGCATAACTACTAAACCGTAAGACATGGACAAAAACTTACCGGTCAAAAAATGTAGAGCACGTTAAAATACACAATTAATATTGTATACATTTTTTCGTGCAGTTGATCGTTATTAAGATATTTCTTGTTTTTAGTTTCAGCTTTGAAAAATTTGTACTTTTCTCATACAGGAATTTGTCAACTTCTTTCCATACAAACAAAGGAACTTAGTCACTTAGCAACCAGCTTTTGACTATCACTTTAACCTATGGTACTCGCTTATTTCCCTTCTACTTACAAGTAAGCAAGTAATAAGACTATTTCTGCTAGTTTTTTTTTTTTTTTTCTGATTAGCATGAAGTAAATATAAGCATAAGCTTGTTAACAATAATTAGTTGCAGAGATGCGGAGAAAGTCATGTGAATGAAGCACATCATATTTTTATACAGGTTATCTTTAAACATGTAGCTTAAAGTCCGTCCTCTACCTACGCTCCTTATACTATGAAGAGAAAGTAATAAAAGGCGAAACACTGAACGATACTGCACTTTTTCCATTTTAGCTAAAGCACACAGATTGGCTTAACTGAAATGTCTGCCATATGGAAACTAACCTTTGAATGAGAACTACATTCCTGTTGGTCAAGTGTAAAATGACAGAACACATTGGTAACACCAACTTTTCTTGGTAATCTTGCACACCAGGTTACCCTGTCATGACAGGCAGGCAACCTTGCTTTACAATATAACCCCAAAAAATCTGATGTGTTCCATTCACATGACTTTCTCTACAACTCTGCAACAAATTATTGTTAAAAAGCTTCTACTTCTATTTACTTCAAGCTAATCAGAAAAAATAGCAGAAATAGTCTTATTACTTGCTTCCTTGTAAGTTGAAGTGAAATATGAGAGTATCATAGGTTAAAGTGATAGTCAGAAGCTGGTTGCTATGTGACTGATGTTCCTTTGTTTGTATGGACATGAGTTGACAAATTCCTGTATGAGAAAATTATGTTTTTCAAAGCAGGAACCAAAAACAAGGAATGTCTCAAAAACGATGACTCGACCCGTCAACATGCCACATATAATTGACCATGGCAAAAACATGGACTTTCTAGATTCAGACCACAAACTTTCAAGGATTGGCCTTGTGATTTGTCATGGCGAATGCAAGACGGATCGGAAATTGAAGTCGTTTAAACTCAAACGGCAAATCGGTTGGGATCCTCGGAATGAGAACTTCCTCACCTTGGAATTTTCCTTTGTCACATTGTTCATCAATTTACTTGCCACCAAACGCGTTCCGTTTTGGTTGGTTTATGTTTCGAAGCATGATTGCTACGGAGCCAACCTTTAGTCGTAAAGTAAGCCAGGCACATCCAAGGAGTTTAATGGATAGTTGCTCTTCACGTGCAATTTCATTCGTCGAATCCTTTGTCGGGAAAGATTCGATTGTCTTGGTCGCGCCATTGTTAATGACAATATCGGCACAATAAGCTAATAGAAACTCGAAACAAACACCAAAGACAACAATAAGTTTTGTTATACCTCGTTTTATGTCACGTCCCACGGAAACGGGATAAAAAGTATCCTATGTCCGTCTCCTGGTTATCAGCTACCTCCCCACCGATTTTCAGCCAAATCGGTTCAGTCGTTCTTGAGTTATAAATGGTGTAACTAACACGACGTTCTTATATATATTATTACCCTTCCTATAGCTTTATGTTCCCTTCGATTTCAAGGTTATTATTTCCCGCACTTTTTTTTTTGACTCATTTATTATATTGCAGATATTTTATAAGTGCTTCCGTGTATACCAATGACTTTGTTTTGACCTTTCCAGTAAATTGAGCAATATTACCAACTACTTGCTAATGTTGCATACACGTAGCGGTTTTTAAATGTGTATGTTGGCATTCCGCATTGCGCATTAACAGTGTCCGCCATGACAGGGCAACCTGGTATGCATGATTACCCTTTTCTTAGCAACCCTCTATTTGAAATCTCTGGTCGTGGTGAAATAGCTTACAGGTACGTTATTGCAGACATTTCATTTGAAACAAGATGCCTGACGTTTGTTTTGACTGCTGGGATTCCCCGTCAGAAAGTATTGGCTGCCATACCAGCTGTTTGCTCGTTTTAATTAAACGGACAGTTCTAGTATCAGGTTTTTGCTTTGTAATGCGCGTTAGATTCTGTTACTACTTTCATTTGTTTTGTGATGGTATGTGGTTTCCATGGAGACGCATTCCAGATCGCTTTTTAAGCCTCGTTTCCGTCATTAACTTTCTTTCATTCCAGCTGAGATTTCACTTTATTAAGCTACACGAAAATTCCTGAGCTTAGATATGCGAAATAAACAAAACAATGAGTAAATTTATGAGGACAACTGGACCCGAATAAAAGAGAGACCAAAGGGGAGCGGGGATGATCGGGGAACCTTTGTGCTGGGATTAGCGTTGAAAATGGACCGGGTTAAAGAGACCTTGCCTAGCATTAAAACTAAATAGAGATTCCAAATGTAGCTTACAGTTAATTTTACTGAATATTAGGTATCCTGTGTTCATACATGCATTTGTTATTCTTTTTTTTTCTCTCTCTCTCTTTTCTGTGCATTATTGTGTTAGCCCTTTTACCTTCTTTACCACATAGACATACAACAAACTCCACCTAACAATTTTGATTAAATATCAAATATTAAAAATCTTATGAGTTCAATTCACATGACTTTCCCTACATCTCTGCAACAAATTATTGTTAAAAAGCTTATGCTTCTATATACTTCATGCTAATCGAGAAAAAATTAGCAGAAATAGTCTTATTACTTGCTTCCTTGTAAATAAAAACGAAATAAGGGAGTACCATTGATTAAAGTGATACTCAAAAGCTGGTTTCTATGTCACTGAACTTCCTTTGTTTGTATGGACAAGAATAGACAACTTCCTGTATGAGAAAACTATAAGTTTTGCAAAGCTGTAACCAAAAACAAGGAATATATAAAGAACGATCAACTCCACGAAAAAATGTATATGATATAAATTGTGGATTTTAACGAGCTCTGCTTTTTTTGTGTGGTAAGTTTTTGTCCATCTCTTATGGTTTAGTAGTTATGCAAACTTCCGTAAAATTGATCCAGAATAAAGTAGTCTTCAGAGGCTATTCCCAGAAAATTCAAGATATGCATTTTATTTTTTATGGAAATAGCTCTAATATACGATATATGTCAATATCAGTGGAGCTATTTTTGACTAAAAGAAAATCTTCAAAAATCTTTCCATGTAAAGCGTATTTGGGATGTGGGGAGCTTCTCTTGAAAATTTTTGTGTCGCATCCTTGGAAGACACCAACTTAAATACCAAGTTTGATATTTAACTGCCTTTTGGTTTTTGAGCTATTCTGCCCACAGACACACACACAGACTCACAGGACTTTTTCTAAAAATTATTTTGGATTCTGATGTATTCCACCCAAAAATTCGATACTGAGATTTCACCGGAAATACATGTTTAGGACCCTCTGAATCCAAAAAAAGCAATTGTAGAAAAAGGTCCATGTGTGTGTGTGGGGGGGGGGAGGGGTCTGTGGACAGCACAGCTGAAAAACGAAAAGACGTTAAATACCAAATTTGGTATTTAAGATTGGTACCTTCCAAGGATGCAAAGCGAATGTTTTCAAGAAAATCCCCCACCCCCAACTACTCTTTACATGGAAATGTTTTGAAAATTTTTATTTTCTCAAAATAAGCTCTAACGATTTTGATTAAAATATACTATACTAAAGATATTTACCTGACAAATAATATGTATATCTTGAATTTTCTGGGATTAGCCTCTGAAGACTACTTTATTCTGGATCAATTTTACGGAATTTTGCATAACTGTTAAACCGTAAGGTCTAGATAAACACTTACTACACAAAAAATGTAGAGCACGTTAAAACACACAATTTATATTATATACATGTTTTTCGTGGAGTTGATCGAATTTAAGATATTCCTGATTTTTGGTTTCAGCTTTGAAAAACCGATTCTTTTCTCATACGGGAATTTCAACTCGTGTCCATACAAACAAAGGAACTTCAGTCACATAGCAACCAGCTTTTGACTATCACTTTAACCTATGGTACTCCCTTATTTCGCTTCTATTTACAAGGAAGCAAGTAATAAGACTACTTCTGCCAATTTTTTCTCGATTAGTATGAAGTAAATAGAAGCATAAGCTTTTTAATAACAATTTTTACAGAGATGTAGAGAAAGTCTAGTGAATGGAACACAGAATTTTTATATTGTATCAGTAACGTTGAGGTCATTAACCTGGTTCAAGGTCATTGAACTGTCTATGAGTGTATAAATCTCCCTACTTTATAATTCCGACTCTTAAAATTCATCCTGCTATCTACTACCTGATATTACGTCTAGCCGCCGTATAATTTTCATGTAGATGCGGTTTTTGCAATTCATTTGCAAGTTGCGGGAAACGCTCGGCTTTTGTTTCCGACGAAATCCAATCACACGTCCCAAAGACAACTTTATAAGAGCATGCATATAGATGAAGCGACACACTTCACACAGAATAACAACAGATTTGTTGTTTGTTGCTCTGACTCCGAACTTATTTTAATTAAAACTTTTTTTTTCGTTCGTGGCGAGAAACGTTATTAAATCTCGCGAGTTGTAATTAGCGATTCATTTTCATGATAATCGTCGCGAGCTGCGCAAAATAAAACGAAATTGCATTTCAAAGGTGAATTATGCAAATCTGGTTGCATGTTGCACATGTTGGTTGCATTGATACACCGCGGCGCATAATTGCTAATTACAAATGGTACATGCAATTAACAAGTAAGAAACATTTCAGCACAGCAATAACAGGAAATAAATTGAGCATGGTTTCCGACGCCATTTAAATGATATAATTGCAAACACCATTTTATTATTTTCCATATAGTCTAGAATACTATATCTAGATTTTACAATAAATACACGATTTGAGACACCTGAACCAAAATTAATTTTATATTTATTTTCACATAACCGGCGTGGCCAAGTGGTTAGTCCGCTAGCCTCCTATGTAGGTGACCCGGGTTCGAATCCAAGCGCCTGAATGTGGGATTTGCTGTGGACGAAGCGGCGTCTGATTGGGGTTTCTCTGGTTTCCACCACCACTCATTCCACCAATTGATACATCGTCACCGTTCTTATCATCCATTTCGCTGGTATTTCATGTCATGCACTTCCTCATGCTCATGCCTGGCTATGGACCGACCACTCGTTCCAGATTGTCCATTCTGTGGTTTTGTGCCGTTGACTCCCTAACAGGCTTCTGACACCTAGGTACCCGGCTTGTAAGCCCTAGGGGGGTATCGGTCCTACAAATATGGGGAGGTAAGCCGACTACGATACGAAATGTTCACATAACTTTCTCTACGCACATTGTATATTCTATATAACCTCAATAAACTCTTCTTACGGGTGAACATTTTTCTTGTTCTTTTTTTTTTCTTCTTCTTGTTATTATTATTACTTTATTAATATTAATATTATTGGTGGTGGTGTTGGTTTTGATGGTGGTAGTGGTTTTGGTGGTGGTGGTGGTGGTGGTTTTGGTGGTAGTGGTGGGTTTGGTGGTGGTGGTGGTTGTGTTTTTGGTGGTGGTGGTGGTGGTGTTTTTGGTGGTATTGGTGTTGGTTTTTGTGTTGGTGGTGATTGTGGTTTTGGTGGTGGTGGTTTTGGTGGTGATGGTGGTGGTTCAGGTGGTGGTGGAAGTGGTGGTGGTGGTTTTGGTGGTGGTGGTGGTGGTGGTGTTGGTGATGGTGGTGGTTCAGGTGGTGGTGATGGTAGTGGTGGTGGTGGTGGTGTTGGTGGTGGTGGTGGTTTTGGTGGTGATGGTGGTGGTGGTTGTAGTGGTGGTGGTTTTGGTGGTGGTGGTTTTGGTGGTGGTTTTGGTGGTGGTGGTGGTTGTTTTGGTGGCGGTAGTTTTGGTGGTGGTGGTGGCTTTGGTGGTGGTGGTTGTGGTGGTGGTTGTGGTGGTGGTTTTGGTGGTGGTTGTGGTGGTGGTTGTGGTGGTGGTTTTGGTGGTGGTTGTGGTGGTGGTGGTGGTTTTGGTGGTGGTGGTGGTATCTAATAGAGTTGTACAGTAGGCGAGAAAATATTGCATTCTATACCGGGATCACATTGGAATGCAAATTTTGAGATTCCCTAAAAAGTTGCAAGCGGTCCCAGTGTCTGTGTCTGTGTCTGAGAGCGGCAAGATTGTGTCTTCCAGTCACGTGACTTTCTCTACATCGCTGTAACAATTATTCCTCTATCTACTTTGTGATAATCGAGATAAACATTAGCAGAAATTGTCTTAATTACTTGGTTCTTTGTAAGTGGAAGGGAGTACAGGCTAAAGCGACAGTCAGATCTTTTAAAAGCTGTTGCTATCTGATTGAAATGACTTTGTTTGTGTGGCCAGCACTTGACACATTCCGGCATAAGAAAAGTATAAAGCTGAGAATAATAAGAAGGACTACCTCGAAAGTCATAAACAGCTTAGTGTCGTATGTTTTGTGAATCACTTAAGGTTATGCTACATCCTGAACAAACAGGTCTTCACACGCTACTCCCACAAAATTCAAAATATACATTTCATTTAATATGTAAATATCTTTAATATACGGTGTTTTAATCAAAATCATAAAAGCCGTTTTTGAGAAAATTACAATTTTCGAAAAACTTATCTATAAATGATATTTGGGGCTGGAGCTGAAAATTGTTGCGTCGCATTCATGGAAGATACTGAACTAAACTCCAAGTGTGGTATTTAACAGACTTTTCATTTTTACTTGCTCTACACGCACTATGTACATAGTGTATAGAGAAGGTATTGCATTCCACCCAAAAATTCGATACCGAGATTTCGCCGGAAATATAAGTTTTAGGGTCCCCTGTATAACAAGAAACATCATTGGAAAAAGTTCTGTCTGTGTGTCAGTGTCTTTGTGAACACGACAACTCAAATACGAAGTCGGTAAAATACCAAAGTTGGTATTTAAGTATCTTTCAGGGATGCCACACGAACATTTTGAAGAAACTCCCTGTACCCCAAACTACCCTATACGTAGAAAAAATTTCGAAAATGTATATCGCAAAAATGGCTCTAACTATTTTGTTTAAATTACCATATATTAATTACCGTACTTTACGACGTTTGCGGAGAGTCATTCAAAACAAACGAAGAGGAATGCTGACTTGAGGAATTGTGTTGATCCATGACAACGCTCGTCCACACAACCCATCGGCTCCTTGAACAATTTCAATGGGACATTTTCGATCATCCGCCATACAGTCCTGACCTGGCACCCAGCGACTTTCACCTTTTCCCTGAACTGAAGACTTGGCTAGGAGGGCGGCACTTTCAAAATAATGATCTTCAAAACAACGTCAATGCTCATTTGAAATCATTGGCGGCAACATTTTTTGAAGCGGGTATTGCAAAGCTTGTGCACAGGTACGATAAATGTCTCAATCTTTTCAGTGATTATGTTGAAAAGTAACCATAAGTGAACAAAACTTTTAGTAATAAAATAATTGTTTTCTTGAATTTGTCTTTTATTTATAACCTATCGGAGATTGAAATAAGAGATCTTATGCGTTACACTCACATGACTTTCTCTAGCTATCTACAAACAAACTTCTTACGAAAGGTAATTCTTCTTTCAACACAATGCTAATCAAGACAAACGTTAGCAGAATTTTATTACTTAGTTCCTTATAATGGAAAGGGAATGCACTAGGTGAAAATGATAGTAAAATGTTTTAAAGGATGTCATTATGCGATTGTCATTGCAAATCGCTTCTTTGCTTGGCAAGGAGTAGAACAAAAGAAAACGGGCACTCCCGTCTGAGAAAAGTATAAGTACTTCACAACAGAAACTAATAACAAGGAATACCTCGAAAACGGTAAGATCCACGAAAAAAACGTATATGAGTTAACTTGTGTATTTTAACTAGATCTGCATTTTTTGTAAAGTAAGTTTTTGTCTATCTCTTACGGTTTACTAGTTATTCTAAATTAAGCAAAATTCATCCAGAGAAAACAGGTCTTTAGAAGCTATTCCAAGAAAATTCAAGATATACATTTTATTTGTGATAGAAATGGCTTTAATATGTGGTATTTTAATCAAAATCGTTACAGCCATTTTTAAGAAAAACATTTTCGAAAATGTTTCCATGTAAAGGGTAGTTAGGGGGGGATTTTCTTGAAAATATTCGTGTCGTATCCTTGGTAGATACCAAACTTAAATACCAGGTTTGGTATCTAACCATCTTATCGTGTTTTAGCTATGCTGCACACACATGGATCTGTTTCTGAAAATGCTTTTTTTGAAATCAGGGGGTCCTGAAACATGGATTTCCTGTGAAATCTTGGCATCCATTTTTGGGTGCAACACAATACTACTTCTACATTGGGCTAGAGAAGTTAACAGACGGCCCTCATAACTTTGCCGTAGAGAAAGAAAGTGACTGTGTCGATGTCCATTGAACGGTACTGGATAGAGGAGTTCGTGTGACTGTTTCACATTACATTTATTTGTATGTGACAATTTAAGGTCAGGTTTATTGGTATTAAAAGTTACCTCTAAACAAACACAATTGATATTGCAACATAACAGCTTGCATTTCACCAACATTTGCCACGCCCCATTGCCTTGCCATTATGTAAAACACGCTATTCTGCAGCGCAAGAACTTTTTCGGCGCATTTAACTCTGCGACACATAATGGATATTAAATGAATGACTACAAACCACGCCCATAAATCATCCAAGAAACGACTCGTCCCGCATCCGTTTCCGGTTTATAGTTATGCTCCCTGTCAATAGAGGGCTCGGATCCGCTGACCCGCAAGGGCCGTTGGCAGCCCTGCTTCGCTATTATAGTTGGTCATCGTGGTGGAAACACAAGTTAACACACAATAACAATTAGTGTTTCGAGAAAGTGTCAGGAAACGCTTTGCTTATATCCCCAGAAAAACAAATTATCCTTCTTACTTTCTCTACACGTAGCTATGTACATATTGTATAGAGAAGGTATTGCACTCCACCAAAAATTCAAAACAGAGATTTCACCGTAAACATATGTTTTAGGGTCCCCAGTTTCCAAATAAAGCATTTTCAGATAAAAAGATGCGCGTGTCCGTGTCTCTGCGTGACTGTGAACACGATAACTGAAAAACGAAAGGTCGGTAAAATACCAAACTTGATATTTAAGTTTAGTATCTTCCAGGGACGCGACACGAAGATTTTGTGAAAAACCCCTCCACCCCAAACTACCCTTTACAATGAACGTTTTTGGAAAATTTTTATCTACTCAAAAACGGATCTAATGATTTTGATTAAAGTATTGTTTATTAAAGATATTTACATACCAAATAAAATGCATATCCTGAATTTTCTAGAAATAGTTTTGAGGATCTCTTTATTCTGGATGAATTTTGCCGAATTTTGCTTAACTGCTAAACCGTAAGAGACAGACAGAATCTTACCCCACAGAAAATGTAGATCTCGTCTAATTACACAATTTATGTCCTTTACATTTTTTTTGTGGAAGTAACCGTTTCCGAGGTATTTCTTATTAATGGTTTCTGTTGTGAAGTACTTATATATTTTTCTCAGACATTAAGTATCCGTTTTTCTTTTGTTCTACTCCTGGCCAAGCAAAAACGCGATTTGCATTGACAATCGCATAACGACAGCTTTTAAAACATTTGACTATCGGTTTAGTCTAGTGCATTCCCTTATTTTATTTCTACTTATAAGGAACTAAGTAGTAAGAACATTCTGCTAATGATTATCTCGATTAGCAAGGTGCAGAAAGAAGAATAATCTTATGTAAGAAGCTTGTAGAACAGCTAGAGAAAGTCATGTGAGTGTAACACATCAGAGTTTTTATCTTTGAACATAATCTGTTGTTAGCTTGACACACTTTTCCCAGAGTTTGTTCAACAGTTTTAAGTCTTCCATTAAGTAGGATTTCGGAAGGTCCTCAAAACAGGCATGTGTTTGGGAGATGACCTTTTCGTTAAACGTGAAGCGTTTTCTGCCGATTCCTTTTGCAAGTTTGGAAATAAAAAAAATATGTGTTCCATTCACATGACTTTCTCTACGTCGCTGTAACAAATTATTGTTAAGAAACTTATTCTTTAATTTACTTCATGCTAATCGACAAAAAATAACAGAAATAGTCTTATTACTTGCTTCCTTGTAAGTAGAAGCAAAATAAGGGCGCACCATAGGTCAAAGTGATAGTCAAAAGCTGGTTACTATGTGACTGAGGTTCCTTTGTTTGTATGGATACGAGTTGACAAACTCCTGTATGAGAAAAGCATGTTTTTCAAAGCTGAAACCAAAAATAAAGAATATCTCAAAAACGATCAACTCCAAGGAAAAGATGCATATAATATAAATTATGTATTTTAACGTGCTCTATATATATATATATATATATATATATATATATATGTGTGTGTGTGTGTGTGTGTGTGTGTTTTAAGTTTCCATCCATCTCTTACGGTTTAGCAGTTATGCAAAATTCCGTAAAAGTTGTCCAGAATAAAGTAGTCTTCAGAAGCTATTCCCAGAAAATTCAAGATATACATTTTATTTTTCAGGTAAATATCTTTAATATATGATACTTTAATCAAAATCGTTAGAGCCATTTTTAAGAAAATCAAAAGTTTCGGAAAAAGTTCCATATAAAGAGTAGTTTGGGGTGGGGGGATTTTTCTCAAAACCTTTGCGTCGCATCCCTGGAAGATTCTAAACTTAAATATCAAGTTTGGTATTTTACCAAGTTATTCTTTTCACAGACACACACGCGGACCTTTTTCTGAAAATATTTTTTTTAGATAAAGGGGACCCTAAAACATGCATTTCCGGTGAAATCTCGGTATCGAATTTTTTGGTGGAGTGCAATACCTTCTCTATACACTATGTACATAGTGCGTATAGAGAAAGTAAAAAAGTTACTGGGGCCAAATCTCGTGAATTCGGTGCATGTCGTAGTAATTGGAACCTAAATTCTACAATTTTTGCCATTGAAACTGCGCATCCTTGCGTTGTCTTGATGGAAGAGAACCTTTTCTTTGCCAGATGAGGGCGTTTTTTCTTGTTTTCTCCGTTCAACCGGTGTGATAGCGATACATAATACTCTCCATTTATCGGTCTTCCTTTTTGCAAGTAATCAATGTAGATAATTCCATGTGCATCCCAAACACCCGACCTTGTCTGCAGATTTCATCACCTTTGCCTTCTTCGGAGCCGATTCACCTTTAAAAACCCACTGTTTCGACAGTAATTTGTCTTTGGAATGTAGTAGTGTTTCCATATTTTATTCACAATTATGTATCGATGCAGAAGCTCGTCAGGATTGCAATGGAAAAGTACCAAACCAACTTTCGAATCAATCACTTGATTGCGTTTATTCTCCAATGAGAGCATTTTGCCGAGACCTTTGTCAGACCTAATTTTGGTGCAACATTAAGAACACTGTACCTTGTGATATGGCAGTGACCTCTAATATTTCGCGAACTTTGATTCGTCGATCACTCAACATCATATGCTGGATTTTGTCAATTATTTCTGAGGAAGTCACTTCTACTGGACATCCAGAACGATCTTCATCATTTGTGGATGTACGGCCAGTTTGAATTCATTTATCCAATTGTAAATTGTTGCAAACGTAGAGGTTTTTTCAGACTCAGGGAACCCCAAAACATATATTTCCGGCGAAATCTCGACATCGATCTGATAGCTAGGTAACCATGGGTCCATGGTTTTGTGGATCTTAAAGCATTGATTGTGTATGAAATGTTGATAAAAGGTAGGTAATTCAATCGGTTATAAATTATTTCCTCTTCCTTAGAAAGCTACAGGGTAAGTAAGCGGACCAATGAAAATAAAAGAAAACATTATCAAGAACAGTCACTCCTGGATACGAATTTGACGTCAAGATTAGGAATTAGAAAGGAGAAAGGCCACGCCGCATCTCGACATTGTCCAACCATTCGCCAAGGTGCTGGACATGCTCCCATAAACTGGAAAGAAAATAGGACTGTCTGCTTTTGAATTAGAGCACCAAATGGATCGTTTTAAAGTAGAATGCCAGTTTAGATCTCTTGGATTTTGTATAGGTGGTTGAAAATATTTGAATACTGGTCTTGTATTGTTGAAAGGCTGACTGCCAAAGAAAATGGCGACGGGGGTTTAAACCCTCCACAAGCGGGGGCGTATTATTGGTCCCCGTTGTGCGTTGTTTTTTAACAGTGTAGGGGAGCACGCAACAAGAATTTTTATATCACCCTTTATTTCGAGTTTTATTTATCTTTTTTGCCTCGGAACGAATTTGGAATTTTTTATGTGCGTGGGGTGTGCTTTGGTTCACAACGCGTGGGGCGCAACCGCACTTGGCTCGAGAATAGGACAGCTAATTAAGAGAAATACACATAACAAAATCACGATCAACTTTTTTGTATTGTTGTTGATGTTTGAATGGCTGAGGTATGCGAATTTGTTAGGGGTGATGTTTTAATGTTTTATTTTGTACAGTAGATGCTAAAAGTAAGTCTTTTACCAGATGTCATAGTGTTAAAAGTAAAAAATTGTCACTCAGTGTTATAAAATATAATACTCCAATGTAGCCAACTTTGGTTTATGTGTCCACGGCCTCATTCAAGTAGGCCATGATTCTGAGAGCTCGTATCCATCCATAAAATAGCGGATGATTTGAATGTCATGAACATGGAATCTGTTGAACCAGACGAAATTATGCAGCGGAGAGAGCAAAATTACAACTGCCACACTGCTACAATACATTTTATTTGTCACATAAATATCTTATATATAAAAGATTTTAATCAAAATCATTTGAGTTATTTTTGAGAAAATCAAAATTTCCGAAATTTTCACCATGTAAAGGGTAGTTTGGGGTGGGGAGATTTTTCTTAAAAGCCTCGTGTCGCATCCCTGGGTGATACTAAACTTGAATGCCAAGTTTGGTATTTTACCGGTTTTTCGTTACCCCTAACTACCCTTTACATGGAACATTTGTCAAAAATGTTTAATTCCTCAAAAATGGCTCGAACGATTTTTATTATAATTCTGTACGTTAAAGATATTTACATGACAAATATAAAGTATAACTTGATTTTTCTGGGGAATAGCCTCTGAAAACTACTTTATTCTGGATGGATTTTACTGGGTTTTGCATAACTAGCAAACACTAAGAGGTAAACAAAAACTTTCTACACAAAAAATGTAGATCTCGTTGAAACACACAATTTACGTCATATGCATGTTTTTCTTAGAATTGACCATTTTTTAATTTTTCCTTGTTATTGGTTTCAATTTTAAAAACTTAAAATTTTCACATACAGGCATTTATAAACTCCTGGCAATGTAAAGAAACGAATTTCAACCAGCTTTTAAAACATTTGAATATCGTTTCAGCCAGATATATTCCCTCTACTTACAAGAAAGCATTTCTGCTAATGTTTATCTCGGTCAGCATAACCTTTTTAACAATAATTTGTTGCAGAGATGTAGAGAAAGTCATGTGAATGAAACACGTCAGATTTTTTATAGTACAGTTAACCTTTTCCGAGATATTCCTTGCTATTGATTTACCTTTTAAAAGTCTCATAAACTGTTTATACGGGATTCGACTTTCATTATTCGATTTTATTTTTTACAAGCTGCCCGCTCCGACTTCGCAGGGGTGGTGTACCTAATGAAAAAAAAAACTCAGATAAAATCTTCCGTTTACAATACGACCATGCAATGAAATAAAATTACAATTAAATAATTTGACACCACTTTATTGTAATGTACAACTTTCCTTCCCAAGAGAAAATAGCGTCTATAGTTTGCCGACTCTCGAGCACGCAACGTACAACATGGAAAAACACAATTCAAGGTATATTACACACACTTCTAACTTATAACTTGGGATTTACTTCAAAAGGAAAGTCGGTTGATATTAGTGGCATTCTTGGAATAAGTATACCCTCGTCTTTGAACTTTCCTATGTTATAGTAACTTAAATAAAATATTTCATAATTTTTTTAACAGCGTGTTGTGTTCCGCTGCATAATTTCGGTTGATTGATATTGCGTAGTATAATTATCAGCAAGTCAACCTTGAGCTGTAAATTGTGTGGCGGGAATTCGGGCAAATCCAATGAATTTAGTTAGTGAATTGACGACTTCATTTAGATTGGTGCTGTGATTTCTACTTAAATGAATGCATTTGACCATCAATTTTACCCTGAATGTTTACATTCAAATCATCAACATCTACGTTGCTGCTAAAATGGCTCGTTCGCTCAACCAAGCACAGTTTTTGTAATTTGCACCAATATTTGGAAACAGTTTCGATATTAAGTCTTCCTTTGACGTTGTGAAGTGACAAAAATTTGATGGAAACTAAATGAGGTCAGTGGAAGTGTCAACAGGAATTTGCCCATTGCCAATGTGTAATAATGTCTTTGCCTCTGAAAAACGCTATCAATGTAGCATATATAGTTAGAATTGCGAAAAGGACGAAGTCAGAGCACCTATAAGGTAGTGTGGAAAGGATGATATGTACAATTAACAGCGTGGGCAACAAAGATGTCGTTGGCATAATAACAGTAATGGCAGTGCTTCCATAATGTGGTGGATAAACGCTGAAATAGGTAATTAATTACATTAAGGAGAAAGTCACAAAGTAACATTCATGCTTCTTCCAAATCTCTTTCTTTCCTTTACTCCCAATTATTTCCACCTCTTTCTTTATTTTCTTCTATGCCAAAACAGCCATTTCTAAGGCTAACAGTGACTAAAGAGCAAGTAGATTTGGTTGGGCAATTGATAAGATTTTATTTGATGATAGCTTTGTGTATTACATTTCTACATGTACCTCCAAATATTACTTGAGCAATTGCAGTGTGATGGTGACGCGGGTAGCTTCATGTTCTTTAGATAGCTCATGTACCACATAACGTCAAATAACTGACATCTGCAATAGGAAGTTAAACCTAAAACGGATCCCGTTATTTCTCCACCATTTTCAGATGCCAAGAATGGTTAATGGTTATGTGTATTATTTATAACTTATTTGTTTTAAAGAATTACAACAAAAGTATACTTATTTCTTTATTTAAACGATGTAATCAAGGGAACGATAGTAATACATAAGAAATATATTTGATTTTCACAGTCATCTTGCGTCATTGTCTCCATAACCAGGTGCATGCCCTTAGCATTGAAGAAGAAAAATAGAGCATAAGGTACTACGGCCTCTGGTGGCAAATAATGAGTACTTATTTCAGGTGTTCGTCGCCAGAAAAGCTTCTTTATTTTAAACGATAGGGCTAACGAAAGGACAGTCAATACATTAAAATGTATTTGTATTTCACTGCTGCGTTGTGTCATCTCAGAAACTGTTGCGTTACCTTAACATTGGATGAGGAGCAAAAATACTACTATTGCTATCTAGCGGCAAATAAATAAGTACTTACCCTAGATGTTCATCGTTAGGAAAGCTTCTTTGATTCTTTATTTTAAACGATAGGAGTAAAGAAAGGACAGTTATAACATAAAACATTTATTGAATTTCACTGCTGCGTGGTGTAATGGTTACCTTACTAGCTTCATATGCCCAAGGTTGCGGGTTCAAACGCGGATAGAGTTTTCGAGATAAAAATCCTTAGCATGACTTCCTTCGAAAGGGAAGTAAAGCTGTTAGTCCCGTGTCGTAGATTTACTGCAGTAAAAGAACCTGAAGCTTTATAAAGAGCTCTCTGAGCAAAATTAAACGGTCTTTGACGCCGAGTATTCAATGGGACGCTGAGAGCCACACAGAGTCCATAAATGAAACTCCATTTCCATTTTTACTTTCTCTACAAGTGCTATGTACATAGTGTATAGAGAAGGTATTGCACTCCACCCAAAATTTCGATACCAAGATTTCACCGGAAATATATGTTTTAGCGTCCCCTATATAAAAAAAAAAAAAGCATTTTCACAAAAATTTCCGTGTGTGTTTGTCTGGGTCCGTGTGCTTCTGAACACTATAGCTCAAAAACGAAATACCAAAGTTGGCATTTAAGTTTAGTATCTTCCAGGAATGTGACACGAAGATTTTGAGAAAAATTCCCCCACCCCGAACTACCCTTTACATGGAATTTTTTTCGAAAATTTTGTTTTTCTCAAGAATGGCTCTAACGATTTTGATTAAAATATCGTATAGTAAAGGTATTTACCTGACAAATAAAATGTATATCTTGAATTTTCTGGGAATAGCCTCTGAAGACTATTTTATTCTGGATGAATTTTACGAAATTTTGCATAACTGCTAAACCGTTAAGAGATGGACAACAACTTACCACATAAAAAATGTACATCTTGTCAAAACACACAATATATGTTATATACATTTTTATCGTGGAGTTGATCGTTTTTTGAGATATTCCTTGTTATTTGTTTCAGCTTTAAAAAACTTATACTTTTCTCATACAGGAATTTATCAACACCTGTCTATACAAACAAAGGAACTTCAGTCTCATAGCAACCAGCTTTTGACTATCACTTTAACCTATGGTAGTTTTTTATCATTCAGATACCCCTGTAGTTTAAATTCAATCCTAAATTTGGAAATGGGTTTCTCGCCCTCATTTCTTCCTTTTGACCTCTTGCATCCCGAATTTCTCATTCTTTCTTCTGCTTTTTCCTCTCCATTTGCTGGTAATGTTGCTCTTGTGTTTTGTTTCATCGTCCTGGCGGCTCTTTTGTTCTCCTCGAAGCCACTATCAACTATTCAGTAAAGTTAGTTTGGGAGCATAAAGTGGAATCAGGACTTTGGGCCCCTCTGGGGCTTCGTAGAGCTAATGGCAAAGCGATTTTTATCCGCAATGGCGTCATGCATCAATGTGCGGTCAGCGAAAAAAAAAAAAACTTTCTCTGTACAGCGTGTGTGGCGATAAAAAGACCCTGGGCAGAGATACTGCGCTCTGGGGGCCGAGATCTGCACCAATAATGGACTGGCAGGAAATGAGCCCCTGTGTCCTTCACACCCACGTGACTGTCTGGTTCTTCCTTTCTTATTGTCGTCAGTAATAATACTAATAGTTATTATGAATATAATTATTTTATTTATAAATAAATATACAGAGATTGGATAGGTAGAGTCAGATTAAAAAATGCAAAGCCATAGCCGGGATTTGAACCACTGATCCCCCGATCTCTAGCCGATTTCGCGCTAAACCACAAGGTGATCTCAAATTATTTTGAGATGACAACCCCAATGGCGTGTTGTAAGTCCCCAGCTTTATAGTGTAGCCCACTATTATAGTCAATTGTTATTGGATTAATTGTTTTTTCCCACAAGCCGTGTAAAGTACTTGCAACATTGTAAGTCACCATTGGTGGTTGTCATCTCAAAATAATTTGACATCACCTTGTGATTTACCGTGAAACATGCGAGTCAGTTGAGAAAGTCAATGTTATGCCGGCATGCTGCCATGGTAGCTCAGTGGTAGAGAAACCGGCTAGAGATCGGGAGATCCGTGGTTCATATCCCGGCTATGGCATTGAATTTTTGTCACTCTCTACCTATCTAACTCCTGTCCTACACACGGCTAGAGACCGGGAGATCCGTGGTTCAAATCCCGGCACTGACATTGCATTTTTCAGTCTCTCTCTACATATCCAACTCCTGTCTTACACACGGCTAGAGACCGGGAGATCCGTGGTTCAAATCCCGGCTATGGCATTGAAATGTTCAGTCTCTCTCTACCTATCCAACTCCTGTCCTACACACGGCTAGAGAACGGGAGATCCATGGTTCAAATCCCGGCTATGACATTGAACTTTTCAGTCTCTCTCTACCTATGCAACTCCTGTCCTACATACGGCTAGAGACCGGGAGATCCGTGGCTCATATCCCGGCAATGCCATTGGGTTTTTCAGTCTCTCTCTACCTATCCAACTCCTGTCCTACACACGGCTAGAGACCGAGTGATCCGTGGTTCATATCCCGGCAATGACATTGAGCTTTTCAGTCTCTCTCTACCTATCCAACTTCTGTCCTACACAGGGCTAGAGACCGGGAGATCCGTGGTTCAAATCCCGGCTATGGCATTGTATTTTTCAGTCTCTCTACCTATCCAGCTCCTGCCCTACACACGGCTAGAGACCGGGAGATCCGTGTTTCAAATCCCGGCTATGGCATTGAATTTTTCAGTCTGACTCCACCTATCCAACTCCTGTCCTACACACGGCTAGAGACCGGGAGATACGTAGTTCAAATCCCGGCTATGGATTTGAACTTTTCAGTCTGACTCTACCTATCCAACTCCTGTCCTACACACGGCTAGAGACCGGGAGATACGTGGTTCAAATCCCGGCTATAGCATTAAATTTTTCAGTCTCTCTCTACCTATCCAACTCCTGTTCTACACACGGCTAGAGACCGGGAGATCCGTGGTTCAAATCCCGGCTATAGCATTGAATTTTTCAGTCTCTCTCTACCTATCCAACTCCTGTCCTACACACGGCTAGAGACCGGGAGATCCGTGGTTCAAATCCCGGCTGTGGCATTGAATCTTTCAGTCTCTCTCTACCTATCCAACTCCTATCCTACACACGGCTAGAGACCAGGAGATCCGTGGTTCAAATCCCGGCTGTGGCATTGAATCTTTCAGTCTCTCTCTACCTATCCAACTCCTGTCCTACACAGGGCTAGAGACCAGGAGATCCGTGGTTCAAATCCCGGCTATGGCATTGTATTTTTCAGTCTGACTCTACCTATCCAACTCCTGTCCTACACACGGCTAGAGACCAGGAGATCCGTGGTTCAAATCCCGGCTGTGGCATTGAATCTTTCAGTCTCTCTCTACCTATCCAACTCCTGTCCTACACAGGGCTAGAGACCAGGAGATCCGTGGTTCAAATCCCGGCTATGGCATTGTATTTTTCAGTCTGACTCTACCTATCCAACTCCTGTCCTACACACGGCTAGAGACCGGGAAATACGTGGTTCAAATCCCGGCTATGGCATTGTATTTTTCAGTCTCTCTACCTATCCAGCTCCTGCCCTACACACGGCTAGAGACCGGGAGATCCGTGGTTCAAATCCCGGCTATGACATTGAATTTTTCAGTCTGACTCTACCTATCCAACTCCTGTCCTACACACGGCTAGAGACTGGGAGATCCGTGGTTCAAATCCTGGCTATGACATTACATTTTTCAGTCTGACTCTACCTATCCAACTCCTGTCCTACACACGGCTAGAGACCAGGAGATCCGTGGTTCAAATCCCGGCTATGACATTGAATTTTTCAGTCTGACTCTACCTATCCAACTCCTGTCCTACACACGGCTAGAGACTGGGAGATCCGTGGTTCAAATCCTGGCTATGACATTACATTTTTCAGTCTGACTCTACCTATCCAACTCCTGTCCTACACATGGCTAGAGACCAGGAGATCCGTGGTTCAAATCCCGGCTATAGCATTGAATTTTTCAGTCTCTCTCTACCTATCCAACTCCTGTCCTACACACGGCTAGAGACCGGGAGATACGTGGTTCAAATCCCGGCTATGGCATTGTATTTTTCAGTCTCTCTACCTATCCAGCTCCTGCCCTACACACGGCTAGAGACCGGGAGATCCGTGGTTCAAATCCCGGCTATGGCATTGAATTTTTCAGTCTGACTCCACCTATCCAACTCCTGTCCTACACACGGCTAGAGACCGGGAGATCCGTAGTTCAAATCCCGGCTATAGCATTGAATTTTTGAGTCTCTCTCTACCTATCCAACTCCTGTCCTACACACGGCTAGAGACCGGGAGATCCGTGGTTCAAATCCCGGCTATAGCATTGAATCTTTCAGTCTCTCTCTACCTATCCAACTCCTGTCCTACACACGGCTAGAGACCAGGAGATCCGTGGTTCAAATCCCGGCTGTGGCATTGAATCTTTCAGTCTCTCTCTACCTATCCAACTCCTGTCCTACACAGGGCTAGAGACCAGGAGATCCGTGGTTCAAATCCCGGCTATGGCATTGTATTTTTCAGAGTGACTCTACCTATCCAACTCCTGTCCTACACACGGCTAGATACCGGGAGATACGTGGTTCAAATCCCGGCTATGGCATTGTATTTTTCAGTCTCTCTACCTATCCAGCTCCTGCCCTACACACGGCTAGAGACCGGGAGATCCGTGGTTCAAATCCCGGCTATGGCATTGTATTTTTCAGTCTGACTCTACCTATCCAACTCCTGTCCTACACACGGCTAGAGACCGGGAGATCCGTGGTTCAAATGCCGGCTGTGGCATTGAATCTTTCAGTCTCTCTCTACCTATCCAACTCCTGTCCTACACACGGCTAGAGACCGGGAGATACGTGGTTCAAATCCCGGCTATGGATTTGAACTTTTCAGTCTGACTCTACCTATCCAACTCCTGTCCTACACACGGCTAGAGACCGGGAGATTCGTGGTTCAAATCCCGGCTATGACATTGAATTTTTGAGTGTCTCTCTACCTATCCAACTCCTGTCCTACACACGGCTAGAGACCGGGAGATCCGTGGTTCAAATCTCAACTATGGCATTGAATTTTTGAGTCTCTCTCTACCTATCCAACTCCTGTCCTACACACGGCTAGAGACCGGGAGATGCGTGGTTCAAATCCCGGCTATGACATTGAATTTTTGAGTCTCTCTCTACCTATCCAACTCCTGTCCTACACACGGCTAGAGACCGGGAGATTCGTGGTTCAAATCCCAGCTATGACATTGAATTTTTGAGTCTCTCTCTACCTATCCAACTGCTGTCCTACACACGGCTAGAGACCGGGAGATCCGTGGTTCAAATCCCAGCTATGACATTGAATTTTTGAGTCTCTCTCTACCTATCCAACTCCTGTCCTACACACGGCTAGAGACCGGGAGATCCGTGGTTCAAATCCCTGCTATGACATTGAATTTTTGAGTCTCTCTCTACATATCCAACTCCTGTCCTACACACGGCTAGAGACCGGGAGATCCGTGGTTCAAATCCCAGCTATGACATTGAATTTTTGAGTCTCTCTCTACCTATCCAACTCCTGTCCTACACACGGCTAGAGACCGGGAGATCCGTGGTTCAAATCCCGGCTATGGCATTGAATTTTTGAGTCTCTCTCTACCTATCCAACTCCTGTCCTACACACGGCTAGAGACCAGGAGATCCGTGGTTCAAATCCCGGCTATGGCATTGAATTTTTGAGTCTCTCTGTACCTATCCACCTCCTGTCCTACACACGGCTAGAGACCGGGAGATCCGTGGTTCAAATCCCGGCTATGGCATTGAATTTTTGAATCTCTCTGTACCTATCCAACTCCTGTCCTACACACGGCTAGAGACTGGGAGATCCGTGGTTCAAATCCCGGCTATGGCATTGAATTTTTGAGTCTCTCTGTACCTATCCAACTCCTGTCCTACACACGGCTAGAGACCGGGAGATCCGTGGTGGTTCAAATCCCGGCTATGGCATTGAATCTTTCAGTCTGACTCTACCTATCCAACTCCTGTCCTACACACGGCTAGAGACCGGGAGATCCGTGGTTCAAATCCCGGCTATGGCATTGAATTTTTGAGTCTCTCTGTACCTATCCAACTCCTGTCCTACACACGGCTAGAGACCGGGAGATCCGTGGTTCAAATCCCGGCTATGGCATTGAATTTTTGAGTCTCTCTCTACCTATGCAACTCCTGTCCTACACACGGCTAGAGACCGGGAGATCCGTGGTTCAAATCCCGGCTATGGCATTGAATTTTTGAGTCTCTCTGTACCTATCCAACTCCTGTCCTACACACGGCTAGAGACCGGGAGATCCGTGGTTCAAATCCCGGCTATGGCATTGAATTTTTGAGTCTCTCTCTTCCTATGCAACTCCTGTCCTACACACGGCTAGAGACCGGGAGATCCGTGGTTCAAATCCCGGCTATGGCATTGAGTTTTTGAGTCTCTCTGTACCTATCCAACTCCTGTCCTACACACGGCGTGAGTGAAGAAACAATTAATTCTATACAGAGATTGCTTACACATTTTTCTGTGTCTAAATAAATGTTGCTTTCTCTAGCAACTATGTGCAATGTACACAGTAGAAAGAGAAAGTAGGTATTGTATTCCGCCCAAAAATTATATGCCGATATGTCATTGAAAATATGTGTATTAGGATCTCCTGAATTAAAAAAAATTAGAAACATGTGATGTGTTTCATTCACGTGACTTTCTCTAGCTGTTCCCTAAACAAACCTTTTATTCAAAACATTAATCTATTATCTACATCATCCTAAGCATAAGCACAGTTGGTCTTATTATTAGCTTCCTTATAAAAACAAGGTAAATAAGAAAATGCACGGGCTAAAGCGATAGTCTCGTCCTTCAAAAACCGGTCGCCATGTGAAACAACTGAAGTTCCATTCTCTTTGCTTGCCAGGAGTAAATAACGAAAGCAAAGATGTCTTCCCGTTCGAGAAAGATTTAAGTGGCTTAAAATTGAAGCCATAATCGCAATATCTGCACTTAACTCTACAAAAAAAAAACACAAATGCATATAACACAAATTGTGAATTTTAATGACATTACTTTTTTTTGTAGTAAGTTGTTGTCTATCTCTTACGGTTTGCCTGTTATACAAAAGTCATCCAGAATGAAGAGGTCTTCAGAAGGTATTCCCAGCAAATTTAAGATACACATTTCGTTTGTTATAAAAATATTTTAAACGTAAGGTATTTTGATCAAAATCGTTAGAGCCATTTTTCAGAAAAACAAAATTTTCGAAAAATTATCCATGTAAAGGGTAGTTAGGCGTAAGTTGTTTGTTTATTTATTTTTTTTAATCTTCATGACGCATCCTTGGAAGATACTGAAGATAAATACCAAGCTTAATACTCAACTGACCTTTCAGTCATGCTGTTCATTGACACAATGACAGCCAGACACGATCAAACACACAGACGCGCACGGGTCTTTTTCTAAAAATGTTTTTTTTCTGACTCAGGGCACCTCAAAACACATTTTCAGTGAAATCTATATATTCAATTTTTCGGTGGAATACAATACCTTCTCTATCCACTATGTACATTGCACTTACGGGCTAGAGAAAGTAAAAAAGTCTGTGTGTGTGTGTGTGTGTGATTCTGTCGGATAAACTATAAATCAAAAATAAAAATTCTGTTAATTACCCAACTTAAAATTTAAGTTTAGTGTCCGCCAAGAATGCGATTTTCAGGATTATTCCCTAACCCGAAACTATTCTTGACGTGGAAGCAATTTTTAATTTTCTAAACAAAGGCTCTTACGATTTTGATTTTCAGCCAAAATGTCGATACCGAGTATTGAGAGGAAATACATGTTTTGAGGTTATCTGAGTGCGAAAATGTATTCCTCGAAAAACGATCGTGTGTGTGTGTGTCTGTATATGCGTTTGGACAACTTAGCTCAAAAGGGAAAATTCGATTCAGAACCAAACTTGTTATCTTCTAAGAATGCTATGTGAAGAATTTCATGACATCCCTTAACATTTTTCGAAAATTTTCAATTACTCATAGCGATTTTGATTAAAATACCGTATATTAAAGATATTCACATACAACTAAAATATATATTCTGAATTTTCTAGGAATAGCCTCTGAAGAGATGTACATTCTGGATGTTTTACTTTCTCATCACTTACTATGTATAGAGAAGGTATTGCACTCCACCCAAAAATTCGATACCGAGATTTCACCTAAAATTTATGTTTTAGGGTCCCCTGTATCAAAAAAAAAAATATTTTCACACAAAGGTCCGTGTGTTTGTGTGTGTGTCCGTGTGTTCGTCGTTAAAATACCAAAATTGGTATTTAAGTTTAGTATCTTCCAGGGAGCGACACGAAGATTTTGAGAAAGATCACCCCACATGGAAGCTTTTTCGAAAATTTTGATTTTCTCAAAAATGGCTATAACCATTTTGACTAAAATAGCGTATATTAAAGATATTTACCTGAAAAATAAAATACATATCTTGAAGTTTCTAGGAATAGCCTCTGAAGGCTACTTTATTCTGGATGAATTTTACGGAATTTTGCATAACTGCCAAACCGTAAGAGATGGTCAAAAACTTGCCACATAAAAATGTATAGCATATTAATTACACAATTTTTGTAATATGCCTTTTTTTCGTGGAGGTGATCCTTTTTGAGACATTCCTTATTTTTGATTTCAGCTATAAAAACACTTTCTCATACAGGAATTTGTCAACTCCTGTCCATACAAACAAAGGAACTTCAGTCACATAGCAACCAGCTTTTGACTATCACTTTTACCTATGGTACTGTCTTAGAGAAAAGTCATGTGAATGGAACACATCAGATTTTTATAATATTTGACTCGTTTTAGCCTATTTTATTTTCGTTACTTCCTTTTTTCTTAAAAATAACACCTTATTAAGATTATTTCTGTAAGTGTTTGTCTCGATTAACAGAATGTAGATAAAAATCTTGTGTTAAAATCGTTTCTTTGTAGAACAGATGGAGAAAGCTATGTGAATGTAACACATCAGGTTGTTTTCTAAAGTTCAGATTTCTTCATTATGGATTTCCTTACTTAATGATACCTACTAGTGACAGAAGACAGTCGCTGTGACAGAAGACAGTCGCTGAATTTCAGATGTCTCCTAGCAACGCAAACGGACAGCTGAAAGTTAGTAATCACAGCGACAAAAACAAATGGTAGTGTTCAACTTTAATCGAGCAATTAGTACTCAGAGCGCTGTGGTGCAATTAAGCTGCCACGTGAGTAAAAAGTTGAACTGATGTTGTATTACAAGTAGACAATACTCAACATTTTCTTGTTTCTGGTTTTAATAAAGTAGGATGTTTAATATCCCCACAGACACAAGGGGTGCGCAGATATTAGTTTTTTCGTTTAGGGCTACCTCCCGTTTTAATTTCGTCATGCCTCATCGAGCATCCCAGAGATATTTTTCTGTATTCTGTAATGTATTTAGACAACCGGGAAATATGGTGCTTAAAGATACAGTAAAAAACAAGAATAACATTATACGGTTTTTTGTCTGTGAGCTTTGACCAAAAATTATAAAAACAATTTTCAATGAGATACATTCACATGGCTTTTCCTATCCGTTCTTCAGCAAACTATTCCGTTAAAAAAAACTCATTTTACTTTCTCTACACGTACTATGCACATGGTGTATAGAAAAGGTATTGCATTCCACCCAAAAATTCGATTTCGAGATATCACCGGAAATACATGTTTTTGGGTCCCTCTGAATAAAAAAATAGCATTTTTACAAAAAGATCTCTGTGTGTGTCTGTGGACAGCATACCTCAAAAACTAAAAGACCGTTGAATACCAAACTTGGTTTTTAAGTTTGGTATCTTCCAAGATTTTCAAGAAAATCCCCCACCAACAACTATCCTTTACATAGCACTTTTGAATTTCTTTAAAATGCCTGTTTAAAATATCGTATATTAAAGATATTTACCTGAAAAATAAAATGTATGTCTTGAATTTTTTGGAATAGCCTCGGAAGACTACTTTATTCTACATTAATTTTACGGAACTTTGCATAACTGCTAAACCGTAAGAGATGGGCAAAAACTTAACCTAAAAAAATGTACAGTACATTAAAACACAATTTATGTTATATACTTTTTTACGTGGAGTTGGTCGTTCTTGTCATATTCCTTGTTTTTGATCTCAGCTTCAAAAACTTATACTTTTCTCATACAGGAATTTGTCAACTCCTGTCCATACAAACAAAGGAACTTCAGTCACATGGCAACCAGCTTGTGACTATCACTTTAACCTATGCTACTCCTTTATTTCGTTTTACTTACAAGGAAGCAAGTATTAAGACTATTCCTGCCATTTTGTTCTCGATTAGATGAAGTAAATGGAATAATTTGTTGCAGCGATGTAGAGAAAGCCATGTGAATGGATTTTTCTAATTACTTCATGTCAATGCAGATAATTGTATGAAGAATTTGGAACACTGTCTTTCATCAAAAGGGGAAGAATTAGATGGCCCAGACGATCAATTATTGGGCAACCTGGAGGAAACAGCAGATGGTTACGGTTGACGCAAGACAGCCAAATGGTTTCAATTAATTGAGAAACTTTCTCTACATCTCTACAACAAATTATTGTTAAAAAGCTTATGCTTCTATTTACCTCATGCTAATCGAGAAAAATTAGCAGAAATAGTCTTATTACTTGCTTCCTTGTAAGTAGAAGTGAAATAAGGGAGTACCATAGGTTAAAGTGAAAGCCAAAAGCTGGTTGCTATGTGACTGATGTTCCTTTGTTTGTATGGACAGGAGTTGACAAATTCCTGTATGAGATAAGTATACGATTTTCAAAGCTGAATCTCATGACAAGGAATATCTCAAAAATGATCAACTCCACGAAAAAAATGTATTTGACATAAAATGTGTGTTTTAACGTGGTCTACAGTTTTTGTTTGTTAAGCTTTTGTCGATCTCTTATGATTTAGCAGTTACGCAAAGTTCCGTAAAATTGATCCAGAATAAAATAATCTTCAAAGGCTATATATTAATCAAAATCGTTAGAGCAATTTTTAAGAAAACAAAATTTTCGAAAAATGTTCCATGTAAAGGGTAGTTTGCTGTAGGGGGATTTTCATCAAAATCTTCGTGTCGCATCCTTGGAAGATACTAAACTTAAATACCCAGTTTGGTATTTTATTGACTTTTCGTTTTCACAGACACACGGACACACATATGGACCTTTTTCTGAAAATGCTTTTTTGGGATACAGGGGACCCTAAAACGTATATTTCCGATGAAATCTCTGTATTTAATTTTTGGGTGCATTACAATACCTCCTCTAAACACTGTGTACATAGAACGTGTAGATAAAGAAAAAATAGGTATTTAAAATGTAACCAATAGCAAAGTATCTCGAAATTGGGTAGCTCCAACAGAAAAGCGTATAATACAATAAATGTGTCTTATAGCGAGATATCCCCTTTTTGTTTGGCAACTTTTTGTCTGTCTTCTACAGTTCACCAATTATGCAAAATTCACCCAGAATAAAGATATCCCCGAAAATTCAAAATTTACATTTACATTTCAGAACATCTTATACGCAAGGTATTTCAATCCTGATTTTAGAGTCATTTTTGAAAAAATTAAAATTTTGGAAACATTTTCCATGTGGAGGAGAGTTGGGAGTGGGGGATTTTTTGAAAATCTTCGTGTTACATCCTTGAAAGAAACTCACTTAAATACCAATTTTGGTATTTAACAGACATTTCATTTTTGTGCTGTGCTGCCCACAGACACACACAGACCTTTTTTTAAAAACACTTTTTTGATTCAGAGGTTCCCAAAACACGTATTACCGGTGAAATTTCGGTATCGAATTTTTGGGTGCAGTACAATACCTTATCTACAGACTATGCATAGTGGTTTTACCCGAAATACATGTTTTAATACCCCCTCTATCCCCCCCAAAAAGTAGTTTTATAAATTTGTCCGTCTGTGTGTGCCTGTGGACAGCATAGCTCAAAATTGAAAGCCTGTTAAATACCAAACTTGAAACTTGATACTCCAAGATTGCAACACGAAGATTTTTAAGAAAATTCCCCCACTCCTAACTACTCTTTACATGGAAATAATTTCGAAAATTTTGAATTTTACTTTAACGATTTTGAATAAAATCTATTATATTTAAGATATTTACATGGAAAATAAATGTACATCTTGAAAATAACCTCTGAAGACTTCTTTATTTTGGATGAATTTGTATGAATGTTGCATAGTTGGTAAACCGTAAGAAATAGACAAACTTACTAGATAAAAAACCTAGATCTCGTTAAAAACATAATTTAAGTCATATATAATTTTTCGTGGAGTTGATTTTTATTTGTTTACTTAAAGTTTTCTCGTACCGGAATTTGTCATCTCCTGGCCACGTAAGAAACGGATTTCTATTACATAGCAACCATATTTTAAAACATTTGTCTGTCGGTTTAGCCTAATTTATTCCCTTATTTCCTTTCTGCTTACAAGAAAATAGGTAATAAAATCGTTTCTGCTGTTGTTTATTTCGATCAGCATGAACTAGATAAAAGAGTAACCTTTTTAACAATAATTTGTTACACAGATGGAGAGAAATTCATGTGAATGGAACACATCAGAGTTTTATTAGAACAATGAATTTAGACAAATAAGTTATAATTTAAATAACATTAAAGCTGCAATTTTGATATATTGCAAAAAGATATCTATCCATGCATGTAAAACAGCTGGTATAAATTTGAAAATATACTCGCTTGATTTTCCAAAGTTCACAGATGTATTACCTTAAAAGATTTGACTACGGCTTTACCTAAAGAAATAAATAATAAGAACGTTTTTATTAATGTTTATTTAGATTAGAATGGAGTAGAAGAATATGTCATTTAAGTTTAAAACATCCGACTTTCTTCTAAAAGCCAATTAGATAGTGTTGATCGGAAGATAAAACATGTAATGTTTGATATTTTTGTCGAATAACTTTTTCGTAGCATTAGCCGTCTCCGAAATATGTTTCAAAATTTTAGGTGCTTTATTGATTTTAAACTATTCTATATTACTTTCTCTACACGTACTATGTACATAGAGTTGTAATCCACTCAAAAATTCTATACCGAGATTTCACCGGAAATATATGTTTTAGGGTTCCCTATATCCAAAAAAAAAAAAAGCTTTTTCAGAAAAAGGTTCCTGTGTGTATCCGTGTGTCTGTGAACACGATAACCCAAAACATAAAGTCTGTAAAATATCAAACTTGGTATTTAAGTTTAGTATCTTCCAGGGATGCGACACGAAGATTTTGAGAAAAATTCCCCCACTCCAAACTACCCTTTACATGGAACATTTTTCGAAAATTTTGATTTTGTCAAAAATGGTTCTAAAGATTTTGATTAAAATATCCTATATTATAGATATTTACCTGATAAATAAAATGTATATCTTGAATTTTCTGGGAATAACCTTTGAAGATCTCTTTATCCTGGATGAATGTTGCATAACTGCAATACCGTAAGAGGTAGGCAAAACTTACGAAATAAAAATCGTTGATATCGATAAAACACACAATTTATGTAATATAACAGTTTTGTGGAGTTGATCATTTTTATAGAAACCCCTTTGTTATTGGTTTCAGCTTTGAAATACTTAAAGGCTTCTCATACATGAACTTGTCAACTCCTGGCCACGCCAAAAATCGGATTTCAAGCAAGTTCTCTGCTTATAAGGCACTAAGTAATAAGACCGTTTCTGCTAATGTTTATCTCGATTAGCATGTAGCAGATAGAAGAATATGCCTTTTTACTTTCTCTATACTCACTATGTACATTGTGAATAGAGAAGGTATTGCACTCCACCAAAAAAGTCGATACCGAGATTTCACCGGAAATATATGTTTTAGGGTCCCCAATATCCAAAAAAAAAGCATTTTCACAAAAAGGTCCGTGTGTGTGTGTCTGTGTGAGTGTGTCTGTGTGTGTGTGTGTGTGTGTGTGTGTGTGTGTCCGTGTGTCTCTGAACACGATAACTCAAAAACGAAAAGTCGGTAAAATACCATTCTTGGTATTTAACTTTAGCATCTTCCAGGGATGCGACCCGAAGATTTTGAGAAAAATCCCCCCAATCCCAACTACCCTTTACATGGAACTTTTTTCGAAAATTTTGATTTTCTCAAAAATGGCTCTAACGATTTTGATTAAAATTTCGTATATTAAATACATTTACCTGACAAATAAAAGGTGTATCTTGAACTTTCTGGGAATAGCCTCTGAAGAGTAGTTTATTCTGGATGAATTTTACTAAATTTTGAATAACTGCTAAACCGTAAGAGATGGACAAAAATTTACTGCACAAAAAATGTAGAGCACATTAAAACACACAATTTATGTTATATACATTTTTTCATGGAGTTCGTCGTTTTTGTGACATTCCTTATTTTTGGTTTCTGCTATGAAAAACGTATGCTTTTCTCATACAGGAACTTGTCAACTCCTATGCATATAGACAAAGGAACTTCATTGACATAGCAACCAGCTTTTGACTATCACTTTAACCTATGGTTGTCCCTTATTTCGCTTCTACTTACAAGGAAGCGAGTAATTAGACTATTTCTGCTATTTTTGTCTGATTAGCATAAAGTAAATAGAAGTATAAGCTTTTTAAGAATTATTTGTTGCAGTGATATGGAGAAAGTCATGTGAATGGTACACATCAGATTTCTAAAATATGTTATAGAGATATAGAGAAAGTAAATGGAATGGAACACATCATATTTTATCATTATGAATTTAGACAATAAAGTTATTATTTAAATAATATGCGGGCTGGCATTTGTGTGTAACAACCTGTATAAATTTCAAAAAATATTCTATACTCTGTGGATTTTCCAAAGTTTACAGATGCAATACTTCAAAAGATTTGATTACCGCTTTACCTAAAGGAACTAAGTAATAAGAACGTTTATATATTAATGCTTTTTTGGATTAGGATCAAGCAGTAGAGTATGTCTTTAAAATGTAACACATCAAATTTTCCTCTAAAAGCCAATTATCTAGTGTTAACTAAAAGATAAAGCATATAATGTTTGATATTTGTGTCAAATAACTTTTTCGTAGCATTAGCAGTCTCCGAAACATGTTTCAGAGTTTTAACAGCTGGTATAAATTTCAAAATATACTCCATATACTGTGGATTTTCCAAAGTTCACAGATGTATTACCTCAAAACATTTGACTTCCGCTTTACCTAAAGAAAATAAGTAATAAGAACATTACTTTTAATGTTTATTTAGATTAGAATGGAGTAGAAGAATAGGTCATTTAAATGTAACACATCAGACTTTCTTCTTAAAACCAATTAGCTAGTGCTGACCCAAAGATAAAGCATATAATATTTGATACTTGTCTCGAATACATTTTTCGTAGCATTAGCCGTCTCCGAAATATGTTTCAGAGTTTTAACAGCTGGAATAAAATTCAAAATATAGTCCATATACTGTGGATTTTACCAGTTCACACCTGCATTATCTCAAAAGATTTGACTACCTCTTTACCTAAAGGAAATAAGTAATAAGAACGTTACTATTAATGCTTGTTTAGATTAGAATGGAGTAGAAGTATATGTCATTTAATGTAACACAAGAGACTTTCTTCTGAAAGCTAATTAGCTAGTATTGACCAAAAGATAAAGCATATAGTGTTTGATATTTGTTACAAATAACTTTTTCGTAGCATTAGCCGTCTCCGAAATATGACTCAGAGTTTTAGGTGTTCTATTGACTTTAGGCACTTCTACATTTTTGTTTGCAATATTTAGAAAACCAAACATTGCATCAGCCATTTACAAAATCAGTACGAAATAATTGCCGCTCAGTGGCGACTCGTAAACTTGTGCGACTGTCGCCGATGAATTTATGCTCCGTCCCATAAAACTTTGCCAAGATAGAAAGCTTTCAGCGCAGATTAAAAGTAATGATATAGAAGATGGGGATTCTGTTTGGCTCTCGGTACAAGCAACCAGCGCCCTCTCCCTTCCATTGCTACACTCCTGCCATCTGTCTCTCCAGTCTTTTGTTGTGCAGAAACACAAGCACTCAAACAAATGACAAACGCGTCCTAAGATGCTTGCCCAGGTTTAAAATATATACATGTATAAAAATCGACTAGTAATATATCCGATTTCATCTAAGCTATTAACAAATATGCTCTCGAAGCTGCTCCTCGATGAATAATACTTTTTAATTACTTAAAGTAGCAAGTCCGATTGTTAAACATTCTGGGATAAATCTTTAGAGGTTGTTGCAACTTATATAAGTATTAATTAGTGTTTTTTTTTTTTTACTTTATCTACATGTACTATGTACATAGAGTATAGCGAAAGTATTGCATTGCACCCAAAAATTCGATACCGAGGTTACACCAGAAATAGACATTTTAGTTTCCCCCGTATAAAAAAAAAGCAGTTTTAGAAAAAGATCCGTGTAAAGATATACAAGTTTAGTATCTTACAAGGAAGATACTAAATTTCTATATTTTCATTTTTGAGCTTTGCTGCCCACAGATACACGCACAGATCTTTTTCTAGAAATGCGTTTTCGGACTTAGAGTTTTCAAAACATAAATTTACGGTGAAATCTCGGTATGGAATTTTTGGGTGCAATACAATACCTTCTTTATACACTATTTACATAGTACGTGTAGAGAAAGTAAAATTGAAGCTGAGAATTTGTAAGGCTTGAAAGGATAATACGGTGTATAGAATGCACTGGAGACTGTTTTAAAAATCTGATGTGTTCCATTCACATGACTTTCTCTAAATCTCTGCAACAAATTATTGTTAAAAAGCTTATGCTTCTATTTACTTCATTCTAATCGAGAAAAATTAGCAGAAATAGTCTTATTACTTGCTTTCTTGATCAAAATCTCTTATATTTAATATATTGACATTCCAAATAAAATGTATATCTTGAATTTTATGGGAATAGCCTCTGAAAATTACTTTATTCTCAATTAATTCTAAGTAATTGTGTACAACAGCTAAACCGTATGAGATGGACAAAAACTTACATAACAGAAAATGTAGATCTCGTTAAAACATGCAATTTGTATTACACACATTTTTTTTTAGATATTCCGTGTTATTGGTTTCATCTTTGAAAAACTGATGCTTTTCTCATACAGGAATTTGTTAACTCCTGACCATACAAAGGAACATCAGTCACATAGCAACCAGCTTTTGACTTCACTTTAACCTATGATACTCCCTTATTTCGCTTCTACTTACAAGGAAGCAAGTAATAAGACTATTTCTGCTAATTGTTTCTCTATTTGCATTAAGTAAATAGAAACATAAGCTTTTTAACAACAATAATTTGATACAAAGATGTAGAGAAAGTCATGTGAATGGAACACATCAGATTTTTTTCGTACAGTTGACTATTTTTGAGGTGTTCCTTATTATTGGTTTGAGTTTTAAAATTAACGTTCCATTTATGGGAATATAAAAAACAAAACTGAATTCATCCACTTGGAAACTAGCTTATAAAACATTTGACTGTCGTTTTAGCCTAGTGTATTCCACTATTTCCCTTTCACTTACAAGAAAGCATTTTTGCTAATATTTATCTGGATTAGCATTAAGTAGATAGAAGAATAGGATTTTTACTTTCTCCACACGTACTATGTACATAAAGTATAGAGAAGGTATTGTATTGCACCCAAAAATTCAATACCGAGATTTCACCGGAAATAGCCGTGTTAGTTTCCCCTGTATCCAAAAAAGTATTTTTAGAAAAAGGTCCGTGTGAGTGTCAGTGTGTCTTTGAACACGATAACTCAAAAACCCGTTAAACTTCATTATATGCTTAGTATTTTCTAAGGATACGACATGAAGATTTTAAAGAAAATGTCCCAACCCCCAACTACTCTTTATGTCAACACACGCACACACGGACCTTTTTCTATAAATGATTTTTTCGGACTCGGGGGACCCCAAAACATAAAATGTAAATCCGGTTTATATCCAGTGGAGCTTTTTCTGGTGTTAACCATTTTCAAGATATACCGTGTTATTGTAAATTCCATGGTCGTTATCTAATATGTTGGTGGTTGTTGGCTTATAGCTCAGAAACATGAGCTATAAGAAGACGCCGCCAACACCGGAAGCAATATATACAGGGTGTTAATGAACCACACCGAAATAATTTGCGAGGCGTGACTGATGTAAGATCGGCGATGCCCGGATCAACATAACGTTACACGTGTGGGTATCAGGTGCTGATAAGTCGGTGTTCAAGTAAAGCAGGTTGAGAAAATGTCTTTAAAACTGCTGCCCCCCGAGTATAGAAATATCGATTTTTAGCAGCTCGTTACTAGCGTTCTCAAGATTTAATGTCGCAAAAATCTGTAAAATCTCGAACTAATCACTTGACAGTGCGACACTGAGCATTCATTAACTACGTTCTTGAGTTATGTTGCCTACTCTGGAGGTACTTTTTTCAACTGCTCTGGTGTCTTAATGCGTAACGCGGAAAGCTGCTATCCCAAAGGTCATGAGTTCAATTCCTGTCATAGAGTAAATGCTTTTTATTATTATTTTTTCATTCCAGACGAAGTGCCGCGATACGTGGCGTACTGGCCCTTCAGAAACTTATAGCCGTTACTCCGAAATTTCAATAAATCGGCCATAAGTCTCCTATCTCAAATTATTTATTTAAGTAATCTACATATTCTGTGAAAATATTTTGGTATAGTTCATTAACACCCTATATACCCTGTTATTGATTTCAATTTTATAAATGGTATATTTTTCGGAAATTGAAAGTCGTCACGCACTTTTCCTTCTTTCTTTCAAATCGGGCGGATCCGTGGCAGGGTGGTTAGACCGATCGCCTCTCACCTAGGTGGCCCGAGTTCAATCCCAAGCACCCACATATGGGATTTGTGATTGACGAAACGGCGTATGGGCGGAATTTTACCGGGTCCTCCGGTTTCCCCCGCTAACAATTCCACCAATTGCTTCATCATCACCTTTCCTTTCATTTCATCATCCACTTCCTCACGCTCATGCCTGGAAGGGGTTGACCACTCGTTCCAGGTTCTTCATTCTATGGTTTCGTGCCGTTGGCTCCCTAACAGGCCTCTGCCCCCTAGACACCCGCTTGAAATTCCTGAAATACAGGGAGGGTAAGCCGACTATGAACCTTTCAAGACAACAGCACAAGATGCATGTGAGGAAGGCTTTGTGTTTACACACACGCTATTACGTTGCATAGCGGCATGCCCCAATGCTTCACATGGAGCGGAATGATTTACAGCGTCCTCCTCTCTGCTACTTAACCCTTTGTTGCCTGTCGGTACCTGTAAGTTCCGCTTGTTTTAGCATTGTACTCTAGGATTAACTTCATGCTACACTAACCTCCAACCATATACGAGAAGTAATCAAAACTGTTTTATATTGTAAAAATATAGACAATTTTTGCTCTAAAACTGCAGTGACTTTTTTAAATAAATAAAATAGTAAAACCCACACAACTACACTCAAATGTAACCCTATTAACTTCCAAGCGTCACACCGATTATTTTACTTGGCGTCTCCCCGTCCTTTACCACAGTCTCTGGGATTTCAGCTTGCAACATTTGAATGGATGGCCTCCATTACCTATCACCTAACACTGACCTTCTGAACCACTTTTGGTAGTGCCTTTGGCAGCATTATGAACACTGGTTTAGAAGAATTTAAACTTTTAACTGGGGAAAAAAATATTAATTAAGGATCTACATTTATTTTCATTCCTATTTTCTCTATTATTTTATAGTTTTATTCCCATATATTACTTTCTCTGGCCCCGTATGTACAATGTACATAGGGATAGAGAAGTATTGTATTCCACCCAAAAATTCGATACCGACATTTCACCGGAAATACATGTTTTAGGAACCCCTGTATCCAAAAAAGCATTTTGAGAAAAAGGTCCGAGTGTGTGCGTGTGTCCGTATGCGTGAACACGATAACTCAAACTTCGTATTTAAGTTTAGTATCTTCCAGGGATGCGACACGAAGATTTTGAGAAAAATCCTCCCACCCCAAACTACGCTTTATATGGAACTTTTTTCGAAAATTTTGATTTTCTTAAAAATGGCTCTAACAATTTTGATTAAAATATCGTATATTAAAGATATTTACCTGACAAATAAAATGTATATATTGGATTTTCTGGGAATAGCTTCTAAAGACCTGTTTATTCTGGATGAATTTTGCTTAATTTGGCGTAACTAGTAAACTGTAAGAGATAGACAAAAACTTACTATACAAAAATGTATGTTTTGTTAAAATACACAACTTACGTGATATACATTTTTTTCGTTGAGCATACCGTTTTCGAGGTATTCATTGTTATTAGTTTTAGTTGTGAAGTACTTATACTTTTCTCAGATGGGACTGTCCGTTTTTCTTTTGTTCTACTCCTGGCCAAGAAAAGAAGCGATTTGTAATGACAATCGCATAACGACGGCTTTTAAAACATTTGACTATTGGTTTAGCCTAGTGTATTCCCTTATTTTCTTCCTACTTATAAGGAACTAAGTAATAGTAACATTGTGCTAATGAGCACCTCGATTAGCAAGGTGCACAAAGAAGAATAATCTTATGTAAGAAGTTTGTAGAACAGCTAGAGAAAGTCATGTGAGTGTAACACATCAGATTTTTTTACAAGAACTGCAGTTTTAAAATTGAATGAAAGGAAAAACGGCATATGTAGAATTCCAGTGCAGGCAACTAAAGGTTAAATCTGTACATTTTGTTCTAGAGGAAATTGTTTAGCATTAAAAGATAGATATTGTTGGTAATATAGGTCTTATTTGTTGCAGTTGGCCCTCCTGAAGCGATGCAGAGACATCCAGTGCTGGTGTACGTCCACGGCGAATCTTATGAATGGAACTCCGGGAATCCTTATGATGGTAGCGTACTGGCTAGCTACGCCGACCTGGTGGTGGTCACCATAAACTATCGTCTAGGCATACTCGGTAAGTAAATGTCATATTCATACCAGGTGACGTCAACAGATGTTCCTGCATGAACAAAACTAGTTACAGAACTCAACGTACCAAGAGCGTTCAATAAATCCTTAGGAAAACCTTGAAATTATACTCGCAGCGTTGAGAAAGTTTGAATGTAGTAATCGTTAAAGTTTCAGCTGTATCCATCACGTGGTTTCGTTGCCATAGGCGATTGAATCAACAATCTTGTGCTTCTTAACCCCGTTAGAAAAAGAAACGAATATCGTGCGGTGATTAACCGAAAGAGATAAAGCCGAGTTAGATAAAGTTCATGGCACATCTGCTCCTGCGTTTGCACCAATTTACAACTGGATAAATGATGAACATTGTTCCAGTAAACGTGAGTTCGTTCTAAATGGTTGACAAAAGCTAGGATATGTTTTAACAGACCGACGAATAAAAGTTCGTGAAATAGTAGAGGCCATAGGCATATCACAAAGTTACAGTGTTCTCAATTTTACACACACACACACACCTTTTTTCTAAAAATGCATTTATCGGACTCAGGAGACCACAAAACATAAATTTCCTGTAAAATCTGGGCATTGAATTTTTGGGTGGAATACAATACCTTCTCTATCCACTATGTACACGGTACAAACAGGCTAGAGAAAGTAAAAATTTAGATCTCGTTAAAACACAATTTGGTCATATTCATTTTGTGGAGTTAAGCTTTTACGAGATATTCTTTGTTATTCGTTTCAGGTTTTAAATACTTTCAACTCTTCTCAAACGAGAGGTCCTCTTTCGTTTCATATTTTTTGTTTTACTCCTGGCCATGCAAAGAGAATCTAATTTATATTGTGTCAGCTAGCGGCTATTAGTTTTAGCTTAATATATTCCAATATATCCCTTCTACTTATAAGGAAGTATTTTAGGAAATTGTCCGCGCGTGTGTGTGTTTGTCTGTGGACAGCATAGCTTAAAAACAAAGAGTCCATTGAATACCAAACCTGGTATTTAAGTTCACTATCTTCAAAGGATGAACACAAAGATTTTCAATAAATACTCCCACCCCAAACTATCCTTTGAATGAAAAAGCTTTCCAAAATTTTGATTGTTTCAAAAATGGCTCTAACGATTTTGATTAATATCTCGTATATTAAAGATATTTGTATGACAAATAAAATGTATATTTTGAATTTTCTGGGAATAGCCTCTGAAGATATGTTTGTTCTGTGTAAATTTTACATAAGTGGTAAACCGTATGAGATAGGCAAAAACTTGCATAAAAAATGTAGATCGCGTTGCAACACACAATTTATATCATATACATCTTTCTCATGGAGTTTTTTCAGATATGTATTGTTAATTGAGGTCCCGGGTTCGATTCCCGGCTGGGGCGGGGAATTTTTCTTTAATCAGATTTATTCCCTATCCCCCCACAGAGTCTGGAAGTATGAATGTGCGTGTGTATTAGTAATATAATAATGATTAACCTGATGTTCTAACCTACAGCAATACGAGTTGTTTCACAAGTCAAAGCCCCCGATATGACCATTCAAGTTAAAGGGGGCTACACAAATGAAACAATAAAAAAAATACTTTCTTGCAGAGATGTAGAAAAAGTCATGTGAATGGAACATATCATATTTTACTTACTTTCTTTACACGTACTATGTACATAGTGTATAGAGAAGGTATTGCACTCCACCCTAAAATTCGATACAGAGATTTCACCGGAAATATATGTCTTAGGGTCCCGTGTATGCAAAAAAGGTATTTTCACAAAAAGGTCCGTGTGTGTATGTGAACACGATAACTCAAAAACGAAACGTCGGTAAAATACCAAACTTGGTATTTAAGTATATTCCAGGGATGCGACACGAAGATTTTGAGAAAAATCCCCGCACACCCAACTACCGTTTACATGGGACTTTTTTCGAAAACTTAGGTTTTCTCAAAAATGGCTCTAACGATTTTGATTAAAATGCCGTATGTTAAAGATATTTACCTGACAAATAAAATGTATATCTTGAAGTTTCTGGGAATAGCCTCTGAAGACTACTTTAATCTGGATGAATTTTACAGAATTTTGAATAACTGCTAAACCGTAAGAGATGGTCAAAAACTTACATTACAAAAAATGTAGAGCACGTTAAAACATACAATTTTCTTATATACATTTTTGCGTCGAATTTTTCAGATATTTCTTGTTATTCGTTTCATTTTAAAGTATTTATACATTTCTTATACAGGAATTTGTCAACTCGTGTCCACACAAAGGAACTTCAGTCACATAGCAACCAGCTTTTGACTATCACTTTAACCTATGCTACTCCCTTATTTCGCTTCTACTTACAAGGAAGCAAGTAATAAGACTATTTCTGCTAATTTTTTCTCGATTAGCATGAAGTAAACAGAACAAGCTTTTTAACAATAATTTGTTGCAGAGATGTAGAGAAAGGTATGCTAATAGAGCACATCAGATTTTTTTCGTGCTAAGTTAGGAATTAAATGTTGCATATTTGAGTTGTATTGTGGGAGTTTTTGAGGCAGGAAGTGCCGTAGTGAACTTGCGGCATAGGACAAGAGGGGAATGGACCGTGCGTAATGAAGAGATACAAGACAATAGAATGCGCAGAGGCAAAGGAAAGGGCCTTCCTTATCTGCCAACGGCCGGAAAATTAGATATCCGGTATGTCTGGGCCCTTTACATCTCCGGCACCAGATACCGTTTCTGTAATTCTAGCTGCTTGCGTCCTTTTATCGCCCATTATAATTCATTCTTGAGAGGAACCCCATAGTGTCAACTTTCAGATCACTCAGTTCAAACTTGCTTATATCTTATTCACTTCAGCATTTTCCACGCACATACGCTAACATTTTAGCGACTAGTCGTTCTCCATTACATTTTTGTCCAATTATACGCTTTCTCGGTAGTGCGTCACTTTTTCTGCTCCTCATACACAAAATGTACCCATTTATACGTTTTTAAAAAATCTGATCTGTTCCATTCACATGACTTTCTCTATATCCCTGCAACAAATTACTCTTAAAAAGCTTATACTTCTATTTACTTCATGCTAATCAGAAAAAATCAGCAGAAATAGTCTTATTACTTGCTTCCTTGTAAGTAGAAGCAAAATAAGGGAGCACCATAGGTTAAAGTGATAGTCAAAAGCTGGTTGCTATGTGACTGAAGTTCCTTTGTTTGTATGGACAGGAGTTGACAAATTCCTGTGTGAGAAAAGTATAAGTTCTTCAAAGCAGAAACCAATAACAAGGAATTCCAGGAAAAAAATGTATATAACATAAATTGCGTGTTTTAACGTGCTCTACATTTTTCGTGTGCTAAGTTTTTGTCCATCCCTTACGGTTTAGCAGTTATTCAAAATTCCGTAAGTTTAATCCAGAATAAAGTAGTCTTCAGAGGCTATTCCCCAGAAAATTCGAAACATACATTTTGTTTGTCAGGTAAATAGCTTTAATATACGATATTTTAATCAAAATCGTTGGAGCAATTTTTGAAAAAATCAAAATTTTCGAAAAAAAAATTCCATGTAAAGGGTAGTTGGGGGTGGGGGGATTTCTCTCAAAATCTTCGTGTCGCATCCCTGGAAGACACTAAACTTAAATACCAAGTTTGGTATTTTACCAACTTTTCGTTTTTGACTTATCGTGTTTACACACACACACACATGTACATAGAAAAAGTAAAAGACGTATGGTGGTATGCTTGCTGTGTATAGCCTTGTTTGTAGTTTTCACTGTCGTCATATCGCTCCAACACTTGTTTGCTTTAAGTCGAGCACTGCTAGTGTACTGTTTTCATACTCATCATATCGTTCCAATAGTCACTTGTCTATTTTATGTGGAGTTACAAATACGGGAAGAAACATGTGAATATCAACCAGCAAGCAAAAAAACAAGAAAATTCTTAACTCTTGGTGAAAATTAAAAATTGTGGATGAGGTCCATACCAGAAGGGAAAATCAGTTACACGTTTTCTCATTTATACAGTATTTTATTAATCTCCCTTAAAAAACATATAAGTGAGGTTCTACTGTATATTCTTAAAAGTTGTATGTCTTACATTTACATGAAATTCTCTACATCTCTACAACAAATTATTGCTAAAAATCTTATTCCTCTATTTACTTCATTCTAATCGAGAAAAAATTAGCAGAAACAGTCTTATTACTTGCTCCCTTATCTTCCTAGAAGGGGAGTACAATAGGTTAAAGTGATAGTCAAAAGCTGCTCCTTACAACACACAATTTATTCATAGCCCTGTATTAAATATTCTAAATCAGATGTTTATCTAGTTATATATGAGGATGTTTGAAAACAACAAGATTGCAAAAAGGAAGTAAACGGATAAAGGTAAATGCAGGTTTATTTGCTTGGCGGTGCTTGTTAATTATTTAAACACGGCTGAAGTGAACACACGGAGTCTACGTGCGGAGCGACAGACAATCTCTTGCTTGTCACGCGTGTGTTTTTATTGCAGCTTCACGTTCGTGTAAACAACTTCCTTGCTCCGCTTTAGATTGCTAAATAAATACATTGAGTGTAAAAAACTAGCTCTACCTGGAGAAGAATGTGCAGTTGGTGTCGCACCCTGGGTACACACCAGACCGTGAGCAATTGCATTGAGTCTGTCTCTCTTTTATGTCTTGTATAGTAATCGGGAATACTGAGTTACAATCTTAGTTGAGATAAAATGTCATACTGTCTGTTCAGCGGTGTTTAAGCTAGTGGGCTGGAGGCTCCTTATAAGCAGGTAGGGGTTTAGCACTTGGAAAGAGGTAGTGTTTTCTTAGTCTGAAGCAAGCGAGGGGTAAAGGCGTGTGACAGAGTGGAAGAAGGAAGCACTGTTGCCGATAATATTTGTGAGTTCACTGACTGATTCCTGTAGACTGGTCATCCAGCCCTGAGTACAGTTGCCACGCGTGTACCCTTCCCACTAGCTATAACACCGTTGAACAGCCGGAAAACACGAACGGGCTAGGTAAATGCCTACTTAAGACAGCTGATATCTGAGAAGGCTGATAAAAAAGGTTAAACAAAAGACATTGTCATACTCTTAGGTCATTGATTTGTTGTGATGTTTATTCATTCATTCATAGCCGCGCCGTGGCCGAGTGGTTAGGCCACTCACGTCTCACCTAGACTGTTCGATCCCAAGCGACCGCATGTGACATTTGTGGTGGACAAAGCGTCGCTGGGGCGAGTTTTCTCCGGGTTCTCCGGTTTCCCCCGCCATCGCATTCCACCGGTGCTCCATCTTCATTCATGTATCATCAGTGTCACCGCCTGCGGTGCCATAAATAGTTAAAGGGGTATTAAACGCTATCAAAATAAAATTCATTCATTCACAAAGTAATAGCAGAGGTTTTCATCTTGTCGATAATTCACGACCAGAGCGAAGCAACGAGAGTGAATTGTTCTAAGAGATGAAAACACGAGTTGTATTTGATAAGACAATTCAACGAAATAGACTTTTAATAATTTATAATATATAGGAAGGGAGATTTTATCATTGTAATACTTACATTAGTTCTCAAACGGTAAATGACGCATTCCACCATGTTTCTTTCTTCACTCCTCCTGAATTATCATATGGCCGAGCGTGTCAGCTATTATGGTAGTTCAGTGGCAGAGCAACACGGCTAGAGACCAGGAGATCCGTGGTTCAAATCCCAGCTATAGCATTCAATTTTTCAGTCTGACTCTACCTATCCAGCTCCTGTCCTACACACGGCTAGACACCGGGAGATCCGTGGTTCAAATCCCGGCTATGGCATTCAATTTTTCAGTCTGACTCTACCTATCCAACTCCTGTCCTACACACGGCTAGACACCGGGAGATCCGTGGTTCAAATCCCGGCTATGGCATTCAATTTTTCAGTCTGACTCTACCTATCCAACTCCTGTCCTACACACGGCTAGAGACCAGGAGATCCGTGGTTCAAATCCCAGCTATAGCATTCAATTTTTCAGTCTGACTCTACCTATCCAGCTCCTGTCCTACACACGGCTAGACACCGGGAGATCCGTGGTTCAAATCCCGGCTATGGCATTCAATTTTTCAGTCTGACTCTACCTATCCAACTCCTGTCCTACACACGGCTAGAGACTGGGAGATCCGTGGTTCAAATCCCGGCTGTGGCATTCAATGTTTCAGTCTGACTCTACCTATCCAACTCCTGTCCTACACACGGCTAGAGACTGGGAGATCCGTGGTTCAAATCCCGGCTATGGCATTGAATTTTTCAGTCTGACTCTACCTATCCAACTCCTGTCCTACACACGGACTAGAGACTGGGAGATCCGTGGTTCAAATCCCGGCTATAGCATTGAATTTTTCAGTCTGACTCTACCTATCCAACTCCTGTCCTACACACGGCTTGTGTGAAAAAACAATTAAATACCCTAGTTTGTTGCAGAGAGGTAAAGAAGGTAATGTCAATGGAAGACCGGAATTTTTTTTTCGGGGTGGGGTGCAATAGTTTATCTACTTAGGAAGTACATTGAATATAACAGAGAAAGTAAAACGAATATTACATTAAAAGAATTTTCCGAGACGCAACAAAAATGAATATGTTAATGCGCATCATCCTGCTGGAATGGGTTATTAGTTTTTGGCCGGCAGGAAAACCTGGAGAGATTGCAGCGTATCAAATAAACCCCTCCCCTCCGTTTGTTGAGCGGGACGGGAAATCTGTTGTTGTAACTTTATTGACATTCTAGAACGGACCGACCGCAGGGAAATTGGAAGATTGTGGACCCGGAGGATAATCCGTTGTTATCGAAATGGCCACATCTTGGCAGGTGACATCTCTCGACAAAATACAGCGATATTAAAAACTAACAACCTGTAGCATTGTAACTACTTTCTCTACACTGTACATAATGTATAGAGAAAGTATTGTACTGCACCAAAAAGTCGATAGCGAGATTTCACCGGAAATATGTGTTTTGAGAACCCTGATTCCGGAAAAAAAAACATTTTTAGAAAAACGCCCATGTGTGTGCCTCAGGGCAGCATAGCCCAAAAACGAAAAGTCGTTTAAATACTGAACTTGGTACTTAAATTGAGTATTTTCCAAGGATGCGAACGCAGCTTTTCATGAAAATTCCCCCACTCCAACTACATTTTTCTCTCAAAAATGGCTCTAACGATTTTGAATAAAATACTTTATGTTTAAAATATTTTTATGACAAAAGAAATGTACGAGGGCCTTTTGTTTTTTCAACCTCCGATAGGCTATAAATAAAAGAAAACTTCATAGAAAACAATTATTTTATTACTAAAAGTTTTGTACACTTATGGTTACTTTTCAACATAATCACCGAAAAGATTGAGACATTTATCGTACCTGTGCACAAGCTTTGCAATACCCGCTTCAAAAAATGTTGCCACCAATGATTTCAAATGAGCATTGACGTTGTTTTGAAAGTACTGCCTTCCTATCCACGTTTTCAGTTCAAGGAAAAGGTGAAAGTCGCTGAGTGCCGGGTCAGGACTGCACGGCGGATGATCGAAAATGTCCCATTGAAATTGTTCAAGGAGCCGATGGGTTGTGTGGACAAGCGGATCAACACAATTCCTGAAGTCAGCATTCCTCTTCGTTTGTTTTGAATGGCTCTCCGCAAACGTCGTAAAGTACGAAGATCTTCAAAACAACGTCAATGCTCATTTGAAATCATTGGCGGCAACATTTTTTGAAGCGGGTATTGCAAAGCTTGTGCACAGGTACGATAAATGTCTCAATCTTTTCGGTGATTATGTTGAAAAGTAACCATAAGTGTACAAAAATGTTAGTAATAAAATAATGTTTTCTATGAAATTGTATTTTGTTTATAACCTATCAGAACTTGAAAAAAAAAAAACGGCCCTCTTGAATTGTCTGGGAATAGCCTCTGAAGGCCTCTGGTGACGTTTAGTATAACTGGTAAAGCTTAAGAGATAGACCAAACTTACTACATAAAAATATAGATATCATTAAAACTCAGAATTTATATATGTTGTAGAGTTAACCGATTGGGAGATATTCCAGTTTGTTAGTATCAATTTTAAGGCACTTAAGCTTTTCTCGAAGGGAAAGACATCCTTCTTCTTATTCCTCGTTTGTTTACTCCTGGCAAAAAAAGAGAATGAAATTAGAATTGTTTCACATATCGACCAGCTTTTGAAGGATTTGACTATCACTTTAGAATAATGTATTGCCCTCTACTTATTAGCATGATGTAGCTAAAAGAATCTTTTTTAGTACATTGGAGCCCACGCCAGAGAATAGCTCTAGCAGGTATTTCTAACGCTTTTAATGCAATTCCACGACTGTAACTCGGTCTTGGGCTATGTGACAAACAACATATATCAGTTATCGTTTAGTTGTGCTGCCATCTGTCCTTGCTTTAGTCAACTATTAGGAAATTTAGGAGAGTTAGTAATATTAATTGCTCGCGGGTAGTCGCGCCATTTTCCTTGAAGGTAGTGAAATATTTGTTACGTTTTGTGTCCATAACTGTTAAAATGCTGCATTTTCCTCGACTTCTGTGAACTGAAGCTGAAATTCAGTATACAAATGAAGAGTTTTTCGAACTTTCAATAAATGGAGTGTAAGCTGCTTTACGCAGAGTTTTTCAAAGTTAATACTTGTTGTAAACTTAAAGTAAAATATTAAACAGAAGTTATACTATTTTCTTACTTGTTGAGAAATCCTTGAATACCATACTTTTAGATTGTCCCAATACTTTTTGGTAGATTTGATTGATGCACTGTAAATACTAACTCAAACTAGGTGTAAAACCCTGGGTTTTTTGGCATTTCAACTACTGAAACGCCCTGTGTTAAGGATAATTTGTGTATGGAACAGCTGCAGAAAGTTATCAGAATTTTTATTAGGCTCAAAATATATAGTATTCCTGGTACTAAGTTGGGAGTCAGAAATAAGCTGCCACTGCGACAGTGGATCCAGCAAGATGGAGCTACAGCCCACACTTACCCTTCTCGTTGCAGATTGCTGAGTTTCCCTTCACACACCTCGGTTACCAACTTATAAAGACACGCTGAAAAAATACGTCCTCCGATCAGATGACCCACCTGGAAGTGTTGCCGAACTACGGGAGACAATAGTCATTTTTACTTTCTCTATACGTACTATATACATAGTGTATTGCACTCCACCCAATAATTCTATACCGAGATTTCACCGGAAACATATGTTTTAGGGTCCCCTTTGTCCAAAAAAAGCATTTTCAAAAAAAGTCCGCGTGTCTGTGAACACGACAGCTCATAAACAAAAATTTGGTAAAATACCAAACTTGGTATTTAAGTTTAATATCTTCCAGGGATGCGACAGAAAAGATTTTGAGAAAAATCCCCGCACTCCAAACACCCTTTACATGGAAATTTTTTCGCAAACTTTTATTTTCTCAATAGTGGTTTTAACGGTTTTTATTAAAATATTATATATTAAAGTTATTTACCTGACAAATAAAACGTGTTTCTTACATTTTCTGGGAATAACCCCTGAAGACTACTTTATTCTGGATGAATTTTACGAAATTTTGCATAACTGCTAAACCGTAAGAGATAGACAAAAACTTACTGCACAAAAAGTGTAGATGTCGTTAAAATATGGCATATACATTTTTTCGTGGCGTTGACTGTTTCCGAGATATTATTATTAGTTTCAGTTTTAAAATACTTTTTTTTTCATACGGGAACGTGCTAACTCCTGGTCATGCAAAGAAACGGATATCAGTTCCATAGCAACCAAGTTGTAGAACATTTGACTGTCGGTTTAGTGTAGTGTTTTCCCTTATTCCCTTCTACTTATAAGGAAGCTAGTAATAAGAACATTCTGCTAATTTTTATCTCGATTAGAATAAAGTAAATAGAAGAATAAGCTTTTAAATGTAATTTGATGCAGAAATGTAGAGAAAGCTATGTGAATGAAACATGTCAGATATTTTGGTCGCATAGTGCACGTTTAAAGAACAATTCTTGTTTACAAAGAGGTACATTTCCTTCTATTTGAACCGCGCACGGCGCCCCAGAAAGATTTTTGCCAATTCTCGATGCCAGTTTCAGCAAAAGACTTGCCAGTATTCTATGAACGTCTTTTACGTCGCCATGGTAACCGATGGGTTAGTCAAACTTAGCTTGTCCTTAAATGATTTAATTACTCTTTTGTTTGGAAGCGAACAGACGAAGAGCGGAAGTCTGACGTTCATTTGTCTGACGCATGATGCCGGAAACAAAGGAGAATCATTGTCTACCTCCCTTCAAATCGATGTTCTATGAACCTTTACCTCGTCCCATGTATTTCTGTCTGCCCCCCCCCCCCAAAGATACGAATGGAGCTGTCTATAGAATGAAAAATCTGTTGTCTTGAGTCTCATCTACTGCATGTAATTCTGGTGCTCAATGAAGCGGCTGTTTGGAGACAAAATAAAAACAAAAACCTCTCTCCTCCAACTTATTTCGTTTGTGGTATAGGGTGTACCTCAACTTGGTTACTTACTCTTGGATTTCCCAATTTACAAATCAATGCTTCAGGTACGGAAACAATTTTGGTTTGTAAAATTCAATCAAAACCATCTAAGACTACCTCCGTGGTCGGGTGGTCAGCGATCTGTCTATTCACGCGGGGGCCCCGGGTTGGACTCCCGGCTGGGGAGGGGAATTTTTCCTATCCCCACAGATTCTGTATGTAAGAGTGAATGTGTGTGTGTGTGTGTGTGTTTGAGGAAAATAAAAGTATTTAAACCCAACGTAAAGAACCTACAGACAAGTTGTTACAAGTGCAAACTCCGATGTTAAAAGGGGGCTATATAAATGAAACAATAAAGAAAATTCTGCTGTGTTCCACTCACATGATTTTCTCTACATTTCTGCAACAAATTATTATTAAAAACCGTATGCTTCTATTTACTTCCTGCTAATCGAGAAAAAAAGCAGAAATGGTCTTATTACTTGCTTCCTTGTAAGTAGAAGAGAAATAAGGTAATAATAATAACTTCATGGCACGACAGCTCACAAGGAATCTTAGCCCACCGCCCGGCCGCTGCGTCCCCCATCTTGGTTCATGATAGACGTCCTGGATGGGGTGAAGTATTGAAGGATGAACCCCCACCCCCACCCCAGTCCTCATGACTTGGAGCCGCTACTTTTCCATCAAGTAACTCCTCAATTTGCCGCCCAGGGACCTCACGAGGCTGAGTGCACCCCGGACCAGATCTCCCAGCGCGGGAAAAATCTCCACGCCGGTAGCGGGAATCGAACCCATGTCTCCCGCAGCTGCACTACCACTACGTTAAGAAGCCGACCAAATAATGCAATACACTAGGCTAAATGATAGCCCGTGGGTATGTGAAACAATTTGCTTGCCAGGAGAAACAAAAGAAAAACGAAAAGCAAGATGATTCAATAGATAGGTTTCTGAACGCTGTCCACAAAATACTCCAGGACGATTGAATCTAAAGGTAGCTTGATTTAGTCGTTCTTTACCGCTTAAGTTTTAGTAGTTCAAAATTCAAACAAATATCACGGAGTACCTCGGAAACGGTCAATTCTACGAAAAAGGGTATATGACTTAAATTGTGTGTTTTAATGAGATCTACATTTTTACTTCCTCTACACGTACTATGTACATAGTGTACAGAGAAGGTATTGTAATGTACCCAAAAATTCGATTTCGAGATTACACCGGAAATACATGTTTTGAGACTCCCTCAATCCAAAAAAAAATTAGAAAAATGTGTGTGTGTGTGTGTGTGTGTGTGTCTGTGGGCAGCATATCTCAAAAACGAAAGGTCCATTAAAAACCAAACTTGGTATTTAGGTTTGGTATGTTCCAAGGATGCGACACGAAGATTTTCAAGAAAATTTCCCTTTCCCGAACTACCCTTTACATGGAACTTTTTTTCGAAAATTTTGATTTTCGCAAAAAATGGCTCCAACGATTTTGATTAAAATATCGTATACTTATTTGACAAATAAAATGTATATCTTAAGTTTTCTAGGAATAGCCTCTGAAGACTACTTTATTCTGGATGAATTTTACGGAATTTTGCATTATTGTTAAATCGTAAGACATTGACAAAAATCTACCATAGAGAAAATGTAGAGCACATTAAAACACACAATTTATGTTACATACATTTTTTTCGTGGAGTTGATCGTTTTTAAGATATTCCCTTTTTTTAGATTCAGCTTTCAAAAAACTTATACTTTTCTCATACAGGAATTTGTCAACTCCTGTCCATTCAAACAAAGGAACTTCAGTCACATAGCAACCAGTTTTTGACTACCACTTTAACCTATGGTACTCCCTTATTTCGCCTCTTCTTACAAGGAAGCAAGTAATAAGACTATTTCTGCTAATTTTTTCTCGATTAGCAGGAAGTAAATAGAAGCATAACCTTTTTAACAATAGTTTTTGCAGAGATGTAGAGAAAGTCACATCAGATTTTTTATGTAGTACCCTTATATATCTTACAGTTTACCAGTTTTTTAAAAGGTCGCGCCTTGGCCGAGTGGTTAGACGACCGCCTCTGACCTAGGTGACCCAGGTTCGACCCCAAGCGATCGCATGAATAATTTCTCTATATATACTAGGTACATAGTGAATAGAGCAGGTGTTGTATTGCACCCAAAAATTCGATACCGAAATTTCACAGGAAATACGTGTTTTGAGACCCTTGATTCCAAAAAAAAAAAAAGAATTTTTAGAAACATGTCTGTGTGTGCTGTGGGCAGCTTGCCTCAAAAAAGAATATTCGCTAAAATATCAAACTTGGTATTTAAGTTGAGTATCTTCCAAGTATACGACACTAAGATTTTCAAGGAAACCCCCCCCCCTCCACCAAATACTCCTTGCATAAAATGTTTTTCGATAATTTTTTTTGCCAAAAATGGCTGTAACGATTTTGATTAAAATGCCTTATGTTAGATATCTTTATGACCAACGAAATGTATGTCTTGAATTTTCTGGGAAGAGACACTGGAGACCTCTTCATTCTGGCAAACCACACTAAAATAGGAATCTCATTTTTACTTTTTCTACACGTACTATGTACATAGTGTATAGAGAATGTATTGTAATGCACCCAAAATTTCGATACCGAAATTCCACCGGAAATATGTGTTTTGAGACCCCCTGAATAAAAAAAAAGCATTTTAGAAAAAGGTCCGTGTATGTATTTCTGTGTGTCTTTTCTTGAAAATCTTCGTGACGAACTTGGAAAATACCGAAATTAAATACTAATTTTGTAATTTAACGGTCTTTTCATTTTTGATTTATGCTGTCCACGGACACACACACACACACGCACACAGGACTATTTTTCAAAAATGTTTTCTTTTTTTAACTCAGGGGAACCCAAAACACGGGGAAATATCTTTGTCGAATTTTTGGGTGCAATAAAATACCTTCTCTATACGATGTACATAGTACGTGTAGAGAAAAAAAATGAGGTGCTCCATTCACATGACTTTCTCTACATCTCTGCAACAAATTATTGTTAAAAAGCTTTTGCTTGCTAATCGAGAAAAATTAGCAGAAGCTGTTTTCTAACTTGCTTCCTTGTAAGTAGAAGCGAAATAAGGGAGTACCATGGGTTAAAGTGATAGTAAAAAGCTGGTTGCTATGTGAAGGAAGTTCCTTTGTTTGTATGGACACGAGTTGACAAATTTCTGTATGAGAAAAATATAAGTTTTACAAAGCTGAAGCCAAAAGAAAGGAATATATAAAAAACGATCAAATCCACGAAAAAAATATATAACATAAATTGTGTGTTTTAATGTGCTCTACATTATTTTTCAGGAGCTACCAAAGGATGTAATAATTCCGATGAAATGTCGGTAGGGAATTTTGGGCTGGAATACAATACCTTCTCTATACACCATGTACATAGTATGTGTAAAGAGAGTAATAGTGTTATTTCTGTGATTAAAAGTAAAAAATAATATTAGAAAAAAACTGAAATATTACTGATTAAATGTTAGGCTTAAAATAATAATTATACAAGTTTAATATTTAATTAGTAGTTACTTACGACATAATTAGTATAAGTATTTCTTTTTATTTAATAATAATCCACATACTGTTAAGTGATCAAATGTCTTAAGAGCTCCACAATTGCAGTGAGATGGTGACGCGGGTAGCTTCATGTTCTTTAGCTAGCTATGTACCTCATAACGTCAAATAACTGACATCTGCAATAGGAAGTTAAACCTAAAACGGGTCCCGTCATTGCTCCGCCATTTTCAGATTCCAAGAAGGGTTAATGGTTATGCTCATTGTTTATAGCTTGTTCATTTTAAAGAATTACAACAAAAATATACTTATTTCTTTATTTAAACGATGTGACCAAGGGAACGATAGTTAATACATAAGAAATATATTTGATTTTCACAGTTATCTTGTGTCATTGTCTCCATAACCAGGTGCATCCCCTTAGCATTGAAGAAGAAAAATAGAGCAGTAGGTACTACGGCCTTCTGGTGGCAAATAATAAGTACGTATTTTGGGTGTTCGTCGCCAGGAAACCTTCTTTATTTTAAACGATAGGTTAAGGAAAGGACAGTTAATACATAAAATTGTATTTGAGTTTCACTGCTGCGTTGTGTCATCTCGATAAACTGTTGCGTTACCCTATAATTGGATGGTGAGGGAAAATACCACATAGTGGTAAATAAATAAGTACTTAGTCTAGCTGTTAGTCGTCAGGAATGCTTTTGCTGCTTTATTTTAAACAACAGGAGTAAGGAAGGGAAGTTAATATATAAAAGTGTATTTGAATTTCACTGCTGCATTGCGTCATTGTGTCGATAAACTTGTGCGTTGCCTTAACATCGAATGGGAAGGGAAAATATAGCAGTACTACGACCATTTAGCAACAAATAACTTGTACCACTGCCATCTGGCGGCCATTAACTGAAATGCGTTCACTTAGCACGGTTTCTATTCATATTATGAGATTTTAGATACTTTCCCATACTATTTTTAAACATTTTTGTCTCCACAAACCTTGTCGTGACAATAACGAACACAACAAAAAAAGAATTGTTCAATTTGATGCAGTTGTTGGGAAGTGATACGCGTACATACATTTCAGCGATTCATTTTTATATATATAGATAATCCACATACAGTTATTAACCTGGCTTTCAGTTTTTGACATTCCTCCTCTTCACAAATTCTATAACATTAATTTAACATTGTTGATTACAACAAATAAATAAAATAATGGGATTGTTATTATATTGATTATATGGATTGCTAGATTAACAGCCTTTCAAAATTAAAGGTGGTATTTTTTATTTGTAACACAGTTTTTGCATAAATTAGTTGTGAATTAAATTTGCTATCCAGCAAAATGTGTATATCTGAGGTCGTCATATGCAATGGCGCTGTTGACCTCTAAAGACGTAGGAGTGGATAGGCAACAATGATAACTTGAGTATACGAGGTTTTACCGGCGCGATAGATGGAACTTGCGAGTAAAATCAACTGATAAGGTAACCTTATAATAAAGTTACTGGCAACGCAAGTATAACGAAAGAATTTTATGTACTTAGTTGTACATGTTTCGCCGTTCTCCTCAGAAGTAACAGATGAAGTTTGTAAAACTACCCTGATGTGAAAAGTTACACCTACCCCAAGTAAAGACGTCATCACTACCCCCATAGCTCATTTTATAAAAGTTAATCTTACAAACCCTTATAATTTCCTTCTTCTACAAGAATTAGTTTTATCCATAAATTGACTCTGATAATCAACTGGCAAATCTTGTTTCAGGGAGCAAGATGTCTCCCTAATTAAGCACCCTCTGCCGCCGCTCGCAGCAGCTAATTCCACCCCCTCCACCCCTCTACAGTTTCCAATTTCCCCGCCAGCTCACGATGCTATTAATCTTGTTAGCATTTTCTTTAAAATATGTGACAATGTGATTTCGGTTTTAATGTAATCAGTGGAGAAGATCCGGAAGGTGATTGCTCTGGTTGTCTAGAGGTAGACCTCTGATGTGTGTCTCAAAGTGTGGTCCGCGGCCGCCTCTCCATAGTAGTCAAATGGGGCACGACGATTTTACATTAAGTTTAACACATCCTGTCTTGATATGTGTCTCGAAGTGTGGTCCGCAGCCACCTCTACACAGTAGTCAAATGGGGCACGACGATTTTACATTAAGTTTAACACATCCTGTCTTGATATATGTCTTGAAGTGTTGTCCGCAGCCACCTCTACACAGTAGTCAAATGGGGCACGACGATTTTACATTAAGTTTAACACATCCTGTCTTGATATGTGTCTCAAAGTGTGGTCCGCGGCCACCTCTCCACAGTAAAATGGGGCACGACGATTTTACATTAAGTTTAACACATCCTGTCTTGATATGTGTCTCAAAGTGTGGTCCGCGGCCACCTCTCCACAGTAGTCAAATGGGGCGCGATGATTTTACTTCTGTATTAGTAAGTTTAACCCATCTTGTCTTGATGTGTGTCTCAAAGTGTGGTCCGCGGCCACCTCTCCACAGTAAAATGGGGCACGACGATTTTACATTAAGTTTAACACATCCTGTCTTGATATGTGTCTCAAAGTGTGGTCCGCAGCCACCTCTACACAGTAGTCAAATGGGGCACGACGGTTTTACATTAAGTTTAACACATCCTGTCTTGATATGCGTCTCAAAGTGTGGTCCACGGCCACCTCTCCACAGTAGTCAAATAGGGCGCGATGATTTTACTTCTGTATTAGTAAGTTTAACCCATCTTGTCTTGATGTGTGTCTCAAAGTGTGGACCGTGACACCCTCTCCACAGTAGTCAAATGGGGCACGATGTTTTTAATTCTGTATTATTCATTTTAACACGTGTTTCTTTTTTCTTTTTCTGTTTTAATAGTTTGATTGTGTTTAACGCACGTTTTAGCTGCATATGGCCCCGCAGGAGATGTCACTGATGATACCTGGAATGAAGTTGGAGCACCGGTGGAATATGATGGCAGGGAAATTCGGAGAACCCGGAGAAAACCCACCCTTGCGTGTTTTGTTCACCACAAATCCCACTTTACACACAAATCACTTTAAGCTATGGTACTCCCTTATTTCACTTCTACTTACAAGGAAGCAAGTAATAAGACTATTTCTGCTATTTTTTACTGATCAGCATGAAGCAAATACAGATATAGAGAAAGTCTTGTGAATGAAACACATCAGATTTTGTTTATGGCTCACAAAAGTGTCGCCATTCCGCAATGGGTATTTAACACAGGCGTTATTCGTTTTTCTTTCTGCTGCTCAAGCAAAGAGAAAGAAATTTCAACGCCCCCATACGTGACCAGCTCTTTAAAGACTCGACTATCGTTTAGGCCTACTCTAATTCCACAACCCTGTAGTATCTGCTTGGACCTCTGTAATAAAAATATTTCAGCAGATATGAACATGATATAGATAGAAAAATCTGATGTGTTCCATTCACATGACTTGCTCTATCTCTCTGTAACAAATTATTTTTATTAAGCTTATCTTTTATTTATTTCATGTTAATCGAGGAAAATTAGCAGAAATAGTCTTATTCCTTGCTTTATTGTAAATACAAGTGAAATAAGGGAGTACCATAGGTTAAAGTGAAAGCCAAAAGCTGGTTTTTATGTGACTGATGTTCCTTTGTTTGTGTGGACAGGAGTTGACAAATTCCTGTATGAGAAAAGTATAAGTTTTTCAAAGCTGAAACCAAGAAAAAGGAATATCTCAAAAACGATCAACTCCACGAAAAAAACTTATATAAGATAAATTGTGTGTTTTAACGTGCTATACATTTTTTGTGCGTTAAGTTTTTGTCCATCTCTTACGGTTTAGTAGTTATGCAAAATTCATCCAGAATAAAGTAATCTTCAGAGGTTATTCCCAGAAAATTCAAAATATACATTTTATTTGTCAGGTAAATAAATTTAATATATGATATTTTAATCAAAATCGTTAGAGCCATTTTTGATAAAATCAAAATTTTCGAAAAAAGTTCCATGTAAAGGGTAGTTTGGGGTGGAAGAATTTTTCTCAAAATCTTCGTGTCGCATCCCTGGAATATACTAAACTTAAATACCAAGTTTGGTATTTTACCGACTTTTCGTTTTTGAATGATCGTGTTCACAGATACACGGACACACACACACACACACACACACACACACACACACACACCTTTTTGTGAAAATGCTTTTTTTTAGATAAAGGGGACCCTAAAACATATATTTCCGATGAAATCTCGGTATTTTTGGTGGAGTGCAATACTTTCTCTATTCACTATCTACATAGTGCGTATAGAGAAAGTAAAAATAGCTTTTTCATGCTACATTTCCTAAAGAATATGTAGAGAAAGCCATGTGAATGTAACATATCAGTGTATTTTGTTAAAACTTTTTTTCTCTGCACGTATGTGCATAGTAAGGTATTGTATTTCAAGATTTCATCGGGAACATTTTTCGTGGTCCCTGAATCCAAGAAAACAGTTTTCGAAAAATATCCGTTTATGAGTTTGTCTGTTGTCTGTTTGGGGTTCTATGGATAGCATAGGTCAAAAACGAAAAGACCATTGAGAACCAAACTTGGTATTTAAGTTTGACATCATCCGATGATGCGATAGGAATATTTTCAAGAAAATCCCCCCACTCCCAACTACCCTTTACATGAAACATTTTTCGAAAACTTTGATTTTCTTAAAAAATGGCTCTAACGATTTTGATTAAAATGACAAACATTAAAGATATTTACTTGGCAAACAAAATGTATATCTTGAATTTTCTGAGAATAGCCTCTGAAGACTACATTATTCTGGATGAATTTTACTGAATTTTGCATAACTGGCAAACCCTAAGAGATGGACAGAAACTTACCACACAAAAAAGATATAGCACGTTAAAACACACAATTTATATTCTATACATTTTTTTATGGAGTCGGTCATTTTTTAGATATTCCTTATTTTTGGTTCATCTATAAAAACTTGCGCCTTTGTCATACAGGAATTTGTCAACTCCTGTCCATACAAACAAAGGAACATCAGTCACATAGCAACCAGCTTTTGACTATCACTTTAACCTATGGTACTCTCTTATTTCGCTTCTACTTGCAAGGAAACAAGTAATAAGACTATTTCTGCCAATTTTTTCTCGATTAGTATGAAGTAAATAGAAATATAAGTTTTTTAACAATAATTTGTTGTAGAGATGTAAAGAAAGTCATGTGAATGGATCAAATGGGACCATGCAAAACGAAACGAACCTCAGCTTTAAAAACATCTGACTATCACTTTAGCATAGTAGCTTAAATCTATGCCACGACCACCTTGGCCTACCGCCAGGCCGCTGCATCCCCCATCTCTGCTCGAAGGCGTCATGAATGGGATGCAGTGCTGGAGGGTGAGATGTGAGCACCGCCTCGAGTCCCTCTCGGCCGGTTGATCCGGAACCGCTACTTCTCAATCAAGTAGCTCCTTAATTGGGGACCTCATTAGGCTGAGTGTACCCCGTGCCGGTACCTGGAATCGAACCGAGGTCTCCCGCTTGGCAAGCACCTAATGAATTCACTTATTTCCTTTCTGCTTAATAGCAAGCAAGTAATAAGACCGTTTCTGCTAGTGTTTATTTTGATTAGCATGAAATAGATAGAAGAAGACTGCCTCAGCGAGCTGACTTCTCATACAGAGGTCCCGGGCTCGATTCCCGGCTGGGGCGTGGAATTTTTCTTTACCTAGAATTATTCCCTATTCCCCACAGAGTCTGGAAGTATGAATGTGGGAGTGAATGTTTTTGTGTTTGAGGAAAATAAAATGATTTAAATCAAAGTAAAACAACCTACAGACAACAATGTGTTTCAAGTGCAAAGCCCCCGTTATGACCTTAGATGTTAAATGGGGCTATATAAATGAAAAAAAAAAATCTGATCTGTTCCATTCACATGCCTTTCTGTACATCTCTGAAACAAATTATTGTTATTTACTTCATGCTAATTGAAAAAATTAGCAAAAACAGTCTTATTACTCACTTCCTTGTAAGTAAAAGCGAAATAAGGGAGCACTATAGGTTAAAGCGATAGTCAAAAGCTGGTTGTTATGTGACTGAAGTTCCTTTGTTTGTATGGACAATAGTTGATAAATTCCTGTATGAGTTTTTCAAAGCTAAAACCAAAAACAATGAGTATCTAAAAATGATCAACTGCACGAAAAAACTATATATAACATAAATTGTGTGTTTTAAAGTGCTCTACATTTTTTATTTGGTAAGTTTTTGTCCATCTCTTACGGTTTAGCAGTTATGCAAAACTCAGTAAAATTCATCCAGAATGAAGTATTCTTCAGAGGCTATTTCCAGAAAATTCAAGATATACATTTTATTTGTCAGATAAATATCTTTAATATACGGTGTCTTAATCAAAATCGTTACAGCCATTTTAAGAAAATCGACATTTTCGAAAAACGTTCCATGTAAAGGGCAGTTGGGGTGGGGGGATTTTCTTGAATATCTTCGTGTCGCAGCCTTGGAAGATACCAAACTTAAATACCAAGTTTGGTATTCCAGGGTCTTTTCGTTTTTGAGCTATGCTGTCCACTGTCACACACGGACCTTTTTCTGAAAAAGAAACTTTTGTGAGAATAACACAGACTTTTTTCTGTCATGGCTCTCATCGCCCCAATTCTGTAATGCGTGCGGATGGACAAACACTGAAGGCGACGCTAGTAGACGTAAACAAAACACGGTCAGCAAACTGAAGTGTACACTTTCCCAATTACTGAAACACGTTTAGATTGGCGTTCAAAGGTTGTCAGCACTGATTTACGACACGGAGCTATCCGTCCTGACGGCGGCTCTAACGTTTGAAACCAATCGTTAATCTTGGAGTCTCACAAAACGATATTAAAAAATGAATTGCAGGCTCTTTCTTTCCTTTGTGCCCTCTTTTGTCGCGTTAATTACCGAGTGGGCCGCCAGAGCGTGTCGGATGTAGGAAAGCGCACCATAAATCCGCTGCTACTTCGCCTCCATCGACGTCACCCATCTGTGACTTCCCCAAAACCGCAAAACCCGGGTCTGGCTACGCTGCCAAATGAAACATTGGTTTTCGGGAATCCCTGCTTTGTTTCTTTACATGTTACATTTAAATACAGGGTGGGAAGTTAGGAAGGGCAAATAATTTGATATTTACTACAAAACAAATAATGAAATGTCATTGTTATTGGATTAATTGTTTTTCACACAAGTCGTGTGCAGGACAGGAGTTGGATAGGTAGACCCAGACTGAAAAATTCAATGCCATAGCCGGGATTTGAACCACGGATCTCCCAGTCTCTAGCCGTGTGCAGGACAGGAGTTGGATAGGTAGACCCAGACTGAAAAATTCAATGCCATAGCTGGGATTTGAACCACGGATCTCCCGGTCTCTAGCCGTGTGTAGGACAGGAGTTGGATAGGTAGAGTCAGACTGAAAAATGTAATGCCATAGCCGGGATTTGAACCACGGATCTCCCGGTCTCTAACCGTGTGTAGGACAGGAGTTGGATAGGTAGACCCAGACTGAAAAATTCAATGTCATAGCTGGGATTTGAACCACGTATCTCCTGGTCTCTACCCGTGTGTAGGACAGGAGTTGGATAGGTAGAGTCAGACTGATAATTCAATGTCATAGCTGGGATTTGAACCACGGATCTCCTGGTCTCTAACCGTGTGTAGGACAGGAGTCGGACAGGTAGAGTCAGACTGAAAAATTCAATGTCATAGCTGGGATTTGAACCACGGATCTCCTGGTCTCTAACCGTGTGTAGGACAGGAGTTGGATAGGTAGAGTCAGACTGAAAAATTCAATGTCATAGCTGGGATTTGAACCACGGATCTCCTGGTCTCTAGCCGTGTGTAGGACAGGAGTTGGATAGGTAGAGTCAGACTGAAAAATTCAATGTCATAGCCGGGATTTGAACCACGGATCTCCTGGTCTCTAGCCGTGTGTAGGACAGGAGTTGGATAGGTAGAGTCAGACTGAAAAATGTAATGCCATAGCCGGGATTTGAACCACGGATCTCCCGGTCTCTAGCCGTGTGTAGGACAGGAGTTGGATAGGTAGAGTCAGACTGAAAAATGTAATGCCATAGCTGGGATTTGAACCACGGATCTCCTGGTCTCTAGCCGTGTGTAGGACAGGAGTTGGATAGGTAGAGTCAGACTGAAAAATGTAATGCCATAGCCGGGATTTGAACAACGGATCTCCCAGTCTCTAGCCGTGTGCAGGACAGGAGTTGGATAGGTAGACCCAGACTGAAAAATTCACTGTCATAGCCAGGATTTGAACCACGGATCTCCTGGTCTCTAGCCGTGTGTAGGACAAGAGTTGGATAGGTAGAGTGAGACTGAAAAATTCAATGCCATAGCCAGGATTTGAACCACGGATCTCCCGGTCTCTAGCCGTGTGTAGGACAGGAGTTGGATAGGTAGAGAGAGACTGAAAAATTCAAATGTCATAGCCGGGATTTGAACCACGGATCTCCCGGTCTCTAGCCGTGTGTAGGACAGGAGTTGGATAGGTAGAGAGAGACTGAAAAATTCAATGTCATAGCTGGGATTTGAACCACGGATCTCCCGGTCTCTAGCCGTGTGTAGGACAGGAGTTGGATAGGTAGAGTCAGACTGAAAAATTCAATTCTATAGCCGGAATTTGAACCACGGACCGTCCGATCTCTAGCCGGTTGCTCTGCCACTGAGCTACCATGGCAGCACACCGGCATAGCATTGAATTTCTCAACCAACTCTCATGTTTCCTAGTAAACCACAAGGTTTCTCAAATTCTTTTGAGATGACATTCAGAGGTCAGTTCCAGGAGCAGAAGCCAGTTTTATAGCGTGTGTCAGCCAGAGAGCCTGAAGGTAATTTCGGTGGCTAAAATTGTGGGTTAATTATGCGTAGGTCCAAATAAATTCATTACATTTTCAGCCGTCTGGAAAGGCCGTGAACATAATTTGACATGTATCAAAGTTTACCACTAATCAATTAAAATTCAAAAACGTATCGAAAACTTTATAAATCTTTAAATGGTATATCTGCTTATAGCGTATCTTAATATTGTATAAGGTAATCCAAGTGAATAAACAGTTGAACGGGATTTCTCTCTACTCATGTACTACTTAAATTCGTCCTCTCTTTCTAGAATATAAACGAAAGTATTTAATAGGAACATCTTATTGAAAAGAAAACCAGCAAAGTGTAATAGTTTGTTTACTGACCAGGTAGAGAAAGCCATGTGAATGAAATACATCAGATTTTATTATATATTTTATCCTTTCCTATAGACGTCATATATTCTAGGAAGCAACAAAACGAGTCTTTATGTTATTATTTTGGCAGCTTTTTTAAATAATAAAAGTTTCTTGTTGTATAAGTCCGTCGACTTGCAGGGTGACAAACTTAGTGCAGCTTTTTTTAGCATAATCTAAAACTTCTTCGAGAATATCCATGTTCGTTCATTTATTGATTTATTTGGTGCAGTTTATACAACCAGAGTTGAAACTGTTTATTCCGGCGGGGTTACGCAGCGACGAACAACAAAACACTATCTACGTCACGACTAAAATTCAAGTCCTCTAATGAGAACTCATATAAGAATATATCAGTTAATATTAGGTTAGGATAAAACGTTGTATATTACACGTGGTTTATTATTGTTTCATTTTAACTTGGTCATATGGGGGCTTTGACTTGTGAAACAACTCATTATTATATTACTAAACACACACATTCTTACTTCCAGACTCTATGGGGGATAGGGAATAATGCCGGTTAAAGAAAAATTCCCCGCCCCAGCCGGGAATCGAACCCGGGACCTCCGGGTGAGAAGTCAGCTCGCTGACCACTCGACCACGGAGGCGGTCTTATTAGACTATTATTTGCTCAGGAGAAATTATAAGTCTCGTGTACTAAACATCCCACTCAAAAATAATTTAAGTCACTTTTAATATAAATGCATATCGCCCATCTAGGCGGCCTGGGTTCAATCCCCAGCGCCCACATGTTGGCGACTGGGCGCCTTTTCTACAGTTCCTGCGGTTTCCCCCGCCACTCAGTCCACCAATTTCATGGCATCCACTTCCTCACACTCATGCCAGGTTCTGCATTCTGTGGTTTAGTGCCTTTGGCTCCCCGACAGGCTTCTGACCCCTAGGCATTGGCTTGTGAGTTTTAGGGGGGTGTCAGTGGTAAATACGGGGAGGGTAAGCCGATTACGAAACGAAACGAATAATATAAATGACTTATTATATCGCATTTGCTTTGTTTATAGGTTTACTTTTTGTATTATTAAGTTTTTATTACTTTCTCTACACGTACTATATACATAGTGTATTGGGAAGGTATTGTATTGCACCCACAAATTAGATACCGAGATTTCACCGGAAATATATGTTTTGATATCCCCTGCATTAAAAAAAAACATTTTAGACAGATGTGGTGTGTCTGTCTGTCTGTCTGTCTGTCTGTCTGTCTGTGTTTGACCGATAAAAACAAAACTTGGTATTTAAGTTTAGTATCTTCCAAGGATGCGACATGAAGATTTTCAAAAAAATCCCCCACTGCAAAATACCCTTTACTTGTAAAATATTTCGAAAATATTGATTTTCTCAAAAATGGCTCCAACGAATTTGATTAAAATATCTTATATTTAAGATATTTACTTGCCAAATAAAATGTATATTGAATGAATTTTTAGGGAATAGTCTCTGAACACTACTTTATTCTGAATGAATTTTACGGAATTTTGCATAACTGCTAAACCGTAGGAGATGGACAAAAACTGTTATTTAGTGGTAATCAAAAAGCAGATCAGGCTTTTGTAAGAATACGTTATTGCTTAGAAAATGCAGCACATTAACTTTTTACGAGGAGCCGAACGCGCCTAAAGAGACCTCGAAGCAGAATTACAGCCAAAGGGAAGAAAGAACCGCCCAGTTGGAAATATAACACTGGTAATACGTATGCAAGATAAATCGTACAAAATAATATTTTTTAAAATTCCTCCTTTGTTCCTCCTCCGTTAGAGAATATGAGAAAAGATAGGGCTGTAAAAGGGAAACAATCCAAGGAAGAAAACTACAAAAAAAAAAAGGCGATAAAGTGAAATTCCCCTACAACAACACAGCTATGTGTTCCGAACCAAAAGAAGGATTTTGAATGGGGCTTCCTTTGGCATTGTCTTGGAAACAAAGGGTTTTCATCCTGACTAGAAGCAAAGTAATCCGTTTTGTCTTTCCTTTCCTATTATTGAGCTATTTATGGTTCAGCAATTATCGACCATCAATGTACAGCGTTATGCAAAGGTAAACCAATACTAGGTCTATGAAGGCATAAATAGTGACCTTTTGATTAAATTTAAAAGTTAAAAAATCTGATGTGTTCCATTCACATGACTTTCTCTACTTCTGTGTAACACATTATTGTTAATAAACTTATTCTTCTATTTACTTCAAACTAATCGAGAAAAAATTAGCAGAAATAGTCTTATTACTTGCTTCCTTGTAAGTAGAAGCGAAATAAGGGAGTACCATAGGTTAAAGTGATAGTCAAAAGTAGGTTGCTATATCACTGAAGTTCCTTTATTTGTATAGACAAGAGTTGGACAAATTCCTGTATGAGAAAAGTTAAGCTTTTCATAGCTGAAACCAAAAACAAGGAGTATCTCAAAAACGATCAGTTCCACGCAAAAATTGTGTACAACATAAATTGTGTGTTTTAATGTGCTCTACATTTTTTGTGTTGTAAGTTTTTGTCCATTTCTTACGGTTTATCAGTTATGCAAACTTCCGTAGAATTCATCCAGAATAAAGTAGTCTTCAGAGGCGATTCCCAGAAAATTCAAGATATACATTTTATTTGTGAACTAAATATCTTTAATATACAATATTGTAATCCAAATCGTTACAACCATTTTTAAGAAAATACAAAATTTAGAAAAAAAGTTCCATGTAAAGGGTGTTATGGTGGTGAGGGGATTTTCTTGAAGACAGACGCACACACGGACATTTTTCTAAAAATGCTTCTTTTAGATTCAGGGGGTCTCTAAACATGTATTTCCTGTGAAATGTTGTATCGAATTTTTGGGTGCCTTATAATACCTTCGCTATGCACTATGCACAAAGTACGTGTAGAGGAAGTAACATATTGTTGTTTTCAGATAAGTGAGTGATTAAAATATAATTATGTAATTCAAATGTTTGAGATGTGTTAAAGCTACAGAAAGAATCTGATACGATCCATTCATATGACTTTCTCTGCATCTTTGTAAAAAGTTCTTGTTAGTAAGCTTATTCTTCTATCTCTATACTAATGGAGATAAACATTAGCAGAAACGGCCTTAGAAGCGAACTAATAGAAGAGACTGGGCTAGACCGACTGGTTTTAAAATGTGGAAGTTTATTAAAATTGAAACTAGAAACAAGTAATATCTCAAAAATGGTCAACTCTACAAAGAAACTATACGTCAGATATTATGTGTTTTAACGAGATCTGCATTTTTTGTGCGTTAGTATTTGTCTATTACTTTCGATTTAATTGCTGTCCTAGGAATTCTGCAAAGCTCATCCAAAATAAAGAGGCCATTCCCAAAAAATTCAAATTATGAATTTTATTTTTGATGTAATGTGATGATAATATACTGCATTTTCATCAAAATCATCACTTTCAATATTGCGAAAAAAAAATTCAAAAATTGTTCCAAGTTTAAGTTGATTTGTGTGCGGAGTATTTTTTTTTTTTTTTTTTTTTTAATTTTGGTGTCACATCATTAGAAGATACTAAATATAAACACCAAGTTTGTGCTATGCTGTCACAGACACATATACCGGTATACATATACACGGACCTTTTTTTAAAAATTCTTTTTTTGGACTCAAGGGACATCATAACGTTTATTTTACATGACATCGGAGTTTTTGGTGAAATACAATGCCTTCTCTATCCACTATGTACACTGTATGTAGCTACGTGCTAGAGAAAGTAAACATTATTATTGTCACAGGGTGTCCGGAAACTGCTGTCTAGCAGTGTACATTAAAAGGAATCAGTTATTCATATTTCTACAAATGTTTTTGCTCCAATCTACTACTATAACTCCTAAACTTAAATAACAAGTTTAGTGTTAAACGATAATTTAGTTTTGACCTGTTCTGCGCATAGACACACACAGATATTTTTGTAAAAATGTTTTTTCTTGGATTCAGGGGGCTCTAAAACATGTATTTTCGGTGAAATATCGGTGTTGAATATTTGGATGCAATACAATACCTTCTGTATACATTATGTACATTATGCGTATAGAGAAAGTAAAAAGTATCATCATCAGAAGGCGTCCGAAAACTTTTGTCTAGCAGTGTACATTAAAAAGAGCCAGTTATTGAATCTGTTACCATGTCTTATGTCGTTATTTACTGAGGAGTTAGAAATCACTCGAACCAATGACGTTTCGGTTTAGCCTCCTATGCCAATGCAAGTTGAAGCCCGAAATTAGAGATAAACCACTTTAAAGTTTTTGCGGTTATAGTGAACCAACCGTACATCACGACGCAGAATCTAAATGGAAGAGAGGGCAACAATACAACAAAACGCCGCCTGCCGCAAGTTGGGAGCCGAGCCGCGTCTTCCCCACAACCATCTTTTAAACTGTGGCCATATTTCAAAAAGTAATGTCATTCCCACACAGATATTGCCTTTGTGGGTGTGCATGTTCGCCGCCTCAAGACTTACGACTGCCGTCTTATTGTTCCCCCACCCGGGGATGAGTTAGGGCCCCCGATATTCAATAGACCCTCATCAATATGAGTAGGTACGATCTCAAGTAGATTGGTTCCGAAAACGGATAGACTCTTTGTTGCCAAATGGCACACCCTATCACCAAGAACAATGCTGCCTTAAACAATATGTTCTTACTATGTTTCCATAGTAACCAGGTCAAAAATAATTCAGTAATTCCCAACTTTGTTACCATGGAAACAGTTAATATAGTGCAGTTCTTTCCTGTATATTAGGAACATAACAACATGTACTGTCTACATACTAACCAGGTCCAAAAGCGCGTAGTGATTCTGAACTTGGTTACGTTGGAAATGCTTTGCATAGTTCAGTTCTTTCCTTTACATTACTAACAATACATATGCAGTATCAATAGTAACCAGGTCAAAAATAATTCAGTAATTCTCAACTTGGTTACTATGGAAACAGTATAGTGCAGTTCTTTCGTGTACATTAGGAATATAACAACATATACTGTTTCCATAGTAACCAGGTGGAAAAGTGTGTAGTAATTCTCAACTTGGTTACCATGGAAACAGTTAAATATAGTGCAGTTCTTTCCTGTACATTAGGAAAAAATGAAATGGCCTGTTATTTATGGACGCTCTTTAACTGCTTTGGTTCTCAACGTCCCATTCTATACTGGGCGTGAAAGATCGCTTAATTTTGCTCAGAGGCCTCTTTTATCAGGCTTGAGGTTCTTTTACGTGCCGTAAATCTACGACACGGGACCCACAGCTTTACTTCCCTTCCGAAGGAAGCCATGCTAAGGATTTTTACGCCCGAAAAAAGCCATCGTCCTCCGCCGGGTTTGAACCCGCGACCTTGGGTATATGAAGTTAGCATGGTAACCATTACACCACGGAGGGCGACTGTACATTAGGCATATTACATATACTGTATCCATAGTAACCAGGTCAAAAATAATTCAGTAATTCTCAACTTGGTTACCATGGAAACAGTTAATATAGTGCAGTTCGTTCCTGTACATTAGGAATATAAGAACATGTATTGTTTCCATAGTAACCAGGTCGAAAAGTGTGTAGTAATTCTCAACTTGGTTACCTTGGAAACAGTTAAATATAGTGCAGTTCTTTCCTATACATTACGAATATTACATATACTGTATCCATAGTAACCAGGTCAAAAGTAATGCAATAATTCTCAACTTGGTTACCATGGAAAAAGTTAATATATAAGTAGTTCAGATCTTTCCTGTACACGAATATAACAAAAGGTACTGTTTTGCACAGTAACCAGGTCGAAAGGCATCTAATAATTCACATTTCAGTTGCCTTGGAAACAATAAATATAGTGTGAAAACTGCGCTTTCATGCTCTTATATTCCATATGTATAAGGAGTACAAGGGCAACCCATAAAGTGTCAGGCGATGTGGCATAATAACAACGAAAGATATCCACACAAAGCTTTATTCACAAAGTCGCAGTACTTTACTCTGTTGCTCAACGCAATCTCCATTCTGTCAAGATGTGTTTTGTCACATGGTACTGGTTTTTCATGGCGAAGTTATGCTTTTCTACCTCCAAAGGACTAATTCGTTTTTTGTTTGTATTTTGAGTGCAAAAAATGTTTAACCAATCGAATGTTATAGGCAAATAGCGCCAGTATATGATGATAATGCAATGAACGAGTCTTCAGTGAGGAAATGTCACATAATTTACGAGTAATCAAGGAAGAACATAACAGTGTGTACGATAAAGACTGGAGTGGAAATTCATCAATCGTTATGGAGCAGTTGAAAGTAAATGTTGATAAAATAAGTAAGGAAAACCCGTGTTTCACTTTCGACATGAGTTTTTGGGTGAACAAATTTCCCATCCTGAAAGTGGCAGCAGATCTTGTCTCAGATCTTTGGTGGTAGAAGAGTTAAACATCCGCATTGGAAAACTGGTATCACGTGACAATAAATATTTTGACAGAATAGATATTACGTTGAGAAATATAGTAAGACACTGTAAGTTTGTAAATAAAGTTTTGTGTTGATACCTTTCGTTGTTATTTAGTTGTGCCAGATCGTATGTTACTTTCCAGATTTCCCTTATAAATACTGCATTAGTTGTTTCCATTGTAAAAAGGTTTTCGTAATTGCTATACACGTTTCTACCTGGTTACTATGGAAACAGTACATGTTGTTATATTCCTAATGTACAGGAAAGAACTGCACCATATTAACTGTTTCCACGGTAACCAAGTTGAGAATTACTACACACTTTTCGACCTGGTTACTATGGAAACAGTACATGTTGTTATATTCCTAATGTACAGGAAAGAACTGCACCACATTAACTGTTTCCATGGTAACCAAGTTGAGAATTACTACACACTTTTTGACCTGGTTACTATGGAAACAGTACATGTTGTTATATTCCTAATGTACAGGAAAGAACTGCACTATATTAACTGTTTTCATGGTAACCAAGTTGAGAATTACTACACACTTTTCGACCTGGTTACTATGGAAACAACACAAGTTGTTATATTCCTAATGTACAGGAAATAACTGCACTATATTAACTGTTTCCATGGTAACCAAGTTGAGAATTACTACACACTTTTCGACCTGGTTACTATGGAAACAGTACATGTTGTTATATTCCTAATGTACAGGAACGAACTGCACTATATTAACTGTTTCCATGGTAACCAAGTTGAGAATTACTACACACTTTTCGACCTGGTTACTATGGAAACAGTACATGTTGTTATATTCCTAATGTACAGGAACGAACTGAACTATATTAACTGTTTACATGGAACCAAGTTGAGAATTACTACACACTTTTCGACCTGGTTACTATGGAAACAGTACATGTTGTTATATTCCTAATGTACAGGAACGAACTGCACTATATTAACTGTTTCCATGGTAACCAAGTTGAGAATTACTACACACTTTTCGACCTGGTTACTATGGAAACAGTACATGTTGTTATATTCCTAATGTACAGGAAAGAACTGCACTATATTAACTGTTTCCATGGAAACCAAGTTTAGAATTACTACACACTTTTCGACCTGGTTACTATGGAAACAGTACATGTTGTTATATTCCTAATGTACAGGAAAGAACTGCACTATATTAACTGTTTCCTGGTAACCAAGTTGAGAATTACTACACACTTTTCGACCTGGTTACTATGGAAACAGTACATGTTGTTATATTCCTAATGTATAGGAGAGAGCTGCACTATATTAACTGTTTCCTGGTAACCAAGTTGAGAATTACTACACACTTTTCGACCTGGTTACTATGGAAACAGTACATGTTGTTATATTCCTAATGTACAGGAGAGAGCTGCACTATATTAACTGTTTCCTGGTAACCAAGTTGAGAATTACTACACACTTTTCAACCTGGTTACTATGGAAACAGTACATGTTGTTATATTCCTAATGTAAAGGAAAGAACTGCACTATATTAACTGTTTCCATGGTAACCAAGTTGAGAATTACTACACAGTTTTTGAGAAACAGTATTTGTTGTTATACTCCTGATGTACAGAACTGCATTCTGCTACCTGTTTCCATGGCAATAAGCACAAAAATAGTGCACATGTTTTCATCTGTTTTACCATAGAGACTGTACAGATTATATTCATGATGTACACGAAAAACTGAACAAATATTAATAATTTTACATTTCCTAGAGTTGGTTTGGATCCTGCGTACTCTCATGTAATAGAACTGCAAAATAAATGCATCATTTTTCACCCTAAACCCCATACGCATATTTTCAGTCACGTATGTGCAGCAGTTCAGTAATGTATTTTTAATTACTAAGACTTCGATTACTTTAACTAATATTAAGTATTAATCAGTCAAAGACATTCTCTTCAAGTAGTACCGTAAAATTGAAACTCCGCTCAGGCATATTCGTGGTTTAGATGTTGGTAGCGTCGAACGCACCTAAAGAAAAAGTACACTGCTCTATATTAATTAGGTCGATATAGGGTAACCATGGAAACGGGAAGAATTCCGTTTAATACAGTTTTTATTTCGAATAGGTTGAAAATGTGTCAGTCAGAAGATGGAATCTGTGGAAAAGGGGTTGGGCGGGCAATTTCCGGCATATGTTGAGGGTTATGTAAAGGTGCGTCCCAGAGAGGAAATAGAACCAGTCTGGTTTCCCCCTCAGGTCTGGATTTCACAGAGAAATGGTAATGTGGTGGGGAATCACAGTTCTGGGGTGTAGCCCCTTCTTCGGCAAATAATTTCGTGTTGAAAAGAACCGCACGCCACGTTGCCGTGTTCCTCGGATCAGCCGCAGACATGCGGTTCGTTCACATAGCTTTCTCTACACACTATATATCTCTTACATGCTACTCAGATGAACGTTTAATTAAACAAATTATAACTTTTCTCACTTCATGTACCTTTTCTTTCACAAACTCCACTGTATTTTTACTTCCTCTACACGTACTACATAAATAGTGTATAGAGAAGAAATAAGCATTTTCAGAAAACGTTCCGTGTGTGTCCGTGAACACAATAACTCAAAAACGAAAAGTCCATAAAATACCAAATTTGGTATTTAATTTTAGTATCTAGCAGGAATGCAACACGAAGATTTTGAGGAAAATCCCCCCACCCTCAACTACCCTTTACATATTTACCCGACTAATAAAATGTATATCTTGAATTTTGTGGGAATAACCTCTGAAGACCACTTTATTCTGGATGAATTTTACGGAATTTGCTAAACCGTAAGAGAGGGACAAATACTTAAAACACGAAACATATAGAGCAGGTTAAAACACACAATTTATGTTATACACATTTTTTCGTGGAGTTGATCGTTTTTGAGAATTCCTTGTGATTGTTTTCAGCTCTGGAAAAATTACACTTTTCTCATACAGGAATTTGTCAATTCCTGTCCATACAAACAAAGGAACTTCAGTCACATAGCAACCAGCTTTTGAATGTCACTTTAACCAATGGTACTCCCTTATTTCGCTTCTACTTACAAGGAAGCAAGTAATAAGACTATTTCTGCTAATTTTTTCTCGATTAAAATGAAGTAAATAGAAGAATAATATTTTTAACAATAATTTGTTGCAGAGATGTAGAGAAAGTCATGTGAATGGAACAGATTAGATTTTTTTGTCTGCTTCATATTAATAAATACAAATATTAGCAGATTTCTTTTTTTACTTTCTCTAGCGTAAGTACAATGATCGTAGTAAATGAAATGGCGTGTTATTTATGGACGCTCTTTAACTACTGTGGTTCTCAGCTTCCTATTCTAAACTGGGCGTGAAAGACCGCTTAATTTTGCTCAGAGGCCTCTTAATCAGGCTTGAGGTTTATTTACGTGCCGTAAATCTATGACACGGGACCAAGGCTATACTTCCGTTGCCTTCCGAAGGATTTTTACGCCCCAAAAAATCCACCGCCCTCCACCGGGATTGAACCCGCGACCTTGGTTATATGAAGCTAGCATGGTAACCATTACACCTCAGAGGGCCACTACAATAATTACGTAGCAGATATTTCGAGGTAAAAAGGATTCCACGCCATGCTGCTTTGTTCCTAGAATCAACCACAGACATGCGGCTAAATCACATGACTTTCTCTACACACTATCGTTTATATTTATATTTCTTCTAAACTCTATCTACTACATGCTGCTTCAGATACATTATTAAAAATCTTATGTGTTCCATTCACATGACTTTCTCTACTTCTCTGCAACAAATTCTTATTAAAAAGCTTATTGTGATATTTCCTTAATGCTAGTCGAAAAAAATAGCGGAAATAGTGTTATTACTTGCTGTCTTGTAAGTAGAAGCGAAGTAAGGGAGTACTCTAGGCTAAACCGACAGTCAAATGTTTTAAAATGTGGTTGCTATGTGATTGAGATCCATTTTTTTGCGTGGCCAGGAGTTGACAAGTTCCCGTATGATAACCTTTAGGTATTTTAAAACTGAAACCAATGCCAAAGAATATCTCGAAAACGGTCAACTCCACGAAGAAAATATATATGATATAAATTGTGTATTTTAATGAGATCTGCATTACTCGTATAGTAAGTTTTAGTCTATCTCTTACGGTTTACCAGTAATCAAATTTGTAATGTAAATATCTTAAATATAACAAATTTTATTCAAAATCTTATAGCCATTTTCATAAAACAAATTTTTTTTAAGATTTTTCAATGTAAAGGCGTGGAGGGATTTTCTTGAAAATCTTCATGTTTCATGCTTGGAATATTTTGAAGTTAAATATCAAGTATGGGATTTTCGTTTTTGAGCTATGAATTTTTATTTTTAGTAAGGAAGTCCTAAAACATGTATTTCTGGTGTAATCTCGATATCGAATTTTTGGGTATTTTTTGTAGTGGCACCGCAGTTGATGATACATGAAGATGGAGCCCCGGTGGAATGTGATGGCGGGGGAAACCAGAGAAAACCCGCCCCTGCGCCGCTTTGTCCACTTGGGATCGAACCCGGGCCGTCTAGGTGAGAGGCGAGTGGTCTAACCACTCGTTCACGGCAATACAATACCTTCTCTCTACATTATGTGTGTCGAGAAAGTAAAATTCTGATGTGTTCCATTCACATGACTTTCTCTGCATTTCTGTAACAAATTATTGTTAAAAAGCTTATTCTTCTATCTGTTACACGCTAATTTAGAAAGACATTAGCAATAATACCTTGTTGTGAGTAGAAGGGAAATAATTGAATGCATGATGCAAAAGCGATAGTCAAAGCTTTTAAAATCTTGTTGGATGATATCCGTTTCTTTGCATTGCCAAGAGTTGACAAATTCACATATGTGAAAATTTTAAGCATTTTAAAACAGAAACTAATAACAAGGAATATCTATAAAATGGTCAATTCCAAAAAAAAAAAAATTGTATATACGACGTAAATTGAGTGTTTCAACGATATCTGTATGGTAAGTTTTTGTCTACCTCTTACGGCTTACCAGTTATGCAAAATCCAGAAGAAGTATCCAGAGTAAAGAGGTTTTCAGAGGTTTTGTTTGGATTAAGGTGGTCCTAAAGCATATATTTCCGGTGAAGTCTCGGTATCGAATTCTTGGGTGGAGTGCAATACCTTCTCTATACACTATGTACATGATACGTGTAGGGAAAGTAAAAATCTGATGTGTTCCATTCACAAGACTTTCTCTACAACTCTGCAATAAATCATTGTTAAAAAGATTATTTTTCTATTTACTTCCTACTAATCGAAAAAAAAAAATTAGCAGAAATAGTCTTATTACTTGCTTCCTTGTAAGTAGAAGCGAAATAAGAGAGTACCATGGGTTAAAGTGATTGTCAAAAACTGGTTGCTATGTGACTGAAGTTCCTTTGTTTGTATGGACACGAGTTCACAAAGTCCTGTATGAGGAAAATGTTTTTTATAGTTGAAACCAAAAACAAGGGATATCTCAAAAACTATCAACTCGACGAAAAATATGTATATAACATAAATTGTGTGTTTTAAAGTGTTCTACATTTGTTGTGTGTTAAGTTTTTGTCCATCTCTTACGGTTTAGTATTTATGCAAAATTCCGTAAAATTGACCCAGAATAAAGTAGTCTTCAGAGGCTATTCCCACAAAATTCAAAATATACATTTTATTTGTCAGGTAAATATGTTTAATATACAATATTTTAATCAAAATCATTTAGAGCCATTTTTTAGAAAATCAAAATTTTCGAAAAAAGTTCCATGTAAAGGGTAGTTTGGGGTGGGGGAGTTTTCTCAAAATCTTCGTGTCGCATCCCTGAAAGATACAAAACTTAAATACCAAGTTTGGTATTTTACCGACTTTTCCTTTTTGAGTTATCGTGTTCACAGACACACGGACATCACAAGGACCTTTTTCTAAAAATACTTTTTTTGGATACTGGGGACCCTAAAGCATATATTTCCGGTGAAATCTCGGTATCGAATTTTTTGGTGGAGTGCAATACCTTCTCTATACGCTATTTACATAGTACGTGTAGAGAAAGTAAAAATAGTTAGCATTAAGAATACACAAATAATCATTTTTATAAGTACGCAGCGTGATTACTATAGGAACTGTCTCCAAAGGTAAATTTAATCCAGATCAAAAGACAGAAGAATCCCAGGTTTAAGTGCACGCTTGGGAAGAATTGGGTGAGGATGAAATAACCGCAGCCAGTATCGACCCGAGGGGCACAGTGATCTCCACGGACCTGTATAATATTAAATGTAATTGTATTGTAGCTTTGCAGTGTAAAAAGAAATCATTTTATGTCATTGACTACAACAATGGGTACAAATTAGTGTTGTTGCTTTGGAAATGGTTCGTGACGACCGTCTTTTGTTCGCAGGGACATGACCCTACTACTAATTGAAACTGCTGCAAGGTCATCGCGACCCTTGACCTTTGTACGGTGGCAAATGGTCCGAGAGCGTTTCCGTCCGTCCTTCCTGCAGCTGACAGAATAACAAAACGTACGTGTCGACTTCATCATCTGCAGCAACAATAGGTTTCCTTCCTTTTCATGGCCGAACCGTTCTCAATGTCATCTAACGAGCGCGGCTTAAGACCATCATAGCAACATTAATATTCTCATTGAAAATACGAGCCCTGATCAACGAGTGGTACATGCAGGGACATTAATAGTCCGAGAAGGTAAACATTACCTCTGTCTTCCATTTCAGTAATCGCTTTATAGAAATCGATTCCACCTTATACTTTTTACTTTCCCTATACGAACGACGTACATAGTGTATAGAGAAGGTATTGCACTACAACCAAAAGTTCGATACCCGATGTCACCGGCAATATATGTTTTATGGTCCCCTTTATCTAAAAACAGCATTTTCAGAAAAAGGTCTGTGTGTCTGTGAACACGATAACTCAAAAACGAAAAGTCGGTAAAATATCAAACTTGGTATTTAAGTATATTCCAGGGATGCGACACGAAGATTTTGAGAAAAATCCCTCCGCCCCCAACTACTCTTTACATGGAACTTTTTTCGAACATTTTGATTTTCTAAAAATGGCTCTAACGATTTTGATTAAAATGTCGTATATTAAAGATGTTTAGCTGACAAATAAAATGTATATCTTGAATTTTCAAGGAACAGCCTCTGAAGAGTACTTTATTCTGGATGAAATTTACGGAATTTTGGATGACTGCTAAACCCTAAGAGATGGACAAAAATGTAACACACAAAAAATGTACAGCACGTTAAGACACGCAATTTATGTTATATAAAAGTTTTTCGTGGAGTTCGTCGTTTTTGAGATATTCCTTGTTTTTGGTTTCTGCTATGAAAAACTTATACTTTACTCATACAGGAATTTGTCAACTGCTGCCCATACAAACAAAGGAAATTCAGTGACATAGAAACCAACTTTTGACTATCACTTTAACCTATGGTACTCCCTTATTTCGCTTCTACTTACAAGGAGGCAAGTAATAAGACTATTTCTGCCATTTTTTAATGATTATCATGAAGTAAATAGAAGTAAAAGCTTTTTAAGAATAACTTTTTGCAGAGATGTACAGAAAGTCAGGTGAATGGTACACATCAGATTTTTTTCAAGAAGAAGAAAAAAAAAAGCTAATCTGCTCCATTCCAGCTGCTACCAAGGTTGGTATTTAACTTCAGTGTCTTACAAGAAAGTGACACGAACCTTTAAAAGAAAATCCCCCATCCCAAACTACACTTTATGTGGAAAACTTTTCGAAAATTCTGATTTTCTCAAAAATGGCTAAAACGATTTTGATTAAAATACCCTATATTTAAGATATTTAATGTATATCTTGAATTTTCTGGGAAAAGCCTCTGAAGACTACTTTATTCTGGATCAATTTTACGAAATTTTGCAGAACTGCTAAACTATAAGAGATGGACAAAAACTTACCATACAAAAAATGTAGGGCACATTAAAACACACAATTTAGGTTATATACATTTTTTTCGTGCAGTTGATAGTTTTTTAGATATTCCTTGTTTTTGGTTTCACATTTAGAAAACTTATAATTTTCTCATACACGAATTTGTCAGCTCGTGTCCATACAAACAAAGGAACTTCAGTCACATAGCAACCAGCTTTTGACTATCACTTTAACCTATGGTACTCTCTTATTTCGCTTCTACTTACAAGGAAGCAAGTAATAAGACTATTTCTGCTAATTTTTTCTCCATCATGAAATATATAGAAGCATAAATTTTCTAACAATAATTTGTTGCAGAGATGTAGAGAAAGTGATGAGAATGGAACACATCAGATTTTCTTTGTACAGTTGTCTATTTTTCACGGTTTAGCAAAATGAAGAGGTCTTCAGAGGCTATTCCCAAAAAAAATCTATATATACATTTCGTTTGGCGTAAAATATCTTAAATTTATAGTATTTTAATAAAAACCTTTAGAGGCATTTTGAGCAATTTATATTGTAGGAAAATATTCCATGTAAAGTATAATTTTGGGTTGAAGATGCTCCTGAAAATCTTTGTGTCGCATCCATAGGAGATAATGAACTTAAATACCAAGTTTGGTTTTTAACGGACTTTTCGTTTTTCCTGCCCATAGACACACAAATACTCAGGCTGACCTTTTTCTACAAAATCTGATGTGTTCCATTCACATGCTTTTTTCTACATCTGTGTAATCAATTATTGCTAAAAAGCTTTTTCTTCTATCTATTTTATGATAAACGAGATAAACATTAGCAGCAATGGTTTTATTGTAACTAGAAGGAAAATAAGAGAACACGCTAGGCTAAAGTGATAGTCAAATCTTATAAAAATTGGTTGCTATGTGATTGAAACTGTTTTTTGTTTTTTTTTGCATGGCGAAGTGCTGACAAATTACCCTATGAAAATAATTTTAAGTATTTTAAAACTGAAACCAATAACAAACAATATCTCGGAAATGGTCAAATATATGAAGAAAATATGGCTATGCAAAAATTAAGCAAACTTCGTCCAGAGTAAAGAGATCTTGTGAACCTATTCCCAGAAATTTCAAGATATACATTATGTTGTAAATATATTTTCATTTCTGTATTTTAATCAAAATCGTTAGTCATTTTTGAGTAAATGACAATTTTCGACATTTTTTCCATGTAAAGTAATTTTGGGGTGGTGGGATTTTACTCAAAATCTTAGTGTTATATTCTTGGCAGATTTTAAACTTAAATAACAAGTTTGGTGCCTATCTTACCCGATTTACATTTTTTTAATTATCGTGCTCACAGACTAACGGACAAACCCGACATTTTTTTTCTAAAAATCTATTTTTTTTCAATACGTGTATTTCCGATGAAATCTTGGTACGACAAATTTTATTAGAGTAAAATACCTTCTCTGTCTTAGTACGATGTAGTATGTAGAGAAAGTAAACATGGTGCTTATGGATTCAGTGGACCTCAAAACCTGCATTACATTTTTAGGTGGAACACAATACCTTCTCTTCCTATTGTATATTGTACATACATGCTAGAGAAATAAGTTTTCATTGGTAATCGGTTTACCCTGCCCATAATTTTGGACTGACATGCCCCTAAGAGTTAGGAATTATTTTTGATAATGTTTAACGCCCGCTTTTACTACACATGGCATGGCAGGCATGGAATGGACATGGAGCACCGGTGGAATGCGATGACGGGGGAAGCTGGAGAACCCGGAGAAAACTCACCCCTGCTCCACTTTGTCCACCACAAATCTCACATGCCACTCTAACCACTCGGCCATCGCGCGGTCGGATGCCTAGGGGTCATAAGCCTGTTGGGGAGCCAACGGCACGAAATTACAGAATGGAGAACCTGGAACGAGTGATGGGCCCGTAGCCAGGCATGAGCGTGAGGAAATGGATGATAGGAAAGGTGATAATGGAGCAATTGGTAGAATGAGTGGTGGGGGAAACCACAGGACCCGGAGAAAACCCGCCACTTCGTCCACCACAAATCCCACATGGGGAACTTGGACCCAAACCCGGGCAAGCCGTCGATCATGGCGCCACTACAAGTAGTTTTAATGCTCTAGAAAATCACTTTAATAAACTCGGTGTGTGTTTAAAGAAAGGAGATAGGAAAGCTGCATGTAGCATTAATATAGTGCAGTTTATTAAACATTTCCATGGAAACCAAGACGAGAGTTTAGGAAATAAAAGCAGGAGTACAAAACAATGGAATGTGGGTCAACCGCAGCGGAGAAACACAATACAATGTCTAGAGTGTTTACCGGAAGATATATATCCACAGTCGCTTTAGGATTATAATCTGCGTGGACTCAGAGAGAATATAATCTTCAAGTGGTTCAGGAAAGGGGACGAAATTTATGTGCACCCATCAAAAATTTACTGCGCTACTGTGTTCAGACTCTAAAACTTTAATGTAATTTGTGTTTTATACTCGAAAATGAAATCTCTGATTCACACTCAGAAATCAGGACATGAATTTCAGTCCTATATATGTGCCTCACGTTGTCTCAGAAGAACCCGACCTGACGTATAGATAGCGGTTGTTGTTTCAAACAAGAATGGTAAAAAATACCAACCTTGTACACCGGCCGCTGAATCCCTGCACTTGACAGGTAGGACTTGCCGCCATTAGTTAGCTATACACTCTGTCAAGAAAGTACCGGGAATTGAACATTTAAAAGGGAATTCAAAATTATTTATTGTTGTCGCTAGGTTAATACGTCTTTCCTCTATACCCACGCGGAGTTTGATCGTCTTATGTCATCTAGTTTGTTTACAGTACGCCATTTTGTTAGTTCATCTCAAAGATGATTTGCGATTTTACGATGGATACAAATATTGAACAAACGATCTGTCTCAAATTTTGCATTGCAAATGGTATTTCGTGTGCTGAAAATGGGTTGGGCAATTCAATGATGAAACGATCCAATGTTAAAGATGAAGCACGCATTGGGCGACCTTCTGTTGTCACTGTTTAGTTCAACAAGTGAACGAGGAAATTGGTGAAAACAGACGGTTAGCAATAAAAATGCTTTGTGATGTGTTTCCACGAAACCCGTGTTCAGTACTGACTGTCTTCAATGGCGGCAGCTATTTCTGAAGAGCGCATATAAAAGTTGATTCCCGCTATGACAAATGCACGAACAATTATGGAAACTGTTGAAAAATAGACTAAAGATAAAGGTCGCAACGTAATTGAGCAATTAAACCACTCGCTTCTCTCATACGGCGACCCGCATGTGGGATTTGTGGTGGACAAAGTGGCGCAGGGGCGAGTGTTTCTCCCACCATCGCATTCCTTCGGTGCTCCATTTTAATTCCATTAAGTATCAGTGACATAGTCTGCAGTAAAAATTGCCGTTAAACACTATAAAATAAATAAATACTAACAAAAAATACCCATTTGAAAGTAGTTTGAAATTGGGGTATTCTATTTAATATTTAACTGAATTTTATTTTTGAGTCATATTGACATTTAAGAGACTGTCACTCTCATATTAACCGTTTTATAATAATTACCTCTTTGGATTTATAGAGGCACAAAAAACTGTGTAGAATACCCATGTAAACTAAACTCCTTGCTATAATAACCCAAAGTCGAGCCACCACCCGACCGCTGCGTTCACCACCTTTGTTCGTTACAGACATGATTGATGGGGTGCAGTACTGGAGGGTGAGATGTGGTTAGCGCCCCAAGTCCCCTTCGGCCGGTTAGTGCGGTCTACGCAACCTGGAACCGCTACTTATTCCTCAAGTAGCTCCTCAATTGATCCACCAGAAACCTCACGAGGCTCATTGCACCCCGTATCAAGTCTGTCAGCAGGAGAAAATTCCGACGACCGGAAATCGAACTCGGGCTTCCCGTTTGGTAAGCAGCGGCAATACCACCGGCCTTGGTTGGAATATCAACTCTAATACTTGCTAGAATAACTAGTAGAGGGAGGGAGGGAGGGAGGGAGGGAGGGAGGGATGGATGGATGGATGGAGGGACGGACGGACGGACTGATAGTTTTATGTTGGTGCAGGTAATCTGAAGGTTTTGCTAAAGAATATGAGTCAATGATCCTTTCTTGATTCAAAACTGTTTTTTGGTTTAAGCAGTCATTCTCATACATTCTAAATTTTAGAACATTTCATTCCCTTGATAAGAGAATCAGGTAGCTGTGTGCAGATATTTGTAAAGCCTCAGCACTTATACAATGAGGCAACCATTCCAAGCACCCAGTCCGCTTAAACAGATCAGTTCTGAAACACTGAACACTCTTAGACGTATTTGTTCTGGTAAGTACAACAGATGTGACAGGTTATGAACACAAGACACCAAAACGTGAGTCTAACGAGACAGTAATTTATACACACAATCAAGTGTTCTCCCAGTAGAGGCGCTGCAGTCAGCCTGACTTGCATTTGTTCCGTTCCAGTGGATGCAAATGTTGGCAGTCGAGTGTCACTTGAGCAAAGTGCCAAATGTCTGCTCGGGGATGATCTACCGTCACTTGTAGGTACAGATAACAAAGTATCTGTTACTCCCTTTCTTCACTTGGGGAGAGGGTGTTAACAGAGAGTAGACATTCTCAACTTGGTTACCATGGAAACAGTTAATATAGTGCAGTTCTTTCCTGTACAGTAGGAATATAACATGTACTGTTTCCATAGTAACCAATTGGAAACGTGTGCAGTAATTGTCAACTTGGTTACCATGGAAACCGTTAATGTAGTATAGTGCTTTCATGTACATTAGGAATATAACAACCTGTACAGTTTTCATAGTAACCAGGTCGAAAAGTGTGTAGTAATTCTCAACTTGGTTACCATGGAAACAGTTAATATAGTGCAGTTCTTTCCTGTACATTAGGAATATAGCAACATGTACTGTTTCAATAGTAACCAGGTGCAAAAATGTGTAGTAATTCTCAACTTGGTTACAATAGAAACAGTTAATACAGTGCAGTTCTCTCCTGTATACCAGCAATATGGCATGAACTGTTTCCATAGTAACCAGGTGGAAAAGTCTAAAAAAAATTACACAATTTTCTGTTTCTCAAAAATGGTTCAAAAGATTTTGTTTAATTTACCGTACATTAAAGATATTTACATGACAAATAAAATGTATATCTTGAACTTTCTGGGAATATCCTCTAAAAATCTCTTTATTCTGAATGAATTTTACTGAAGTTTGCATAATTGGCAAACCGTAACGGACAGACAAAAACTTACTGCATAACCAATGTAGATCTATGGCACATGCTTTTTTCGTGGAATTGACTATTTCTGAGATGTTTCAAGTTATTTGTTTCGGATTTAAAATACTTAAACTTTTCTCACACTTTTCTCCTGGCCATGGATAGAAGCGGATTTAAACCACATGTCAATCAGCTTTTAAAAGATTTGACTCAATTTAGTCTAATGTATTTGCTTATTTTCCTCCTACTTACAAGAAATGAAGTAATAAGACCGTTTGTATTAATGTTTACCTCTATTAACATGAAGTAGATATACGAATAAACTTTTCCTGGTAGATACCTAGTTATTGGTTACGGGGATGTAGAGAAAGTCATATGAATGGAACACTCAGGTTTTCTTTTACTTTCTCTACACGTACTATGAACATAGTGTTTAGAGGAAGTATTGCACTCCACCGAAAAATTCGATACCGAGATTTCACCGGAAATGTATGTTTTAGGGTCCCTTTTATACAAAAAAAAGTATTTTCAGAAAAAGATCCGTGTTTGTGTGTCCGTGAACACGATGACAAAACAACGAAAAGTCAGTAAAATACCAAACTTGGTATAGAAGTTTAGCAACTTCCAGGGATGCGACACGAAGATTTTGAGAAAAATCTCCCATCCCAAACTACCCTTCACATGGAACTTTTTTCAAAAATGTTGATGTTCTTAAAAATGGCTCTAACGATTTTGATTAAAATACCGTATATTGAAGATATTTACCTGGCAAATAAAATGTATATCTTGAATTTTCTGGGAATAGCCTCTGAAGACTACTTTACTCTGGATGAATATTACGAAATTTTGCATAACTGCTAAACCGTAAGAGATGGACAAAAACTTACCATACAAAAAATTTAGAGCACGTTAAAACACATAATTTATGTTATACACATTTTTTTCGTCGAGTTGATCATTTGTTAGATAATACTTATTTTTGGTTTCATCTTTAAAAACTTACACTTTTCTCATACAGGAATTTGTCAACTCTTGTCCATACAATCAAAGGAACTTCAGTAACATGGCAACCAGCTTTTGACTATCACTTTAATTTATGGTACTTCCTTATTTCGGTTCTACTTACAAGGAAGCAAGTAATAAGACTATTTCTGCTAATTTTTTCTCGATTAGCATGAAGTAAATAGAAGTGTGAATGGAACACTGAGGTTTGTTTTTCTTTTCCTTGTTAGCGCCTGTTGCATGTCATCTGTTACCCAGAGACTTGTTCATTAAGTTAAAATTTATGAACTGAAGTTATTACTGAAGTGCTCATTAAACATTTAAAGGCATGTTAATTGTTTTATTTCCCCAAAGACTGCAATACACGTCTGGTATTGTTGTCACATCCGAGCGGAAAATTACGCGCGTTAGCAGCTCCATTGTTTTCCTGCTTTGAAGATCCAATAGCGATATGACATAACTTTTTACGACTTATGAAATAAAACGCTATCCAGGAAAGTTCTCCGAGTCGTATATTATGGAGTAGTGAATTTATGGGGCAGTGTACGATAGAAGGTTTGGAGGGGATAGAATTACCGTCTCTCGAGGGGCTGTTGGGGGGATGTATTTATGGGGATGTTGCTTTTTGTCACCTTCCGCGCAGCATCTTCGATAAACGCTAGAGACACAGAGAATAGATGGTTAAAGGAAAGATTTGAACACAGAAAATAATAAATCGAGAAAGCATTGAGGAAGGAACTGGCGGCCGAGCTTGAAAAGATCCTGAGAACAGATGAAAATCAATTAGGCAAACTCAGATAAAGGAATCAAAGTAAGAAAAGCTTAAAAGAAATTTTCCTGGTTTAATTGGTTGCTATAGAAGGGGAAAAATCTGTTGAAAGAAGGAGTAAATTGGAAGAATTTAAAGGAAATCCAACAAACAAGCAAATGAAAGAAGCTATAGAATAAAACCCTGATTTAAAATTTTCAAGCAAGGCAAAAGGGAGTTGAACAAATAGCTTTGTAAAGGAAAAACCTGATGTGTTCCATTCACATAACTTTCTTTACATCTCTGCAACAAATTATTGTTAAAATGCTTATTCTTCTATTTACTTCATGCTAATCGAGAAAAAATTAGCTTTCTTGTAAGTAGAAGTGAAATGAGGGAGTAGCATAGGTTAAAAATGACTCTAAATCTGGTTGCTATGTGACTGAAGTTCCTGATTTGTATGAACATGAGTTCACCAACTCCTGTATCAGAAAATTTTAAGTTTTTTAAAGGTGAAACCAAAAATAAGGTATATCTCAAAAACGACCAATTCCACGAAAAAATGTATATAACATAAACTGTGTGTTTTAACATGCTCTACATTTTTTGTGTGGTAAGTTTTTGTCCATCACTTACGGTTTAGCAGCTATGCAAAATTGCGTAAAATCCATCCATAATAAAGAAGTCTTCAGAGGCTATTCCCAAGCAATTCAAGATATACGTTTTATTTGTCAGGTAAATATCTTTAATATACGACATTTTAATCAAAATCTTTACAGCAATTTTTGAGAAAATAGAAATTTTCGAAAAAATGTCCATATAAAGGGTAGTTCAGGGTGGGGAAGTTTGTTGAAAATCTATGTGTTGCATCCTTGGAAGATACTGAACTTAAATACTAAGTTTGGTATGTTACCGACTTTTCGTTTTTGAGTTATCGTGTTCACAGACACACGGACACACACACGGACCTTTTTCTGAAAATACTATTTTTGGATATAGGGGACCCTAAAACATATTTTCTGTGAAATCTCGGTATATAATTTTTTGGTAGAGTGCAATACATTCTCTATACACTATGTACATAGTGCGTATAGAGAAAGTAAAAATATATAGCATAAATTGTGTGTTTTAACTATATTTGCATTTTTGTCTATTTCTAATTGTTTATTAGTATCGCAAATCCGCAAAAAAATCAAGAACAGGCCTTCAGAAGCTATTTCTAGAAAATTCAAGATATTCATTTTTTTGCGTTTTAATATCTTTAATGTACAGTATTTTAATTAAAATCGTTAGTCATTTTTGAGAAGATGAAAATGTTCCATGTAAAGGGTAGTTGTGAGTGTCGCATCTTTGGAAGATACTGAACTTATATACCAAGTTTGGTGTTTAACTGACTGATCGTTTTTGAGTTAGGTTTCGTGTTCACAGACACACTCACCGACATTTTTCTAATATCTTTTTGTATACGGGGGACCCTAAAACGTCTATTTCTTGTGAAATCTCGGTATCGAATTTTTGGGTGGTTTACAATACCTTCTCTATACACTATGTACATAGTACGTGTAGAGAAAGTAAAAATCTGTTAAACGTAATTTCCTTTTACGTTTTATGTTGTACCATAAAAGCATTAAGTTATGGTTTTCTGAGTAATTCGTGTTTCTTCTCCCCCACCTTACCCCGGGAGCAACTCCTGTATTTTTAAAAGTTTATTCTTCGGTCTACTTCATGCTAATCGAGATAAACATTAGCAGAAACGGTTTTATTGCTTAGTTCCTTATAAGTAGAAGGAAATACATTAGATTAAACCGATAGTCAAATGTTTTAAAACGTGGTTGCTATGGTAATCCGTTTCTTTGCGTGGCCAGGGGTGGGGAAAAAGTTTGAAGATTTTAAAACTGAAACCAATAACGAGGAATGTCTCGAAAAGGTAGAACTCCGCGAAACAAAAGTATATGACGAAAATTGTGTGTTTTAAGATTTACATTTTTTTTAGTAAATTTTTGTATATCTCTTACGCTTTAACTGTTATGCAAAATTCCGCAAAACGCATCCAGAATACAAAGGTCTTCAAAGGCTATTCCCAGAACATTTAACCCTTAGTTCCCTGGACTAGTATATACATATATCGTTTTTCCTTTAATTCAAGTTTAAAACTGGAGCTCTAGTAAAAATATTTGGGTATACATTTATAGCATTATTATATAAAAGACTAGAGAAAATATAAATTAAACTAAAGGTATATCCTTTATTAATATTTCTCTTCCCAATTAAAAGTTAAAATTCTTCTAAACCAGTTTTCATAATCCTGCCAAAGGCACTACCAAAAAGTAGTTCAAATGGCCATGAGTGTTAGGTGATAGGTAAAGGACTGGCCATCCATTCAAAGCCAAATGTTGCAAGTTCAAATCCCAGTGACTGTGGTAAAGGACGGGGAGAGCCCAAGTAAAATAATCGGTGTGATGCTTGGAAGTTAATGGAGTTACATTTGGCTGTAGTTATGTCGGCTTTTTCTTTTATTTATTTAAAAAAATCACGTAATTTTAGGGCAAACGCATATATTTTTACAATATAAAACATGCTTGATTACTTGTCATTTATGGTTGAAGGTTAGTACAACATGAAATTAATCCTAAAGTACAACAATATTTCTATTGTTACGCTTAAAACAAGCGGAACTAATAGGTATCGACAGGCAACAAAGGATTAAAATATAAATTTTATTTTTTATATAAATAGCTTTAATATGCGGCATTTTAATTAAAATCGTTATAGCCATTTTTGAGAAACTCAAAATTTTCGAAACGTTTTCCATTAAAAGGGTAGTTGGGGATGATGGGGTTTTCTTGTGTCGTATCCTGGGAAGATACTGAACTTCAATACCAACTTTGGTATTTAACCGACGTTTAGTTTAAGAGCTGTACTGTCCACAGATGGACCGTTTTCTGAAAATCTTTTTTGGGACCTCAATGTTGGGTGCAATACAATGCTTGCTCTATACACTGTGTACAGTGTACGTGTAGAGAAAGTAAAGAGAAGAATGACCGGGAACATTATAGCTTGCGTGTCTTAATGGTTGCTTAGTAACATAATGACGCAATGCCTTCATTACAACTGTTTTTAAAATCTATTCCATTCTAATTTCCACTTTCTGACACAATGCTAAACCGTTCTGTAATATCCTCCCGCTGCCTGCTTTTATGGAACGGAACATTTTGTTTCAAACACCCAAAACTGCCTTGCCATTGCAGTAGACAAAATATTCTGACTTTATCAATCTAAAGTTTTACTTCGGAATTCAGATTTAACTCAATTATCAGGTTCATTCACTAATATGAATTATTAGAGGTTTTATTGGCGCTTCTTAATTTATTAGTACATCTTCATTGTAACTTCATTAATGTGTTTGGTTCAGTTTTGACTGCCCTTCTCAAATATGTTCATTTTTCACTGCCACTTCACTAATGTGCTTTAGTTCAATTTTCACTGCCACTTCATTATTGTCAATTAGTTCAATTTTCACTGTCACTTCACTGATGTGTTTTAGTTCAATTTTCACTACCACTTCACTAATGTGTTTTAGTTTCTATTTACACTAACACTTCACTAATGTGTTTTAGTTTCTATTTTCACTACCACTTCACTAATGTGTTTTAGTTCTAATTTCAGTATCACTTCAATATTGTTATTTAGTTCAGTTGTCATTGAAGGTATCATACAATACCTTCTCTACCCACTGTTATTTGCATACGTGCTAGAGAAAGTAAAATAACACATTAATGCACTAATTTTAAATGAATCTGACTTCATATCTATTCAAGGCACTATTGAGTAGTTTTGTTTTTTGTTGCAGGATTCTTGAACGCGAACCTCGCTCCGCACCTGAAGGCCCGGGTTGCGAACTACGGTCTCATGGATCAGATAGCAGCGCTACACTGGGTCCAGCAGAACATCGCCTTGTTCGGAGGTGACCCGGGTAATGTCACACTGTTCGGACACGGCACGGGAGCCGCCTGTATCAACTTCCTAATGACGTCACCCACAGTCATGCCAGGTGACCGCCTTCATTTGTCTTGTTATATCTGTTCATAATGACGTCATACACAGAGAAGTATTGTCTATGCTACTAGAGGTGTTGCATATTGTGAGTAGGAAGCTGAGGCCGTGATCCTCGAACAATATACAGAGTGAGTTATGTAGAGCTGACACACTTCTTCCTTTAATTATTCCTTTGGAAATTCATTCAAAGTTGCAATGAAATAGAGTACTTACATTATTTTACGACGAAATAAAAAATCATTTTTGTTGTTTCCTAGAATACATGAAATATATAATGAGTATACGAATAGAACGATTTAACACGTGTGCATTACACTATTTTTAAACAGTTCTCAATGTTGACATATTATGAATATAAACATATTGTTTTACCTTTTTCACGGCATTCAATTTAAGAGATTGTAATATGATTAATGAAAGGTAATTTTATTAATTGTACTGTCTATCAGAGTTTATTAAAATACACTATAATTTTTTTCAACTCAAATTTAAAAGATTTAATAGTGTGCGATATTCAGTTGTTGCCTTCCTTAGCACCAGTGCTGACACCGTGATGACTTACTCGTACAGAACGAAAACATTCTATATAAAGGAGGCAGTGTTGTAATTTTGCTCTCTGCGCTGCTTGCACAATTTCGTGTTTATGGCATTCAAATCATCCGCCATTTTCTGGATCGATATGAGCTTTCAGAGTTCTAGCCTACGTAAATGAGGCCGTGGACACATAAACCAAAGTTGGCTATGGAGTGTTATAATTTTTTAACTAAATGATAGAATTTTCTACTTTTAACTCTACTGACATCTGGTAAAAGACCTACTTTTAGCATGAACTGTCTAAAAATGTATTTATGTTTATGGAAAAATACTTTTCTTTTTGAAGGACATAATCTATAAATGCGCGAAATATCATTTGTTCAAAACTAAGGGTACAAAGTACAGGACTGACGTAACAAAAATCTATTTTGTTAATAGGACCATTAAATAATGGAATGAATTGCCTGTAGCAGTCTTTCACGGCTGCCATCTGTTCTTGGGGAAATTTAGATGAAAATTCAATAAAATAAATGTTGGATAATACGAAACGTGTACAGAAAGTATAATTTTGTTCTACCGCCACCGCAACACAAGTGTAGCAGTTCAGCGCATGCGCACTCATCTCTGTCTGTCCACTGACGCCATCATAGCCGACTCGTGTTATTGTTTACAATTATTAGAGATCCCGCATTCCATAATACTATTTTTGAAGGCAAAGAACTTTAAGCCAGCTGAAATTCACATCAACTTATAGAAGTTTGGACTGAAAATATTATGACAGATATAATAATGAGAAAGGGGTTAGGCAATTCAATGTTCATTCATGACGAAGCAGAGTTTGGGCGGCCTTCTGTTGTCACTGTTGAACAAGTGAATAAGGCAATAAGATGGTTCACAATAACAATGCTTTGTCACGTGTTTCCACAAAACACTGTGATCAGCAGTGGCTGTCTTCAGTGGCACTGGTTTATCTGAAGAGGGCCTACAAAACTTTACAAATTTCTGAAAAATGGTGGCAATTATGTCGAAAAATAGTCTAAAGAAAGCTCTTTGATATACAAATAAGTGTTTTGAAAACAAGCACCCTTACACGTCTTGTAAATAGCATGGTAACCACTACACCAGAACAGGAATCGGAATAAATAAGTAGCGTTAAGCCAGCTATAATTCATCGTCAACTTGTAGCGATTTGCGAAAATGTTATTACAGATGTAATGGTAAGAAAGTGGGTTAGGCAATTCAGTGATGAACGATCCTGACGAAGCATGGAGTGGGCGGCCTTCTGTTGTCACTGATAGTTTGGTTGAACCAGCGAATGTAGCAATTCATAAAAAAGACAATAAGAATGCATTATGCTGCACTTTCACAACATTTGATTCAGTAGCGACTGCCTTCACTAGCGGTACATTTCTTTGAGGAGGACATACAACAGTTGATTGCCCGCTATGACAAATGCCTGATGAATGCTCTTTCATATATACGTTAAAGTGGTAGTCAAAAGCTGGTTGCTATGTGCCTGAAGTTCCTTTGTTTGTATGGACAGAAGCTTCAGTCACATAGCAACCAGCTTTTGACTATCACTTTAACCTATGGTACTCCCTTATTTCGCGTCTACTTATAAGGAAGTAAGTAATAAAATTATTTCTGCTCGATAAGCATGGAGTAAATAGAAGCATAAGCTTTTAAACTATACTTTGTTGCAGAGATTTAGAGCAAGTCATGGAACACATTAGATATTTTTTACTTTCTCTAGCCCCATATGTACAATGTACATAGGGATAGAGAAGGTATTGTAATGCACCCAAAAATTCGATATTGAGATTTCACCGGAAATATATGTTTTTGGGGTCCCCTGAGTCCGAAAAAAACATTTAAAAAAAAGGTCCGTGTGTGTGTCTGTGGACAGCATAGCCCCAAAACGAAAAGACCATTAAATACCACACTTGGTATTTAGGTTTAGGTTTAGTGTCCTCCAAGAATGCGACACGAAGATTTTCAAAAAAAACCACCTACCACAAAGTACCCTTTCCATTGAAAAAATTTCGAAAATTTTGATTTTCTTAAAAATGGCTCTAATGATTTTGATTAAAATCCTGTACATTAAATCTATTTATGACTGAAATAAAATTTATATCTCGAATTTTTTGGGAATAGCCCCTGAACACCTCTTTATTCTGGATGAATTTTGCCGAATTTTGCTCAACTGTTAAACCGTAAGGGATAGAAAAAAAAACTCACTACACAAAAAATATACATCACGACAAAACACACAATTAATGTCCTTTACGTTTTTGTTGTGGAGGTAACAGTTTCCGAGATATTCCTTGTTATTGGTTTCAATTGTGAAGTACTTAAAGTTTTCTCAGACAGGAAGTGTCCGTTTTTCTTTTGTTCTACTCCTGGCCAAGCAAAGAAGTGATTTGCAATGACAATCGAATAACGATAGCTTTTAAAACATTTGACAATCACTTTAGCATAGTGCATTCCCTTATTCTCTTCTACTTATAAGGGACTAAGTAACAACATTCTGCTAATGTTTATCTCAATTAGCATTGTGTAGGAGGTTTGTAGAGCAGCTAGAGAAAGTCATGTGAGTGTAACACATCAGGTTTTTCTGTTTGTGTTTATCTCTTACAGTTTTTGAGGTTATTTCTTAATTTAATGCAATAAATTAGCATGTGAGTGACATAAGATGGTGTAGCTGACACGGTAGAAGGTGCGACAGTTGGCAACACGCCCAAGATGGTGACAAACGATCAGCTGCTGAAGATTTCCCCAATTCTCGTGTCTAAGGTTTCAGGTGTGGAACTGGTGAACAACACCAAGTGTCATATCCCCCCCCCAGGCACCTAATCCTAGGAATATTTCACCCTCCGACGCCTCCTGCAGATGCTACCGTGCCCCCCTACAAACGATATCAACTCTGATTACATTACCATATGTTCCCAACATATGCCGTTAGATTATTATTTCAGAATTTCCGAAATTCCCTTCTCTACCCTTCACCGCAGTGCTACTCCCCTGTGGTTTAATGTTTATTTAATCTTTGTTGGTGCCCCTGGCGATATAAAGGGGCTTACGCATGTTGCACACCAGAATTTCCTGCACAGTTTGTTGCATTCAAAACAAGTTACACCGCATTTGTAATGAAAAGTTAAGTTTAAACGTTATATAAAACAATTGAACCTTTACAATGAATCACGCAAACATAAAATATTGTGTGTTCCATTCACATGACTTTCTATACATCTCTGCAACAAATTATTGTTAAAAAGCTTATGCTTCTATTTATTTCATGCTAACTGAGAAAAAAAAATGACAGAAATAGTCTTATTACTTGCTTCCTTGTAAGTAGAAGCGAAATAAGAGAGTAGCATAGGTTAAAGTGACAGATACTTTAATGAAATACGTTTCAGCCATTTTTGAGAAATTGAAAACTTTCGGAACATATTCCATTCAAATGGTGTTTGGGGAAGGATCTTCTTGAAAAAGTTTGCGTCAAATCTTAGAGGATCTTGAACATAAATACCAAATGTGGTATTTAACGGAGTTTGAGTTGTGTCGTTCATAGACACTTGGACACACGAAGCTTTCTCTAAGCTTATGTGTTCAGGGGGGGTCCTCAAAACAAGTATTTTTTGTGAAATCGCAATATCAAATTTTCAGGTGGAATGGAACATCGCCTCTGCGTACTATACAGGGTGATTGAAAAGTAATTTTACGATGTTTGGGGATGGATTCCTGACATCGGAAAAAGAATATGATGATATAAACATATGCTCTAAAATGCTTCGTTATCATTTATTAATGAGTGGCCTTCAACGGCTTTCCGAGTCCAACCCAATAACTTCATTTATTTATGGGCTCATTCATAGAAGGCTTTGACCCATTTTACCCTGCAGAGTTGGCCTTGTGTTGCCATGGCTACTTGTTAACATTTATCAGATGTGTAATACATTCCCCCAGCATGCCTTTCAAGTACTGTCTTCATTCAGAACACTCTCCCAGACTTATTAGAAGATGTGCCTCTGCAAATGAGAAGAAGCATGATGGTCTAGCACATTTTAGGCTCATTGTTCGAGATGCATCGGCTGATCAACTGATTTTTTTCACACCTGTTTATTACTCCAATTCAATGTTTACATGATCTTTTTCAAAGTAGTCCCATCCTACTTCAATGCACTTTTTATAGCGTCTCTGCCAGTCCTTGAACACGAGCTGCAGACCATTCTTTGTCAGGTCTTTGAGAATCGCCTCACTTTTCTTGAGCACTGCTTCAGAGTTCTCAAATTGAATACCCCTAAGCTTTGCCTTTAGTGATGGGAATAAAAAAGTTACAGGTGCAAGATCGGGGCTATAAGGTGGATGTGGTACACAGGTAATGTTGAATCGAGCCAGACTTGATTTGCGACGTGAGGCATGATGAAGTCGCCACCCAGTCCGAGAAAGCTCTGGTCGCTTCTTTGCAATGTGCTTCCTCAGTGTAGCCAATACTGACCTGTAGAAGACTACAGTAGTGTGAGGGGGAACTGCATGCTGGTAAATCATTCCATTACAGTAAAAAAATGTGATCTCCATCACTTTCCCTGCAGATGGGACAACTTTTGCCTTTTTTGGTGTTGGAGAACCTGGCGATTTCCACACTGTGCTGGCTTGTTCTCCTTCAGGATCATAATGATGCAGCCATGACTCATCACCGGTGATAATAGATTTAAAAAATCCATCAGCACGTCACGGCTTGTCTCCATTCGCATAGCCTTTCGTTCGGGAGTCAACAGACGTGGCACCCAACGAGCACAAACTCGGGTCATATGGACACACTGCCATATGAAACTCTCAACACTTCACTGAGGTTACGTAATGTTATACGCCGATCCTCTCGGACAATCACAGAAGCTGTGCTGATGTTGACTTCAGTCACAGCAGAAGCCGAAACACCAGGCCCACCTTGCTTAACACTGACAAGTCCACCTTCTTTGAACCATCTAAACACTGTTGCACGAGGTAGTGCATCTTCACTGTACGCCTGCTTCATCTTTTCATAAGTTTCGGTGACTGTATGCTTCAAACGAAAACAGAATTTGATTGCACTGTACTGCTCCTCTCGCGTCACCTCCATTGTCTGGTATGCGAAATGCACGTGGAGTCTACAAAATAAAGCATTACTACCAACCTACTGATACGAGAGTGCTGCCGCCTACCGACATTACACACAAAAACCTGCTCTTTTCAAATATTTTTGTTACAGATACGAAGCTATCACGAAAGCTACAGTAAAAAGTCAGTCTCAGTCTTTGTTGATCAATGACAAATGGATAGGTAGAAACGGACCTGTTCCATGGTCTACATGTTTCCCCAACCTCAATCCTTTGATCATTGGTTTATGCAGCACACACCCTAGATGAAGGAATTCTTAATCTGTGTGCCATGTAAGTCTGTGAAATTACACGACACCAGTTGGGAGTATCTGACATTCCATGCTGCGTTAAGACGTAAGAGGAGGACATTTGGATCATTTATTATAAGTCGTGTTTGTTTGGAGAACCTCCTAACAAGCTGACAACTTCAAAATAGAATCAAGTGTTCCTTTAAAATGTTTTGATTAATAACATTTTAAAGCTCAATAAATGGAGAACGTAGGGCTTCAGCACTTATGTTTTTTTTTATATTTTTAATTTAAGGAACCTGTCCCAAGCTCTGTTATTGCAGTTTTTAAATCACCCTGTGCATGTGGTATGAAAAATTTTGAACTATTTTATAGTTCATGTTCGTCAGGAAGAACAGGGCGTTTGAATGATAAAATAGCGTCCAACTCTTATAAATATTCTGGTTTTAGGGCATATACCTACTCTCAAAATTCACCAAATTCGAATTAGTAAAATATTTAAGAACTCTGGATTTGCTCAATAGCTTTGCTGCAGTAACTAGGAGAGCTGAACAAGTTGAAAATCCAAGAAATTACACTTGAAGCATTGAAAACTGTTTTTATTTAGTACCCGTCATCTCTTGCTAGATGGCAGTTAAAGTTTCATCGATATCCATCAGGTGGTTTCGTTGCCATAGGTGGTTGAATAAACAATCTTGTGCTTATTTAAAAACATGGAAAAGAACATCCACAAATGATGAACTTCGTTCCGGTAGAAGTGTTTGTAAGAAACAGTATATGGTTTTGAGTGATGGACGAATCAAAGTTTGCGAAATATTAGAGACCAGAGTCATGGTACAGTGTTCTCGATTTTACACAAAAAATTAGATTTGACAGAGGTCTCGACAAGGTGGGTGCTGCATTTGCTTTCAGTGGAGAATAAACGGAATTGTGTGATCGATTCGGTAGCTTGTTTGCCACTTTTCTGTCGAGTTTCTGCGTCGATACATAACTGTGGATGAAAAGGGATACACTACTGCACTCCATTGACAAAAGTACAGTAGGAACAGTGGGGTTTTAAAGGCGAACCATGTCCAAAGAAATGTAAAATCTGCAAACACGGTGATGGCCTTGTTTTTGGGACGCACGCGGAATCATCTACATTGATTTCCTGCAGAAAGGAAGAACGATAAATGAAGAGTTTTATGCATCGTTATTGCACCGGTTGAACGGAGAAATAAAAAAAACGCCCTCATCTGGCAAAGAAAAAAGCTTCTCTTTCATCAAGACAATGCAATGCCTGGTTTTGAAACTCGTAGAATTAAGGTTCGATTTCATACCACATCCACCGTACTCACTAGATTGAACCCCAGTGACCTTTTTACTTTCTCTGTACGTACTAGGTACATAGTGTATAGAGAAAGTATTGTATTGCGCCCAAAAATTCTAAACAGAGATTTCACCGGAAATATATGTTTTGAGACCCCCTGAATCCAAAAAAAACATTTCTAGAAAAAATGTCAGTGTGTGAGTGTGTGTGTATGTGTGGGCAGCATAGCTCAAAAACGAAAAGACAGTTAAATACCAAACTTGGCATTTAAGTTTGGTATCATCCAAGGATGCGATACGAAGATTTTCAAAATAAAAATCCCCCACCCCAAACTACCCGTTACATGGAAAACATTTCGAAAATTTTGGTTTTCTTAACAATGACTCTAACGGTTTTGATCAAAGTGTCGTATATTAAAGATATTTAACTGACAAATAAAATATATATCTTGAATTTTCTGGAAATAGCCTCTGAAGATTACTTTATTCTGGATGAATTTTACGGAATTTTGCATAACTGCTAAACAGTAAGATTTGACAAAAACTTACCTCACAAAAAATGTAGAGCACGTTAAAACACACAATTTATATTATATACATTTTTTTTTCGTGGAGTTGATCATTTTTTAGATACTTCTTATTTGTGGTTTCATCTTTAAAACTTACACGTTTCTCATACAGGAATTTGTCAACTCCTGTCCATATAAGCAAACGAACTTCAGTCACATAGCAACCAGCTTTTTACCATCACTTTAACCTATGCTACTCCCTTATTTCGCTTCTACTTACAAGAAAGCAAGTAATAAGACTATTTCTGCTAATTTTTTTCTCGATTAGCAAGAAGTAAATAGAAGTATACGCTTTTTAACAATAATTTGTTGCAGAAATTTAGAGAAAGTCATGTGAATGGATCACATCAGATTTTTTTATTACCAAACTCGGGGGAAAATGAAGAGATGGTCTCCCAAACAGATGCCTATTTTGAGGACCCTCCGAAATCCTACTTTTTGGAAGGCTTAAAACTCTGGAGAAACATTGGGAAAAGTGCGTCTAAATGGAGATTATGTTGAAAATTTTAAAAATAAATGTACCAAAAATAATTTGTTTTCTATGTTTTCTTAGGACCTATAGAACGTCCCTTGTATTCAGCGCAGCGAGACAAAGCAACTGTGACCAGTGTGTACTGCGTGCATCACGTGATGTCGAGTCCCAGGTGGCTGACAAATTTGTTGAGTCCCCATCAACATAATGTGGCGTGACATGCAATCTGCATAAACTGTTGCAACATGCCTAATGGTGCGCACGCACACACTTGCTCATTCCTATTAATATTGTTAATGATGTCAAATCTCTATTCAACAATACGTTACTACGGCTTGCCCGGAGACGATAGAAATGTTATGTTTTACTTTCTATGCCATGTTGTATAGTTAGGGGAGGAATTGTGTTCCACCCAAAAATTCTATGTCGTATTGGCACCGGAAATACTAACTTTGAGAAGCCCGATTTCAGAAAAAGCGTATTCTGTAAAAAGATTCTCTGCATCCGTGTTTGTGTATGCGTATATTTGTGGGTATGTGTGTTTGTGTATATGTGTGGGCACCATAGCTCAAAAACGAAAAGTCCGTTAAATACCAAACTTGGTATTTAAGTTCAGTATGTTCCAAAGATGTGACACGAAGATTTTCAAGAAAATCTCCCCACCCCAACTACCCTTTACTTGAAAAAAAGTTGTTATTTTCTCAAAGATATATTGTTTTTTTAAATATATTTATTTACATGACAAATAAAATATATATCTTAAGGGAATATGTTGAGAAAGAGTAAGTTACTGTAACTTTGTGAATAAAGTTTTGTGTTTTCGTTATTATTTAGTTATGCCAAAACGTTCGTTACTTTCTGGACCGCACGCGGAATTTATTTTACCATTTTTATGTGGCATATGAAAACTAGGAGATCATTTAATAGTTTACAGCCATAGATGACAAAGATATTTTAACATTAAGAATAGCAGTTAAAAATAATGTGAATGTATTGCAGTAAAGCTTGCAGGAAATCCTGTATTGATTAAAAACATTTGCCCCCAAATCCCGCGCTTAGATCCGTCTTTAAGCATGGCGGAATTCTTGGTTGGGATATAACATATTTTTTAGACAGTTGATGCTAAAAGTTCACCAGATGTCAGTACTGTTAAAAGTAGTAAATTCTGTCACTCAGGGTTAAAAAACTATAACACTCCAAGGTTGATTTATGCGTCCACGGCCTCATTCAAGTAGGCTATTACTCTGAAAGCTCGCATCATCTATAAAATGGCGGATGATTTGAGTGTCATGAACATGGAATCTGCTGAACCAGACGAAATTACGCAAGCAGCGGAGAGAGCAAAATTACAACTGTCTCTGTTGTATAGAATGTTTTCCTTCTGTACGAGTAAGTCATCATGTTGTCAACACTGATGCTAAGCAAGGCAACAACTGAATATCGCAGACCGTTAAGCATGAACTCCGTGAAATAGGTAAAAACAATATATTTATAATTAAAATACTAGGGTCGGCTGAAAAGTCCCGGACCTCACACAGATATGGCGCCACTAGGCCAGTTAGACGGTAGCGTCGTATAGTTTAACTCTAGACTAGCTTGTATCCATAGTTACAGGTCAATAGCTTCTTTAGTTTTCCAATGACAGCATTTTAAACAAGACAACTTTAGAGTTTTCACCAAAATTGAGGATTTGGAAAAACGAGCAGTGATTAAATACTTCCATTTGAAAGGCTTAACGCCTAAAGAAATCAAGGAGGAAATGGACAGTACACTGAAAGACTCTGCCCCTTCATATTCAATGATTAAAAGGTGGGGTGTACTGTTTAAAATGGGACGTACGAGCACTAGAGATGAGCCTCGCTCTGGACGCCCTGTAGAAGTGACAACTCCAGAGATCATTGAAAGAAAGTCGCCGTTTAGTACTGGAAGATCGCAGATTAAAGTTGTTTGAGATAGCAGAGGCTGTAAACATATCAAAAGAACGTGCGGGTAATATTTTAAGTAATGTTTTGGGCTTTCACAAGGTCTGTGCCGCGTTTGTTGACACCTGATCAAAAGTTGCAAAGAAAAACTGTTTCTGTTAAGAATGTGGAGCTCTACCGTAAAAATCCCAGTGAATTTTATAGACGGCTTATTACCATGAATGAAACTTGGGTACACCACTACACTCCAGAAAGTAAATTACAGTCAAAACAGGAGATAGCGCCAGGTGAACCAACTCCAAAAAAGGCAAAGTCAATTTTGTCAGCTAACAAGGTTATGGCGAGTGCTTTCTGGGATTACAGGGAATTATTTGTTTTGATTACTTGGAAAAGGATTAAGGTATATCACTCTTGACTACTATGCAAGCTTACTGCAGTGTTTGAGTGATGAAGTGAAAAGAAAAAGACCTCATTTGGCAAAAAGAAAAATCTTGTTTCATCACTTCAATACTCCAGCCCATTGTTCAGTGACTGCCATCTGTTCCCAAAACTCAAAACATTTCTTGGAGGACGAAGATTTCACAGCAACGAGAAGGTCATCAATGATGCGGTCAACATCTATTTTGAGGACCTTGATGATTTAATTAAATTAGAACACCCATATGACAAATGTAATTAGCCTTTCTGGAAATTAATTTGAGAAATAAAGGAATTGTTTTTTTTTCTTTCTCTATACGCACTATGTACATAGTGTATAAAGAATGTATTGCACTCCACCAAAAACTTCGATAGCGAGATTTCACCGGAAATATATGTTTTAGGATCCCCTATACCCAAAAAAGCATTTTCAGAAATAGGTCCTTGTGTGTGTATGTGTGTGTGTCCGTGTGTCTGTGAACATGATAACTCAAAAACGAAAAGTCGGTAAAATACCAAACTTGATATTTAAGTTTAGTATCTTCCAGGGATGCGATACGAAGATTTTGAGAAAAATCTCCCCACTCCCAACTACCCTTCACACGGAAATTTTTTTCGAAACGTTTGATTTTCTCAAAAATGGCTCCAAATATTTTGATTAAAATATCACACATTAAAGGCATTTACCTGACAAAAAAATGTATACTTTGAATTGTCTGGGAATAGCCTCTGAAGACAACTTTATTCTGGATAAATTTTACGGAATTTTGCATAACTGCTAAACCGTAAGAGATGGACAAAAACTTGCTCCACAAAAAATGTAGAGCATGTTAAAACACACAATATATATTATTTAAATTTTTTTCGTGGAGTTGATCGTTTTTGAGTTATTCCTTGTTTTGGATTTTCTTTTCTCACACAGAAATTTGTCAACTCCTGTCCATACAAACAAAGGAACTTCAGTCACTTAGCAACAAGCTTTTGACTATCACTTTAACCTATGGTACTCTCTTATTTCGCTTCTACTTACAAGGAAGCAAGTAATAAGACCATTTCTGCTAATGTTTTCACGATTAGCATGAAGTATATAGAAGCATAAACTTTTTAACAATAATTTGTTGCAGAGATATAGAGAAAGCCATGTGAATGGAACACATCAGAGTTTTACCATAAATAACTATTACCATATGAAAATAGGAAATGGTTTTGTGGCTGCCTCCTTCAGATGACAATTATAGATTTTTTAACATTAAGAATGACGATCAAAAGGAATGTGAATGTAAACGCAGTAAACCGTGCAGGAAATCCTGTATTGATTAAAAACATTTGCCTCACAAATCCCGCGCTTAGCTCCGTCTTTAAGCATGGCGGAAGCAGAGGGTAGTGTTTCCTGCAAAGGACAAGTTGGAAGGAAGTTGGTAAACAATTTTACCTCATCCCCTCCCCCTCATGTCGCTCGCTCTAAGCCCCGAGACAAAGTTTCCTTCGAGACCCTTCCAATGACAACAAACTTGAGATTCCTCTATCTCTCTGTCTGCGAGGTTAAGTCGATAGGCATCGGAAATATGTAGTAATGTAGCTATCAGACTCGACATCAACTCAACGAATCTCCTATACTCAGCACTGGATATTCATATATTTGTAACCGCAGAATTACAGAGGTACACTTACGTGCATAAAAAGTGGCACGTTCCTTCTGACTGTAATAGTGCTTTTCTCTCCGTAAGGGGACTCCTCCCAAACGGTATCAATATCCCATGTGTTGCATTCACATGATTTCCTCTACCCGTTCTACAAACAAATATAATGTTGCTGTTCCGTAAGCGAATACATTACGAAGCGGATAATCAAATATTTTAAAAGATGTTGCTATGCAGTTGTTATTGAAATTCCATTCTCCTAACACAACCAGTGGTAAAATCATAGAATAAAGATAAGTATTTCCTTTTTGATAGAAGTGGGTATAAGTATTTAAATTTGAAATAAATAACAAGGAATATCTCGGAAATGGTTAGCTTTCTCAACAAATAAGTTGTGCAAATTTATAATGCTTTTGTATCGTTGATTATGAAAATAAATCCTAATGTAAAACATCTGCTGTGTTCCATTCACATGACTTTCTCTACGTCTGTGTAAAAAATTATTGTTAAAAAGCTTATTCTTCTATTTACTTCATGCTAATGGAGAAAAAATTAGCAGAAATAGTCTCATTACTTGCTTCCTTGTAAGTAGAAACGAAATGTGGGAGTATCATAGGTTAAAGTGATAGTCAAAAGCTGGTTACCAGGTGACTGAAGTTCTTTGCTTGTTTGGACACGAGTTGGCAAATTCCTGTATGAGAAAAGTACAAGGTTTTTAAACCTGAATTCAAAAATAAGGAATATCTAAAAAATAAAAACGATCAACTCCTCGAAATAAAATGTATATAACATAAATTGTGTGTTTTAATGTGCTCTAATTTTTTTGTCTGGTAAGTTTTTGTCCATTTCTTACTGTTTAACACTTATGCAAAATTTCGTAAAATTCATCCAGAATAAAGTAGTCTTCAGGGACTATTTCCAGAAAATTCAAGATTTATATTATTTTTCAGGTAAATATCTTTAATATACGATATTTTATTCAAAATCGTTAGAGCCATTTATAAGAAAATCAAAATTTTCGAAAGTTCCATGTAAAGGGTAGTTGGGAGTGGGGGGATTTTCTTGAAAATCTTCGTGTCGCATCCTTGGAAGATACCAAACTTAAATACCAAGTTTAGTATTTAACGGTCTTTTCGTTTTTGAGCTATGCTGTCTACAGACACACACACGGACCTTTTTCCAAAAATGATTTTTTCGGATTCAGGGGGACCCAAAACATGTACTTCCGGTGAAATCTCGGAATCGAATTTTGGGTGCAATACAAAACCTTCTCTATTGACTATGTACATAGTACGTGTAGAGAAAGTAAAAAGAGATGAGAATTTATTTTTCGAGAGAAGTATAACTATATAAAATTGAAACAAATAATAGGGAATATCTCGGAAATGGTTAGTTATCTCAACAAATAGAGAAAAGAAAGTGATTTTCTTTCTTCTGAAGTCGTACAAATGTATAATGCTTTTCTAACATTCTGTATTAAAATAAATTCTTATGTAAAAAAACAAACAAAGACACAAAATATAAAAAATAAAAATGTATATTACATAAAATATAGATTTTGACATGATCTATGTACATTTTTAGTTTTTGTCTGTCTAACTTTTTACCAGTTATGTAAAAGTCATTCAGGATGAGAAGAATTTCAGGTGTTATGTCCCAGAAATTCAAAATATACATTTTATATTTTGTCATGTAAATATATTTAATATACGGTAAGTACATGAAAATCGTTAGTCATTTTAAAAAAAAAAATCGATAACATCAATAAGTTCGAAAAACGTTACTGTAAAAGATAGTTTGGAGTGGGGGATTTTTCTGAAAACCTTCGCTATGCATCCTTGGAAGATACTAAACTTAAATACTAAATTTAACATTTCGTTTTTGAGTTATGCTGTCCACAAACAAATTCACAATGACCTTTCTTCTAAAAATGATTTTCAGGGGTCCTCAGAACATGTATTTATGGTGAAATATCGGTATCAATACCTTCTCTTACTACTCTGTAATACGATCTAGAGAAGATAAAACAGTTAGTGATTTATTGACGGATATACATTCTGTTAGAGGGAAATCGCTTGGAATCACTATATAGGTTGGAAAGTAATTGGTGCACAAAATTAAAAGTATAAATATATCCATTCCGTTAAAGTGGTTTGTGCCAGTTATATCCTTGTTTCGTAGTTTACGCAATAAAAAGCGTTTAAATTACTACATATTTGGCAACACCGCGCTTCAATGGTGACGGGTTGTTTGCAATTCTAATGAGGCGGTGAAAAGGAACCATGCGTGCGTAACTAATGCAGACACAACTCTGCAAAGGTCGAAACCTACTACCTACGCGAGGTCATTGGAAAATAAAAGTTTGAAGGTTTGCTATTGTCGCTTTGCTTTGTTCACTGGTTTTCAGTGACGTTACTGTCATATTCCATCCCTTCTGAACACAGCGGTGTGCAGGCACGCACGCTGGCTTGCGGCGTAGCCAAGTTGATCGAATAGCAAATTTAAACGTAAGATTTCAATCTTATTTTTTGGGTAAACGCCTAGACTAGAGGCTTGATGAAATTTGTTCTGGAGATAATATGGTTTCGTTTCTGCAACAACCAGCTCTTAGTTCTGAACCATTGACACACTACCGCGTTCTCAAACTGTAGTATTAGAAATAATTTATTTTTCGCGTAAGCCATTTATTGGCGACTAGAATTGCATTAGAATTATTTATACTTTCTCTACACGTACTATGTACATAGTGTATAGAGAAAGTATTGCATTCTACTAAAAAATCTGATTCCAAGATTTCACAGGATAAATATGTTTTGGTATATCCTGAATACAAAAAAGGCTTTCACATGACTTTCTCTAATTGCTCTACAAACCTCCTACAAAAGATTATTCTTCTTTGTACACAATGTAATCAAGATAAATGTTAGCAGAATGTTATTACTTAGTTACTTATAAGTAGAAGAGAATAAGATAATGCACTATGCTAAAGTGATTGTCAAATGTTTTAAAAGTTATCGTTATGCGATTTTCATTGCAAATCACTCCTTTGCTTGGCCAGGAGTAGAACAAAAGAAAAACAGATACTTCCTGTGTGAGAAAAGCTTAAGTACTTCACAATTGAAACCAGTAACAAGGAATATCTCGGAAACGGTTACCTCCACAACAAAAACGTAAAGGACAAAAATTGTGTGTTTTGTCATGAGGTACATTTTTTGAGTAGTAAGTTTTTTTTCTATCTCATACGGTTTAGCATTTAAGCAAAATTCATCCAGACTAAAGATGTCTTCAGAGGCTATTCCCAAAAAATTCGAGATATACATTTTATTTTGGACAAATTCTTTAATATGGGGGATTTTAATCAAAATCGTTAAGTCATTTTTTAAGAAAATCAAAATTTTCGAAATTATTTCCATGTAAAGAGTGGTTTGTGACGGGGGGATTTTTTTGAAAATCTTCGTGTCGCATCCTTGGAAGACACTAAACCTAAATACCAAGTTTGGTATTTAACGGTCTTTTTGTTTTGGGTCTATGCTGTCCACAGACACACACACACATACACACACACACATACACACACCAACCTTTTTTTAAAAATGCTTTTTTTCGTACTCAGTGGACCCCAAAACATATATTTCAAGTGAAATCTCGGTATCGAATTTTTGGGTGCATTTCAATACCTTTTCTATCCCTATGTACATTGTACATATGGGGCTAGAGAAAGTAAAAAATCAATATGTGTGCCTGTGGACAGAATAGCTCAAAATGAGAATTCCGTTAAATACCAACCTTTGTATTTAGTATCTTCCAAGAATACGAACACGAAGATTCTCACGAAAAAATCCCTCGACCCCAAACATTATTCGAAAATTTCGATTTTTTCAAAAATGGCTCTAATAATTTTGATTAAAACATCGTATACTAAAATATTTACATTACAAATAAAATGAACAGTTTAAATTTTCTGGGAATAGCCCCTGAAAACTTCTTTATTCTGGATGAGTTTTGCATAACAGATAAACCATAAGAGATAGACAAAAACTTAATACTTTAAAAATTATGATCTCATTGAACCACATAATTTAAATCATATACGTATATTTTTGAGATATTTCTTACAATTGGTTTCTGTTTTAAAATAATTAAAGCATTTCACGTTCGGGATTATACAAACCCTGTCAATGCAAAGAAATGGATTTCTTCAGCTTTTAAAAGATTTGACTATCGTTTTAGCCTGGTGTATTCCATTATTTCTCTACTACTTAAAAAAAAGTATTTCTGCTAATGGTTTCTACTTTCTCTATACGTACTATGTACATAGTGTATAGAGAAGGTATTGCTGTCCACCAAAAAATTCGATACCGAGATTTCACCGGAAATATATGTTTTAGGGTCCCCTGAATCCAAAAAAAAAGTATTTTCAGAAAAAGGTCCATGTGTGTGTCCGTGTGTCTGTGAACACGATAACTCAAAAACGAAAAGTCGGTAAAATACCAAACTTGGTATTTAAGTTTAGTATTATCCAGGGATGTGACACGAAGATTTTAAGAAAAATTCCCCACCCTAAACTACCCTTTACATGGAACTTTTTTCGAAAATTTTGATTTTCTAAAAAATGGCTCTAACGATTTTGATTAAAATGTCATATATTAAAGATATTTACCTGACAAATAAAATGCACATTTTGCATTTTCTGGGAATAGCATCTGAAGACTACTTTATTCTGGATGGACAAAAGCTTAACACACAAAAAAATGTAGAGCACATTAAAACGTACAATTTATGTTATATACATTTTTTTTTCGTGGATTTGATCGTTTTTGAGATATTCCTTGTTTTTGATGTCGGCTTTGGAAAACTTATACTTTTCTCATACAGGAATTTGTCAACTCCTGTCCACACAAACAAAGGAAAATCAGTCACATAGCAACCAGCTTTTGGCTTTCACTTTAACCTATGATACTCCCTTATTTCGCTTCTACTTACAATAAAGGAAATAAGAGCATTTCTGCTCATTTTTCTCGATTAGCATGAAACAAATAAAAGATAACCTTTTTAACAATAATTTCTTACTCGGATATAGAGAAAGTCATGTGAATGGAACACATCAGATATTTTTCAGATGAATTTACTATTAATTACTATAGCATTTTTAGTGACTTTTTAGATCTAATTTAGTATTAAAATGTTGTCCAATAAAACTATTGGGTGTTGCGAAGCCAATAATGTGGCTATTAATGAAGGTAGATTTAATTGTTCAAGCTAGCACATTCTACTCTTGATAAACAGGTTAGGTTTCTGACTATTCATTTTCAGGCTAACTTAGGATAGGGGCATCACTTTACTTATATTTGATATAATTTTAGTAAAGACTTATTCTCCTTTATAATTTTAAAAGCAATATCTTCCTTTACAGACAAATATAATTATGATCATCATCTTTATATAAGTTGTATTTGGAGAAACCATTCTTTACCAAATAAAATTGATTAATTTTTCAGAAAAAGGCTATTAGAAACACCAGTAGACTGCCAAAAGTACCTATTGTAAGCTATTTTTTTATATAAAGTTGAATACTCTAGTTTTACGTCAACATGTATTTTGTTCCTCTATTAATATTAGCAATTATTCGTTGTGTGCATAACTGTTCATATGTAAGGTACTAGAAACTGCCCCAACATTTATGTGTATAAAAATAAGTTTGCCAACATTAAACATAGTTCTGAAACTCAGTCCAAAAACTTGTTCAATATTTTACTATATAGTGTAAAATATATGTTTTTAATTTTTAACAAAACTATAAAATCCAAATTGTTAACGAGTTCTTTGGTTAGCCTCAGAGAATTTTACAGCACCAGAATATTTTAATGTTTATGCAGCACAAGTTTAATGTTCATGTTTTGTTTAGACATTTGTACACAATATATATATTTTTTGGTAAATAAATGTATCCACTTTTCTCCCTGGCTGCCTGTCCTTCTGACTGCCTACCTGCTTAAATATTCCCTGCTAACCTGTCTGCTTGCCTAATATTATATATTTGTATAATAATTTAAATTATTTAGTTTTTTCACTATTGTATATGAATGATTTGGGTTTTATATTCATGTAATTATATTAGAATGTAATTCTAATGGTGTATTAATTGTACTAAGACTTAAAGATCAATATTCCCTGCCAAACTGTCTGCTCACATACCTACCTACCAACCAACCTGCCTACCCATTCCTGCCTGTCTGCGTTTCTAGCTAACTGCATTCTGACTGCCCACCTACCTACCTGCCCCCTACCTATCTACCTGTCCACCTACGAATGGCCTTAACCTGCCTGCCTGCGTTTCTAGCTAACTGCATTCTGACTGCCCACCTACCTACCTACCCACCTACCTATCTACCTGTCCACCTACCAATGGCCTTAACCTGCCTGCCTATCTACCTGCCTGCCTACCAGCTGCCTATCTAGCTCTATAAATGTTATATTTGCAGAGCTGTTCCAAATGACACACTTTTTGAGACCTCTCTGTGTTAATTAATTTGTCTCTAGTTTAGAACCCACACAATACCAAATGCTTTAACATTTTGCAGGTCTGTTCTACAGAGAATCCTCTTGTCCGGATCTTCCCTGAGCAGTTGTGCACCAGTTGGGAAGCCCTTCAGTACAACACATTTCTTCTGTTCTCAGGCCTGTTTCACAGAGTGATCCTCCTGTCCGGGTCTTCCCTGAGCAGTTGTGCACCAGTTGGGAAGCCCTTCAGTGCAACATATTCCTTCTGTTCTCAGGCCTGTTCCACAGAGCGATCCTCCTGTCCGGGTCTTCCCTGAGCAGTTGTGCACCAGTTGGGAAGCCCTTCAGTACAACATATTCCTTCTGTTTTCAGGCCTGTTCCACAGAGCGATCCTCCTGTCCGGGTCTTCCCTGAGCAGTTGTGCACCAGTTGGGAAGCCCTTCAGTACAACATATTCCTTCTGTTTTCAGGCCTGTTCCACAGAGCGATCCTCCTGTCCGGGTCTTCCCTGAGGAGTTTAGCACCAGTTGTTAAGCCATTCAGTACAACATATTCCTTCTGTTCTCAGGCCTGTTCCACAGAGCGATCCTCCTGTCCGGATCTTCCCTGAGCAGCTGGGCCCTGGTTGAAGACCCCGTCAGCTATGCAGTTCGCCTGGCTCGGCAAGTGAACTGCTCCATACCCGAGGACCTCTACCGCGACCACGAGCGAATCGTGGACTGTCTCCGGGACATTCCTCTCGAGGAGCTACTGAGGGCTGACGTCAGCGCTCCTACCTACCTCAGCGCCTTCGGGCCCAGCGTCGACGGCGTCGTTATCAAGACGGACTTCCAGCGTGAGCTTCTCACGTACTTCCAGCCCGACCTGCAAGGGTACGTTCTCTTAATTTTGTTATAATCTTTCCTATTCAATTCTTCAGACAAAATAATAATATTGTTTTAGAACAATTGAGCCATTTTCAATACTAGATAGCCATATCACTTACGATTATATTACGGATATAAATATTAAAACACAACGCTTCCAGGCTACATGTGCTACAGTTACTAACAATCAAAAAACCTGTGGCAGAAACCAAGAGTTGAAAACAAGTTAAAACTAGAAGAAGTAAAACAATAGTTTTGTAAAAAGCCAACTAAAATAACAAGCAAAGAGGAGTAATAAAACCAAAAGGGGCTAAAATAGACATAAAAGGCTGCTAAAACGAAGCATTCAATATAAAAGCGATACATTTTAGAAAAGCAAACCAGTAATGTGGCCTCCAAACGTATAAAAACAACTACACACGCTACACTTGCTAAAAGTTAAAAACCCTATCCACCACTCTGTCATCGTCCGCCAAAACCTCTGCTAGACTTAAACAATGAAAGAAACGCATATAAACTTATGATACGAACATTCCTTCAAGGACATCACCCTATCTTACGCCCGACATAGTATATACGTATAAAAATGTGATGTTTTCCATTCACATGACTTTCTCTATATCTCTGCAACACATTATTGTTAGAAAGCTTATGCTTCTATTTACTTCATGCTAATCGAAAAAAATTAGCAAAATAGACTTATAATTTGCTTCCTTCAGAGTAGAAGCTAAATAAGGGAGTACCGTAGACTAAAGTGATAGTCAAAAGCTGGTTGCTATGTGACTGAAGTTCCTTTGTTTGTATGGACACGGGTTGGCAAATTCCTGTATGGGAAAAGTATGTTTTTCAAAGCTGAAACCAAAAACAAGGAATATCTCAAAGATGATCAACTCCACGAAAAAAATGCATATAGCATAAATTGTGTGTTTTAACGTGCTCTACATTTGTTGTGTGTTAAATTTTTGCCCATCTTTTACGGTTTAGTAGTTATGCAAAATTCATCCAGAATAAAGTAGTCTCCAAAGGCTATTTCCAGAAAATTCAAGATATACATTTTGTTTGTCAGGCAAATATCTTTAATATATGATATTTTAATCAAAATCGTTAGAGCCATTTTTGCGAAAATCAAAATTTTCGAAAAAAGTTCCATGTAAAAGGTAGTTTGGAATGGAGGGATTTTTCTTAAAAGCTTCGTGTCGCATCCCTGGAAGATAGTAAACTTAAATACCAAGTTCGGTATTTAACGGACTTTTCGTTTTTGAGCTATGCTGCCCAAAGAAACACACAGACAGACAGACACACACGGACATTTTTCTAAAAATGCTGTTTTTTTTATTCACGAGGTCTCAAAACATGTACTTCCGGTGAAATCTCGGTATCGACTTTTTGGGTACAATGCAATACCTTCTGTATACACTATGTACGTAAAGGAAAAGTCATACTACATCAACGAAATGTCAGTATCAAGCAGCTGCTTCAATTAATAAAATTGCCTTCAATTAATTATAACATCATCCTTTAATTTCCTCCACAGTATTTACGTATAGAGAAAGTAATTAACATATCGACATTCCTTCATGGAAAACACTCCATCTTACGAACGACATAGTATATATGTATAAAAATTAACTTTATAAGAAGTTGATTTCCTTGTAACTATGAATATATGCCAACAATAACTTTAATGCGAACTGTGATAATGTTTTAACGCTGCACGCTGTTGTGGTTGTGTTATTCGCGCCAAGCTAGCATCTCTATTATCCCTCTCAGCCGTTACAGAGAGGGAGGAAAGGAAGCAATTTCTCCTAAGCGCAAGTGATCTATACGTATTGGAGCGGTAAGTGGTTACGTGTTCGTGCCCGGGCGCAGGCAATTGGTATTTGAATGGTGTCGGCTTGTGGGTGGCCTAGCTCAGGGTTTTTAGTAACATGGAAACTCTTTCAGGGTGTGGTGAGACACAAGTACTTTATTAATTTAGTTCGGCCTTTTTCCGCCGTCGAACACACGCGTATCCTTTTAAATTTTTCCCTATGAAGTTACACTTTACTTGCCCGCGAATATTATTATTTATTAGTTTGATGCAATGATATGCTCCGTACTGTCTTCAATATTAAAATGACTATTTCCCTCTCTTTCACAGGTAGCCTGTTCGGCTCCACCACGGACCCTAAATAAGACATCTTAGTCGTGCGGAGGTTCTTCGTCAAGTGTCTTAAATATCGTCCCCTTGACCAGCGGAGAGCATTGCTTGCGGTCCCGTTATGTCCCCTCGGGCAGGGTCCATTCATCCCTGCGGTTCAATGCAGGACCGTAACGGTATCTTGTGCCCCGAGCTCTTGACTTATACTTATACTTAAAGTCTTCTACCCTTCCCATTTTCATTCTACATTAAATTTTCTCTTCTTGATATAATTTATATTATTATCTGTGATTTATATTTCCCTTCTGAATAATTCTTTGCCCCGTGACAGGCCATGTGCTGTCTCAGTATGTGCGTAGGGAATAGTTTTGATAATTCCAAGGTTGTCCAGTTGTAGAGCTGTTGGCAGAAGTGATCCATGGGTATACATACTGGGTACTCAGTTGTGTGGACCTGGAAATGTAAAACAGTAATGGTTCCATAATAGTTATAATTACAAACAAATTGTTACAGCCGCTAACAAACACAACAAAGATGGCCACGATGATGCTTGGGTATAATTTGTCTTACAAATGAAGGAGTAGTTGCTTACACCTTTAAGCATAGTGTTCTAAAGGAAGAACGTCGTGGCGTGTAAATGAAATTGCAGTAGAGAATGTGGATTGTCTGAAATATCCGGTTTCGCGCGAATGTACCTTACCTACTTCCGCCAAAATCGAAGATGATAGGATTATTACAGCCACTGTATCAAGAAGCATTTACATTCCTGCTCTCTAGTGATCTGGTGTTATTGATGTTAAATAGTACTGATTCAGAAAAAATCACGTGCGTGTTTGGCCCATAAGACAATTACTCATATCAGTCACGCATGCCGCACCGTGGCCGAGTGATTATACCTTTGCCTCTCACCAAGGCGGTTGGCGCTCTACCCCAGGCGACCGTATGTGCGATTTGTTATGGACGAAGCCGCACCGAACCGACTCTTCTCTGGTCATCGCCTGTGGTGCCATAATAGTAAATAAGTACTATAAAAACATGCGCAAAGCTTCTTAAAAGTGCACAACTCAAGATGTGCTACCACATTGGTGTCACATTTCATCGAGTTGAGAACAGTAGCACGGTAAACGCCCTGTACTTCAAATAATCACTTGTACGAGGGACGATCAGAAACCAAGGTTACCAAGCCTGCAGTTAAACGACTGTATTTTATTTCGTACGACTAATACATCCATCTGATTGTACATACCTTAGATTACGTTCCATAGCGGTTGAGTCAGTTGTTGCTACGTGAGATGAGTTGCAATATTCCGTCCTGGTAACAACCCTGTCCTTGCGTGTTCAGCAACGTTGCACCTCCTCAACTGAAGCGAATCGTCGGCATCCTAGCTGTTCTTTCAAGTGAGAAAAAAGACGAAAGTCGCTTGGAGCGAAATCCAAGCTGTAGGGAGGATGTTCGACGACATCCCTGCACAACACCGTGGTGGTCTTCTGGGCCACTCTTTGTTGCGAAGGAGTCCTAGCCATTTCCTCCCGATTGCTTCGCGGAATCATGTCATGGTCTCACATCGGTCAGCGGTCACTGTGGGCCCTCTTTCTAAAACCTTCACGAGTATGATACATGCGGTTTATGGCTATCCCCTTCCCGGCAGATGGCGTCGCCTTAAATGTCTTTGTTTTTGGAGAAGAGGGGTGTTTGCACTCCAATGACAACCGCCCAGTGCTAGGAGTATAGTGGTGGATCCATGCTGCGTCATCCATGACAGTGCAAGAAAACTGTTCCCTTCCGTGAAGAACCGTTGCAGATTTGTCCCCATGCGATTCTCCTTGTGTTGCTTGGACAGATTTCGTGGAACCCATCGGGAAGAAAGTTTCCGGTGCTGGAGAATATCGGGAACGATGTGGCGAATACTTCCCGGTTCTATCGCCATATGTCGTAAGGTGATGCTCCTGTTGTCCTGAATCAGCGGTGTTCAAATCTGTGGATGACGTGTAAACTTTCGACACCATTCTGCGACATGCTGACGAGACTTGCAGTCTCTCCATGAACCTCAACCAGAGAACGTCAACCGCGGTCAGATGTTTCGCCCACAGAAATAGAATAACTGGGCTGATTTCTTCGCGAGACCAGTTTTCCAAACGAGACGCCATTTGTGTTTACCTTGCAGTAGCGCTGTAGGTGGCCGTTAGGTGAAATTCTGAGCAGTTGCCAACCCTAAATATTAGAATTACTGTACACTAATAAGTTTGCCGTGAAAGATGTAACACCAAGAATAGGGCCTTGTAACCTTTCCTTCTGATCATCCCTTGTACGTTATACTGAACAGCATTTAAAGGAAAAAAAAATAATAAATCCACAATGTGTGAAATGTTAGGGTGGTCATTTGTTCTTGTGCTCTTAAATAGCAGCTTCCACCAGCTGTTGAACTTCCACACACTGGAAAACTGTCAAACCTTCCAAATATCTAGCACAAAAACCTGTGCACCATATTACGCTGGTACTTGTTTTCTTCGTTCGGGATAACTTCACCTTCCATTCTGTTGGAATGTATGGGGGGGGGGGTCTTGAAGCATGTCAGATGGCACTCTAGTTATTGTTTGGACACTTTGCCTGAATTCCAGATAAGTTCACCTTTTTGGTGACCTCCTTCGTATTCCAGCATCCGCATCTCTCAAGGAGGAGACAAGTCTTTGTGGAACATTCCTCATCACCTTTTCCAGCTAGTTATTTCATATGCTAAGATAAATTGGAATAGGGAGGAATATGCAAACATATATGGGAAATATTGCATGCATGCGCACAGGAGTATTAGTGATAAGAATAATAGGAAACAGGGAATACAGTGATATTCTACATTGTTTAATAGAATGTGAAAGGGTCGAAAATGGAGAGAGGATGTACAGAACAAAGATGTAATAGCAAGCAACATGTTGGGGCGTCCAAGGCCAAAACCATGAAAATGATGGGGAAGTGGATATAGATCCTGAAGAGGGCGCAACAAATCTAGGACAACTTAAAGAGTTAGTATAGTATATCTAGCCATACAAACAACCTAGGGGTTACAGTATGGGAGAGCTAGGAATTAGACCTACAGATTCTAAAGTTTTATTATTCGAAAGTCAATTATACTACGGTAATATTGTAGGAACAAGAGACGTAAAGAAATAATTCGTTCATAGTTATTGCATATCTGCGATACTCTGATTTCGCAGTTTTACTAGTTTCTATTCTCTCTTTTGTTTGTCGTTTTAACCGTTTTCGTTATTTATTCCTTTCTTGTGGTATTGTTTCAGTATATATTCCCCTTTAACATCCAAGATCATATCGGACATTTTGGCTTTGGAAATATCTAACTCGTTGACCTATTGCCTGCATTCCAGCTTCTGCTAAGGACAGGGAATAATGAGCACCTGGGAACTAAACCCGTGACCTCTGAAGTTAGAATCCTGATCTTTGCCTCAGAGATTGTCTTCCTTCCTGTTTCCTAATTTTATTGTCTGTACTTATTCCTCTTTTAATGTTCTATTGTAACGCATGCTTCTGCTTCCTTGCCCACTCTCCATCCCGTCTTACTTTTTTTACTTTCTCTACACGTACTATGTACATAGTGTATAGAGAATGTATTGCACTCCACTAAAAAATGCGATACCGAGATTTCACCGGAAATATATGTTTTAGGGTCTCCTGCATCCAAAATAAGTATTTTCAGAAAAAGGACCGTGTGTGTGTGTGTGTGTGTGTGTGTGTGTGTCCGGTGTATGTGTGTATGTGAACACGATAACTCAACGAAAAGTCGGTAAAATACCAAACTTGGTATTTAAGTTTGGTATCTTCTAGGGATGCAACACGAAGATTTTGAGAAAACTCCCCCCACCCCAAACTACCCTTTACATAGAACTTTTTTTCGAGAATTTTGATTTTTTAAAAAATGGCTCTAACGATTTTGATTAAAATATCGTATATTAAAGATATTTACCTGACAAATAAAATGTATATTTGGAATTTTCTGGGAATAGCCTCTGAAGACTACTTAATTCTGAGTGAATTTTACGAAATTTTGCATAACTGCTAAACCGTAAGAGACAGATAAAAACTTACCACACAATAAAGGTACAGCAGGTTAAAACACACAATTTATATTAAATACATTTTTTTCGTGGAGTAGATTGTTTTTTAGATATTCCTTGTTTTTTGCTTTATTTTTAAAAACTTATCCTTTTCTCTTATAGGAGTTTCTCAACTCCTGTCCATACAAATTAAAGAACTTCAGTCACATAGCAACCAACTTTTGACTATCACTTTAACCTATGGTACTGCCTTATTTCACTTGTACTTGCAAAGAAGCAAGTATGAAGACTATTTCTGCTAATTTTTACTCGATTAGCATGAAGTAAATAGACGCACAAGCTTTTCAACAATAATTTGTTGCAGAGAAATGAAGAAAGTCATGTGAACGTAAGACATCAGACTTTTATAACAAATGTTTGTTCCCATTGAATTCTGTTCCTTTATAGCAGGCCTGGCGAACAATACTCTTAAAGTGTGAACAGAGTTCGTCCTGCCTGTAGTGGCGATTGACACACGCGCCAGCTGGAACCGATTCTCTCTAGCAGCGGTGGGCTCGGTATTTTGTCAAGCTGCTACAGCAAATCCATGCCCAAACCGTTCGCTGTGCTTTCGAGGTCTCTAAGGGAGGGGAATTAGGAGAACAGCTTCACATTTTGGGAGTAATGCTCGCCATGCCTGTACTCTAGCAGCGGTGGGCTCGGTATTTTGTCAAGCTGCTACGGCAAATCCAGGCCCAAACCGTTCGCTGTGCTTTCGAGGTCTCTAAGGGAGGGGAATTAGGAGAACAGCTTCACATTTTGGGAGTAATGCTCGCCATGCCTGTACTCTAGCAGCGGTGGGCTCGGTATTTTGTGAAGCTGCTACAGCAAAGCCACATCCAAACCGTTCGCTGTGCTTTGGAGGTCTCTAAGGGAGGGGAATTAGGAGAACAGCTTCACATTTTGGGAGTAATGCTCGCCATGCCTGTACTCTAGCAGCGGTGGGCTCGGTATTTTGTCAAGCTGCTACAGCAAATCCAGGCCCAAACCGTTCGCTGCGCTTTCGAGGTCTCTAAGGGAGGGGAATTAGGAGAACAGCTTCACATTTTGGGAGTAATGCTCGCCATGCCTGTTCTCTATCAGCGGAGGGCTCAATATTTACTCAAGCTGCTACGTCAACTCCACACCTAAACCGGTCGCTGTGCTTTAGGGATCACTAAGGGAAGGAAGGAGAAGGGCTTCACAGTTTGGGAGTAATGCTCGCCAGGCCTGCTCTCTAGCAGCGACGTGTTTGGTATTCACTCAAGCTGCTACGACAACTCCACACCTAAACCGGTCGCTGTGCCTTGGAGGTTATATGGGAGGGGAAGAACGAGATGTGCTTCACACTTTGGGAGTAATGCTCCCAGGACTGTTTTATAGTTTACGTTGTTTCATATTTATGTCCGTATTTGCACTTATTTGTTAAACTTCTCACCAATGTGCGTTGTCAGAAAACGGCATATGTAAATAATAAGATCTATAGTTGAAAACCTAATTCAATGTAGCACAAAATAAAATAGATATTTACAAAAAGGAGTGTAAGAATAAAATATACAAGTGAAAATGTAAGATGGTTATAGTAAAAATATTTTATGATTACAATAATATAAAAGTCATCTATGAATGGAGTGAATTTATAAAATAGAATTTAATCTTTAAAGTACACTATGCAATTAAATGTTTTCTATTTTGTCTTGTCTTTTATTTTATTTTAAACAGGTTCTCTTTCGTGTAAATATTTTATTCCCTCCATTTTCCCTTTGAGTAACTTCATTCTATATTTTCTTTCTTATTATTATTTTTCTTATCTTCCTGCATATATTGTACTTTACATTGGATGCTTAGTTTCAGCTTTCTTAATTTTGTAATTTTTGTTTTATTTTGCTCTCTTTTTATTTCTACTGTATAATATATTTTTCTTTATGTATTACTTTCTCTATACGCACTATGTACATAGTGTATAGAGAAGGTATTGTACCCCACCAAAAAATTCGATACCGAGATTTCACCGGAAATATATGTTTTAGGATCCCCAATATAAAAAAAAAAAAGCATTTGCACAAAAAGGTCCGTGTGTGTGTATGTCCGTGTGTCAGTGTGTCCGTTTGTCCGTGTCTGTGAACACGATAAATCAAAAACGAAAAGTCGGTAAAATACCAAACTTGGTATTTAAGTTTAATATCTTCCAGGGATGCGACACGAAGATTTTGAGAAAAATCCCCCCACCCCCAACTACCCTTTACATGGAACTTTTTTGGAAAATTTTGATTTTCTCAAAAATGGCTCTAACGATTTTGTTTAAAATGTTATATACTAAAGATATTTACCTGACAAATAAAATGTATATCTTGAATTTTCTGGGAATAGCCTCTGAAGAGTAGTTTATTCTGGATGAATTTTACTGAATTTTAAATAACTGCTAAACCGTAAGAGATGGACAAAAACTTACTACACAAAAAATATAGAGCACGCTAAAACACACAATTTATGTTATATACATTTTTTGCGTGGAGTTCGTCGTTTTTGAGACATTCCTTATTTTTGGTTTCTGCTATGAAAAACTTATACTTTTCTCATACAGGAACTTGTCAACTCCTAGCCATATAAACAAAGGAACTTCATTGACCTAACAACCAGCTTTTGACAATCACTATAACCTATGATAGTCCCTTATTTCGCTTCTACTTACAAGGAAGCGAGTAATAAGACTGTTTCTGCTAATTTTTTCTGATTAGCATGAAGTAAATAGAAGTATAAGCTTTTTAAGAATAATTTGTTGCAGGGATATAGAGAAAGTCATGTGAATGGTACTCATCAAATTTCTTTTTTATCTTCATTTAATTTTCCTTTTCCACTCGAAATATTTAACCATTTCACTTTTCTCAGTGTTTTTCTTGTGTGTTTAATTTACTTTCTTAATGTGTTTCTCTTCCACTAATTTTTTTATGTTATTCTGTTTTTTTTTTTTTTCAGTATGCAATTATTTTATTTTATATGCAGTTATTGTTTTACCTTTTCTCTGATCTTTATGCTAGATTTGTTGCCAGTACATTTTATTTAGGTTTCAATCATTGCCCATCTGTACCTGCCCCATGTGTTGCAGGTATGCGGGCTCCGGGGGCGGCGGCAGTGGGACGGGGGGCGGTAATGTGAAGCGCAGCGGTGACGCCACACTCTCCGCCATGGCAGCAGCCGCCGCCGGGAGCGGTAACCGCTACGACCTCCTGTTCGGCGTGGTGACAAGCGAGGCACTGTGGAGATTCTCAGCGGCCGATATCCAGGCCGGGTTCGAGGGCGAGCGACGCGACAAGATCATCCGGACCTACGTCAGGAACGCCTACACGTACCACCTCTCGGAAATCTTCTTCACCGTCGTCAATGAGTACACGGACTGGGAGCGGACAGTGCAGCATCCCATCAACACTCGAGACGCCACCGTAGCGGCGCTGAGTGACGCCGAGTTCGTAGCACCGCTCGTCCAGACCGGCGACCTCCTCAGCTACAGAGTGGTCTCGAACCCAGGCGCTCCTGGAGCCACCAGATCCTACTTCTACGTGTTCGACTACCAGACCAAGGACGGCGACTACCCTCAGGTAATACTATATCTCACCCACCCATACAGGGTGTTTCAAAACGAACATAGCACTCGATTACCTTACACATTGACTTGTCACGAAACTTGATGTCACAACTTTCAAACTCTTCTATCTAAAGCTTTGTGTGAGTTTAAAAATCGCACACATTTGGGATTAGGCAGTGAAGGAACAACGGTTGTCATACCTGACACCCAAATGCTACGTTTTCCATTACTAAGGTGACCTGTCCCGCGCCGGCGTGTCTATCAAACCACAACTACGCCTTCGCTACCAACCGGCATCTCTCTTAGAATGGGTCAGGCACGTTATGTACGACTGCCTAATCCATAGTTGTTTTATGGCACGTACGGTATGACCGTCCACATCTTCGTCTGAAACATCCTGTATACGGGGTGGAAGGGAGTTTAATTACATTCCTTCTAATTTGTACAAAAAACCTGTTCTGTTATACTAACACGATCTTCTCTAGCCTCTCCACAAACAAACTTCTTACAAAAGAATTCTTCTTTCTACACAATACTAATCAAGATAAATGTTAGCAGAATGTTTCCTTATAAGTAGAAGGGAACTAAGGGAATGTGCCATGCTAAAGTGATAGTCAAATGTTTTAAAAGCTGTCGTTATGCGATTGTCATTATTTTCGATTTTTTTTTTTTTTTCCATTTAAAGGTTAGATTGTGGGGTTGGGGGATTTTTCTCAAAATCTCTGTGTCGAATCTTTGGAGGGTACTAAACTTAAATACCAAGTTTGGTATTTTGCTGACTTTTCGTTTTTGAGCTATGAGTTAATGGACACACATACACATACGGACCTTTTTCTGGAAATGCCTTTTTTGGATACAGGGAACCCTAAAACGTGTATTTCCGATGAAATCGAATGTTTTTGTGGGGAATTCAATACCTTCTCTATATACTATGTACATGGTACGTGTAGAGAAAGTAAACAGCTATATGGTTTTTGTTCCAAATCTGATGCATAATTCAACGAATGTACGAAATTAATTGTAAGATGCGTAGAATAACATATTTCTGACACTAGTTTCGGTAGGAATTATGGGATATCACACAGAGGTTTGAAATAATTAACGACTTAAAGAATTAAAGCAATATTCCAAGCAGTAAATCGGCAACCTTGCGTTGAGGTTGGTCAGGGATTTGAACCTACTTCTGGATGTAAACACATCGGTCGCTTGTAAACGCGACACAGGGTGGGGGATAACGAATGAATTGCCGATCCCGATGGCCGCGCTCGCTAAAGTGTCTCGCTTTGGCGCTTCGTGGTGCACAGGATCGTGGGTTCGAGTCCCGCCTTGGGCATGGGTGTTTCTGTGTTTGTAAATGTGTCTATGTTTGTGTATGTATATGTAAAAGGAAAACGTTAAGAATAATAAGGTCTACTAAGGAAATATAGGAAACTGGAAAAAATGGAGAAAAAAGGAATACAGTGCCGGAGTCCTGACAAGCCTCCGGAACTGTATTTTTTTGTTAAAGAAAAAATGAAACTGGCGGAAGGAATTCCCTCAACGTCCTAGTGATGCGTGTTTATGTACTGATCTAGTACAAGTGACAACCTACAGCGTTGCCAGCTTGTTTTGGAGAAAACGAAAATATCTCCGTAGGAAATGATAAGAGACAAAACAACGTAGAATACAAAATGTGTTGCAAATACCTATCATTGCTTCCCTTCCACCCGGTATATCAATATACTCCTGTCTACGTCTCCTTATTTAGGCATCACGTCCTGGCATGAAGGAAGCCAACATTTTATCTTCTCCAGTTAGCATCATGAGGATAAAATAGTAATATTCTGTAAGAAAAGTTTGCTAGAGAAAATCATGTCAATAGAACATTTGAGATTTTTACTTTCTCTACACGTACTATGTACATAGTGTAGAGAAGGTATTGCACTCCACCCAAAAATTCGATACCGAGATTTCACCGGAAATATATGTTTTAGGGTCCCCTGTATCCATAAAAAAGCATTTTCAGAAAAAGGTCCGTGTGTGTGTGTGTCCATGTGTCTGTGAACACGATAACTCGAAAACGAAAAGTCGGTGAAATACCAAACTTGGTATTTAAGTTTAGTATCTTCCAGGGATGCGAGACGAAGGTTTTTGAGAAAAATCCCCCCACCTCCCAACTACCCTTTACATGGAACATTTTCGAAAATTTTGTTTTTCTCAAAAACGGCTCTAAAGATTTTGATTAAAATTCCGCATATTAAAGCTATGTGCATCAATAATTGAAATATATATCTTGAATTTTCTGGGTACAGCATCTGAAGATGTGTTCATTCTGGGTGAATGTTGCTGAATTTTGCGTAACTAGTAAATCATAAGAGATACAAAATATCTAATGTGTTCCATTCACATGACTTTCTCTACATCTCTGAGACAAATTATAGTTCAAAAGTTATGCTTCTATTTACTTCATGCTAATCGAGAAAAAATTAGCAGAAATAGTCTTATTACTTGCTTCCTCGTAAGTAGAAGCGAAATAAGGGAATACCATAGGTTAAAGTGATAGTCAAATACTCACAATTCAATGCATGTTGCCATGTTAGCTCAGTGGCAGAGCCACCGGCTAGAGATCGGGAGATCCGTGGTTCAAATCCCGGCTATGGCAATGCATTTTTTAGTCTGACTCTACCTTTCCTATGTTTCTGCTATTCGAGAAACTACAGCCAAACACCACACGCGTATACTGGTATAAAACTCACAAAAAAATAAAAAAATGGCGTGTTATTTATGGACGCTCTTTAATTGCTGTGATTCTCAGCGTCCCATTCTAAATTGGGCGTGAAAGACCCTTAATTTTGCTCAGAGGCCTCTCTATCAGGCTTGAGTTTCTTATACGTGCCGTAAATCTACGACACGGGATCAACGGCTTTACTTCCCTTCTGAAGGAAGCCATGCTAAGAATTTTTACACCCGAAAAAATCCATCATGCTCCGCCAGGTTTGAACCCGCGACCTTGGGTATATGAAGTTAGTATGGCAAACATTACACCACGGAGGGCGACCATATAACTTACAGTGTGACATTAATTGAACATTTAAGACCCCAAGATCTTGTTTTGGGATGCAAATTTAACCCAAACAAGGAGTACTCGTATCAAAAGTATGGCGTCATAGCAAAAACCAAAATGCATAAGGATAGGGCCTTTGCGATCTAATTTCTCTGTATATCTGTATATCTCTACAGAGCCACCTGTTCGGGAGAGCCAGCGAGGTGTGTAAATCTGCCACAGTGTGTTTAGTATTCTTTGAGAAAGCTCGGCGAGCGGAATGTCGAGGGTTGAACCTGTTCGTGCAACATATGTCTTCCGGGGAAACTATTTTCTCTGCCGAGAACCCATTCCTTGGTCATTTTCTCATATGGGGGGGGGGGGGGTGCACTGAAACAAACTACCCTTGCTGAATTCCGGACACGCACGGATTTTCCGGGGGTGACATCGCCCCGGCATGTCGAAGTTACCCCCTCTCGCATTCCCAAGATGCCCTGCTTGACAGCGAATGGCAGATAAACAGGGGGAGGGATTTTAAAACACTCTGCTCACAGATGGGACTCCGATATTGCTCTACATGTTCTGGGCCCAAAATAGTTTTATGGCCGAGTAAATAACTGCCCCTCCCCGGTTATGGGGGGGCCATCAACAAAAATCTGGGCTCGCAAACTTGCTCAAATTGTTTCGGGAAATGCGCATTCTCCTGTCGCGTTACAAAGAGTTTTGTGAATAGCTTTTTTTTTGGGGGGGAGGAGTTTTTTTAAATGTTCATTACTTCATTTGCGAAGGAATTCCTGGCCCATTAACCAAACCCTCTGGCTGCTACTTCGGAGTTTAAACCATTTCTGAATATCTGAAATATTTTTGTACTTTTGGTCCAGTGGCCCTGTTATGTCGCCAGACCAAACCAATTTTAGGAACAACATCACTACAGTATCTTCTTTAGAACAAGTGACGTGCGATTTTTACTTTCTCTACACATACTGGCACACAGTGATAAGAGATTGTATTGTGCTCCACCCAAAAATTAGATACCGATATTTCACCGGAAATAGATGTTTTGAATCCCCCCGAATCCAAAAAATGCATATTTGGAAAAACGTTCGTGTGTGTGTGTGTCTGTGGACAGCATAGCTCAAAAACGAAAAGACCGTTGAAAAGAAAACTTGGTATTTAAGTTTCGTATCTTCCAAGGATACGACACGAAGACTTTAAAGCAAATCCCCCACCCCCAACTACCCTTTACATGGAACTTTTTTCGAAAATTTTGATTTTCTCAAAAACGCCTCTAGCGATTTTGATTAAAATATGGTATATTAAAGATATGTACCCGGCAAATAAAGTGTATAACTTGAATTTTCTAGAAATAGCCTCTAAAGACTACTTTACTCTGGATGAATTTTAGGAAATTTTGCATAACTGCTAAACCGTAAGAGATGGACAAAAGCTTATCTCACAGAAAATGTAGAGCACATTAAAACACACAATTTAGAAGTCATTCATTTTTCGTGGAGTTGATCGTTTTTGAGACATTCCTTGTTTTTTGTTTCAGCTTTGAAATTTGTCAACACCTGTTCATAGAAACAAAGAAACGTCAGTCACATAGCAACCAGCTTTTAACCTTCACTTTAACCTATTGTACTCCCTTATTTCCCTTCTACTTACAAGGAAGCAAGTAATAAGACTATTGCTGCTAATTTTTTCTCGATTAGCATGGAGTAAATAGAAGCACAAGCTTTGTAACAATAATTTGGTGCAGAGATGTAGAGAAAGTCATGTGAATAGAACATGTCAGAGTATTTGAACTTACTGACCAAAGTTTTACTGTAGCCGAAAAAAAGGCGTATCAAGCAATGATGGATCGTATAATTCCCTTCTCCTGATTCGGAGTTTGCTGTTACTTAGTATTCATGCGCGTTTTAAAATCACGTAAAGATCCCCAGAAGCGTGTGAAATTGTTCATCAGTAATATTGGATGTGAAAGTTGACCACGCACAGCGGCCCTAATGTCCGCGACTCGCATTCCAGAGGTCATGGGTTCGATTACCATGGCCTGCCTTCCTAATTCTGGGTGTTGGGTTTTATCCTGGTTGCCAGTCGAATGCTGGAAAGGATCTTAGCGCCTCCAAGTATCCTACCCATAATTTGTATCGCTATCACTTTGTGTTTCAGGGTAAGAGGACCCTGCGACGGTGTCCGCGGCTGCGCGCTGGCTTGCAAAGTGTACAGGTTTATGTCTGGTGTAGTCGTCGGTACCGCTTTGTTAGGATCCGCCTTCGGGTGCTTCAGGGCTAGGGCGCAGTCTCGGACGCGAAAGAGGCGTTATAACGTTAGGGACCCCGTCCATACTTCCGTCCGTCGTCATTCGGAACTACACGAACTATGCACATATAGAGAAACTACTGTATTGCACCCAAAAATTCGATATCGATATTTCGCCGGAAATACGTTTTGAGACCCCCTGAACCCAAAAAAGAAACAAGTCCCTGTGTGTGTGTGTCTGTCTGTGACTGAAGGTAGTGTAGCTCAGGAAACAAAACACCATTAAAAGCCAATCTTGGTATTTCTATATCTTCCAAGGATGCGACACGAAGCTTTTCAAGAAAATCCCCATCCCAAGCTACTTTTCATATAGAAAAACTTTCGAATTTTTTTTATTTTCTCAAACTTGTTTGTAACAATTTTGATTGAAATATAGTATATTAAAGATATTTACATGACAAATAAAATGTATTATCTTGACTTTTCTGCAAGAAGTTGACAAATTCCCGTATGAGAAAAGTATACGTTTTTTAAAGCTGAAATAAAAAAGCAAAAAAAAAAAAAAAAAAAAAGGAGTATCTCAAAAATCGTCATCTCCACGAAAAAATGTATATAATATAAATTGCATGTTTTGACGTGCTCCATGTTTTTGTGTGGTCAGTTTTTGTCCATATTTTACGGTATAGCAGTTATGCAAAGTTCCGTAAAATTCACCCAGAATAAAGTAGTCTTCAGAGGCTATTCCCAGAAAATTCAAGATTCACATTTTATTTGTCAGGTAAATATCTTTAATATACGAAATTTTAATAAAAATCGTTAGAGCCATTTTTGAGAAAATCAAAGTTTTCGAAAAAAGTTCATCCTACTAAGGAGTAGTTGGAGGTTAGGGGATTTTCCTGAAAATCTTTGTGTCGCATCCTTGGAAGATATCAACATAAACACCAAGTTTGGTATTCAACGGTCTTTTCGTTTTTGAGCTATGCTGTCCACACACACACACACACACACACACACACACACACACACACACACACACACACACACACGCTGACCATTTCCTAAAAATGTGTTGTTTTTTTTTTTATTCTGGGGGACCCAAATGACGTGAAAAATCCGTATCAAAATTTTAGGTGGAGTGCAATACCTTCTCTATACACTATGTGCATAGTACATGTAGAGAAAGTAGTTTTTGATTCAGGAGTTATTCAAAATATATATTTTGGTTGAAATATTGGTATCCAATTTTTAGGTGGTATACAATATCTTCTCTACCTATCGTGTGCGTATTTAATACCTGATACAGAAAGCAAAATTCTTGTTCTACTTCTTAAACATAAATGATAGAGAAAGTACAAGTAATGACAGTGAATATATGACACACCTGTTACAGATAAGATCCTTGGTGGCGATAAGTCAAGGAGAGGATGTGGGCAGCGTTTGCTCATCCTGAAGGTTGTAAACACCTCGCTCCGGGATAGAGATTTAGAGTCGATCCCGCGACCTGCAGGACGCTGTAAAGCATCGTGTTAATGTTGTCAGTAAGGGTGTGTCGGATTATTATCGCGAGGCAGGGACATCTGGTGACGTCACGCACAGGGTTTTTGCTAATTAAAACAAGTGGTGTGCAACAATTAATTACAGATCAAAAACACGCACAACTGCCTCGCATCGCGATACCAGAGCGAGGTGTGTGTGTGTGATTATTTTCCTCCTTCCCTCACGCCCTTTCAGAATTAACGTTTGATACATTGTATGCAGGATAAAGCCCTTTAGCTCCATTACTGCAAACTTTAATAAGCGAATACGTTCTTTCACATATCTAATCGAAAATGTATTAATGAATCCATTTTAGAAAACTTTACACCGACTGTTTTCCATTTCGTTACTGTATAAACACTACATGTTGTTCTTTTCCTAATCTACGAGAAAGAACTGCATTGCATTAACTGTTTCAGTGGTAATCAAGTTGAGAATTACTACACACTTTTCCACCTGGTTACTATGGAAACAGTACATGTTGTTATATTCCTAATGTACAGGAAAGAACTGCACTATATTAACTGTTTCCATGGTAACCCAGTTGAGAATTACTACACACTTTTCGACCTGGTTACTATGGAAACATTACATGTTGTTATATTCCTAATGTACAGGAAATAACCGCACTATATTAACTGTCTCCATGGTAACCAAGTTGAGAATTACTACACACTTTTCGACCTGGTTACTATGGAAACATTACATGTTGTTATATTCCTAATGTACAGGAAAGAACTGCACTATATTAACTGTCTCCATGGTAACCAAGTTGAGAATTACTACACACTTTTCGACCTGGTTACTATGGAAACATTACATGTTGTTATATTCCTAATGTACAGGAAATAACTGCACTATATTAACTGTTTCCATGGTAACCAACTTGAGAATTACCACACACTTTTCTACCTGGTTACTATGGAAACAGTACATGTTGTTATATTCCTAATAAAAACAGGATACTATGTTAGCTGTTTCCATGGAATCCAAGTTTAGAATTAGTACATACTTTCGACGTGGTTATTATGGAAACAGTCATATTTTATATTCCAAATGCAAAGAAAATATTTTAACTTCCTTGCTAATTAAGTAGAGGAATTTTACAAAATTCTAGTCCTGGGTGTTTTGGAAACAGTACATATTGTTACAATACTAACGTAAGGAACTATACTAACTGTCTCTTGCTAACTTAGTTAAATATTGTTACACATTTCTGCGCTTGGTTACTATGGAAACAGTGCATACGGGAAAGAACTGCACTATATTAGCTGTTCTCTTGCTAATCAAGTCGGCAGTTAGTACTCTCCTTTCGACCTGGTCGCTATGGAAACAGTAAATGTTTTAGGTTCATAATTTTGTACAAGTGTTTCTTTATTTCGAGTTAGCAGAGATACAAGAAGGTAAACACGATGATTTGTGTTACAGAGAATGGGCACGGTGCACGGAGAGGAACTGCCCTATGTGTTCGGCGCGCCCCTTGTGGATGGTTTCTCACATTTCCCCAAGAACTATACCAAGGCTGAACTGGGTCTTTCAGAGGCTGTGATCGTCTACTTCAGCAACTTTGCCAGAACGGGGTGAGTACAATACCTTTGTCGAAGAGGGACTTTCATCATATTCAATAGCATCTTGGGGACCGATAGCGGCACACCAGTGGCATACCTACCTTGTATTGGTGACTGCACGCGCCGCATGTAAACAACCTGGGAACGTGTGAACTACGCTATTACAATACTATGTTATAGGTAATGAATGTCTTTGATGATAGTACAAGCTCTTCAATCAAGATTGTGAAATCTCTTGCTTCAAATGGACTGCATGAAGATACCAGTGGCATACCTACCGAGTAGAGACCGACCTGTATTGGTGACTGCACGCGCCGCATGTAAACAACCTGGGGAACGTGTGAACTACGCTATTACAATACTATGTTATAGGTAATGAATGTCTTTGATGATAGTGCAAGCTCTTCAGTCAAGATTGTGAAATCTCTTGCTTCAAATGGACTGCATGAACATTTGCAATTTGTACAGATATCTACGACAATAACACATATTTGGAAACATCAAACATTGAACTGCCTCAAACCCTGAAACGTGTCCATGAACTTGTGCAAGTAATTAATCAGAGACCCTTGACGCTTATTTTATACCGTGTGATCAAGAGGGTTCAGAAAAAATGTCGGATTTTGAACAATGCGTGAAATACGAAATGTGCTACGAGGTTTTGCTATGGAAAGATTGCCAATGGCATTTCTTACAAAATAGTCGATGATGTGTCTATTTCCGTTTTGCCCCAATCACATCTTTCGCGATATAAAACCTGTTTACGAGCCAATCGGAGACGATTCACATATGAGACGTTACGAATGTGTTGAGAGAAAATGAAACGGATAATGATGATGATGACATGTTGGACAGCAACAATTGAATGTATGTAAATGTTACAATTGTTAATTCCCGTAAATCAGTGATATTTATGTTTACCTCAATCGCCTTGCACTGCTAGTGAAAACATCACAGCCCCATTTCCCTTCTATTAGTACACTACATTGTCAACACATAACTATATACCATGCTGTGCTAACTTTGATTATATCCCGCTATCGGTCCCCAAGATGCTATCCCTACATATGAATATTTCGAATGCCTGGCTCACTTTGGTATACATTTTGTAGATGTATGCTAATTGAAGGGTTGAGAACCATAGTGAGCCAAGCACCATTTTTTAAAAATGGAGAAATAGAAGGTCAATGTTTTTTCAATATCATAATTTATTGAACCAAGTTACACATAATAACTAAATGCCACAGCAATCTAGAATATGTTTTCTATCTTATATTATACAACATTAATGTGGCTTCATGCAAAATTAGGTTTTACAGTTATTTATTGGGAGCTGCTTTCCTTTGACTCAGCCTAAAGAAATGTAACTGGACCATTTCCATACATCTAATCATTATTGACTTGCTCACGCAAACTCTTGTAAAACTCAGGATTCGCTGCAGGAATAAATGGCAGCATGGACATAAGATCATCATATGCAGTAGCGTCATTTTGATGCTCTACTGTTTGTAAACGGGACATGGCCCACTGCAATATAAGATGTATAACCATAAACTATACCGACAGATGGCAACAGCTCAATTATGACCTCGCATGGTTCTCAGCCCTTCAATTGCTGATGAAGTATTTTACCCAATAGTGGATTATGTGTCCTATTTCCGTTTTGCTCCAAACACATCTTGTGATGTGGAGCGAAGTTTTACACAGTATAACGCCAGTTTTACGAGCCAATCGGAGACGATTCACATTTAAGACGTTACGAATGTGTGTTGTGCATTGAGAGAAAATGAAAGGATAATGATGATGATGCAATTGAATGTATGTAAATATTAAAATTGTTAGTCCCCGTAAATCAGTGGTATTTATGTTTACCAGCGATCGCATGTGAGATTTGTGGTGGACAAAGCGGCGCAGGGGCAGGATTTTCCGGGTTCTCCGGTTTCACCCGCGCTCACATTCTAACTTCATTTCATATATCAGCAGTGTCATCGCCTACGGTGCCACAAGAGTAAAAGCGGACACTACCCAAAAAAAAACCTCAATAGGCTTCCACTGCTAGTGAAAACATAACAGTCTATCACTGCCCCATTTTCCTTCAATTAGCACACACTACACTGTCAACACATCACGACTATATACCATGCTGTACTAACTTTGATTCTATCCCGCTATCGGTCCCCAAGATGCTATCCCTACATATGAAAATTTCCAACACCTCGCTCATTTTGGTATAAATGTCATAGATGTATGTTAATTGTAAACACTTTTAAAATATTGTTGAAAATAATCCTGGGTTGTAGGTTTTAGAACAGTTTGTTAAACTCACTTGGTAAAACATCAACAATTTTGTAAATATTTTTGTTTTTATTTTGTTTAGAAAGTTTTACTTTAGCTATTGCCAGCATTGAAATCCCGCCATATTTCCTTCATGTGACAGTTTTGAAATACTGCGAAGTTGTGTAGGGACTTCCTTGTTACTGGTTTAAAAATCTGATGTGCTACACTCACATGACTTTCTCTAGCTGCTCTACAAACCTCCTACAAAAGATTCTTCTTCTTTGTACACAATGCTAATCCAGATAAATATTAGAAGAATGTTATTACTTAGTTCCTTATAAGTAGAAGGGAATAAGGGAAAGGACTATGCTAAAGTGATTGTCAAATGTTTTAAAAACTATCGTTATGCGATTGTCATTGCAAATCACTTCTTTTTTGTCCAGGAGTAGAACAAAACAAAAACAAACACTTCCTGTCTGAGAAAAGTTTAAGTACTTCAAAATTGAAAGCAATAAAAAGGAATATCTCGGAAACGGTTACCTCCACAACAAAAACGTAAAGGACACAAATTATCACAAAATTGTCGTGATGTACATTTTTTGTGTAGTGAGCTTTTTTTATCTCTTGCGGTTTAGCAGTTATGCAAAATTCATCCAGAATAAAGAGGTCTTAAGAGATTATTCCCCATAAATTCGAGATATGCATTTTATTGCGGACATAAATAGTTCTAATATACGGGATTTTAATCAAAATCGTTAGAGCCATTTTTAAGAGAATCAAAATTGTCGAAATTTTTTCATTGTAAAGGGTAGTTTGTGGTAGGGGGACTTTTTAGAAAATCTTCGTGTCGCATCCTTGGAAGATACTAAACCTAAATACCAAGTTTGGTATCTTCCAAGGATGTGACACGAAGATTTTCAAGAAAATCCCCCCACCCCAGCTGCCCTTTACATGGAACATTTTTTCAAACATTTTCATTTTCTAAAAATTGGCTTTAACGATTTTGATTAAAATATCGATATAAAAGATATTTACCTGACAAGTAAAATATATATCTTGAATTTTCTGGGAAAAGCCTCTGAAGACGTCTTTATTCTGAATGAATTTTACATAACTGCTAAACCGTAAGAGATGGACGAAAACTTAACGCACAAAAAATGTAGAGCACGTTAAAACACATAATTTATGTTATATACATTTTTTTCGTGGAGTTCATCGTCTTTAGATATTCCTTGTCTTTGGTTTCAGCTTTGAAAAACATACTTTTCTGAAACAGGAATTTGCCAACTCAAGTCCATACAAACAAAGGAACATCAGTCACATAGCAACCAGCTTTTGGCTATCACTTTAACCTATGTTACTCCCTTATTTCGATTCTGCTTACAATAAAGCAAGAAATAAGACTATTTCTGCTAATTTTTCTCGATTAACATTAAATAAATCAAAGAATAAGTATTAACAATAATTTGTTACAGAGATGTAGAGAAAGACATGGAACACATCAGATTTTATTCTCAGTTAAAAGTTTGAGAGATATTCCTTGCTATTGGTTTAAATGGTTTTGCAAGGGGCACAAAAACTGTGTTTTGAAAACGTTACTTATTAAATGCGTCCCCAAAATGTCGGGTAAAGCAGTTGTTTTGCCATATATGTGTGAAACCTCGACTGTATGTCGCGTTTATGGTTTATTACGCCACTCGTGGAAATTAGCGAGTTCGGCTCACTCAAGCGTTAAGTATTCACTGCTGCTGCATTTTAGAGGACTATGCTCGTATTACAAATATTACTGTTGTCTCTTACTGCCATTACAAGCTTGCAAATGTTCCATTACAACATTTATCTCTCTTCTCCTTGACTATATAGTATGTAAAGAAATACTGCATTCCATCCAAAATATCGATAGTGATGCTTAATCTTTTAAGGCTCACAGGATAAAAAATATGATGTGTTCCATTCACATCACTTTCTCTACATCTGTGCAACAAATTATTGTTAAAAAGCTTATGCTTCTATTTACTTCATGCTAATCGAGAAAAAATTAGCAGAAATAGTCTTATTACTTGCTTTTGTAAGTAGAAGCGAAATAAGGGAGTACCATAGGTTAAAGTGATAGTCAAAAGCTGGTTGCTATGTGACTGAGGTTCTTTTGTTTGTATGGACAGCAGTTGAAAAATTCCTGTATGAGAAAAGTATAAGTTTTCAAAGCTGAAAGCTCAAAAACGACCCACTCCAGGAAAAAAAATGTAAATGACATAAATTGTGTGTTTTAACGAGTTCTACATCTGTTAAATAAGTTTTTGTCCATCTCTTACGGTTTAGCAGTTAATCAAAATTCCGTAAAATTCATCCAGAATAGAGGTCTTCAGAGGCTGTTTCCAGAAAATTAGAGGTATACATTTTATTTGTCACGTAAATATCTTTAATTTATGACATTTTAATAAAAATGATTTCAAATGAGCATTGACGTTGTTTTGAAGATCTTCGTTAGTTTGAAAGTGCTGCCCTCCTAGCCACGTCTTCAGTTCAGGGAAAAGGTGAAGGTCGCTGGGTGCCAGAACAGGACTGTATGGCGGATGATCGAAAATGTCCCATTGAAATTGTTCAAGAAGCCGATGGGTTGTGTGGACGAGCGTTGTCATGGATCAACACAATTCCTGAAGTCAGCATTCCTCTTCGTTTGTTTTGAATGACTCTCCGCAAACTTCGTAAAGTTTCCCAATAAACAGCTGCATTGATAGTGGTTCCGGGCTGCATTTTTGGCGGCAATATTTTTTGAAGCGGGTATTGCAAAGCTTGTGCACAGATACGATAAATGTCTCAATCTATTCGATAAATGCCTCAATCTATTCGGTGATTATGTTGAAAAGTAACCATAAGTGTACAAAACTTTTAGTAATAAAATAATTGTTTTCTATGAACTTATCTTTTATTTTTAGCCAATTGGAGGTTGAAGAAAAAAGGTCCTGGTATATTTCTAACACAATTTTAGATCATTTACAAGTAATGGAACCCACTATCAAATCATCTGCAAAAACAGATCAGGAATTTTTACATTATTTTTACAGGAAAAAGCTTATTAGTATTTCTTATGTTCTGTAGTATGTCATCAATAAAGATTGTAAAAAAATGGACTTAACCTGCATCCCTGGCGCAGCCCTTTTTCATGGGACATTCATCTAATTATTGCCCTTTCATTATATTTTATGCATAAAGTTTTAATAATAATAAAGGTAATAATACTAATAATTATAATAATAAACATAATAATAATAATAATAATAATAATAATAATAATCATAGTAACAATTTTATAATAAACAATAAATAATATTCACAATAATAATAATAATAATAATAAGCATGATAATAATCGCCACAATATAATAATAATTTTATAATAATAATACTTTTATAATAATATTTTTATAATAACACATTTAAAATAATAATATTAATACTTTTATGATAATAATAATAAAAAATAATAAAATAATAGTAATAACATAATAATATTAAAATAATAATAATAATAATAATAATAATAATAATAATAATAATAAAATAATAATAAAGTAATAATAATAAAATAATAATAATAAAATAATAATAATAATAATAAAGTAGTAATAATAATAATAATAAATAATAAAGTAATAATAATAAAGCAATAATAATAAAATAATAATAAAGTAATAATAATAAAACAATAATAAAATAATAATAATAAATTAGTAATAATAATAATAATACTAAAGTAATAATAATAAAGTAGTACTAATAATAATAATAATAAAGTAATAATAATAAAGTAGTACTAATAATAATAATAATAATAATAATAATAATAATAATAATAATAATAATAATAATAATAAAATGCAGGAATGTACAGGGGGCCTAATTTGAATTTGAAGCAGATATAATTTTTTACAACGCAGGTAATGCAGTTTAGCGTTTGGTGCTATGTCAATACACCGCTAATATAGATTACGTATTGGGCTACATTAATGTAAATTGAAGCGAATGAATAAATTACACCTTTCATTCCTTTTTTTAATTCGCTCGGCACAGAGATGTGCGTGTGTATCAATACGCTGTAATTAGAATCTATTGTATGCACCTTTTTTATTATCAGGTCATATGCTAATTCATAATTACATGTTGGAGCAAAATGAAAAGCGGCCTCTGCTACTCTATTGTCAGCATAACTACACTGTATTGTTGTAAGTCGTTTCGAGCTCCAAAAATCGATTATTGTTGAAACAATGCCTACCGAAATGTTCATTATAGTCTTTTTGATCATATTGTTCCAGTTCCAATAGTCCATTCATTTCTGAAATTGCATCCAAATTTGCTGATATAGTTATAATTTCTCTAGCATGTAGCAGAGGTATTGTATTTCACCCACAAGTTTAATATCGATATTCACCGGCAATGCAATCACAAAACAAAGATTTTTAATTTCTCTAATAAATAAAGATAAAATAGGGGAAATATTGTATTCAATCCTAAATTTCTATACCAAAATATTACCTAAAATACACGTTTTAAAAATCTCTGAACCCGAGACAGGCATTTTTAATTTCTCTACATGTTACATGCAATAGAGAAGGTATTACATTCCATCCAAAAATTCGATACCATATTTCACCGTAAACACACATATTAGGGTTCCTTGTGAAAAAAAAATCTGAAATGTTACAATCACATGACTTTCTCCACATCTCTGCAACAAATTACTGTTGAAAAGCGTATGCTTCTATTTACTTCATGCTACTCGAGAAACATTGCCAGAAATAGTCTTATTACTTGCTTCCTTGTAAGTAGAAGCGAAATAAGGGAGTACCATAGGTTAAAGTGATAGTCAAAAGCTGGTTGCTATGTGACTGTGGTTCCTTTGTTTGTATGGACACGAGTTGACAAATTCCTATACGAAAAAAGTTAAGTTTTTCGAAGCTGAGACCAAAAACAAGGAATATCCCAAAAACGATAAACTCCACGAAAAAGATATATACAGCATAAATTGTGTGTTTTAATGTGCTCTATATTTTTTTGTGTTTTAAGTTTTTGTCCATTTCTTTCAATTTCTTTTCCATTTCAAAATTCCGTAAAATTCACTCAGAACAAAGTAGTCTACATTTTATTTGTCGGGTATATATCTTCAATATACGATATTTTAATCATAATGGTTAGAGCCATTTTTTTAGAAAATCAAAATTTTCGACAAAAGTTCCATGTAAAGGGTAGTTTGTGGTGAGGGGATTTTTCTCAAAAGCTTCGTGTCGCATCCCTGGAAGATACTAAACTTAAATAGCAAGTTTGGTATTTTACCAACTTTTCGTTTTTGAGTTATCGTGTTCACAGACACGTGGACACACGGACACACATACACGGACCTTTTTCTGAAAATACTTTTTTTTTGGATACAGGGGACCCTAAAATATATATTTCCGGTGAAATCTCGATATCGAATTTTTTGGTGGAGTGCAATACGTTCCTTATACACAATGTACATAGTGCTGTAGAGAAAGTAAAATTTAGAAAAAGTCCGTGTGTATGTTTATGTAAACACGTGTCTTGAACACGATAACTAAAAAACGACAATTCGGTAAAATACCAAATTTGGTATTTAAGTTAATTATTTTCCTTAACGAAAATTTTGGAAGGAAAAAACAAAACACTCCAAACTACTCTTTACATGGATATAATTTCGAACATTTTAATTTTCTCAAAAATGGCACCAATATTTTGATTAAAATACTGTATACAGAATATAATGTATGTGTTGAACTTTCATAACAACTTAACCGTAAGAAATTGACCTACTACACAAAACACGTAAAACCTGGTAGAACACAGAATATATGTAATATACATTTTTTGTAGAGTTGATCATCTCCAAGATATTTCTTGCTATTTGTTTCAACTTTTAATCTATGTGCGCAACTTCTCTCAATGAGGTCAGCTTTCTTCTCTCCTCTCTTTTGTTTTCCTGGCAAAGCGAATCTAACCTGAATTGTTCACACTCGAGCAGATTTTCAAAAGACTTGACTATTGCTTTTGTCTAGTTTTTTTTGGTAGTGTTTAACGCCCGCTTTAACTACTTATGGCACCGCAGGCGGTGACACTGATGATACATGAATGGTGATGGAGCACCGGTGGAATGCGATGGCGGGCAAATCGGAGTACCCGCAGAAAACCCGCCCCATCGCCGCTTTGTTCACCACAAATCCCACATGGGGTCACTTGGGATCGAAGCCCGGCCGTCTAGGTGAGAAGCGAATGGTCTAACCACTCGGCCACGGCGCGGCGACCTTTAGAATAGTGTATTACCATCTACTTACAAGGAAGCAAGTAATAAGACAATTCTATTAATGTTTATCTCGATTATCATAAAGTAAATAGAAGCATAAGCTTTTTAACAATACTTTTTGCCGGGATGTAGAGAAAGTCATGTGAATAGAACACATCAGATTTTTTTCTATATTCTGAATACGTTTCCCACCCAGGTGCATTTCCTCATAATATTATGCCATAGGTCAGGATCGAGTGAAACTAACTGGAACCGAACTCGGTTACGCGAGCAATGGGACACCGAACCCGGTTACGCGAGCAATGGGACTGATATAAACATCAAGTCTGTTGTCACGTAGCTCTGAGGTCCTGGTATTGACTACTGGAACCGAACCCGGTTACGCGAGCAATGGGACACCGAACCCGGTTACGCGAGCAATGGGACACCGAACCCGGTTACGCGAGCAATGGGACTGATATAAACATCAAGTCTGTTGTCACGTAGCTCTGAGGTCCTGGTATTGTTTACTGGAACCGAACCCGGTTACGCGAGCAATGGGACTGATATAAAGATCAAGTCTGTTGTCACGTAGCTCTGAGGTCCTGGTATTGTTTACTGGAACCGAACCCGGTTACGCGAGCAATGGGACTGATATAAACATCAAGTCTGTTGTCACGTAGCTCTGAGGTCCTGGTATTGTTTACTGGAACCGAACCCGATTACGCGAGCAATGGGACTGATATATACATCAAGTCTGTTGTCACGTAGCTCTGAGGTGCTGGTATTGACTACTGGAACCGAACCCGGTTACGCGAGCATTGGGACTGATATAAACATCAAGTCTGTTGTCACGTAGCTCTGAGGTCCTGGTATTGACTACTGGAACCGAACCCGGTTACGCGAGCATTGGGACTGATATAAACATCAAGTCTGTTGTCACGTAGCTCTGAGGTCCTGGTATTGACCTCTGGAACCGAACCCGGTTACGCGAGCATTGGGACACCGAACCCGGTTACGCGAGCAATGGGACTGATATAAACATCAAGTCTGTTGTCACGTAGCTCTGAGGTCCTGGTATTGACTACTGGAACCGAACCCGGTTACGCGAGCATTGGGACTGATATAAACATCAAGTCTGTTGTCACGTAGCTCTGAGGTCCTGGTATTGACTACTGGAACCGAACCCGGTTACGCGAGCATTGGGACTGATATAAACATCAAGTCTGTTGTCACGTAGCTCTGAGGTCCTGGTAATGACTACTGGAACCGAACCCGGTTACGCGAGCAATGGGACTGATATAAACATCAAGTCTGTTGTCACGTAGCTCTGAGGTCCTGGTATTGACTACTGGAACCGAACCCGGTTACGCGAGCATTGGGACTGATATAAACATCAAGTCTGTTGTCACGTAGCTCTGAGGTCCTGGTATTGACTACTGGAACCGAACCCGGTTACGCGAGCATTGGGACTGATATAAACATCAAGTCTGTTGTCACGTAGCTCTGAGGTCCTGGTAATGACTACTGGAACCGAACCCGGTTACGCGAGCAATGGGACTGATATAAACATCAAGTCTGTTGTCACGTAGCTCTGAGGTCCTGGTATTGTTTACTGGAACCGAACCCGGTTACGCGAGCAATGGGACTGATATAAACATCAAGTCTGTTGTCACGTAGCTCTGAGGTCCTGGTATTGACTACTGGAACCGAACCCGGTTACGCGAACAATGGGACACCGAACGCGGTTACGCGAGCATTTGGGACTGATATAAACATCAAGTCTGTTGTCACGTAGCTCTGATGAGAGATACGAGAGCAGTTTTTATCTCACAGAGATGTTCCGAGCTATGAATAATGCAAAACTAAACTGCGGACGTCATGTAAATCCTTTGCATAACAAAAGCTAGCGCTCAACCTCCAGAGCACTAGATTCTGACTGAGCTGTCGATCTTTACACTTGCCGGATTACCTGCTCTAGTCATGGCCCGGGGGATGGGTCATTAACAATACCTGATCTCCGTGGATACCATTAGTGTAGAACCCGTCGTTTCTTATCTCCATGGCAACTAATTCTGTATTCAAGATGTGTACCACATTGTTTCAAATGAATTCCCATAGAAACCAGGTCATTTCTAATCTCCATGGAAAGTATTCGAGGTATTTACTGCGCTTCATTCAGTTGACGGAGGTGACACTAGCACCTACATCCCAGTTGATCTTTTGTACTCACACCCTCGGAGGAACGGCTGAGGTGAATGAGCCATCGGGGATGAATAAACTCCAGGTCGACAGACACGCAAGGTTCCCTAGTAGTTCCACTCTTTACCATCCGGCCACGAGAGGGTCACAAGACCCTGCAGAGGCTCAACTGCTCTGGGAAGCAGTTCAAAATCGCAATTATCTACGCCATCTGACCACCATTGGCCGAACCTTTTCCCTTACTCAACCTGAAAGAAGAAAGGAACATAAAATGAGAGAAAGGAGAATCTTAGTATATTACACCATCCCAACATTTTCCTTGGCGACCAGGGAAAACCACAAAAACTCCATGTGTTGAGTGGGCGGTCAAAGGGAAGAGAACCCGGGGCCTCCGAATACTGCTTTCTAACTCGGAGCCATCTCGCTCAGCTGCTACATGCTGTTTCAAATTAGTTACCATGGAAAATTAATATAGTGTAGCAAGTTGCCCTTTTACTTTACCATGGTAACAGGTAATATTGTGGTGTCTGTGATAGAGGACGTCATCTGGGAACATTGGAAGCATCTCGCATAACCTAAATTTATTGTGTGTTAATGGTGGATTTTACTAATGAGCAGTTGGGAGAAAGTTGAACTTGACACAAGCAGGAAAAGTGATTATTTCCTGTAGCAGAGTAAACTGTACAAGACATGGTCCTGAATTCGTTTCCCTTCTACTGCCGAACCAACGGCATATCCATCACACATGCTCCAATCTCTTAACTTACTTGGTGACTGGCAAACACCTGCTCTCAGGAAATAACCAAATACGGTAAGCTATGCTTTATTCATCTTCCACTTGTAGCATTCTGCCCACGCATGAAATGAATTAACAGGAAGGAAGTTATTCAACATCCTTGTGATACAACCATTACTTATTGAGTAATAAATGGAATTTCTGTATATTTTGTTAAAATTTTGACGGATACGTGTACATATAGTGCGCTACTCCCTACGTATTCTATGTTACCACGGAAACAAGTAATATAGGGTGGTAATTGCTTACTTACTTCCACGTTACCATGGAAACAAGTAATATGATGCGGTAATTACCCATTTACTTCAACGTTAATATTGAAACCAATTATATAGTGCGGAGATACCCTACTTATTTCAACACTGCCACGCAAATAAGTAGATAATATAGTTAGATAATTGCCCTCTTACTTCAACGTTTATTTAGACACAAGTATATTGGGTAAGTGCCCACATTACCTACTTCTACTAGATTATCATGGCAGAAAATTAATGCAATGTGCATGTTAGTTCACCTTGTTTACTATAGAAAGAAATATTTAAAAGCTGCCTCACCGTGTTTTCATGATAACAGCAGCGAGGTGTATACTCTTAGCGTCTGACCAAGTTATTCCTCGCGCTCGCTATCTTATTGCTCCATTAATCAGTTCTGTCTCACAAAACAGCGACGCTTATCTGCAGGTCATTGAAATTCATCGCGGCATTCCGCAGCAGTTCTTAATATTACACAAGAGGGAAAGAACGCCAAATTGTGTGTTGCGTTAAATCGTCTGGAGGAGCAAGGGGATGTTGATGACAGGGTTGTTGACGTGACGGCGTCGCGCTATTATTGTTTTTGTTATTATTATTATTTTTGTTATTATTACTATTATTATTATTAGTATTATTATTTTTATTATTTTATCATCATTATTATCTTAGTTATTTTGGAAAAAATGATTTAATTAGTAAAATGTTTAATTTATGTTATGTAAATTAATTAATATATAGGTAAATATCTTGCTCACCTGTATAACCACAATAATGATAATGATGAAGATGATGATATAAAAATACGAGGCCTGTTCGCAAAGTATGTTTGTTTTGAAGACATATATTTCCACATGAAAGAGCATTCTTTAACTTATTTTTACACTTTTAGAACGTATGTGCATACAATGTACATATTAGCTAAAGTAGGTATTGTATTCTACCCAAAATTATATGTCGATTTTCCACCAGAAATGTATGTTTGGAGGTCCCCTGAGTCCGAAAAGCCATTTTAGAAAAAAGTGTGTGTGCAGCATAGCTTAAAGACGAAAAGACCGTTAACAATCAACCTTGTTCTTGAAGATTGGTATCCTCCAAGGACATGAAGATGCTCCAATATAATCTTCCTCCCCCGCCTTTACATGGAAACATGTTTGAAAAATCTGATGTGTACCATTCACATGACTTTCTCTATATCCCTGCAACAAATTATTCTTAAAAAGCTTATACTTCTGTTTACTTTATGCTAATCAGAAAAAAATAGCAGAAATAGTCTTATTACTTGCTTCCTTGTAAGTAGAAGCGAAATAAGGGAGTAACATAGGTTAAAGTGATAGACAAAAGCTGGTTGCTATGTCAATGAAGTTCCTTTGTTTATATGGATAGGAGTTGATAAGCTCCTGTATGAGAAAAGTATACGTTTTTCAAAGCCGAATCCAAAAATAAGGAATGTCTCAAAAACAACGAACTCCACGAAAAAAATGTATATATCATAAATTGTGTGTTTTAACGTGCTCTACAATTTTTGTGTAGTAAGTTTTTGTCCATTTCTTACGGTTTACCAGTTATGCAAAATTCAGTAAAATTCATCCAGAATAAACTACTCATCAAAGGCTATTCCCAGAAAATTCTAGATATACATTTTATTTGTCAGGTAAATATCTTTAACATACAACATTTTAATCAAAATCGTTAGAGCCATTTTTGAGAAAATAAAAATTTTCGTAAATAGTTCCATGTAAAGGGTAGTTGGGGATGGGGGGATTTTTCTCAAAATCTTCGTGTTGCATCCCTGGAAGATACTAAACTTAAATACCAAGTTTGGTATTTTACCGACTTTTCGTTTTTGAGTTATCGTGTTCCCAGACACACGGACACACACACACACACGAACCTTTTTGTGAAAATGCTTTTTTTGGATATTGGGGACCCTAAAACATATATTTCCGGTGAAATCTCGGTATCGAATTTTTGGGTGGAGTGCAATACCTTCTCTAGACACTATGTACATAGTGCGTATAGAGAAAGTAAAAATGTGTTTTTCTCCAAAATAGCTGTAACGATTTTGATTAAACTGCCATATATTACACATATTTACGTCACAAATAACCCGTACATTTTGAAGTTTCTGGGATCTTTTAAGACCTCTATTCTGGAAGAGGTGTGCAGACTTTTGTATAACGGTTAAACGGTAAGAGACAAAAACTTACTACACAAACATTAAGATCATGTTAAAACACATTATTTATGTCATATTCATTTTTACTTTCTCTACACATGCTATGTACATAGTGTATAGAGAAGGTATTGTAATGCATCAATACCGAGATTTCACCGGCAATACATGTTCTAGGACCCCCGGTATCCAAAAAAAGCATTTTCACAAAAAGTTCCGGGTGTCAGTGAACACGATAACTCAAGAACGAAAAGTCGGTAAAATACCAAACTTGGTATTTAAGTTTAGCATCTTCCAGGGATGCGACACGAAGATTTTGAGAAAAATCCCCCCCACCCCCAACTACCCTTTACATGGAACTTTTTTCGAAAATTTTGATATTCTTAAAAATGTCTCTAACGATTTTGATTAAAATATCACATATTAAAGACGCTTACCAAGCAAATAAAAAGCATATCTTGAATTTTCTGGGAATAGCCTCTGAAGAGTAGTTTATTCTGGATGAATTTTACTGAAATTTGAATAACTGCTAAACCGTAAAAGATGGACAAAAACTTACTGCACAAAAAATGTAGAGCACATTAAAACACACACTTTATGTTATATACATTTTTTCTTGGAGTTCGTCGTTTTTGAGACATTCCTTATTTTTGGATTCGGCTATAAAAAACGTATACTTTTCTCATACAGAAACTTGTCAACACATATCCATATAAACTAAGGAACCAGCTTTTGACTATCACTTATATCCCTTTAACCTATGGTACTCCCTTATTTCGCTTCTACTTACAAGGAAGCAAGTAATAAGACAATTTCTGCTCATTTTTTCTGATTAGCATAAAGTTAATAGAAGTATAAGCGTTTTAAGAATAATTTGTTGCAGGGATATAGAGAAAGTCATGTGAATGGTACACATCAGATTTTTCTTGTAGAGTTGACAGTTTTCCAGAAATGTCTTGCTATTGGTTTCAATTTTAAATTAACCAAATTGTGAAATAAATTGAACGTGATAGAAAAAAATGAAAATGAGTTCTTCAATAAGCATAAAAAACCAAGTTAGAATAGCTCATTAGTTTTCAGTCATCCAAACATGGCATGTTTCCCGATAAACCACAAAGTAAAGTCAAATAATTTTGAAATTACGTATCCCATTGGTGGGTTACAATGTCGCAAGTGCTTCAACTTCCACACTTAACAGCTTAGTGTTCATTCAATTGTTTCTTTACTTTCTGTACATGTATATAGAGAACGTATTTCACTCCACCAAAAATTTGATAGCGAGGTTTCACCGGAAATATATGTTTTAGGGTCCCCTGTATCCAAAAACAATCTGACGTGTTCCATTCACATGACTTTCTCTATAACTCTGCAACAAAATATTGTCAAAAGTTTATGCTTCTATTTACTTTATGCTAAACGAGAAAAAATTAGCAGAATAGTCTTATTACTTGCTTCCTTGTAAGTAGAAGCGAAATAAGGGAGTACCATAGGTTAAAGTGATAGTCAAAAGCTGGTTGCTATGTCACTGCTGTTCCTTTGTTTGTATGGACAGAGTTGACAAATTCCTGTATGAGAAACGCATTAGTTTTTTAAAAGTGAAATCAAAAAACAAGGAATAACTTAAAAACGATTAATGCCACGAGAAAAATGTATATGACATACATTTTGTGTTTTAGCGTGCTCTACATTTTTTGTGTGGTAGGGTTTTGTCTATATCTTGCGGTTTAGCAGTTATGCAAAATTCCGTAAAATTCACCAGAGTAAAGCAGTCTTCAGAGGCTATTACTGAAAATTCAAGATATACATTTTATTAGTCAGGTAAATATCTTTAATATACGATATTTTAATCAAAATTGTTAGAGCCATTTTTTAGAAAATGAAATTTTTCGTAAAAAAGTCCATGTAAAGGATAGTTTGGGGAGGGGGAATTTTTCTCAAAATCTTTGTGTCGCATCTCTGGAAGATACTAAACTTAAATACCAAGTTTGATATTTTACCTACTTTTCGTTTTTGAGTTATTGTGTTCACAGACACATGGACACACACGCACCTTTTTCTGAAAATTCTTTTTTTGGATACAGGGGCCCTAAAACATATATTTCCGGTGAAATCTCGGTATCGAATTTTTGGGTGGAGTGCAATAACTTCTCTATACACTATGACGTAGTACGTATAGAGAAAGTAAAAATTATTTTCAGAAAAAGGTCCGTGTGTGTCCGTGTACACTATGCTAATCGAGATAAATATTATCAGAATGCTCTTATTACTTAGTTCCATATAAGTAGAAGGCAACTAAAGGAATGCGCTATGCTAAAGTGATAGTCAAATGTTCTAAAAGCTATCGTTATGCGATTGTCATTGCAAATCACTTCTTTACTTGGCCAGGAGTAGAACAAAAGAAAAACGGACACTTCCTATCTGAGAAAAGTTTAAGTACTTCACAATTGAAACCAATAACAAGGAATATCTCGGAAACGCTTACTTCCACAACAAAAATGTAAGGGACATAGATTGTGTGTTTTGTTGTGATGTACATTTTTTGTGTAGTGATTTTTTTTCTATTTCTTACGGTTTAGCACTTATGCACAATTCCGTAAAATCCATCCAGAATAAAGTAGTCTTCAGGCGCTATTCCCAGAGAATTAAAGATATACATTTGATTTGTGAGGTAAATATATTTAATATACGATATTCTAATCAACATTGTTACAGCCATTTTTGAGATAAACAGAATTTTGAAAAAAGTTCCATGTAAAGGGTAGTTTGGGGGGGGGATTTTTTCAAAATCTTCGTGTCGCATCCCTGGAAGATACTAAACCTAAATACCAAGTTTGGTATTTAACGGTCTTTTCATTTTGGGGCTATGCTGTCCACAGACACACACACGGACCTTTTATTAAACACATATATTTCCGGTGAAATCTCGGTATCGAATTTTTGGATCATTACAAAACCTTCTCTATACAGTAAGTACATTGTACATATTGGGCTAGAGAAAGTAAAAAAACAATAAAATAAACAGAAAAGTAAGAACTTTTACCAGATGCTGTTAGTAAAAACAAAATTAACTGTATTATCATCGTCAGCATCATGACAGGAGCCCCCCACCACCACTATCAGCCCTGGCAGTGACGGAGGACAACACGCACACTTCATGAATATTCAGGGAGTACTGTATCCATACACATCCCGCCTCGGGGCCTCGTGTTACCTCACAATGTTGTTTTCTGAACCTGCTTTTCTTTTAGAAACAACCCGTCGATAGTCCTGTATAGCCTACCTTCCTGCTTCACTTTCATTTCTACAGATAAAGTATTGCATTCCACCCAAAAATTCGACACCGAAATGTTTCCTGAGTTATTTGACTATCTATTAATAAAAGAAAAATGTGACGTGTTCCATTCACATGACTTTCTCTACATCTCTGCAACAAATATTGTTAAAAAGCTTATGCTAATATTTACTTCATGATAATCAAGGGAAAAAATCTAGCAGAAACAGTCTTATTACTTCCTTCCTTGTAAGTAAAACCGAAATAAGGGAGTGCTATAGGTTAAAGTGATAGTCAAAAGCTGGTTGCTATGTGTCTGAAGTTCCTTTGTTTTTATGGACAGGAGTTGACAAATTCCTATATGAGAAAAGTATGTTTTTGAAAGCTGAAACTAAAAAGCAAGGAATACCTTAAAAACGATCAACTCCACGAAAAAAATGGGTATAACATAAATTGTGTGTTTTAATGTACTCTACATTTTCTGTGTGGTAAGTTTTTGTCCATCTCTTACGGTTTAACAGTTATGCAAAAATCCGTTAAATTCATCCAGAATAAAGTAGTCTTCAGAAGCTATTCCCAGAAAATTCAAGATATACGTTTTATTTGTCAAGTAAATATCTTAAATATGCAAGATTGTAATCAAAATCGTTAAAGACTTTTTTGCATCTAAAGAGTAGGTGGGGGTCTTTTCTTGAAAATCTCTTTGTCGCATCCTTGGAAGATACCAAACTTAAATACTAAGTTTGGTTTTTAACGGTCTTTTCATTTTTGAGCTATGCTGTCCACAGACACACACACCCGGACATTTTTCTAAAAATATTATTTTTTATTCAGGGGGTCTTAAAACATTTATTTCCGGTGAAATCTCGGTATCGAATTTTTGGGTGCAATACAATACCTTCTCTATACACTATGCACATAGTACGCGAAGAGAAAGTAAAAATAATCAACTCCACGAAGAAAATATATACTACATAAATTATGCATTTAACGACATCTTCATTTTGGGCTGTAAGTATCCGTTTCACAAAATTCTGCAACATTTATCCAAAATAATTGAGGTCTTCAGAGGCTATTCCCAAAAAATTAAGGATATACATTTCATTTGTCATGAAATATCTTTAATATACGGTATTTTAATCAAAATGGTTTAACATTTTTGAGAAAACCAAACTTTTCTCCATGTTAAGTGTAGTTTGCAGTGACAGGGCTTTCCTCGAAATCTTCGTGTCGCATCCCTGGAGGATACTTGGTTTTTTACCGACTTTTCGTTTTTGAATTATGGTCTTCATGGACACACTGACACATATACGCGCACGGACCTTTTTCTAAAAATATTTATATACAGAGGACCCTAAAACGTATATTTCTATTGCAATCACGGTATCGAATTCTTGGGTTGAATGCAAAACCTCCTCTATCTACGTACCAGCACTATATAGGGAAAGTAAAAAAATCTTATATGTTTACTCACATGACTTTTTCTAGCTGTTCTACAAACAACTTTTGTTACAAAAGATTGTTCTTGTATCTACGCCATGCTAATTAAGATAAACCTTAGCAGAAATTGTCTTATTACTTGCTTCCTTGTAAGTAGAACGGAAATAAGGGAATACACTAGACTAAAGCGATTGTCAGATTTTTTTTAAAATCCAGTCGCTAAGTGAAACAATTGACATTCGGTTCTCCTTACTTGCTAGGAATGACTCCCTGTTTGAGAGAGGTTTTAAGTATCATAAAAGTGAAACCAATAAAAGGAATATCCCCAAAAGGTCAACTTCACAAAGAATATACATTACATCAATTGTGTGTTTTAACGAGATCTGTTTCTTGTGTGTAGTAAGTCTTTATTTCTTGCGGTTTAACAGTTATGCGAAATTTAGCATAATAAAGTGGTGTTCAGAGGCCATTCCAATAAAATTAAGGATGTAAATTTTATTTGTAATACCTATAATATACAGTATATTAGTCAAAATCGTTAGTGTCATTTTAGAAAATATCAAAAATTGTGAAAATTCGATAGTTAGCAAAGTGTAGTTTGGGGTGAGAGGATATTTCTCAAAATCTTCGTGTCGCATACTTGGATGACACTTTCAAGTTGGATGGGCAGAGTGAGACTGAAAAATCCAATGCATTAACCAGGAACCTCTCCAGTCTCTGGCTGGTTGCTCTATTATTGCATCGAATTAATAATGTCTATCTAATATAATCTAATTATATTATAATAATAATATTAATAATAATAATATTAATAATAATAATATTTATAATAAATGGATGGATGGGGTGGGGTGGGATGGGGTGGGGTGGGATGGGGTGGATGGAAAGTTTATTTGCCAGAACAAAGTAAATTGTGTAGCAACGTCCAATACAAGCAAGATCAAAAACAATTGATAGTATTACAAAATTCATCCAAACAATAAAATGGATTTAAAATCAAAGTGTGCTTCACTGGCCTCTTAAAAGATCCAATGGAGAGAGATTTAGTGATGTTACTGAGTTTGTTAAATAAATTTAATGATACTGTCTCAAAGGAATTTTGTATCTCACTATATTTACATCTACTTATGTAAATATTTGAACTAGTTCTGGTGTGATGAAGATGAATTTCGGAACACAGATTGTATTTATGACTGTTTTTCTTAGTAAATAAGAGACAATGGAACGCAAACAATGAAGTCAAAGTTAAAATACCCAACTTAACAAATAAAGGTTTACAATGAGTTCTGGGGGCTACAATTCGAATTGCCTTTTTCTGTAATAAAAGTATCTATCTAGCTAAAGCATGGTTCCCCCAAAATAAAATACCATAACTCAAATGGCTATGGATTTGTCCATAATAAACTGATAAAAAAACATTGGAAGACACATTATTTTTGAAACACCTAACATAAATATACCTCTGCTCACTTTGTTGGCGATATAATTAATATGTGAACGCCAACCTAACGATAATTATAATAAAAATAAGAATAACGATAATAATAATAACAACAATAATAATGATGATAATAATAAGGAAAACGATAATAATAACAATCATAATAATAACAATAATAACAGTAATAACAACGATAATACTAATAATACAAATAATAATAATAATAATAATAATAATAATAATAATAATAATAGAGTGGCCGGCTAGAGACCGGGAGATCCGTGGTTCAAATCCCGGCTATGACATTCAATTTTTTAGTCTGACTCTACATATCTAAATCCTGTCATACTCACGCCTGTGTGAAAAAAAAAATTAAATTAATACTAAATACCAAGTTTGGTATATTAAGGATCTTTCGTTTTTGAGTCATACACACCGGCACTGACACACACGGACCTTTTTCTAAATCTGAATATGCAATTTTTGGGTGGAATGCGGTCTCTTCTGTACACACTAATGGCCGTTATGGCAAATAAAGTAAGAACATCAGTTCTACTGAAGTGTATCTTGTTTAGCATGATGTAGATAGGCATTGTAAGAAAACATGTCACACAATAGGCAGAGAAAGTCATGTGAATGGAAAAAATGTTATTGCATTGTTTTAAACGTGTAATTAGCTCACCAAAATCCGTGTGGTTTTGTCCGACAGTAGCATTTTCATCTGCGATACCAAAGGTTGGTCAGTTAAACTAGATTTGTATTATGCATAATTCATTTGTGAAAACAGTCGCTCTCACAAATATGCAGGAGCAAACATTTTATCAACAACAAAGCTAATCGCGTACATACTCTAAACAGATCAAAATCATGTTTATTTGGTTTATGTAGTTCCTTTGTAACACCTAGTAATATATGAGGGCAAAACAAAAAGTGACACAACGAAAGATATCAACACAAAACTTTATTTCAAAGTTACACTAACTTACTCTATTTCTTAACAAAATCTCCGTTCTGTCAAGGTATTTATTATCACGTGGTGTTAGTTTTTCAATGTCGATATAATACTTTTCTACCGCCAAAGAACAGTCTTTTTTTGAGTGCACAAAATGTTCGACTAATCGAATTGTGTAGGCAAATAACGCAAGTCTTCAGTGAGGAAATTGCGTGTAATTTACGAATAATCAAGGAAGAACATAACAGTGTGTACGATAAAGACCGGAAGTTCATCAATCGTTATGGAGCACTTGAAAACAAATATTGATAGAATGTGCCCATTCACACGACTTTCTTTTCATCGCTGTAACAAGAGTATTGTTAGAAAAGTATTTTTCCATCTACTTTACGATAATCGAAATAAACATTAGCAGAAATTGTCTTAATTATTTGCTTCCTTGTAAGTAGCAGGAAAATAAGGGAATACACTAAGCTAAAACGATAGTCAAATCTTTTAAAGGTTGGTTGCCATGTAGATGAAATCTGTTCCTATGCAGGGCCAGCTTTCCGTGTGAAAAACGTTTTAAGTACTTTAAATCTGAAACAAATAACAAGGAATATCTCAGAAATGGTCAATTCAACGAAAAAAATGGTGTATGACATAAGTTGTGTGTTTTAACATGAGCTACATTTTTAATGCACTAAATTTTTGTCTATCTCTTACGGTTTACCAGTTACGTCAAATTCAGCAAATTGCATTCAAAATAAAGTCTTTAATATACGGTTTTAATGAAAATTGTTGGAGGCAGTTTTGAGAAAATCATCATTTTTTGAATTTATTCCACGTAAAGGGTAATTTGAGGTGAAGGGATTTCTTTCAAAATATTCATGTCGCATCCCTGAAAGATAAGAAACTTAAATACCAAGTTTGGTATTTTACTGACTTTTCGTTTTTGAGTTATCTAGCTCACAGGCACTCGGACAACACACGGATCTTTTTCTGAAAATGCTTTTTTTGGATACAGGGGGACACTAAAACATCTATTTCCGGTGAGATCTCGGTATCGAATTCTTGTGTGGAATACACTACCCTCTGTGTACACTATGTACATTGTACGTGTAGAGAAAGTAAAAACCGGTAGTTCACTTTGGACACTGTACATGACTTTTGGGTGGAAAAGATTTGCAAGCCACGAAGACCTCAAAGTGACAGGGACATCTTGGCTCAGATGTTTAGCGGTGCAAGAGCATAACATCTGTACCACGTGACAATAAATACCTTGATAGCAATGAGAAATAGAGTAAGGTAGTGTAACTTTGTAAATAAAGTTTTGTGTTGATATCTTTCGTTGTTGTTTAGTTCTGCCAAATCGTGTCAGTTTCTGGATGACCTTGGTATATGAATGAATGAATGAATGAATAAGTGTATTTATTGACATAACAATGTTATACATTGAACTTCATCAATCGCATGGGTCCACACGTGCTTTTGTAATATACACTAAAAAGCAATATTAAAACAAGAACAACAACGAAAATAAAAAGACAAAGGTAATATACAGTAAAAATCAATATTAAAAGAATAAGAACAACAAAAAATTAAAAGAGTAAATCCAAAAAAATAAAAAAACAAAGGTAAAATACAATAAAAAGCAATATTAGAATAAGATCAAAAAAGAATTAAAAGACTAAACACGAAAATAAAAAGACAAAGGCAATATACAGTAAAACGCAATATTAAAACAACAACAGCACCAAAGAATTAAAAGAGTAAATCCGAAAAAATAAAAAAATAAAGGTAAAACACAATAAAAAGCAATATTAGAATGAGATCAACAAAGAATTAAAAGACTAAACACGAAAATAAAAATACAAATATATTCAAATATCGCAATTTACAGCACAGAGTACACCTTCATAAATGTACCCTCTTATAATAGATAATTACATTTAAAAGACATATATACACATAATATATACACAATATATAAAACCATGGCACAACAGTGACCTAAGTATGACATAAAATATATGTATGTAGTCACTTTTGTTTAGTTGTTCTTATCGCCCCTCTTCTCTATTGGCAGACTTCTCAAATCTCAGCTGTCTTGCCTTAAATAGAAATTTACCTAGCCCGTCCACGTCTTCCCTGCCTGCCAGTAGCGTCCAACATGCTCCTAGCTCTACATTCGCGGGGGTAAAGGATCTCGGTAAGCCTTGGTATATAAAGATAGAGGAATTTCTGTTTCGGATTTCACCACTAAGCGTCATGGTAACAAGGGATGAATTCATCCTCCTGACTTGCGAACCTGAAAATGGTGTTATGTAGCCATGGAACCTTCTCTTTCAAGTCGTAGCGCTTTTACGTGCAAATAACGTTTCACGGGACCAACAACTCTAGTTCCCTTTCAAAGGAAGCAATGCTAAAGGTTGTGGGACCAAAAGATCTGATGTTCCCTTCACAGGACTTTCTCTACACATTCTGCTAGCAAACTATTCTTACAATGGAGATTCTTTTATATACTTCATGCCAATGGAGATACGCATTATCAGAAATGGTCTAATTACTTGCTTCCTTGTAAGTAGAAGGGAAATATGCCGAAGCGATATCCCTAGCTTTTAAAAGCTGGCTGCTCTGTGAACAATTAGGCTCGGTTCGCTTTGCAAGGCCAGCAGTAAACAAAAGCGAGATGCTACGAAAGGTTAACTCCGTTTGAAAAAATCTCATGTGTTCCAGTCACATGAATTTCTCTACTTCTCTGCAACAAATTGTTGTTAAAAAGCTTATGCTTCTATTTACTTCATGCTAATCGAGAAAAATTAGCACAAATAGTCTTATTACTTGCTTCCTTGTAAGTAGAAGGGAAATAAGGGAGTACCATAGGTTAAAGTGATAGTCAAAAGCTGGTTGCTATGTGACTGAAGTTCCTTTGTTAGTATGGACACGAGTTGGCAAATTCCTATATGAGAAAAATAAGGTTCTTCAAAGCTGAAACCAAAAACAAGGAATATCTCAAAAACGATGAACTGCTTAAAAAAATGCATACAGCATAAATTGTGTGTTGTTAAGTGTTCTACATTTTTATATGGTAAGCTTTTTCCCATCTCTTACGGTTTAGCAGTTAATGCAAAATTCATCAGAATAAAGTAGTCTTCAGAGGCTATTCCCAGAAAATTCAAGATATAAATTTTATTTGGCAAGTAAATATGTTAAATTTAATTGATTTTAATCAAAATCGTTAGAGCCATTTTTAAGAAAATCAAAAATTTCAAATTGTTTTCCATGTAAAGTGTAGATGGGGGTGGGGGGATTTTCTTGAAAATCTTCGTGTCACATCCTTGGAAGATATCAAACTTAAATACAAAGTTTGGTATTCAACGGTCTTTTCTTTTTTGAGCTATGCTGCCCACAGACAGACAAACAATTTTTGGATACAGAGGACCGTAAAACATATATTTCCGGTGAAATCTCGGTATCGAATTTTTGGGTGGAGTGCAATATCTTCTCTAGACACTATGTACATAGTACGTATAGAGAAAGTAAAAATATACTCTTTTATATAGGTACACCATACCAATCGAAACATGCATTAGTAGAAATAGCGTTAGCAATTGATTCCTTGTAAGTAGAAGGGATAAATCTCAAACCAATAACAAGCTATGTATTCTAATCGGTCATGTCTACAACAAAAATGCATATGGTTTAAATTGTATTTTTTATCGAGTTCTACATTTTTGTATAGTCAGCTTTTGTCTATCTATTACGGTTTACTAGTTATGCAAAATTTGGAAAAATGCACCCGGAATAAACAGGAATTCCGAAGCTACATTCAGAAAATTAAAGATATACATTCCATTTTAGATGTAAATATCTATAATATACGGTACCTTAATCAAAATTATTACAGCCGTTTATTAAAAAAATAAATTTTCCGAAAGATAATCTATATAAATGGCAGTTTGGTGTGAGGGATTTCTTTTTTGAAAATTTTCGTGATACTAAACTTAAATGCCAAGTTTGATATTAAAGGATCTTTTAGTTTTTACTTTCTCTACACGTACTAATTACATAGTGTATAGAGAATGTATTGCACTCCACCCAAAAATTCGACCGAGATTTCACCGGAAATATATGTTTTAGGGTCCCCTGTATCCAAAAAAGGTATTTTCACAAGAAGGTCCGTGTGTGTGTGTGTGTGTGTGTGTGTGTGTGTGTGTCTGTGGACAACATAGCTCAAAAACGAAAAGACCGTTAAATACCAAATTTGGTATTTAGGTATAGTATCTTCCAAGGATGCGACACGAAGATTTTCAAGAAAATCCCCCAACTACAAACTACCATTTACATGGAAAAATTTTAGAAAATTTTGATTTTTTTAAAACTGGCTCTAACGATTTTGATTAAAATCACTTATATTAAAGCTATTTGTACCCCGAATAAATTGTATATTTTGAATTTTCTGGGAATAGCTTCTGAAGACCTCTTTATTCTGGATGAATTTTGCCGAATTTTGCATAGCTGCTAGACCCTAAGCTATGGACAAAAGCTTACCTTACAGAAAATATAGAGCACATTAAAACTCACAATATACTTTATATACATTTTTTTCGTGGAGTTGATCGTTTTTAAGATATTTCTTGTTATTGGTTTCAGCTTTGAAAAATGTTCTCTTACAGGAATTTGTCAACTCCTGTCCATACAAACAAAGGAACTTTAGTCAACTAGTAACCAGCTTTTACTATCACTTTAACCTATGGTACTCCCTTATTTCGCTTCTACTTACAAGGAAGCATGCGATAGGACCATTTCTGGTAATTTGTTCTCAATTAACATGAAGTAAATGGAAGCATAAGCTTTTTAGCAATAATTTGTTGCATAAATGTGGAGAAAGTCATGTGAAAGGAACACGTCAGATTTGATTGTTATTTTCACCAAAGTGAATTATGTTCTTATTACAGTGGCATATATTTAAAGCTAATTTATATAATGTTGCAAAGCTTAAAGGGACCGGGATCAAAAACATCCTATGGCAAATTCTAAACTTTTAGAATAAAGATTAAACCTTTCTTGTTGACAGTTTCTTACAGTAATTGCGCCCTGTTAAGGGACAGCAAATAAATACAAACTTAAACGAGCTTAACCATCAAAGAAGCAATCAAAATATATTAAACATGTAAGATGCAATTAAAACTTGTGCTATGGAGTTGGAACTGAGTGAGAAAAAGTTAGTAGATTTGTAGGTGTGTTATATTACTTCCTTGTAATCCATCCTAAATAGAAAAGAGAACAGCAATTTCATAAATATTGTTCCTTAATAAAAAGTCTGATGTGATCCATTCACACAACTTTCTCTACATCTCTGTAACAAATTATTGTTAAAAAGCTTATGCTTCTATTTACTTCATGTTAATCGAGAAAAAATAGCAGAAATAGTCTTATTACTTGCTTCCTTGTAAGTAGAAGTGAAATAAGGGAGTAACATAGGTTAAAGTAATAGGCAAAGGCTGGTTGCTATGTGACTGAAGTTCCTTTGTTTGTATGGACAGGAGTTGACAAATTCCTGTATGAGAAAAGTATAAGTTTATCGAAACTGAAACAAAAACAAGGAATATCTCAAAAACGATCAACTCCTCGAACAAAAATAATAAACATAAATTATGTGTTTCAATGTGCTCTACAGTTTTTGTGAAGTAAGTTTTTGTCCCATTTCCTACGGTTTAGCACTTATGCAAAATTCATCCAGAATAAAGTAGTCTTCAGAAGCTATTCCCAGAAAATTCAAGATATACATATTATTTGTCAGGTAAATATCTTTAACATACGATATTTTTCAAAATCGTTAGAGCTATTTTTGAGAAAATCAAAATTTTAGAAAAAAGTCCCATAAAAGTTCCAAACTTAAATACCAAGTTTGGTATTTAATGGTCTTTTCGTTTTTCAGCTAAGCTGTCCACAGACACACAGGGACCGAAAACATGTATTTCCGGTAAAATCCCGATATGGAATTTTGTGTGTAATACAATACCTTCTCTATACGCTATGTACACAGTACGTGTAGAGAAAGTAAAATACATATTTGAAAAAAGATCCGTATGTGTGTGTGTGTGTGTGTGTGTGTGTGTCTGTGGACAGCATAGCTCAAAAACGAAGAGACTTGGTATTTAAGTTTGGTATCTTCCAGGAATGCGACACGAAGATTTACAAGAAAATCCCCTCACCCCCAGCTGCCCTTTACATGGAATTTTTTCGAAAACGGATTTTCTCAAAAAGGGCTGTAACGATTTTGATTAAAATATCGTATATTAAAGATATTGACCTGACAAATAAAATGTATATCTTGAATTTTCTGGCAATAGCCTCTGAAGACGACTTTATTCTGGATCAATTTTGTGGAATTTTGTATAACTGCTAAACTGTAAGCGATAGAAAAAAACTTACCACACAAAAATTGTAGAGCACGTCAAATCAAACAAATTATGTTATATACATTTTTTTCGTGGAGTTGATCGTCTTTGAGATATTTCTTCTTTTCAGTTTCAGTTTGAAAAACATATGGAACACATCAGATTTTTACGAGTTTTATTTCATATTCGTCTCATGGGAAATCTTCCCAGTTGTGTGTAAAACTGTGTATAATTCATTTGTGATAATGGACAAAAAAAGATACTGCGAGGGCCAACCCAAGAGTAATACATTGAAAACATTAATATCAGAGATGTTTATAAACACTGGATATTAGTGAAATTCTCTGTTTGCCTTATTTCCTTTTAGAGTGCATTAAAATGTTTTATTTAGTTAAAATGCTTTACCACTCGTCTACGAATAGCCATTAAGGGAGGCAAGTGTGTACATAATATTTGTGCATTATTATTGTATAAGATAATAATAATAAAAAAAAAAAATCTGATGTGTTCCATTCACATGACTTTCTCTACATCTCTGCAACAAATTATTGTTAAAAAGCTTATGCTTCTATTTACTTCATGCTAATCGAGAAAAAGTTAACTGAAATAGTCTTATTACTTGTTTCCTTGTAAATAGAAACGAAATAAAGAAGTACCATAGGTTAAAGTGATAGTAAAAAACTGGTTGCTATGTGACTGATGTTCCTTTGTTTGTATGGACACGAGTTGACAAATTCCTGTATGAGAAAAGTATAAGTTTTTCATAGCTGAAACAAAAAACAAGGAATATCTCAAAAACGATTAACTCCACGAAAAAAATGTATATGACATAAATTGTGTGTTTTAATGTGCTCTACACTTTTTTGTGTGGTAGGTTTTTGTTCATTTCTTACGGTTTAGCAGTTCTGCAAACTTTCGTAAAATTCATCCAGAATAAAGTCGTCTTCAGAGGCTATTCCCAGAAAATTCAAGATATACATTTTATTAGTCAGGTAAATATCTTTAATATACGATATTTTATCAAAATCGTTAAAGCCATTTTAAGAAAATAAAAATTTTCGAAAAATTTTCCATGTAAACGGTAGTTTGGGGTGAGGGGATTTTTCTCAAAATCTTCGTGGCGCTTCCCTGCAAGATACTAAACTTAAATATCTTCTCTATACACTAATTTCTTTACCGAGATTTCACCGGAAATATGTTTTGAGACCAAATATGTTTTGAGACCCCCTGAATAGAAAAAAGAATTTTGGGAAAAAGGTCCATGTGTGTGTCTGTGTACAGAACAGCTCAAAAACGTAACGTCCGTTAAATACCAAACTTGGTGTTTAAGTTCGATATCTTTCAAGGATGCGACACGAAGATTTTCTAGAAAATCCCCCCAACCTGCAGCTACCCTTTAAAAGGAAGAAAATCGAAAATATTGATTTTCTCAAAAATAGCTCTAACGGTTTTGATTAAAATATCGTATATTAAAGATATTTACCTAACAATTAAAATGTATATCTTGAATTTTCTGGGAATAGTCTCTGAAGATTACTTTATTCTGGTTAAATTTGGGAATTTATTGTAAGCGGCAAACCGTAAAACATAGACAAAAACTTACAATTGAAAAAATGTCGAGCTCGTTAAAACACACAAGTTATGTTATATTCATTTTTTTCGTGGAGTTGATGGTTTTAGAGATATTCCTTTTGTTGGTTTCTGCTTTTAAAAAAGATACTTTTCTCATACGGAAATTCGTCAACTCCTGTCCATAGAAAGAAAGGAATTTCAGTCACATAGCAACCAGCTTTTGACTATCACTTTAACCTATGCTACTCCTTTATTTCGCTTCTACTTACAAGGAAGCAAGTAATAAGGCTATTTCTGCTAATTTTTCCTCGGTTAGCATGAAGCATAAGCTTTTTAACAATAATTTGTTACAGAGATGTGGAGAAAGTCATGTGAATGGAACACATACGTTTTTTTTCTTAAATGCCTTATTATCGAGCTTCTTTTTGTGAAACTTATGGCTTCAAAACATAAATTTCGGATGAAATCTCGAAATGTAATTTTATATGACTGCAATAATATTTCACTGACTATAGTTGATTATTAGATAAATTATAAAACTCTAGACTAGACTTAAAACATATTTGTGTTGTAAATAGAAGAAAACGAACGAAATGGCCTGTTATTTATGGACGCTCTTTTAACTGCTTTAGTTTTCAGCGTCCCATTCTATATTAGGCGTGGAAAGATCGCTTAATTTTGCTCAGAGGCCTCTCTTATCAGGCGTGAGGTAAATCTACGACACGGGACCCACAGCTTTACTTCCCTTCCGAAGGAAGCCATGCTAAGGATTTTTACACCCGAAAACCCGCCGGGTTTGAACCCGCGACCTTGGGTGTATGAAGTTAGCATGGTAACCATTACACGACAAGAAAACGAACGTTGTACCTTTTACTCTGTAAAGACCTCCGTGGGAGGTTTGCTTTTTCTTAGTCAAGTTTTCTCTGCGAACGCATTACCTTAATATGAGTTAGAAACAAAGCAACTAATTGGATTTTCATAAGAAACAACATGTCTTTGCTGTTCAGTTTCACAGATTGTACACGACTTTTAAACTGGCTAGTTTACAAACAGTTTCGCCTTACCAAACTTTTCCATTAATCTACTTACAAACTACAATAGGAATATAGTGTACATAACCGAATGAGATAATTATAATTAATGAATGGTTAGATCTTTATTAAAAAACACTCAGTTTTACTTTCTCTACACTAGGTACTATGTACGTAGAGAAGGTATTGTATTACATCCAAAAATTCAATACGAAGATTTCACCGGAATACATTTTCTAAGACGCTCTGAATTAAAAACATAGCAGTTTTCCTTTCTCTACACGTAGAGAAGGTACAGTATTGCACCTAAAAATTCGATACCAAAATTTCACTGAAAATGTATTTTTGAAAACCCTGAATCCAAAAAGTAGCATTTTTAATTTCTCTACACTAGGTACTATGTACCTTGTGCATAAACAAGACATTTAGATATCGAGATTTCACTGGTAATACTGTTTTAAAACCCCCTGAATCCAAAAAGAAGCATTTTTACTTTTTCTACGCATATTCTGTACTTAGTATATAGACAAGGTAAAAGAAAACAATTTACTTTCTCTATACGTATTATGTACTTAATGGTATTGTATTTCACCTAAAATTCGATAGCAATATTTCACCGGAAACACATGTTTTAAGCCCACTGAATCCAAAAAAGATGTTTTCTTTCTCTACACGTACTATGTGCTTAGTGTATAGGCAAGGTATTGTATTGCACCAAAAGATTGGATATTGAGATCTCACAGCATATCTCAAAATCAAATACATTGAGTTTTATTTATATTTATGTATCATGTTTACGTTTGATAAAATTCTGCTAAAATACATCCAAGCAGCGTATTTTGTACTTTGAAGTGCTCGGATTAAATTAAAATAAGGAATGCTCTACTTTGGTTAGCTATAACAAAAAGTGTGGAGGTCCAGTATCATTATAATACTATTATTATTTTTCCAGGAACCCAAACGAGCACCAGAAGCAGGACCCGATCCTCGCCGGGTCGAAAGAAAGAAATCGCTTCCGCAACATCGTGTGGGATGAGTACGACAGTGTGCATCAAAAATACCTGGAAATAAGTAAGTCGCCATCTTCTTCTTTTTTACTTTCTCTAGCACGTATGTGCAATGTACGTAGTAGCCAGAGAATGTATTGTATTACACCCAAAAATACGTAGTTGAGATTTCAACGGAATTATATGCTTTAACGTCCCCCGAGTCCGAAAAAATTTATAGAAAAAGGTGCAAAGTGTGTGTCTGTGTCTACTTATTTCAAAAACTAAAACAACGTTAAATACCAAACTTGGTACTTATCTTCCTAGAATGTGACACAAAGATTTTCAAGAAAATCCCTCATCAAAGCTACCCTTTACATGGAAACCTTTTTGAATATTTTTTCTCAAAAATTGCTCTAACAGTGTTGATTAAAATACCGCATACTAAATAAAAATGTATATATTGAATTTTCTGACTATAACCTATAAAAAAATCTTTATTCTAAAAGTTTTTTTCAGAATTTAGCATACTGGATAATCCATAAAAACCATATATCTCATAAAACACATAATTTATGATATATAGGCTATTGCTGTAGACTTATCATTTTGGAGATATTTCTTGTTATCGATTTTAATTTTAAAGTATCTAACTTTTTGAATTGGTTTTAATTGTTTTTCACACAAGCCCTGTGTAGGACAGAAGTTGGATAGATAGAGCCAGACTAAAGAATTCAATGCCATAGCCGGATATGAACCACGGATCTCCCGGTCCCTAGCCGTGTGTTAAGACAGGAGTTGGATAGGTAGAGTCAGACTGAAAAATGCAATGCCATAGCTGGGGTTTGAACAACGGATCTCCTGGTCTCTAGCCGTGTGTAGGACAGGAGTTGGATAGGTAGAGTCAGACTGAAAAATTCAATGCCATAGTCGGGATTTGAACCACAGATCTCCCGGTATCTAGCCGTGTGTAGGACAGGACTTGAATAGGTAGAGTCAGACTGATTCAATGCACTAGCCGGGATTTAAACCACGGATCTCCCGGTCTCTAGCCATGTGTAGGACAGGAATTGGATAGGTAGAGTCAGACTGAAAAATTCAATGCCATAGGCGGGATTTGAACCACGGATCACCTGGTCTCTAGCCGTGTGTAGGGCAGGAGTTGGATAGGTAGAATCAGAATGAAAAGTTCAATGCCAAATCCGGGATTTGAACCATGCAAAAAAGCAATTTTCAATGACAATCGCATAACGAATGATTTTAAAACATTTGACTATCACTTTAACATAGCACATTCCTTTAGTTGCCTTCTACTTATAAGGAACTAAGTAATAAGAACATTCTGCTAATGTTTATCTCGATTAGCATTGTGTAGAAAGAAGAATAATCTTATATAAGACATTTGTGGAACTGCTAGAGAAAGTCATGTGAGTGTAACACATCAGATTTTTCAATCTGCGCCCTGATACAGTACTTACTGGTTTGTGTACTAGCAGGAACTGAACAAAAAACAAAACAAAAACACAACCTTAAGAAAATCTCAGTGTGCCTGTGAACAGCATAGCTCAAAATCGAGAAGCTCATTAAATCGATCTTAATATCAAAGTTCAGTATCTTCCAAGCATGCGACGGAAGATTTTCAAGAAAATCCCTCAACTATCCTTTACATGGGAGAAATTTCGAAATGTTTGATATTCCCAAAAATGGCTCTAACGATTTTGACCAAAATCTCGTGTATTTAAGATATTTAACCCGTGTTGCATACTTAGAAGATGCCTTGCTTGAATACCATGTTTGGTATTTAATGGCTTTGTCGTTCCTCAGCTATGCTGTCCACACAGAAAACACGGACCATTTTATAAAATTGATTTTTCGGACTCAGGACACCTCAAAACATATAAAACATATTTGCAGTGAAATCTCGATATAGAATTTAGGGTGGAATGCAATACCTGTACTAGCTAATATGTACAATATGTTATGCACATACGGCTACAGAAAGTAATCATACAGGTGCCATATGTAATTTCAAAATGTGGCTGGCAGGGGGCTGAAGGGGTGAAACATAAAAAGCAAAGTTTTAAAATTCCCCTCTTAATATTCAAGGTGAATTTTTGTTTGTTTGTTCCTTTATGTGTTGCTTAAATAAACTTACTGTAGTAGATATACAACTCACTTAAGGCTAGACACCAGTGATGTAAATATAGTAGAGAATAGGAAGCAGCTGGACACCAGTGATGTAAATATAGTATAGAATAGGAAGCAGCTGGACACCAGTGATGTAAATATAGTATAGAATAGGAAGCAGCTGGACACCAGTGATGTAAATATAGTATAGAATAGGTAGCAGCTGGACACCACTGATGTAAATATAGTATAGAATAGGAAGCAGCTGGACACCAGTGATGTAAATATAGTAGAGAATAGGAAGCAGCTGGACACCAGTGATGTAAATATAGTATAGAATAGGAAGCAGCTGCACACCACTGATGTAAATATAGTATAGAATAGTAAGCAGCTGGACACCAGTGATGTAAATATAGTAGAGAATAGGAAGCAGCTGGACACCAGTGATGTAAATATAGTATAGAATAGGTAGCAGCTGGACACCACTGATGTAAATATAGTATAGAATAGGAAGCAGCTGGACACCAGTGATGTAAATATAGTATAGAATAGGTAGCAGCTGGACACCACTGATGTAAATATAGTATAGAATAGGAAGCAGCTGGACACCACTGATGTAAATATAGTATAGAATAGGTAGCAGCTGGACACCACTGATGTAAATATAGTATAGAATAGGAAGCAGCTGGACACCAGTGATGTAAATATAGTATAGAATAGGAAGCAGCTGGACACCGGTGATGTAAATATAGTATAGAATAGGAAGCAGCTGGGTACCAGTGATGTAAATATAGTAGAGAATAGGAAGCAGCTGGACACCAGTGATGTAAATATAGTACAGAATAGGAAGCAGCTGGACACCAGTGTTGTAAATATAGTAGAGAATAGGAAGCAGCTGGACACCAGTGATGTAAATATAGTAGAGAATAGGAAGCAGCTGGACACCACTGATGTAAATATAGTAGAGAATAGGAAGCAGCTGGACACCAGGAATGTAAATATAGTAGAGAATAGGAAGCAGCTGGACACCACTGATGTAAATATAGTAGAGAATAGGAAGCAGCTGGACACCAGTGATGTAAATATAGTAGAGAATAGGAAGCAGCTGGACACCAGGAATGTAAATATAGTAGAGAATAGGAAGCACCTGGACACCACTGATGTAAATATAGTAGAGAATAGGAAGCAGCTGGACACCACTGATGTAAATATAGTAGAGAGTAGGAAGCAGCTGGACACCAGTGATGTAAATATAGTAGAGAATAGGAAGCAGCTGGACACCACTGATGTAAATATAGTAGAGAATAGGAAGCAGCTGGACACCGGTGATGTAAATATAGTAGAGAATAGGAAGCAGCTGGACACCACTGATGTAAATATAGTAGAGAATAGGAAGCAGCTGGGCACCAGTGATGTAAATATAGTAGAGAATAGGAAGCAGCTGGACACCACTGATGTAAATATAGTAGAGAATAGGAAGCAGCTGGACACCAGTGATGTAAATATAGTAGAGAATAGGAAGCAGCTGGACACCAGTGATGTAAATATAGTAGAGAATAGGAAGCAGCTGGACACCAGTGATGTAAATATAGTAGAGAATAGGAAGCAGCTGCTTACCAATTGTAAAGTTGCTACTTTTTCAGTGATATTTAATTAAGGATAATTTGGTTTATTGTTGTATAATTATATTATATTTTAATTTTCTGTTTATACATCTTGATTCTTGTTTAGTGATTTTAATTTGAAATTTTGTTTGTAGATTATTAAATATATGAAAAAATTAATAAACTCGTGATGCTTGTTTTTTGGAAATAAATTTAAATTTTGATTATATGATGCGGTATAGTTACCTAGGTACAGACGTAGCATATTCGGATATTTTTTACTTATTTATTTTGTTTTGGTTAAATTAAATTAAAAATAATTAAATTATTATTTAGACTGGAAAGTTGAAATGAGAGCGTTGTATAATAATTAATTAAACGGGCACAGCTAAAACCAAAATTGTTACGTGAGTAATATAAGGAGGATGGAAGATTTGGTTTTTGTATGAGTACCTGGTTATAATGCTATATCCCCGCCGCTGAATCCTTGCACTTGACAGTTGCGAGTTAAGTTGGTACACCAGCTAAAAACAGATGAAAACCTTTACCCGTTTGACTTTCCGAACGAATCACAAACCAGCATTTCTGTCGATGCCACACCGTTGCAACATATGGCTATTTCCAACCACGTGCTCAGTTTGTAAACTCCCAACACGTGCGTTGAGCTGTTCTGTGCCAGCTACGAATTATTCGTTGTTATTTATATTTGTTGATAGTGTTTTGTTTGTACGTGAGGGAACATAACAAGACTTTCACAATTATAGAAGTGTATAGACTTTTGTGGTGAGAGTGGACGCGGCTTCTGGAAGAAGAAAGTGAATCATGTTCACAAAATAATACGAAAAGCACAGGAATTAGACGGAGTCATCAGTGAATGTCTTGGTGATGACGATGATAATGACGATGATTCTTTCCAGAATGATGACGACGGAGACTTGGATGGGATTGAGCCATTAAAATTCTAAACTGGTGAAAATCTCTTTGTAATACCTTTCTCTCATTGTAACAAGCTAATTTTCCATTAGTTTTTTCTATACTGTCGTACATACGATTTGTATGCTATATGTGTTACAGTATCACTGTTATTTGTAATCAGCTGTTGTTGGTTACTAGTTTCTCTGGCAACGCCGCAAAGGCAGCATAGCCAACCTTACACGAAACCACCCGAACTATCAAGTACAACGATTCAGCGGCGGGAGGATAGAAACACATCGCATCAAAATTGTAGCTCGGTGTAGACGGGGCTTAATGCTCTATTAGAGGTAAATGTGGTTTGCATGCAGATGGAGGAGATGATGAATTATTGCTGCCCTGTTGCAGGTATGAAGCCCAGGATGAAGAACCACTTCCGGGCCCACCAGCTGTCCGTGTGGTTGCGACTGATCCCGGAGCTGCACCGAGCCGGGATGGAGGATGTGGTGGCCAGACACAACCTCTTCCGGAACCACAACGACGCCGACCTGTACGACGGCGTGGTCCGTCCCGACCCTCTGTCTAGAGGCACCTCGGCCTACTACGACAACGCGCCGCCGGACATGTATTTCGGGCCCACGAGCGTGCTGAGCGGCGGTTCCTCTAGACGTCGCGGCGGTAACGGGACGCTAGAGGCGCTCCCGGGGGCGGTCACCACCATGGACACTCTAGTGACGACGTGCGTGACGGTGGTGGGATCTGGAGGCGGCAGTTACCAGGGACAGCAGCACCTCCAGCACGGCAACACTACTAGCGACACCTTGGCGAGTCTGGAGGCGGCAGGATACGCTGCGTACTCCACGGCGTTGTCGGTGACCATCGCCATCGGCTGCTCCCTCCTCATCCTCAACGTTCTCATCTTCGCGGGGGTGTACTACCAACGAGACAAGACGCGCCTTGAGGTCAAATCGCTGCAGCAACAGCAACAGAGCCGACATAATAACCCCGCCGGGGTCAACTTCGACAGCATAGGCAAGCACCGGGGAGGTCACTACCACGTGGGACACTCGGGCAGTGCCAGCGTCATCGTGGACGTGGAGCAGGACACGTCGGCCATGATGCTGGCTGCGACTGGTGGCGGCACGCCCCCGGGGGTGATCCCTGCTGAGCACCACACCATCAAGCAACAGCAACACGTGGGCAGCAACATGGTCATGACGAACCTGCTGAAGGCGCCTCCACCGTCCCCGAACGTGATGCAGCAAGGTCAGGCACATATCACCAAGAACATCACCCTGGCCAACAACATCGCCAACCTGCCCGAGCAGCCGCTTCCCCAGCAGCAAGGGGTCACATCGCCCTCCCCTCCTAACGGGTCTGCCACCCTCCACCTCTCCGTGCCCCGCCCCCCGCCGCCCCCAAGAAGTAAGAGTCCTCCAGAATCGCAACCCTTGCTGTCATCTCACCATCACCCGCCTAAAGGTGTGCTGAGGGTGCCCGCGGCGGCCATGGACGAGATGAGGGTCTGATCCTTGCTGTGGGACTCTGACTTAGGCGATGAGATGATCTAACTCCGTCAAATCTGCGGTACGTCATTTCCACGGATGGCACAAATCACTAAAATAGCTCTCAATTTATAGTTGGTGCATTAGCTACGTTTGGGGACTGGTATCCAGTGTGGTAGATTAGATGCTATAACTCACCATCTACGCCACTGTGGCTACCTGAAACGAGAGCTGAATCTAACTCCACGTGGAGTTAAAATGCAGCTATCTCTCATAACAGGTACGCTACCTTTGGTTACAAAAAAAGCCATTACACGAACACTAAATGAAGTCCCTTAACCTAATTTCCGCACGACTGTAGCGAATTCTGAAATGAGTGCTCGGTCTAACTCCACGTGGAGTTGAAGTACAGCTGTCTCATATAACATGTACGCTACCATTGGTTACAAAAAAGCCATTAAACAAACACTAAACGAGGTTACTGCTCCCTTAGCCTACTTTCCGCACGACTGTAGGTACTTTTGATGTGAGCTGAATTTAACTCCACGAGGAATTCAAGTACAGTTGTCTCTTATAACATGTACGCTACTATTGGTTACAAAGAAGCCATTATAAGTGATCACTGGTCCTATAGATCACTTTCCGCACGACTGTACCGACCTCTGCAATGAGAGCTGCGTCTAACTCCACGTGAAGTTGAAATGCAGCTGTCACTCTAGCAGGTACGCTACCATTGGTTACAAAAAGACAAACACTAAATGGGTTCACTCATGTCTCTTCAGCGGTGGCTGGGTACACATGGCTTTAATCTAAGATCTTAACAAGGCTTTTGCACAAACTATAAGAAAATGTCCATACAAACCTTTCTGGATCATTTGAAATTCTAACGAGAAAAGCTCTTCATGCTGATGTCACACTTTCTTTGCGTAGCTTATTAATAACAGAACATCGAAAACTAATATCCATTCGTCTCTAATGGACTTGCACGATATGCGTCTTTTTAAGGGTACTAAATATTTCATTTTCGACAATCATCAACATTTTAGAATCGCAGGACATTTGTGTGCGCAGAAGTTTGTAAATAGAACTAAACTTTTAAAACGTGATTTTTTTTCAGAATCTTACAGCATTCCTGTACCCTTTTTGCTACTGAATTTTATAGGGATGTAGATTTTGTGCATTATTATGCTGGATAGATGGCCTTAATTGTATAGTTGCCTTCCAACAACTATTTTAATTTATATTTTATATTGTTTAATTGATCATCCAAATCAATACCTGTCTGGCGACTGAAGGTAAACAGAAAATGGTCTATGAACGGGACATGAACCCGTGACCTTCCGAAATGCGAACCAAATACCTAGTATTTCAGTCATTTCGGTAGAACTCTTACTATATAAATTTCGTTCAATTTTAGTGTTTTAATACAAACTTTTTGAAGTTGAAGAAGCAGTATTTTTTTTATACCAAGTGCAGGTTTGGAATTAAGGCATTAATAGTATAATAGCTAAGGAGAGTTTTACATTTGCTAATTTACTTTATTAAATGTTCTAATAAGTTCCAATATTTAAATAACCGCATTCAAGAAATAATGTTGGAAACAATTGTTTTTTACTCCACCAAACAATTCGTGTTTCTTCCACAGACTGGCAGCAATCAGAATCTTTGTTTGTTTCTTCCGAAACAATTCTGCCACATAGTTTCCTTTCGACGTTTGCTAGGCAGGTACTATCATACGCAACGAATTTCCCGTCGAAACTGATGCAACTGCTGCTCTATATGCACTCCTAGTTGAGGGCTTCGTTCCCCTATTTATACCTGTCGATCAAGTGGCAGGACATTTTCAGAAGCAGTACAAACCACCGCAGGTATCACAAACTCACTCAGGCTTTCAAAGAACCTTAAGTCAGAACACGTGTCCACCCGCACAGGTGTAACAATTACAGCTTCGATGTCAAAAGAAATTGCCGCCGGCACACATGTCCAGTTACGCAAGTGTAACATTGACTGCCAAAAACAGCTAGGGTTTCCGATGCAAGCCAAAGATTTTTACTACAGATGTCTTCAGCATAGCTAATAACTTCTAATGCTCATATGTACGTAAGTTTCCAAGAAAATGCATTTAATAAGTGAAAATAGAGTCACGTTTAAAACACATCACGTGAGAACAGTTTAAGACGAAACATTACATTGTTTTCTTGGTGAAAAAAGTAAATATGTAATAGATTTTTTTTCTAAAAGTCCACCATACATTTATATATTAAAACTCTTATTTTTATTCACTTCCAAAAGCAAATTCCGAAAATTTGATTTAACTTTAACAAGGAAACATTGTCGAAAATTCTGAAACGTATATGTTTGTGGTTTTAAGATAGACGAGAGTAGAGTGCCACTAAAATTACTAAATGCCAGAGTGGTAAACATTTTAAGTCTAAAATCGCCTCTGTAGACTTAAAATTATATTTTCGTGGTTATTTTTTCGGTACTCTTTATTAATTGCTTCTTGTAGTGCAATATTTTGTCGTTTATTCTGAAAAAGAGTCTTAAGATGATTATAAATTTTCAGTGAAGTAAAAATGACAAAGAGAATGCCTTTAAAAACGGTTTTGGTGATCGAAAACCGTAAAAGAATTAGTGCTTATTCTTTTGAATTTGTGATCTTCAGTTGGACATATTCAAAGAGACGGTGAAGTAAATCAGCTCCCAGCATCAGAGGTCTCTGTTGGAAGATTAGAAAACTGGCATGTGTAATAGCACGGGTGTTTCATCTTGTCGATAACTCATGGCTGGGGCGAAGCGACGAGTTGTATGTGATAAGACAATTCAGCGAAATAGACCATGAATAATTTATAATATATAGGAAGGGAGGTTTTAAGGTTATATTTGTAATACTTATATTAGTTCTCAAATGGTAGATGACGCATTCGACCATGTTTATTTACCCATTTTGTTTTCTTTCTTCACTGCCTCCTGAATTATACTATGGCCTACACCCAATGTAAGAATATCAGCAAAAATAGAAATAGTAAACCATTATTTTATTTCAGATTTTAATATCTAATACATTAAATGAAACTAACGTAATTTTATTTGAGGTTATTGCACTCATTTCATTCATAAGAAATACAAATTATTATTTTCACAACTTTTTTTTAACTAAATACAATTGAGGGGCTGAGTGCCAGAGAGAGCTATCCCACACATTGTGAAAAAATGATATTTTTTTGTTTTTAGACAGCTTCTGCCATCTCTCATGTCTGTAGAAATCTTGGTGATATTAACTGTTTTAGAGTGCCATCTACAGTAACTTACAGAAACTGTGTCATTTTCCTAAGTGAGAAAGTTTGTGCCAGATGGGGATATCCCTCTATGAAGTTGCCTGCTATTTAAAGAACAATGCCACCAAACTTACAGAACTTTAACTATTTTAATAGTATTGTTTAAACTATAGGTCAAGAAATAATGATTTTAGGCCTTAATATGTCAAACAGAATAATATGTAAGATTATTATTAAACATAAAGAATGTTGTGCAAACAGTTGAAATTTTAGGCGTTATACCATGCTGCAGATTATTCTGTTTTTCAAAATGGAGGTGAATAGTATAGCTAGTGAAGGAAAGAAACGAATATGCAAGCAAAACATATGGAAAAAGGTTGTTGCTAAACGAAAAAGAAACAATGGTGAGGAATAATATCATATTTAGTTTCTCTCTCTGCATAAGTAAATTTTTAGTAAATAATATTGTTTGCAGTGCTAAATAAATAAAAAAAAACTGTTAAATATCACTTTTTTGTATTTTCTAGAACATTTCAAAATGTGAATCAAATACTGGATTTAAAAAAGTTGTACCTTAATATCACATTCTTCACCAAATTAACAACTCTAATAAAACTCCTTTTTTCTCAAATTTAGCTATTTGTGGGATAGCTCCCTCTGGCGCTGAGCCCCTCAATTGGATTGTCACCTAGTTACCAATAACCAAGATTAAACAAACGAACGTCAGGTGGGATAAGATTTAAAAGAAATGAACATCAGCTGTTATAAGATGTTTCGACAATATCGGTCCAGGCAGGTGACTGCGATTGGTTGTAATAACCTAATCTCGGTCATTGCATGGTGCTTTAAAAGTTGAGCTGAATTGTTATAAAAAGAAAATCAAATCATATTGCTTGTCCAGTATGTGATTTCTTTTATTTTGATGCGATTGCAAATAATTTATACAGATTTAAAGTGTGAAGTGACTTTTGAAACATTCTATAGTTTAACTCATTTTAAGAAGAAATAATGTTTTATATTTTTCTCAATTTTTAGTCCAATTTGCACCTGTAAACTCAACTATGCTCGTACAACTTCTGAGGAATTTTGTAAGTTAACATTTTAAAATACGTGACATTCTTCAAAATTGTGTCAAAGATCCCTAAGTTGATATAGAAAATGATTTACTCTCCATTTAAAGGGTGATTCAGAAACTGACAGACGATTTGACAGAACTAAGCAACAACGAAAGTCATCAACACAAAACTTTATTTACAAAGTTACACTACCTTACTCTATTTCTCATTGCTATCAAGGTATTTATTGTCACGTGGTACCGGTTTTTCAAAGCAGATGTTATACCTTTCTACTTATACGTGTTTTTAATGCACAAAATGTCCGGGCAATCGAATTTTATAAGCAAATAATTCAAATGTAATGAACCAGGAAATAGCACATAATTTACGAACAAACAAGGAAGAGCCGGAGTTGAAATTCATCAAGCGTTGTGTAGCAGTTGAAAGCAAATGTTGATAAAAAGAATTAAGAAAAATCTGATGTGTTCCATTCACATGACTTTCTCTACATCTCTGCACCAAATGATTGTTAAAAAGCTTATGCTTCTATTTACTTCATGCTAATCGAAAATTGCAGAAATAGTCTTATTACTTGCTTCCTTGTAAGTAGAAGCGAAATAAGGGAGTACCATAGGTTAAAGTAATAGTCAAAAGCTGGTTCCTTTTTTGTATGGACACGAGTTGACAAATCCCTGTATGAGAAAAGCAACTTTTTAAAAGCTGAAACCAAAAAAGAGGAATATCTCAGAAACGATCAACTCCATGAAAAAAATGCATATAACATAAATTGTGTGTTTTAAAGTGCTCTACATTTCTTGTGTGGTACATTTTTCTCAATCTCTTACGGTTTAGCAGTTATGCAAAATTCCGTAAATTCATTCAGAATAAAGTAGTCTTCAGAGGATGTTCCCAGAAAATTCAAGATATGCATTTTATTTGTCAGGTAAATATCTTTAATAAATGATATTTTAATCAAAATCTTTGTAGCCATTTTTGAGAAAATCAAAATGTTCGAAAAAAGTTCCATGTAAAGGGTAGTTTGGGGTTGGGGGATTTTTCTCAAAATTTTCGTGTCGCATCCCTGGAAGATACTAAACTTAAATACCAAGTTTGGTATTTTACCAACTTTTCGTTTTTGAGGTATCGTGTTCACAGACACACTGACACACGGACCTTTTTGTGAAAATGCCTTTTTCTTTTTGATACAGGGGACCCTAAAACATATATGAAATCTCGGTATGGAATTTTTGGGTGCATTACAATACCTTCTCTAAACACTATGTACATAGTACGTGAAGAGAAAAAAATTCGTGTTTCACTTTGGACACCGTACATGACTTTTGGGTGGAAAAGATTTGCCAGCCATGAAGACCACAAAGTGACAGTGACATCTTGGCTCAGATGTTTAGCGGTGCAAGAGTAGAACATCTGTACCACGTGACAATAAATACCTTGATAGCAATGACGATTACGTTGAGAAATAGAGTAAGGTAAACAAAGTTTTGTGTTGATAAATTTAGTTATACCAAATCGTCTGTTATTTTCTGGGTGACCCTCGTGTTTTGACTGAAAAAGCTACCCAACCAAAAATGTGACATCAAAGCGAAAAAGTTATCATTTTAAATCGTACCGCATTTTTGACTCCGGGAGTTTTTCTCTGAAGATGTGTTCGGCACGAAACAATATGGCAGATTTCTTCCTAACGGTTACACAACTCTAAATGCTCAACAATAAAGTAAATTAGTTTACAACACTTGTGTGTTAATGACTGAGGTCTCCATGTGAGCCGCTAAAGTGAAACTTGTGCTTAGTGGGCCTATGATAGGCCTGTCACAGAGTGCGCTGTGTGGTTCTGTAAGAATGTGCGTCTTTACAAGAATAAAAAAAAACATCTTTGTGTTCCTTATTGAAAACTCCTGTGTATGCCTGTGCGCAAAAGTGTGTTTTGTGAAGGTTATATTTTCCAAAGACTGAATTCGGGAATGTGCTATGAAAGTCCACTGCCTAACTCACGAACACCCGAAAATTTGGTAGTGCTCAGAATTTTGCGCCGAAATAGTCTGCTGGGAGACTGAAAGGGTTGTGCAGGTAAAATTCTGTCATAGGGAAGTTTGAAAACGGAAGTAATATTAACGAATTTCAGTTGTTTTATTTTATTTAACAAGTAAGTATTTGTTTACATTACCTACAAATGTTATCTATAAGTTAATTTTTACAACAGAATTACTTTTAAACTTTTTTAGGTCGCTGCTAATACTAATTTAAGATTTTTCAACAACAAATACAAAAGTTTGCTGAAGAAAAAATATCCATTTACGATGCTGCATTGAAAATAAAATTTTAAAATAAATAAATAGTAACCTATTAAAAAGTGTGACTGATTATACGTAAATAATTTAAACTGAATTCATTTTTCAAAACAAATGACTGTTAACATTGCAGCATCGTGATGAAACGTTAATAAAAAGGCAAAATTTCTGACAGTCCCTCCAAAAACTTGTTGAGATGAAAAGGCTAAGAAGAGAATGTAACAAACTATTGACTAATATAATTAAAAAAATAAATCAAATCTTTGTAGTATCTCAGTGTTAAAAAAAGTCGTTAATATACTGTACTGTTTGTTTGTTCTGGGAGAGACTGTACATAAGGTGAGCATCGTCACAATGGTAGTGAGTTATAAAATGGAACAGGTCATCTGTTCATGTATGAAAAACAAATTTTCGAGACAAAATATAATCATCTTTGCATTTTAACTCTTTTATTGTTGACAGAAAACCTTTGTCTTCACTTTTCCTAAGTTCCTTTTTGCCTTGACAACAGGTAAGAAAAGCAAAATTTCTGCTCAAGCCACAAGAGGATCACTCAAGGCTGTTTTTAACTTTCTCTACACTTATGTAGAGAAGGTGTTGTATTGCACCCAAAAGCTCGATACCGAAATGTCACCGGAAATACATGTTTTGACACCCCATAAATACAAAAAAATATTTTTAAAAAACTGTCCATGACACGAAGATTTTCAAGAAAATCTCTCATCCCCAACCATCCTATACATGGAAAAAGTTTCGAAAAATGTTATTTTCTTAAAAATGGCTCTAACGATCTTGGTTAAAATCACATATACTAAAATTATTTGCACCCCCGAATAAAATGTATATCTTGAATTTTCTGGGAATAGCCTCTGAAGATCTCTTTATTCTGGATGACTTTTGCCAAATTTTGCATTTATGCTAAACCGTAAAAAATGAACAAAACCTTACCACACATTGATTGTGAGCACACTGAAGCTCACAGTTTGTGTTGTATACATTTTTTTCGTGGACTTAATCGATTTTGAGATATTTCTTGTTTTTGGTTTCAGCTTTGCAAAACTTACTTTTTCATACAGAAATTTGTCAACTCGTGTCCACAGAAACAAAGGAACTTCAGTCACTTAGCAACCAACTTTTGACTATTACTTTAACCTATGGTACTCCCTTATTTCGGTTCTACTTACAAGCAAGCAAGTAATAAGACTATTTCTGCTAATTTTTTCTCGATTTGCATGAAGTAAATAGAAGCATAAACTCTCTACCAATAATTTTTGTAAAGATATATATAAAATAAATATTGTGTTTTAACGTGATACCAAGTTTGGTGTCAACGGTTGTTTCGTTTTTGATCTATGGTGTCCAGACACACAGACGAACCTACGTTTTTCTAAATTTTTTTTTTTTTTTGAGATTCAGGAGGACGAAGACATGTATTTCCGGAGAAATATTGGTTTTGCATTTTTGTTTTTTTATTCAGGGGGACTCGAAACATGCATTTCCGTTGAAATCTCGGTATGGAATTTTTGGGTGCATTACAATACTTTCTCTACACACTATGTACATAGTACGTGTAGAGAAAGTAAAAAAGAGAGAACTGAGAGCAAAAGGAATACAAAGAGAAGACGGGATAAGAGAAAGGAAGAAAATACAGAGGGCGAAAGAGGGATGAAGGGAGCATGAAAGGGGAATACAGAAAGAAAAGGGAATAAGAGGGCGGGGAAGAAAGACATAGAGGGAGAAAGAGATATAAGAGAAAGTGGGATACAGAGAGAAAAGGAAATAAGAGAGCGAGGAAGAAAGATAGAGGGAGAGAGAAGGATAAGGAGAGAGAGAGAGAGAGAGGAAGAGGGATACACAAATAAAAATGGGATAAGAGTGAGTAAGGAATAGGGAGGGGTAAGGAAAGAGGGTTATGGAAAGTGATGGAGAGAGAGAGTTTTTTGGGGGGGAAGTGTTTAACGCCCGCTTTTACTGCTCTGGCACCGCAGGCGACGACACTGATGATACATGAAGATGGAGCTCCGATGGAATGCGATAGCTGGAGAAACCGGAGAAAACCCGCCCCTGCGCCACCACAAATCTCACATGCGGTCGTTTGGGATCGAACCCGGACCTCTAGGTGAGAGGCGAATGACCTGTCACGGCCAGAGAGAGAGAGAATACCTCATCGTTAAATGATTACACCTGTTCTGCAGGTGAGTTATTTGTGTCCCGCAGTGTACACAAAATCGTGTCGAGTATAGCGCATAATTTGTTGCTAGGCAGCGAGTAAATAACCGAGACAAAAGCCATGAATACCTAATACATCAAAATCTCGTGAGTGTTTTTATAGAGTTGGTAGAACTGACAAGGACATACGCTTAGAGGTAGACCACAATAGAAGACAGGTACTTGCGACTTTTAGCCGCAAAGTAAGGGAGATGAGAACAGAAAAAAATTTGCATACATATTGGTTTTGCTGTGGAAGAGCCAAGTGTCATAAAGCTAAGCAAAGGAAGAAAAGAAAATATTACAAGAAGCAATATTCAACAGGGTTGCCAACAGATAGCACATCTGTTAGGTTGGTAGCTCTAATCTCGTTATTTTGCCCCTCAAAGATGTTACTTATGCATAGACTCGAGGATTTAATTCTCCCATTTTACAAAGCCTGCTGCAAACCATGACCTGCCATGTTGCTACTTGCTTCTCCGCGTTTTTAAACCAAACAAATCCACACGAGACTTACGTCGCGTTAAAAGCGCAAAGTCTCATTTTAAGTTTCTCCATTACGAAAATTAAGTAGCAGAACCACGGTATTATGCCAACAATTTCAACGGAAATGCACCTTTTGAGGGTCCCAGAATAAAAAAGAAGTTCCTTTTTACATACTCTACACGTACTATGCACAGTGTATTGCATTCCACCCAAAAATTCGATACCGAGATTTCACCGGAAATAAACGTTTTGGGTCGCCTATAACAAAAAAAAAATACTGGAAAAAATGTGTGTGTCTGTGAACACGATAACTCAAAAACGAAAAGTCGGTAAAATACCAAACTTGGTGTTTAAGTTTAGTATCATCCAGGGATACGACACAAAGAGTTTGAGAAAAATCCGTCCACCTAAAACTAAATTTCTCAAAACTTACAATAACAATTTTATTAAAATATCATATATTAAATATATTTACCTGAGAAATAAAATCTAAATCTTGAATTTTCTGCAAATACTCTCTGAAGACTACTTTATTCTTGATGCAGTTTAAGGAATTTTGTATAACTGCTAAACCGCAAGAGGTGGACAAACATCTTATCACACAAAAAACGTAGAGCACATCAAAACACACAATTTATGTTATACACATTTTTTCCGTGGAGCTGATCGTTTTTTAGATATTCCTTGTTTTTAGTTTCAGCTTTGAAAAATGTATACTTTTCTCATACAGGAATTTGTTAACTCTTGCCTATATATACTAAGAAACTTCTGTCACATAGCAACTAGCCTTTGACTATCACTTTAACCTACGGTCTATATTATTTCGCTTCTATTTACAAGGAAGCAAGTAATAAGACTATTTCTTCTAATTACTTCTCGATTAGCATGAAGTAAATAGAAACATAAGATTTTTAACAATAATTTGTTGCAGATATGTAGAGAATGTCATGTGAATGGAACACATCAGATTTTTTTAATACGGGTGACCCTAAAACATATATTTCCGGTGAAATCTCGGTATCGAATTTTTGGGTACATAACAATACCTTCTCTATACACTATGTACATAGTACGTGTAGAGGAAGTAAACACGATTGCTCTATTATGTGATAAACTTCTAGGGAAGCAATACAAAATCTTTTAATACTCTTAAGAATGACTCTTAACGATGTTTAAAGCAATTTTATCAAATGGGGATATATTTTCTTCTTTTTTTTAACTCATGAACCAAGAAGAAGAACCAAATTTAATTACAATACATAGTGACCAGCTCTTAAGAGATTTGACTAATGCTTAAGCCTTGGGTATTGTATCTACAATAAACTAAATAATAATACCATGTCTGGTAGTATTTATCACATTAGGATGAAAATGATAAAAGAAAAATCTGATGTGTTACACTCACATGACTTTCTCTAGCTGTTCTACAAACTTCTTACATAAGATTCTTCTTCTTTCTGCTCCTTGCTAATCGTGGTACTCATTAGCTTAATGATCTTATTACTTAATTCCTTATAAGTATGAAGAAAATAAGGGAATACGCTAGGCTAAACAAATAGTAAAATGTTTTAAAAGCTGTCGTTATGTGATTGTCATTACAAGTCGCTTCTTTTCTTGGCCAGGAGTAGAACAAAAGAAAAACGGACACTCCCGTCTGAGAAAAGTATAAGTACTTCACAACTGAAACTAATAACAAGGAATACCTCGAAAACGGTAAGCTCCACGAGAAAAATGTATATGACATAACTTGTGTATTTTAACAAGAACTACACTTTTTGTATAGCAAGTTTTTATCTATCTCTTACAGTTTACTAGTTATGCTAAATTAAGCAAAATTCATCCAAAATAAACAGGTCTTTAGAAGCTATTCCCAGAAAATTCAAGATATATATTTTATTTTTCAGCTAAATATATTTAATATAAGATAATTTAATTCAAATCGTTAGAGCTTTTTTTAAGAAAATCAAAATTTGTCGAAAAAAGTTTAATGTAAAGAGTATTTTGGAGTGGGGAGATTTTTCTAAAAATCTTCGTGTCGCATCCCTGGAAGATACTAAACTTCAATACCAAGTTTGGTATTTTAGCTACTTTTCGTTTTTGAGTTATCGTGTTCACAGACACACACGGATACACACAAGGACCTTTTTCTGAAAATGCTTTTTTTTTGGAATCAGGGGATCCTAAAACATGTATTTCCGGTAAAATCTCGTTATCGAATTTTTGGGTGGAATACAATACTTCTCTATCCCATTGTACATATGGGGCTAGAGAAAGTAATAAAAGACCTTTGTAAAACTATGCAGAGGAGATCGTGAGCATGTGATAAACGAGGTTTCTTAATTATGAGGAATCATTCTCATCTTTATACACAAAGGTACCTTTTATTAAATAGACAAAAAAGTGCTTAAGAAACATCAAATTGTTTAGCAGTAAAATGATAGTACCCTTAAACGTATTGCTTTTTAGACCTAAATATTTGAAATTCATAAGTCTAAACTTAGGTAAGTTCGAAATCTTTTTTTTTTTTTTTACATTCTCTACACATAATGTATAAAGAAGGTATTATATTGCACCCAAAAATTAGATACTAATAATATATTTTTTAGAAAAAGGTACATGTGTGTCTGACTTTGGACAGCACAGCACAAAACATTAGATACCAAATTACTGAAACAAAATCTAGGCAAATTAGTAGCTAGTACTCACAAAAATTTATAAAAGCAAAATGATAAAACATTTTTACTGAATTGATAAAAGGCAGAGTTCAAAGTTAAGTGGCTTATATTTATTCAGGGTTAGGTATAAATAATCTTGTGTTACATTCACATAACTTTCTACACATGTATGTAACAAATGAATGTTAATAAGCTAAAACACTGCTTTTATTACTTTGTTCCTTCTGGGTAGATGGGAAACAAGGGAATAATCTAGGCTAAACCGACAGCCAAATGTCTTTAGACGAGATAGCTATGAAATTGAAGTCCGATTCTTTGTCTGGCCAAGTGTTGACAACTTCCGGTATGTTTACAGTTTTAAGAGAATTAAAATATAAATGTATAAGAAGGAATAAATTAAAAACGGCCAACTCCACGAAAAACGTGTGTATGACACATCGTGTGTTTAATCGAGCTCTACCTTTTTACTTTCTCTAGCCTCATATGTACAATGTACATAGGGATAGATAAGTATTGTATTCCACCCAAAAATTCGATACCGAGATTTCACCAGAAATACATGTTTTAGGACCCCCTGTATACAAAAAAAAACATTTTTAGAAAAAGGTCCATGTGTGTCTGTGTCCCTGTGTCTGTGAAGAAGATAACTCGAAAACGAAAAGTAGCTAAAATACCAAACTTGGTATTTAAGTTTAGTATTTTCCAGGGATGCGACACGAAGATTTTGAGAAAAATCCCCGCTATCCTTTACATGGAACTATTTCGAAAATTTTGATTTTCTTATAAAAATGACTGACGATTTTGATTAAAATATCATGTATTAAAGATATTTACCTAACAAATAAAATTTATATCTTGAATTTTCTGGTAGTAGCTTCTGGAGACCTATTTATTCTGGATGAATTTTGCTTAATTTGTCATTACTAGCAAACCGTAAGAGATAGACAAAAACTTACTATGCAAACATTTAGTTCTTGTTAAAATACACAAGTTATGTCATATACATTTTTCTCGTGGAGCTTACCGTTTTCGAGGTATTCATTGTTATTGGTTTCAGTTGTGAAGTACTTATACTTTTCTCAGACGGGAGTGTCCGTTTTTCTTTTGTTCTACTCCTGGCCAAGAAAAGAAGCGATTTGTAATGACAATCGCGTAACGACAGCTTTTAAAACATTTGACTATTGGTTTAGCCTAGTGTATTCCCTTATTTTCTTCCTACTTATACGGAACTAAGTAATAAGAACATTCTGCTAATGAGTACCACGATTAGCAAGGTGCAGAGACAAGAAGAATCTTATGTAAGAGGTTTGTAGAACAGCTAGAGAAAGTCATGTGAGTGTAATACATCAGATTTTGTTTACTGCAGCACGTTTTTCTCTATCTCTTAGGGTTTACCAACTATGTAAAATTGAATTAAAATCATCCAGAATAAACAGATATTCAGAGTCTACTGGTATAAAATTAAATTGTCATATAAATATCTTAAATATCAGAGATTTTAACCAAAATCGTTACAGAAATTATAAAAAATAATCGAGTTTACTTCCATGTAAATTGCAGTATGGGGGAGGGGAATTTTCTTGAAAATCTTCGTCTCGCCATCTTCGAATATCTTATATCAAAATTGGTATTGGGCGGACGTTTCGCTTCCTCGAAATGCAGACCACACACGCACACACATAGAGAAAAACAACACACAAACGCAAACAGACGGACACAGAAATCAGACACACAGACATTTTCCTAAATTTTTTTTTTTTTTATTCATAGCATTTCTAGAACGTGTATTTCCAGTAAAACATTGGTATCTAAATTTAGGGTGGAATGCAATACTTTCCCTATATACCATGTACTTAGTACGTTTACAGTAAGTAAAAATCTGATGTGTTCCATTCACATGACTTTCTGTATATCACTGCAACAAATTATTCTATTTATTTCATCTAATGGAGCAAAAATTAGCAGAAACAGTCTTATTACCTTTTTCCTTGTAAGTAGAAGCGAAATAATGGAGTACCATAGGTTAAAGTGATAGTCAAAAGCTGGTTGCTATGTCACTGAAGTTCCTTTGTTTGTATGGACACGAGTTCACAAAGTCCTGTATGAGAAAAGTAAGTTTTTATAGCTGAAAAAAAAACAAGGAATATCTCAAAAACAATGAAATCCAGGAAAAGAATGTATATGACATATATTGTGTTTTTTTAAGGTGCTCTACATGTGCTGTGTGGTAAGTTTTTGTCCTTCTCTTACGGTTTAGCAGTTATGCAAAATTCCGTAAAATTGACCCAGAATAAAGTAGTGTTCAGAGGCTATTCCCAGAAAATTCAAAATATACATTTTATTTGTCAGGTAAATATCTTTAATACACGTAATTTTAATCAAAATCGTTAGAAAAAGGTTCCATGTAAGGGTAGTTTGGGGTGAGGGGATTTTTCTCAAAATCTTTGTGTCTTATCCCTGAAAGATACCAAACTTGAATAAAAAGTTTGGTATTTTACCGTCATTTCGTTTTTGAGTTATCGTGTTCTAAGACACACGGACACACACACGGACCTTTTTCTGAAAATAGTTTTTTGGATACAGGGGACCCTAAAACATATATTTCCGGTGAAATCTCGGTATCGAATTTTTTGGTGGAGTGCAATACCTTCTCTATACACTATGTACATAGTACGTATAGAGAAAGTAAAAATGTATACTGTATAAATTATGTGTCTTATTGAGGTATACATTTTTTGTTTAGTAAGGATCCTTCTTATCTTTTGTGGTTTACCAGTTATGCAAAATTCAAGAAAAATTATATAAAATAAAGTGGTCTTAAGAGGCTATTCCCAGAAAATACAAGAAATACATTTTATTTGCCATATAAACATCTTAAATATAAGAAATATTAATCAAAACAAATAAAGCAATTTTTGATAAAAAACTTTTCGAAAATTTTTGCATGTAAAGCGTAGTTTGGTGTGGGTGAATTTTCTTGAAAATGCTCGTGTCACATTCCTGGAAAATACTGAACTTAAATATCAAGTTTGGTATTTTACTAACTTTTCGTTTTTGACTTATCATGCACAAATCCCTTTTTCTAAAAATACTTTTCATGGATGCAGGGGACCCTAAAACGTGCATTTCCGGTGAAATCTCGTATCGAATTTTTGGTGCAGTACAATACTAGCTCTATACTCTATGTGCATTGTGCATGTAGAGAAAGAAAAATGAAGATTAGTATAGGCTTTATTATTGCAAGATTATCAGTTGTAGATATTTCTGAGAAGATGAAATGGATTTTGGAGTGAAGAGAAAAAGACGTGTGAGCTATTTGTTAAGTAACTGTGTTAAATATTGAAATAGCAACAGTTTTTTTTTTCTCCTCAGAAAAGGCCGCAAAAAGAGAACGTTCTGCGGCAGATCCTAAGAGGAAGCTCGTCATGAACCAATTGACATGCAAATTACTCCCCCCCAGCCCTTTGGCCCCTCTATTCCCTCCGTAAACTTTCGCTTTTAAGCTCCGACAGACATTCATAAGAACGACACTCTGGAGAATTCAGAAAAAGATCAGATATCGCCTCAAACGATGTGAATCTTAGCGAATTCAAATTCTCACACAGGTGTTAGTAAAACGTGGTTAAAAGCCCTAATTTCAGTTTTATTAAGTTAAAATGTTATACCAATTGATATTAAAAAAATCTGATGTGTTCCATAAACATGACTTTCTCCACCTCTCTGCAAAAAATTATTTGTAAAAAGGTTATGTTTATATTTACTTCATGCTAATCGAGAAAAAATTAGCAGAAATAGTCTTATTACTTGCTTCCTTGTAAATAGAAGCGAAATAAGCGAGTACCATAGGTTAAAATGATGGTAAAAAGCTGGTTGCTCTGTGACTGAAGTTCCTTTGTTTGTATAGACAGGAGTTGACAAATTCCTGTATGAGAAGGGTATAAGTTTTTCAAAACCAAGGGATATATAAAAAACGATCAACTCCTGGAAAAAAAATGTATATAACATAAATTTTGTGTTTTAAAATGCTCTATATGTTTGTGTGGTAAGTGTTTGTCTATCTTTTACTTACGGTAGAACAGTTATGCAAAATTCCGTAAAAATCATCCAAAATAAAGTATTCTTCAGAGAAAATTCAGGATGTACATTTTATCAGGTAAATATCTTTAATATATGATATTTTAATCATAATCGTCAGAGCCCTTTTTAAGGAAAATCAACATTTTCGAAAAAAGTTCCATATAAAGGGTAGTTTGGCGTGGGGAGGATTTTTCTTAAAATCTACGTGTCGCATCCTTGAAAGATGCTGAAATTAAATAGCAAGTTTGGTACTTAAGCGACTTTACATGTTTTGAGAATGCCTGAATAAAAAAAACGTTTTTATAAAAATGTCCGTGTGTGTGTGCAGCATAGCTCAAAAACGAAAAATCCGGTATATTCCAACTTTTTTTCAAAAATGGCTGTTCGATTTTGATTAAAATATCATATATAAAAGATATTTACCTGACAAATAAAATGTATATCTTGAATTTTCTGGGAATACCCTGTGAAGGTTACTTTACTCTGGATGAGTTTGTCATAACTTCTAAACCGTAAGAGATGGGCAAAAGCTTATTACACAAAAGTGTAGATGACTTTAAAACACACAATTTATGTCATATACATTTTCTTCATAAACTTGATGTTTTTCGAGATATTTCTTTTTTTGGTTTCAGCTTTAAAAGAATCATACTTTTCTGACACAGTAATTTGTCAACTCCTGTTCATAAAAGCAAGCTTCGGTTACATAGCAACCAGCTTTTGACTATCACTTTAACCTATGGTACTTCCTTATTTCGCTTCTACTTACAAGGAAGCAAGTAATAAGACTATTTTTGCTAATTTTTCTTGATTAGCATGAAGTAAATAGAAGCATAAGCTTTTTAACAATAATTTGTTGCAGAGATGTAGAGAAAGTAATGTGAGTGAAAACATCAGATTTCTTTGGATTAATTAAGTAACCAATAAAAGCACATTGTTGTAAATGTTGTTTTGGTTCGTTACGTTCACAGTTAAAGTAAATACATTAAAAGTTCTGAGCAGAAAGTTACCCAATTCATCCAGAAGCTAAATCTCCACGCCACGTCTTACTTCATGCTCTAAAAATGCACACAAATAGTTAAATGCTAGCCGGACAAACGACAGCATTATTGTAGCGATTTTTGGGGTGAACTAAGAGCTTACCGCCAACCTAACAGGGCTAAATAGCAGGTCACAACGGATACCAACCGCAAAAATATATAGTGTTTTAATGAAAACCATTTGAGGCACTTTTCGAAATTGTTACTTTCTCTACACGTACGATGTCTGTGTGTCTGTGGACAGCATAGCTCAAAAACGAAAAGGCCGTTGAATACCAAACTTGGTATTAAAGTTTGATATCTTATAAGGATACGACAGGAAAATTTTCAAGAACATCCCCCCACCCCCAACTACCCTTTACATGGAACATTTTCAGGAACATCTCCCCACCCCCAACTACCCTTTACATGGAACATTTTCAGGAACATCCCCCCACCCCCAACTACCCTTTACATGGAACTTTTTCAAGAACATCCCCCACCCCCAACTACCCATTACATGGAACTTTTTCAGGAACATCCCCTACCCCCAACTACCCTTTACATGGAACTTCTTCAGAAACATCTCCCCACCCCCAACTACCCTTTACATGGAACTTTTCAGGAACATCCCCCACCCCCAACTACCCTTTACATGGAACTTTTTCAAGAACATCCCCTACCCCCAACTACCCTTTACATGGAACTTTTTCAGAAACATCTCCCCACCCCCAACTACCCTTTACATGGAACTTTTTCAAGAACATCCCCCACCCCCAACTACCCTTTACATGGAACTTTTTCAGGAAGATCCCCCACCCCCAACTACTCTTTACATGGAACTTTTTCAGGAACATCCCCCACCCCCAACTACCCTTTACATGGAACTTTTTCAGGAACATCCCCTACCCCCAACTACCCTTTACATGGAACTTTTTCAGAAACATCTCCCCACCCCCAACTACCCTTTACATGGAACTTTTTCAAGAACATCCCCCACCCCCAACTACCCTTTACATGGAACTTTTTCAGGAAGATCCCCCACCCCCAACTACTCTTTACATGGAACTTTTTCAGGAACATCCCCCACCCCCAACTACCCTTTACATGGAACTTTTTCAGGAACATCCCCCACCCCCAACTACCCTTTACATGGAACTTTTTCAAGAACATCCCCCACCCCCAACTACCCTTTACATGGAACTTTTTCAAGAACATCCCCCACCCCCAACTACCCTTTACATGGAACTTTTTCAGGAACATCCCCCACCCCCAACTACCCTTTACATGGAACTTTTTCAAGAACATCCCCCCACCCCCAACTACCCTTTACATGGAACTTTTTCAGGAACATCCCCCACCCCTAACTACCATTTACATGGAACTTTTTCAAGAACATCCCCCCACCCCCAACTACTCTTTACATAGAACTTTTTCAGGAATATCCCCCCACCCCCAACTACCTTTTACATGGAACTTTTTCAAGAACATCCCCCCACCCCCAACTACTCTTTACATGGAACTTTTTCAGGAATATCCCCCCACCCCCAACTACCTTTTACATGGAACTTTTTTAAGAACATCCCCCACCCCCAACTACCCTTTACATGGAACTTTTTCAGGAACATCCCCCACCCACAACTACCCTTTACATGGAACTTTTTTCGAAACATTTTGATTTTCACAAAAATGGCGCTAACGATTTTAAGTAAAATATCGTATATTAAATATATTTACCCCACAAATAATGTGTATATCTTGAATTTTCTTGGAATTGCCTCTGAATACTACTTTATTCTGGCTGAAATTTACGAGATTTTGTATAACTGCTAAACCATAAGAGATAGACAAAAACTTACTCCACATAAAATGTAGAGCACATTAAAATACACAATTTATGTTATACAATTTGTTTTTGGTTTCAGCTTTGAATACCTCATACAGGAATTTGTCAACTCGTGTCCATGCAAACAAAGGAACTTCAGTCACATAGGAACCAGCTTTTGACTATCACTTTAACCTATGGTACTCCCTTATTTCGCTTCTGCTTACAAGGAAGCAAGTAATAAGACTATTTCTGTTTTTGTTTCTCGGTTAGCATGAAGTAAATAGAAGCATAAGTTTTCTAACAGTAATTTGTTGCAGAGAAAGTCATATAAATGGAACACATCAGAGTTTTTGAAGTGAAGAGTAGTTTGGGATCCCCCTATTTTCCTCAAAATCTTCGTCTCGCATCTCTGATAAATACTAAACTTAAATACCAAGTTTGGTATTTTAGACTTTTTGTTTTTGAGTTAACGCGTTTATAGACAGACACACACGAACGTTATTCTAAAACTGCCTTTATTGGAACCCTAAAAGATTGAAAACTTGGTATCCAATTTTTGGGTGGAGTGCAAAACCTTTTCTACGTACGTAACGTGCACTAGGTTAAGAAAGTGAAAATAGCGTTTCATAAGAAGAGATTACAGAGCTGCTAATAAACGATAGAGGGTAGAGAAAGCCATGAAAATGTAATACGTAGTTTTTCCCCACCTTAAAATTTATGGTATTTACAAAACTGTTTTATAAACATTTTATATTTTTAAAATGTTTGAATTGATTTTAAATACAAAACCTTTATTTTCGGGGAGAAGAAGATATGGAGTTTTGAGTAACAATATTTCTCTTGCCTAAGGTATCAAAGCTGTGCAGAAAATAATGTTTTAAAAAAATGCTTTAAAGTGATAATGCTTCCCCATCGCTACAGAAATAAATCAAAGTTCGTTTTCCGAGAAGTCATAAGGGTGGCAGAACTGGGGCAGTCGTGTGTAACGGCTCCCTCGAGATGGCAGCACCGGGCCTACATAAAAACACCTTCCGTGTACTTGCATTAGCCACCTGTCTTCCGAAGCAGAGAAACAAAACACTTTACGATCACTAGCGTGTTGGAATCAGTAATTAGCGAAGTGCAAACTTTCATATCAAATCCTGTTAAAAGTGAGACAGGTCTGTACACTGCTGTACAGAAGTTGTGTCCAGCTCCTGGTAGCATTGCCACTCTTAGTCTGTACACTGGTGTACAGAAGTTGTGTCCAGCTCCTGGTAGCATTGCCACTTTTAGTCTGTACACTGGTGTACAGAAGTTGTGTCCAGCTCCTGGTAGCATTGCCACTTTTAGTCTGTACACTGGTGTACAGAAGTTGTGTCCAGCTCCTGGTAGCATTGCCACTTTTAGTCTGTACACTGGTGTACAGAAGTTGTGTCCAGCTCCTGGTAGCATTGCCACTTTTAGTCTGTACACTGGTGTACAGAAGTTGTGTCCAGCTCCTGGTAGCATTGCCACTTTTAGTCTGTACACTGGTGTACAGAAGTTGTGTCCAGCCCCTGGTAGCATTGCCACTTTTAGTCTGTACATTCACATACAGAAGTTGTGTCCAGCTCTTGGTAGCATTGCCACTTTTAGTCTGTACACTGGTGTACAGAAGTTGTGTCCAGCTCTTGGTAGCAATGCTACTTTTAGTCTGTACACTGGTGTACAGAAGTTGTGTCCAGCCCCTGCTGGTGTTACTAATTTTACTATCAACAATCACACGACGTTTTATGTCAAACTAAATGTGTACACTCGCGTACAGATGTTCTGTCCACCGTTGCCACTTTTATTATCTGCAATTATAAGACTTTTGCCTCAAACTAGCACGATGGCTAAGCCTGTAGTCTCTTTGAATCGCATTTGAGGGTCACGGGTTCGATTCTCGTCAGAACGGCCATCCTTGAATATAGGAATAGGGTACTGATGGAGGCGAGTCGCCAGTTAACCTGGGTGGTTATTTTATTTATTGCCACGCTTCCGGGAGGGCACCGGGCAACGGGAAGCAAGAGTGACGTCACAGCAATGACAGCATGAAGCAGACAGACCGGGGACCTCAACCTACATGAGATAAATGCTCCAGCCAAAATGCCGGTCCCGTCTCCGGACTCCCTAAACTGCCTAGCTGTTGTTTCGTGGCACAGATGATCATGGGTTCGCGTCTCGCCTTCGAAATGGGTGTTTGTATGCTTCCAAATGTGTATACATCATATTTGTCATAAAAAGAAAACAATATATAAATAGATAAACGAAGGAAATACAGCGAAAGTGAAAAAAAGAAAAAGAAAAAGAAATACAGCGCTGAAGTCCCTATAAAAAAACAGATGTGTTCCATTCACAAGACTTTCTCTACATATCTGTAACAAATTATTGTTACATAGTATATGCTTCTATTTACTTCATGCTCATTGAGACAAAAATAGCAAAAATAGTCTTATTGTTTGCTTCCTTGTAAGCAGAAGCGAAATAAGGGAGTACCATAGATTAAAGTGATAATCAAAAGCTGGTTGCTATGTCACTGAAGTTCTTTTGATTGTATGGACAGGAGTTGACAAATTCTTATATGAGGAAGGTAAGTTTTTCAAAGCAGAAATCAAAAACAAGGAATATCTAAAAAACGAACAACTACACGAGAAAAATTATTAATCATAAAGTGTGTCTTATAACGTGCTATGCATTTTTTGTGTAGTAAGTTTTTGTCCATTTCTTACAGTTTAGCAGTTATGCAAAATTGCGTAAAATTCATCCAGAATAAAGTAGTCTTCAAAGGTTATTCCTAGAAAATTCAAGATATACATTTATTTGTCATATATATATATATATATATATATATATATATATATATATATATATATATATATATATATATATATATATCTTTAATATACGATATTTTAATCAAAATCGTTACAGGCATTTTTAAGAAAATCATTTCGAAAAAATTTCCATGTAAAGGGTAGTTGGCGGAGAGAGGATTTTTTTTTTTTTTTTAAATCTTTGTGTAGCATCCTTGGAAGATACGAAACTTATATACCAAGTTTGGAATTCTAAGGTCTTTTCGTTTTGAGCTATGCTCTCCACAGGCACATAGTGTAAAGAGGAAGTATTGTATTATACCCAAAAAGTCGATACCGAGATTTCAACGGAAATATGTTTTGATCCCCCTTAATATACAAAAAAAAAAAAAAAAAAAAAAAGAAGCATTTTTACAAAAAGGTCCGTGTGTTTGTCTGTGTATATCCAATGTTGTAAAAATACATATAAAATAGATATATAGCTAGTATTTTAAACTCAGTATTTTTGACAGCAAGTACGGTCACCCGACCCATGCGACCGTGTGATGCAAGTATTTTATTGTTGTAAACTTAAAACAGTACTACTGCTGCTGCTGCTACCACCACCATCACCACCAACACTACCACTACCACCACCACCACCACCACCAACACTACCACTACCACCACCACCACCAACACTACCACTACCACCACCACCACCAACACTACCACTACCACCACCACCAACACTACCACTATCACCACCACCAACACTACCACTACCATCACCACCACCACCAACACTACCACCACCACCACCAACACTACCACTACCACCAACACTACCACTACCACCACCACCAACACTACCACTACCACCACCACCACCACCACCAACACTACTACCACCACCACCACCACCACCAACACTACCACCACCACCACCACCACCATCACCACCAACACTACCACTACCACCACCACCACCACTACCACTACCACCACCATCACCACCACCACCATCACCACCACCACCACCACCAACACTACCACTACCACCACCACCACCACCACCACCAACACCACCAACACTACCACTACCACCAGCACCACCACCACCACCAACACTACCACCACCATGACCACCAACACTACCACTACCACCACCACCACCACCACCAACACTACCACTACCACCACCATCACCACTAACACTGCCACCACCACCACCACCACCACCAACACCACCAACACTACCACTACCACCACCACCACCACCACCACCACCAACAACAACAACACTACCACCACCACCACCACCACCAACACTACCACTACCACCACCACCACCCCCAACACTACCACTACCACCACCATCACCACCACCACCAACACTACCACTACCACCACCACCACCACCACCAACACTACCACTACCACCACCACCACCAACACTACCACTACCACCAGCACCACCAACACTACCACTACCACCACCACCACCACCAACACTACCACTACCACCACCACCACCAACACTACCACTACCACCACCACCACCAACACTACCACTACCACCACCACCAACACTACCACTACCACCACCACCACCACCACCAACACTACCACCACCACCACCACCAACACTACCACTACCACCACCACCACCACCACCACCAACACTACCACTACCACCACCACCACCACCAACACTACCACTACCACCACCACCACCACCAAAACTACCACTACCACCACCACCACCAACACTACCACTACCACCAACACTACCATTACCACCACCAACACTACCACTACCACCACCAACACTACCACTACCACCACCACCACCAACACTACCACTACCACCACCACCACCACCAACACTACCACCACCACCACCACCAACACTACCACTACCACCACCAACACTACCACTACCACCACCACCACCAACACTACCACTACCACCACCACCACCACCAACACTACCACTACCACCACCAACACTACCACTACCACCACCACCACCAACACTACCACTACCACCACCACCACCACCACCACCAACACTACCACTACCACCACCACCACCACCAACACTACCACCACCACCACCACCATCACCACCAACACTACCACTACCACCACCACCACCACTACCACTACCACCACCATCACCACCACCATCACCAACACCACCACCAACACTACCACTACCACCACCACCATCACCACCACCACCACCACCAACACTACCACTACCACCACCACCACCACCACCACCAACACTACC